>OX388024.1:18727468-21227468 GCA_947578705.1 Lacanobia wlatinum | reverse complement strand
AATAATAAAAATATATATATAATAAAGGAATCTAATCTACGAAAACTATGGATAATTTATAAGTTAGGCTAATAAGTGCTTTCAGAATTCAAATTGTTTTTAATAATGTAGTTGTGTGTAATTGTGATTGGGTTGTTGTATTCAGTGTTGTGTTTGAATGTGTGGTATGCGTGTGTTATGTCATTATGTGTGTGGGTGGGAGTACCTATATCATGAGCGAATGAGATTGAGTTAGGATTGAGTTAGGATACTGTTAGCATATTGTATTTATAACAATAATGCCTCTGTTTCCTCATAATTAAGCGGTTTTATCCATTGAGCTAAAATTTTTTTACATTCATTTAGTTTAAAATTGTATACGTAAGTTTCCCTATTACATTTGTTATAAAGCTGAGCAGACCGTTTTTTAAATTGGTTGCTAGCAAATTTAGTTTTGGTTTGGGGAACATCTGCTACTAAGTCTTTTCTTCTTTTTAAATTTATGTCAGGGTCATAAGGAAGGGATTTGTGTTTTTTAATTATAGTTCTAATAATGTATAGTTTTCTCACCGATAATAAGTTGCTAATTTGGTAGAGGTGTTGGGTAGAAAATCTCATGTTTTTAAAATACATCATCTTAATTAGAGTGTTTGAAATGAGTGTTTACTTTTGTATTTATTGTGATTTGTGAGAAAATTACGCGAATTTTATCTTTCAAATTGTACGTATATGATGGAAAACAGCCATTCAAGATGACTGTGCGCTGTATTATGGAGTGTGGTGCAAGAAAGAAGGAAAATCAACCTCAATTGTCTTTGCACAGGTTAGTAACCGGTTTTCATGCAATATTACACATAGTAATACATTTTCGATTAAAAAAATGCTAAGCTACCACGTATTTATGGTTGTAGTTTTCATATTTGGGCTTATTCTCGTCCAACAGACCTTTTTTAATTTCATAATTTCATTCGTTTGTTTACAATAATATGTCATGATGGAATAGTGTAGTACCGTCGCCGTAATATTTACCGATACTAGTTCCTTCGCTGCACTGATACAATATCAGTATAATAAGTGTTCTAATCGGTTCGAGTGACTTTGCTAGGTCCGGCTCGCTGTTCACAGCACTGAGAGATCGTTCCGCAGACTTTTATGATGATTGGTTATACAAGATCCGGAAATAAGAAATTTTGTTATTTGTTTTAATTTTTTAATTACGTATTTTAACAACTCGAACCAAATGATTTACTGATAAAAATATGAACATTTTTATAGGTTTCCTAAAAATGAAGGATTAAGGAAAAAGTGGTTAGAGGCTATTGGAGAAGAAAATATTTATCCTCGACAAAAAATGAAAAAAAAAAAGAAAAAAAGCAAAGAAAGGTACATCTGTTCACTTCAATTTGAAGAAATTGTTCAATAGAACACTAGATGTAATGAGATAACAAGATAACTCTGTTCCTACAATATTTTCGGTAAGTGTGTATTAAAATCAAAAAAATCAAAATCAAAAGGCATTTATTCAAACTAGGCTGAAAATCGGCACGTTTTGAACGTCAAAATTTGCATGAAGACAGTCCCCCAAATCGCCCAGCCCGTCACCACTTCCTAGTGTTTTAGCTGGGAAGAAGAAGTGGCCAACAAACTCCCCAGCAACACAACTGTCTGTTAAGTTTAAAGAACTTGAATTTATATAACATTATTCAACATTTTATGATAGATGTCGATCATTAAATTAAATAAATGGATGGCACATGTCCGCTAGCATACTATTTTATCCCAAAAATTACATATGAAACAATGATAAAACTAATTACATATATAGGTAATTAAATAAGTAAACTCAAGCATACAATACTAATCAAAATGAGCCTCCAGGAATAAATGGCGTGCCCGCTTACATGTTCAACAATGCAATTTAACCATAATCTGTGACCCAAAGTCACAAGTGATAAACTAGGACCTTTAATGATTGATTAACCTCTCTGTTCTGTAGAGGTTCTACAGGTTTAAACTACGGGTACAAAGCAGCGTTTTCGATATAACTTAAGGATTGAAGTAGTTTTTTTCTCTTTTTCAGGTTGCACAAACTGGAAAAATTAAGACTGAAAAATTTGTCAATCAACAGAAAAAAATTTAGCGCTTCAACGATAACGATAACAATACTCTGAAGAAATTAACGTTGCATTTTTATCCCCGCCTATAATTATATAAGGTGAACTTACAATACATGCTCACTCACACAAGAACTTTGAGCAAATGGTACCAGCATGTAAATTGGGAACTGGGATTAACGAAAGAAGCATTTGTTAAAAAAATGAAGTGCAAGGAAGTACAGTGTCATACCAAATGTTTATTGAATAAATAAAACATTTATGTTGATTTTTACCGAAGTTTTATTTAATGAACAAGTAAAAGCGAGGTGCGATGCACAATAATTTATGGTTGTGTTTAATATATTTTAAAAAAATCTGCATTGTATGAGTAGTGGAAGCTATTTCAAAAACGAACTTACCTCGTTTTTGAAAAAGGTGTATTGGTACAATTGGTATTGGTAAGAAATGCAATTTATAAAGACCACTATCTATTTTTGTACCCACCAAATTAGTATCCCTCGAATTGTCCCGGAAATGAAATGACTGTATCTGGCAAACCTAGTCCACATACCTACCAGAAGCTACAGACCAGATATAAAATAAGCGAAAGCGCAAAAGTGATGCAAGTAAAAGTGTTTTTAAAATCTGTGCAAAAAATACTCTACATTAACTGTCATTAACAGAAAGGAGTAAGCCTTTACTCATTTTTTTGTTACAACAGACTAAGAATATAAATTATGCTTATGATTCAAACGAATTCAAACATATCTAGTGAGACTCGTAATACTAGTATGAAGTATTAGTATCGATACTTTTTATAGTGTGGTTATAGTAACACTGTATTCCCTGATTGGTACAACCCTAGCATTGGCAGCCATTTTATGCGACACTCTGAATTGTAGGTATGCACCTTTTTTTGTAGATATTTCCTGTCCATACTTTTTATATGTCTATGGTATTCTCACGGAAGGATGACTTGGCTCCCAAAACTTGTATGGTTTTAATACAAGTGCACATTACACAATATTCTGCTGTCACAATTTGATAAAAAAAACGTAAGTGTTAAGCGGTTATCACACTCCACCGCGACCGGCGCGGAGCCGCAGATTTTAAAATTGTAAGCAAGTATCTCAATGGGTATAGAAAACACGATAAGGACAACACACTGAAAACGCGTCGGCATACGAGATCGCATCCCGTGCGCAGATTCTGCCAAACAGCCGCGTGCCGCAGGGTGTAAGACTTACGAGTTGTTTTCGTAAAGAGGTATACGTGGGAAAGTGATAGTGGTGGGTCGTTGTCGTATTTTTGACGGACGACGGTTTCGCGACGACGAAAACGGTTGCAGAAAACGGTCTTCGTTGCAACTAGTTTGAAGACGGCTAGAAGAACTATTTTGTGAACGAACGAAGAACGCTGAGGACGACATGCCCGGCCGACGTTCGCGACGGGTCGACGACGTGTGTTGTTTAGGTGATTAATTCGACTTTACTTTCTTAGGCGTAAAATAAAAAATCGCACCAAGTTATTCGAAGACTGGTTTGTGCAACGAAGACTGGTTTGGTTGTTTTACTAACAAAATTATGGATGATACCCATCTGAAATAAATGAGTTATTATTATTATTACTAACCCAGAACGTAAAACGGTTTCACCGTCGCAGAACAGAAAACGGCCTTTTGAAACGGTTCGTCGTCGCAACGCCCAGCACTAGAAAGTGAAAAGTATTAATTTAATTTGAGTTGATATTAAATTTTTAACGCTGTCATTTATATTGCAAAGATGCTGAATGATTAACAAAAAAAATAAAGTTTGAATTAAAGGTTGAAATTTTTTTTGGTTGCGTTCGGGAAGGTTCTCAATTTCATCCAAATGGTTTTAAAATTTTTTGTCTGGCGTCGGCAAATTATGTGTTGGCAGCCCACTCTCACCTCACACCATTGCACACCACGGACATTCGCTACATGACTTTGGCAGAATAGTCATCGGCTGTTGCCAAAGAAGAAAAAAAGAACATGACTGACACTATCTGTCAGCCAGCTATTTATGTGACTCGGTGTCACTTGTCAGTGTCAAGTCTGCTTTGATTCTAGAATAGATGTAATGTAAGACGACTAAGACGTATCATTTCTTTGTAGTACGTAAACAAAATATCATAATTATCAAAACACTGATTTTAAATGAATCTACTTGAAAATTGAACTGATTATAAAATACATTTAATGTTAATTTTCGTTTGCTTACGTCCCATATAATTTAATTGGAATATATTACTTTTATTTGTGTGTTTTCATTTTGACGATTGTAAACAAAGAATCGATTTTACGAAAACAATGTGGTCCCATTTACAACGAGGAAGTTCACCGGTAGACTGGTGTGAATCTAACTATTCTATTTCACCAGTAATAGCTGAATTTGTTAACACGGTAAGTATTTTTCGCATTTTATATTTTAGTTTCTAAGCAAAGACAAAGGATTTTCTTTCTTGGCGTATTTATTATTTTGCACATTAACACTCGTTGCTTGGCCTTGGAATAAATTTAAGAAGTATAAATTATATGTGTATAGTATCTTGTCTTTGTCATGCATACCTCTCCAAAATGGCCAAGGCACCTGGAGTGTGCAATGTCGTACTTATAACTTCTTTTTCTTTTTAGATTAGCAATGTGTTGTTCTTCCTGTTTCCACCTGTGCTCATTCATCTATTTCAAGAGTATTCAAAATTATTCAACCCAGCAATCAATGTCCTCTGGATTCTGCTGATGGTGGTTGGTGTAAGCTCTGCCTATTTCCATGCCACTTTGAGTTTAGTAGGTAAGATCTTAAGCTTTTTCTTCTTTGTGTTTACCCATTCATAAAAATGCAAGAATAATACACTGTTGCACGGGAACTGGCCCACATGTAAATTTGTTAAAAATTCAAACTTTAATGCACTTTTGTCACGGAAATAATTATTAGGTAGTTGCAATGAATAAGTGTTTCTTATGCTTTTGAACTTGAAAATTAAAATCTCACTATGCAAATGTGTTTATTTTTTTAATAATAATATAATATAGTAAATAATAAAATAATCCTTACTAATATTATAAATGCGAAAGTAACTCCGTCTGTCTGTCTGTCGTGACACAGATAGTCTAGAGCCTGAGAAAGGACATAGGCTACTTTTTATCCCAGGAGTATGCTCCCTAGGGACCATGCGTGCGAAGCCGCTGGCAGAAGCTAGTAATCTATAATAGAGCTCTTATCTGGATTTTTTTTTTCAAAATTTTAGGCTCATTTAGTTTCGGAGATAAAGAATGGTAATTTTTGGTTTTATTTCTTGAATTACTTCATAACTGTTTGTTTTAAAATTATGAGAAAAATATAATTAAATCCCTCACAGAAGTACTTTCATTTGATATGTCACACAATAGTTTGTTTATTTTTTTAATTTTCTATTTTTACCCCCAAAAGTGACCCCCATATTTAATATGTATTTATTTACGTAACATGTCCGTGTTGAGGTTTTAGAAATGCATATGTGTACCGAATTTCAACAGAATCTGTCCAGTAGATCTGGAGAAAACTGGCTGTGACAGACAGACACCAAAGTGATCCTATATGGGTTCCGTTTTATGTTCGGAACCCTAAAACCAAATTACCAAAACATTTTTTGGTGTAACATTGATAAACAGCGTCGTAACTAGGCCTGAGTGTCCCTGGCAAGATTTGAATTTTGCGCCCTCCTAATTCTTACTTTTACCAGACTGCCACAGAAGTAGGGTAATGTGTGTCGATAGTAGGTTTATTTCTTTGTCACGCTCCGTAGCCAAAATGGCTGGATAGATTTTAACGGTTCATACTGCCAGATTGCCAGATCGGGAGACATCGTCGCAAAATGTCAAATTCGTAAAACGTCAGAAACTCATAATGACAAATACGCCATAAACGCTGAATGTAAGGTAGGTACTCTAAATGTTAAATACGCATATTGCCATGATTACATGGAAACATGAACGACAGGCAAGAGGATGTCAATCAATCACCATTTCCGTCAGTTTAGTCATCCGCTTAAGTATAAAAAAAAAACATGATAATTGTAAACAATTATTAATTTTAACCAATGAAGTCAGCAAAACTTATAAGTTACTAGTGGACGTCACGCGGTTTCACCCGCGTACTTCCCGTTCCCGTGGGAGTAAGGGGATCAAATATAACTATGTTACTCCCTGATAATGTAGCTATCCATTGCTGAAAGAATTTTTCAAATCGGTCCAGTAGTTTCGGAGCCTATTCATTTCAAACAAACAAACAAATCTTTCCTCTTTATAATATTAGTGTAGACTATCTACTCTCGTCATGTCATTAGTACAATCATCATCAGCATCATCTGCCTAGTCTTTTCTCAACTATATTGGGGTCGGCTTCCAGTCAAACCGGATTTAGCTGAATGTCATTAGTACAATAAAGTGGGTAAATAATTTTTAGAGAATATTATAGAAAGTAATGAATTAAAAAAAAAAAAACAACAAAAACCAGCAGCAGGCTGTTAATATCAATAGGTAGAGTAAACGGCGACATATAATTTTTTTTCACAAATTCGACAGGTTAAATTTCTCTAGTTTCAAGTTTCCCAAGATATTTGTTATACATTCGATCAAATCCGATATCGGAATTTCGTCTTGATAAAAACAACGAATTTTTAATTGTAAAGTCAACGCGTTTGGCCTCGTTAAAAATAGAATTTACTCAAAACCAAAACTTGAGAGGTGTCAAGGGACACCCGGATGGAACGAAGTTCCTTTCGATTAATTAGTGAAGGAATTGTAATTTTTTTTTTTTTAAGTTATAATAATATTTTTTTTATTATTAACAAATATAATGTAAACAGAAATAGAAAGACGAAACGAAAATAACTGGCTTGCTTTTTATGAGAGAGAGAGAGAGACAGACAGAGAAACACGCGCACGCCGCACGGCTTACAACTATAGCAAAAAGTGTCGTTACAACTTTTCGTATGAATTATTTCCGTCTAGCCCCCTTTCACAACGCGCGATAAGGAACTTCGTTCCAAAAAAATTTGGGCGTTTAGCTATTTTAACATTAAGCTGATGCTGCCAACCCTCAACTACATTAGTGGTGCCGTGCTTTGTAAAATAGGATTTGGATGCCTAGAAAAAGATTTCAAAGTGCCTACCAATAAATTGCACTTCATTCATTTGGCCAATGTTCAAGCGGTAATACAAACGTACCTACTTCAATCAAACTTTAAAAAAAAACGAAAAGTAATATAAAATTTTATCCCTTTCTGACATTTTGCGTAATTGACTTTTTGCGTGTCTGGCATTCTGCGTTGTTGACTTTTTGCGTGTCTGGCATTCTGCGTTGTTGACTTTTGTTGCGTATCTGGCATTCTGTGTTCCTGACTTTTTGCGTATCTGGCATTTGCGATTTCTGACAATAAGCGTGTCTCGCATTTTGTATAAAACATTTTAACAAATGATGTATCATTAGATTCGTCGTACCCAAGTGACCAACTGAATGAATAAATGAATAAAAAATAAACATAGCGGCCGCCGCTTTAGGCAAGTGAAGTATTCGTGACATAATCATGTGTGGTATCAAAATAAAAAGTTCGAGAAGACGTTTCCAAAACGTAACTTACTAAAATGTAGTACTAAAAAAAATGTTACTTAAAACACCAAAAAGTTCAAAACCTTTTTTTTTACTATTTATAGGCACGCGTTTGACCACTATCTCACCTGATTTGGTTTTCGAGTAGACTAATGCAATCGAGTCGGTGGCATCGAAACTGTAAACTAAAAACAAAATGCCATCAACTGCATCAGTTTATACGAGTAGAAGTTAAAAGAGCAAGTGAAGCGAGCTCGTAAATTTTAGCACCCCGTCTACAATTAATTCAGAAATAGGACTTCCTTGGCCGATTTATTCACTACAGAAAAGATAAAAAAATGATAAGAACACACGCTGCAAGAGCAAGCAAAACAAGCCCGAACATTTTAACACTCTGCCTTTTGACTGGGATTTTCTTTAACTTAGCTTTTCTTTTACGTAGACTTCTAATCAAAATCGGCTCGTATTTTTTGTAAAAAATAGACGGGCGTCTCTCAAATTACTTCCGGGTCTTGTAACACCTTGCTGTTTTTCGGAAGGTTTACGAAGTTTCGTCCCACGTAACCAAAATCAGTACGACCTTCCATTCCTGTACCTAGTTTATCTGTTTATGGTGCCCCTCGAGACGTGATACCCTAAGCAATTGTTTAATTTGCTTATGGACTAATCCGGCACTGGTTTCAGGACTTAGTCACACTATTCAACTAAAAATTAAAAGTTTCACCTTGGTGCACTCAAACATAATGAATTACCCCCTTGAGCTAAGGGTAAACATTTCTTTGACCTGTCCTCATAAGAAAAAATCATTGGAAATACTTTTTTTTTGCTATCGCGAGTAATTTACAAGATGGGCGCTTGGGCCAGATTCCGTGCCGCTGAGTATATATTAGGAACTAAATTCAACTGAATTCAGAGTATTTTTACTATTAAATAAATGAAATGTAACATTTAGGTACATGTTTAGGTAGGTACACTTAGGATTAACCTATTACAAAATACATGAAGTTTCATTTTAACTATGACATAGTTTGTGAATGTGTCTGTATCTATACTCTATACTAATAATACCAAATTCTTAGATCTTGAAAGAGCTCAGAGATCTCTTTTAAAGGTTATGTATTTTAAGCCCTTTAGATATTCCACAGACAATCTTTATAAGATCTGTAACCTGCTCTCGGTCAGAAAATTATATATATTAAATACAATCTTAACCCTACATAAATCACTGACATATGATGCTATAAAGTTAGACAGAAGACGTAAAGATATCGTGGCCCACTCACCGATGGTCAGAACTATGTTTGCCAGACGGCAATATAATATTCAGTCAACTTACATATATAATAAATTGAACCATACATTAAATATTTACCCCATGTTGCTATATGAATGCAAAAAAGTATTGACTGATTGGTTAAAAACCTTATCATACGATGAAACAGAACTTATTCTAGCTCGAATCTGTTAGCGAAAGTCTCACAATCACCATCCACACTCACAGACACATACACACACCCCCACACACACACACACACTCATACACATTCACATGCTCCAATTTGTTCCTAATTTTTATTTTTTATTTTAACTTATCTTACCGATGTTTAATTGTTTGTCACATCATTGTAAATTTAGAAACTAAGGGAAGGGCGAGGCAATCCCATCACAAGTATTCTTTAACTTAACGGGGATGCCTCAATTTTTGTGTTGCATGACAATGTAATAAGAAACAATAAAACATTTATTATTATTATTATTTAAGATATGTCTTGAACAATCTCGGGACCCTGAGGTCCCGGTCCTTTGGTAGGCGTACGAGGAGCCGAAGCCAACTTGCAGAGGCCCCGTTAGACATTTCTAATGGAATGGGGCACCAACCGACGATTATCCCTATATGCACTATCAAAGTATACCTAAGGACAATCCCCGGTAGGTGCAAAACTATTGCATAATATGGAAACAAAAGGTGACAGGCTATGGGTTTGGGTGGTTTAGTGGATTCATTAACGTATACTATGAAAGAACTATTGGCCCCTGCCTGACCACTGAAAATATACACGGCTTTAAAATGGCAGGGGGTGACTTGCACACTCAATAAATGGGCCCCCGAAAACGGTCGCTAGCACAAAGTGACGTAGCTCCAAGGAGGCAACATATCCTGAGGTGCTAGAGGAGTGGAGAGGTATACCACGGCTATCAGGACAATCCCGGAAGTACGGTCAAGATCCCTACCAGCATCTTACTGGATTATACATCCTTCTCCCGAGCACGTTTGCTCTTGCGAATCTCCACTCAGACCGGCCGATTAAGGCAAGAAAGAGGTGGGAGCTCTGTTCCTCGTCAGTGTTCACTCCAGCCAGCCAATAAAGGCAAGCCGGAGATGAAGAACAAGACTTCTCCCGGGAGATCAGGTCCGTGGGGTCGCTACTGCTCAACAGTTCGCCACAAAACTGCCTTGCGGATTGTATCTCTCTTTGTCTGGCCCCTCACCTTAAGTATGAGTACCTAAGGTTCATTGGGGCACGCAAGCCCCACCACGACGTCAACGTAGAGATACGGCGGTGGAGTTATTTATTATTATTATTATTATTAATATATAAAGCTGAAGAGTTTGTTTGTTTGTTTGTTTGCTTGAACGCGCTAATCTCAGGAACTACTGGTCCGATTTGAAAAATTCTTTCAGTGTTAGATCGCCCATTTATCGAGGAAGGCTATAGGCTATATATCATCACGCTAGTTTCTGAGATTAGCGCGTTCAAGCAAACAAACTCTTCAGCTTTATATATAACTAGCTGACTCGCGCAACTTCGCTTGCGTCACAATTATCATTACTGCTCCGCTCCTATTCGTCTTAGCGTGATGATATATAGCCATCCTCGATAAATGAGCTATCTAACACTGAAAGAATTTTTCAAATCGGCCTAGTAGTTCCTGAGATTAGCGCGTTCAAGCAAACAAACAAACAAACTCTTCAGCTTTATATATTAGTATATAGATTATAAAATCAATATCCTAATGTATAAAATTCTTCCGTTCCTGACTGATTGAGTGAGTGACTGACAGGCAACGCACAGTCGAAACTGCTGGTCGTAGAGAGCTGAAATTTAGCATGTAGGTTCCTTGGGGAGTGTAGGGTAGCACTAAGGATTTCCCGAAATTCCTACGGGAACGGGAAAAACGGCAAAAGCTAGTACATATATAAAACTCTGCCGTTACTGAGTGACTGCCAGACGACTCACAGCCGAAACTACTGGTCGTAGAAAGGTGAATTTTGATATTATGTGTGAGGGTTTCTCCAAATTCCTATGGTAATGGGAAAAAACGGGATATGTGCATACAAAGTCGTGGCTAAAAGCAGTAGTGCTATTCTCTAACAACATTTTCGTATCTCGACAGTAGAATTCGAGGTGAGTTTCAAAAGAAGACCTTTATGTTGTATGCAATAAAGCTCACTTTGTGAGTTTGATCACTCAGGTGAAGCTCGATATCGAAATAGTTTCTTACAGAATAGACTAGCTGGTGTCATAATAATTATACTTCCTCCATGTATTCCAACAATATATATTCAGATGTTAGTTCAAACATAGCAGCATATGCTATAGCATTTTGCTGTACAATACAGTGTATTCCATCTTTTAATAATGTAGCTAATTGATCATACACAATAGAAAGAGGTTTCCAAGAAATACCTATGTGTCTTTAATAATCCAATTTACATTTTCAGGGCAGCTTCTGGATGAGTTGGCTATTCTATGGGTGTGCGTGGCAGCATTTGCTATGTTCTTGCCAAAGAGACATTTCCCAACATTTTTACATGGTAACAGGTTAGTAGACATACTATTCAGTTATTTACCATGTAAGTTATTCATAACATTGGGAGCTACCTTACTTACCTACCTACCCTACCCTACCTACCTACCCTGCCTACCTACCTACCTACCTACCTACCTACCTACCTACCTACCTACCTACCTACCTACCTACCTACCTACCTACCTACCTACCTACCTACCTACCTACCTACCTACCTACCCTACCTACCTACCTACCTACCCTACCTACCTGCCAACCTGCCTACCCTACCTACCTACCTGCCTACCTACCTACTCATTTTGGTTTGTTTCTTTTTTAATATTTTAATACTTATTATGCTATTCCGGACGAAGACTAACCGAAAAACACAAAAACCATGAAAATCGGTCCAGCTGTTCTCGAGTTATAAGTGTCCGAAAAAACCTGAGTTTGTTTTATATATTAAGAAGATTAAGATGATATTTATTTTGTAAGTCGGTTAAACATAACTATAGTCTGTTTTTTAATCTCGGCAACTAAATTGACAAGTGCAAATAGCAAACTGACATAGATTACAATAGCGTTTAAGTCAGTCTTCACATTTGCACTTGTCAATTTTGTCTCCGGGATTAAAAAACAGACTGTAGTCAATTTTTTTTAGGGTTCCGAGCATCCGCAAGAAACTGTCTGTCTGTCTGTCTGTCTGTCACGTCCAATTTTCTCCGAATCTGTTGAATTTTGGTGCACTTCTGTGACACGGACTCGTTAGGTAAATAAATTATTTTTGAGTATGGGGGTGGCCCCCACCTATGCGCGTACGAAGTCGCGGGCAAAAGTTAGTACAATGTTATAAACCTCTTCCGTTACTAAGTGACTGACGACAACGCACAGTCGAAACTAGTGGTCGTAGAAAGTTGAAATTTTGCATGTATCTTCCCTACACTCCTTAGGGGAGCAGTAAGAGAGGATGTCCCGAAAATCATACGGGAATGGGAAAGAACGGGAGGTGCGCGTACGAAGCCGCGGGGAAAAGCTAGTATACTATAACTAAGGGAAAATCTCATTGCTACAGTAATCTTCTATACAACGTGTAACAGAATAAACGCAATAACTCTAACATTTTACTCATCATTATGAACAACTTTTACTATGGGACCAATCCCGAAATCACGAAAAAAATAATCAGCTGTTCAGTATATTTTGTCTAGTTATGCGCACAGAAATGTATAGGGGCCTCGATTTTTTTTTCGTAGGTAGTAGGGAGTAGGTAGTAATATGTAGACAGTTGAAATAATTACAGAATTTGTACTTCTATTGCCGCTATAAGAACAAATCTAAAAAAGGGGGGCTCCCACACAAGAAACTGTTTTTTTCGGGTTATGGTACGGAAACCTTTGTATAAGAGTCCGACTCGCACTTGACCGGTTTTATAGGCACTTTACAGAGTTTTATCTAATTCTATCCAATCTATTTGGTTTGAATAATAAAAGTTACTTGTCAAATTATACCGCCGGTTTCATACTTTTGAGTATCTTTACTAAAATCTATACGTATTTACAGATTTTCATTTATTCTATCCAATCTATTTGGTTTTGAAAATAAAAGTAACTTATTGTCGAATTTAAAATTTCTATTGCCGCCTTATCAACAAATACTTAATTGAAATTTTCATAGAATTTGTATTTCTATTGCCGCTATAACTACAAATAATAAAAATTAAGGTTTATAACTTTATAGTACGAAACCCTTTGTGCGTGCGTCCGACTCGTACAAGAACTTGTCAGATTTTTGTGACATGTTATTTTAACACAGACTTATTATACCTAGGTTTTGCTGTAATCTGTAGGTAAAAAATCTAAAATCTCCTCTTTTTTTTTCAAAATTTTAGGCTCAGTGGTTTCGGAGATAAGGGGCGAATAGTATTTTTTTTTTGTCTAATTCCTTGAATAAGTTCAAAATATTAAGTAACAAAATTAAAACCCTCGAAGTAAGCCCTTTCATTTGATGTCACATGATACAGCTTGAAAAACTATTTTTTTTAATTTTCTAATATGGCCTCCAAAAGTGGCCCCATATTCAAATTATATTAAATCTAGCCCGAGTTGTTCACGGACGTGACGGACAGACACCCGAGTGATCCTATAAGCCATAAGGGTTCCGTTTCTTACGGATGTTCGGAACAGCAAAAACAAGCAATCCTATCTACTGAATAGTAGATAGGATTGCTTGTTTTTATAGGGTGAATTAGCGCAAATTCACACATTTTGTTATAAAGAGAATGTAAATTCGGCAATAGGAGCTATAAAACATACCTAATTATGCTCTACTTTTAGCGTTCGTTGCATCATATTTACACGCCGCGCCGCCGCTGCGTAATGGAAATTTTAAAACATTGCATTTTGATAAAGTACTACCTACTAACGTATGTAACAGCTTTTTATTTTCGCATTAACTGCGATTGTTGAGTAGGAACGAATAAAACCCATAGTGTTAAGGTTTCTTCTATAGCTTAGTAGGTAGGTGTTTCAAGTACCTATTAATCTAAATCAACACATGGCCTGTGTATACATGGCCATGGAGAATAGGGAAAGGGAGTTACTTTTTTGGGGCGCTAAAATACTCTTTAATAATGTTGTGCGCCACTATTAAAGGGCAGTGGTTACCACTAGCGCCATCTAGTGTTGAGTAACAGAACTAGTGAAGTCAAGAACCTTCTAGCCTTTTCTGTGCTAGAGCATTCCAGATTTCTCGACACACGACGACACAGTCGCGATCTATAGGTACGCGAACTTTCTAGACCTCTCTACAATGGAAGATCCTGGAATTAACTGACTATTATAAGCCTGCAGAGACCGCGACCGGGTCAGTATTCGATTTGCGATACAACGGCTAAATTCGAAAGCGATTTTCAACTGCGAATTAATGTGATCAGTAGTCAATTGTGTTTTATAATTAGAGTTTAGAGTTGTAATTAGTGTTCTTAAATTAGTATCTATTTTAGTTATTTAATCGTTTAATTGTCACGGTGTCAGAAGAGCGGATTCAAACCACGCCGATTCCGCCAGTGGACGACACGAAGGATATCTGTACCCGTATTTAACGCCAGCAGGAGACGGACCAGAGGCGTTTTGGTGGAGCAACGCCGCAGACTCTATTTTTGGGGGGGGGGGAAGCTAGTGTATGGTCTTGGTGGGAATCGCTGTTGGTGAGAGCAGCATTGCCTAAAAAGTGCCAAGGAACCATCTGCAGTACTCGTGGCGGAGTACCGTATAAAGCAGAGCCCTAGCCAGTCCGAGTCATCCATGTCCCCGTCGTCCTCCCTGGGACTTGCTGCAACCACGCCGCCGCGCGTCCGCCACCCCGAGTTGCAGCTGAGCTAACGGATGCAGGGCAAAGGGCGAATATTGTGCGCCTTAAAACAGAATCGAGTCACTAGGGAGAGTACCTGAAAAAAAAACGAGCAGATCCGGAGGCTCTGAAGCGGCAGCCCCGCTACCGGATTAAGGCATAGTGGGCTAATCACTCGCTTGCCCGACAATAATAGATTTTTGAAACCGAAGCAGTAAAAAACCGGACCGATACTGATACTGTACTGACGACTTTTGGCATGAAATTACGGACACGAATTGCATTTTGAAATATACGTACACTTAGTGATGACAGTCGACTTGCCCAAGCAAAAGCAGCCATGCTTAGTTACAAGCTGCATATACTCGGTCTAAGCGAAGTGAGAAGAAACGGTTTTGGTGAGCTGAGAACGTCCAGGGGCTTCACTTTGCTGTATTCCGGTAAAGACTGTGAGGAAGATGTGCGCGAGTATGGCGTGGGGCTCCTCTCAAATACAGCTAAGAGAAGCCTTGTGGATTGGAAACCGATCTCAGACCGGATCATGTATGCCCGTTTCAACTCTAGAGCCCGGAATATATCCATCGTACAGTGCTACGTCCCAACCAAAGCATCACCAGAGGATACCAAAGAAGACTTCTACAACGCCATCAACGCCACCCTTAAGAGCATAAAAAAGCAAGACATCGTCATGGGGGAACTGAATGCAAAGGTTGGGAGTATTAAAGAAAGTTTGACGTGAGCAAACTTTATGAATTGGAGACCCGTAAGGCATTTCAGCTTGAGCTGCGCAATCGGTTCTCTGCACTAGAAGTTGCTACGGACTCAATAGACGCGGAGTGGAACCGCATTAAAATGGCCTACACAGAAGCGAGCTCCATCGTTCTTGGGCATGGATCGCCATCACATTCTAGTGAGGACTGGATGTCGCAACAGACTTGGAGCCTTATCGAGGACAGAAGAAATCTGCACCTGAAACTGCTGGAGACCAATAATGTTGCCGAACGAGTCGACCTCAAAATCCAATACCGGCAGAAACGCAAGGCGATTTATCGTAGTACACGTGCAGATAGAAGGCGGTGGGATAATATGGCTAATAGTGCTCAACATGATGCAAACACCGGCAACTTAAAAGAGCTGTACAAAGCCACTAAGACCTTGGCAGGAAACGACAGGCGCAAAAAGAAGCCGCTTAAATCGAAAGAGGGATAGCTTATTGTGACGACAGAAGGGCAGCTACTTCGATGGCGCCAACACTCTGAGTAAGTCTTCTGACTGTCAGCGGCATCGTCACCTGACGCTCTACAGGTCAGTTTCTCATCGCCACGGCTCCTCAACATCAACACGGAACCACCGTCAGTTTCCGAAGTGGCTGAAGCGGTCCTCTCTTTGAAGACAGGCAAAGCACCCGGACTCTGCCTAATAACTGCGGAAATGTTACAAGCCGACTTAGCGTCCACCGTCGACGTATTGACGCCTTTGATTGATAAGATTTGGCCCGCCGAAGAACTACCGGGTGACTGAAACAAAGTGTTTTTAATTACCGTACCCAAGAAAGGTGATCTAAGTCAATGCGATAACTGGAGAGGCATTACGTTGCTGTCGATTCCCTCTAAAGTCTTCTGCAAAATAATTCTGGATAGACTGTCGAAGGCCGTGGAACCCTACTACGGAGGGAACAGGCTGGTTTTCGATCGAACCGCTCATGCACGGACCAGATTAACACTTTCCGTATCATACTGGAGCAGGCATCAGAATGGCAAAGAGAGATTTATCTTACCTTTGTAGACTTCGAAAAGGCCTTTGATACGTTGAAGTGGTCCAGTATCTGGTCCCGCCTTCTGGACATTGGAGTGCCGCCAAAAATGGTCCGCCTGTTGGAGAGTATCTACAAGAAATATTCTTGCAAAGTGACACGACGGCCTCATCTCGGACGATATCGCAGTCCATGCAGGTGTCCTTTCGCCCCTTCTTTTATAGTCGTTCTCGACGGAATTATGCTTAGCATATCTGACAAAAGGCGCCGCAGGATAGAGTGGAGATTATCCAACGTCTTGGAAGATCTAGACTATGCCGATGACCTATGCCTGCTGAGTCATACACACGCTGACATGCAAGCAAAATTGAACGACCTGTGCCAGGAGGCAGCGAAAACCGGTCTTAAAATGAACACCAGGAAGACCCAAGAGATGCGTACGGGAGTGAAGAATTCTACACCCTTGCTTATCGGTACAGAGGCATTGGAACGCGTCCACAAGTTTACTTACCTCGGGAGTGTCGTGTCGAAGACTGGAGGAACGGAAGAGGACATCACTTCACGGATTGCCAAAGCCCGAGCTACCTTCGCGCAGCTGAGACCTGTCTGGCAATCACGGAAACTGACCCGAAGAGTCAAACTCAAAATCTTCGGATCCAATGTCAAATCCGTGTTGCTCTACGGGTGCGAAACGTGGAAGGTAACCAAGGACATCTCACGCCAAATCCAGGTCTTCGTCAACCGATGCCTTCGCCGTATCCTCGGGATTTACTGGCCCGAGACGATCTCTAACGTAGAGCTATTGGAGAAATGCCACAAGAACCCGATCGACCGTCAGATCAAGCGTCGTTAATACAGGAGGTGGATTGGTCACACGCTCCGGGGAGTGCCACATAGCCCCGCATTCCCCCAGTGGGAAGGTATGCGTAATGCATTTTTTCCCAGCGCAAAAAAGGAACGGGGCGTGTAAAGGTTGGAGCTTGGCTCTCCATAAGATCTGATAACTTTTTTACAGTGCAAGTCATATGTACTCGTATTGGCGTTACTTTACATGAAAATGTTTTTGGTGGGATCGATTTTTGCAAAACAACGTTAGCGAGAAATCGTGAAAAATCGCAATCTCTGGTCTAGATCAGAGATGACAGAGACAAAGTCTAAGATGGTTGCCCAGCGCATTATGTTCGTTCATGCTGTACGGGATTACCTGAACATTGAATATCCCGGGAGGTAGATTGGGCGTCTTGGTTCAATTTTGTGGCCTCCTCGGTCATCGATTTCTTTTACTGGGGCTGCATAAAAAAAAAGTAATTATTAACTAAATCTAGCCGACCTACGCCACAAAATTGTTGAAACAGCAAATCAAATAATATACAAGGAGGTATCTCCTAGATCTTTTTATGGAAAGGTTAACAACCATTTTTTAGATAACAAGCCTAGGGTAGTATTGTACATTTTTTTTAAATGAAGTGTCAAAGCAATCTTACAAAACGTTTACGTTTAGGGTTCCGTACCCAAAAGGTAACCAACAGAAAGCCTATTACTAAACCTCCGCTGTCCGTCTGTCTATCAGCGGGCTATATATATCTCATGAACCGTAATAGGTTGAAATTTTCACAGAGAGTATTTCTGTTGCCGCTATAACAACAAATAATAAAAATACGATGGTACGGGACCCTTCATGCGCGAGTACCATGACTCAATCATACTTTTTTTATTGAGTAAACTGTGAATGTTAATGATTAGAGTTGTGACTGCAATCAGTAGCATAGGTAGTTATTTAAGATTACCTACATTAAAAAAATACTGCAAAATTGAGCATATTATGATCACAGTACGTACCTAAATATGTGATCTAGGGTGTTGTCAGCATTTTCTAAAGTAGGTCTATTATCACTTAACCAAGTAAATTAGTTTTTTTTTTTTAATTTTGTCAGAACTGGTAAAACCTAGCCTATCGCCCGTGCCCGCTTGACATTGAGTTTCGGGACACATGTATAGAACATAGCACTTTTTTTTCATAGCCAGTATGTAGTTTGGGAGCTTGACCCGCTGAGGGAGGGATTTAGCAAAAAAAAAAAACTAAGAAAATCACATCAATTTTATTTTACTTATTGCATAACAAGCCATTATTATGCGCTTAATTTTTAAATTATATAAAACAATAGCACTTCGCCCGAGTCTTCGTTCGCGCGGGTTTAGTAGGTACTCCACGAACTTCATCTCCTATACCTCCCTCTTAATAGGATAATGTGTAAATTACTTATTAATAGACTCAACGTAGGGCAGTTCGCTCTAAACGCAACATTTTCTTACTTAGAGCATTATAAACACGTTGTAACTTTTAAACGAAAGGTCAGATTAGTGTAACTTTCATGTACATAATCAACCTTAATTATCAAACCATTTAAATGGATAAGGATTAATGTCATGATATCAAAATCACCACTTGTCCATTCCGCCCGGGTTTTGATTAAATTATTTGAACAAAAAGCGGTCATTGCGACTTAACCATAAAATCAAAATCAAAAATCAAAAGTCATTTGTTCAAATTAGGCTGAGTACCAGCACTTTTTGAACGTCAACGTTTACAAATAGACATAGACAGTCCCCCAAAACGCCCGCCCGTCACCACTTCCTAGTGTTTTAGCTGTGGAGAAGAAGTGGCCAACAAACTCCCCAGTAACACATCTGTCTGTTAAGTTAGAAGAACTCGCATTTAAACAATAGTATGCGAAGCTTATAATAGTTAGACATATACCCTCGCGAACTTGTTTGTAGATAGGTTTGGTAGGTAGGTGGGTTTTTGGTAGATACTTGAATTATGTAGTACATTATTTTTATGTATCCTCAATAGTTTTCTCAGCGAATGACTAAATAATTAATTTAGTCGTGCGCTGATTCATCAGGGGTAATGTAGGATTCTAATGTTGAAAGAATTTTTCAAATCGGTCCAATAGTTTCGGAGCCTATTCAATTCAAACAAACAAATAAATCTTTCCTCTTTATAATATTATTGTAGAAGTGTAGATGTAGATAATTTAGCTAACAATTGCAAAATATTCAGTATGAAAGGCTTAATGGTTGAATTCTTTGTTTGGTTTCAGACGGCGCCTGGCTATCTGCACGGTGGTGCTGACGGTGTTGTCCACTGGTTTCCTCGTCATGCACCCAGTGGCTAACGCTTTTGCCTTGATGACGATCGCGCTGCCTACTTTAGGATTTTTGTGGGGAGAGCTGTCCAGGTAGTTATGATAATTCGGTATCATTTGGTTCACGGGCAGGTAGGTAAAGTCTCTACAGTGGAAACACATAGAGTTGAAGTGATTTGAGTCACATCTAGGCAGCGTGTCCAGCCAAGTTCAAAGAAAAAGGATCTGGCGACCGATGCAGCAGCCGTGTGTAATAAATATTACACGAACTATTTTGTGCTACTTTTGACCCCTTCACAACTCGAAATCTATTTAACTTACAGCCATGAAATTTAGCACATTTATTAAAGCCCCTTAGCTTGAATCCATAATTTCATAAATGTAGCTCAAATAATTATTGATAATTAATCGTTAAAAAATCTTTTTTACAAAAAAATATAAGACTTCCAAAAAAAAAACTAGAAAGTATAAAATAACCTTAATTCCGGAAATCGGTGTTTTTGGCTTTGTATCTTTGTTTTTTAACACCGACTTCCGAAGTTTTGGAAGTCGGTAATATTTTTTTTAATTATATTTATAATTCATAGTAAAACGTGCGCGTTCAATATTAATTAAGATTAAACATGGCTCCCATTTTCACATTTATGTTTTTGATGAGTATATTCCTTGTGTGACCATATCAGCCTGTCAGCCGAATCGAATCGAAACATTTATTCATTGCAACTCGTTATCAAAAAAGTAGGTCGTGCGTGCGTAATATAGTAATAGTAGTAGTGCGTGATGGATAGTTCGGAAGAATATTGTATTTAGTTTAAAATCTTAGGATCGTTGTGGTTAGGCAATTCGCTATATTTTTGCACAAGACATATCAAGAGCTCTTCACTAACGTTTATATGATACAGCCGCAGTTTTCTAATTTTTTTCTTTCATAAGAACCTTCTCCTGACAATTTTGGACATTAATATTGAACATTCGACCTGGGAATCGAATTAAAGCCCCTACCAACCCTAAGTTCAGCAGTTGCGCTTGCGAGAACTAAAAATAAATCGCCTGGAATGCCAGGCGACTTATTTTACTTAGGTAGTTATTCTTTATTTTTCATATTTCAGAGTGAAGTGCTCGCGCGTGTATCGTCTAGGTCTGCGCTGCGTCGCCATAACATTGCTCGCAATCTTCTGTTGGATCATGGACCGGATGTTCTGCGACGCGTGGCTGTCCATCGACTTCCCCTACATGCACGGCGTGTGGCACGTCCTCATTTTTATCTCCAGCTACACTGCCCTCGTGCTCTTAGCCTACTTCAACGTCACAGAAGAGAGTCCAGAACAGAAACCGCAGCTCAAGTACTGGCCAGTAAACGAATTCGAATTAGGAATCCCATACATAACTATGAAACATTCACATAAAGCAGACAAAAATCTAGCCATCTAGCTATTTTAGTTTCAACGTCTGACCAGTGGCGGACTAACGGAAGTGCGAAAGAGTCGGCCCGCCACGGGCCTCTGGTTCTGGGAGGCCTCCAAATGCCTCCATGTTTCCTTGATCAAACCCAAACAGTAAAGAAAGAAATAAAAGTTTATGCTAGAAGCGGGGGCCTTTACCATTGCGAGGCCCATGGCAGCAGATCTTTGCTAGGCCCCGGGTGGTAGATTTTTGCAAGTGCGAGTGAATCGTAAGTTAGAATCTCTGATTATGTTTGCGTCTTTTCGTAAGATTTAAATGAAATCACAATGAGCTACGAAATCAATTAAATAATGTCTTTGACAAAGACAAACTATTACTGATATTATAACAAACAAAAATGTTAGGAACATAGTGCCCTAAAGTTTCTTAGTTTTAAGTCACCATGTGACAATCATGACTGTCATGAAAAAAATATGCGCTTATATGCAATTATGTGGTTATAAAACAAACAATGTGCTTATATGCATTAGATTAAATTCAAATAATAGTCCCCAGCGTGATTTAATCATTTAATAATTATTTATAGAAAGTTAAAATAGGAACACCTGAAAAACCACTTAATTAAGAACTTCGTAAAATAATCGTGTTTAATTTACATAAATGGTTAAATCAAGCCGAAAATTATTAGAATACAATCTACTGCATGTAAGCGCGTAATAAGTTTATTTTTAATGATTTTCATTGTTCTCACATGGCGACTTTACCTTCAAATATCACGGCAACATGACACTTTAGCACCATGTCGCTAACATTTTTAGTTTGTTTCCTGTGTATGCATGTTAGTTCGTGCAACGTTTAAAAAATGGCGACGGGGAGACTAAGCCGCAATGTTCTATGACCTTTCACTTGCAAGATTTTAACTAAAACATTTATACGTGAACTGAATATAAAGCTTGTTAAATTACATCAACTTCGTCTGACGGGATTAATCCGCCACTGCGTCTGACACTACTACATTAATCGCAGTTTTTAGAAGGCTGATTTACTTGTCAACTTTGGTTTGGCCTTAAAACGGTGGTTATAGTGTAGGTCCACATCAAGCAGTTGAACTGATTGGCGTAATGGGAACACAAGATATATGCAATTAATTAAAATATATTGCGTTAAACGTTCACTTGTGTTACACCACGATATATATATATATATATATTTAACGGTTTTATGACAATATTAGTAAGTTTAATTCGAAATCTTTACAATATTTGAGTCCCAATTATGAGACTAGCTCATATGAATATTTTAGTCAATTTAAGTCTGTATTTGTAGGATTCTTACAAGATTAACCTACTCTGACGTTAACTGTGATTATACTTTTTATTTTATTTTTTATATATTTTTTTTATTTTTTACGTTTTACAGGGTGTTTCAGAAGTGCGTGGAATGGGGTGATGTTCTGTATCTAATATACCTACAGTAAAGAACAAATAGTAAAAAAAAACACTTCTGGAACGGTCTGTATATAACTTATTAATATTATTATATTAAACAATGTTTATAATATTTTTTTTAATATGAACTATTATTTGGTGGCGTATACAGATGATTTTTTTAAGTGTGAGTGGATAGCCAAATCTGAAACTATGAGGAATATCAAAAACACCGAAAGGAGTCTCGAGCCTGATTGTGATGAAAAGTAATACTACTGCATACAAAAATAAAATACTTTATTAATTAAAAAAAAAGATCAAGTGATACCTACTTACATTTTCCTAAAAAATACAACTGAAAAAATATCAGTAACGGTTTAGTTAGAAATTTAAAAAGTAGATTGTTAAAAATAAGCGCTTTCCTTTAGTTTGCCATGTGTACCATGCTTCCCAGAATTTAATACTTAGTACCGACAGTTTCGAGTGGTGTAGGTATTAATACAGGATAATTATGTGGTTTTTTCACAATCAATCGGTTCGATTCCTAGGAATAACGATTTTTCAAAAATCCAATAATGCTGTTTAAGTTTTCATCAAAATCGGGCTCGAGACGCTCCACGTACCTACACTTTAAAAATTCACCCTGAAACTATAAATTTTTTTTTACAAAAAAAAAAAAAAACATTTCCAATGAAGTCGCTCAAAATGTCAGTGCCAGGTGAGTAAAGCTGAATAAACTTTTTCTAAGACAGCTTTCAAAGCAGAAAATATGTAAAATATACATGAAAAAAGATGTGATGTCAAATATAATATCTGAGATACTAATGTAGGATAGTTTAAGTGTGTAGCTCTTAGAATAATAATGCTTTAAGGTGTAGCTAATTGTTTTGTACACTGTAGATTGTAAATTGAAACAGTGGGTAGTACAAAACAAAAGTGATAAGTTGGTATTGGTGATGTGATACAATCTATTAAGATTTCGTTTGAGACTATACAGTTTATCGTAAAATATGAAAATAAATATTAAGGTGCATACGGGTAATTACGAAAGGATTTTTGATGAGTTAAAAAACCCCTGTCGTATTTGTATTTTCATTTACCAGTCAGAATTGGAGTTAATGCTACCAACTTAAGTTACTTCGGCTACTTGGATATATAGCCTAGAGCTCTATTTCAAAGATTTTTATAAATATCCTAATTATTTGTAAATAAGTGTTTCAAAACCTATTTTTTATTTGTTTAAGTGAAATTCCGAAGTATGTTCGGTAATTCTGAATGATTAATAAAAATGTGTTTTATGTCGTTCTGGCATAAGGTACGTATTCCTTTTTCGTATAGGTTTACCCTCGCGAAAAATATTTCTCGAAATGGGCCTGGGTAGGCGTAAATATATTTTGTGGTATTTATATTTTGGAATTTAAAAAAAGTTTGAGTATCGTGGACTACTGGTCCTCAAACTTTTAGTACTTAGGTATACTATTTGAAAAAAATAAGTTGTTTGAAATAAAAGTAAAAACGACAATTATTAAAGTTTTGTTCAGGTAATGAAATAATTATATTTCAAAATTAAAGATGTTCATAAATGACTCGGAATTACTCGATTCGGTTATATCCGAAAAAACAAAAATTCTTGAGCTAGAGCGTTCGAAACCTACTCAGTAGTGCACTAAAACGACAATCTATCGTATTAAAAAACAATCATTTAAATAAATTAACAGATTTCGTAATTATGGATGTTCGGTAATTCTGAAAATGCAAAAAAAACGCGGCAAAAAGCACTTGTTCACAAAAATGTCACGTTAGACACACACGCTCGCTCGAAGCACTCTGAGTCAAGTGAAGCGGGGGAGCAGATTAAAAGAATTTTTCCAGATAAAAAAAAATGACCGCATTTAATAGTAATAATGAATAACTTCACACTCACATTATCAGAATAACCCCATTTTCGGAAGTAGCCGAATGCACCTTATTAAGTTTTTAAACAAATAAAATTAGGATTACTGATGTCCTGTCTGAGGTACTTTATCGGTCGTAATCGTTTATCTGTCCATTAACGCTATTTGTCATGTCGCTATTGGTTGGTTATTGGTTAATAGTCAGATAAACGAAGTATATAAGTACCTATCATCAACAGTTTTCGCAGCGCAGAATGATTATATAGGCATTTTTTTCATACCTTGGGCAATAATATAATCAGCGTCATTTTTCAGCCAATTTACGCAAAACCTTGTTTTAGTGATATATTTAACATAATAATATCCATTTTTCAATTTTCTTTGTAATGCCAAAGTTATAAAGGTGTAGGTTTATAAGACGAAAATATTTATTTGTTACGTGTGACTTTAAAATTACCTAATCTCAATATATTGCTATTTGATAGACACCTACCTACTAATAACAGGTATAAATTAAATAGTACTAAATATATGTGGTAGAATCTTTCGATTACGCATAGGATGTTTATAAATTTATTGTATGTAATACACTCAGTACCTATGTGCAATTTTAAATAATTATGCTTAATATGCTGAATATACAGCCATTTGTGTATGATTGCAGCTTCCTATATTTTTGTATAACAAAAGCTGATACTTCAGATCTTTCAGTTTGAGTTGGTCTTCATCCTGTTAGAGTATATGTGATAATAGCTATTTGTATAATTATTTTGCTTCAATAATAAAGATGAAAACTAAATAAAAATTTTGGTGACTGATATTATTTTTTACTTATTCCTCTTGTTTTGCCCAGATTTAAATAATAGTCGAAAAAGTAAGGCTGGAATGTTTTATTTCAACATAATAGTATAATCAGATCCATAAACATTTTATAGTATAGTTACAATATTTTGTCTGTAAAATATGAGTCATAATCAGTGAACAGAGTAGGTAGAGCTATTTCAGACTAACAACCTCAAATGTTAATATAAGGATTAGGTTAGAAATTTAAATTTTTTCGAGAAATTTTATAAGGAAAATCGGATTAACCAAAGCTTGTCACGGCTTCAAATAAAATCATCGTAAGTATGAGCATAATTTTGACTATGTCATTCTCATGCTATGCAGGTTACGCAAGACGTTTCCAAGCATTAGGTAACTGAAGTTACATACTTTTTGACTGAAAATAAAGATTTAGAAAGTACCAAAAATAGCTCTGCCTACTCTGATCACTGGTCTATTATAATACAATAAATTATAAATTTAATTTATTGTATTAGTCAGAGTCAGAGGACACATTATGATTTTGGTTGGGATGTAGGCTAGCAGAATCAAACTTCTTCCTGGGGTATGTGCTGCCACCACGGTACACAACATGGTTCTTCTCAGTCTCTAATATCTTTACTTCATGAAGTAATTGTGGCTTCTCCATCACGTTTTGGAGTTGTTCCCAAATGTATATTGCCACATTCTCAGTAGTGCTTACCTAAAAAAATTAAAAGTTAATTCATGTGTCCATAGAAACAGGAAATCAATTGTAGAGTTCATAGGTTGTAATAAAAAATTGCTCAATAATCACTACAAATAGGCAACTAATCTTGAGTGTCCACAACTCAAGATAATTATTTAGATAAGAATTGACCTTCTTGCCCTTACTTAGTTATTACACAACTTGAGACAATACAATTAAAAATTCATTAATTGTTGCTGTCAATCATAATTTTTAGTTGCACAATTTTAGGAACTAGTTTATTGGCATAATTTTATTACCTGAGCTTTGAAATATGGTACATCATGGTCCAAGTTTTTATGATCAAGTGGGTCCATAATGGCAACCTGCATGTACTGTTTTAGCTCATGCACGTTCATTACCATGCCAGTGGTGGGGTCTACAGGGCCTTTAACTGTCACCAGAACTGAAATAAAAAGGTAAAAATAGTACTTATCCATACTACATAAATATAAAGACAGTGTGTTCTTTGTGACTGTGTATATGTGAAAGGTAATCTATGGAACAGCATCTATTTGAAAAATTATTTTAGGTATCAAATGAAAGATGCATTATTTAAGATGGACATAGGCTATACATAGGACATAGCCAACATATATTATGTTTTTATAATTGGGGTAAAGCTGGGATGGGCTGCATGTCATTGACAAAGGTGACCAGATGAGGATCTACTGTGAACCTGTACTATGTACTTTTTAAGACGACCCACTGACCCATTAATACTTACCAACATAATTGTGGCCATGTCCATTTGGGTTGTTGCACTTTCCATATAGTTTTTTGTTTTCTTCATCAGACAAAAATGGACTGAAACAAATTAAAATCATTAAGATTTAATTTTTAGTTTCAGAAAATATTCTTCCCCCATCTTTTTTGGCCTAGGCGACGCCAATATAAGTTGTTGCCATAAGGAATCTACTTAAACTTGTTGCTTGTGTAAGGATCTCAAATTACATTGAATAAATACCATATCGTTTGCGGTAATATTGCAAAAAATGCGCTTTTAAAAAAATAGCTTACCTGTGCAATCGGTGGCAGGAACTAAAAGTTTCACGCCTGGTTATTGAAACTATCGGTAGCGGTGTTGGTGTCATTATTTCATAAATTATTTAACTGAAATTAAAACAAAGTTGACAACTACTTCTAGTAACAGCTAATGAAATACTGGCACTGGCAAGGTGGCGAATTACTAGGGAGCCGTTTACTTGGTACAATTGGGTCGAAAATTAAATACGAAATAAATCAAGAACACAACAAGCGCTCGAGGGCTCGTTCAAATAAAGTTTACTTTTGTCGAGTAACGAACGAACGAGTTGTCAACTCGTCTTGTCATTGCTCTGCTGTCACTTTTAGGGTTGCTATACGAAACATTTAAATATTTGGGTTAGGTATATTTTTGTTGTACCTACTTAGGTAAGTTTAATACACATACGTAACTAATAATTAAACAACTGTTTACAGTGTTCACTTTAATAACTTTGTTCACAGTTATAGGGGTGTAGCTGCAATACATCAAGACATATATTCACCTCGCCCGCACCGAGACCCTCGGAACGCTAGGCGGCCCGCGCCGGCCCGCTATTATATGCGGTGCAAATTCATCGTGCGTGACCGTCAGGATGACTGGACCAAACGAGATATGTACACGAGACAATGAGCACTATTTAATACCTATTTGCTACTATTTACTACCTATTATGAGATATTTGCTACCTTTGCGTTTAGAAAAATATCAAAGAAATAAAGTAGTCAGTCATTCTGACGTCTGGTTGGCTGACCACTTCAAAGTTCTCATAGTTTTAGCGTTGTATTAACCGCGTTGTTAATGTCAATATTTAGTATTTAAGATGGGCACTTTCTAAATTAACTTTAATTCATAACTTTTTATAGGAGCTTCTTAAAATTGTGTAAAAATATATGTTGAGGTAGCAAAAAGGTGCTAAATATTGACCATAACAACACGGTTAATACAACGCTAATACTATAAGAACTTGGGAGTGCTCAGCCAACCTGACGTCAGAGTGGCTGACCACTTTATTCCTTTGATATTTTTCTCAACGCAAAGGTAGCAAATATCTCATAATAGGTAGTAAATAGGTATTAAATAGTGCACATAGTCTCATCTCATGTATATATCTCGTTTGGTCCAGTCATTCTGACGGTCAGTTTTTGCCGTATGGTGCCGTAAAAGAATAATACCATCCCATCACATCTCGTGGGTGTCGTAAGAGGCGACTAAGGGACTTGCCAGAAAATGGGCAGCAGCGTTCTCTGTAAAACTCAACACCATACACTGCGATCGCCAACCCGCCTGCCAAGCGTGGCGATTATGGTAAACCCCCACAATGACAAGCACAACCAAAAAATGGCCCCTAGTGCCCGGCAGCCCGTCTACCCTTGACTCCGGTAGCGGTCAAGGTCACGGCGAGGCAAGGGGTGCGAAGAATCCCCGGAGTGGACCCGGCTACCATAATAAACACCGACGACTGGACCTGGCAACACTGAACATGAGAACACTCCGGACCGACGAGAACACCACCGAACTTGAGGAGGAATTGAGTAGGTTGCGATGGAGTATTGTAGGATTGTCTGAAGTCCGAAGAGAGGGGGAGGACACGATAATTCTCAAATCCGGCAATCTGCTCTATTTCTGGGAGGGTGATCAGAAGTCCCAGGGTGGTGTCGGGTTCATCGTTCACTGGTCTCTTGTGTCCAATGTGGCGAGCATCGAGAGTGTGTCGACCAGGGTGGCGTACCTGATACTTGTAATATCGTCAAGATATCCGTTGAAGGTCGTACAGGTTTACGCCCCAACCTCGACACACCCCGACGACGAAATAGAAACCATGTATGAGGATATATCCAGAGCATAGTCATAAAACTCACTTCACCGTGGTCATCGGGGACTTCAAAGCGAAACTGGGCAAACGAGACGGTGACGAGCTGCGAGTGGGGCAATTTGGATTTGGACGTCGGAACCACCGGGAACACTTACTGGCTAGTTTTATGGAGAAGCAGAACATGATGAACTCCTTCTTCACAAAGCGTGAGCACAGGAATTGGACCTGGTACAACCCAGACGGTGTAACTAAAACTGAGATTGACTTCATCATGTCGACGAAGAAGCAAATATTCAATCACAGAGACATCTCTCTGTGATCAACGCGGTGAAAACCGGAAGTGATCACCGCATGATAAGAGGCACATTGAATCTAAATGTCAAGCTAGAAAGGTCTACGCTCCGGCCAGCACAGATCTAGGTCCAAAACTCCGAGAGCTTTCGGCTCGAACTTCAGAACCGTTTCGAGTGCCTAGGGAGCTCCGTGGACGATTGCGACGATAGGATCGTGGAAACTGTCCATATCGGGTCTGTTTTGCAGAAGAAGCGTGCAGATACCGGAAGCTCAATAGACGGAACTTCAAGTCCCTGAAAAGCGACCTCCGCCGCTATAATACTGAAAAGATTAAATATCTTGCTAGAGATCTTTCTATTGGGCAGAGCCAGCTCACGAAACTGAAGACCGCCGATGGTAGAACCAGCCAAATCGGAGCTTCTGAGAGAGATCGGGACTACGGACAGTTATACACGTCAATGACCAAACCCGATACGAATCTTGCTAACGACCCAAGAGCTAGATTGACTCGGCACTATACCGAGGACATCCCAGACGTCAGCCTGTATGAGATTAGGATGGCTCTGCAGTAGCTTAAAAACAACAGGGCGTCGGGTGAGGACGGAATTACGGCCGAACTCCTGAAGGCGGGTGGAAGACCGGTCCTTAAGGCCCTTCAGGAACTGTTTGATTCCGTGATACTCGAGGGGAAAACGCCACAGGCATGGAGTAGAGGTGTGGTGGAACTCTTCTTTAAGAAGGGCGACAATGCCCTGCTTAAGAACTATAGGCCCATCTCTCTTCTAAGCCATGTCTACAAGCTGTTTTCCAGAGTCATCACGAACCGTCTCGCACGCAGGTTTGACGACTTCCAGCCTCCCGAACAAGCTGGATTCCGAAAAGGCTTCATCACCGAAGACCACATACATACGCTTCGTCAGGTTATACAGAAGACCCAAGAGTATAATCTGCCCCTCTGCTTAGCGTTTGTGGACTACGAGAAAGCCTTTGCTTCGATCGAGACTTGGGCTGTGCTGCAGTCTCTCCAACGGCGCCAGATCGACTATCGGTACATCGAGGTGCTGAAAGGTTTGTACAAAAACGCCATCATGTCAGTCCGACTTCAGGATCAGACCTCGAAACCTATCCTCCTGCAGCGGGGTGTGAGGCAGGGAGACGTCATTTCACCGAAACTGTTTACAACCGCAATGGAGGATGTCTTCAAGGTTTTGGACTGGAGAAGGCTAGGCATTAATGTCAATGGCGAGTACATTAGTCACTTTCGATTTGCCGACGATATAGTCGTCATGGCTGAGACTACGGAGGACCTCAGAACAATGCTCGATGATCTCAGTAGAGCTTCCGAAAGGGTGGGTCTCAAAATGAACATGGACAAAACCAAGATCATGGTAAATACCCATGTAGCACCCACTCCCATCAAGATCGGAAACTCAACACTCGAAGTTGTAGACGAGTACGTCTACCTAGGACAAACGATCCAGTTAGGTAGGCCAACTTCGAAAAAGTGGTCAACCGTCGAATCCGACTCGGCTGGGCAGCGTTCGCTAAGTTGCGTGGTATCTTCTCGTCCCACATACCACAGTGTCTCAAGACGAAAGTCTATGATTAGATACGGAACTGAAACGTGGTCGCTCACAATGGGCCTCATCAGAAGGCTCAAAGTCACTCAAAGGGCAATGGAGAGGGCAATGCTTGGAGTTTACTTGCGTGATCGAATCAGGAATGATGATATCCGCCAGAGAACCAAGGTTACCGACATAGCCAATAGGATCGCCAAACTAAAGTGGCAGTGGGCCGGGCACATTGCTCGCAGAACAGATGGTCGATGGGGTCGAAAAGTTCTGGAGTGGCGACCGCGTACCGGAAGACGTAACGTTGGAAGGCCTCCCACAAAGTGGACCGATGACCTGGTGAAGGTCGCGGGTAGCCGATGGATGCGAGACGCACAGGACCGGTCGTTGTGGCGACGCTTGGGGGAGGCCTTTGTCCAGCAGTGGACGTCTTTCGGCTGATATGATGATGATGATGAGGCAGGATATGTATGAGAGAAGCAATGTCATATTGAATAGCAGTTGCACTAAAGTCAACTTTTCGGCACATAAGTGCCGAAATTATGGCGAATTAATTTGATCGACTCCTGTTACTGAAACTGAACCTGTTATAATTGTGTTTCTGAAATAGTCGAGAATTCTGTTAATAAATAGTATGAATAGCTTCGAAAATCAGTAATTATCGCAACAAAATACCACTCGACGTGACACAAAACCAAGTAATGGCTCGAGGCATTGACACACGTGCGAGCCGAGGCGAGCTATTTAAAACCTGTTGGATTGCCAACGAACTTACTCGTTACTTACGGTGACACACGAGCGAAAAAGGTCGTCGAATCACAACTAGGCGTACTTTCTCGCACGTCTGTCACCCACTTTTAACTTTAATTTTTCTACTGAATACTTCAGTTCCATCTGGCAACACTGCTCCCGTGCCACTGATGTTATTGTCAAACGTGTTGACTTGTGGACTGTCTAACATATTATTTCTGTCTTTCTAGAGATGGGCAAGTGAAAAAAGTTTATCGAAATTATATCGTTTCGAGATTTTTGTACAGTATCGATCAATAACCGCGAAAAGCTATCGATTTATCGTTAGTTTTTTTATTTTTACTGACGAAACGAATTTTGATTGTTTTGGGAATATGTATGCACGATTGATCATACATATTCCCAAAACATTCAAAATTCGTAAAAAGAAAATAATATGTAGAATTTTTTATTGATTGAGTTTACATAATTATGTCTTTGTGGGCAACCCGCAGCAGGTAGCAAAAGCTAGTAACGTTAAATACGAAACGAGACTTGTGTTAAAATAAATATTGTATTTTATACGAATTCGATAATCTAAAATCAATATTGAAGCGTCGATATATCGTGATCAAAAATATCGATAATTTTGTGGAAAAAATCGATCTATTGATATTGCTTACCCCAAGCCTATGTCATGTCTATCTATTCTGTGTCAGGAAGTACATGAAGTATAGTGGATTGGACTTTGTAACCTTTAAGAAAAATAATTTTGTAAATAGTGATAAATTAAGTTAGTGAACAAATTACTAGGATTTTATATCATACAATATGTTCTCTTCGGGCAGCAGACAATTGCTCTTTTCTACGCAGGTTAGTTAGTTTTTCTTTACTTGACCCTTCATATCTACCCATCATCCACCAAGTAATTTTCCTAAGATTCACATGTTTTCCATAAAGGTTACTCATAATCTCCATGATAGTTATAAATCGCTTTAGAATAACTCTGCAAAGCAAAAATGGTAACCTTGTGTACATGCCAGGAACAAAATGTTATAAAACACTCAAGTTTGATTCTTATCAAGTCATCAAATTTAATTGTTTTTGCTCGTGTATCAAACCTTTCTTTAGTTTATCTGCTTGTATAAGAATAGTTTCAGTACTCCAAGGTTGTCAATTATTTGTTGTTATGATCAATGTAGGTGGACAGACCAGGTTTTGGTCATCCTAGTTTTCCTTGGTCATTCTGAAGTTATGCCAATTCTTCACAGAAATGTACGTTTTGGTCATTTTTTAAGAGGAGGAATTACAGCTACTTTTTTCATTACCAACATCAACTTAAGACCTAGTAAGTTTTCCTAGGATGATAAGTAAGTACTAAAAGTTTCTTCTCAAATACTGTTGTTTCCAGTTGAGGCGACTGCAAAGCACATTGGTGGTAGCTGAGCACAACAATGAGGTTCTCTCGCCGGCCACACAGAACACTTTGAGTGCTGCTAAGAAGATTGGTGGTGATGTTTCTGTACTTGTGGCTGGCACCAAGTGTGGCCCTGTAAGTTGACAGGTTTCATGTTTTAAATGCCTGTTTTTCTATTGTGATAACAAGACAACAAGCCTTAAAATATGTGGAATTTAAAAAGAAGCTAAGAATGTTTATATTATGTATGTATTTGTAAATTGTTTACTGTCCTGAAAATTCCCAATCATGGTACAATTATAATCACACCTGACCTACAATAGTTCTCTTGGTTTGATAAATCTTAATACAGTCATTTCTATTTTTCAGGCTGCCCAGGCTGTTGCTAAGGCTAAGGGCATTTCCAAAGTCCTGGTAGCAGAAGGTGATGCATTCAAGGGTTTCACAGCTGAGAGTTTGGCACCCCTCATCATTGCCTCTCAGAAACAGTTCAAGTTCACCCACATCCTGGCCCCAGCCACTGCCTTTGGCAAGGCTATCTTGCCTAGAGTAGCCGCCAAGCTTGATGTCTCTCCAATCACTGACATCATTGGAGTTAAGGATGCCAATACCTTCATTAGAACTATTTATGCAGGTAGGTAAGCTGGATTCTAGGCTTTAGTTTTATTATCTAAATCTGTTAGGGTTAAAAGGTGGTTACCAAAGAAGAATACAAATAATATTCTTTTATGTAACTATAAACCATTTTTTATTGATAGATATCATAACAATATGGTGTAATTCTTATGTAAAGCTTTTGTTATAACAAATGAATACAGAGACACAGAGTTGAAAACGATACTTTGAATACAGATGTCTCTTTTTCAATATTTTGTACAATACATACATAGAGTTCTAAATAAACACTCATAGATCAGATAAACACATCAAAGCAAGTAAACTATTTCTTACACAGAGCACATTTCAAGAATTCTATCTTCTTTTTCAGGTAACGCAGTCCTCACATTGGAGGCCAAGGATGGTATTAAGGTGATAACAGTCCGAAGCACGGCATTCCCTCCTGAGCCTCTGGAGGGTGGCACTGCGGCTGTGGAGAAGGCACCCGAGGGTGACTACAAGTCTGATCTCGTCCAGTTTGTGTCACAGGAGCTTGCAAAGTCTGACCGGCCTGAACTTACTAGTGCTAAGAATATTGTTGCGGGCGGTAAGAAAACCTATCAAATGCATAAAAATGTGATTTATGTCCTGTAAGAATATTTATCTTATAAGAACACGAAGCCAGAGACAGAAAATCTTGTGGGTTGCCAAATTGATTTTCAAACAGAATCTGTTTGACTAGTGGATTGTTACCAATGTACATTTTAGCAAGAGATGAATGCTTGGTACAGATATAGAGCAGCTTCATTTCTTATATAAATGCAATGACACTAGATTGGCGTTTGACATAGAAGTAACCTTAGGAGACAACCGTTAGGGATCAACTGTTTTGATGGTGGTTGTCATGTTAAAAAGTTTGTTTCCAGTTGGAATGTTTACTAAACAACAATGTTTGCACAGGTCGTGGTCTGAAGTCAGGCGAGAACTTCAAGCTGCTGTACGACCTTGCGGACAAGCTCAACGCCGCGGTGGGCGCCTCCAGAGCGGCGGTTGACGCCGGCTTCGTCGCTAACGACCTGCAAATTGGCCAGACCGGAAAGATTGTTGCCCCTGTGAGTTACATACAAAAAATAAAACCTTTTTACAAAAAAAAAAAACAATCGACTACTAAACAAAGAAAAACACTACAAAGTATAAAATAGCTTTAATTTCGGAAGTCGGTGTTTTTGATTGTTACTTCGTATTTTAACACAGACTTGCGAAATTATTATTTTTTATTTTTTGCTTTTCAGTTTTATCAGAAGTTTAATGTTTTTGTTAAAAAGTGTTTATTTTATCATTTTTTCTTTGGTTTAAAATAAGGTAGCCTTTATTTGCTGACTTTTTTAAAATACAAAATGTTTTAAATTCAATGTAAGTAACAATAACTAAAATTATGTACCTAGTATTTAAATATTGTGGTCATCACCATCCGTTTAGTCAGGCTGTCCTTGGATGTAGGAAATCCAGGTGTTGTGATCTTTGGATGTTCTCCTCCAGTTCTTAGGCAGATCTTCATGGCATCATCTAATCTGTCTTCCCCTCCGGCGTTGACAATCTCTTGGGTACTACTTGGTAGGCAGGGAAATAGAGGAATACCATCTCGTTCTCAATTTGTCTCATCAGGACCTCATCATATGGCCTGTCCACTGCCATTTTAATGTTTTTAATTTGTGTGTCACTTTAACTACTTTTGTCCTTTTTCGAATTGCAGTGAACTTCCACTTATCTCTTAACTTTATACCCAACATGCTCCTTTCCATTCTCTGTAGGGTTAGTGAGTCTTCTGCAAATATGGTGGCTTAGATTGTTGAGTATATGGGTGAGTTACATACTTAATAGCATGCAAAAAAGTGAAATAAGAAAATAAAACTCAGGGACAATACTTAGTAATCAGTCATTGACTTTAAATAATTTAAAGCTTTAATTAACAAACTTTAATGTCTGTTATGGGCAAAACCAATGCAGATCATGAGTTGAAAAAAAAAAATAGAACAATTAAATTCCAGGTTAGTTAATGATGGTTTCTTTACAGGACTTATATATTGCTGTAGGAATCAGCGGTGCAATCCAGCATCTGGCTGGTATGAAGGACTCCAAAACCATTGTCGCCATCAACAAGGACCCTGAGGCGCCCATCTTCCAGGTAAGGATTATGATAATGATGAGTTCTTGATTATGGACTGCTAAATGAAGGATAGTATCATAACCTCCTTTTTGTTTATCCCTGGTAAAATTATGACAGAGGCCAATCGAGAACTGATTTTTGACTTTTGACAGCACTCTGACTTTGTAAACTAGACTAAACTTTTTTAAAATGATTAAAAAAATCTGTAATATTTAAAATTCGATCTACAAATAAAAGCTTGATTTTCGCTGCGAATTTTTTATTCATATAAATATTCGTAACACAGCAAAATAGTATGTGAAGTGTGTTATCCATATGTCAACAAGTCAAGGATGAATATATTTTTATCGGCGCCTTATCGTCTTGGTAATAATCGAGCACTGATTGATATTGATAATAATTAAATTGGTTTAGGAAGGGTTAGTTGCGTAATTTTGTTTTTCTTTAAATTTATTCAATGCGAGTAAAAAAATTTTTTTAGGATTGTAAGTAATCTGAGTCAAAATCCCTTCAGTGAAAATATAATACTTACCCCAGTTTCTGGAACAAAAATGTAAACTACGATTGTCTGAATGAATTAGCCAATCGCATCATTGATTTTTAACCGACTTCTTCAAAAAGGAGGAGGTTCTATGTTCGTCTGTATTTTTTTTTTAGTGTAACTTTGACGAGTGTATTTTTTCCGGAGACCAGATTGACAGCTTTAATTATAATAGATATGGTTAGTAAAAATCTTATTCGAATTATCTTTTTTCCAGGTAAGTGACCACGGGCTCGTCGCAGACTTGTTCAAGGCGGTTCCTGAGCTCACATCCAAGTTGTGAACATTTACAAATCGAAAAGAGACAGAGAGAATGAAGTACATAGTCTAACCTTTTTAGATGAAACTTTTTATTCTTATATACGACTTTTATACCCTTTCCTCGAGATTTGTGAACTTTTATTGTTGAGCAGTGTAATTTATCATGTGTAAGCGTATTATGTATGTAAAATAAAGATTGTTACATTATTTTGTCTTTTTGTTTTATGCAATTCTCATACACAAACAATCTGACACTTATAGGGAGCGTGCCGAAACTATAGGTGGCAGCACAGAAATGTCACTGTCAAGTATGTTTCAAGTATAAAATTCGAAATAGGTACGCTAGATGGCACAGTCTACTTCGCGCACGTTCCCCTAAACTGAGCGTGCAGGAACCGCAGGTGGAAGCACAGTAGCGTCAATGTCAAGTATTCTGACCCTTAAAGTTTCGAATATGTGATACTAGATGGCCTAGTCAACGCCGTGCACGGTTCCTATACTCTCTCTCTTATAGGATGGATGCATCCGGTTAGAATAAAACCGACACTTAGACGCCATTTCCACGAGCGAGTGTATCGCTGCGAGTTGACGTTTTGTGAGTCGTCGAATCGCCGCGATAATATCGCCGTGTCGTGCCGTGTCGGAGACACATTCATAGAGTTGTTGTAGAAATACGTAGCACGATGATAATATCGCCGCGATTCTCTCGCTCGTGGAGACGGCACCTAACACACAGCATGGCTTGAGACACACTGAAGCAGAGTCGAAGCGCATCGAAGGTTCAATAAAAAAAATAACTCCTATTTCCACAATACACATCCTTCTAGCGTACAACAATAGTCTGCTCTAGCGCTACGCGATCTGCCCGCTGGCTCTGGTTTGCGTTGCCACGAAATTTTTACGTTTAGTTTTGCTACTCGATAACAGATGGCGCTAGCCGTAGACCGTACCTACTTATTTTATTTTATTTATTTATTAATTAATAAGGCACACCAACAACTTACTTACAGAATTAATATTATAAATTGTGACACTGGGTCCTGTCTAAATAAGCCACTTACAGGCATGCACAACTTTAATAAAACCAGTTGACACTATTATTATAATGATCTGCATAGTTAGGTACTTGATTTAAAATTGAACCTACTCGGTCGAATTAATTTTACTAGAAGCAAAATCTTACTTTAATGACTGTGTAACATTATATTTTATAAATAAAAGATACAGCATCTAAAGAACAGTAAACTGTTAAATATTTAGGTAGCTGTATTTTATTTTCTACTACGTCAATATTTTTACGTAGAGTTACTTAGCTTTAGGTTGGGTTTTTTACTACCTAGCAAAAATATTAGGAAGTCATTTTGTATGGCTTGGTAAGGTAGGTCGTATTTACTTATTCGAAGTTTAACAACCTCAATTTGATAGCTGCTTATCCCATCAACCTAGGTATTTTTTTATTGATAGATGGGTACATGTATGGTGCCTGTCCATTTCAGCGGAGCGAGGCAGCGGAGCGGAGAAACGGAGAAATTTTAACCAATGGAATTGCACAAAATCTCCGCCCCACTTGAGTCACTGATATTTTCTGCAATTCCATTGGTTAATATTTCTCCGTTTCTCCGCTCCGCTGCCTCGCTCCGCTGATATGGACAGGCAGCCTTATGCTAAAGGCTACGAGTAGAAAACGTCTATTTAGCGTTTTGCAGGTTTAAACCAACAGGAGGTAAGTGCACAGTCAATCATGTCAGTAATGATAGTCCCAGGGGGAGATGTGGTTTGATCGGCGAGTGGCATTCTCGTTATCATATCTGACGCGAGCGGGCGGCGGGCGGAGCCTCGCGCGCCCCGCCCACCGCGCCACGCCCGGACTGCGCCGCCCCGACACATGTCATTAGCATTTAGCACTATCGAACATGCCGCGGCCCTCGCGTGAATCCTACGGCGACCAGAAGCCCCCGTACTCGTACATCTCGCTGACGGCGATGGCGATCTGGAGCTCCCCGGAGCGCATGCTGCCGCTGTCGGAGATCTACCGGTTCATCACGGACCGCTTCCCGTACTACCGGCGCAACACGCAGCGCTGGCAGAACTCGCTGCGGCACAACCTCTCCTTCAACGACTGCTTCGTGAAGGTGCCGCGCCGCCCGGACCGGCCCGGCAAGGGCGCCTACTGGACGCTGCACCCGCAGGCCTTCGACATGTTCGAGAACGGCTCGCTGCTGCGCCGCCGCAAGAGGTTCAAGCTGCACACGGATCAGAAGGATAGCTTCAAGTCGGAGCTGACTGCGATGGCGAACTTCAATCAGCAGTTTCTTTCTAGTCAGTTGAATGTGAGGGTTCCTCCTCTGCAACAAGTGTTTGAAGCGCCAGTGATTCCCAATTCTTATACAGTGCCTGATACGAAGGACAGCAATTGGAGGAAGTCGTTTTCTATCGACAGTTTATTGAGCAGTGGAGTGCACAAGGCTAGTGAAGTGCCCGCGAGTGTTGCGCCCGCGCCGGCGCTGTACCGGCCAGACGCGGCGGCGCTGGGCGCAGACATGTGGTCTCCGTTTATGCTGCCATCGCCACTTGAACAACTGCAGTTAAGACTTAACTTTCAGAACATTGTTGATAACCTGCATTTTTATCTGCAGCATCCTTTGCATTCATTATAATTTATAGTCTATATTTAATGATAGATATGTTATTGTAAAAAGTATACGTAGCTATATAATCTAATCTATCTATAGATATTATTGAGGTAGGTAGGTAGGTATTGTTATGTGCAAAAGCTCGAGATATAAACATAGGAGCGCAGCGATTTATTTAATTACGAGATTTTATGATCAGCTGCGAGTCGGACTCTCACACGAAGGGTTCCGTACCCGAAAAAAACCGAAATAAACCGAAAAAAACACGTTTCTTGTATAGCCCCCTTTTATTTTTAATTTAATTTTATTATTTGGTGTACCTATGGGGGCAATAGAAATACACACTGAAAATTTCAACTGTCTTGAAGAACCTTAATGGGTATTAAGGTTCTTGAGATACAGCCCACTGACAGACAGACGGACGGACGGACATTGAGGCTTAGTAATAGGGTTTCGTTGGTTACCATTTGGATACGGAACTCTAAAAAGAAACAGAAGGTAGTTTGGTGGGATATCTCGTTATACTTTAATTATGTCAAGAATGGTCACCACCGAGTGCCAAGTTCAAGGAAAAAATTGAAAATAAATACTTATAAATTAAATAAGAACACCACATACTTATAAATTAAATAAGAACCACAAGGTTAGGTACAATTAATGACTGCCTCCAAGCGGCTTCTGCCCAATGTAGGGGGTTCAAACGCCTACTGCCGGAGGCATTACGCGGCGCTTACTGTGAGGAGGCGACCAGCCTGACTCCTAAACGCGACCCAGAGGGTCATAGCCATCCGGCTGGCCCAGGGATACCGCACGGTGTCCAGCGAGGCGGCGAGCCTCCTTGCTGGATTACCGCCACGGGATCTGGAGGCGAGAGCGCACGTCTACGCGTGGCGCTTGAATTTATGTCCTAGCGAGGAGGCATGGGAAGCGGTCACCTCCTCCTGCGAAGCAGTAATGCTAGCGAAGGAGGAGGCGGACCTCGTGAGAGAGACGGAAACCTCACAACCCCAGCCGCTGCAAGAGAAGAAGACGCCTTGTGCCAGTGCCAGCCAGGGTTGCGGAATTTGTTCGAAACAGTCACCGCGGCCCTGGAACGCAAAGGGCACTAGGAGGACACGGATGGGTTTTAATCAGTAAGGGTCTGACACTCCCTTCTGCTCAGGCTAGAGCGGGAGGAGTCATTTGATGATTTCCCATACTTAAAAAAGGTACTTAAAATTAATGAAACATTAGTGTTTTAATTGCGGTTAGCTGTAAGATATTGGTTGAATTAAAATTTGTCTGTTTTGTTATTATTTTACAAAATATTTCTACAGTAGATACCTGTTTTAATTTAAACTCGTTACTCGTGTCATGTTTTTTGTTGCATTATAAGTTTAATTTTGATCTTATTTGTATCCATTGGTGTATAAAAAACCCTATATCTATGTTTGTATCGTACCTATATATTAATTGATATATGTTTTAATATCCATACCCCGGTTTGTGATTTTGAGAACTCGAAATTTGACTGAGTTAAAGTGGTAAGTATTGTTTGGCAAGTTCTTTACTTTTAATTCAAAATTCATATTAACCGGGGTTTAATCAAATACAGATCCTACTGAAGTAGTATAGGTATAGATAAGTACCTACTTATAAGACATAACAAAGGTGCAAGAACTGATGACCAGGTGTAGGTAGGTATAAACTGAAGTCAAGGTGTTCCATCCGACTATGTCAACAGAAGGAAGCGTATCCCGATTTAAAGTATTTCATTTGAATTAACACCTAGGTAGGTATCTACTTTATATAGGTAGGTAGGTATAACTTAAATTAAGCGTCGATATGGTTAGAACAATACACCTACCTAATATAATTATCTTAACAAGTACCTACATGTAAATAATTACTACTAAAATGTCTATTGTATGTTAGAAAAATATAAATAAAAGATTTTAGATGTTTTACTTAATTTGGATTTTTCTTAGGTACCTATGTTACTCCATACCTACGTTGGGAATGTTTGTTAACAGTGGCAAATGATGAAATATAACAAACTAGCTTCTGCTAGCGGCTTCGCCCGCGTGGTCCCTAGGGAACATACTCCCGGGATAAAAAGTAGCCTATGTCCTTTCTCAGGCTCTAGACTATCTGTGTACCAAATTTCATTTAAATCGGTTCAGTAGTTTTGGCGTGAAAGCGCGACAGACAGACAGAGTTACTTTCGCATTTAAAGTAAGTAAGTATATATTTTTAATCTTTAACCGATTTCAAAAAAAGGAGGTGGTTCTCAATTTTTTAACCATAATAAACGCATTTTGAAAAGAGATTTCATCGAAATAGAAAAGAAGTGGTTCATAAAAATTCATGAACTCTTTACATAGGTAACTAACCCAGCATTATGTGTGGCTACATCCTTATTTATTCTCATGCTCTATTTGCACGTAAAACCCGAGGAAAAACGAAGACCAAATCCAAAGGACAGGTGTTGTCTATGAACCACTTTTATGGATCTTACACAATTTATACGCGAGGTTACGTTTTAAACGTGTGATAAATCGCCTCCCTTAAACTCGTTTAACTTGAAGGGGGATGTTAATGTAATCGACGGAGTCGGGCGGCGTGACGTACACGTCATTTTTTGTTATTTATGCTCGGCGCAACGGCCGGGGGCTGTTTTGGTAATTAATATAGAGAAATGGTTAAATTGAGTGCCGTTTACCCCCGGGCTCCCGCCGCCGCGCGCCGCCATCGAACACCTTTTGTGTGCGTCGCCACGAATTAACATCGATGTCACCGTTACATGACCCTCAGTTTTAGTGGAGCTGGTTTATGTATACACTGATTGGCTGAATTTGGTTGCTACCTATTGTCTTTATCGCAAGGCTTATCTTTTTAACAATATTAGAAATTAGGTTCCCGTTAATGTAGTACTTAGCTAGTAGACATCCTGCTAGATTTCCTCAAATGTTATGTTAAATTATATCGCTATTTTAATTATAATTAAAAGAGCGATAATATTTTATCTGTATCCTATTCGACTGTGCCTACGTGCTTATGTGCTGGCAGAAAAACCGGACTCTCGGCTAGCTTGTCCAGAGAAAAATAAGTGGTTATGTACCTAAATAAATTATAATATATCATATAATTATTATATTATTTAGTCAATTAAATAATCACTAGCACTCGACATCGGTGAGCTATTTAACTAGTAATAGAAAAATTGTGTAGGTAGAGGACCACTACAACAAACCTATGTAAGTAGAGGAAAACTACAACTAATTTGGAATATCTCAATAAATTTCTGCGCCTTGACTGTGTTTTTAAACCATACATAAGTTACATATACTTACAAAGTCAATGAATTATAAAAACAGTATCTACACTTCTTCGCATTTCTAGGGATGCAACAAAACTTAAATTCTAATATGGACGTCTTTCGGCTGATATGATGATGATGATTCCACAAATAGAAGATAAGAAAGACGAAGAGAGGGTGAACATGTTCGCTGCGCTTGCCGTTTTTTGAGAAAAGAGAATGGGATAATTCATTTGCTGCCAACAACATGACAAGGACGTTAGAGATTTACCTACTCAGTTTCTAAGAAAAAGAGAAAAAAGGAAACGAAAGGGATCAAATACAGAATTCTATCCAAATAATCTATACCACTACGATTCCGGCCTTTTTAATATAAAAAATAAAAAGTTAAGACATATTTTCCAATCTGTTGTGTCGTTTGTATTATCCAAATTTATTATTATTTCAATGATTTAAAGCAACTCTTAGTAGGCTACCCCATTACATCTTCCACTAATTCCCGGAAAATAAAACAGCATACCAAATAAGCTGGACTTCCTGTACCTACCTAGGTATATTAATTACTTAAATATTTACGTGTACCTATATTTATTTCCTAACAATTATTTTAAGGGGTTTAACCCCTTAAAATAATTGTAGGTACGGAGTTGTAAGGCACGGAACTTCCTTGAAATAATTTGACTGTTAATTATTTAAAACACGTACATTATAGTAACCAAAGTAATCATTTACGCTTGCATTTTGAGGTAAAAGCGACAATATCCTCAAAATAATGTTTCTGGAAGTAATGGATAAATATACTTAGTACTTAAGAGCGTCTGTTTAAGTCAAGGAAAACCCTGGGAAACAGCTGGGGGAGGCACGCACAAGGCCGGGAGGTTGGCAGAAAGGAAAAAACCAATACTAAGTACCTAGTTGGGCGATTCCAGGGCGATATGATGATGATCTGTGTGCTTTTTCCCAACTGTATTGGGGTACAAACTGGATGCGATTGATTTATCAATATTTTTGACTGCGTCCCTAATCTGGTAAGACTGTCAAAAATCAACGAATGACCGGCGCGCAGTGGTCATAAACCTCGCGACTCATGACTGCGCCCGCGCATGAAGTGTTAATTTTAATACCTTGTTCCGCTCACCTCTAAACTGGCGTAACCTCAAGCTTTCGAGCAGCGGGTCATACAGCCAGCCGATATCCATGGCTTCTACGAGTATCCTGACTACCAGCATGCAGTGAACGCGTATTCCCGGTCAGAATCTTCGTCATCACCCTCAACCTCATTAGCGACCTTGGCATAACGCGCTGTATGTAGGTACTTTCCGCCGGTCATGTGAAGAGCCTTGAAGAATCTCTCCTGGTCTCGACGCCAGCAGTCAAGTCAGTACCTAGCACCGCTCCGACCCATTGGAGCCAGCAGCACCACTCCGACTCACTGGAGCCTGCAGCATCATTCCGACTCACTCATCCCACCTTCCAGTTCCGACTCACTGGAAGCAACCTTAATAATAACTGCCCGGCAAGCAACTAAAGATGTAAAGACGACATAATAATATCCACTATCGACCTCCGATCTCTGAACGGAGTGATGTAGCGGAATCTATACCGCCACAAAAAACTAAAGTAGCGACATCTTTAACGCCAGTGTCGAACAAAATCCTGCGTCGCGGTATCAGAGTTTTCCGTGCGATCTAAACATACAAAACAGCCCAAATATCAACTATTTGGCAGTTGTTGCCCATCAGACACAATAACCGTCTGGTCGGAGGATCCTCACTTTTCAATGGAAGTTTGTGGGTCTTTACACTCTGTTCTGCCTACCATCTATAAACTTGAAGATTGACCCATGAGGCTGTTATTATTTAGCTATACCTAATGAAGTAGATTTGAAAAACTTTGCTTAATACATTTTCCTAACTATGGAATGTATCTTAAAACAACTAATGCAGCACAGCATGTCATATCTTCCCCAACCTCGGTCTTTCACGACGACTATACATAACTTCAAAAAAGCCAGTAGGTAATAAGGTTTGGCTTTGCGACACATTTGCGGGTTGTGCACTTGTGGAGGCAATGATCTTTACTCGTTGGCAAAGTAACCTCACACGTTCGACATATCGTAGCCTGGCTCCGATATGAGAGCAGTTATTACGTTACACGAGTGACATACAGCAGGGGCCTATTTAATAAAACTTTCTGGTGACAGATGATGAGCTACAATCTGACAATTTTTCATGCAATTTTTCGCTTTATTGTTTAATAAAGCGAAAAATTGCATGAAAAATTGTCAGATCACAACACCTGTCGCGAAATTGTGACAATAACCTGTGTCAGTCAACAGGCCCCAGGTTCAAAAGTTCTCAGTATTATTACAAACACAAGCATAAAACATGTTTGTTTTACTTTTGAAGTTTTGACGTGAACGGGAAGTTCGAGATTTTTTAAAGGTTTTTAACTCCTTGTTATAAACCTTTATTTACTTATAACTTTCAAAACATTTCGGACTATTTTTTTCAAGCACAAGACCTCACAGAATAAGAAAGCTGAGTGGCAATAGGTTCTACGGCCAATATGGGCCCATAAAAAACCTCTACCCAAACAGTCATAGGGACTGTTTGGGTAGAGGTGTTTTTGAATGGAGGCCGCGAAACGGCCAACGCATGAGAGGACACCCAGGCTAACTGGGGCAGCGATCTTCGCAGGGTGGCTGGCAGCAGCTGTTTGAGAATAGCCGAGAATTGAAATGAAACTTCGATTGCGACGTTTCTGTCCAGCATTGGACTGTGATAGGCTGATGATGAATTTTTTGTAGCACCCTTGCCAACGAGGATTTGAATGTAAAGATGGTGCCGTCTGAAAGTTTGATTACCCGCGTCTACGACCAGTCGGGCCTAATCGGGCCAAATTTTATTTTAATTCGGGCCAATCGGCCCGACTTAATCCTTAAATAGAAGTTCAATAAATTCAAAGTCAACGATATTCAGAAAAATTGATATTACCTACTTTTTAACCTATTGTTTATTATGATCAGCTAAATTTGCGAGATTTGGTGAAGAATCCAACCTGTAGTTAAAAATCAGGGACTGGAAGCATAACAAGTGGGTGCTCAGTGCTGGGTACATATTGCGTCACAATGGGCACTTGCGGCCGCGCAGCCTATAACAAATATTGGAGGACAGGCAGCTGATTGAACTCCTTTACGACGCACACTTTACGGCCTGCTTTACGGGCCCGCGGGTATTGAAACCACTTTTAAATTAGTATTTAGTACTTCTTGTGTGCTATGAGAAACTTGTAGGTAAAGTTGATCTGGAAACTCGTGAGTAAAGTACCTACAGTAGGTAGATATATTATAGGTATACAGATTTTTTAAAACTATTGTAACGAACAATCCGAAACGAACAATTAAAAATTAATAAATTAAGGATTACTCCTTAGGTACTATATATTTATTAATTATTAATTATCCTTATCCTGACTACTTATATAATATACTAGCTGACCCGCGCAACTTCGTCTGCGTCACATTTTTTCCTTACTGCTCCGCTCCTCTTGGTCTTAGCGTGATGATACATATATATATACCTATAGCCTTCCTCGATAAATGGGCTATCTAACACTGAAAGAATTTTTCAAATCGGACCAGTAGTTCCTGAGATTAGCGCGTTCAAGCAAACAAACAAACAAACAAACAAACAAACGAACTCTTCAGCTTTATATATTTGTATAGATTAGTATAGATATAGATAATAATACCTATTATAAATGCGAAAGTAACTCTGTCTGTCTGTCTGTCTGTCGCGCTTTCACGCTAAAACTACTGAACCGATTTAAATGAGATTTGGTACACAGATATTCTAGAGCCTAAAGGAGAGAGAAAGGATATAGGCTATTTTTATATCTCGGGAGTATGGTCCAGGGACCACGCGGGAAACCGCTAGCAGAAGCTAGTATAAATTAAATAAAAATGATAATTTCGATGTGGTTTATCACCACCACAATGACAATTAATAGCTTTAGACATTAATATAGTATACGAAAGAAAACAACCGATAATACCAGTCAAAACTAAAATACCCATAACTGAACATACAGCATGATTCACAACAACATTTTTAGATCGTTGTTTTTGTACTTAAAATAGTTCCCTACAAATGCTTGGCCGTTGACAGCCGGCAAACGCAATACCAACAGCCTGTCACAACAGCGTGGTATAAGTTAAAAAAACTACGCCGATACAGTGAACTGCAAACGTACTTATTTTCACGGTTGGTTTGACCTACGTGATTTGGACAAGTTTTTGGTACTTTCACAGTGGGCTCTTTTACAGCGACGCTTCTGTACCGTTAGTTGGTGCTGAAAACGGCCGAGGAAATCGGTTCTCACGCGCACGCACGGTGTCGTCGATGTAAAAAACCTTCCGTGGAAGTCGGTAGCGCGCGTATTAATCAGCTACGACCACCGGACTGGAGGCTCTGTCGCGCGCGGATACCTGCGAACCGTCAGTGACAGAAGTGTTGCATGCCGGAGAATAGTTTTGTATAGATGGTTAACTTTTTGCATACCTATGCATGTTGACGGAAAAATAGTTTTGCATTAGATTCGGACCAGAATCTAGTGGTTGCTAATCCCACAAGTGAACCTACGGCGTATAGGCGCTCATTTAGTTTGTTAACTTTTGGGTTTTTTGTTTTTTTATGGAACGTAGTTGTCATTTCTTCAAGCGAGTGATAGAATAGCATCACAAAATCGTAATTATTACTATAGGCGAGCAGGTATGACAGGCGTGTGACCACAATATAATGAATAAATAAAACCAACAAGATCTTAAATAGCTTGTTGCTGTGTTGATAATAGACCGCTCTACCAATATGGCTTTATCATACTACATTTACTTTAGTAATCAATTATAAGGACCCCTCTTACAAACGATAGAGTACCTACAATATATGTAGCTCAATTTATCAAATAGTGGATTTGAAAACTGTTACGTATAGGTACTTATAATCAATATAATAAAAAATAGTCTCGATAAGGGCGTTGTGCTCGCCTGTACTCGTAGAGTCTGAGTCGCGGGCGCAGTGTCCGTGCGTGACCGATCCACTCAGCGTCAAATTCACGCCAAGTCAAATGTTTAATTTGCTCTATAAATCACGCTATTAAAAACATTTCAAGGGTGTCATCGCGGCACCGATCTCGTTGGAAACGTGACGGCGAGCTGTGTGGTCGGGCTCTGGTGTTCCCCGGTAGCCGCCGTCGGTACTCGGTCTTTCATTGTTGGTATACACATTGTACGAACAAGAATGTACGCTCACACCGTAGAACAAATTCAATTTGTTGAGATGAAATTGAATTAGCCAATGATGTGTGTCTTATTATTGTTGGGGTACTGTTAAGTTATAATGAAGCGCAAAATGATGGTGTACGCGGACTAGTAGAGCGGCCTAATTCGTTTTGAGAGTAATTTGTTTGGTAGAATGTATCTAAATGTATTGATTCATGTGGGAACGCTGTTGATTGTGCTGCTGTTTAAGTTTTTTTTCGTGTGTGTTGGGCATGATCTCATCAAAGGTGACTTGCTTCTTATCCTGACAGCAGTAGCCCGTCAACGTCCGATATTTGCTGATCGGAATTAGAGATATATGTACATTGAATAGTGCTTTTTTATTTGTGATGGGTTTGCTCTTGACTCTAGCCTAGGTCAGAGATGACAGAGACAAAGTCTACGATGGAGCGAGCTTACCCAGAAGGAGCCTGTTCACTCTAACTTTGAAGAGATTAGGGATGTAAGCGTTTGGAAACACAGACGCAGGCAGAGAGTTCCACTCCTTTGCTGTGCGCATTATAAAAGACGTTTGGAAACGCTTAGTGCGAATTGGTGGAATAGCAACAAGGTAGGGAAGTACAACCTGTAAAAGACAGACAAGCAGGCAACCTTACGGCGTTGAGCCAAGCAATGTGGCTTGGCATCCACCAGTCTTACGTCACCGATGAGCCTCTTAACTCTGCGTTCCACCAAGTCAAGCGCGGCAAGCTGATACTTAGCTGAGCTATCCCAAAGGTGGCTACAATACTCCATGCAGGATCGGACTTGCGCTTTATATAGGGTACTAGTGGTTTTTTATCCTGTATCTTGTACTGTACCTGTTCCTCGGACATGAATTGAAAATTTATAGTTAGAATGTGTTTAACTCCAAGATTGTCAGTAATTTATACAATTTGTCAATTTCTTAATTTTGTTAGTAATATTTCAATCTTTGGGATTACGAGCCATGGTCTACAGGACTAAATTAAAGAGTCATACAGTTAAGGACTTTAATGAAAATTACAGTTTTCAATAGTTTTTAATGTTATATGCTATAAATTACGAATAAATACTTTTCTAGTGCTAGCTTTTGTTATAATTAAAAAAAGGCCTTGAAAGGAACTTTCGTGTGTTGTAGAGGTTTTTAGTCACTTGTTAAGACGTGATCTAGTCAAGCCTTTGTTTAGATAAATACATTCTATTTTGGTAACCAATTGCTCTCGGGACCAGTGTCTAGATATCTATTATGTATACCTGCAAGCCAATTCATATGGGTTAACTTGATATTCAATTAATTATAGAGCTACGAGCTACGAGGCTACGCGGTTTTCAATGCTGGTACAAGAGTGAAGTCACTTATGTATAGGTAATATGAGCTAGTTAGACCAGTGGCCGAAAGTGTTACCTACTGTTGAGCATGTGGTCTTGGGGGGCTACTCTCTAAGCCCGAAGTCCGTAGTTTCGGGCTTTGTTGCGCCCGCAACGTATTTTACTCCGTATCACCTACGGATTTACGATTAGTTCCGAACCCGAACTAAGAATAAAAGATAACACGGTTTTACAGTAACTGTCAAATCGTGTTGTCATTAATTCTTAGTAGTTAGGTGATACGGACTTACGGAGTAAAATACGACCGCAACTAACTCCGAAATTACGGACTTCGGGCTAAGATAGTAGACCCCCTGGGTTTGATTCCTGGGACGGCAAAGGGTTGTTAAGTTTTTCAAGTGGAATTCCTCAACAGAAGCTACGAGTCTACAGCCGCATACATTACAGGCAATATGAAGATCTACTACAAGTTGTCTAGAGATAAGGGCTCCGTCATCATTATTAAAGGTTAACGACTCTAACATTTTAGAAAATCTAGATGACGTGTCTAAGAAAAAGTTTTAAATTTTTAACAAATTTTAAACTTGATAGGTACCGTATAATATTACAGCGTCTATCGCCTGAAAGTGATTGTTTGAAAAAACTTATAGAGGTTGCGTGACTGTACGAAAACCATCGGCTCGTCTGTCCGGAGGAAGCCTGGCTCAAATTAAATTAGATTAAATTGATTTATTGGTGGAGGAGCGTGAGCCGAGTCCTCCTCTTCGGGTTCGGTTCGTTCCACTCGCGCCGCACTCCCGCGTAGCCTTAATTAATGCCATTAGATTCGGAAACAAACCGGAAAAATTAACTGATGGACGCTGACCGACAGATGAGATACTTCGTGATTTGATTAAAGAGCAATGAAGCAATTGGATTTTGTGTTTAACGAGTAAAAAGGAGTGTTATACGAATTGTAGATCAAGAGACTTGTCTCTTACATTAAGCTTTGCGCGCACTCGCTGTGGATTTTTTTCATAATTTTGTGTAGAACGTGACTATAACTATGTGAGCTAGCTGACTTATTTTTGTTCCACCTTTTTTTCTCTAAAAATGCATTCTATTTATTTTGTCATCATTACTAACAAAATTTAAGTATCTCCTAATATTTTAATTAAGAAACCTATATAGCTAAAAGTGTAACATTTATACTGATGCACGTCTGCTCTGCGGCGATTTAATATTTATTTTCTTTCTTTTTAGCTGTGTAGAAAAGTTTAAAAAATTATCAGCTAATCGAACTAAGCTAAATTAACATAACTCTTGGTCTTCAATCGATGATCGGAAGATCTATCTTGTGATGTGTGTCAGGCTAAATTAAAGCAGAAATTGATTGAATAAAATCAATTCATGACCGAAATCGTGTCTTTTAAATAAAATTTCACACTTTTATCAGATTAGAAGATAAAAAGAGCTCTGATTACATGCGTCCGTTCCCGCTTTAATTTTGTGGTTCCCACTGTTGGGACGCAGGCCCCCTATCTCCACTCCACAGATGATATTGAGCCTTAACACAACGCGGGCCTAGTGCAGGTTAGTCTTTTGGTTCCAGGTCATGCCGGTTGCCTCACAATGTTTTCTTTTGCCGTTTTTAAAGCATGAAGCCACGGCCCGAACGTTTGCACCAATTCTCTTCACGACGAGAATGGTTTTATGGCTTAGGCACCGGTGAAGTCTCTATACAGTTTCTAATTTTAGAAGTTAATCTAATTATGGATTTTGTGTAGTTTCAATAAATACTTGCAGAACAGTGTACTTATGTCGTATGAGCATCGTACGCGAATATGAGCAGTTTCCTCGTATTTTGCGAAAGTTGAGTGATACCTGTTTTAAAACAATGTTGGGATTTAAATGATAAATTACAATTTTGATGACTATTGTTTACTGAGAACAGTTAATTATGTATTGTTTGAAGTAATAGGCTCATAAAGTTAATTAGTTATGTGTTCTAATGTTTCTAATTAATTGCCATGTTATATTACGATAGTATTGTGATGCAATTTTGGAACAGTGGTTTCTATTTAGGTATACTCATTTTTTTACGTAAGCTTTTGTAATTAACTGCTTATCGTATAAATAAAATACTTATTGAACTGAACAGGGATAGTTACATCTAGGGTTGCCAGGTCTTCAAACCAAAAACCCGGATAGACCAGCCAGTTTAGCCGGATATTTGGGTAAAAAGGCCGAACACCCTTATTTTTTTAGTCTTAGATTATAACACTAGATTTTTTTTAAAGTACAACTAGGTTTTTCTTATCATTTACCATAAAATTTACCTTACATTTATTATTAATAATTCATTACACACAATATGACAGCCGCACAAGCAATCAAAAAGCCTGACTGTGTGCGGCTTCATCCGGACGCTAGGCAATGCTAGTATAGGTATCTAATATACATATAGAAATAAAACTTTTATTCGAGTTAATTCATACCTACTAGAGAAATTCAGATTAATAAGTACCCATTTTATAATCAATAAGTAGGTCTTACTTGTGGCTAATGTTACGAGCTTTTTTAAAGCTAATAGGTAACTCCAACCATGCCATCTTTGGTAGATATTATGTACTCTGCATTTTATTTGAGCACCGTAAACTGTTTGATAAACCGCTACGCGGATTAACCTCCATATGATAACGAAACCGCGAATCAAATATTAACGAGGAAGTGTGGCGTCATATAAAAGCGATTTATACGCGATAATTCCAATACATAAAACATTTCATTATAGGCAGCGAGGCCCCCATTATTCAAAGATATTTATTCATGTCGAATGATTGCCTTTCTTTTGTGTATCGACAATGGCGTCGCCGGGCGTATTCCATTTGCGCGGCATCGTTCTTGTTCACTCGTTCATTGTGCACGCGAGCCAGTTTTGTTTCGTAGCCGGAGCTTTTCACTCACTCATACACTCACTCATTCGTATTCTATCCCAACATTAAATCGAGGCAAGATTGATGAGTTTAGACTCGACCTGTGACACGTACTACCGAATGTAGCATGTACCCGTTTGTTTGGAATGCGCTTTATTTCACCCTTTATAATAAACGGTAATTATTGGTAGCGGACCATATGTATTTATGTGGCCAGTGCCGGCTTTTTGTCTAATGTTTGGACGTACTCGGCCGACTAATAGGATTTTTTTGTATGGACTATGGACCCAGCGCCTGTATGGGAGTAGGTATTAAAATGAAGATTATTTATCTTTTAGTTTAGGCCGCTTCGGGAACATTAATCATGGGTAACGGTGTATGAACTAATTTATATAAATTAAGCATTTTTTTGAATAATATGAGGTGTTTTTATAATTCCTACTTATACCTAGTTATGTTGTTTTTTGAACGGAATGTTTTCTTTATGGTTTTTATCTAGTAAATGTATTACTTATATTAAATAATTTAGCGTGCCGTAAGGCAAAATGTATCGGGACTCTCATCAAAGTCATGTCTGTGTACCTACGTAATTGGCAAATCAATTATTTATATTATAACGTTAATAGCAAAGGATGGGTGGATAATAACGAGCAAGCAGTCATTTCAATGACATTTACAAGGAATAGATATGATTTGGATCCATTCACAATCAGTGTGAATTCAGCGAAATGGTGCTTAAGCCTCAAATTCTTCAAGTAGCAAGTATTTATGTAACTAAATAATTCTAAGTTTAATTCAAGCGGTGTGTTTCTTATATTGTGCCCACACCATAATTTACATTATGTTTCTATACGTGAGGATTTGTTATTGGCTTGCTGGTGACTACGGTTTTCTATTTTGTTTGTCTTTATTAGCTGTAAGTCCTCCATGTACTAAATAAATAATATAGAGGTAGAATAAACAATCATGTCTCTTATTCTAAAAAATCTTGATGCATAAATTCGCTTTTATTTTTTCGTAACAATCGATTTACGAGTACATAAGTTAAAAATCTTTTGATGGTTCTTGACACCATTATCATTGTAACGATATCACATTACTGGGTGCCACTCATTTAGTATAAGAATATTTTATCTATTTTCAAAAGATATGGCGTTTGAAAAGCTATATATAGCTTTTGATAAAACGACAAAGAAAAAAAAACAAATGTCATAACGTTTACTTCATCTAACAAACATTTAACACAATTTTCACTTTATACATATAACGTTCAGTTTGTTTAAAAACATATGTTATAACACTCTATTATTTCTCTAACGTTAATTTGCGTTAATTTACGTTATTTTCATTTAGTATAGCGTTCTTTTGTTGTAATTATCATTTTGTTAACCGACTTCCAAACAATAAGGAGGTTTTCAATTCGATTGGTATTTTTTTTTTTAAATAATTGTCAATTGATCTGACTGCTGAGGAAAGAACGAGGAGCCAGCTTCAGAACGTAGGGCACCCCGACACGGACAGGTCAAGGGGGCTACTCTCTAAGCCCGAACTCCATAGTTTCGGGCTTAGTTGCGGGCGTGTTCTACTCCGTATCACCTAACCACTAAGAATTGATGACAAGACGATTTTACAGTTACTGTCAAATCATGTTGTCATTAATTTTTAGTTCGGGTTCAGGACTAATAGTAAGTCCGTAGGTGATACGGAGGAGAATACGCCCGCAACACAGATAATATAATACTAGCGTACCCGCGACTACGCCCGAAACTTCGGACTTCGGGCTTAGAGAGTAGCCCCCCGGGTTCCAATGGGGTAACGGGAGATAGAGTGAGCGAGTAAAGCAAGTGAACTTAGCTCCCGTGATCCCATTCATGTTAGGTTCCTTTAAACCCTGCAAACAGGATTAGGAGCCCCGCGCTGCGGGGCTTCGTCGACTTTCTTTAGTCACGACCGTAATTAAGGCCGAATTCACATTCGATAAAATTATAAAAAAAACATCATTAGATCAAAGAAATCTTATACAATGTGGACGTTAAAACTCTAAATCATAAGTTTAAGTGTATGTTATATCCGCTGAATATTATATGAAATAAAATTCCCTAATATCATATAGAGGTATATCATAAGATATGTTATAGTAACAAATGATTATAACAGTTGAAAATTATGTAAAACGAAATTATATCATTCGTCGTTAGGTATATTAAAAATATTTAGACCAACAATACACACCCTACATTAGTACAAGTGAAAGCCGTGGCTCCGAGTGGTCTAAACTACTAGGTGCATGGGAGTCATTACAGCTAATTCGATTGTTTGGGCAGCGTAGATTCGGGCCAGGCTGGTGCTTCGCCCCTGTAATTTACTCGCCGCGTTGCGCCGCAAACCAACCTTCTCAGAAATTAACTATTCGGTTACGGAACTATGATACGCTTCGCGATACCAACTACTTATAAGCTTTGATACGTAAACAAAGCATGAGTTAATGTGATTGTTTGACAGCAAACGCACCTTATTGAAGGTGTTGGTTAATTGGAGATGCGTTTATATGATATACCTACACGTAAATTGTGATCACCACTCGTTGTTTTTTTTATTTTTTTTCCTGTATATTTTTAAAGTGATTATGAGTGTCAACAAACTCAACATTTAAAGTCTGCGTCACACTGAAAGCTATTTGAAAGCGAGAACAGCTTGTTTTTGAACATCGACTTTGCCACATCAATCTCTTACACTGCGTAGGACCGAGTAGAATGTTGAAATTATGACATTTTCTGTGGAGCAAATTGGAATTCCACCCCATAGTCCAGGTTGCCTGGAAGAGAACGCGGAATGCGATAAGGCCGCCAATTGTATATTTTTTAGTTTAAGGTTTCCTTAATGTATTTTAATTTTGGTGTACAATAAAGTAAATATAAATAAATAAACATAGTCCGTACCTACAATTTATTGTCAGTATCGTACCATATTTAACGTCATTTTCGGCAGACATTGTTATTTTTGCTTGAAACTGAATTCATTATGATACACCACGTCATCGATTGCAAAATTTTTCAATTAGCTACTTTCAGTTAGCAGGAAAGGCCTCATATGGAGGTGATCGACTGATTCTGTACTTACTCTGACGTCATTCAGGTGACCCTTCCCTGTTCACAAGTCATTTGTATATTAATAAATATTTGCATAGTGATTATTTCGTATTTTCCGCTAATATGCACATGGGTATTGGTACAAGGAAAACTTTGTCTTCCTAATTAAAATTGTAATCATTTCGCTTGAATTATAATAGTATGTATAATAATGGATTAATTTAATTAATTAATTCCACGAGCATAATTAATTGGGAATTTATGATTATTATTAGTATTCCGGTGCCATGTGAACGTCATGACTGATAATATCCTGTGACGTTTATCGTGTTTGATAAGGTCCTTCCGCTGTGCTTACGTGCTCTCGTTTTCCCATTTACTGAGATAACAACGATAGAAGCAGTTACGTACTTGTAAACGTATTCTTTGACGTCATCTTGAAACGGCCTAGTCGAAGTGACATTCTATCATATCAGCGATAGCGACTTGGAACTGTCGAAATATTAAGGATTGATCAAGGTACTTTTTGGTAGCGCATATCGTTTTTGACTTCTTCACTTTAGTTATCATTAAATATTATCGCGCCTTGGCCCGGCCTTGACTTGGTTAGCGTCGCTGTTGCTGTGCAAGTAGCTTTAGCATAGTTCTGCAAATATTTTTTTTTTCGATTGTTTCGATTTTCCTCTTTGTCGCGTTTTGGATCATCTTCAAAAATTAAATGCGTGGCACTGCATATTTCTAGCAACCTCACCTATTTCAATACAATAGATTTTATTAGACACTTTAATTAAGTTAAAAATCATAATCTAATTATAGGCAATATCATGTTACAGAAATGATAAAGTCTATAGTCACCATTCAATGGTCTTAACAACCGACCAACAGCAATAGAGCGTTCTGCTAAACGTTTTAAAACTACCGAACATACAAACATTAGTAAAGGCAACACAATAATATCGTACATTTGTATCTGTGTAGAACAAAACGTTTGCTCGATCATAACAAAATAAATGTTTATGTTGTTTGTACGAAAGGCCGCAATCAACGAGGGCGGCGGCAGGAACGGAGCGGCACACTCTGGCCCACTACGATTTTTATCTCAAACGGTGAGCCGACGTTTCCATCCGCGTAATTACAGACTTTAGGCCATAGAGTGAATTATTAGACGCGCCGCGGTGCGGTAATCAACACAATCATTGTTATTCATGGCGCTAGCGTTTGCGGTGCGGTGCGGTGCGGTGCGGTGCGGAGCTACGCGGTGCGGGTTGCGGAGCGGTGCCGTGCGGAGCTACGCGGTGTGGGTTGCGGAGCGGTGCCGTGCGAGCTACACAAATTGAATTTCGTACAATCACCATGTAACGGTCCGCTTTGTTACCTTTTTATGTTCCCATCACGTGAGTAACTTTTTGTTTACTTTTTGCTAAAAGCAATTTAATACCTTTTTTCATTTTGCAAATTAAATTATGACGCCATAAAAAGACTAAGTCTTAATCCACGATAACATAAATCAGAAATCCGTAACAAAAAATTATAAAGTGTAATAATACATTGCAGAATTATTTCAGTTTACGGTTATGAGCTTCATTCAGAAGTTAATACACTTTTGATTATTGCACTTTTGATTGTACAATGCGGTAAGAAATCTGTTTTTGGGCGAAACTCAATTTTTTCAGCGACTTAACTGTAAAATGATTCTATTTGAAATAATAATGAGGTTACGATTGCAATCTGTGGTTCACAATACGCTTTTGAGAACACACACTAGCCCGTCATTCATTCGAGTCAGCCGGAGGTTTAAAAACAAAACAAGGAAACTACGCGGCATTTATTTCGTAGGGCGGCGCCCGCCCCGCAAATTCATTACCAGCACAACCTGGCGCTTCCGTTTCCGCTTCCCTGTAACACTGACTTAAGGTTTATCTACAATAGTGTTCCATTTGCAATCCACTACTGCTTTACTTTAAAGAACAGGCACTTGCACATGTGTTAGCCCAGCAATGTAAAGTGTCTAAGTGATTATAGTGTCGTAAGTTAGTGATTTCTTGCTGTTTGTGGTAGCGTGCAGGTACAGTTCGTGATAACATCGACTTGACGTGACGTTTGCTCAGCCTGCTTTAAGCAAAACTAACATAAACTTCTACTGTTTAGTTTTATCATGTTTTTTAATACCTGCCCGCTAGCTGCAGTTGTGTTTTTATGTTTCTGTTAGTTAATGGTTTAATAAGGCTTTTCTATGCGTAAGTGGAAGATTGTTTATTATGCAGCAATGAGATTTCTTATCATTAGCTTTTTTGGTCTTACTTTTTGCTACAAATGCTAGAACTCAATAAATTGAAGCTGATCTCTCGTTAAATTAATTCTCTACTGTTTACGTGACTGCTTTATATCTACACTAATATTATATAGAAGAAAGATTTGTTTGTTTGTTTGAATTGAATAGGCTCCGAAACTACTGAAACCGATTTGAAAAATTCTTTTAGCATTAGATAGCTACGTTATAAGGGAGTAACATAGGCTATATATTTTCCCCGTATTCCCACGGGAACGTGAACTACGCGGGTGAAACCGCGTGACGTCCACTAGTATTCCATAAGTAGGTATCTCTACTTACCATAAGTTATAATCAGTTATTGTATTATATTGTTTTACAGCTAAGGTTATCTACACTAATATTATAACGAGGAAAGATTTGTATTTTTGTAACGAAAAAACTCAAAAAGTACTTAACCGATTTCAAATATTCTTTCGCCATTAGATATCTACATTATCTCTGAAGATCATAGGTTTTATTTATAACTAGAAAGAAAATTAGGGATCGTTAAGAAAATAACAACAAATAACGTTTGTTCTGATTTACTTTCAACGCCCAACCAATAGTACTAAGTCTAGAAAGCAGACATGTGGAATATAGGTTGATTTTATAAGGTGAGCATTCCTAGCTAAGAAATTATTTTTAGGGTTCCTTACCAAAATGGTAAAAATGAACTCTTATGGTGTGACTAAGTCTGTCCGTCTGTCACAGCTGGATATCTCAAGAACAACTAAAGCTATCAACTTGAAATTTGAAATAGTTTTAGATAACGTTAGCTCAACTATTTTGCAAATAAGAAAGAAACAAAAATGTATTTTTTTTTTGCAACAGCTACTTAAAGGGGTTCTTGAAATTCGAAGTGAGGCTACCAGGGCATGTGGGGTATCATATGAAAGAGCGCTATTTGCGCATTCTGGAATATATATTTTTTTAGGCCGTTTGATTTTCGACTTTTGACGGAAAATGTAAAAATTTTGACCGTTCCCCCCCCCCTTATCTCCGAAGTTTGCATACAGAAAAATCCTGTGATAGAATTTATGTAAAGATTACAGGAAAAATAAAACGATGTCTCTAAATAGCACACGTTTTTCAGAAATCATCTACAAAAATTACATTAGTTCTATTATCGGTCAAGAAATGGCGCTGATCTAAAACTGCAATAAATTGTCTGACGAATCTATATTCGTTAAAAAAAACGATTGAGGCATAGGCCTCACAGATGAAAATCGTTTTTTTTTTGGAAATAATATCTGTAATGCGAAAATGGATAGGGGAAATTTGTATTAAAATTTTGTCCTTTGTAGCCGACGTCTACGTGGACGAAGTCGCAGGATTCTGCTAGTACCATATATGTACCCACAATGTATCATATGTCTATTTTACAGGATTTATTATGAAACTTCTGTATAATCTTTATATGGTTGTCCACATACTTTTACCGATCCATTTCTGTGATTACAGTTCGAAAAAAACCTTTCTTTATTGATGTCTTTCTTATTCGGACCACCTGGCCTGAAACCAGGTGCGCACATAACATCTACTTTTAGACCACAGTTCCTTATGTGTTACATATTTATTGACAAGCTTCATAACAGATATCTTTCGAGCGGCTCTAAAGGTCGCCATACATAAATAAGGCCCGTCTGTCGGGGCACTAACGTTGCAGGTGGAACGCTGACACGAGACTCGTCTACCCACGCTCTTATGACACAGTGGAGGGACTAGCAGTGGTTCAATAGAAATAAAAGAAATTACTACGAGTTTTCGTTCTCTGGATATGCTTAGCCAAGTTATTGCAGTGTTTTTTAAACAAAATTTGACCTCTGCATAAAAGACAGAAGGAAATAATATTATTTATTTGAAACAGTTGAGACGCGGTGAACAAAACTATGAGAAATAAAAAAAATAATAAAGAAAATTCATACGTAAACTCTCATTGGTTTGTTTTCCAGGTGAGGGGATCAGAGAAAACCGGCTAAACATAAGTTTATAAGCAACTACTCGTATTAAAGATTTTTGCGACGGTATTCTGAAATCCACGAACATTGTGTCCGTCATAACAAAAAAATACGACTCAATCTGTGTAATTTATTTCTATTGTTAGCATAAAACATTTACCTATCTTCACTATTCATACTAAGTAATAAATAAATGAAGTTAAAGTACAACCTTTCTAATCGTGTGTAGGTAAATTAAATTAGTTTAAATAAGTGTACAATAATTCCGCGAATTTATAAAGTAAATTCTAAATTACCTGAGGCACTTACAAATTGTCTAAACAGATAATGAACATCATTAGGTTCCATTACGAAATTACATATCCCACGCTTGCGTTGCGAGGCATTGCATGATTGCTAAGCAGGCGGAGTCGGGCGCTGAGCGAAGCGATGCATTAGCAATCCGCTACTACTTACGCAACTTTGTTAAAAGGCAATGTTAAATTAAATAAGAAAACTGTGTGTGAACGTAAATAAGATGAAGTATGAAACGCTGGAAAGCAGATGAAAATTACCGCTTGTATGTAAGGCTTATTATTCTTATAATTATGTAGACCTTAGATTAAGGAAAAAGTTCTACGTGTAGACACTTTTTTGTCTAGTGAAATAATTTAAAATAAGAGGGTGGTTACAGTCTCCAAATACCACATAATGTATTTGGAGGCAATCACCGTTACCAAATTAACTATTAAGCATATCATATAACAAAGTTGCCAAATACGAAAACTAATACAGTTCATTTTAATAACACGTTTAGAAACACAATTGGACAGCAAGCGACAATAAATCATTTAACTAATTTGATAACCTATTAATTACTCGTGGAGTTGAGTAATTGAACTTTTTATACTGTGTCCCGGTACACGCAATCTCTAGATATGTAATTCAATAACAATAATCGGATTCTCTTTAACGCCGACATGCGGCATTATACCTTCCAGCGAAAAGTATTAACTCAGTTTTAAAACATTCGATTTCCACCTTCATTTCTTCAACGGCAAGGTTCAGTTTTTCTCGACAGTTTCTTAGCGTTTGTGGTAAAGGGACGAGAACTCTATTCAGTTATAGAATGGTTTGGTTGAGCTTACGAATGACGAGTTGTTATGTGAGTTGCTCCATACTTTGTGCAGTTGGTTCCATTGTCTTAATGCACTGTATGTAATGTATATTCTGTTTATATAATTCTAGACAGCCAGCGTGACGATAGAGCGTCTCCATTTTTGTTTTGATACAGTTTTTTACTTGTCAAAGTTTTTAATTTGTTTCGTTAAATTAGATACCAAAATTGGGAAAAAATCTGTTAACATTTTATACAGGGTGTCTCAAGACTTTGGCACATGGACGAAAGTACCTCAAATACAGTAGGTAGAAAAAAACTGAACGAAGACTTCTTTTTTCTTTCAAATACAATACGAACTGCATTCAAAGCATTTAATAAAATGTGCAAAAAAACCTGTAATTTTACTATAGCGATTGAAAGGATCAATCATAAACATTTATTTTTCCTTAATAACATAGCATCTAAAATAAAAGGAAAACCATGAAGTTTAAAGTTTAATTCAAAATATAGTTCAGAACCAAACAGCTGAAGATAGAAAAGACTCAACGGCTATCCAAAACCTGTCTACAATGAATACTGCAGTATTTTGGCCATGTTGCACGCAGGGATACCGATAATTTGGAACGCCTTATAGTGACCGGCAAAATCGAGCTAAAAAGGCCTAGGGGTCGAAGTCCCAAGCGATGGTCAGACCACATAGCGGAGGAGTTGAAAATACCTTTCAGCGACGCACTCCGTCAAGCTACAGAACGGGACCGATGGAGACAACTGGTTGACGGAATCAAACGGAGTCACTATCCTCAGCAGTGAGGGACCGACTTAAGAGAGAGAGAGAGAGAGAGAGTTCAGAATATTGAAAAGCCTTTTCTCTGAATACTTATGTCATGTCCTGCTTTCTACTTTATTATCATTTCAAAGTATTCCATATGAGTATACGCTTGACAAATTATAATTTCTCTATTATTAGTTAGTAAATGACATAAACGGGTTGGATTCCCGGTTCAGACAGGCGATTATTTAAAATTATTTGAATGCAGTTCGTATGGTTTTTAAAATAAAAATGAAGTTTTCGTTCGGTTTTTTCTGTCTACCGACAGTATTTAAGGTAATTTCCCTCCATGTGGCAAAGTCTTGAGACACCCTGTATATTGAATTTAAATGACTACGTAAGCAAGTCTACCTACCTGAATAGTGGGTAACAAATACACTGTAGTGGATAGTCTAATTGAATCACTGTTTAATTTTAAATAATAATAGGTTTCTATAATGACTTACAATGCTTCGTTTAGGTATGTGTTGCTCGATAAAACCGCACGTGGTACCAGGGGCAGTATCCTCGTGTCGGATTCCGCAGCACTGTGTAGGCGGACCCAGCACCACGTACCACGTTATACATACAAATTGTGATCTTGCCGACTTGCAGATGATAAGAAGTAATTAAGAGTCCATGAATATACGACCCGGCGCGCATCCCCCACATACATTATCAGTTTTCCAAGACCTGTTAATAAATAAAATCTTATATTTGCGCTCGCTCTGCCAATGATATATAACGTTTGTTAATTAGGTTATCTCCCTGTCGGCATCTACAAAGGGCCGGAGCTTAAAAGGCTCGTTGATATTAAAAGTGCCGCTTACAACTTTTATCATAAATCACCCTGTGGCTAAACCGCGAGGGCGCGCGAAAAAAAAAAAAAAAAAAAAGAAAAATTCGATCTACTTGGAACAAAAAATATGCAAGTAATGACGAAAGCACCCTGAGAGCTTTTGTGAGTAGCTGCGGACTTGCTTAGAATGAATTGTGTTGAGTCCGCTCAATGGACGCCGTCACTAAAATATTTGCCGTCAAGTGCCAACACTTGTTCGTTGCTATGGATTTTGAATTAAAAATAACCAAGACACGTAATAATGAGCACAAATTGAGGAAAATCAATTGTGGCACACGATACAGTAATTGTTTCAATTATTACGTTTTCCTTCAGGCAACAAAATGTATTTGCGGTTTAACTGTTACATTGTTAAAACTGATAATAAGAAACGCCAAGTTTTAATAGGAAAACCGGCGAAGTGCGTGTCGGACCACGCTCAGTGTAGGGTTCCGTAGTTGCACGTCACAACTGGCGACTTAGAATGGTGTTTTTTGTGTGATTCTATGAATATATTAATTGAGTTCACGGTTTAACGGTTAAAAACATCTAAAAACGGGCCCACATAGGACAATTGTAACTAAAGTTAAACTTCATAAGGGAAGTTAGAAAAAATTTTACGAATGATACGATTGTGAGACGTGAAAAAAATCATGGTAGTAGCATAAAATAATAACGAATTTAACAGACAGACAAACGGACGGCGAAACTATAAGGGTGCCTTGTTGACTACGGAACCCTAAAACGAATAGAATAGTGTTTATGTAACATACATATGTCAGCATCCGCCTAGAATTGCTCCAGAAATATTTTACATACTGTGACTACAGTCTGTAATTATGTAAAATACACCGTTATTCTGTAACAGCTGGCGGGACCCGGTTCAGCAAATCGCTGCTGCTTGAATAAAAGTTTAATGGAAAAATAACCCTCTCAGGAACTGGACGCAGATCGAACCTAAAAGCCACGAGCCGTTCAGCCAACACTCAGACAACAGTCATTCGATGCTTTGCCATCGATTACAAACGAATTCGGAGAATATTAACGTAACTAAACCTATATTTCGAGAACGTTTCTGTTAAAAGCGCTGCGGCCGAACAGTTTAATGAGTCCCACGAGGTCTCGTCGAAAGCAGAGCTTGGGCTGGTGATTACCACTCGCCCCTGTAATAATAAAACATCGACAGGCCGCCTTTATCGACTGCCTCCTCGATAAGCATCCGTGACGAATTCGCACCATTCCAGCCAGCGACGAGCCACGGGCTTACGATGCTCGTATGACCGCGTAAACACGTTATTAAAACGACTAATCATACACCATCAACAACCAAAAATATGTCTTAAAATTCAATGTACAAGATTTATTTCTGAGGTCAAGATATCATGCGTAAGTTGGATATTTCCCTTTTAAGGGAAGAAGATATTCGTATCTATACAAATTTAGGTACCTAATTCCAATTATAACATTACCTCAACGGCTTATCGGCTCCAGGTTTTGATGAAATTTTGTCTTAAGTAGTTTTTATCGTTTAGTTATAATGCACCGTCACGGTTTTTATTACTTACTGCTTGCAGTCGGAAATTTTCAAGTCATTGTAAATTCATTGACAACAAAGAAAACTTGTGATTTTATGAAATCAAATTGAAGGTATAATAATTATATCGAGTCGAAATTTTGAAGTCATATAGGTATATAGTCAAGCATATAATCGATTTTGGCGTTCAGCTGAATATAATACAATAGAGAAACTCGAACTCGATTCTGCTAGTCTATTCTGTAAAATAACTATTTCGATATTGAGCTTCACCTGAGTGACAAAACTCACACAGTGAGCTTTGTTGCACACAGCATAAAGGTCTTAATTTGAAACTCACCTTGGATTCTGCTGTCGAGATACGATAATGTTGTTACAGAATAGCACTACTGGTTCTGATTCTGAAAAGTATAGAAAACTGATAAAAAAAGAACAAATGAAAGAAGTGAACAAGCGCAATAGGTATTTTGATTGCAGATCCGAGTGTATTTGGAGCAAATTATATTTTTAGGAACTTTATTTATTAAGTAATCAAATATCACAAATCTTGTTCTTTCTGCAACTGAAAAGCGTCGATATATCAAAATCCATTTGTCCAGAGGTTCAGAAGTGAGCGCAGAAAAAGCTGACACAGGTAGACAAGTGGATTAGTTTTATGCCAATTTCAGATAATTAATACCTAATCATCTAAATTCTTCTAAATCGATGGCCACCACTAGCAAACATGGCTTTAAATCGTACCTATCTATACGATGAGAAGTCATAGCCTTAAATTGAGCGTATTCTATTGTTTTTGGTGGTACTTGGTATATCTGATATACAACCTGTAACTATATAAACGCTATACCTCTTAAGGGGCCACTGTACGCATCATAATGAACAACTTTCACTATGGGACCAACACTGAAATCGCGAAAAAAAAAATTCGACTTCCCCATACATTTTTGTGTGCATGACTCGACAAAATGTACTGAACAGCTGATTTTTTTTCGCGATTTCGGAGTTGGTGTCATAGTAAAAGTTGTTAATAATAATGAGTACAATGACCCCTTAAGAGGTATTGCTGTTATACGTTGTATATATCACGCATCTCCAAAAATTAGAGCTAGCCACTAGTTATATATATTTTTTGGTCTTGGCTATCATAAAAAAAATATGTAAGTAGGTAAGGCCGAGTTGCGCCCGCGCAGCCAGACGGATGTCACCGCCATGTTTTTGTAGCAGATCGTTCACCTCCCAACCATTCACGAATTTAGGAAACGGTATAACATTAAAAAATTACATAAAAACGATAGTTCGTGATCGATGCGTCTATTAATGTTTTTGCTTTCTAAAAGTCAATACTGGATCCAATCGGTGGATTGGACGATTTAGGTTGGATTAGCATGCCAAGTAACACCAACCACGGAACCAATTAGAATAGCTATTCAATTAACAATTCTATTAGCACTTTATGGTTGCTTAGCTTAAGTGCGATTATGGTAATATAATATTTGGCCGATGATAAGAAAGGGATACGTTATCGTCTCTAGAAACTAGGGGATTATGCCAATATTTGGAGATTATGTGTTACGATATGCTATAAAAACCTCATCTTCGTAATCTCATCTTTTCCAATAAGATTATTTGAGAAAGTAACACTTCCGATGTTTACAAGTGCAAGGCTCCATCCAACGTATCGTCTATTCACAAATATATCATTGTTTCGTTTTGTTTCCTGAAAATAATTTTATGTAAGTAGCGCATTCCCGTCAAATGGGTGTCGTAAGTGGTAGTTTTACGATGCATAATAGGTATATATCAGACGCATAGATATTGTACAAATGACAGAAACAAAATATTTTATGATGTTGTCCCGGAAAAATATTTGAAAACAAAAAAGACGCCCTGAAAAATCATCAAACATAATGACAAAGCTTAAAATCTTACTCACGACTTTAAAAAAGTTATCTTTAAAAAAAATGTTTTATTTTTTATTTATTTCTACCATACATTTATCTTTACAGGTTTACCACCTAATGCGATAATGTAGTCAACTATTATATTGCAACTTAATACTAACTATGTTGCAACTTATTCTGTTTTGTTACTTCACTAGTTGACCCGCGCAACTTCGTTTGCTCCGCTCCTATTGGTCTTTGCGTGATGATATATAGCCTAGCTTCCTCGATAAATGGGCTATCTAACACTGAAATATTTTTTTCAAATCGTACCAGTCGTTCCTGAGATTAGCGCGTTCAAGCAAGCAAACAAACAATCAAACTCTTCAGCTTTATATATTAGTATATATAGAAACAACAACGGTTACTAGCTAAAAATAGGTAATAAGAAACCTATTTTACGATTCTCAAGGTAAAAAAATGTTGTAAATAATACATCATTATTGAGGCTAGTTGGTGCTGTAAAGCTATTTGGCATTAGGAACACTGAACAGCACTAAAACACTGGAAGTATAACAATAAAGGCTTTTTTATTGTCCCCGTGGTTTGGAGACCGTTACACGACTCAGTCCTTGGCCTCTTACCTTATTAGGGGATGTCGATTTGACAACACGCTAGGTTTCCTCTATTGTGAATAGTAATAATCCTTACTAATTCCTTACTAATATTAATATTATAAATGCGACAGTAACTCTGTCTGTCTGTCTGTCTGTCGCGCTTTCACGCCAAAAGTACTAAACCGATTTAAATGAAATTTGGTACACAGATAGTCTAGAGCCTGAGAAAGGACATAGGCTACTTTTTATTCCGGGAGTATATTCCCTAGGGACCACGTCGAAGCCGCTGGCAGAAGCTAGTTACAAATATTTCTTTCTTAAGCATATTTATTTTTCGTTTTTCTGAAAATTGCTTGTAAAAGGTATCCTAGTGTTCACGCTAACGTATAGGTACCTGGTTTTTTGGGTTATAATAAATGGTAAAGCTTAGACTACGACAGAAATTGCGATACAAGTGTCAGACATAAACTGTACTGTTCACACTCTGTGCATAAAATCCGTTGATTCGGTACTAATTTTCGTGTCACAATAAATGTCACTTTTACAGATACCAGTGTTCAAAAAAAAAAAAACAATCAAAAGGCATTTATTCAACCTAGGCTGGAAATCAGCACTTTTTGAACGTCAAAATTGACATGAAGACAGTCCCCCAAATTGCCCAGCCCGTCACCACTTCCTAGTGTTTTAGCTGGGAAGAAGAACAACCAACAAACTGCCCAGCAACACAACTGTCTGTTAAGTTTAAAGAACTTGAATTCATATAACATTATTACATTGCTCACACATAGACACTCGGTGTACATTGAGTGTACGGTGTATGGTGTCGTAGTCTACTTTTGCCCGTCAGGCCCCGGCCGTCCCACATGTGGGACGCAGTATATTGTCTTTTTATTGCCTTTTAATTTTGCGGTACCTGACGGGACAATTCTGCGTGATGGACATAAAAACATTGAACCTAAATCAAGCACAGACAAAAGGATGACCCTCTTGTCATCTCATTACTACAGCGGGTCATCTCGTTTAGGTTTAAGAGGAAATGCTGACGGAGAGACTTTGTATGTAAAAAGTCATAATTCGAGGTTTGGCACTCGACCATATTCACATTCATTTTGTAAAATATTTTTAGAAATATTTCGCAAAATGAATAAGAAGGATATATACTGTGTCCCTATGTTTTCCTTTTTGATGATTTATTAACCGTATAAGCACTAGAACCCTCACAAAATGCTCAAAATTGTCCGATAAATTGGTGTCAACAGAGTGTACAAATTTGACAACTATTCATCAAAAAAAGAAAACGTAGAGACACAGTATATATCTTCTTATTCAGTTTGTGAAATATCTCTTAAATCGGTTCAATATTGGAGGAGAAGAAAACAGTCGAGAGCTAAACCTCGAATTTTGACTTTTTACATACAAAGTCTCTCATGTAGTTGTATTACAATGCGAAGGATTATAAAAACACTCATTCATTATTAAATCTGTGTATAATTCATATCTCTTTTTCTGTATCATCGTAATTTACATATGCTAAATAAAAAGCGGTGTCATCACAAAAGATTTTGGAGGCAATATAAACATAATATCAATTTAAATTCCTTGTTAGTGGAGCGAAAGCCGACATCATACCTGAAAGTGGTGCGCCCTGATTGGATGACGAGCGCGCCAATGGCGAGCGCGCCCCGTGGCCGCCGCCACTGCCGCAGCGGGCGGGCCGGCCCAGCCGCGCCTCAGTTCCTCTCCATACTCCGTGCCGGATAGACGTGTTCGTACATCCGTGTGTAGCTTTTGACTTTAATAACATTGACTTGTCCTCCCTGGACTTTGGCGGCAGTGACAATGCCGCGGCCCTCGCGTGAATCCTACGGCGACCAGAAGCCCCCGTACTCGTACATCTCGCTGACGGCGATGGCGATCTGGAGCTCCCCGGAGCGCATGCTGCCGCTGTCGGAGATCTACCGGTTCATCACGGACCGCTTCCCGTACTACCGGCGCAACACGCAGCGCTGGCAGAACTCGCTGCGGCACAACCTCTCCTTCAACGACTGCTTCGTGAAGGTGCCGCGCCGCCCGGACCGGCCCGGCAAGGGCGCCTACTGGACGCTGCACCCGCAGGCCTTCGACATGTTCGAGAACGGCTCGCTGCTGCGCCGCCGCAAGAGGTTTAAGCTGCTGAAAGATGACAAAGAAAGCCTGCACGCAGAGTTAGCGGCGCTGGCAAGTTTCAATAGAGCATTTTTGGCAAGACAAGCGAGTGCGCCACCACCACCACCGCCTATGCCTAGTGCCAGTTTATATAGTCCACCGTTGGGTCCAAAACTAAGTCCAGAGCCGGCAGAAATGGCCGACACAACCACTATCACCATGCTGCCGCGTGAGAGGCCGCGACGAGCGTTCACGATCGAGGCTCTGCTGCAGCCAGACGCACCGCGCCTGTCGCCGTCGCCGCCGCAGGTGCAGCCGCCGCCGCCGCCGCCGGTGCTGCTGCCGGTGCCGGCGTACGTGGCGCGCTACCACGCCGAGCTGCTGGCGGCAGCGCACGCGCTGCGCCCCTGCTACCTGCCGCCGCCGCTGCTGCCCGTCGCGTGACCTCCGCCACCCGCGCACCTCGACTGCGACAATGTTTCGTGCAATGTTAGATTGTAAGTACACCACTAGTATTCATCATTTTGAATAGTGTTTAATTTTTTATGTGGAACATACGTTTTGTAGTATATAATTGTTAAAGTTTTGAATTCAGGATCTACTTGTAAACAGAACTGTTAATTCCAGTTCACGTTGTCTCCACCGTGTGCTGGTGTTCTGGTATCTGAATAACTAACTCACTAGGTAGGCAACAGTGATGACATACCTACAACGCATTTAGTAATCTCACTATTTATTATGTTAAAGCGAGTAACGTCGAGGCTAAGTACGGCCTACTGTTGAACATTCCGCAGATGATTCATTTCACGTAGAGTGATCATCGTCGTGTGTTAAGTGATCTCACTTTAAGGTTTATGGAACTATTAATGATTAGATAAACGTAAGAGTTTATGCACACGGCATATTTTTAACGCGCCGACGACGCACGTTTTACGAACGCGCGCTCACGGTGCTGTAGATGACCAAAAAAGCAGTACTGTCTGCGACGAATTTCGTTTAAAGCGCGTTAGCGCGCGATATCCGCACGTTGTCGGCGCGGTAAATAAACGCCTTGTGCAAAAACTCAAAGATGTGAAAATCTGTTCAATATTATTGTATCATTGCGAAAAAATGTGTAAACACATAATTATAATAAAATAAACTCAGAGAGCAAGTAAATGACTATGACGGCAGACACTGTTACAAGTATTTGGTAAAATGCAAACTATGTCGCGTTTTATTTAATTAGACACAGGTTCGCTCTTTCTTTTCTAATGAGTAGCAATAAATGTTAAAAGCATATCTATTGTTTTATGATAGCTAGTGTAGGATAAGATTGTTATTTATTTAGTGATGAGAACTGAATCTTTTTCCTGTTCATAGTGTAGAACAAATTAATTATTTGTGTAAATATTGGTTAAATTGTTATAAGTATTGAGTAGGCATATTAAATGGAATTCATTATATTCCTGGTTTTATTTAAATACAATTTACACTTCCAAAATTTTTCAATAATTTAATCATTTTTCGCTTCCTAATCAAAGGTGTTGTCAATGATGTTTAACATTTGAAATATATGGATTAAGAGGGGACTCTAGTCCCGAGGAATTTCAAAAATAGGTATTTGAAGAAACTATTGCCGATGCCGTCGCACTACGCCCTATCAAGTAAAGTGCGAAATCGACAACTGCAGCAGAGGCTGATTTTACCAAAACCTTGACCAAAAGACGTTTTGTATTCAGCTGTTTTCTTCTTCAAAACAAATCTATAAAAATTATATATCAAAATTTGGAACAAGACTAATCTATGCTTCTATTATTTTTTATTTCGTTAAAAACTTATCAAATTTGTCTAATAGTCGCCTGAACATGGCGGTAAAAACGGGCTGTTTTTTCGGGTTTTTGGATTGTCATAATTCTTTAAGTAATTATGTTTTGAAAAAAAGAAAATGATACAGGCATGTATTAATTCAATCTAGATTTTTTGGAAAAAAATCATTGCTCTAGCAGCATTATCAACGAAGAAAACAGCAGAATACGTTTGTATGGAGAAAAGCCCCAGAGTTACCGACTAGAGTCCGCTCTTAAAATGGATTTATATATACAATTTAAAAAATTAGATAGGTACTACGTGTGGGGTGAAGGAAAAAGTGGTAGAAGGTTGTAAAAAAGGGGTATTCTTGGTGGTCTGTTTCACGCTGTAACGCGGCGCGTCGGGCTGGTTTGTGAGCTAATAGATCCCGATATTGGCCTGAGCTGCTGACTCACCCGGCGGCTCGTTACACACATAACGCGCATTACAGGCTTGTTCAACATTTTGACCCTCTTTCACAGTGAAAAACCTTTAATCTAATGATGGAGAACACAATAGAGCGGTTCCATTCTTCTGTTCCTTTTTGTGGGACCAATTTATGAAATTAGGATTCGGGAAAAATAGGGTAATAAAACGTGAGTTTGTTTTGAATAGTTTATTTGGTGTGGCTTGGTATAATGTAAAATACTGGTTCGTTTGGAGCAATTAACATAAAGGATTTCGGTTTTAAAGCAACGCTTTGGACTTCAACAAGAAAATTCATAAAAAATCTAACCATTTGCTTAGTTTTAATATTGATTACTAAGTTCTTTATTCAATCAAAAATTATAGTTTAGAATCTGCTAATCATTAATGTAACTAAGCATATGGTTCTCTATATTACCCACTATATACCGCAACAACAATACATGCAAACCAAATAAAATATATTTTTCAGCCTTTAATCCAGTTTTCATTTGCAACTCCTAATACTGTACAGACAGTTTCTACTGATGATAATGTAGTAGAGTACCTATCTACCTGGCGTTTCAGATTTACGGAATATAAATAAGTATTTAAGGGGATTGTTCGTTTTATACATCCAACCCCTCATCAATATCTAGTCAATTTAAGGGTTAATAACAGCAAGCTTTATTGTTATTAAAATTATCTACACTTCTACACTAATATTATAAAGAGGAAAGATTTGTTTGTTTGTTTGTTTGAATTGAATAGGCTCCGAAACTACTGGACCGATTTGAAAAATTCTTTTAGCATTGGATAGCTACATTATCAGGGAGTAACATAGGCTATACTTTATCCCCGTACTCCCACGGGAACGGGAACTACGCGGGTGAAACCGCGTGACGTCCACTAGTTTTTAATATCTTTATTTTAAAAGCATTTTCACTAATGCGAATATGAAACTCTATAAGTTCCTATAAAAATAATGTTAACTTTAACTTTCTTAAGAATAACAGTTTACAACTAGGTTCAGAGTATTTTATTCAAAGCCAATTCTACTGACTAAAAGCTTGAAATTAGTAATCAAAGAAAATTAGCATTCACAAGGGACCCTATTTTCTCCATTTTCAGTTGCTATGCTCCTGTGGTTCCCCCTCGAAGCAATCACAAAAAAAAACTCGTAACTTTTTATAGATGTTTGAAAAACTGTGCTATTTAAACAAGTTGCGTAATTGTTTTTTACAAATAAGGAAGGAAGTATTATGTAAAAAATAAGGTAGCACGTAAGAGTATTATCGAATTATGTTGGCTATGCTTACCTTATGAAATTACCTACTTTATTTAATTCTCAAGTACTGGTTGGACGTTTGAAGGACTGAAAGTTCAGGATTAAAGGTCGAGAACAGTGGTTCTTAACCTTTTAGTCATAATGGACCATTTGACCAAATATCCGTCTTCCCATGGACCACCAACTTTTCGGAGGTAATAGACAGTAGGCAGATTTTTTTACTGCATATTTTTGACTAACGTTTGAATCCAGTTCAGTGCTGCTCGGGGTCAAACTCAATATTGACATCCAGTCGATTTTGATGCTTGTTTTCTTAAAATTGTTTTTCAGAAGGACCGAAAACTTCTGCTGGCATAGATATGCTATTTCGAAACTTTGGGCGAAACATTGTTATTTTTCTCTAAAAAATGTTGTATTCTAATTCATTTCCTGTCTCAAAAACATCTTTCAAGTTATTATTCTATAGCGTATCAATCACTTCTTTATTTGATATTCTTGCATTGAAATTATTCAGCTTTGCGAAAATATTGCATTATAGAATAGCTTTGCGGACCACTTCAGGTTCTACCAGGGACCACCAGTGGTCCGCGGACCACCGGTTAAGAACCACTGGTCTAGAAGTTTAGGACTGAAGGTGTTTAAGTAAGTAAGTTCAGGATTGAAAGCCTAGAAGTTTAGGACTGGAGGTTTTTAAGTAAGTATTCAAGTTGTCCTGATAGAAAATAGATTAGGATCATTAAGTGAACAGTGACTAGGTTACTTCTAGGCGAGCATGTTCCTTCGTCGCCAATATCAGGTGAAATAGTGATCAAACGTGATTTTTAAATATTTCTTTTGTAAATTCAGAAGTGTTAGCAGAATTTTAATAGTACCTGGGGGTTCAGAATAAAATTTTTGGTGCCTTATTTTATAAAAGTTGGTACCTAATACTTACTTTTTATTATTTATATATTTTCGTTAATTTCGGATATTATGTAGAATGTTCCTGTCTGTAAGTAGAAAAAAACGGGAATTTCTTGGGGACATATAAGCGTTGTCATGGCTTCAGTTTGGTAAATGTTGCCGAAGAATAGGGAAGATGACAAAAAAAATCTAATTAGTCCGTCAGAACCTACCTATTCATATAAAAAACCGAGCAAGTGCGAGTCTAACTCGCACCGAGGGTTCCGTACAAACTCGTATTATAGTTCGTCTATTAAGGGAATCGTGTATAAACTGTGTAAACACTCGCATTACTCTAATGAAACGATAAGTACGACTGAATGATAAACTGAATTTTGTAATTGAATAAAAAAAGTTCTCCTATTTACCTTGTTTTTACGGATGGGATATCATCAAATGACTCCTCCCGCTCTGGGTGAAGCAGAAGGGAGTGTCAGACTCTTACTGACTAAAACCCATCCGTGTTCCTCCTAGTGCCCTTTGCGTTACAGGGCCGCGGTGACACTCGAACAAATTCCGCGCGGCTGGGGCGTGAAGTTTCCCTCTCTCTCACGCGTTCGGCCTCCTCCTTCGCTAGCATTACTGCTTCGCAGAAAGAGGTGCTCGCTTCCCATGCCTCCTCGCTCCGGACCATGGATTGAACCAGGGCCGAACGTGAGAGGTCGCCGCCGCCGATCGCCTCGATGAGGACACGGCGGTGCTTCGCCCAAGCAGGGCAGGCCTCCACCGTATGCTCCACCGTGTCCGCTCCCATGTACCTACATACTTACTTCACGCCGGTCATATCAATAACTTTTATAACTTAACGTTTTTTATGTAACTACAAATTATCATTTTTCAGACTTTTTCCACTACTTGTGTACATCGCTTCATGTCAAATTTGATGATCGTAGGTCAACGGGAAGTAGTACACCCTAAGTTTTTAATAAGTTACTTGCGTGTACCAAAATATGTCAAAAAAATTATGCGTAAATAGCCGTATGTTTTCATTGCGTTGACTTAGAAGTTTGATTTTTAGAGCTCCAAGGTACCATTGACCTACGTACATAATTGATATTAATTTCAACATGATACCTCCACGAGTTCCTGAGAAAGAGGGTCGTGACTGACCGACAGACGGACAACGAAGTCATCCTATAAGGGTTCCGTTTTTTCCTTTTAAGGTACGGAATCCTAAAAATCCATAGAAAAAGCACTTTCTCTTCTTCCAGCTTTTTTTATTTATTCGGGCAACTTTTCTGTCCCGAAAATCGTAGTTATTAAGATTTTTTTTTTGTCAAATCGGTCCCGCCCTGAAAAGATATGCTTAACAACGTATGTTTTTTTTCACATAATTTTCATTTACATAGAAGAAGATAATATTTATTGGTAGGTAGGCACTAAGCACCGACTAACTGCAGCCAAGTTTTACCTCGCAGAACAGGGTATTTCCAGAAAAAAAATATATACAGTACTGGTAGATCGGTCGCCAACGCCTGCGTGTGTTTGTGGATAAGGCTTTAGGGCGCCATCCGACAGATGGACATCAATTTAATCACAAGCTAATCGTGTCCGGAGTCGGACAGCCTCTGAATCGAATCTTTGAATCGAGCTCTCGCAACACGTGACTGCGACTTGGTTTATATTCGGGCGCTAAGAGTTCGCAGCGTTTTTTGGCACTAACAATAGGTACGTTGCTGTTTGGACAACAGGAACACAGCATCAATTCCAAATTCCCTCAGAAGGGAACGATGCACTCGTCGTCGCGTTGTACCGCCCTTAAGGGAAAATGCTGGCGGCGAGACTTTGTATGTAAAAAGTCATAATTCGAGGTTTGGCTCTCGACTGTTTTCTCCTCCAATATTGGACCGATATAAGAGATATTTCACAAACTGAATAAGAAGGATGAGACACAGTATAGTCTCTATGTTTTCCTTCAGCATTTCCTCACCGAATTCAGCTGAATACCAGTATTTAACGTGAAGCGGCTGTCTACCAGACCTCCACAATCCATTAACAGAGTAACACGGTACTCCTTGGTAAGAGTGGCGTCAGTGTTACTGGCTTCTGACTATCTGTAACGACTGCCAAAGATCTACAAACGACAGCCGGGACTCTAGTCGGTAACTCTTGGGCCTTTCTCCATACAAGCGCATTCTGCCGTTTTCTTCGTGGATAATGCTGCTAGAGCAATGTTTTTTTTTTACAAAAAATGAAGATCGAATTAATACGTGCTTCTATCATTTTCTTTTTTCCAAGACATAATTACTAAAAGAATTATGACAATCCAAAAACCCGAAAAAACAGCCCGTTTTTACCGCCATGTTATACACGACTATCAGACGAATTTGATAAGTTTTTAACAAAATAGAAAATAATAGAAGCATAGATATAGTCTTCCTCTAAATTGTGATATATAATTTTTATAGATCAGTCCAGCTTGAGCTGCAGTTGTCTCTTTCGCACTTTACTTGATAGGGCGCAGTGCGATGGCATCGGCAATAGTTTTTTCAAATACTTATTTTTCAAATTCCTCGGGACTAGAGTCTCCTCTTAAGGTGTTTTCCGAGGCACGGAGGAGTCCCGATATGTTAAGATAGTCACCCATCCACAGACCGACCTCGGTAAGCGTTGCTTGACCCTGAAGATCGACCCGTATGCCTGTTATTATTTAGCCACGAGCTCAGCTCAATATCTAATATGTAAAAATCTCGTGTCACGGTGTTTGTTACCGAACGCCTCCGAAAAGGCTCGATCGATTTTCATAAAATTTTGTGTATATATTCGTTAGGTACGAGAATAGGTGGTAGGGTATTTTTTTTTGTATGGCTAAAAAACGTTGGCCGAGTCAGCTAGTAATAAATAAACATAAGTAGGTAAATAATGCAAGGTAAATACAACATTTACTACCACATAAGCGCATTAATTAAAATATGACGTAATTATAAAAGCGCCATACGCGTGACATCATCTTATGCATTGTATGTACTTGTACTTGCTTACTCAAATGAAGATTGCCCCAGGTTTTTGCCAGTCTTATTTGTGCCACGAATTTGTGTTATGTTGCCCACGTCAAAGTTTTACATAATTATTTACCTTATTCCTTATTTTTTTTCTGTCAAAATGAATTAAATTAGGAATAAGATAAAAAATCTGGCCAAGTGCGAGTCGGACTCGCGTGCAAAGGGTTCCGAACGAATTTAATTTTTTTTAACATGTTATTTTAACACTACAGACTTCTAATAGGTTTTCCTGTAATCTTTAAGTAAAGATCTATTATGTCCATTTTTTTCAAAATTTTAGGCTCAGTAGTTTCGGAGATAAGGGGGGGAATGGTCATTTTTCGTCTAATTTCTTGAATAACTTCAAAACTATTTATTTTAAAATTATAAAAAAAATATAATTAAAACCCTCACAGTAAGCACTTTCATTTGATATGTCACACGATATTGTTCAAAAAACTTTTTTTTAAAATTTTCTAGTTTGACAACGAAAAGTGACCCCCATACTAAAAAAATAATAATTTATGTAACGCGTCCGTGTTTGGGTCTATGGAAGTCTATGTGTGGACCAAATTTTAACAGAATCGGTCCAGTGGATCCGGAGAAAACTGACTGTGACAGACGGACAGACAGACAGACATCCGAGTGATCCTATAAGGGTTCCTTTTTTTTTCGGAACTCTAATGATTGAATGATGATAAAATGTTTGTACCTACTTATAAAAAAAACACATGTCTACACGAATGGAACCACCGCTTTTTTGGAGTCTACTTATAAAAAATGCATACGCAAGAATATGGAACCACCCCTTTTTTGAAGTCTACTTACAAAAAAAATACATACCATAACCATAAAATTAGCATTTTAAGGCTGCCTGTCCCGGAGTGAGGCAGCGGAGCGGAGAAACGGAGAAATTTTAAGCAACGTTTAAAATATCAGTGACTCGTCGTGGTGCGGACATTTTGTGCAATCCCATTGGTTGATAATTCTCCGTCTCCCTGCTTCGGTGCCTCGCTCCGCATCAATGGACAGGCAGCCTAAAGCTTAAAATTTTGCAAACGGATCCTTGAATGGATAAATGGTCTCAACCTCAATATTTTTAAACGACCTTTCCAACGACGCCCTACACCATGGGTTGGACGATTTTTTTTTCAAGAATTTATTTACCGCTTTGTCGGCGTGATAGTACATGCCGACAAAGTAGTAAACAAAGTTGGTTGGTGGTAAATTCCAATTTTCTAGTGCTAAACGTCTCTGAGCTACACCGCGGACAGATAGACAGACAGACAGACAGACGGACATAGCATTATCCCACCGGCCCCCTTCTACCATCGGACATCCAGGCGCACTGCAAGTTACCATCCCTACCTTGTTGCTATTCCACCAATTCGCACTAAGCGTTTCCAAACGTCTTTTATTTTGCGCACAGCAAAGGAGTGGAACTCTCTGCCGGCGTCTGTGTTTCCGAACGCTTACAACCCTCATCTCTTTAAAGTCAGAGTGAACAGGCTCCTTCTGGGTAAGCTCGTTCTATCGTAGACTTTATCTCTGTCATCTCTGACCAAGACTAGAGTCAAGAGCAAACCCATCTCAAATAAAAAAAAAACGTGGTGAAAATATAACGTTTCCTTGTTGACTACGTAACCTTGAAAACGAGGTACGAATATTTAGGTCCAAGCGTGATGACGCTGCTGAAGCGTGAACATGATGATGTTGGGGGACCGCTAATAAGTAAAAGAATACTTAGTAAACACAACATATGCGTATCTATATTAAACTAAACGGATCAAAAAAATAATTTTATACTTTTTAGAGTACTTGTTGTCGGGGGCAAGTAGTTAATTTTTTTTATTTTATGCTTTTCATACTTTATTTTCCTATTAGCTACTACTGCAAACCCTACGATCTTCACTCATCTAAATGGCACTACATCATAAACCAAAATACCATATCGATCGAACAAGTGAAAGAAGCTGAGGATCTCCCACCAGACCCTGATCACAATTTATTTATAACCTACTAGCTTCTTCCAGCGGCTTCGCCCGCGTGGTCCCTAGGGAGCATACTCCTGAGATAAAAAGTAGCCTATGCCCTTTCTCAGGCTCTAGACTATCTGTGTACCATTTAAATCGGTTAAGTAGTTTTGGCGTGAAAGCGCGACAGACAGACAGACAGACAGAGTTACCTACTTTCACATTTATAATATTAGTAAGGAAGTAAGGATTCATAGAGACTATTTAAATGAGCCCAAACACGAAGCGTCTACTATACGTAAGTGAGGAGTAGGAGTGAGGGAGCTGCAGATGCCAGGTCATGCTGCAGCATCAGGTCAAGGTTACCACATTCTGAAAATACTATGAAATAATAGAATACAAAATTTCACATCGATCAGACCCGTAGAAGTTGGTCACATGCCTTCATCAACTAGGAAAGAGCTGATGGTCTTCAAACGGCTCAGCCGATTTTGATAAAACATGTCTAAGAACCACCGCTAGAAAACCTACTATCAAAAAACAAATCGCAACCAATTCGGTTCACCCGTTTAAGAGCTACGGTGCCACAGACAACAGACAGACACCCCTCTTTTTGCGTTGATGAACTGAAACTCAAAAATATTAAAGAATAGTTAGGATTACTTTGCCTACAAACTAAAATGTTCATTACCATGAATAATAAAACTTGACCTCATATTAAATGAAAAGGATGTCTTTATCAATGTTTTACACAAAATAGTACGTATAAGCAACTATTAGGCTTAATTAATAGGTACAAACAGGAATTAGTTGGCAAATTCATAACTGTTATTGATATTTTTTTAATGATATGAGCTAGTTCGACATACAAGTAGCACTTACTATCACAAAAAATTTACTTTCCTTGTTGAGTTTTGTTGATTGGAAAATCCAATAAACTTCCAAATTCACAAATATAGATTGACAGCTCACTTCATGTTCACTACACTTAAATTTACACGGTTAGACGTTGTAAAATGTTTAGCATAGGAGTATTATCCTAATTATGACTAATTAGATGACCCGCGCAACTTCGTCTGCTCCGCTCGTATTGGTCTTAGCGTGATGATATATAGCCTATAGCCTTCCTCGATAAATGGGCTTCGCTATCTAACACTAAAATAATTTTTCAAATCGAGGTAGTGGTTCCTGAGATTAGCGCATTCAAGCAAACAAACTCTTCAGCGGTTGTCTATTGTTTACCCGAAGAGTATATACCATAATCATCATATTCCTGGCTTTCATTTAACCGAATTTCATTTGCCCGAATGTTTTATTTGCCCTAAAAGACATATGACATACTGTTAATTGCCCGAAACTTAGATACCATAACATACGAGTGCCATACGTATTGTTTTTCATATTTTTAAGTGCCATAATAATTATCAAACATAATATGTTGCATGGTTGATGGTGGGCTTGGTCGACGGAGCCCCGCTTCGCGAGGCTCCTACTTCTGTGTGGTTTATAAAAAAATAACCACCATCCCCTTCTAACCTAACCTATCCGAGTCGGAGTGCCCTAAAGTCCCGATTGCATCCAGTTTCTCCTGATACAACAACCGTTACATACCCAATGTCGATGGCAAATGATGTTATGGCATATGATAATTATGGCATGTGATAATTAGGGCATGTGATAATTAGGGCATGTGATAATTAGGGCTTACAATGATTATGACAAATGCTGTTATGGTAAGTGACTTTATGGGAAACAAAGCTTCTAGCACGTGACTAATATAGCAAATAATAGTAGGGCAAATGAATATTACGTCGTATAATATTATGGCTGTTGACTATTATGGCAAATGATATTAGGGTAAATAAAATTCGGGCAAACGGCGGTATACCCTCTTCAGTTTTATATATTAGTATAGATTTCGAAGTACTTTACCTACATCAAGTCAACTATGTATATTAATTTGACTCATCACAGCATCTATTAGATATCTTGATACCGTCCAAAAATACAGGCAGTCCAAGAAAAACCACCACCAGTGCCTTATCGCCCGACTTACTGGAAGTCCAGGGATCATCTGACACCTGGACGGGAATTGCGTCGACTTATATGTGTATAGGACGCAATCAATCTGTCGTGTACCCAGGTGAGCGACTGTAAATACGACTTGGCCTTGGTCCGGAGCCAAATGCGTGTGGTGACCAGAGGCCGCATGTCGTGCCCATAAGGCCAACATGGTCTTAAGTCAGAGAGAGACGGAGTTATATAAGACGTATCGCGTTATTCCTTTTTCGCAATGGAAATCACGGACACGGTTTATTAGAATATCATGGACGGATGGACGGACGGACGGTTGGACGAACTGACGGATAGCGAAGGCTTAGTAATAGGGTTCCGTTAGTTACCTTTTGGGTAAAAATCCTATAAAACATACATTTTTAAAATATTTATTTAAAAACCAAAAGCTTCGTTTAGATATTTCTTGAACTGTGTTTTGTAAATTTATGCAAAGTTCATTTCCTTATTACAACTTAAAATTGAGTTACCTATATTTTAAATAACTCTTGAAACTCATGGACCGTGGGGTCCGAGTGCTCACGTTTTATTTAAAGAACTAGCTAAACGTTTAGTTGACACTTCGCGTGACCCAAGGGCTGACTTTTACCTCGGACAGAGGATAAGCATTGCCATACAACGTGGCAATGCCGCCAGTCTTTTGGGCTCACTTCCAGTCGACAGCGATGCGGGCGAATTTTTTGACGCCATATTATGGTTAGGAGTTTTATTTTGTATTGTAAGTGTAAATAGTTTTTAGTTGTTTTATTATTAGATACTATTTAATTTGCAAAATAAATATCATATTACTTTAAATAACTGAATTAGTTCGGTTGATATTTTTTTTCAGTGAAGTTTTCTCATTAAAAAGGGGGTTTTCTGTGAAGACGAGAAGGCTGGAAATGATAACAGTCACAAACAAAATAGAGGTCAGATAACATTACAGTATTCGCCAATATTAGTTTTAGTTATTACGCAGACAGGTTTGTGTGTTGTCCCGTGTAAGTGCGAAGTGTTTATTTACAAAGTTTTTACAAACAATCTGAATCACATATCAAACAATAAATATTTGTAGAGGCAGCTGTTTGGGACGGATTATTACACGAACCTAAAATAATAATCGTCCTATCTTAGCACTTCTGTTGATGTTTTTGCTCCGAACACCTTTGCATGCCACGCTAGCCTATAATTTCGAAATTAATATCTAACACATTGTGCCTATCCGTCCGTCCCTCGATTTGCCGTTTTTATAGCTTTCCCGACACCGTAACTGCTAATTATATCTGCCGCGGCATCGCCTCGAGCCTTTCCCGAATTTATCAGCGAAACAATCTGGACTTTAATTCTTTGATGTAGGGTTCAAGTTCAGCCCCCCCGAAAAGTTTTTAATCAGCAATCTGGGTTAAAAGTGAATTCGCTACGGAATTTTTGGTCCTGTACCAAACGATATTACGGGCTTCGAATTCGGACAATAAGCACGTTGGCTGAATTCTAAGTAGACAAAACTTCTTCCTCCACCTACTCGTGCAGTTTATGAGCTGTCAGAGAACCTGTGTCGTGTTACATGATCACTGAATTTATTGTATAATTACAATTTTTTGTTTTAATCAAATCTACATAATTTTATATCTTTTATATAATTGCTAATTTACTTTATTTAATCATACAAGCTATTAATTTTAATACTTTAATGTGCATTCTGATCTTCGCATCCCTTGTTCTTGACTTCTTTATTTTTATTTATGCTTTTGCCTTTAATCAATAGTTTAATAATCAACAGTTTTGAATGGCTGGGCATCATCGGTTGATTGCTTAGTAATATGCGTTTGAGAGTATTGTGAGAACAAAATTATGTGATTCATGAAACATGTTTATGCTCATACGTTTTCCATAAATTTCATTAAAAGTCTTTAAAACGTGTCAAGAAGTTTCTTTAACATTATTTGCACGATGAACTTAAAAGATTAGAAAACGTAGAAATAGAAAGTGAATCTAAGAAACACTACAATTCTGGTTTTCAATAATATCATTCAGACAAACTCAAGAAATCGTATAAGTTTAAGGCTTGTATACATGCCAATGACCTTGTGCGTATAAACAGAGCTAACTACTCCTCTACGCGCCACTCCGCTACCCACATTTTAAATTTATCTATACTAATATTTAAAGCTGAAGAGTTTGTTTGTTTGTTTGCTTGAACGCGCTAATCTCAGGAACTACTGGTCCGATTTGAAAAATTCTTTCAGTGTTGGTTAGCCCATTTATCGAGGAAGGCTATAGGCTATATATCATCACGCTAAGACCAATAGGAGCGGAGCAGTAATGAAAATTGTGACGCAGACGACGTTGCGCGGGTCAGCTAGTCTACACTAATATTATAAAGAGGAAAGATTTGTTTGTTTGAATTGAATAGGTTCCGAAACTACTGGACCGATTTGAAAAATTCTTTTAGCATTGGATAGCTACATTATCAGGGAGTAACATAGGCTATATATTATCCCCGTATTCCCACGGGAACGGGAACTACGCGGGTGAAACCGCGTGACGTCCACTAGTCATAAATAAAATGACACATATTTAAAAAAAGTAACAAAACCAAATTACTTTCGTTTGTATTTATTGCAAAGTAGTAGATTTTTTTTTTTTGACTTTTGTTAAAAAATGAAGGAGTAAAATGGTTTAATTTCAACGATTTGGAGGTGATTTGGTGTTTTTTTTTCCTATTATGTGATACCGATACATAAATTCCCAAAAACCAAATTGCGTATCATATTACGGAGATTACTACCTATTTTTTTCAGATGTAATTTCTCAGGAAATGCCGACGAAAAGTTGCTTCATCTGCACGCTGTTTTTAAGCATTTCTCGAGAGAGCAGCGTTATGGATTTATTTTTGATTGAATTCTAGAAATGTATTTAAATCTTTGAAATAAATCACTTATCTGCAAAGCACCCTTCCCTGTTACTGATTTTCCAGTAAGGTCATTAAAAATAGCACTACGAGTTTTAGATGATATGGCTGGCAAATGACAATGTTCTCACCCACGCGGACAATACATCTCTACTATCCTTGATATACGAATGTTCAGATGTAATTTCTCAGTAAATGCCGACGAAAAGTTGATTCATCTGCACGCTGTTTTTAAGCATTTTTCGAGAGAGCAGCCTTAAGTGGAAACACACTCAAGATTTATTCATGATTATCCACCTATCAATATAATATCAACAGACGTGTCGCATCTCTCCGTATCAATCGTCCAATCGAGAAAGAACAATGTCGTCATGGTGATCAGGGTGTCAGCGTATTGTCACCGGTGTCGGTGTGAGTCGGTGAATGGGCGAGTGTCGGCGAATGTCGGTGAATGTCGGCGTCATGGCGCGGCGTCCCGTCGTGTGGTTCCGGCGACTGTATCGAGGGCACGCCCCCAACCCTACAACTCTTGGTCGAAACCTGATTAATATACACCTATTTATAATTTGTCCTTGTTTTGATTTGTGTTGTCTTCGACTCTCTTTCTTATACCGCTTTTTAGGGTTCCGTACTTCAAAAGGAAAAAACGGAACTCTTATAGGATCACTTTGTTGTCCGTCGATCTGTCTGTCAAGACCGTTTACCTCGGGAACGCGTGGAGGTATCGAGTTGAAATTAAAACCATATACTCAGGTCTATGGCCCCTTGCAGCTGTGAAAAAACAAACTTTTAAGTTAACGTAAAAAAATATACGGTCGTTTATGCCGCAAAAAACGTAAGTATATTTCAACACTCTCAAGGGAATCAAAATGTATATATACTTCCCGTTGACCTAAACCATGAAATTTGGCAAGTAGGTAATACCGTCTTATACTATAAGTATAGGGAAAAGTCTGAAAACTATGCATTTATAATTAAATCATAAAAAAATTTAGTCTTTATTTAAAGTAATTTGTAGCTACAAATTTTACGGAACCCTCGTTGGGTGAGTCCTATTCGCACTTGGCTGGTTTTTTCGTTAACTCTGCTTCTAAGTTGGCTTATTGGTAGCCTGATTTATCTGGCTGCTGAGCTGATCACGTACCTAGACTATATTTAAACTAAGGAAACTCCACTGGAAACAATGTCGAACAACAGTTGCATGTTGCAATACATAACAGCAAATGTAATTGTCAACATTGTAGAGCATAGATTATTTAGATTGCCTGCTTTGCCAGTAAAATTATTCCCACCCCACAATAACATGTTGATGAAACAATCTGACACACCTCTAATTAAAAACCACACAATATTATGACAGTGACACGAATAAATGATTAATTGAATGCTATTACACTTGACGTAATTGTTAGGTGACTACAGGTCATAGTGATTCACACTATGTTTACATACTGACAGTCACGTAAATTCTCTGGGCGTTGGAATAACGAATATGTAAACAATTCGCAAAAATACTTGCCACAACAATAATAATAATTACGCAATTACAACAGGTAAACAAACTCGAAAAATAAATTGGAAAGGAAAAAGAAATACATGGCCATTATTGCACACAATAAATTTGATTGCAAACACCTTATTTAGCAGCCTAAGTTTTCTAATTAATTACTTACAGTAAACATTGAAGTTGGTGAAATTCGGTAAGCTTGTCTTATTAAATGGCTACTTGTGACGAAATCACAATGGTTCGGCTCAGTCATGCGTTATTCCTCGGCGCTCGTTTCCGTCAACACTGTTACTGACATCTCACGCTTCACGATTCAACTTTACGGTACATAATACATTATTTTATTACTTAATTATCTAAGAAGTTGCTACTTTGTAACAACTTCCTATGAAAAATCAATTCTTTTTGGAAACCCTTCAAACACGTCCGGTGTTCGTGTCCATTGGTACGTGCTTTTACAGTAATTAGGTAGATCCTGTACATTATACTAATACCCATGGATGTTGGTCCCATAGTTCAAGCCTGTCCAAGACTATTAACAGCAAGCAGCGATTGGACACATATTACTGTACGAGCTGACCCGCGCAACTTCGCTTATGTCTCATTTTTCACCTATTGCCTTCATCATGAATGAAAAAAAAATCCAGAACAAACTGGTTGTTCCAGAGATTAGCGCGTCCAAACACAATATTATAATAGCAATTTCCTATAGTGCTAGGTGTTTTTTTATCTTTTGTTTTAGGGACTTTTATTCTATGAACATGTCAGCCCCGTTGAGTCATAACTAATGCTAGGTGATACTTTACGGACATGTACTAAACAAACTGCGACTTGCCTATCACTGTGGAGTGTGGAACTCATCACGTGGAATAAAATAGTTTGTGTTTTATTTTTAAGGAAAAAACATGATTTTTGTTACCAAAACATGTTTACCGTAATACCTACTGCTGAGTGCTGACGAAACCACTGAGTAATCGTGATTCTAGATAGAAAGTCCTTCAACCATTAACTGCAAATTGTTTGTTAAAAACTCTTTTTGCGCATATCTGGCTTTGTGTCTGCTCCATTATCGGGAAAACGTTAAAGCACGGCGTAACAGTAATTTTAAGGGGTGGCACTAGCGTCTTTGGGTCGATGTGTTTAGAGTCGATATTGTCGTGCGTAGAGTGTGCCGTTTGCGTGGTTTACCGTGGTCAAGTTGTCATTAGGTCACGTATGGCAGGGTGGAGATGGCTTGCCGGCGGCCGGCTGATGGTGTGAAATGACTGATCGCCGGTGCGTTTGAACTCACCGCCCGATACCGTTTTGTCCGTCGTAGTTTTTGTGGCGTGCGTTTAGGATGCGACCTCTTTTTTGTAGCATGTTTGTAATGCCGAGTGTGTGGGACTTGACACGTAGGTAACTATTGTTAATTCATTCCTGTTTGTTATTGTTGCATTCCTACCTTGTAATAAGCCATTTTGTACGGAAGACGCCGCGGTGCCCCGTGTAGCCTCATCTTGTTTGATTTCCGTTGAATGAGTTTTTTGTGTCTAGTTTTTATTTTAGTACGATAGACACTTTAATTCTTTAACTTATTCTTTGATATTTTAATTGCTTGGTAGACACGATATGTGTGCAATATTGTGTAGTTTCACTCCGAGTGATATTTCTTGTTCCGACATTGTTTCTTCACCGATTGTTTATAATTGTTTCGTGATTAAAGTTCTCAGACGGTAATGACCGTGTGTAAGGAAGTGGGTATCGATATCCATTAGACAAATGGTTGGTAACTTTACGTTATTCACAGGGCAGCGATTTATTTAATGTTTGCACGCGAACTAATAAATGGTGTCTATCAATTAGTTGAAAGAAACATTTGCATAAATTTAAGTGCTTATCATTAGTAAATTGCGTGTAATTGTGTAAGTTATTTTTCGTTTCTACAGCAGTGATAAAGTGTAGATTTTATTAGTTTTTATTGCAATTAATTAACGGAGCTATAAACGTTCAATAACTAAATATGTTAACTACCGTTTCTGCTTTTTATAATTAGCGAACTCGGAGATGTTGGTTGCTTTTTATTTTGATAACTACTGGATTAATACAAGGATCGATTAGTCAGATATGTTGCTATCATTTAGGTGATTCTTAAGGTGCGTCTCCACCCAAGAAAAATTGCCAACTTTTGTGTTGTCAACACGTGTTGGTGACTAAAGTTTGTAAAATGACCCTATGTTAGCAAAAAAAAAAAATGTAAACAAATGTCGGGAATCTTGTTTCCATTTTTGGGGGGCAAACAACGAAATAACGCACTTGTTGCCGATATAGTGAATATCGCTCTGTGGATACGCTAGGTAGAGAACATTAGTTGGAAACTGAAACATGTCTGTTACGTGGACGAACGAATAAACAGATATCACACGCAAACAGTACTGTAGGACTCAAGGGATGAAAATTACAAAAAAAAAAAATGTAAACCTATCAGTGATGCTATAGGGCTTCGTGAACATGAAATCCTGTGAGGCTTGGACTTTGGTCGTACCCAATGTTTATGCTTCCGTTTCTTTTTGCTTAAAATAATAAATACTGCGGCTGCTTGTACAATATCGTCGTTCAAAGACATATTACCAACAATACTACTGGTGGAGACAGTTAGTTGTCAAATTAAATGTTTCTCGAATTATTCGCGATTTATTTCAATTCGGTGAGGACGAACCGAGACAAAAGTAAGCGAATTTTTGGAGAGAAAGCAAACAGTTGGAAACACAGAAGTTGCCAACAAATTCAGTGGAAACGCACCTTTACATATACAACTGTTTTTTAACTTTATATAAAAACAGAGTTATTAGTTGTTATTTCCCCGCGTAAGCTGCGATCTCGTGATGAGGTCGGTTTGCTTAGATGTGCCGACTGATGCCATAATGACGTGTTACCAAACTGACACTAGATTTCGAATTCGAGTTTGGTTAATTTAGTGTGAAAATAACCTCATAGGTACCGCTTAGCTTTGAAGCAACAAAAAGGTGGTAAAAAAGCGAAAAGATGCGATCCTAAACATATGAGCTCGTCTACTTATGGCACTTTGATTATACGTCTGAGGACAGCAGACGACGATTTGTTTAAAGTAGAATATAATTCAACGGTTATCTTACGTATCCTGGTGTTAAGGGTAGAGTTAAATGACGAAAAGTATCTTAGTATACAGGGTAGACCAAAAGCAAAATGCAACTTTTGATGTGAAAATCTCGTTTATGTCTTTTGTTCTGAGTTAGTCCCTTTATATGGTACTAATTGTTTTTCGTCGGCATAAGCAGGCGTAATTTATATTTTTAAGTTTTTTTTTTTAAATATGTATGACAGTCTGTAAGGTATATATGTTATGGGTCTTTGTTACCTGAATTAAATTCTATATATTATTATTATTATTATAAGCCTTTAGATAGCACAGCTTAGTTACATCTTTCAACCATATAATACGACGAATAATTATGTATAGTTTTTCCAATCATACATACCTACTCTGATTGTATGAAGCTTCTGTTAAGAAGCTATAACTGAAGCAATTAGGTAGGTTTGTGAGGCAATCAGTGCAATAAAGTACTTACCATTTCAATATAATTAATCTAATTAAATTAATCTTCTTCGCTTGCTGTTATATGTGCCGATTAATAACTAACTGGTGGGGTGCTAAATCAGGCAGATATGAGTTAATAACCTGGCTGCCTCGGAGGGAGGGTTATTAATTAACCCACCTCGAATATTTCACTAACAATGCATTCGTAAAAGCTAAAAGCTCGATGTTGAATCCAACGCTCATCGCTCACCTCAGTTTCAAGAATTGAAAACTCCAAGCATTAATTAAGATACCACCTAGTGTTAGTGAAAACGGGCTAACTACAAACTTAAAAAGGAGCTGTCACTAGAGCTAATTACAATAAATTGTCAAGGATGGACATGAAATACTTCAGGTGCACAAATCACGTAGCAGGTCTCCATCAGCGACAGAACATAATCCTATAGTAAAAGGTTTTATGTAGTGAGCAAGTAAGAGGCAAACAAACTCAAAAGGAAATAATCCAGTAAAGCTAAAAAACTGTTTCCATATTGACACAAAGCACGTAACCCCCTGTATAAACAGGGTCCCTCTAACAAATATTGACAGACGGGCTAGAGGCCGGTTGACAAACGGCGCGCGTCAGGCTAGGCTCGCACCCTGTCTTTATTTGCGCATTACGCCTTCAGCGGCGCCCGCGCACCTCGAGCCGCCTCCACAAATTAGTTTCTAAGTAATCAGTAGTCACTGGTGATTGCGAGCATTACCGCAGGATTTAGACTTTCTATTGCCATGTACTTTTAATTTTATGGTAATTTTCTACGGACATGTACTTGTACGGTGTTTATATTGAGCAAAGGGAAAATGTGACCATATATAATTATGTTGTCCAGGTTGCCTAGTTAATCCTGTAGTTTATTCAAATTTAAGCCCAGATAGGCCGGACGTCTGTATCTGTGGGTATTCGTATCGGTAGAAAACATTAATGAGAAATAGTTTTCACATCTTTGTTTTCGGAAAAAAATCTGAGCAGTGTAAACATTACGGGATTATGTATGTTCTTTATATTTGCGGCATCATAAAGCTTTGACCCTCAATTTATTCATTTGGATTAATTTCATTAAGCCAAAACCGGTAATGCGATGGTAAATAAATACCTACCTATTGGAAGGTTATACTTGTTTTTGAGCAATGTGACTCAAATATTTGGTTCAATAAAAACGACTTACTGGCCACTGTAGAATGATCAAAGAGATAGGAACATGAAGCTAGTTGAATGGTACATAACACTCCTCCAAAGCAGAACGGTTCGAGATATTCTTTTTTTTTAAATAACGTTGGGATTTTTTTTATTTATTTTTTTACCATTGATAGGCACGCGTTCGACCACTATCTCACCTGACGGTAAGCGATGATGTGGTCGAAGATGGAGCACGCTTGCCTAGAAGTAACCTATTCACTCTTGACTTAAATACTTCTAGGTTGTAGCTATCAGGAAACACAGACTCCGGCAGGGAATTCCACTCCTTAGCTGTACGCACTATGAATGTATTCCCAAAACGTTTTGTGCGCGTGGTTGAGATGTCCACCATGTTCTCCTGTATCGGGGGTGCGTGTACAGACATATAAATACACATACAGAAACAACCAAACCCGGAACAACTGTCTTTAGGCCATAAAAATATTTGCTCAGTGCGGGAATCGAACCCGCGACACGCAGGGCAGCAGTCAATCGCTCAACCACTGCGCCAACCGTGACGTCAACTCCGCGAAAGATGATTTATAAAGAAGATGAAAGAGTTGTCACTGCGTGGATGTTGTCTCTTGGTAATAAATCATTTAAATTCCTAATATTACCAATAACTTAACCAGTTTCATTTAGAATTCTTAATCCTATAATGAACTAAGAAGAACCCGTTCATAAATCAAGAGTATGCGAGGCTGTCATTGAAGTTTAATATAATAATAACATATAATCTGATATATTACAGTAAACATGAGTCGGTAACAATTTATCTGAGCAGTCGGCATTATTTGCGTCCTGTCCAGTGATTACTTCAATTACTTATCGTTGAGTTAATACATTTTAATGAGAGATGACTCCGATCATTGATCACGTTATTATTGAGATGATCCTCATTGCACAGACCATGGGAACATTATAAATTATTATCTACTATGCAGAATAATTAGTGTGAACAAGGTAAAGCTCTGAGCATCAACTTGTTCGTAAAATACCGCGGTTTACTATATAATTTTGTGCTTTTAATGGCAATCAACCGCATTATGCATGTTTAACTTAAGTAAAATTGTATAGAACACCGTAAAAATTTTATTCAATAAGCAACTCCGTGGGTAAAAAAACGAATAAACAACATTAGCGGCAGCTTCTTTCTTTGTCATTCAGTGGAACCGATTCTGCATCATTACAAGCGACGTAAGATTGATTCCCACACAAAGGCGCTGTCAGGCTCGGCGGATGAATAAAACGCAAAACGCGGGCTTTCATTGTTGTTATAACAAAATGAAGTCGTAATGAGTAGGAGTGCGACCGCGGAGCGAAGCCTCAATACGAACAGAATGTCGCACGATTGAATTAAAATTGCTTTAATATTGTGGCTTTAAAATGTTGACAAGCGTTGCTGACGCCTGTCACCGCTGACGGGTCGCGGAGGCCGCAGGCTCTGGCGACCGACGCACCTAAATGCATAATGATTGTGGATCAATTCATTATTACGTACTTATACGATTACTTATGAGAGATTACAATCAGATTAAATATAGTTGACATAACGCTAAAAAGTAGTTTTGGAACTTTAAAATTTTTAAAAATACGATACGAGTATTCACAAAATTACAAGCAAATCACGAACATTATCTTTTGTTTGTTTATCTTAGTTTCTTGCTTACATTTAGCAGAGTTCTGTGTAAATTGCCCGTTGTGTCGATGTCACAGCACTTATTTATTACATCTATATATAATAACAAGTCTTGATTAATTCTATTTGACATGAATTGTGTCCGACATTAACAAAATTAAATTAAGAGATCGCGCGCGGGGCGGGAGAACAACATTTAGTTGCATAAATTCGCGGTAAATTTTGCACAACAAAAACTGGTATTCAAATTACGAGAGATAATGTTTTAGTTAGATTAAAAGACGGCGATTATTAAGCTGGAGAATCAAGTTTTTGTCAGTTCTATGTAAATTAGTGAGGCTCCGGTAGCATAATCTAACGTCTGAGTGTTAGCTTAGTCTCCTCGTAAAGAAAACAGTTGCTATAGGTATCCACCTACTGAACATATGTTTTGTGTGTTTGTTTATTAGTTGCACAATGGTTTGTTTTTATACTACATTGTGATAACAGTCACTTACTTTGACACTATAATTACAGCATGGTTTATGAGTACGACATTATATATGCACTTATCTTAAGTATTTATTGTGCACTAAACAATACTTATTTGTTTAGTGTTCATAGTCGAGACGACTGTGTCTAAACATTTATACAAATACTAGCTTTTGCCCGCGTCTTCGTACGCACATATCCCGTTTTTACCGTTCCCGTAGTAGTTTCGGGAAATCCTCTTAGTGCTCTCCTACACTCCCCAAGGAAACTGCATGCTAAATTTCAGCTTACTACGACCCGTAGTTTCGGTTGTGCGTTGTCTGTCAGTCACTCATTCACTCAACAACGGAAGATTTTAATACAGGGTGCCATTTTAGCTGTCTTACTACATCTTACTACACATTAATAAAAATAAAAAAAATATATTATGAACATTTGAATTTTTAAATATATATATATATATATCTTAGTCATTATCATGAATTCATGACGCATGACTTTTTTTTTTTACTATTGATAGGCACGCGTTTGACCACTATCTCACCTGATGGTAAGCGATGATGTGGTCGAAGATGGAGCATCGCACTTAGATTGAAACATCCAGGAGCGAGCGCAGCCTGAGGCTTGTGTTCCAAGGACGATGGAGAATGGTTCGGCGACATTGTTTTGATACTTAAACATTTTTAATAGCGTTATTAACATTATTAATAGAATTATGAAATACCCTGTTATTAACAGGGTATTTCATAATTATTTATTTTGATTGTACCTATAGTCTTAAAGAATTATTAAAATAAATAATCGCACCTACAGGTAGTTTATGTCGGGTACATTAAGTGGGCCGCTTTTGTAAAACGACTAAAATGGCATCATATATATTAAGGTGTGAGTATTCAGATGGTTTTGAGTCTGAAAATTGTTTCAGGAAGATTTGAGATTTGATATAGTATGGTAGTTCTTACGGGCTATAGTCCCCCTTTCGCGGGTCTGCTGAAAAAAGTTTCTTTAGAAATATACAGTTTCTGTGTATGCGTAAATAATTATAATAACTGAATGAATTGTAGATGACTAATTCTGTTTATTTACATCACAGTGTAACTAGAATTTAGATACTGATAAACCACAAGACTAATAAAAACTAATTAACGACAGTTAGTAGTAATTATAGTAGGTAAATATGTTCAGACGCGTATAAAAGATCTCATTGGGCATCCAAAAATTATATTATCGACATCACTGTGCTGTCAATAGTAAAAATACGCAGAACACTAGCAGCATTGTCACGTTGAATGGAAATACTGATTCTTTAAATTTATGTTAGTTAACGCAACTACACATTATATGGTCGAATGATATAGCAAAAGCATATTGGCTTACTGAAACCAGAAATCACAATGTTTCGATTCAGGCTTAATGAAAAATTCAATTTGTTTCAAAATGGACCGTTACAAAATGTTAGACACTAAGGAATTATGTGAAAGTGTAGGTACCTATATGAGCGTTACTGACAAGCGTTATAAATATTACAAACATGCAGGGTTGGGAATTATTTGAATTACTTGTAATTATACCAAATACGTATTTCAATTACTTGCTGAAAATGTAATTTTTTCTTTTTTTTTAATTGTATTTCAAATACCTGACCCCGAGGTATTTTAAAAAGTGCAAAGAAAATTTTTAAAGGCAATGCATTTTCGTTGTTATCGTGCTAACGCATCCTACAATGACCTATTGAGGAAGTATAATCTGCAAAGTTTGAAGTCTAGACGAATTCTGTTGGAAACGATGTTCCTGTTTGATCTGTGTAATACTTATGATTGTATTGATATTCGAAACAAAATTGGTTTTGTAGTACCCAGAACAACAATTTGCCGTGGGGCGCGCGCAAGACCATTATTTGCAGTAAGTTCCTGTCGTACAAACGCAGGTTTGCGAGCACCCTTACGCCGCCTTACCAATCAATACAATAAAATCTTTGAAGACGTTGACTTCTTTTCTGTCTCTGCTCCAAAGTTTAGAAGTCTTATCTACAAAATTATTTTAGATTACAATAGTTAATTTATTGTTTACTTATTCTCTCTCACTCTTTATTTATCTGTTGTTTGCATGCCTGTTGTTAAAAGCTCACTGCTAACTAGGTACTTTCCTGTTTTTACACCTTAGAATAGCGCACTATTATATTACGACTTAAATATGCTGTGGAAAATGTCGTAGGTTATACATTTGTTATTCTGATATATTTATAACTTAGCATAAGATTTTTAATGTATAACTGTTTATTTTCCCAAACAAATAAAATAAAATAAAATAAATAAAATAAAAATTTTGTAGTTAGTATTTCAAATATTTATGGCTTCAAAATACATTTTAACATAAATAAATTTAACCTTCATTTAGCGATTTTATTAATGGGTCCGTTCTGAAGAACACAGCGCTTGATAGAATATGTCGACCTTTAGAGTTGGCAACACTGCACCTGTTACTGTACGTCAAATTGTCAATGTCAAGTATCAGGTAAAAATCTAGTGTTCATGAAAGGAAACTCTGGTCATAACAGCCGAAAGACGTCCACTGCTGAACATAGGCCTCCCCCAAAGAGGGGGGGGGGGGGTTGTTATAATCGCCACGCTTGGCAGGCGGGTTGGCGATCAAAAAACTAAAAAAACTCTGGTATTACTGATTAATCTTCTTTTACTCTGCTTTTTAGCCCATGCTGGGCTGGATTACTTTTATTCTTAATAGTATTTTGTAATACAAATAAAAATAGCTAAAATACTGTATTTTATATTTAAAAAACATTACTTAAATATGTTTTGCATTTAAATACTTGCGAAATAGTATTTTTTATTTGTGCGTCGTGAAGGCTTGTGTAATAAAACAAATATATCTTTAATCCCAAGTAGTTGTCAGCGAAGGGCATCGGCTTTACAGGTTCCGGCCGTCTCTGATTGCTCGAAGATCACCAACTAAACTAGGCATTTTGAAGAATTCTTTTTCTACAGAGCGATTAGAGCTGTACAAGTAAAACTTACGTCATACAATTTTATTATTCTTCAGAGCAGACAAAGAGCCGTAGCCGTAGGTCGTACACCCGAGCAGTACTTAAAATTACGTTTGTCGGCACGTGAAACAACCTCATTACACCCCATATCTTTCAGTCATTTTGTACCCAGCACGATGAACACCATACATTCCATATTGTATCTCACACCCACAACAAATATGCGACTACAATACAAAAGTAACAAAAGGGCAAGTCTACAAAGGCATAAACAAGTTCGATAGGCAGTTTGAAAGTATTTAAGCAATCTTCGTATCTGGAGTCTGGTCGTATTAGGGACAAGCACATCATATTTCCCTGCATTATCGAGCCGCGCGGTAAAAACGCGCGATGTGGAGAAACGTGTGCAGTTAGCGGCGGACTTTTGTCTTGTTTGTTATTAACAACAATGAGCTGGACGGACGTGCATGGCTGCAAGAAAGTACGACACGGTATTTTGGTGAATGAGATGTGTTTGGAGGTAGCGTTTTCAGTCAGGGTGGTTTACGAGGTCACGACTTTGTTAATGGGCGTCCCAAAATCAACGCAAGATTTGAATTTGCTGCCATTTGTGCTGTAAAATGCTTTTCTTGCGAAGTCACAAACTTTTAAAGATTTTGCATTTTTTCTAGTGAAATGCAAAATCCTTAAAAGTTCCAGAATCGTCGTCGTAAGTCAGGTTTTGAGCTAAAACAGCAAATCTAGTGACATATTCTGAAATTGTAATACCATCACTTTTTTCAGGGCCCTTAAACAAAACATGAACTGGTAAGTGTCGGTAAACTTCTGTCAGCCATGCCCGTCTCGTATCGTTCGGGCAGTGTTGTTGGAGTGATTAGCCGCGCACAGCCCTGTAATCACGCCTCTGTTGCCCGTGCGTCTGCGCCGACCCGGGCCCCGCCCGCGCGCCCCGCCGGCTCGCACCCCGCACCAGCCCGGAGCGAATATCTCCAGAGCAAACAGAAAAAAAAACAGAAACGCAATGTTCGGCTCGGCGTGCGTACACTGTTAACGACCCGACCTGTTTTCGATGCCGTGTGGGAAGATTTAGCGAATTTGAATTTCGATTGCCTGAGTCGGGTCCAATGGTCCATCCATCACGAGAATTGATGGATTTGGGGCCAAAAAGACGCGTAAAACCTCATGAGATGAAAGCGGGCTATTTCTTGATCGATATTGGTAAGCGAAGCTATTACGGTCAGCTATTGCTTTTCCTTGACTTGTTTATTTTTGCTTCGTCAAGTTAATGAGAACTGAACAATAAGGTGTGAAGTGAGTTTCCTAATTTGCTCACACGGTTTTGTTTATGTTTCTATGGCTTCGTTTATATGTTTGCAGGACTGTAGCTACCTATAGACAGTTGTTTGGTTGCCATTGCCACAAGTTTACTATCTACTATTACTATTATTAATATAGTAACAGGAAAACAAAACACATCCTTCAGAATATTTTTATCTTTTCGCATATTTTATTTTTGTCACTTTACCAAAATGGCTCTTTTCTATTTATTTAGATAATTGGACAAGTGTGTTCACAAATTGCACTAAAATAAATGTTTTCGCAACTCCAGCCCCCGAGAAACTGGTGCTGCCTAGTTCGAGGACCACTATGTAATCAATGTAATGTATGTTAAATACAAAGTAGTTACAATTAATTAAATTAATATTAAATATTACTAAGAAAAATTGTATCAATACATCTTATTCTAAAAACTTATTCTTACTATATTAGGATATCTTGCGCCCACCTCATCTCGTCTGGTCGTAAAAAACAAATAGGAGTCTTTAATGTTCAGTCAGTTTTCGCATCTGCAGAATAATCGCTGTTAATGCTATGTAGGTAAGTTTCACTTTGCGTAGATCCGTCCAGATACTCCTAATACAAGTACATTGATAACATAGTAAGATTTTTCTTAATTCTTTGTAGATAATATAATTATTGGTTCTTGGTACTTGGACACAGGCGAGCCGGTCGGTGACTCGGTGCCTCCCCGTCTGCTCTCCTCGCCGCCCTGTCTGCCGACCCCGAGCACTTTTTATTACCCACCTCTGCGCAGGCGCAGATATCAACTGATTCGCCATGGAACACAGGCCGGCTGTATTGTTTTATTGAAAGCTCGTGCAATGCGAAGCTCCACCTGTCTATTCAAAGCATATTTTTATAAATTCTTTTTACATATGGTTTTGAAGCCAACGTTTAAACTCTTTTAAAGTCGAAAAAAAATCTATATCAGAGATTCAGTACAAAATGCCTTTGAAGAATTTTCCGTCCAGATTCTCCCGTCCAGCTGATTTCTTCAGGAAGGGCATCAATAAACTGCCGCTGGGTTGGCAAAGATGCATCGATTGCATACCATATAGATTTAATATTTAAGTTATAAATATATATTAATGTAATCAAGTTAAGGGAGAGTGGCCTTTCCTGGCACAAGTGTTTTCACACTTAAAAGGAGAGGTCAACCTCAATACTGTTGAACGAACTTTGTTTGTAATTGAATAAAACATTTTTTCATTTTCATTTTTTTCAATTTCGGAAGTCGGTGTTTTTGTTTTGTTTCTTCGTTTTTTGATACCGACTGCCAAAATTAAAGTTAGTTTTTACTTTGTAGTGTTTTTTTTTGGAAGTTGGTTGTATTTTTTGTACAAAAGTTTTTTATTTTTCACTTTTCAGTGGTGATTCTCCACAGCTAAATTGACATTTACATGTGGGTACCCCTACACAGCTTACCGGCGTGATGTTATGTTATGAACTGGTGTAAACAATAGAGACATGCGATTTCAGCAATCCTGGTCTATTTTCTATCATTTACTGAGGAGTTCCGTTGCCTATCTCCGAAGTTATTCATCAGATCTTCACCAAATTGAAATGTACCACTCCGAGAAAATATTCTTCTTAAAACTACCCAAATTTCTTCAAAAGTGCCTGTAAAATTTGAAGAGTTCCCTCTTTTTTTTCCAGAATTCCATCATCAGATCCTGACTTGGTAATCATGGGACCACCTGAGAGTCTACCCTTTCATAAAAAAAAATAACTTTCCAAATCGGTCCAGGCGTCTTCGAGTACCTAAACGGGGAACATACAACACAAAAAGATTCCGACGAATTGAGAACCTCCTCCTTTTGGAAGTCGGTTAAAAAATACGTTAACTTATTTCATAAAAAAACGGAAATTTCATAGTTAACAAAGTTGACAAGCTTACCAAGTGAATTTATGATTCTAAAAGGCAATTTGTTAGCCAATAGAAAAACTAGGTCTTTGTCGTACTTAGTTCATAACTTTTGCCCCTAATGACATTACCTACCAATAGAGGTTCACAATTACATTTCTATGAATTACAAAACGATACAATATCATCTATTCTATTTTTCTTCGCCGCCAAAATGGCGTCATTACCTGACTGATTGCTACTGATGATTTAATGGGATTGTACTAATGCATAGAAAGTTGTTTGTCAGTTTTTATTGTTCAATTAAATTGTACTAAAATATAGTGAGATTAACCGCGACAGTATCAATGTTTTTCATGTCTTACAGAAAGCACTGGATGCAGAAAGCAGAAGATCTGGTGTTGTGGCGCACTTTGGGAGATACCATTGTCCAGCAGTGGACTCGTCAAGCTGATTAATTGAAGCGAGACATCTATGGGAGGTTTGGCAACAACGTTGGAAAACATGACGGTAAAACCGCGTCAACGCGCCGTATATCCTCAATATTCGATACTACTATTGCATCACGTTAATGCAACGTTAGCGCGGCGTATCTACATTATATTTTGCAAGTTTTACGATAAGCCTATACCCATGTTGGATACCTATTAGCTTATAAATTGGAATTAAATATTTCACCAATTTCCTGGGAGTTCCCGTTTTATTTCCCGCTTTTAATAAAATTTGTCTTCCGTTCCGAAAAAAATTATACTTAAAATTACGACGAAACGTATGAGTTATCAGGTACGAGTAAATTTCTATATACTTTTCAAGAACGATCCACGATATTTAATTTATTTGGTATTTAAATTAACCAATTATATTTACAAACTAAGGTAAATGTATTGTGTAGTGAACACACTATTGAAATTACATCTTCTTTGCCTGGCCCTTTCGCATTTAATTTGGGGTCGGCCCGCCGTATCATGCGTCTCCAGGCATCTCGGTCCTGGGTCGTCTCTTTGTTGACTAGGGCTTCTTTGAGGTTCTTATTTATTACGGACATCTATGTGATTTGGGGTCTTCCTCGTCTTTGGAAGGCGTCGTCGTCTCGGATGGTCGCTTCATAACTTGTCCGTACCACCGCAGACGGCTCTCCTATAGTTTATCTGAGATAGGTCTCACTTTGGAGGTGCCTAGCCTAGTTATTCCACCTGCCCACCTGAGCATCTTCATCTCTGTGCAGTGTAATTGATTTTCATGCTGCTTTTTGAGTAGCCAGCATTCGGCTCCGTATGTCATGGCCGGTCGGACGGCTGCTCTGAGAGATATTTTTATCATCTGAAACTGTGCTGCTCAATAAGGCTGCCTGTCCATAGACGCGGAGCGAGGCAGCTGAGCGGAGAAAAGGAGAAATATTAAGCAATAGAATTCAGGCGCGGTCGCAGACTTACATTTGGGGGGGAGGGGTCGGATCACATGAATAGTACCTACCTAAATTAAGACAAAAAAGAATCGGGATTTATGCACAAAAAAGGAAATTAAATTACAAACTCATAAAACAACCTGGGAGACGATTGTGGGGCAGATTCACTCCAAAAACAGTTGCTTTCCCAAGGTCCCGACTGACGACGGTCAGACTCGCTCACGATAAATGGAACCCCATTGCATTCCTACAAAGGAGACGTTGTGACGGGATCCCTTCTTTTCGCATAATGTTCTTTTTCCTAATATACTTTGGCATAACTATTTTGGTATAATTTGTTTTGCCATAATAATACTTTAACATATTTTTTTTGGCATACAGTTTATGTTGGGATCACACGCCGACATGCAAGCAAAATTGAATGACGTGTGCCAGGAGGCAGCGAAAACCGGTCTTAAAATTAACATCAGGAAGACCCAAGAGATGCGTGCAGAGTTTAAGAACTCTACACCGTTGCTAATCGGCACAGAGCCTATGGAAGTTTACTTACCTCGGGAGCGTCGTGTCAGAGACTAGAGGAACGGAAGAGGAAATTACTTCACGGATTGCCAAAGCTCGAGCTACCTTCGTGCAGCTGAGACCTTTCTGGCAATCACGGAAACTGAACCGAAGAGTCAAACTCAAAGTCTTTGGGCCCAATGTCAAATCCGTGCTGCTCTACGGGTGCGAAACGTGGAAGGTAACCAAGGACATCTCACGCTAAATCCAGGTGTTCGTCAACCGATGCCTTCGCCGTATCCTCGGGATTTACTGGCCCGAGACGATCTCTAACGTAGAGCTGTTGGAGAAATGCCATGACAGCTTGATCGACCGCCAGATCAAGCGTCGTAAGTGGAGGTGGAATGGTCACACACTCCGGAGGGATCCCGATCATATTCCCAAACAGGCCATGGATTGGAATCCTCAAGGGGAAAGGAAGCGTGGCCGTCCCCGAAAAATCTGGCGACGCACCGTGTTGGCAGAAGCGACGAGCATCAGAATGACGTAGAGTGAAGTGAAGCGTGAAGCTCAAGACCGCTCGCGATGGAGAACTGCTGTGGACGCCCTCTGCCCCAGCTAGGGGTAATTAAGTTAATTATGTTGGCATAATTATCTAGAAGGATAATTTGTTTTGGCATAAATTTAATTCGCAGAATATTACTAGGCGTAATCAATATTAGCATAATAGTATTTAGGCATACAATAAAATGGAAAAAAACATTTTAACTTTAAATTAAAATTAAAGTATTGTCTTAAAAATTCAATATGTTGTGCTACAAAAGTTAGTGACAGAAACAAATCGCCGCAAAACCGATTGAGTCGGTAGGCTCCACGTAGTCTTGTTTGCCCTACCCCTAGAGTGTAATCTAAGCCCGCGTAGGCGCGGAGGGACGAGGTGGCCCGCGAGCTGAGGAGCAGGTGGTTTTAACAGCCTCAGCCGCGGCGGCGAGCGTAAAACACATCTGCGACGATAAGATCGCGTGGAGCCGCCGGAGATCCGCTGTGACAGAAACCATGCCTGCTGCATGTTGTACGCTACATGCTTACTTGCATGCCTCCTGCATTTTGCATTTTGCATGTGCATGCTTGCTGCATGCTTGCTGCATTTTGCATGCTGCATGATTGCTTGCATGCTGCGTGCTTGCTGCATGCTTGCTTGCATGCATGGTGTATACTTGTTTGTTGAGTGACAGAAACTATGCCTGCTGCATGTTACATACTTGCTGCATGTTTGCTTGACAGGTGGTCTAACGTGTAACATGCATAGAAAATCGTTTTGTAAGATATCATAGCCAATTTATTGTCAATATCATAATATTCAAAATACATGTCACTCTCAATAGTTTGCCGGTTTATTAGCTTTGTATGATATTTATTTTATTCACGAGACCTTGTACATCAGTGGTCTAATATCCACTTAATTAAGCAATCCCACAGAGATGTCCGATTATTTACATATTCATTATGATAGAGATTCTCCTTATAACATACTGCTCTTTATGTCAAATGTAGGTCATGTGGCAGGCTGATCAATAATCTGGAAAACTTGGATATGTTTGTGTTCAGAACTACGACGGCGAGAATGAAATACAGACGTAGAAATTTAAAAAATATATAAATGTTTTGATTACATATTTAGGTAGAGAAGTTGTCATTTTCCCGTCTTATTTAATGATGCTGGAGTCATAAACGAGCATAACGACTAATGAAATATAATAAAATATTGTCGTGTTGAGAGCCGCGGCTACTAAACTATACCGGACTCGTCTCACAGACAGACTTTTAATAATGACTGCGACTGCGCTTCGTCAACAACATAAATCATATTTTATGTCAAAGTATTTTTATTGCTTCTTAGGTGTTATCAAATCTAATATATTAACGTGGAGGTGATATAACAGACCTAAATATCGCGTTGCGCAATTTGAGGAGAACTCGTATTAACTAGCAATTTTAATTAATATCCGGGTGATAAAACCGATGCAAATTAAGGGTGTATTAGAATTTTAATACATAAAAAGCTACTGTATTTATGTATATTAAATTATAGTCTCGGCTATAAGCTTCTGTTGTAATTATAGCTGTATGTTTATGTTCCATGTTTTCACAGCAGGCAGTCTAGTGTAGGCTCGCATTCTATGAGCTATACGAGCATAGTAGAGATTCAGAACATTGGTTATGCCGTCTGTCCATGTTTACGTATCTGCACGTGCAAAACTGTACACGAAATCGGTACTTAGGCGTGTGTGTTCTGGGGCGACAACTGCTTGCGAAGTGATGTCGTAGTGAAGTACGCAGGTGGCATACGCAGGTGGCGTACGCAGCGCTACGCTGGCACGACGCCTCTGTGTCACGCATGTGCTCGTAACGAAGCGTTCAACAATTCTTTAGAGCTGGTTATTAAAATATTTGTTGTTCCGATGTTATTTATTTGTATATGTGGAGAGGCTTTGTGGCTCGCCGACAGACGTTCTCTGTGATGTAGGTGGTTCGCCCGAGCCCTGTATAGCTGCCATTGTTGAAGACTGTAACCAATTCTTGTGTGTGAGATAATAACATTGCAAAATTCCCTTCAGTTTTATAAAAGATTGTAAATATGGAAATTGATAAACTCTGATTGGATGCAAATCTATACTAATATATAAAGCTGAAGAGTTTTTTTCTTTGTTTGTTTGCTTGAACGCGCTAATCTCAGGAACTACTGGTCCGATTTGAAGAAATATTTCAGTGTTAGATAGCCCATTCATAGAGGAAGGCTTTATATCGTCACGCTAAGACTAACAGGAGCGGAGCAGACGAAGTTGCAGGTCAACTAGTCAAATAATATAATTGATACTTTGAAATTTGTGAAAATTTTAATACACATTTTCACACCACCTGCATGAAAACGTCAAATTATTAGTCATGCAAATCTAACCACGTCACGTCATCGTCGTCGTCGTCGTCGTCGTAACGTTATTACAGCCAGTGTGTGTCGGCCTGCACTGCTAGGTGCAGTGGTGCTATTCTATAACAACATATTCGTATCTCGACAGTGGAATCCGAGGTGAGTTTCAAATTAAGACCTTTATGTTGTGTGCAATAAAGCTAATTTTGTGAGTTTTGTCACTCAGGTGAAGCTCGATATCGTTATAGTTATTTACAGAATAGACTAGCAGGTCGCGCTGTATAAGTGAGGCCAGTCAGGCTCCGCAAAATTAAAAGACAATAGTAAGACAATTGACTGTTGTCCCAAAGGAGACTTACGGAGACTGACTGGTTAAATCACATTATTGCCCGGCGGGATAAACTGAAATTCGATACAATATTATTGCCCGGCGCCGGGCCGGGGGCACAGCTTCGGCCGCGCGACCTGCTAGTCTATTCTGTAAACAACTATTTCGATATCGAGCTTCACCTGAGTGACAAAACTCACAAAATAAGCTTTATTGCACAGAACATAAAGTTCTAAATTTGAAACTCACCTCGGATTCGACTGTCGAGATACGAAAATGTTGTTACAGAATACCACTACAGGTCCTTGAAGTGGAGGCCTACGCGCACCAGCTCTCTTCATGGCTTGAGCACAATTTTCTTGCCGTAGGTAAGTTGTGAAAAGTAGAGGATGATCCTCAAGGATAGAGGTGTCTTTACCTTGGGCTAGCTTAAATTCCTCGCTGCACTCAGGATTCTTGTATTAACTCAAAACCTCCCTTGGTAATCTCGGGAGTTAATTTTCGAATCCTTCATTACCTTCGGGATTCAATATGACACCCGTGACATAAGACACTGCTTTATCCCCTCAGTGCATAATCTACTATTTTTCAACTGTGGACAAAAACTAGCTGATAAAATTCCTAAGACCTATGTTAATAATAATTCATATTATACTCTTACTTATTGTACTGTCAAAGTTAAAACCGAATTCAATTAAACGAAGCCATGTACAGTCAACAAAGCTATTCGGTATACAGGCAAAAATATTAATTTTTCCATAGCACTGCCAATGTTTATTTCTAATGTAGGCATTATATTTTTTTAAGCTTTTGACATACTTACGAGTGTGTTGTACAATAATTGTCAACTCAGCACACTCACAACATTGTTTAAAAGTAGTTGCAAGTTTGCTGCCTGCATACCCAATAACTTTGTTGACTGTACATCAGAAGTGAGGAAAATTATAAACGACTAGCTTTTGCTGGCGACTTCGTACGCGCATATCCCCTATTTTTCCCGTCCCCGTAAGAATTTCGAGAAATCCTCTCATAGTGGTCCCCTATACTCTCCAAGGAACCTACATGCCAAATTTCAGCTTCTCACGACCAGTAGTTCCGGATGTCACTCAATCACTCAGTAACGGAAGAATTTCATTTATGAATATTGATTTGGATCTTAATACCTACTAGTACTGGAATTGATCAAATTAGTACGAAATCTCTAAAACGTAAAGCGGTCATCATCTTTGATAAGTACTTATAACTAGTGATCGGCATAAGTAGATAGTACTATTGGGTCAATGAACCAGAATGATAATGTAAAAGTGGACATGCCCCGGGATACCCAGGAATATTTTCCTGAAGTCGATGAATTAAATGAAGATAAACTGTTTAAGATATCATGAGTACGCACTCGGTACAACATATCAAACGACTTATTTCCAGTTTAAGGCTTATATACATGCCAATGACCTTGTGCATATAAACGGAGCTAACTACTCCTCGACGCGCCACTCCGCTACCCACATTTTTAATGTATTATAAAAAAAATAACATATTTTAAAAAAGTAACAAAACCAAATTATTTTAGTTTGTATTGCAAAGCAGTAGATATTAAATTTTTAAGCTTTTGTTAAAAAATGAAGGAATAAAATGGTCTCAACGATTTGGAGGTGATTTGGTGTTTTTTTTTTCTTATTATGTGATACCGATACGTAAATTCTGGCTAAACCAAATTACGTATCATATCATGTAGATTACTACCTATTTTTTTCAGATGTAATTTCTCAGTAAATGCCGACAAAAATTTGCTTCATCTGCACGCTGTTTTTAAGCATTTCTCGAGAGAGCAGCCTTAAACTGGTCCCGAGCGGTGCTGTTTGCCATATTACTTACTCATCCCAGGATTCAGAAGGTATATCCATGTTAAGATAAGGGTGACTAAATCTTGAGAAGTACTATACCTATGCCGATCACTACTGATAACTCAGTAGCGTGCCTAAATATATGTTTATATTAGATGACCCGCACAACTTCGTCTGCTCCGCTCCTATTGGTCCTAGAGTGATGTTATATAGCCTATAGCCTTCCTCGATAAATGGACTATCTAACATTGAAATATTTTTTCAAATCGGATCAGTAAATTAAAGATTAGCGCGTTCAAACAAACAAACAAACTCCTCAGCTTTATATTAGTATATAGACTCCGGTGTTTTCTCTAACAGCCCTAATCTAGCCAAAGTAACTCCCATCTTCAAATCAGTTTTGCCTGTCAAATCGATAACTTTTGAAAAAATTATGTACCTAAGGAATAACGAACACCTTAAAGAATTAACAAGTAGTGAATTCTTAAACGAACACGAACATCAGTATGGTGTTAGGCCTAAATCAAATACTTCGTCAGCAACAAATTGATCTTGTTAAAAAATTAAAAATAATATTGTTGATAATAATGTTGTTTTAGGTATGTTTATTGATTTTAAAAAACCTCTCGACACAGTAAGTCATAAAATTCTTATAAAATTAGAAGTTTTTATTTGATAGTTGGTTGTACTTTTTTGTAAAAAAGGAATATTTTCCCTTTTTAGTGGTGATTCTCCACGACTAAATTGACATTCATGTGCGTACCCCGTCACAGTGTACCGGCGTCATGTTATGTTATGAACTTGTGTAAACAATAGACAAACATGCGATTTCAGGAATCCCGGTCCATTTGCAGTCATTTATTGAAGAGTTCTGAAAGCCTATCTCTGAAGTTTGTTCATTAGATCTTCATAAAATTGAAATAGTACCACTCCGAGAAAGTACTCTTCCAAAAACTACCCAAATCGCTTCAAGTGTGCCTATAAAATTTGAAGAGTTCCCTCTATTTCTTCAGGATCCCATCATCAAATCCTGACCTGATGATCATAGGACTACCTAGGAAGTCTACTCTTTCAAAAAAAAGAGAATTTTCAAAATCAATCCAGGCGTCTTCGAGAAATCGGGGAACACACAACAAAAAAAAATATTCCGGCAAATTGAGAAACTCCTTGTTGTGAAAAATAGAAGATCATCCAAGTAGTCGTCGTAAAGTGACATGTGAAATCCCACAGGGCTTAGTTTTGGGTCGTTACTTTTTCTTATCTTTGTTAATAACCTTAGTAAAAAGGCCTTACAGGAGGTTTGCCGCATACGGTGGAGGCCTGCCCTGCTGGGGTGGAGCACTGCCGTCTCCTCGTCGAGGCGATCGGCGTTGACGACCACTCGCGTCCGGCCCTGGTACAATCCATGGTCCGGAGCGAGGAGGCATGCGAAGCAGTCACCTCCTTCTGTGAAGCAGTAATGCTAGCAAAAGAGGAATCAAGCCGCGTGAGGGAGATGCAAACTTCATCAGATCTGATTAGTAGAGCACAAGATGACCTACACCAATTTAGCATACGGTGTCAGAGCAACTTACTTACAGTTAATGCGGATAACAAACACCTCATACATGTTATTTTCAGCAAAAAACAAAAAGATTCCACAGCTCCCTCCACTGACCATAAATAAAATTCAATCATTCATCGCACACACCAAGAAAAGTTTTGGTTCTGCGGTTGGGCGATAAACATTCTTGGAAGGAATTAAACTACGAAGACATAGAACTACTACGGCGGAAAGATTAAGTATTACCTATGAAGGAGCACAATTGTACAAAAATAATGTAAAAATGTAAAAAAAGTAATTTTTGTAGATTATTGTACAATTGTGCTCCTGTGCAGTGTTTAAAACAAGATTAAAAAATTACATTTACGATAATATTTACTAGAATGTCTTTATCGCTGATTGTTACTTACGTAATTATTTATTTAAGCTCATTATTAAGTGAACTATGTATTGTTCTTTATGATGATAAACTCGTTAAACATAAAGAGTGTCCACTTCAGTTTTAGATTTACAAATAAAACAATTTGCCTAAACTGCACTGACCTCGCAGTCCATTGGCACCTCGCTGTGTTAGTGGTTTAGATGTCAGTGCAGGTGTTTATAATTTAAAACTAATATCTGATTGATCAATCGTGTAATGTATTAACCTTCGTAGTTAATGGTAATGGAGATTGCTTCTCATTTATAGACACTAGAATACGTATGTACACTTTGGTACCAGATGTGAGAGTCGGAATAATCAATTAAAAGGAATCGATTACGTGGGCCTGAAGCAGACGCGTCGGCTTCTGCGCTGACTCCTTGCCGCATAGAACGAATCGACTCAATTATTACTAACCCGAAGATGAAAATTAAATTGGACCTCGGCTTGATGCGCTCAAACGATGAGACTGTTAAAACATTATGAGCCATACAATTTTTATCTCCCTCTCGGATCTTTAAACAGAGAGGTGCGCGGAGCCCGCAGACGCGCCGGCGCAGCGCGAGCGTGACGGCGCGCTGCGAGTGAGCGAGACGCCGCGCGACCGGCCGGCAGAGGTCGAATATAAATGTGGAATGTTTATGGTTCTACCGTTTTATTTTATTCCTGGGCCGGCAAAGCATTAAATATTGTTTCAATTGAAAGCGGGCAGATCAGACGGTAGTGTCTAATGAAGAATAGATTAATAAAACCCGACAGTTGATTGAGTTCGATTCGCAATCGCGCCGATGCTGCATCAACAGATCGTATCTCGAGCGGCACATACTACTTGTGTTACGAGTGTTGATACAGATCTGACTAATTGATGCGACGTAGACGCAGTCCGCCTATCTGCGTGTCCGCACTAGCTCAGGGGTCAGCACTAGTGGCTGAGGTAGAGAGTTGATGGTGGAGCGACCGCCCGCGCACAAAGGCTTTGTCGCCACCGCTGGTCTTTGATCGGTCGGTGCGGCATGCGGCATAGCGGGCTGCGCGTATTGTCGCGCGATTAGTCGCGGCGCCGCGGCCGCCACATTTGTGTGTCGCGAGAGCTGCGAGTGTTGTGACACCGGCACACAGCATCACAGGCGCCGACACAGACGCCGACTGTTTGCATTGTACTACGTGCCGTGACATATCGTTTGTCGGGCGGCCGCCGACGATGCTGCGCTATGACTTACGATGTTTTATGGAGCTGAGCTTTGTTGCCATTGAATGTGCTGGATGTTAAGGAGGGTCGCGTTAACAATTACACAACCTAGGCATTACCTACGACTATTGTTCGTGCGGTTTATGTAAGGATGGGCTGAAATGACACTTCTAAGTAGACGCGTGATGTTGCAATACTTACAGAAAGCTAAACTCGTATGTTTAAATCGTTTTTAATAGTCACTGCTGAGCTGAGCCATTATCTTAGCTATTATCATAATAAAACGACGGATAGCACAAATTTCAATTAATGCTCACGTAGCATTAATTACTATTAGGTAGCCTCTGTGAAAATGGGAACCAAACGCTATTTAGGGTTCGGTATCCAAAGGGTAGCCAACGGAACCCTATTACTAAGGCTCCGCTGTCCGTCCGTCCGTCCATTCGTCCGTCCGTCCGTCCCTCAGTCTGTCAGCGGGCTGTATTTCAAGAACCGTTATAGGTAGTCAGTTGAAATTTCACAGAGTATGTATTTCTATTGCCGCTGTAACAAATAATAAAAATTAAATTAAATTAAAAATGAGAGGTTTATAGTACGTTTTAAGTTTTACCACTTTTTAAGGCTTGTGACACTATTTTCATCGTCACAGGGTGCCATTATACTGCTTATTTAATAGTAGTGGAAAAACATTTTAAGGCGATCTGCGAAAAAATAAAAATGTAAAAATATTCCTTCAGCTAAGTTGAATACAATACGTAGTGGTAGTGCTACGCCGTAGACAATGGCTACGAACGCCTTTTTTTTTAAGGATGGGAAATCATTAAAGAGCTCTTACCGCCCTGGGCGGTGCGTAAGGGAGTGTCAGACTCAGTGGCGTAGCGAGTCTCAAAGAGGCCCTGTATCAAACATTGTTGGCGCGCACGTTTTTAGGGGAATTGTTTTTTTTTTTAAATATAGTTTCACTGGAAAATCATAATAACGCTTTTATATCCAGTGGTCAACCACTGACACTCCATTGAAAGAAATGGCATAGAATCTTGTCAAAATCAACCATTATGAAATCAATGATAGACCATTCTGACACTATTGTAACAGCAGACTTGGGGCCCAGGTCGGACTCTTACTGACTAAAACTCATCCGAGTTCCTCCTAATGTCCTTTGCGTTCCACGGCCGCGTGGACTCTTTCGGAAAAAATCGGCAACCTTGGGCCGCAACGGACGCCTACGACTTTTTATTTGACTAATACGAGCTCTATTTTCATCATGAGTCTAATTTGCAACGCAGTTTCTATCTTTTATGCAGTGAATTTTGTGACAAAGTGTCGTTTCTTCTTAAAATAATTTGTGTTGGTGATCATACTAAGTTAGTAGATTCGTGTGGAGAAGAAGCATCTTAGAATAATCGCACAATACCACCGTCACGTCGTATGGATGTTTAGTGCTTCATATTTAATTTGTGTCTTGAAATAATTATGGATTTTGGAATGAACTTTGTTTTGTAGGATAAATTTAGATACTTATGGAAAACAGTAGCTCAGTATGTGTCCATTAAACTTCTTTCCATGTGAGATCAAGCTTGTGAAGCTTCACGTACCTAATGCTAAAGAGCTGGAATTGGTTCAAGATGACACATGTTAGTAGGTATAGATGTTTAGGTGTAGAAGTGCAGCATATTTGAAATACAGAAGGTAATGTGAACACAAGCATATCTTGTAAACGCCATCTGTGCTTGAACGTAATATCAGATGACATATGAAGTTAATAAGCACACAAAACCGGACGCCATGTTGATATTTCTGCTGAAAGTCGCACGAGAACGGAACGTGTATTTTGAAAACATTCGGTAAGAAAGCAATCCTTGATCATCGTTGACTAAGATAAGCATAATTTCCATTGTAATTGTTAAGTATGTTAGGGAACTTTATAAGTTTATGTATTTGCTTTGATTTTGTGAATATTTCTAGAACTAAAAACAGTCCAAGTGCGAGTCGGACTCGCGTGCAAAAGGTTCCGAAACGATTTTATTTTTGTAACATGTTATTTTAACACTATAGACTTCTAATATATCTTTTCTTATATATATCTTTTTTTTCTGTAATCTGTAGGTAAAGAACTATTATATGTACTTTTATCAAGATTTCATGCTCAGTAGTGTCGGAGATAAGGGCGGGAGCGGTCATTTTTGGTTTAATTCTTGAATAACTTCTAAACGGTTTATTTTAAAATTATGAATAAAATATAATGTAAACCCTCACAGTAAGTTATTTCATTTGATATGTCACGCGATACAATTTGAAAAACTTTTTTTTTTTTTAAATTTTCTAGTTGACCCCCAAAAGTGACCCCCATACTCAACATTTATTTATTTACATAACGCGTCCATGTTTGGGTCACAGAAGTCCATATGTTTACCAAATTTCAACAGAATCAGTCCAGTAGATCCGGAGAAAACTGGTTGTGCAGACGGACAGACAGACACACGAGTGATCCTATAAGGGTTCCGTATCTTACGGATGTTCGGAAACCTAAAAAACTGACCAAGTGCGAGTCGCACTCTCACACGAAGGGTTCCGTACCATAAATCGAAAAAAAAACAAGTTTCTTGTATTGTCCCCTTAATTTTTTTAATTTGTCCCAAAGGCGGCTGCAATTCTCCATGCAGGATCTGACTTGTGCTTTGTATAGGGTTAAAAGCTGTCCAGGCCTGAAGTATCGCTGCAGTCTATTCAGGGTGCTAAGCTTTTTGGCCGCAGTTTGGGCTTTGAACTCAATGATGGCGCCGAAGTTGAGACTGGATGTTAACTCGATGCCTAGGAGCTCGAGCCGATCAGTCACAGGAACAGGTGTACCCCGAAAAGTAGAAGTTTGGTCGAAACGACTCCTTTTTGCGGTAAAAAGACACCCCAGAGTTTTGGTGGCGTTTAAAGTGATCAGATTGTCATCACCCCACTGGGAGACAAGGCTTAAGGTCAAATTTGTCCGCTCTACCATGGCCTCAATAAATGTAAATGAATATAAATTAATTATTTTGTTGAAAAGAAACATTATCATGTAATAACTGATTTACCTAACCACAGTTATTGAGATACAGACAGATAGACGGACGGACGGACGGACAGCGGAGGCTTAGTAATAGGTTTCCGTTGGTTACAGCTATATCGTAGCAGACCACTGTTGAATAGGACCTTTACCAACGCCCAGTTAGTAATTTAGTTATTACTAAGATTTCTGTAAGTATAGTTAGTTGGCTTAGTAATAGTCTCCACACACTAGCTGAAGATGGTGACCCAATGTTGCAATAAAACAGTGGTAGGAAAAACTATTTATTGCCAAAACTTACCTTTTTTAAAATGAACTACATAAACACAGATGATGTGGTATTTGTTGCTAAGATAAGGGAATGGCTAAACCGATTTGGCTATTTTTTAATGATAGTTATTATATAGTCCGAATAAATTAGGAAAAAATGATCGTAAAATTGAAGAAATACTGAAATTATGCTTTTTCTATAGAACTTTATTTGGATCGGGACGGACAGGTGATGTCCTGGTCAGCTATAAATATGAAATCATAGATTATACAACCTGTAACAGAATTAACGCAAATAAATGTAAATAGATCTTAAGGGGTCATTGAACTCATCATTATGAACAACTTTCACTATGGGACCAACACTGAAATCGCGAAAAAAACTTGACTCCCCCATACATTTCTGTACGCACAACTCGACAAAATGTACTGAACAGCTGATTTTTTTTCGCGATTTCGAGATTGGTTCCATAGTAAAAGTTGTTCATAATGATGAGTACAATGACCACTTAAGAGGTATTGGGTTTATTCTGTTACACGTTGTAGTTTAATCCAGGAAGTGTCGACCGCAACACCGGATATATTCCACAACACTTTACCATACGACTTAACTAATGCGACTCAGCTTTTATATTTAATTAATTAATAATTAATTAAATAATTAATATATATAAATAATTAATTATTTAATTAATATATATAAATAATTAATTATTAATTAATAATTCATATTCAAGTAGGTTAACTCGAGATTCATAATCAGATTAATTAAGGCTCCTTACTGCTTCATTGACTGTGGATACCTTTTTTGTGGATGGTAATTAATTAAAAGACTTCTGCTCTGGGCGGAACGGGAATTTACAGACTAAAAGCCACCTTGTTCCTTCATATGCCCTTTGCGTTCCCAGGGCCTCGATATTTCGAGCGATTTCTGCTTACCAGTGTAGCTGGACGGTGAGCGGTTGTGAGTTCGATTTCTAAGTAGTCTAGTAAAAACTTATAATTAAAGCAACAGCTTTTATTATTAGGGTGGATTTACCCAACAAAAATGTCTCCAAACAAAAAATTTAAAACACATTGGAATGCTAGTAAAACTAGATAAAATCATTGGAGGATGACTATAATGTTCCTACATTGTTTTTACACCAACATTTTAAGCGTAGATCAGAGATATAAGCATTCCAATAAAAAGAGGGGAGATGGTGATGAAGACGGTGGTATGGCATTGATTTATCTATGGATGGTGATGATTTCGTGTGTATGGTAACGACGACATGAATGCCAAATTAAAAAAGAAACTAAATAAATGAAAATCCACTTTTTGAATGATTTAATTAACACTCATAATTATGTTCTATTACCAGTCTTAGACATTTTTCTCTTAACTAAGGGTCTTGAGCAGTCCGCATCCATCAGCTGCCAGCCACCTTCCATCGTGCTGCAGGGCGACCCACACTACGTTTGCCCATACGCGGTCTCCACTCTAACACATGACTGCTTCATCGATCGTCTGTCCGTCTACCGACATAGCCGGCCCACTTCCACTTCAGCATGCTGATTATTCTACGCGCAATGTCGGTGACTTTAGTTTTCTTGCGAATGATTGCGTTGCAAATTCTATCCACCAGAAAAACCCCGAGCATTGCTCTCTCCATTGCACGCTGAGCAACCTTGAATGTGAGCTTCCACGTTTCGTCTCCGTAAGTCAGTCTTAATGGATCGTGGGATCGACGATTCAAAGATATCACGTACCTTCCCGAATGCCGCCCAGCCCAAGCAAATTCTTCTGGTCGCCTCCTCAAAGTTGTGCCGCCTAAGTTGTATAATTTGGCCTAGACATATGTATTCTTGGACAACCTCGAGGGTAGCGCCATTTACGATTACAGGTCTCGGGGTGACATGACCATTGTACATGACTTTGGTTTTGTCCAGATTCATCCCGAGGCTGCCCCGCTAACTGTCGAAAAATCCTGGAATGCACCATCGTGCTGATTGACGACCAGATGAGAGGGCCCGATGGACATTCCCGGGGGGGCTCGGGCGTCCCCGCAGTCTTCCAGCGCTCTTCTTCCTTTCCGAGACGCAGATCGGATGTCCGTCAGACGTGTCGCACCTGTCCTACTCAGGGTTTACCCTGGAGCATCACTCTAAACCACGCGCGGGCGTATGTATGTACGCCCGGGACGACATCTGCTATCGGCGTCTCCGCAACCTTGCGGACTCCAGGTTTTCAACGCTATGGGTTCTAGTGGACACAGGCCTGGACAAAATTGTCTACGCCTGCTCTACCGTTTGCACAGCGGTGATTTGAAGACAACTGGGCTCACACAACACCTAAGTGAGGCGGCAGATGCGGCTCAGCAAAGGTACTCTTCTGCCCGATTGTTGTTACTGGGGGACTTCAACGTCCACCACCAGGAGTGGCTCTTCCCAAACCAGTGCATAGACCATGCTGGACGAGAGACGCGAAAGCTAGCTTTAGTGTTAAATCTTACACAGCTGGTCCAGGGGGCAACGAGGGTGCCGGATGTTGATTCGCACACTGCCAGTTGCTTGGACCTTCTGCTGACAACAAATCCAGACCGCTACTCGTTGTCGATTTCTTCACCACTGGGTAGTTCCGACCACTGTCTGGTGAAGTCTGTGTCCGTTTACTCCCAGCCCGATCCTAGCCCGAGAGGCAGCCGGCGGGTATGGCGATACAGGTCAGCAGATTGGGATGGCATGCGATCTTTCTTCGCATGTTATCCTTGCCAGCCTACTTGCTTTTCTTCGACTGACGCTTCGTCGTGCGCGGACGCCGTGACGGATGGTTGCGGAGGGGGATGGAGTACTACATTCCGTTCACTGACGTAACAATGTCTGGCGAAGTTCGTCCATGGTTTGGTGCCGAGTGCAATCGCGCTGATGCGCTTAAACACGCAGCGTACCTAGCATGGGTTGACGCTTGTACGCACAAAGCAGATGACGTGAGTCAGAAGAAGAGAGCCTTCATCAGGGCTCCCAAGTCCTGCAAAAAAGTGTTGCGGAGGGCTCGGTTTGACCTCATTAGCCGAATAGGGAACAAACTTGCTTCATACCAAGCAGGTAGTAAGGCTTTTTGGTCCCTGGCCAAGTCGGTCGAATCGAACTTCTGCCGCCCCTAACTACCAGCACTGCTGAGACCCGACGGGTCGCTGGCGCACTCCGCTGAGGAGAAAGCGAGACTGCTTCTCCTGATGGATGCGAGTAGAGTATGTCGAACATTCACATTTATCAGCATCAGTACCGCGTTGTCAGTCGGTGGCAGAATTATCTACAAAAAGTCTTGCTGTGCGCCGGAGTGGGTTTTCGAACGTCTACCATGAGTTTTATCAATATATACTCGCTAGCGACTGTAGTTAAAAAAATGTATGAAAACTTATAAAAACAAGTTTCTAATTTATTTGCTTAAGTCGTTAACTAACAAGCAAGCAAGTTACAAGTAAGTTAGTTAACAACGAAAAAAATAATTACTACAAATTACAGGCCTACCTCGGTAACTTGCATGGAACGAGTACTGAATCGTAAGCTCCTGGCATACCTAGAAGCGAAGAAGACAACGCCTAGAAGTCCTTAGTGACTGACAATACGGTTTCCGCCGAAATCGGTCAACTGGGGATCTTCTAGCTTACGCCATTCACATCTGGAGTGAGGCTATCGAGAAACACGGAGAGGCACTTGCGGTCTTCCTTGACATCTCGAAGGCCTTCTACAGGGTCTGGCACGATAGCTTTATTAGTAAGGTTCATTCCATCGGTCTGCCCGCCGGATTGTGTGATTGGATCGCAGATTTCCTGAGGGATCGGTCTATCCGAGTGGTCATAGATGGCTGCTTGTCTGGACTGCTGGTTATTAATGCCGGGGTTCCTTAGGGGTCGGTGCTTTCGGCAACACTGTTCTTGCTGCATATTAATGATCTGCTTAAACCCGGTACTTTTAGGTATGCAGACGACAGCACAGTTGCTGAGAGATACGTGTCCGACGCACGAGCTGGTGGGTCGCAGATCCGTTCTCCCCGGGTGGCTATGGTTGAGCGCTTGAACGTGTCCTCACAGACTGTCTCTGATTGGGGCGATGCCAATCTGGTCAAGTTTAATGCTGCTAAGACCCAACCCCAGCGTGTCTTTTTTTCGCCAAAAGTAGCCAATTCCATCCAGCTCCATCTTTCCGAGGTGTAACCGTGCCAATAACCAACCAACTTGAGCTTCTCTGGGTAACATTAACATCTACCCTCAATTTTGGCCCTTTCATAGAGGCAAAAGCTCAAGTGGCTGCAAAAAAGTTGGAGATCCTAGCGAAGGTGAGACGGTAGGTACTTCACGCCGGAATGACTGCTCAAACTCTATCAAGCGCGACTTCGATCGTGTATGAAGTACTGCTCTCATCTTTGAGATGGATCTGCCAGATACCAGCTTGATGCCCTTGAGGCAATTGAGAAACGAGCCAAGAGGATCATCGGCAATGATAGGCTCGTCGAGTCGAGGCTCTAAAGTCTGGAGCATCGACGACGAGTTGCTAGCCTGTTGGTTTTCTACCGGTTGCATTTTAGGGAGTGTGCGACGGAATTGCATAATTTAATTCCGTCAAGCCCGTTCCAACATCGGACCACAAGACGAACTGCGATGCGCCACCGGTACATGGTGGGCATCCCACCCACACGCACAAAACGTTTTGGGAACACATTCATAGTGCGTACAGCTAAGGAGTGGAATTCCCTGCTGGAGTCTGTGTTTCCTGATAGCTACAACCTGGAAGTCTTTAAGTCAAGAGTGAATAGGTTACTTCTAGGCACGCGTGCTCCATCTTCGACCATATCATCGCTTACCATCAGGTGAGATTGTGGTTAAACGCGTGCATATAAAAAGTAAAAAAATAAACAAAAAATACCAAAATCGTCATCACCATACACATGAGTTCATCACCGTTCATTATTTGTAAACGGTGATGATGGGTATGGTGATGACGATTGGGACGCTACGTCGATTTTTCTAGAAAAGTAACAACAATAGTATGAAACCCCTTTTTTCTTTAGCATTTTCATTTATAACTAAGTTTTTGTTGAAATTAATCTTAGTGTTATTTTATGTACTTACCTTGAACCACAGCCTGATGGGAATGATGCAACTTTGTTTAAACAACTTTTTTGGTCAGTTCACATTTTTTTCTGTCTGAGTGTGTGTTATGCCGACATGCGGCTCGCTTCGCGGTTTGCTATGAACTGAGGAAGCGGGCCAGGCTATAACGGACCGCGTAAATGCTACGCATACAGAACTACCTTCACTTAACGAATTTCGATGCTAAAATTATATTTATTTATTGATTATTTATTTTACGAAGAAATTATAATTTACTTTTCTAGAAAGTTATATACAATATGAATAAAAGTAAATAATAAATTGCAATCTACTTCATATGTCGGGTATTCGACTTTTTTGCCAGCAAAAGTAAAGAGTAGCATTTTTTCACAGACGGTGATGATTTTGATAGTGTGTGTAGTGTGTGTTTTGTTTTGTTTTTTGGTAGTAGTAGTTGTTTTAGTAGTATTCATTTTATTATTAAAAATCTATTAGAGTTTGAGTATATTTGGGTTAAAGCGCATTATAAAACAAGGCTTTAAACACCCTGTAAATGTAAAAAGGTTACTATACTCGAGCAATATTTATTTTTTTGTGCACGTGATTTTTCGATAGCTTTGTAAATCCACCCATTAACACCATCCGATCGAACGGTCATGGGGCACATAATATAGTAAACTGGTAGGTTTAGGTTGCATTTTGCATATTTTTTGCTGCTTATCTTTATTATGATGCTATTACACAGTTACATCAAAACAAATACACATAATAATTTCATATCTTTCATCATGGAATTCGAGTATTCGAGAATAGGGACTAGTAAACTTACCTGTTTACGAGTGACGAAATTAAACTCGGCATCGGTAGCTTGTTATCGGAGGTGCACATTCCTTGGGAAAACCAACCGATCTGCTGTTTTGAGAAATGTAATGATTATTACGAGGAAAACGTTATCATGTTTATTTTGCTATTGGCACAAATTACGTCAGTAAAAGTACCTGTTCATGTATAAAAGTAAACGAAAATGTTTGTTTACGATCAATGTCTTCCTTACGAAGTCCATTTACGGATGAGGTTTATTTGTTGAGATTCCAAGCAAAACCGCAAATACAAATGTGTGTAATTATTTTCAAGAAAACAAGTGAGCTATAAAAAGATGTTAAATAATAACTACTGTTTAACCGACTTCAAAAAAAAGGAGGTTCTCATTTCGACCGCGTTTATATATGTATTTTTTTTATGTGTGTTCGCGGATAACTTCGTCATTTATGAACCGATTTCGATGAATCTTTTTTTATATGAAAGGGTATGCTGCCGAGGTGGTCCCATTGCCACTAAGTCAGGATCTGATGATGGAAACCCTGAGAAATCGAGGGCAACTCTCGATAATTGTAGGCACACATCTGGTAAAAACTTGATATTCGTGTGAATATCGGGTGATACTACAAAACAATGAAGGTTTGGATCAAACCTGATGATGGAGACGACAGAGAGTCAAGGGAACTCCATATTGGTATGTAGGAACTACCAAGTGATTGGGCTTATTTCATTCGTATTGACGAGACCTTTACACCGAAAGCACTAAGTAAGTTTTATTAAATAGGCCTCAGTTCATAACATAATATCACGCCGGTATGCTGTGAATAGGTACGCAGGTACCACTAAAAACGAAAAATAAAACACTTTTTTACAAAAAATATAACCGACTTCCAAAAACAAAACACTACGAAGTATAAAATAACTTTAATTTCGGAAGTCGGTGTCAAAAAACGACATAACCAAAACTTCAGACTACACTTTAAAAAAAAAAATTGTTATGTTGCTAACCGTGCGTACCCATTTTTTTAGGAGTACTTTTTTGGAATGAACATATCATTTTCACATTGATTTTCATCTAGTAAATATTTTGAATTGATTGTCAAAATATTGTTTTTGAAAGGAAAGAAAGAATAAAATTTATTTAGCACATTTATGAAACACGCACGGAACGTAGAAATAAAAACCGCATACAAATCGGTTCACCCGTTTAAGAGCTACGGTGCCACAGACAGACACACATAGCGGTCAAACTTATAACACCCCTCTTTTTTGGTCGGGGGTTAAAAAATAAAAAAAGTGTACCAGAAACTAGTGTGTCTCACGGCTGCACTAAAAAGGTCCATTTCAGCGATATGTCAGACTGCTGTCTGACGCTGATTTTCAAATGAACCTTACAAAGGATGAGTTACGGTTCATTTTCACTTTTCCTAGCGTTCATCGAAGGATGAACCCTAGTGGGGCCTTGCAATCTGGCCTTGTAGGTATATAGAATAAGTAATTTAATTGAAGCCGAAACTGTCTTAATTAAGAATGTGTCACTTTGTTCTTGTATTTATTTGGCAACACTTGTATTACATTAAACTATTCTCCAACGGAATTGAATATCCATCGGACATCCAGACACACTGCATCTTACAATCCCTACCTTGTTACTATTCCACCAATTCGCACTAAGCGTTTCCAAACGTCTTTTATAATGCGCACATCAAAGGAGTGGAACTCTCTGCCTGCGTCTGTGTTTCTACGCTTACAACCCTAATCTCTTCAAAGTTAGAGTGAACAGGCTCCTTCTGGGTAAGCTCGCTCCATCGTAGACTTTGTCTCTGTCATCTCTGACCTAGACTAGAGTCAAGAGCAAACCCATCACAAATAAAAAAAGAAACGTTTTGGTCCCAAAAGCTAATTATTTCAACTTCAATCACTGATAGTTTAAGAATATTGAATCATTTTTTTTTCTTTCCCCATTTTTGTAGTGTAAAAGTACGGTAAATAACTCAGTACTATTCTTTGTTATTAATATAGTATTAGTAGGATTTCAAAGCGGAAACATGACTCCGGTACTTTTACGTCAACTGCCTGTTACAGTTAAAATATTTATGACTAGCTTCTGCCAGCAGCTTCGCCCGCGTGGTCCCTAGGGAACATACTCCCGGGATAAAAAGTAGCGTATGCCCTTTCTCAGGCTCTAAACTATCTGTGTATAAAATTTCATTTAAATCGGTTCAGTAGTTTTAGCGTGAAAGCGAGACAGACAGACAGATAGACAGAGAGACAGACAGACAGAGTTACTTTCGCATTTATAATATTAGTAAGGAAAAGTAAGGATTTGACTAATATTCTTTGTTGTTTTACCTTTTGGCATGAGGTAACATTTATGCAGGACTTTAATGTAATGGAGGGTGATGACAGTACCTATGTGTAATTGTGTATTTATTTTGTGTTGGTTAATAGGATATTTTCCTGAAAAAATAAATAAAAATAAAATCAGGCAGTCTTTGGGGACTGCCGATAAAACAAATATTTGTATGGCCTACAGATAGTTGTTCCGGGTCTGACTGTTTGTGTATGTGAGTTTGTATGTTTGTAAACGCACCCACGATACAGGAGAAATTCCTAGTGTGGGGCAACGTTTTTTAATAAAAAATAAATAAAAAAAGTGAAAACTAAGTAACATATTTTTCTTACCTAGAGTATATTTATACTCGTCGTACCTTTTAAACGAAAGGTCCGATTTGAATCATTTAAAGTGTAATTTACATGTATATATCCAACCTTATTTATTAAATAATTAAAATAGATTAGGATTATAACACGATACTAAAATTACCACTATTCCATTTCACCCCGGTATTGATTGAATAATTTGAACAAAAAGTGGTCATTGTGACTTAACCATAATAGTTAGATATATACCCTTGCGGACGTTTTTTGTAGGTATTGTTGTCTTCTATAAAACTGTAGTACATAGTAATTTGCTCTATTGCCAATAGTTTCCGCAGCGTACGCGATATAAGGATCTTTTTTGGTATTTTTTTCACACCTTGGGTTACATTATCGAAGTTTTCATACGGATTCGAACTTCTTTGAAAATATTCTATAACTTATGTTACTCAGTGATAATGTAGCTTTCTAACAACATTTTTGTAGTCGGTCCAGTAGTTTTTAAGATACAAATCTGCCTTTTTTATAATATTAGTGTAGATGGAAGCGTTCGGTGACGATGATGCAAAATCAATGATTTTGCCTCACCCCAAAAGTGCTCAACGCGCTTACAGAAGATTTTACTTCAAAATATAATTGAATACTATCGTCAGTTAGATCCTTGAAACATATTGCATACATATTTTTAACTGTTTCACGTAAACAAGAAATTAATACGATACAATGCGTCGAAAACTCACCAGACTCCTGTGAATTTTTTATGGATTTGAAAAGGCAAAAATACATTTTCTTTCGGAAACGAACAGGCAAAATGTAAAAAGATATTTTTTTTATACTACCTTCTGCCCACGACTTTGTCTTCGCAAACTTTAGAGCTGGCTTCCTAGAAAACTTAAGTCTGTGTAATCGTAGTGATTGTACTGGCATCTCAACAGCTGGTGAGCACATAGTGAGCGTGTTGTTGGTGTCGATGATTCGCCTGCTCTGGCGTTTCTGTAATTCTCAAGCTGGCCGCCGCTGAGCATGTTAATCCTGGTATTTGTGAATCTTGACCGCTCACAATTCCGGCCCCGGAAATATGACACGCTTTTGGTCCCCTAGCGCTTGTGAATCTTTAGCGCCCAAAATTCAAGCCCAAAAATACATTGAAACGATTATTACAGCAAGTTACAAGTTCTCTATATCGACTGGTTCGATACCTTCTCATTACTAGTATGAGTATTCGTAAGGATTGCAACTGTAGTGCTATTCTGTAATAACATTTTCGAGTCTCGACAGCGGAATCCGAGGTGAGTATAAACATAACACCTTTATGTTGTGTGCGATAAAGTTCACTTTGTGAGCTTTGTCACTCGGGTGAAGCTCGATATCGAAATGGTTACTTACAGAATAGACTAGCTGGTGTCGTTCTGTACTTTCTACCTACTTGTGGACAAATGGCGTGAGTTTATCTATCTGCCACGGCTGACAGTTCTTCAGCTCCCCGTGACCACCTGTAAGCTTCAGGCTTCGCTTCGAGCTGTTTATGTACATATACCTTTTTATGGATGGGAAATCATCAAATGACTCCTCCCGCTCTGGGCGGAGCAGAAGCGAGTGTCAGATTTTTATTGACTAAAACTCATCCGTGTTCCTCCTAGTGCCCTTTGCGTTCCAGGGCCGCGGTAACTCTTTCGAATAAATTCCGCTTTTTTATTTACTATAGACAGGCATACGTTTGACCACTATCTCACCTGATGGTAAGCGATGATGTGGTCGAAGATGGAGCACGTTTGCCTAGAAGCAACCTATTCACTCTTGTCTTAAAGACTCTCAGGTCTCCCGCTACCCTGGATGTACCTATACTTTGGTGCAAAATTTTCCAGTAAGCGTGGTTGATAGTTACATCAGTCGTAACCACTCAATACTTGTTAAATATCACTAGTATAACTTTTTACAATATACCTACTACCAACTTATCTAAGCACTGTAAAATTACTTATTATAATAATAAAAAAAAACCGCGGGAAATAGTTCAAAAATTGTCACTCGTACAGCGGTGAATAATTGGTAACACTGTCGCTACCTGATCAATAAGTATCTGCCGAATTACTTATTATGTATTACTAGCTGACCCGGCAATCGTTGTTTTGCCAAAAAAAGTAGCCTACCACCTATTCTCAGACCAATCAAATATACATACGAATTTTCATGAAAATCGGTCGAGCCGTTTCGGAGGAGTTCGGTAACAAACACCGTGACACGAGATTTTTATATATTAGATAATACTAGCTTCTGCCAGCGGCTTTACCCGCGTGAAAGTTGGAAATAAAACCAAGACTTTCTCCTTGGATGAGAAAGATGACATTTGCCAAGTTTCATCACAATCAGTTCAGCCTAATCATAAATACTTTTTAACCTTTGCCTGCTTTTATTACTGATTCTTTTTTTTTACGCGTCTTATGTCAGTAGTTTCCTGTATGCTTATTTGGTGATTTTTGACACAAAGCCACGTAGTTGCATAATACAATATTAGAAGTCATTTACTTGAAGCAGTTGCTCACTTTTAAACGACCTCCTCAGAAAGTAATAAGGATGAGTTTTGGCCGCCAAGTCATACATCGTAGGGTAGAGCAAGTGTCACGCATGATCAAGCTGAACATCTATCAGCTAGTGAGCTTAAAGCCGACAACTGTGGAACGACTTTTGTGGAATGCCTTTCCCCTAACTTATTCTCCCATTTATTATGAAGAGACCAATTGTCAATAGTTTCCGCAGCGTACGCGATATTAGGATTTTTTTTGGTATTTTTTTCACACCTTGGGTTACATTATCCAAGTTTTCATACAGATTCCTGACTTTTTTGAAAATACTCTATAGCCTATGTTCATCAGAGATAATGTAGAATTCTAATGGTAAAAGAATTTTTCAAATCGGTCCAGTAGTTTCGGAGCCTATTTAATTCAAACATACAAACAAATCTTTCCTCTTTATAATATTATTATTATATTTATTATATAATAATCTATAGGAAGAACTATATCAACATTTTTTCAAAATTTTAAGCTCAGTAGTTTCGGGGATATGGGGGATAGAAGTATGTGTACCAAATTTCAAAAGAATCGGTCCTGTAGATTCGGAGAAAATTGACTGTGACAGACGGACAGACATACAGACAGAAACGCTTGTGACCCTATAAGGGGTGCGTTTCTGACGGACGTTCGGAACCCTAAAATTATGTTCAAATCATTTGAGTTTTTTTTAAATCACACGATACTCGGTGTAACGGAAAGTATTTGTGACCGTAGCTCAAAAACGTATCATCATCTTCCAATTTATTTGGGGTGAACCTCAATCTCAATCTGAAATCGTTTATTGCAATCCATAATGTACAGAGAGGTGGTAAATATTAATAAATGGAAACAATTATGGACCCTGCCGGGCACAGCAAAACTTTGAATAAGTAGGAGAGAGGAAGAGTGCTTTTCTAATTGCTCGTGGTTTTGGTTACACTTTACAATTCACTGGATGATGCAATTTACTTTGACGTCATTGCAACGAGGTAACGGTTTAAGAGTAAACATATTGACAGTTATTTCTTTAGGAATCCGTTCAAAAATTAGCAAAACGGAATCCTTATATATAATACTTACAGTTTCAACCTTGTTCTCTTTTTAAAATTTTGGAACGGATGGTGTTTTTGGTTGTTTTTGGTGTTTTGACACTGACTTCCGAAATTAAAGTTATTTTATATATTGTAGTGTTTTTTTTGGAAGTCGATTGTATTTTTTTTTAAGTTTTTTATTTTTCACTTTTAAGTGGTACTTGCGTACCCCTCTACAGCGTACCGGCGTGATGTATTGTTATGAACGGGTGTAAACAATAAACAGACATGCAAATCTCCCAATTCTGATTCATTTGCTATCATTTATTGAAGAGTTCCGTTGCTTACCTCCTTAGTTCTTCATCAGATCTCCACCAAGTTGAAACGGGACCAGTCCGGGAAAATACTCCTCCAAACAAAAAAATAATCATCCAAATCAGTTGACAATTGGCGAAAATATCGCTGAACAAACATTTTTCATGGGATCCCGTGATCAGATCCTGACTTATACCTTCCATCATCAGCTCAGCAACATGAGATGATGATTCATCATATCAGCCGAAAGACGTCCACTGCAGGGCATAGGCCTCCCCAAAAGGGGTTTGCCATAACCGCCACCCTTGGCAGGCGGGTTGGCGATCGCAGTATATGGTGTTGAGTTTTACAGAGAACGATAAACAATAAAACTAGAAATGAAAACCGGCTAAAATTCTTTACAGGTAAACCTATAAAAAATCTATAGTGTTAAAATAACATGTTACAAAAATGAAATTGGTTCGGAACCTGCACGCGAGTACACTCGTAATTGGCCAGTTTTTTATATAGAAATATTTAAAAATTTAATTTATTTGTATATAAAATAAGTAAATGGAATAATCCTACTAACATTATAAATGTGGAAGTTTGTATGTTTGTCCGTCAATCACGCAAAAACGGCTGAAGGGATTTGTATGAAATTTGGCACACATATAGTTAACATCCTGGACTAATATATAGGTTACTTTTTATCCCGGTAACTTACATGGCTTAATAGAGACAGAAGATGAAGTGGACATCTAGAGTAGCTGCTGCCTTAGTACTTCAGATCCAAAAGTACCTGGAGAACGGAAACATGTCGAAGTATTTTTGGAGCTGGGATTGTGAGCGCCAAAGATTCAAAAGTACCAGGAGACTAGAAACATATCGAAGTCTTTTCAGGGCTGGAATAGTTAGCGCTAAAGACTCACCAGTACCAAGAAACCAGAAATATGTCAAAGTATTTTTGAGAAAATTATTGAAGTGAAAACTTCTTTAGCGGCGTTGAGCACTTTTTCTGTAATGGGTATAAAATCTTAAACTCGCGTCAGGACACGTGACCTGATCGCAAAAAACGTAAGACGGACTCGCGTCAGGGTCACGTGATGCGAAAAAGCGTAAGATCGAGGGGAAGGGAGAGGAACTAGTATCTCCCACTCTTTCTACCGTGCCTGAGTGTGCTGCTCCGCTTAGGCGGCACAGGGCGCTTGCGCGAATGTCCGTCTGTGTTTATGTACAGCGTGCCACGCGTATCCAAGGATACGAAATTACGGAATTACGAAATTATGGATGAAAGTTGATTTTTCTAAGAGATAAAAATTAATGTAATATATAAATAAATAACGATATGATATTATGAATAATAACATGTAAATTGTCATATTTGTGTACGATAGCGCAATAAATAAAAATTGTATTCTACCTCATAAATGATAGTATTTTTGTACTTATAATTAAACACAACGTTATTTTTTGTTGTTTTTATGGTTCGTTTTGTTTATGTCAGGAACTGTGTCAAGATTGACATCTGTCACTGACAGTCGCTGTCGCGGCCACACGTCAGTGTCTTTTTGTTTATTTTGTTGTCGATGGTTTGTCTATGATGTGACCGCGACAGTAAGGATGTATTATTTACATGTTTTCACTTCTGCCGGCACTCCCGGAGTGCTACCGGTGTTTTTTTTTTTTTTCACCGGGTGTACAGCAGTGCGATTTTGTAAACATGTTGAAGTGAAGGCTTGGGTGAAGTGATCGTAAAGTGACCTGTCGATCCATGTAATTAAGATGGAATGACAGCTCACTTCTTGGTCACTTCACCCAAGCCTTCACTTCGACATGTTTCAGAATCGACCGGCTGATATACATTTCGAAGGTTTTTTTCGGGCTGGAAGTGTGAACGCTATATATTCACAAGTACCAGGAGAGCAGAAACATGTCGAAGTATTTCCGTGGCCGGATTTGTGAGCGCTAAAAATTCACAATTACCAGGAGAACAGAAACATGTCGAAGTATTTTCTGAGCTGGAATTGTAAGCAGTTAAGACTCTCAAGTAACAGGAGAACAAAAACATGAATTTGGTATTTTTGAGGCTGGAATTGTGAGTGTTAAAGATTCACAATTACCAGGAGACCAGGAAACTCGTCGAAGTAGTTCCAGAGCTGAAAGTACGGACAGCAAAAACTCACAAACTACCCGATAGTTTGTGAGTTTTTGCTGTAATAATAATAAAGAATCATGAAGATGATTTTCCGAGAATGAGAATATGGGAAAGAAGTTGCGCGCCATCTCTAAAGTCTACGCAGACGAAGTCGCGGGTAGAAGCTTGTAACATTATAAAGAGGAAATATTTTTTGTTTGTTTGTACTGAATAGGCACCGAAAATACTGGACCGACTTTAACCAGTTTTTCAGCAGTAGAAAGCTAAATATAAAATTCATTCTTCACGTACGTTTTTCCGAACCTTATATGGACCCGACGTGGTTTAAATAGTCCGTAGCCTGATTGCTTTCGGTGCAGTTTCGGTGACCTCTTTGGGTAAACCGAAGGTTTTGTCTGAGCGACTATGGATGACGTGAATTTTATTATGAAAAATGACATGGTTGACATTCTGTCGAGCATGGCACTGTTCGGGAGAATCAATCCTGCTCATTTATCTTTAGCTTTTCTCGCCAACCTTGTAGCCAGGATTATCCACACAACACTTGTTTTGAAATACTCCCTAGGTTATCTACCTAGGTTTCCTCTTGCAGATCAAAATTAGACTAATCATCAAAATGATGGTTTTCACGCTTCAAATTAATATTCCTGTTACGACAAAGACCAGTCTTGTAAAATTCTTGCTCGGGTGGAACTAATTTGCTTGACGTCTGCGTACTCATAATTCACATAATCGTCAAAGCAATTAAAATCGTATTATCCATTGACTCGAGTCTGTTGTCCGTTGGAGAAACAGGTAGGCGGGAAATCTATATATTTTACAAAAGCTCATAGTATTATCTCGGGCCTTCCATTCAAAACAATTAAGAATAATGAATGGAACTTTAAGTGGAGGCTCAATTTTCTCTTAAATTACTATTATCCCCTATTAAACGAAAAAATCTACTGAAGAAACGCAACAATTTGAATCGGTAAATGAACAGCTTTATTTGCTACACTAGCTGACCCGCGCAACTTCATCTGCGTCACAATTTTCATTACTGCTCCGCTCCTATTGGTCTTAGCGTATAGCCTATAGCCTTCCTCGATAAATGGGCTATCTAACACTGAAAGATTTTTTCAAATCCGACCAGTAGTTCCTGAGATTAGCACGTTCAAGCAAACAAACAAACTCTTCAGCTTTATATAGTAGTATAGATTATGTTGTTAACTGGTGATTTTTCGTTGGTTTAAAATAATTAAAGTAATTGTTAGATAATTTATTATGGTTTAAAATAATTATTAGTGAATTATCATGTCGTGATATTTTCGCAAACATACTTAGTTTTATTATTATCTAGCGTTTGACCGCGACTTCATACGTGCATATCCCTTTTTTTCCCGTTCCCGTGAGAATTTCGGGTAATCCTCGCATAGTGCGCGTCTGCGGAGTATAGGGAAGCTGCATGCCAAATTTCAGCTTTCTACGACCAGCCGTTTCGGCTGTGCGTTGTCTGTCAGTCACCAGTAACGGGAGAATTTTATATAATTACTACCAGACTCGGCAAAAGTAGTTTAGCAAAAAAAAAAATAGCCTACCACCTATTCTCATAGCATAGCATAGCATAGGCGGCCTTATAATGTTTCCACTGTTGGGACTCAGGCCTCCTCTCTAGGAGGCCTATTCTCATACATACCGAATATACACACAAAATTTCATGAAAATCGGTCGGGCTGTTTCGGAGGAGTTCGGTAACAAACACCGTGACACGAGATTTTTGTATATTAGATATTGATTTTATACTGAAGAAACCTGAATAAGCTTTTGAATGTGCGAAAAAAGATTATTGTATTATTACTAGCTTTTGCCCGCGACGCCGAACGCGCATACCCCGTTATTTCCCGTTCCGGTAGGAATCGGGAAATCCTCTCTCAGTGTCAGAATCTCTCTCCCCTACGGAGTGTAGGGAACCTACATCCCAAAATTCAGCTTTCTACGACCAGTAGTGCTATTCTATAACAACATTTTCGAGTCTCGACAGCGGAATCCGAGGTGAGTGTCAAATTCGTATTAATATAAGTGAGGTTTGTCACTCAGGTAAGGCTCGATATCGAAATAGTTATTTACAGAATAGCACTGCAGTAGTTTCGACTGCGCGTCTTCTGTCAGTCACTCCCTCAGTCACACAGTCACTCAATCAGTCAGTAACGGAAGAATTTTATATATATTGATAAATTAATTTTAATTAAAATGTTCTGCTGACGAAGGGGAAAACCACAGACAAGTGGTAAAATTATTACCGATTTAATGTGGTTTAATTTATAGTATTAACTCTACAACTTGTATGTAACTTTACACTGAAACTTCAATTATTAACCTAACTGTAAATAAAAAAAAGGTTTTATTAGTTCCAATAAGCAGTGAAAACCAGTGTGTTTTACCTTTTTAGTACATATTTGGTACCCCTAAGTAACTAAGGGAACCCTATTACTAAACCTCCGCTGTCCTTTCGTCCGTCCATCCGCCCGTCCGTCCATCTGTCCGTCTGTCTGTCAGCGGGATGTATCTCAAGAACCGTAATATGTAGACAATTGAAATTTTTAGTGTGTATTTTATTGCCGCTGTAGCAGCAAATAATAAATAAATAAAAAAACTGGCCAAGTGCGAGTCGGACTCGCGTGCAAAGGGTTCCGAACGAAATTATTTTTTTTAAAACTATTGACTTCTGATAGGTTTTCCTGTAATCTTTAGGTAAAGATCTATTATCTCCATTTTTTTTCAAAATTTTAGGCTTCGTAGTTTCGGAGATAAGGGGGGGGGGGAATGGTCATTTTTCGTCTAATTTCTTGAATAACTTCAAAACCATGTATTTTAAAATTATGAAAAAAAATATAATTAAAACCCTCACAGTACGCCCTTTCATTTGATATGTCACACAATATAGTTAAAAAAACTTTATTTTTATTTTTTTTAGTTTGACCCCCAAAAGTGACCCCCATACTAAAAAAATAATAATTTACTTAACGCTTCCGTGTTTGGGTCATAGAAGTCCATATATATACCAAATTTCAACAGAATCGGACCAGTGGATCCGGAGAAAACTGGCTGTGACAGACGGACAGACAGACAGACAGATATCCGAGTGATCCTATAAGGGTTCCTTTTTTTTCGGAAACCTAAAAATAAAGGGGGCTTACACTGTATTACAAGAAAAGTGTTTTTATCGGTTTATAGTGTGAGAGTCCGACTCGCACTTGGCCAGTTTTAATTTAGTATCAGTCGGAATGCGGTAAATGATTAGTATTTTGCTGGTTATTCATAGGTTACACGAAGGAAAAATGAACTGCCTAAAACGTGCAAACCCATCCCAATGTTATTGCATCATTATCGGAAGTTGTAATTTTCCTGCTCCTGAAATATAACTGAAAGTAATGTTACCAGGGGCAATTCTAGTATTTTTAAGGAACGAGGTAGAGGTCATTAACTTTTTAGTCACTTCAATTTTAATTCAGGCTTTTGAGTAAACGATCTTGAAGAGTTTTTATGTTTTAGATGCTGTTTTTTCTTAATGAAACATTCACGTAATTGCAGGTAGATATTAAAATAAAATACTAACGAACAGTTAACACAGTTTTTTTCTATATTTTCTTTCACTAATATCTATTGCAATAAATTAATTATAGTTGTTAATCCCATATTATAATATAATTTAAATCATTCTGTACATATTTACAAACAGTTCATACGTAACCTATATCACAGTTTACACAATTTAGTAACTACGTAGCAAATGTAGGGAACAGTTCTGATCGACTTCGAAATTAACTTCTTTGTTCTTCCGTGCCAATACCTGAAACGAAAAGAAAAACTCGTTAAATTATGTTTAGGTAATCATTGATATATAAAAACCCAAGATACACACTCAGCATCTCAAAAACGTCCGCATAAAACAAGCGCACAATTTAAAATTGTGCGCTAGTTTCAAACAGTCTGGCATCGATCGCCATACTGCACTGCTTTGTAAAAACAACTTTAAGCGATCCGTGTAAGGTTGAATTTGCAAAAAAATTGTTTATAGTAAACTACACACAACTCACACATGACACTTGATACATGTCAGTTTTTGACGACAGTTTCGAGTGTTGCATTTGTTCGAGACTGTGTGTTTGATCTTGGGTTTTTTATATATCAATGTAGGTAATACAATAATTTACACAAAAGCCCAACATTGTAATTACACAGTAGCTCTTGGCTTATTTTAGAAACTGTCTTAATGCTAGTTATGAGTAATTGTATTTGTAGATTAATTGCAAAATTATACGCTTGGGGATAACACTGTTAGCATTAATTAGAACAATAAAATGTAAGAATGCTCTAGTTACTGTGAGCGCTACGTCTGCTTGTTTCATCTTCTTATTTACATTAGAGAATAGAATATTTTTTATTCTGTACACTCATTGATATATAAAAAAACTCAAGATGCACAGTCTTGAACAAATGGAAGACTCGAAACTGTCGTCAAAAACTGACATGTATCAAGTGTCATGTGTGAGTTGTGTGTAGTTATACTATAAACATTTTTTTTTGCAAATTCAAACTTACACGGAACGCTTAAAGTTGTTTTTAGGGTTCCGAAAAAAAAGGAACCCTTATAGGATCACTCGGGTGTCTGTCTGTCTGTCTGTCTGTCTGTCTGTCTGTCTGTCTGTCTGTCTGTCTGTCTGTCTGTCTGTCCGTCTGTCACAGCCAGTTTTCTCCGGATCCACTGGACCGATTCTGTTGAAATTTTGTACACATATGGACTTCTATGACCCAAACACGGATGCGTTACGAAAATTATTTAATTTTTAGTATGGGGGTCACTTTTGGGGGTCAAACAAGAAAATTAAAAAAAAAAGTTTTTTGAACAATATCGTGTGATATATCAAATGAAAGGGCTTACTGTGAGGATTTTAATTATATTTTTTTCATAATTTTAAAATAAATGATTTAGAAGTTATTCAAGAAATTAGACGAAAAATGACCATTCCCCCCCCCTTATCTCCGAAACTACTGAGCCTAAAATTTTGAAAAAAATGGAGATAATAGATCTTTACCTAAAGATTACAGGAAAACCTATTAGAAGTCTGTAGTGTTAATATAACATGTTAAAAAAAATAAATTCGTTCGGAACCCTTTGCACGCGAGTCCGACTCGCACTTGGCCAGTTTTTTTACAAAGCAGTTCAGTATGGCGAGTGATGGGAAATTTGTTTTTGCAAATTCAACTTTACACGGATCGCTTAAAGTTGTTTTTACAAAGCAGTGCAGTATGGCATGCGATGCGAGACTGCTTGAAACTTGCGCATAATTATACATATTGCGCCTGTTCTTTGCGGACGTTTTTGAGATGCTGAGTTTGTATCTTGGGTTTTTTATATATCAATGTGTACACTACATAAGTTACAGAAAAGACAGATGAAGAGAACTTTACATAGGGTTACCAATGGGCGGCGTTATCGCTAAAACCGATCTTTTAAAGATGACCTTTGAATGGATTTAAAAAGAGAGAAGGAACGACAGTACTACTGTCTACTACTGCTAGATATACAAAAAAGCAAGGTACTTTTGGTTACTTATTCCGAAATATTGATTCGACCTGAATATGAATAGAAGAGTAGGGAAGGGAAGGAGACGCCTCAGTCCTTTTATTATATTTAAGTGAAAGCTAAAAACATTGATTTTATTATTTTTACTTTCCTTTTATAGATTTGTCAATAAGTCATAAAATAAATCTACCTGTCTGTAGTGCACAGGGATTTTCAAATTGTAATAAAACTGTGAAATATACCTAATATTTCACAGCTTTATTAAAATTAGAAGCAGATTAGAGCATGACATTTTCATTTCAACAACTTAGATGTTTCGGCGATGTTTTATGTCTTTAGATACGTCACATACATAGACACCAGTGCCTTCCCAAAACAGGCGACTGCTATTTTTGGTCTTAAAAACCCTAGGAAAGTATTTGTAATCTTTATAATTCCAACGAATAAATAAAAAGTGTGATTAGCCAGCTACGTATATTATAAAAGTTTGATCCACAAATAAAGGGATTCTATATTTTACGAAATTCAGTTAATGCATTGCACCCAGAAGAAATAGGGCTTAAAATAGAGCTTTAATGAATAATTTACTACCCTAATTGCCTAATTAGGGTAGTAGGCTGGACTAATAATAGATCGAAGAATGCGAAATTTAACCGTATTTAAAGTTGGCACTTTAAATACGCTTAAACTTCGGATTCTTTTTCATGTAATCGGTATAGGCTCTCGAGAGACAGGTGCGAGGCGACAATGCGTCAGCTTGAACTAGAAATCGTTTCAAAATTACTTTAAAAATAACACAACTTCTATGAAAAAGCATCAACTGTCCATTTATTTATTTTGTGTATTCATGTATAACATTATCTACAGATTAGAAACGCAAGGTGTTAAACAGTGCAATTTAAAAACTACAACGGTGCGACGTTTTCGCTTTATCACATCGCACCTGGCTGCGGGGGCCTTAATTCTTTTTTCAGGTTTATTATCCGTACTTACCAAAGTAGGTAGAAAAAGTATTTGTACATAGCGTGTGAACAAATATTTGCGCAAATACCTTATAAAACTAAGCAAACTAATGAAATTAACTTGGCACTAACATACTCTTAGACAGTTTTTTATTTCATCCTCCCAGTGTTAACACTAATTTGGCGTACCGACGTCTATGTAGATGAAAGGATTAAATATTGTTATCCTCTAAATCCTGAATAAGTATAGATAATGTGGCTTCCTTATTTACCTACATTTAGAGGTATATATTGAAAGTTCACTTGTTCACTCGGTTTAATCTCAAAGAGCCCACAAAGTTACAGAGCGTAATTGAACTGTGGCATGTACATTAATACGAAATGTTTTACGTCGTAAATAGCGTCATAAATTGAAATAGGTATTGTGCAACTCACCTTAATATCTTCAGACGTATATCCGCCATCACTTGATATCGAACTCGCACTAATAATCCCAGTCACTAATCATCTAACTAATTTACTTGCCTACATGAACTGTCTCTAGACATTTTCTTACAACTAGAGCTACCTCTGAGATCTGTCTATACACATCTGCGACACCTGCGGACAAAGGAAACATACATTATTCTTTAAGTGTCAAATAAAACTGAAATGGAAAAATTCATAGGTTTTCTTACTGCAGGATACAGAGACTATTTCAATTTATGTTACCTCAACAATAAGGTTTGAAACTCTCGCCTGCCTTTTAAGTATTTATTTTTCATCGAAACCTATGAAAGAATCAATTTACGAATTGTCGTCTAGTGCGAAATTATTAATTTTATGTTAGTTTCTTATGATAATGCAATGAAATACAATACGAAGAAAGTGCTAAGAAATGTTTTATCTATAATCGTGATGTGTAGTTCTGTTGAAAGAACATTGTAAGGCATTTAGCATGATAAAAGCTACGCGCTCTTTGTGCCGTGAGGGCGTGAGCTTTGACGGCGCGCCGGTTCATTTGTACTTTATCGTTTTCTTACTATTCAGAAACACACAAAGTCATCAAACGTTGGTGGTCAGTGTCTGCCCAGTCATTATTTAATGGTCCAAACATGTTCTGTATACTAAAGCTACAATAAGCTATATAGTACAAATATGTATTTATTGTTACCGTTTAATATTATATCTATGTGACACAGTACGAATTAATAGATAGGTATTACTGGAAATTCAGGAAAATCAGTACGATGAAATGCTGTAATTCCAATTATTTTAAATATCACGTTCCTAATTTGGTAATCAAGAGAAATAACAATTTATGGCAGCTAACATAAAAGTGGTGATTGATTTTTTGATGATTGCATTCCAAACGCTTTGATGATATTTCGCAAATATCTGTAATGTTTTATTGCAAACAATTCAATAACACCTAATAGTAATAACAAACCAAGGTTTACGAGGTATTTCAGAGGATCAATATTAAGATTATTGTAGTCAAAATTCTATGAATTTATTCTTGTATCGGCACGAGTTAGACGGTGAACTCATGCCCTAGCAAGTATTTCCTAACTGGTCAGACTGTATCCCAGCAGGGAAGGATTAAGCCTGCCTGAAAAATATGAACTGTGTTAAACGACCCCACCAAAGTCGTAATGGGGATGCATTACCACTTAATAATTTCAGCCACTACTTACATACCTGCTACTCAACTGAAATTGAATACTGATTAAATTTAGGTACCGAAAAATCAGGAGACAGGGCTTAGGCACATGAGAATAGACATTTACGAAAAAAAAACAAATATCTCTAAGAAGAATTCTTTTTTCAAATTAGCGTCAAATTGATTATTAAATGACACAGCAATTAGCATTTCAAATATTGGTATGAGGAAGAGTTATGTTGTACCTAAGCGTGTAATTTAATGACGGTGACGTCACATGTCAGTACGTGCGTCCTTTTTCTGTTGTTGACAGTTCCCCCTTACACCAACTTTGAAAGGTTCCTGACTCACTTAATTCTCATGGATTACAAAAAAATCTTTCCATTTTCGATTTTGGATAAAGTTACTGTGCCAGATTAAAAGACCAATACCCTAATTTCTGTTTTAAATTATTTCAAGCATTGGAGCCTCTTGGTGTCACAGGAAGAATCTTTAGCTTAGTTTTCACATTTGGTAAACTCGTATTGTATAATAACAGCAGTAGGTAGGCACAGTAATATAATTTATACTGAGTGCAAAAAAATATTATTTACTAGAATTTCGCCCGCAACTTCGTCCGCGCTGCAATTTTCTTAAGGATCTCTAATTTTTTTTTAAATAAATTATAGCCTATCCTACTTCCTGATAATTTAGCTTTCTATTAGTGAAAAAATGGTTAAAATCAGTTCAGTAGTTTCGGGGCCTATTCGGTACAAACAAACAAAAAAATCTTTCCTCTTTAAATATTGTTATAGTATAGATGAGTAATTCCAGAATACTTATTTAAGGTAAATTTTAAAGATTTATTTTTAAATGCTCATCAAAAAACTTATTACTCGTCAATTTATTTACAGCAATTAAATATTTTTTACATTTAAATAATTATTGCATGATTGCATTACAATAATTATTTAAATGTAAATCCAAATCTTTAGCAAAACTAGTACTAAAAATAATCTGAAAATACCTATGCATCAATACTGTATTATATTTTTCCTCTAATGCGTGACAAAAAAAGTTTTCCAATGTAGGAAAATATTATTTTCATTTCAAATATACTGATTGAACATCAAATTAACCAGAGGCAAATGATTTTGTTAAATATCGGAGCGGATATAAGTAGCGGAACATAGCGCACAGTTAATATAGGGCACCTCGATACGGATAGGTTAGGTTCGAATGCTATTCATGTTCGTTTCTTTTAAACCTTGCAGACAGAAATAGGAGCCCCGCATAGCGAGGCTCCGTCATCGAGATTATTAATGTTGAAATTGTTTTTTTCTTTTATTTACAATTCCCAAAATTAAACATTTCATACATTCAAAGTTTAATGTGTGCTAGTTACTTTATCTTTATATGCGTTAGTAAAAAATGATCCGCTTTTCAACTAATGCGTCACGAACACAAATTGTTGCTTAAATAAACTGTGCAATCAATATTTTGATTTGGATCGGGATTTTTTTTTTTATAAAAAAGGAAGATTTCTTTATTTAAAGATAAATACTAGCCAATTTAAAATAAACCAATGTTGGTAAAATCCACTTCAGGTCAAATATTACAGTATTTAATTAAAAACCGACATTCAATTAATAATTTTAAACTGCAAAAGTTGATACGGAATTATTATATTAAATTTAATTATTATATTTACGTATTTAATTATATATATTATATAAAATATTAATTTTTATGTTGACTTATAACTAAGACTCACGCTTTGAATCAAATTTACGTTGAACCATTATTTAGGTATGTGCAATATCAAGTTAAAAGCTTTTTTTGTCTCTCATTACACTGCGGTCTGTCGCCACAGGGACATTAAATATATCAGTGGGCTAGTTGGGTTTGTTATTGGCAGCTCGGTATGCAACCTGTGTCGCATCCTGTGTGAACAATTTAAGTGTCCGTTGTCCGTTTCAATCTGCAAATTGTAGTGTTGTCTTCCATCAAGAGATTGGCTGTTCGGATGGTCTTTAATTCTTTCCTTGTACGTGTTTGTATGAAAGACAACTGTACTTGTATTTCCTGTTTGAATGTGGTCAAGTGCAGGTCGTGGTCGTCGTTATCCTCCTCAAGATTTTGTTTTGGAATCTTTGCATGATTTAGATGTTGAAATGGGAGGCTGTCTCCCAGAGTTGAATTCCGTAAATCCAAATGGATATCTAAGTAGAAGCTTGCTACTTGGCGACAGTTGTGACCGGCGTGTGACAACCAATACAGCGTACCAAGTTTTAGGTTGTTTCCTTTTTGTGAAAATATTATGATTTTGCCAAGTGAGTCGCTTATCAAGGTGTAATCCTAAATCCCTGACCTGGCTTTGATTATGAGACTTATAAATTATTATATTTGACGGGTAGTTTCGTTAACCTTGATTCTCCATTTCTTTAATCAGATAGATATAACATTAAGTCCACACTGTAAGAGTACCGCCGCCTCAAGTGAGTCTGGGTGAGCTGCTAAGATCGCGGTATCGTCAGCAAAAGTACCGGTGGTGATACGCTCTTAAGTTGGTAGGTCATATATGTAGATAAGTTACAACGTCGGGCCTAGCACGCTGCCTTGTGGCACTTCTGCTTAAACAGGGCAGATACTTCATTTTGAACTAGGAAGTGTCTGTTTTTCAAAAACGAATTTAGGATTTTGTAGATGTATTTTAAATAACAGGTCTTCGTGCCAGACCATCAAAGGCTTGTGATAGGTATGTCTAAAAAAGCACTTTCATAGAACATACTTTTTAGTGTCAAAGGCCTTATCAAATTCGCTTATTTGCCTGTGGACCTGCTAGTCTATTCTGTAAATAACCATATTCGATATCGAGCTTCAAGTGAGCTTTATTACACACAGCATAAAGGATTTATGTTTATACGAATTTGATACTCACCTCGGATTCCGCTGTCGAGACACGAAAATGTTGTTACAGAATAGCACTACTGTTCGACGGTGGCATGCTTACGACCTAATCCAAATTGGTGTTTGGGAATCAATTTGTGCTGTTCTATCAGAGTGGTGTCAGTTGGCACAATATTAGAGATTTGTATATAATCGGCGTATTTAATTTCAGGTCCTCTGGTTGCTTGTTTGGTTTATACAGCATGATTATTTGCGGCGTTTCCTTTGCGACAAGATGAATTTTTGTTTGGTGATGGCATATAGATTGCTGTGAGTAGTATTATCCAATAGTCTGGTAGTTCCTGTAAGACTTTGTTGGTAATAAGGTCATATACAGGAGCTTTCTTGGAGTTTTTTCTACTTCACTTTTAGTAAAGTAGTCGGGTTCGATATCATCCTGCCGGTCGATTCTGTAAACATGTCGAAGTGAAGACTTGGGTGAAGTGATCACGAAGTGAGCTGTCTATCCATGTAATCAAGATGCAATGGCAGCTCACTTCGTGATCACTTCACCCAAGCCTTCACTTCGACATGTTTACAGAATCACACTGCAGGTCAGAGGTTCCAGTACATTCGATAACTTCTAGATTTATAAGTTAAAAGGTAAATAATATTTAATGGTCAAATGTACATACGTACCTGGATATGGTACGATATTAATAGGAGGATAATGTAAAATGATGTTTAGCTAAAATTAAGGAATAATATTAACATACTGTTTTCTGATTTTCCTGGTCCTCTTTTAGTCAATGTTGTACCAAATACTAATTTCTATTTTCATACGTACAGTCATGAGCATAAATATGTGACGCTTTAGAAAAATTTTAAAGCATTGTTTTCCTTAAGCAATTGACAGATATTTTGAGATGTTCTGAATACAGGATTTTCGGGTCACTCCCGCATGGTATTGCTACATATACATTGGTTATGTTTGTAGATGTTACGTACCTGAGCATACCTTAAAGTACTTTCAAAGTAAAAAGTCCTGGTGTGCCGAATTTATTTAATATTTTATTTTAAAATTTTAATTTTGTTTCCTACGTTTTAATTCTACCGTATTGATGATGAGTAACATTAAAAAAAAACTGTGTTAGGTTCTAATTCAGTTATTCTGGGTCTGGCTGTTTGTGCTTGTGAGTTTATATGTAAGTATAGAGTTTATATGTACCCACGATACAGGAGAAATTCCTAGTGTGGGGCAAAGTTAAAACAAAAATACCTACTCACAATTAGACACATTTGGATTCAATAAAAAAGTTTGCATATTGTATATTGTACTAACGTATGTTTTGATTTTTCTTTGCTTAGTTTAAATAATTAAATATATTATTATATAATCTATACTAATATATAAAGCTGAAGAGTTTGTATGTTTGAACGCGCTAATCTCAGGAACTCCTTGTCTGATTTGAAAAATTCTTTCAGTGTTAGATAGCCCATTTATCGAGGAAGGCTATAGGCTGTATATCATCAAGCTAAAACCAATAGGAGCGGAGCAGTAATGAAAATTTTAACGCAGATGAAGTTGCGCGGGTCAGCTAGTACATGATAAATATGCACTACAAAAATCTTAAATTACTTATTTAATTTATAACAAATGTTTACATTCCTTAGAAATTAGACTTGACTTAGTACTTAGTCTTTCGGCTGATATGATGATGATCATGATACTGACTGTACCTGGTGCATGCAATACACCACTATATGTATTATTAGCGTTACCAAACGGGCGCGGTACCAAACAGGAGTGACCCGGATTGTCGAAACCTAACTATTTTGATGATTACCTAGGTGTTTTCACAAAGTTATAATAGGTACCTAGTTACTTTACGAGAAATTTGCTTTTGAATTTTGCGTCGGTTTAAGTTTTTAATTTATTCTAGCTGACTGTCCTGTACTGTCTCATAAAAATATAAATAATTAAAATTAAACTACACAACTCGTAAAACTGACATGGTGTTTGAAATTCTGTCTAAAAATAAAGAAACAATAAATCAAATTAATGACTTCATTACGCAGCTCGTAGTGCCATCGAAAAATCTTTTTATTTAAGTGTTATTTAATAAGGGGTTAATATTTACTATGTTATTTATTTTCGAGTTTCGCGTTCAGCGTATGTGTAGGAGCCACATGTGCGCGATTGCAGAGCATAGTCCATTTATTTATTTTTTATTTTTATGGATGGGAAGTCATCAAATGACTCCTCCCTCTGGGCGAAGCAGAAGAGAGTGTGAGACTCTTACTGACTAAAACCCATCCGTGCTCCTCCTAATGCCCTTTGTGTTCCAGAGCCGCGGTGACTCTTTCGAACAGATTCCGCAACCCCGGCAGGCACTGGCCCTAGCGGGCCCCGCAGAGCATAGTCCGGCGGGTCTAAAAGGCCTTTTATCGCTAAAGTATTAGGTTCAAGGTTGATTGGAAAATTTGACAGTTTCGGGTTGCTTTCTTGATTCTTGGGTCGAGTAGTGTTATAAGATTTTCCTATTAGAATTTATTAATCTCTGGCTGAGTCTGTTTCTGTGCCTGGTTAATGAAAAAGGTTCAACTCATTGTAAAATAAGACGCAGAACAAATGACTTAAAAATACTTAATGCAATGCTTTGATGCATTTGATAAATATGATCATGATCATGTTAGGTTACTTTAAACCCCGGGGCTCCGTCAACCGCTCTTTCAAAAATTTGTCAAAGAGGCGGATAATGACTTGCTCTATTATAATTACGCCTAGCTATATTGAATAACATATATCGCCGGACACTTTCTGGCGGACTTTGATTCAGCCGTATTCGATACGGCTAATCGTTGACACGCTGCAATACAAAACGGCCCTGTTTTTGAAAACGGCTAGCCGTTGTGTTATACGGCGATTTCTACAATCCGACTACGACATATACAACAATATAAGATAAAGTACCGAGATCTAAGTGTAGGCTAAATGATCGCATTTTGTAATAAAGGTAAGTGCTTACGAATTGTGAGCAAGAAAATAGGTAAAAATGTTTCGCATAAACTTATACTTCCTCAAAAGAACAAACGCAAAATTGAGGTAACTAGTCATTAAATAATTTTTATTACCGTTTGATTCTTGTTGCTCATTAAATTAAAATAACGTGCTTATGAAAAGTAATTATCTCTTAAGAGGCGTACCTACGGAAAAAGCTTAAATAATAAGCTATTATAGAATGTACCTACTTATTGTAATAGTTTTAGAAGATGTTTGGTAACAGTTGTTATTTTTTATTTCTCATTAGTTTTGTATTATATCCCTGTTTGTATGTCTGGTGGTTATTTTCCGTAACCCAATGGATGGCTTTTTAGTTAGGTCAGAAGCCTAAAGTAAGCTGAGTTGTATGATTATACAACGTAGAAATGTCTCAAATTTTTTGACGTCCTATATTAGTTTGTTGTTAGGTTTAGTAATATAGTTAAGTTGCGTTTTGACATGTAGAAATGAGTTATAGTTAACTACTAATATACTAACTATAAACTAAGTAGTTAATTAACTATAACTTACTAGCTGACTCGGCAAACGTTATTTTACCATACAACCAAAAAAAAATACCCTATCACCTATACTCATACCTACTGAATATACAGACAAAATTTCATGAAAATCGGTCGAGACGTTTCGGAGGAGTTCGGTAACAAACACCGTGACACGAAATTTTTATATATTAGAAGATAAGAAGATACGTTAGACTCCTCCCAGCTCATAAAATAAAAGGAAGTTGGGAAATCTAAAATGTCCGGAATAGTTACTGGTCCATGTAAGAGCTTATGCAAGGTTTCCTTATTACACTCAAGGGACAAATTATGGACATAAAACTAGTCCAAATCGGAACTAGGTATGGAGATAAATATTCAAAAGTCAAGACTCTTGTTTTTCAACATGTGATGGAGTGCAGTATTCTAAACGCCATGTAACAGACGCTTATTGTTATAACAGGCGATAGCACACTGTGCTTCAAAACACAGGTCGCTGAAGTTGCTTAAAAAGTCGTAAAATTGAAATGAGAGCGTGTCTAATGAGCTGTGAGCCACTATGTGGAGCTTTGACGCAAGCAGAAGGCGGGTCAGCAGACTACGCAGAAGATTGCAAAAATTGCTAGATAGAATAAATGGCCCACACCTTGCCTTGGATCGAAACAGAAGTTTACATTTGATTAAAATAAATGAGACACCTATGTACAATTTTATATTGACCAGGTTCAAAGTGCTCAAGGAACGGCATTCCAGCCATGACGACTGTTTTAACAAAAATAATACCTACTCTAGAATGTAGTTACGACTACTACAACATAAACTTCAAAACTACATTCAGGGCTTTAAAACTGCCGTAAGGAAAGTAAAATAAAGTGACGCTGTTAATGAAAATCGATCTATGTTTCTTGTTGTATTTGAACGAATCAAACGACAGACCTATGGAAATGTAGGTACGTAATTACATGAGAAGACACTTAATAAGAAAACAAGAAGTCAAATTATTATTGGTGTTTTGTAGAGTAGTAGGAAAACTGGAAAAGCCTAGTTGTTTCATATGAAGACCATCGATTCTCGTGTTAAGTTTCTGTCATTTTGACTCAGTGGCAATAAATAGCATTTCATTCAGCTTTTAGAAATCTATTTTCCAAGCATACCTAGTGATAATTCTAATATTAGATTATTCACATTAGCGGTACAGTAAGGATAAACCATTTTTAACAGGGCTATTCAAAGGCTAATACAAAATAAAACTTACCTACCATTCATGAATTAAGCGTATAATGTGAGAATTGACTTGTATCTCGCCACGTCCACAGGGGAGGCAGGCAGGATTGCTGCAGGCCGGCCAACAGCTCGGCGTGGTACCTCTGCGCTGCCAGCAGGTACGGCGGCGGCAGCGGCAGCGGTAGCGGGCAGTGCGGCAGCGGTGGCGGCGCGGGCGGCGAGGGCGAGCGCCGCGGCTCCGGCTGCAGCAGCGCGTCGATCGTGAAGGCGCGCCGCGGCCGCGGACCCAGCGGCAGCAGCGCCGTCGTGTCCACCGCCTCGCTCGGCTCCGGACTCGGCCTCGACAGGAACGTCGATGCCGGGCTGTACATGCTGGTGTTCGGCATCGTTGCCGGGGGCGGCGGAGCACCCGCCTGTCGCGCCAGGAACGCTCTGTTAAAACTGGCCAATGCCGCTAGTTCTGCATTCAAACTGTCCTTCTCTCCCTTGTGCAGCTTAAACCTCTTGCGGCGGCGCAGCAGCGAGCCGTTCTCGAACATGTCGAAGGCCTGCGGGTGCAGCGTCCAGTAGGCGCCCTTGCCGGGCCGGTCCGGGCGGCGCGGCACCTTCACGAAGCAGTCGTTGAAGGAGAGGTTGTGCCGCAGCGAGTTCTGCCAGCGCTGCGTGTTGCGCCGGTAGTACGGGAAGCGGTCCGTGATGAACCGGTAGATCTCCGACAGCGGCAGCATGCGCTCCGGGGAGCTCCAGATCGCCATTGCCGTCAGGGCTATGTAGGAAAAGGGTGGTTTTTGATCACCGTAAGACTCGCGTGTCGGCCGAGGCATCGTTTCGCACAATACTGTTCTGTAATGTCAAATTTGTCACCTCCGAAGGAAAAACTTGGGCGACACGTCTCTCACAGCGGAGAGGAAGATAAGGACTGGGTGAGTGAGCGAGAGTGCGCGCGAGGCGGGAGTGGCGCGCGCGAGGCGCCGCCCCTCCGCGTTGCGCCAATCGCGAGCCGCGGACTTTGTTTGTTGTTTTTGTCGGCTCCGGACCCGTTACAGAGGAATTTAAATTGTTATCACGTTTACATTATACAAAATTTATTCGACACCGACAACAGCTTGAGCTTGTTTCGAAATTGCAATGATTAAAGTAGTAGATACTTATTGATGGTGTGGGAGAGAAAGAGAAAGACAAGATGTCTAGTGCAGATAACTACTCTCACATTAGTTCTATAAAATAGACAGAGGCCAAAGGGCCACTTCTACTAACTTTTTAGCAACGGTGGCATTCGCATCGTCGCGTTATGTCAAAGAAACCTGAATTGCCATTTTTTTCCTAATACATTTTTGACAGATTGCGACTTAATGCGAAGGTAAAAGTTGCTTTAAAATGAGTTGAATTATCACTCTGATATTATTAAATAGTTATGTTAAGAGAGGCCAAATCGATGGATTATAATGATAGACTGACATGTGATACATAATTAAACCATTTATTTTTTACTAGCTGCCGCCCGCGACTCCGCTTGCGTGAATGTCGAATATTATCCCAATGGAACATACTCCCCAGATAAACATGAATCCTATGTGTTATTCCAGACTACCTCTGTGCCAAATATCATCAAGACTATCTTAAACTTTGTCTCTGTCATCTCTGACCTAGACTAGAGTCAAGAGCAAACCCATCACAAATAAAAAAAAAGATCCGTTCAGCCGTTCTGACGGGATTGAGTAACAAACATTCATCCACCCAGTATAGATTACTTTATGCGACACTTATAGAACAAATTCCAACTGGGTGTCGTTTGAAAATTGTAGTGAGTAACGCTTTACAGTAAATATATTAAAATAAAGTGTGTCGATTAGTCAGTTAGATTGTGTAAGTGCGCTACACTACTTACAGTGATCTGTGAGCAGCACCAGTTCGCGGTCACATTATCTATGTATGCGCGGGCGCAGCTTTGCGCTGCGCAGCTAACATGGAGGCGGTCTTAGCTCACCAAGCACATCAAGTTAATACTGAGGGGATTGATAAATGTTGTTCCATGTATGAGTGCATGCATGCTTAGGTTAAAATGTGAAAACTTTCATGAAAGATATTGTTTTTAGTCTTAATTTTTTTTAAATAACCGATTTTTCTAAATTCCGGTAATGCTGTTTCAGTTTTCATTAAATCTAAAAAATTAAAGATTAAACTATGAGGAATATCGAATAACACGGAAAGGAGTTTCAGTGTTATTCGACATTCCTCATAGTTTCGGATTTGGCCATCCAATCACAAATAAAAAATACACCTGTACCTATGTGTACATTCAGTTAGCGTATGTTTGCTGAAATATTTATACAAATTATACCTACACAGTGACTATGATTATGCTTGTGCCATAGTTATTGCTACTAAAATTAATGACGAAAAGTAAATTTTCTAAAACCTTACACAAGAAAATTTAAACTAATTGAAGTGAGCAGTCTAAGTGGATGCAGGGCTAGTCAGTCTCGCATCGCTAAGATCTCCGCCATAACTCGGAGCGGCGAAAAGCTACGGGGTTCCGTAATACCGGAGCGCCTACGGGGTTTCGTAATACCGGAGCAGCTACGGGGTTCCGTAATACTGGAGCGGTTACGGGGTTCCGTAATACTGGAGCGGTTACGGGGTTCCGTAATACCGAAGTGACTACGGGGTTCCGTAATACCGGAGTGACTACGGGGTTCCGTAATACCGGAGTGACTACGGGGTTCCGTAATACCGGAGCGGCTACAGGGTTCCGTAATACTGGAGCGGCTACGGGGTTCCGTAATACTGGAGCGGTTACGGGGTTCCGTAATACTGGAGCGGTTACGGGGTTCCGTAATACCGAAGTGACTACGGGGTTCCGTAATACCGGAGTGACTACGGGGTTCCGTAATACCGGAGTGACTACGGGGTTCCGTAATACCGGAGCGGCTACAGGGTTCCGTAATACTGGAGCGGCTACGGGGTTCCGTAATACTGGAGCGGTTACGGGGTTCCGTAATACCGAAGTGACTACGGGGTTCCGTAATACCGGAGTGACTACGGGGTTCCGTAATACCGGAGAGGCTACGGGGTTCTGTAATACCGGAACGGCGCCGGGGTTTCGTAATACCGGAGTGGCTACGGGTTTCCGTAATACCGGAGAGGCTACGGGGTTCCGTAATACCGAAGTGACTACGGGGTTCCGTAATACCGGAGCGGCTAAAGTTTTCCGTAATACCGGAGTGACTACGGGGTTCCGTAATACCGGAGTGACTACGGGGTTCCGTAATACCGGAGTGACTACGGGGTTCCGTAATACCGGAGCGGCTACAGGGTTCCGTAATACTGGAGCGGCTACGGGGTTCCGTAATACTGGAGCGGTTACGGGGTTCCGTAATACTGGAGCGGTTACGGGGTTCCGTAATACCGAAGTGACTACGGGGTTCCGTAATACCGGAGTGACTACGGGGTTCCGTAATACCGGAGTGACTACGGGGTTCCGTAATACCGGAGCGGCTACAGGGTTCCGTAATACTGGAGCGGCTACGGGGTTCCGTAATACTGGAGCGGTTACGGGGTTCCGTAATACTGGAGCGGTTACGGGGTTCCGTAATACCGAAGTGACTACGGGGTTCCGTAATACCGGAGTGACTACGGGGTTCCGTAATACCGGAGTGACTACGGGGTTCCGTAATACCGGAGCGGCTACAGGGTTCCGTAATACTGGAGCGGCTACGGGGTTCCGTAATACTGGAGCGGTTACGGGGTTCCGTAATACCGAAGTGACTACGGGGTTCCGTAATACCGGAGTGACTACGGGGTTCCGTAATACCGGAGAGGCTACGGGGTTCTGTAATACCGGAACGGCGCCGGGGTTTCGTAATACCGGAGTGGCTACGGGTTTCCGTAATACCGGAGAGGCTACGGGGTTCCGTAATACCGAAGTGACTACGGGGTTCCGTAATACCGGAGCGGCTAAAGGGTTCCGTAATACCGGAGAGGCTACGGGGTTCCGTAATACCGGAGCGGCGCCGGGGTTCCGTTATACCGGAGTAGCTACGGGGTTCGGAACGTAGCGTTCAAAACGATGACCCGTTGCTCGGATAAATGAACCAAGACCTATACTTAGGCGCTGTGTGTCAACGAACGTAAACAGCCCACTTCATTTTATGGGGATCTTCGAAACGGGAAAGGGCAAATTCCTTTGTGCGGAAAATGAAAAAATAAAACCGGACAAGTGTGTCGGACTCGCCCAGCGAGGGTTCCGTACAAATTTGTAGTTACATTTTACTTTAAATAAAGACTATATTTTTTTAAGATTAAATTACAAATGTGTAGTTTTCAGACCTTTTCCTGTACATATTTGTTTGTTTTTTACTTCCAAAATTTCATAGTTCTAAGTCAACGGGAAATACCTTATAAATTTTAATTCCCTTGAGAAAGCCGAATTATTTTTTTGGTTCGAGTTTCCTTTTTTCTTTCTTCTCCTGAATCATAAGTGCCTTAGTGCAACAACTCGATATAACTTGAATCAAAAATATTCGTCAAAAGCCCACACAAATTCTTGGTCGCAACAAATGAGTAGGTTTCGTTACGTTGAAGCTTATTCAAGAACTACGATCAGAATATAACTACAAAGAGAATTTAGCATGGAGATACTCCTGAGCACAGATTTCGATGAGACTTTTAATCGTATGTGCTCATACGATTAAGGGCTAATTTTTCAACATTCAGATAATTTTTACGTGACGAAATTGGGCTGTATGGTAGCTATAGCTATATAGTTTCCATACAACAGCTGCCAATCCTCAATTTTTAGGGTTCCGTAGCGAAAGTGTTACCAACGGTACCCTATTACTATGCCTCCTCTGTCCGTCCGTCCTTCCGTCCTTCCGTCCTTCCGTCCGTCTGTCCGTCCGTCCATCTGTCTGTCCGTCCGTCCGTCCGTCCGTCTGTCCGTCCGTCCGTCCGTCTGTTCGTCCGTCCGTCCGTCTGTCCGTCCGTCCGTCCATCTGTCCGTCCTTCTGTCCGTCCGTACGTCTGTCAGCCGTCCGTCCGTCTGTCCGTCCGTCTGTCTGTCTGTCTTTCAGCGGGTTGTATCTTAAGAACCGTAATAGGTGTTGAAATTTTCATATACATAGTGTGTATTTCTATTGCCGCTATAACAACAAATCATATTTTTTCACACCACCTGTACAAAAACGTCACATTTTATGTCATGTAAACTCAACCTAAAGTTCGTCATTATTGCCTGGCGGGTCATAATGAAAGTCAGTACAATATTATTGCCCGGAGGTTAATTATGTGAATTAAATTTGGAACTCAACTTTGAAACCGACGGGAATCCATCTCTCTTAATGACTTGCAAACAATTTTCTCGCATTAGGTGTGAAAAGTAGAGTATATCCTCCTCGAGGATAAAGGTGTATTTGCCTTGGGCTAGCTTGAATCCCTCACTGCATTCAGGATTCGTGTATTAATTCCCTCACTTCGCTTGTGAGTTAAACTCTTAACTCCCAAGTCCTTTATTGCGTTCGGAATTCAATATAACGTCCGTGACCTAAGACACTGCTTTATCCCCTCGTTGCATAATCTACAATTTTTTATTTGAAATGAGTTTGCTCTTGACTCTAGTCTAGGTTAGAAATGTTGATTAAATTAAATGAAAAATTAAAAGCTCCCATACAAGAAACGTGTTTTTTCGGTTTCGTGTTTTTCCCTTCGTGTGAGCGTCCGACTCGCACTTGGCCAGTTTTTATTTCTCAAATAAAATTTATTTGTCTATTGAAAAACCGACCGTAAAAGTAACATTAACAAAAACGGTCGACGTGCATAAGATAAAGAAATATCGCTAAACATACTTAGAAGGTCGTAGCTTTTTGAAGTCCTAAAAGTCCTATTTTCCTAATATGGGCATCACTCAATTAAAATTTGCCTCGAGCGATTAACAGCCAATACTAATCCGTTAATGATGAATCAAGAATTTAAATCGATTGCTTGCAAGAACTTCTTAAGTACAAGTTTATCACTGTTTCAGACAAATTAAGCAATTTACTTCTCGAGACTTAAATTGCTCACCTCATACTCATAGGTGATATAAATTGCATACATAAAGGTGTATGCAATTTAGATTTATTTTCAATATTTAAGGGGGCCAAAGTGTACAAAGCACTTTCACTATGGGGACAACAATGAAATAAATGGGATAATGATGATGTTGATGATGTTTTCTACACTAATATTATAAAGAGGAAAGATTTGTTTGTTTTAAATGAATAGGCTCCGAAACTACTAGTACTAAGTCTTGAGCATCGACGCCGAGTTGCTGGCCTGTCGGTTTTCTACCGGTTGCATTTTGGGGAGTGTGCGACGGAATTGCATGATTTAATTCCGCTAAGCCAGTTCCATCATCGGGCCACAAGACGAACGGCGATGCGCCACCGGTACATGGTGGACCTCCCACCCACACGCACAAAACGTTTTGGGAACACATTCATAGTGCGTACAGCTAAGGAGTGGAATTCCCTGCCAGAGTCTGTGTTTCCAGATAGCTACAACCTGGGAATCTTTAAGACAAGAGTGAATAGGTTGCTTCTAGGCAAACGTGCTCCATCTTCGACCGCATAATCGCTTACCATCAGGTGAGATAGTTGTCAAACGTATGCCTATCTACAGTAAAAAAAAATACTGGACCGATTTGAAAAATTCCTTCAGCAATAGATAGCTACTTTATCAGGGAGTAACATAGGCTATATTTTATCCCCGTACTCCCACGGGAACGGGAACTACGCGTGACGTCCGCTAGTTGTGAATAAATAAGTAAATAAATAAAATAGGAATATTCCAAATGACTTCCAAATGACCACTGTCGTTTTTCTGTAGCTTGTCTGTTGGACTCGTTTACCGGGCTTTGGTAGGAAAATATATTTTAATATCGGAGCGTGACTGCACGAGTTGACATTCGAGGTTAAGCAACACTTACCAAAGTCGATCGGTAGATGGGTGACCATTCACAATACATATACCGATACTCCCCCGCGTTCAGCGTTAAACTGTTGGGCCCGGCTGACGTTGTAGATCGTCGTCCGTCGATAATCGTAACAGTTAATCAGATTTTGTCTTTGATTTTTCCTGTGTTGCGGAGGTCAGTGGCAGAGGCGAATACGAAAGTTACTTTAAAAAAACTGCCCAAGTGCGAGTCGGACTCGCGTGCAAAGTGTTCCGAACGAATTATTTTTTAACATGTTATTTAACACTATAGACTTCTTATAGGTGTTTCTGTAATCTATAGGCAAAGATCTATTATCTCTATTTTTTTTTCAAAATTTTAGGCTCAGTAGTTTCGGAGATAAGGTCATTGTCATTTTTGTCTAATTTGTTGAATAACTTCTAAAACATTTATTTCAAAATTATGAAAAAAGTATAATTATAACCCTCAAAGTGAGTCCTTTCATTTGATATGTCACACGATAATGTTCCAAAAACTTTCTATTTAAATTTTCTAGTTTGACCCCCAAAAGTGACGCCCATTCTAAAAATTTAATGATTTACGTAACGCGTCCGTGTTTGGGTCACAAAAGTCCATATGTGTACCAAATTTCAACAGAATCGGTTTAGTGTATCCGGAGAAAACTGGCTGTGACAGACGGACAGACAGACAGATACCCGAGTGATCCTATAAGGGTTCCGTTTTTTGTTCGGAACCCTAATTAGTAGAATTGGCCTTCTGATAGGCAGTAGCTCTATATAAATACTTAGGTACTGATATTCAGTTTCCGGTTGAACTTGAAACCGACTCCAGCAAAATTGGTAAGGGCTAGAATGATTGATTGAGTTCATAGCTAAATATAACACGTGCAACAGAATATACTCAAAATCTCTTAAGGGGTCATTAAACACATCATTATGAACAACTTTCACTATGGAACCAACACTGAAATCGCAGAAAAAGAATCGACTCCCCCATACATTTATGTGCGCATAACTCGACAAAATGTACTGAACTGCTGATTTTTTTTCGCGATTTCGGGGTTGGTCCCATAGTAAAAGTTGTTCATAATGATGAGTTCAATGAAAGAGGTATTGCGTTTATTCTGTTACAGGTTGTCTACATATTTTTTTTTGTGACTGCATAAAATTAACAGTGTCCTTCAAGTGATTGCTGAGAAATATGACTCTGCAGTCATGAAAGCTTTCATTCGATTCTGGTCGGATAGCACCGCAATCTAGGCTGAACTCGAGGGAAAAGTTTCATGACTACCCACCAAATTTTACGTACCCACTATTTTGTAATGTGTTTTCTAACACAGTTTGTAAGATATTTTTTGTGACTAACAATTATGGACTTTTTGTCGCAACAAATAAGTAAATAAATTGATTGATTGATGACTGTTTTTGATTCAGGAGACCAGAAAACATGTCGAAGTATTTTCGGGGCTGATATTGTGAGCGATTAAGATTAACAAGTACCAGGAGATCAGAAACATATCAAAGTATTTCTGGGGCTGCAAATTATGAGCAGCCAAGATTCACAAGTATCAGGAGACTAGAAACACGTCGAAGTATTTCCGGGGCTGGAATTCTGAGCGCCAAAGATTCACAAGCAACAGGAGATCAGAAATATGTCAAAGTATTTTTGGGCTGGAATTTTGAGCGCTAAAGATTCACACGTACAGGAAACCAAAAACATGTAAACGAAGTATTTCCGGGACTAGAATTGTAACCTGTCAGGATTCACAAGTATCAGGAATAACAAGCTTAGAGTCAGCTTGAGAGTTACCGAAATCCCAGAGCAGGTGGATCATCGATACCAACAACACGCTCACTATGGGTGTCCCAGCAAGCTGCTAATATGCCAGTACCTACAATCAGTATGATTAAACACTCTTAATTTTTATCTGGAGCCAACTCTAAAGTTTACGCAGACGAAGTGGCGGGTAGAAGCTAGTATATACTACATCTAATACCTTTAAACGAGCAATTCTTGTATATATGTTTGTATAGGTATATATATATAATCTGAATCTCGGAAACTGCTCCAGCGATTTTCATGAAATTTAGTATGCAGAGAGTTTCGGGAGCGATAAATCGATCAAGCTAGGTTTAATTTTTAGAAAACTTCGTAAAATGACGAGCATCCAGATACTAATATTATTTAGGTAAGGCAGAAAAAAGTATTTTTAAACCTTGCGCTTTATGCGATTTTCATTTGAGATGGCAAGAACAAGCCAGTCTCTATAAATACTCACTTCATGAACAACATGTAATACTAACCCTTACAAAAAGTTATAACCCAGACCCTACCCTCTGACTATATGATAGATATGGCTACTCTTTCAATATAACAGAAAATTACAATTCGTTTTATAATCACCCCATCACTTAACAAGGGAAATATTTTATTAAACTGAAATGTCTTCGGGGCGTTTGAGGTCAGGCGTCTGCAAGGAACAGCAACAATGTTGTTAGAATATGCAATAACTGCAGCAGTTAAAATAAAGTCGTCTGTATGCTAATTGCAGAAGTTTAATGTACTCCTTTACGACTGTTTGCGATACTCCGATTCCATCTTTAATGAGAGGTTAATGAATTATCAAACATGACGGGGCCTAAAACGTGTATGGATATTAAATGACGATTGCTGGTATGATTGATTTATCCTTCGTAACGTTACCGAAACTAAATATGTTGAAACAAACTAACATGTTTGTAAACAAATATGCAACTTGATTAATAAACTGCAGTATAAATTTTCCTCTAGGTACACTTATGGATGTGGTAAACTAGATTCACTCACGTGCAGTTTTTTCATTTTGTAGTAATCTGGACTCGGGAATCACGTCATTTGTGAGTAAGGCACTGCCTTTAAACTCGCCGCCAATAGATGTAATAGAGGCGTACAACGTCCATCGACCAGCAGGCTAACCACGTCTCGCCAAATTGTCGGCGTCTTCGCAAATAGCTCCATTAAAATCAATCGGTCGCAGCAACAAGACAGAAGCGTTACTTACGCGACTCCTATATAATTTAGAGGTATTAACATAACATGTAAGTTACAGGACCGCAAGCTGAATCCTGGTGCTTTGTATTCCAAATATGTCTCGTCAGCTATAGGAAGGATCGTGTCGTGATACGTTTCAGCAGTCATAAAATCTAAAATGGCCTCTTTGGTAACAATAAGCCAAGCCCGAAACGAATTCGGTTTATTAATGTAAGCTTGCGTATACAAGTTTATAAGTCGTACGTCGATGGCATACATAAACATTATAATGGTTTTTTACAACTCTTATATTTTAATTTAAATATGGTAGATCGTATAGGGAACTTGGCTACCGTAGGTATGAAATCATTTGTACTTTCTGATTTATTAACCCCCGACGCAAAAACAACGGGGTGTTATAAGTTTGACGTGTCTGTGTGTGTCTGTCTGTGGCATCGTAGATAGCTCCCGAACGAATTAACTGATTTTGTTTTTTTTTTTGTTTGAAAGGTGAATTAGTCAGGAATGTTTTTAGCTATGTTTGATGAAAATCGGTCCAAGATGGCCGCCGCCACAAAATTGCGGATTACATATTTTTTCACAACTCCCTCAATAAGGGTATCAAATAAAAGGGCTTGACTAGTAGAATACTATATACAGTACTAGCTTCTGCCAGCGGCTTCGCCAGGGAACATATTCCCGGGATGAAAGGTAACCTATGTCCTTTCTCAGGCTCTAGACTATCTGTGTACCAAATTTCATTTAAACCGATTTAAATGAAATTTGGTACACAGTAGTTCAGTAGTTTTGGAGTGAAAGCGCGACAGACAGACAGACAGACAGAGTTACTTTCGCATTTATAATATTAAGTAAGGATAACAAATTTCAAATCCGAAATGGCCGCCATCACAAAATTGCGAATTACATTTTATTTTCACAACTCGCTCAATATTGGTATCAAATGAAAGGGCTTGGCTAGTAGAATTATGTACACTATATTGAAAGGGAATGAGGAACATTAACTAACGAAATGAAAATTTAGTAAAAAAGCATGAAATAAAAATTAAAAAAAAAACCGACAAAAAATCTTTGCAATACTTACACTTAGTAAATACAAAAGATTTGTGGTTTCCCGAGGTGGAACGCTTGGCCCAAAGAGTCGTACCTATATTAAACTAAAAGGATCAATAGAAATTATTTTTTACTTTTAAAAGTTTATTTTGTCAGGGGTTTTTTAAATTTTTATTTAATAGATGATGAATTAGATAATGTTTATAAAATTAAAGTTTTTTGAGTTGTAACTTTATAACAATGTAGTATTTTGAGTACCTACATCCTAACAAATTCAAATCACCAAATACGTACAACAAAAACATAGCACATTGTAATATTTCACGGTAAAATTACAATTAAACGACATGTTCGGTTACAAATCATTCAGTAAAACGTTTATAAAAGTTGCGCCGCAAAACAGAACGCAGGGGTTACACACAATCACAATCGCATTGTGTTGTCTTTTAGTCACGGCGACGCGATTTTACAGACATGACTCGACAAATTGTACGATTAAATAATTATTTTATAAAATGATTTTACACAATGTAATTATTAATAACTGTATCATTGTGGTTTACGTTCAATTACAATCCTTTTATGACAGACCCTTTTTGAGAGATTCTTCCTCGTTCGTATTTAAGCTGTGTTTCCACTATAGATGTGCGAAGATGCGTCGCAAGGGATGAGTTTGTTAACAAAAAATTGAATTCCGTCAATGAGAGCTATCGTGTTTGAATTCGCCGCTAAAGGCGCTAGTGTAGCGTGAGGTTTAAATATCTTTCACTGTTGGTTGGCTATTGACGCGAGTTTATTTACTTATTTGTTTTGTTTTATTTTCCAGTTTAGTAATAACAATTTTAATGCTATGATTAAGAACTTTTTTTTTACTCTAGGTGCCAACTGGTGAGCACAAAAACGGTAGCTCTCATATCTAGCCTCGGTCAGCGCAAGCTATTCTATTGGTTCTTAACAAGCACATCCCTCGCTACGCGTCCTCGCAAATCTCTGGTGTACGCATCCTCTCTCATCTGTGGTGTACGCATCCTCGCTCATCTCTGATGTACGCATCCTCTCTCATCTCTGGTGTACGCATCCTCGCTCATCTCTGATGTACGCATCCTCGCTCATCTCTGATGTACGCATCCTCTCTCATCTCTGGTGTACGCATTGTCCCACATCACTGGTGGAAACGCACCGTTTGTGTGGAGAAAAAGGGAAAATAGAATTTGTTTGGTAACCGCTTCATGGATAGACTTAACCTATTTATGATATATACGCTATCCTTCGCTTCTGCAACTGGCAACTTTCTTAATTTTTTCTTTCATAAGTACCTTCTCCAACACAACAAAAGAATTAGCGAAATCGGCCCAGCCGTTCACGCGTGATGCCGTGACCAAGGGAAACAGGGATTCATTTTTATATAGGTACATAGATATATAGGGTGTTCCGAAACTCAACGTCAAGCGGGTACGCGGCGATAGGCTAGGTTATATCAGTTCAGGTAAAAATAAAAAATAATTTTCAAATAACTTGTTTAAGTGATAATAGGAATACTTTTGAAAATGTTGAAAATCAACACCCTAGATCACAAATTTAGGTCCTGTAATCACAAATTTCCCAATTTTGTGTTGTTTTTTTTTAAATGTAATCCTAAATAACTATGCTATTGATTACAGTCACAAATTCAATAGTTAATATATTCACTTTAGTAAAAAAAGAAAAAGTTTCATTGGGTCATGTTTAAAAAGCTTTTCTCATAAAACTTTGACACTTCATCTTAAAAAAAACGTACTATACTACATGCGGCAAGTTGTTAAAAAAAATGTCCCATTTAATCAATATTTCAAAATGGTAGAACACTTGCTATTTATCTTTTCATAAAAAATATTATCAATGTTATCAACCATTTAGAGCATTAAAAATTCGAACAAAATTACCAAAAGCAAAGAGAAAATCTTTTACCTAAATAATACTTTTGTGTGCAAAAAGTTCTTTACTGGGTGAGTGAGTGAGTGAGTGAATGGCAGATAACGCACAGCCAAAACTACTGGTCGTAGAGCTGAAATATGGCGTGTAGGTTCTTTAGGTAGTGTAGGGGAGCACTAAGAAAGGATTTCTCGAAACTCCTACGGGAACGGGAAAAACTGGGATATGCGCGTACGAAGTCGCGGGTAAAAGCTAGTATTATTTGTATATTTATCTATACTAATGATAAAGCTGATGAGTTTGTTTGTTTGTTTGCTTGAACGCGCTAATCTCAGGAACTACTGGTCTGATTTGAAAAATTATTTCAGTGTTAGATAGCCCATTTGTCGAGGAAGGCTATAGGCTATACGGGAATGGGAAAAAACGGGATACGCGCGTACGAAGTCGCGGGCAAAAGTTAGTAATATTATATTAGTAGTCCGGAATTAGGATTATGAATGTTAAAAATATGCTTTCTTTTGATACGTCAGTCATGTAGTACCTCGCTTCTAAGACAGATGCCGTAAATAAGTAATCGTTTGATTTCGGTATTTCGTACACCAAACGTCATATAGGGGAGTTCGAAAAGATCGAACGGCGCGGGCTTTGTGATCGCAGTCTTCGGGGTATAAGTATAGTGAGACCAAAGACGGTGATTTTGTTCCCAGACTCTTAAGTTAAAAAATTTAGAATGCCAATTGAAATTCGTTCAGCAGCGGTGGTGTGCGAACAACAAAACAAATCTAATCGAAATCGGTTTTATTTCCTTATCTAACTGGTTAATTTGATATTTAAACGCGTTTGTATGTTTTACTACTAACCTTTTAGTAAGGAAGGTTTTTGTAACGAAAAGGTAGTTTCTGTAAGATACGAGAAACAATAAGAAAAAACAAGGGCGAGTCGGACTCGCGTGCAAAGGGTTCCGAACCAATTTCATTTTTGTAACATGTTATTTTAACAGTAGACTTCTTATAGGTTTTCCTGTAATCTGCAGGTTAAGAACTATTATCTGTATTTTTTTTTCAAAATTTTAACCACCGCAATTTTAGAGGTTAGGGGGGGATGGTAATTTTTGGCCTTATTTCTTGCAGAACTTCTAAACTATTTATGTTAAAACTAGCTTCTGCCAGCGGCTTCGCCTGTGTGGTCCCTAGGGAACATACTTCCGGGATAAAAATAGCCAGGCTCTAGACTATATGTGTACCAAATTTCATTTAAATCGGTTCAGTAGTTTTGGCGTGAAAGCGCGACAGACAGACAGACAGAGTTACTTTCGCATTTGTAATATTAGTAAGGATTATATAAAAAAAATTAACACCCTCACAATAAATCCTTTCATTTGATTTGTCACAAGATACAGTTTGAATTTTTTTTTATTTGTAATTTTCTAGTTTGGCCTCTAAATTTTCTAGTTACACCCACAGTCAAAATTTATTTATGTAAAACGCCCGTGTTTAGGTCACAGAAGTTCATGTGTGTGCCAATTTTCAAGAGAATCGGTCCAGTAGATCCGGAGAAAACTGGCTGAGACAGACGGGCAGACAGACACACGAGTGATCCTACAAGGGCGGAACCCTTGTAGGAACACTCGTGTGTCTGTTTATTACAGATGTTCGGAACCCTAAAAATACCCGAAATAGATTGAATGGGTGGGAAAATTAGTTTGTACGTACGGTTTAATATGTACCTAGTTGTTGGGTTGAACTGTATTATCGACTGTATTTACACAAAAAAGCAAGACGATATGATTATTATCTCAGCGATCGCTGTCACCTGTTGCAATATCCCATGGAGTCAATCATAGCACTTCGCTCACTAGGACCCTGATGATCCTTTGAGGCCGCCGCCGCCGCCTGGACATACGGCGGAAAAAATTAAATACCTCACCTTGTTATTAAGTGTGAATTCTACAAATTGTTCACAAATATTTGCGTCTACCTGGGCTTTTTACCACCATTTGTTACATTTGCCGTGACGGAATCAAGGACGTCATAAAAGCTCTGTATGATTAACCACGCTGAATTAAGGATGGTGCTTTAATACGTATAGGATCTTACACGGATTTTTTAAATTGTTGAGTCAGTGAGATTTAGGGATAACTGAGTTATATTAGCTACTCTTGCTTAGATAACGAATACAGCTTCATTTTTACCGATAATTACGTTCTATGGAACTTTTTGCAGATGAAAAGAATAGTATCTATATCTATACTAATATATAAAGCTGAAGAGTTTGTTTGTTTGCTTGAACGCGCTAATCTCGGGAACTACTGGTCCGATTTGAAAAATTCTTTAAGTGTTAGATAGCCCATTTATCGAGGAAGGCTCTATCACGCTAAGACCAACAGGAGCGGAGCAGTAATGAAAAATGTGACGCAGACGAAGTTGCGCGGGTCAGCTAGTAGCATTATATGTGCAAATACATCGATTCAGCAATGGTGGTTAATCTAGCTTTGTTAATGACTTTCCTCAAGTAAGTTTTACGAATGTATATTGAAAGTGAACACGTATGCCTTTATCTATAGTTCTTGGTAATTTCTTATCTCGTAAAGTGCCGTCCTGCCTCGAACGCTCATCTGACTGTTTAGCAGGTTATTTTCTAATGCTCGTATAACGTCCTTTTTATTGAGTGTAAATAATTGAGTTTGTATCAACGCCGCTCCGCCATCTGCTCGCTGGAGTTTTAAAACTCCTTTTCGGATTTCCCACTTAACTTTAATGTACCCATAAAATTTTATGTTTTTCGAGTTCACAAACAAAACTGTTTCTTATTTTGTTCGATCAAAATTGAGAATCGCTCGCCGCTCCAAATTGTATATCACTTCGTTAGGATTTAAAGAAACTTTATTCTGGTTAGTATTTAGTGTAGCACGACATTAGTTCTTAAACACCCTACTGCTTGGACACAATTTTATTTGGATAGCGTCGGGCAGTGTCAGTTCTTGTGCTGCCTTGTGAGTTCGGTTATTACAATATTTGTTGTTGAAGGTTATTTATTTGACTAGTTGTCAGAGCTTACGTTGTCGGCTCCGACTGTAGTCGAGACGGTGGCATTGATCTCTTTGCCATGCTAGTGAGATTACGAATCTTACGCGTCCGATTTAGTCAGCGTCTTGGTTGGATTATGAGTTCCTAAATAAGGATGCGGTTTGTATGTTTGTCTTGTCACAGAGAGCATTTTTTCCACTACGCAAATGATCGCGACTCTGCACAAAGCTTTGAACATATTCCTGTCCTCGAGCGAGTTGTTCGCGACAGTAATCCAGTATTCATTACCAGTGCAATATATACAGATATCCAATATTGAAGGTAGTTTATTCATCGGTCACATGTGTATTTTAAGGTTTTACGGATTTTATACCAACAAGGGATACGTTTTATTGGCCGCTTGTATTGGCGCGGGGAATAATGGAATCCTTTTCAATCCGTATTTACGATTAAATGCAAGGTCATTTTGCATTAAAATATTTTGAAATCCTTATGAAAGGCCTGTAATTTATTACGTTTATAATAAATCATCGGTTATAGAAGTTTTGCTTTTTCAGTAGCCCCTGGTTTGTTCGTTCTATTTATGAGAATCTGTTCCGTACTGTATTCGTAGCATTTGTGCTCAATATATGGACAGTCACATAATGGACGCAATCTTGCCGTTGGTTATTAAACGGACGGACACAATGGCCTGATAATCGGTCCAATCGGCCCCGGGGCGATTACCATTATTGTTTGATATTGTTGTAGGTACCTTTTACAATTCAGTCCTACTGGCAGACCAGCGCCACATGGTGCTGTCGCTTGAGGCCACGCAACTTTTATACTCACCGCAAAATTAATTTAATATTCTATCACTCAAATGATGCAACCGAGGCGGATGTAAATATGTACGGTCAGGAAGTTTAGGTAACAACTCTACAAACGTATGGTCACCTCATAGTAAAGGAACATGGAAGTAAATTTTAATATGATATATTTAAGCTGATTTTAACGAGTCATCGTAATGATACAGTTACATGCATTTAATTTGTTGCTGCTTCGAAATATGTACACAAACATGTATCGTGCTCCGGAACCAGATACACTGCGGCCCAACACAACAAGGGCGCTGGGCGAGCGATATCTAGATCTAAAGATTGTAACATTACGCTACACAAAAGTGCGATAATCTCCTAAAAGGTGTCCGTAGTGTTGTAGATAATTAATATTTAGAGCCGGCGGCGCCCCGCGGCGCGCGCGGCCGGCTTTGTACCGCCGCCGACACCCGCATTTGTCATGTTAGCGCGCACCAAGGTGTGAATGACTTTTTTCTAACTATTATTAATGACAATGATAGAAAATATTGTTTTTTGTTGCAACAGTGTTGATTGTTGTCAATTAGTTTTTTGTTGCATCACGGACCTTTGATTATGAGCGTAGCCGATCGATTCAATCGGATTTGAATTGAATGTTTGGATTAAAATATGGCGAGCTTCATTAAAGCTTTTGATATGATTGAATACCGACGCTTTTGTATCGAAACTGCTAGACAATGGGTTAAACATATCGGAAACCTTTATAAGTGGTGAGGACCTATCTACTATAATAGAGTTTGATATAGTTTGACGATATTACAGAATTATTCTTGGTGGCTAATAGATTTGCATAAACCAGTGTCGCCTTTGCCATTATTTTTTTCACAAAGCACATTATTTCCAACAGGGTCGGTTACTTGTTTTGTTACTTAAAAAATGAGCTAAATCACGCAGCCAAGAAAAGCTCTCAGCCCTCGCGAGCCTCCCCTCCGCTCTGAACAATGAATAATAAGCAGCAACATCATCTCTCCATTTTCCTCTTCACCCTAACAATAACAGGGACGCTAAAAGAGTGGAAACAATCGAAATTTAAATATTTCAAGAAAAGTATTTCTTTGATAGAAAATATTGGTGGAAGTGAGTTGTATGAGGGGCGCGAATCGCGATGCTGCCGGAGACTTGGCGTGCCATCCACTCGTTTGAGATCGCTCTGAGCACCTATTCATTATGCATCCTGTTTATATACCTACTTGTAAGATTATACGTTTAGTTAGGATTATGAACGGCTACTAAGGCATAAAAACTACTTTATGACTTCATTGTCAACGTTCTAGGGTAGCCTTCCTACTGAGAAGTAGTAGCATGAGTACTGTGCAACAGTACTCCTCCTTTGCAATATCCTGATGGGCCATCATTATATTTTATAGATATTATATGATATATGTATATATATATTGGTATTATATGCCAGTTCATCCATCATCAATCTAAAGAAGGGTCAAATAAAGGATTATGAGGCTCATAATTAATGGGCCTAAGTGACGTGTCTTAAATTAATAAAAGTTGGTTTTCTTTAAGTTTTGTATCCAAAAGTTACTTCAGCTGCTATGCAACATAGATTCCATAATAAATCTACATGTCGAGATTATTTTCTAAAGCATTTTAGAACAATAGCTATTATGTTAAAAACAAATGGATTCTTTTGTGCCATAACAGTAAAGCATTGCTTCCGGCTAGTAGAGGCGATTTGATATAATTCTGACACGTTAACCCAATTTAGAAGCTGTAATAAATAATATAGGTGGTGTTTTTTATAATTAAATACTACGTGTTCATGTTTTTGAATTGAATTTATTGACCGTGTGTTCATAAAGTTACTTGCTCTCGATTATAGGCTTGATATTTTTATGAGAAACAGATGTTACTTAACATAATAGGTGCCAACCAAATATCTATTAATCTTTAAAAATATAAAAACTAAACAAATCTTGATTTGTTTAGTTTTTATATTAGAAAAAGCGTTTATTTGCGCCAAGCATGACGCATACCAAAAAAATAAAAAATGAAATAAAACAAAATTACAATTTTATAGAAGTTGGGAAGATGTGCATCACATTTGAGCAAAACGGCCATAGCTCAGCATAATGCTAGGACTCGTGTGTGAGACAAAGCCATAGCGCTGGTTTTCAGCGACAGCTGAGTATGACGTCGATCGGAGCAGCATAAAAAGTAATTAAAACGGGACAAATAAACAGAAAAATAAATACATAAGGGTAAAACAAAATAAATAGGATGGTGAGGAGATAACAACAGACTGCTGTGCAGAAGGTGGAATTTGGCCGACTAATAGTGACGCGCACGACTCTAAAAAATAAATGTTATCTGTGCGCACCAAAGACAACAAAAACTAAAATCCATGCAATTCGCACGCCCACAATATGGCTGACAAACGAAGTATTGCGTCTTGACATTATTATGCAATGAAGTTCTTTGAACTTTTAGACCCTAGCAGGAACTATACATAAAAAAATAGTGATAGGAACAAGAAACAAAACCGCCTCAATCGTCGTGCGTACCCTGGGTCCATTGGCACATAGGTCCATTGGTACACGGGTCCATTGGTACACGGGTTCATTGGTACACGGTCCGTGAGTAAGCGTGGCTCGCAGCGTCCAGAGGCGTCGGTACTATTAACGTGTGGTTTAGAGATAACATCGGCCGACAAACTCGATTAGCGGCTCCACTGACTCGCAGAGGGTTTGGGGCAAGTCACAAGCGATTGTACCTTAACAAAGTCTAAGAATATTTGTTTCTCTTATTGTGGCTCATTCATATTTTTTGTACGACCATCAAACATGGTTTAAGTAGTGAGAAAGTTCAAAACAAGTCTAATATATATAATTCCTTCGTTACTGAGTGATTGAGTGACTGACAGACAACGCACAGCCGAAACTACTGGTCGTAGAAAGCTGAAATTTGGCGTGTAGGTTCTTTGGGGAGTGTGGAGGAGCACTAAGAGAGGAGTTTTCGAAATTTCTACGGGAACGGGAAAAACGGGATATGCGCGTATGAAGTCGCGCTCTCGTCAATTAATAAAATGGATATTTTGTAAATAATTTAGTCCTGCTTTGATGAGTTAGCATATTCTACACCATCTTAGAATCACCTGGTGTATAAATAACCCTTCCTTTTGGCTTTGCCGTAGTCGGGTAAAAAGTGGAAGCGGACCGCGACAGTCATTTGTTTTAGAAAACGGACCCCAAATGAAACTAATTAGTGACCTCTGTTCTATACAAATCATAACTGAGCATAACGTTTCAACTGAAATTATTTGGGTTTAGTTTATATCGTAAAAAGTTAAGTTATATTTTACTCCATTAGTATTTATAAAAAAACAGCCATGTGCGAGTCGGACTCTCACACGAAGGGTTTGGTACCATAAACAAAAAAAAAACACATTTCTGTGAATTTTTTATTTAATTAATCTTTATTCTTTGTTATTGTAGCGGCAATAGAAATACACACTCTGTGAAAATTTCAACTGTTTACCTATTACGGTTTTTGAGATATAGCCCGCTGACAGACAGACGGACGGACGGACAGTGGAAGCTTAGCAATAGGGTTCCGTTGGTTACCTTTTGGGTACGGAACCCTAAAAACTAGTTGTTCACTCATGATTACTTTGAACAAAATTGTATGGCTGAGTTAACTCAAATAATTAATTGGACCACACAAAATACCATACATGACTATTGAACATCAACCGGCTCGTACATACGATCGACAGATAAAATAAACCAATGTCAAATCAATAAAACTGTAATCTTTCGTTATGTTTGCGACTGCTACGGCGTAGCACACTGCTACGAGCGACGCGCTACGACGATTTAAAATTTGGAGGACTTGAAGATAATTTCAAAGTCATAATGTTAACTAAGTCGAAGTTAATTACTTTGGTTCTCTCAAACAAGGCTTTGGCGGTAACGCGGCTGGCTCATAATTCATCGCAGCGCGTATCCTCCTCAGTAATATGGTACGCGTAGACGCGCCGGCGCAACCTGAGCGGGACGTCGCCATGCATGAGAAAGAGAGAACCCAATCCCGCTCACATAATCTTCTAATGCTTATAGCCTGAGAACTTCCTTTTAATTTTTTTGGGAACACTATTTCAAATATTGTTTTAATTGATTGCTGGCAGACCATTTGGCGGCCGCGGCGCGGGATGAGCGCTAATTACAGGGGTTAACTTGTTTTTATATTTGCTTCGATTTAAAAAGACAGTTTAGGTACGGTACTTTACTGACAACTGTTATTTTCTAAAAACTTATCATGTTGATTCTTTTCGGACCGTAACGTTTGGTAAAGTTTGGGTACAGTAACAGAGGTAAGGAGTAGGTATTTATAGAGTAGGTAGAGTAAGCGGCAATATTCGATGTACAATGTGCCAAAAGTCGTCAACACCTAAAACATCATTCGTTGCTGAATGGCTTTGGCCACAAAATTCGGTGAACAGATTAAGGTTATAAAAATCTCGGTGATCGGGCATGAAAACAAAAGGTTCAGAACATGCGAATGTTACTTAATTTGGTTATCAATCAATATATATAAAATTCTTCCGTTACTGACTGAATGAGTGACTGAGAGACAACGCACAGCCGAAACTACTGGTCGTAGAAAGCTGAAATTTGGTATGTAGGTTCCTTGGGAAATGTAGAGGTGGTTTCCTGAAATTCAAACGGGAACGATATTTTTATCTTTAATTTTTCGTCAAAAGTCGCAAAACTATGCGACCTAAAAAAAAACCGGACACGTGCGAGTCGGACTCGCCCACCTAGGGTTCCGTACAAATTTGTAGTTACATATTACTTTAAATAAAGACTAAATTTTGTATGATTTAATTACAAATGTATAGTTTTCAGATTTGTCTCTATATTTGTAGTATAACGGTATTACTTGCAAAATTTCATAGTTCTAGGTAAGCGGAAAATACCCTATAAAATTTCGTTCCCTTGAGAGCGTCGAAATATACGTTTTTTGCGGCATAAACGGCCGTACCATTTTTGACGTTAACTTAAAAGTTTGATTTTTTCACCCTGAGTAGATGAGGTTTTAATTTCAACTCGATACCTCCACGCGTTCCCGAGATAAAGGGTCTTGACAGACAGACGGATGGACAACAAAGTGATCCTATAAGGGTTCCGTTTTTTCCTTTTGAGGTACGGAACCCTAAAAATGTTTGAGAACGTGCAAGTAGCGCTCTTTCATATAATTCCTCACTTCGACTTTTTAAGACCCTCATTCAGTAACTGTCGCAAAAAAATCTATCTTATTTGCATATAATAATTAATAATAATAATTTAATAATAATAATTTATTCAAATAAAACGTTTACAAAAAGTGTACAAGTAGTCAACAGTAATGAGTTATCCATACAATTATAGTGCCTAAAAATAAACTAAAACTAAGATATTATTATAGGTGCAAGTAATGGTTGTTCGGAATTGCAATGTTAGGTAGCGACCAGCCCGATCTAGGTTAATTTAAACCTGTGTTTCAGGCCATCACTTTACAATTGGGCAAACGTCATCTAAAACTATTTCAAGTTGATAGCATTAGGTAGTAGTTCTTGAGATATCCAGGCTGTGACAGACGGACAGACAGACTGAGTCGCACTATAAGAGTTCCTTTTTAATCATTTTGGTACGGGACCCTAAAAAGGAGTAAAGAAAAAATTTCAAAAATATAAACGAACTATTTCGATTAATTACCGAAATTGAAAATGATGATTACCGAATTTAGTAACATTGGCGTGTTCAGTATTTTTGTTTACATGTCCGGTATCAATGATGTCCGGTCACCGAAATTTGTAACCTTGATCAGAGGACCAATTCTACTAACTTTTAAGCAGTTCGCATTCGCATCGCAATCACAAAATTTTTTGACAGTTTGCGATTGACACGCGAATGTGAACGTTGTTTAAAAGTTAGTGAATGGCACTCTGTTCACTGCATCTTGTAGCCAAAGCTATTCAGTGACTTTTGTTGTTTTAAGGTGTGGACGATTTTTGGAACTTTTAGATGTATAACAAATATTATCGCTGACTGTACCATTGTTTTTATTCGTTTGACTCGGGTGCCTTTAATAGCTGCGTAACAATAACTAAGGGTCTGGTGACACAAACAATAGGCCAGACAATGTTTACTAAATACGCGGTTCGCGATGTAAAAATAGCGATAAAGAGTAATTGGCGGCAGTAAAGCCGCAAGAAGCGGCACCCGCATGGAGCGCGCGCGCCGGCCCGCCCGCCATTGTCAGCCACAAGCCGCCACGATAAATTTTACTCCAACTCCACATTTGCATGTCAACAATAATTTTATCAGTTTTCGTGGTCACGTCGTGTCCGTTACTTCATTAATTGTTCATTGTCTCTTTGAGCTTCAACAATGGACATCAGTTTTAAAATGGATACTTATGAAAGCTGTAAGAATCGTTATTGTAATAATATCCTATACACAAAAGCTAGGCAAGTTAATGTTTCCAGGTTTCATAGTCGTGGTGTTAATTTAATGGTTTCTCTGAACTACCGCATGGGTCACGGTCGCCCGCGAAGATTTTCTAACATTTTCATAACGGTACTAAAAAAGATCGGGAATCAAATTATTTAGGTTCTTTACGTATAGTATTTATAACCGACTAATGGCCTATGGGTTGGTCAATTATTCAAACTAAGGGCAGGGATAAAACGACAATGAGTTGACTCTTCCTAGTTTCAACAATGATCAAACTGTGATTGAAGTTATTTGGTTATCATAAGGCACAATTTGTCACATTTCATGTTCTTTCTACCTTGTTTAAAATATACTTTAGAGGAAAACATCTGTCTGTATACATGGTCATGTGGTCCCCCACAGCCACTAGACCCGACTATCGTGCTATGTTGCAAGCATGTAAATTATACCAGTACTTAACGTGGAAATATGGAAGGAATATGGGAATATGCATGCGATTTTTTTATTTACAAAATGAAATACTTATTAACTCTAATAAACAATTATGAAATTATTTTTTAAATACCTTCATCAGCGATGAAGTTATAAAGCTTCAAAGTTTACAATTAGAAAAGGAAGTCCGACATGAATTGTGACGTCAAAGTTCTTGGCGCCTATACAGCTCCCATAGAAAACAGCGTTTTCGCGAGAGGGACAGATATATTTGTTTAAAATAACTATATCTCGTTTGTTTTTCGAGCAATTTTGATTCTATTTTCACTGTTAGTATTATATTTGTGTATATTTTTGGATAAACTGTAGAGATAATAAATATTTTTTTCGAACAATACAAGTGTTTGGCTTTTCAGCAAGTCAGCCTAACTTCTGCTTTCGTCGCAATAAAATATAATAGTCGAGTCAAAGCGTGCACGGTGAAAGTTGATTGAAAACAAACGAGCGTGGCTCACACGAGGTGGTCCATCGTTAATCTTTTATCTAACTCGGTGTGTGCTCTTTGCGGCAATGTCACGGACGTCGGCCGTGCCGAATCAAAAGCGTTTTCATTGACACACCTCCAACTATTCTATTCAGCAGGTATAGCACAACACAACTTGAATGTTTCATCGATAAAGCTGATCATCAACAGTATGTAAGATTTTTGGTATTTACCAAAACTATTCATTATTCTATTTTTAGAAATTTCTACTTCACTGGCAATGACGATGACTGAGAGACACTCAAAAGGCAACGGCGAGTACTATGTTTCAAGATTCCCAGCGTAATCGAATCAGAAACAAAGAGAACAAAGAAAAAACACATTTTATCAGTGATAAAGAAGGGCGAAGTCAGGGAATGATCACGTGACATTCAATCAAATGCAATCTTGGATTTTTTGTCAATAGCTCTTACACGGACCGCGGGAGTCCACCAAATACGAGAAGGCCAAAGTTGGTCGATGTGGCGATGATATCGGGGATGAGTATCTTCATCATTCCATGGTCGTCTTTCGATTGAAATGATAATGATGGTATGAGTAACATCATTTCAGTCGAAAGAAGTGTTTTGATCTTCTGATTTGGTTAATCATGGGTCAGAAGATCAAAACACTTGACTTTTTTTTCTTTGAGAAGTTTGCGCATGATTGAATGCACTTGCATGTGAACTTTTTTCTGTGAGGCGTATCATCTATACTAATATATAAAGCTGAAGAGTTTGTTTGTTTGTTTGCTTGAACGCGCTAATCTCAGGAACTACTGGTCCGATTTGAAATATTCTTTCAGTGTTGGATAGCCCATTTATCGAGGATCATCACGCTAAAACCAAAAGGAGTGGAGCAGTAATGAAAATTGTGACGCAGATGAAGTTGCGCGGTTCAGCTAGTCTACACTAATATTATAAAGAGGAAAGATTTGTTTGTTTGTATGTTTGTTTGTTTGAATTGAATAGGCTCCGAAACGACTGGACCGATTTGAAAAATTCTTTTAGCATTGGATAGCTATATTATCAGGGAGTAACATAGGCTATATATTATCCCCGTATTCCCACGGGAACGGGAACTACGCGGGTGAAACCGCGTGACGTCCACTAGTATAGTATAAATAGCATGAAATTACTTAATTTTTACAACTCGCACGAGTTTAGTCTTTGTATTTTTACCCGACTGCGCCACGAGGAGGGTTATGTTTTTCGAGTGTATGATTGTTTATTTCTTTGACACGTTCTGTAGCCTAAACGTCTTGATGGATTTTAGCTTGAGAGGTGTCGTTAGATTCGTCTTGATTGTGAGAGCAACACTGGGTATATCAAAATTGAAATGGTCAATTTTTGGCGCCTTATTATGTCTTTAAACTTTTATTTTTCGAAACCTATCGAGTCGTATCAAGATAAATGGCTGGAGGAGACGATTCCAAAAATATAACTCTGAATAGCCTTGTGTGCACAGACCTGATGCTACCAACTGCATCAGACTGCTTGAAAAGCAACTTGTTTGAGATACTTTTTATTAGTAACTAGCTGACCCGCGCAACTTCGTCTGCGTCACATTTTTCATTACTGCTCCGCTCCTATTGGTCTTAGCGTGATAGAGCCTTATTCGATAAATGGGCTATCTAACACTGAAAGAATTTTTCAAATCGGACCAGTAGTTCCCGAGATTAGCGCGTTCAAGCAAACAAACAAACAAACTTTTCAGCTTGATATATTAGTAATAGATTATTAGCGGTCGGGTTTTTTGGCAAAGTTAACTTTTTTAACCTTTGTGTACGTCGAATTTCAAATACATAAATATATATATACATGAATAATTTAAATAAAATAATAATAATATAATATTTATGTACGTATGTATGTTAAAGTACACAAGGCCGCCGTATGGTGTCGGCCGGTGCCGTATGGTGTCGTAAGAGCCCATCACTTCCCGTGGGTGTCGTAAGAGGCGACTAAGGGACTCGACAGAGAATGGGCAGCAGCGTTCTCTGTAAAACGCAACACCATACACTGCGATCGTTAACCCACCAGCCAAGCGTGGCGATTATGGCAAACCTCCCCAACATTTAGGGGAGGCCTATGTCCAGCAGTGGACGACTTTCGGCTGATATGTGTGAGTGACACAAGGCTATTCTGATATTTAAAACATTAACTTTCGTTCTATCTAATGTATATAGTCATTAAGTTAAATGCATTTGAATACATATTCAGTCTAACGTTTTTATTCATGTTGGATTCAATGTGGAAACGTTTAATGACGTGAAAGTTAAAGTAACACAGGTTTTATTATGATTTGTGCATTGTAGGAAAAATATTAAAAGAACTTACCCAACAGCTAAGAAAATAATAAGACCTAAGAGCTTAGAATATAGAATTATCACAGCGAGTCGGCCTCGCGCACCGAGGGTTCCGTACCATCATATTAAACGTGAAAACTTTTTAAAGTTTCATCGGCGAGGCCTTTATTCGTTGAGAATTTTAACACTGCAGTATATTTTGCAGTCTTAGATCAGCGACATCTCTTGCCCGCTAGTAGAACTAATGTAGGTAACGTTTGTTGATGCAAAAAAAATGTATACCTACAATTTTATTTCTTTCTTATTTGCAAAATGGTTGAGCAAACGAAATTTTAAAATACTCCTAATTTCAAAATGATAGCATTAGTAGTTCTTGAGATATTCAGCTGTGACAGACAGACGGACAGACTTAGTCACACCATAAGGATCCCTTTTTACCATTTTGGTACGGAACCCTAAAAACTAACTTTTCAATATTTTTTTTTATTATCTGACATGATAATAACTTAATCACTAAAATGTTAAAAAATATGACACGCAAAGGTTTTATAACAATAGTTGTGTGAGCCCCAAGAAGTTTAATAAAAATAATACCAAAATATAATTTCTGCGGGGTCGTTTCAGTTAACATTCAAAATATGAAATTGTTTTTTTTTTTTTTTTTAATTATTTTAATAATGCACGATTAATTTCGAAAGTTATTACTTAAATATATTTATTTTAGAGAAGATTGACTTTCGACAAAAAAATTTTTTTTTTAGAAACGATAGATTTTTTTTTTCTATATCAGCCAGAGTTTGTTAAGAGGTTGTGTATTTTTACTCGTTAAGTGCATTCTTTACTCAAGGATTGAGGGAAGGAAAAGAGGAGGTGTTTGATACAAAATTAATGAAAGATTATCAAAATTGCTGTGTATGCTGCCTTTGTAAATATCTGTGTTAAAAGAATTTGAGTGCTAACTGAATAAGAATAAAGTGGAAACAAAATAATTAAGGAGTCCCCAAAAAGCTTACATCATCAGAACGCAAAACATCGTGTTTAAAAACTAAAAAAAAACAAAAGTATCTAAAAAAAAAAAACAAACAATATTTCTAATTTTAGTTTCTACGACCAGCTCTGTCTATAATTATTGGTATACAAATTGAAAAGGCAACGAGTGGAGTGCCGCTGCGCCAACCTCCCTTGATACTTTCAATCACTATTTGCTTACCACGATTCATTCGATTATAACTCTGAATAAACTCATTATAGCTGAATACGACTACCCGCCGAAAGGTTCTTTTCAAGCGATATTAAACCGCATTATCCGCGTTTATTCCCGGCCTTGATTAGTACCGTATCATTTAGTCCTGTGTTGTAATTATTTATGTGCGACCGAGAATATGCCTTATGCGTCTCGTATTAGAATTTAAATTTATCTGACGTCTGTCGCTGGCGGCGCCTTTGACCGTGAGAGATGAAACGCACCGCGCGCGACCATTTATCATTGACAAACACAATTGTATTGGGTCCCATCTCGAGAAATTGGTGGATAAACAATCTTAGAGCTGAGACGTACGTGATGTAACTGGTTGGAAACTGCTGGTTACAGGGAGACGACCAGACCCTGCTGCGACGCTGCGATGTGGAGTTAAGATGATGAGATTTTTAATAGGTACGCCAAAATATGCATTGTTATTTTCAATGTAGGTTCTAGAATCGGGAATTTCATGTCGTGAAGTTTGAAATGTTATTCTAAAACAGAATCTTCTGGTTTTTTTTTTATTTCCATAAAACTACTGAAAAAGAAGAGCCAAGACGATTGTATACCTACCTGGATCAAAATTATGCCTTCGCTATGTTATCTTGTTATTTTGCCATTTACCCACCAGTTTCCCCAACCACCAGGGTTGCGGAATTTGTCCAGGGTTGCGGAATTTGTCTAGGGTTGCGGAATTTGTCCAGGGTTGCGGAATTTGTTCGAGAATTTCACCGCGGCCCTGTAAAGCAAAGGGCATTAGGAGGAACACGGATGAGTTTCAGTCAGTAAGAGTCTGATACTCTCTTCTGATCCTCCCGGACTAGGAGAAGTCATTTGATGATTTCTCATCATCATCTGCCTAGCCTTGTCCCAACTATATTGGGGTCGGCTTCCAGTCAAGCCGGATTTAACTGAATACCAGTATTTTATTTCATTTCAATTTACAATTCTTTCAGCTTTAGATAGCCCATTTATCGAGGAAGGCTATAGGCTATATATTATCTCGCTAAGACCAATAGGAGCGGAGCAGAGGAAGTTGCGCGGGTCAACTAGTTTATTCATAAAGTCTATTCGGCTGGTGTTAGGCAACATTTGCTATCGAAAATGAACATGTTTCAACACGAAATCATTTTTCAATAAGGTATTATATTTTAGAATTACCTCTTGGTTTGGTACATTTTCCAGAAGGAAAATATTTGCAATATTTAATGCAAATATTTTCCTTTCATGTTTTTGACACCATAATCACGGTAATGATATCTATGTATACTGTGCCATAAATTTGACTAAATTAAAAAAAATAAACACTGAACTAATAAAGTTAATGGTATTTTGTTAATTTTTGAACGTTTTCTACCAGTGTTTATTTAAAATCGTAAAAGAGATTATTTCAAAAAAGTTATGAAGTTAAAAAATCATCTTTTCAAAGACAACTTATAAAAAAAGTATTAGGAATGGCAAAAATGAGAGTCATGACTTGAAAATGAGTATGCTAGAAACAGTTTCATGTGACGAAGTCGTAATATTAATCAGCTTAGAGATAATAATTTAAAATTGGAGAGCATCATCATCTTTTTTCTTTTAGGGCTGATTTTTCCAACGCTACCTTACCTGCTTTTTCGAGGAAGATGAAGATTTTTTTTTCCATGGATACACGATAGGTGTAGGTATAATAAAATTATCTCTTTGGAAAAATCCGGGATATCAGCCCTCAGTCTGTTAAACGTGTTCTTTAAAATCTGTTTTATCAAGAGATTAATACAGAATTATTAAATTTAAACACCAATCCAAATAAAAATGTGAGTATCTGCTTTGTACGGGAATTACCTCAACGATTACCAAAAAGTATTTAAATTTGAACCCCAGACCAAGAAAAAGCCATTAAATAAGAAACCAAACTAAATATCCCTTAAAGCATAAGCTAAGTACCTTCGTTGAACTACAAAAAAGCATGAATTCACGAGCGGCATACTCGCATTAGCGTGTCGGATGCTGCAGCCGCATATTTCATCACATCTTAGGAGATAATGCTCCCTTTAAAAAAACATTAATCTAGGAGTCGGAGGCGTGGGGCGGAGCGCCCGGGCGCCAATGGCGGCGCTCGCAGACCGGCGCCCCGCGCGTCCCGCCATCGATTGTCTTACAAGCTCTTAGGAATTGGGGACCATCTCTATATTATATGGGAATGTAGCGTCTGCTTGTCTGTTCCAGTCAGATTCAATTGCGCGGGTTTTGCATTGATGCGCCATTTTTATGCTGTGTAAGATCTTATGCTCACTTGGGAGTTTGAAGCTCTCGTTGTTATATGTTATTAACATTAGAATTTTTTGTTAAATTGACACTATCTGCAACGCTAGCATATTTTGTTATGAGTGAGTAAACTGTTTTGATAAGTTCAGTTCTAACAACTAATTTGGTGGACAAGGACAATGCACATGCATTTTATAACAGGAGATTAAATAAGCCTTATTTTCCTTATTGATGTATGTTCACCGCTAATTGTTTTAATTTGATTATTCATTCTCTGTCGTACGAACGTGTCATTATATGTAATTGTATGATGAGTTATTTGTAGCTACATTAATTGGCTGATAAAAATTGGATTCCATCCAAATTGCCGTTTGAACTTTTTTAATAATAAATATTTATACAGGTAGCAGCTGCACTAAAATCCTCGCTCTGATACCCAAATAATAATTAGCCTGCCCTTAGCACCTTAGTCGGCGTCCGAGAAAAAAGAGCCGGTCGAGTCTCGCTCGCGAACCAACATAACCTGTAATTTGGAAATTATTATCTAACACATTGTGCCTTTCTGGTTATCCCGCCGGTCAATTTGCCGTTTTTATGGCTCCCACAGAGCCGCGGCCTCTAATTATCTCCGCCACGATCTCGGCCCGAGGCGCGAGCGCGCCGCCGCCTGCGCATCGCGATCTGCGCCCTCTCGCTTCTAAACAAGGCACAAAATCCGTCGCCGACTAAGCGACACCGCGTTAGCTTAGAAACATGGGAAAATAAATAGATACCAATGCTTTGAAAGGGTAACACGTCTGCGCGAATACTATTTGTTTTACTGCGAATTCCTCTAATAGTTTCAAATTATTTATTTTACCACTAATGTGTGGAGCTCTAAGTATGAGTGTTCCGCAGACATACAAGTGACGTAGACTCATGTAGCTGTAATAAATTAGTGCTTTGACTGCGAGACGAGCAATAAAATTATGTTAATATTAATGAAACCAAAGTGATGGTGGGTAAGTAGTAGTTTGATAAAATAATTTTAATGAAATGAAATTATAGTTAAAGTCATTTAGGTGTGTTCAGATATGCGCCTTGTTAGTGATGCCCCACTCTAACGCGTCACAATTTCCTTTTTATATGCCTTTATATTATGCATAATGTCATAAATTTAAATTATAATCGGTGAGTTTTAACGCCCAATTTTTAAATTAGAGAAACGTAACGAACCGGGAAAACACGGTATCGTCAGAGTCGTTTGGGAGCGACTCGGCCCTCGATGCTCGTATTCTATTAGGAAGGACCACTAATAAAATTAATTTATTTCTCGATTACAACAGTAACGCGAGTTCAAAAACATGCCGCGGCCTCGGCTCATTAATCATGTTAATTAAGACGAGGCGTAAGCGCTTTTGTTCGTGGCTCTCTCGATAAACGAGCGCCTTCTTTACGCTCAAACAAATGTCGGCAAACGAGCAGAGTCGTGCGAGGCGGCCATAACGCGCGGCAATGTGCGCAGTGACACGCGCGGCGTGCGGCGGCTGCGTGACGCGCCGCACTCAGCACCACGCGCCGATTGGTCAGAGACAATATTGTTAAATGGTCCTGTTTCAGACACCAGCTTGTTATTAGAGTGTTATGTGTGTAATCGGATAATCGCACTGTACTCAAGTTTTTATTGGCGGCACGCGGTCACGATTTGTTGCGCTAGTGTAATTATTTAATTCCATTGTTTTGATGAGATTAATGACTCGAAAGTGCGCTAACACTTTGTTGTTCACCAAGCCGTCTCGCTGTCAATCAATGAAGCGGCAGTCGTTAGTCATCAAAGTCACTCGCACGCACACTACACATTCATTTAGGTACTTGAATTCAATTTTATGATCACAAAACTGAATTGATAGTTTAATTAATTACTGAGCTGACAACTGCTCATCATGCCTCTGAAGGCCTTACCTCAATATGAGTTATTTTGGTCGGATGCCCCGTATCTGATAGATACCCTGGGGGATCAGTTTTATTTTATGATATTTTTTATTCGGCCTTATCCACCGTGCAAGGTATCACAAATTTATTCCGGTCGGATACCCTAGTTTTCTATTAACAGATTTTTGGGATAGTCAGCAACAAAGTAGGTATACGTACAGGATTTATTGAAATACACATTCTTGTAATGAAAAATTGAATGGCAACAAATATTTTTTACACGAACAGCTGTTTTTCTCTTGATTGATTAGACAGGAATGACAAAGTTTATAGTGGATCAGACAGGAATTAAGATCAGATCAGTGAATCCGACCGGAATAAACCCTCATTATTTATTATATGAGTACACGTAGTCGTCGATATAAATCAAGTGAAAACTTCGTATAAAAAGTAACAGCCAGCCATCTCTTGCTCGACCCATTTTTTATTATAATTTAACAATATTATTACAAAGTATCAGTTCATATTCCTCATTACAACAACTCCCCTCTGTAGAGCAACCAAAAGGCAAATTAAAGAGTCAAAACAGCTTCCTTAACTCATTAAAAAAACAGCCTCAACTCAAAACTGTGGCTTGTCAAACCTTCCTCTCCAACTGAATATCTTGAGCTTACGAAGACCACACCGCTGGCTCTTAACTGCCATGGTTCATGGGAATCTCTAAATGAACTTCGAACCCAGAGAAGCCAGATATAGATTGTCAATAAGCCGTCCGATAAGGACCATGCCAGGGTCGATTGCGCGATGTGTTCCACGCGCCCCTCAAAGAGACGTCAGCATTGCGGAATTTTGTTCTAAAGAGTTACCGCGACCTTCGAACGCAAAGGACATTTTGAGGAACACGGGTGGGTTTTAGTCAGTAACAACTCATCATCATCATACCAGTCGAAAGACGTCCACTGCTGGACATAGGCCTCCCCCAAACGGTGGGGTTTGCCATAATCGCCACGCTTGGCAGGCGGGTTGGCGATCGCAGTGTATGGTGTTCGTTTTACAGGGAACGCTGCTGCCCATTCTCTGGTAAGTCCCTTAGTCGCCTCTTACGAGACCCACGGGAAGTAATGGGATGGTATAATTCTTTTACGGCACCATACGGCACCGGCCGACACCATACGGCAGTAACAACTATGTATTTTCAATGTTTCCGAAGCGGTTATGATTTAACAATTGCATATTTATAGCGAGTATATCGTTTCAGATAAGTGATAATTTTACCTGTTTCTAGAAAGCTCATGTTCAATGGTTCTTTAATAGGTTATCTACGTTTGGTGATAAACAAAACAAATATGTACTAAAATTAGTTACCTAAGTATATTTTCTTTTACCTCAAAGTTATTTAATACCCAGATAATAATGTTTTAGCGTCATAATGTGTGTGTTGGTATTATCCTGTTATTGTCATTATTGTTTACATAAATAGAAATAAGAAAATAAACGCCATTAATTAAATTATTCATATTTAAATCATAAACATTATTAATATATGTAGTACCTGCGTGCGTAAAGTTCCCATATTTGGTCTTGTGTGAAAATATTCACGAGAATATTCACTGGGTACTACATATTTAATTAATTTCTCGGCATTTCCAGAAGGCGTATTGTTGTCCTATAACTCCTTTCTACCCTCCACCACGTAGAAGCGTTTTCGGTGCCAATTCGGCTATTCCTTGGCTATGTAAGTAAACGTGTACCTCCAGAAGATCTTTTCAACTATTTCCTAGTTGTAGCGATATTGTGGACGTGCATGCAGACTCACTTACCAAGTTCCGCAAATTGACGCGCAATGTGACGTGATTGGTGATTTATCTTGATTTTTCTGTATTATTGTATGTCTTACAATAATTTATCTCTACATTATTATTTTGGCACATGTGGTGCTGGTGCTTATCACCACCGTAGGGTGCTTCCACTGTCCACATCTGGTGGATGCGCCACGATTTCGCCGCTCGCGACCCGCTTGCCAGGTGTGTGTATTTTAGTAATTTTTGGTGTTAACAATTGTTGGTGAGCTTTATAAATAAAATAGAAACTCTATCTAAATTTAACTCCGACTAAACATAATTATTACTTTTAATTAACATCAAAATTAATAACGCATCCAAATTAAATGTCAATATTTCAATATCGAGACGTTGAAGGATTAAGATATAATTTTATAATCAAATTAAATTATCAATCAATTTGTTTTTACGACTTTTGCTATTTTGACTTTGCAAGTTCAATTAGTAAGAGGCGCGTCATTAAAACAATTAAAGTAATGAATAAAACATGTTACTTTGGTGTGATTACGAAATTAGGTTTAGAGGTATTTTTGATTAGCTGTGTGTTGCCCGCCAATAAAATTTGAATACATTTTGTACCATCCAATTAAAGTTTTTGATACCTGCGTCGACAATTTTTGTTTATACCGCATTTTATAAGGTTGTAACCATTTAATATCAAGCGCTAGAGGTTTATTTGTTTTAAGAACGCATTTATTTCTTAAGTTATATGGTTGATGTAAAAGCATTTATAGCAGCAATGCTATTATTGGCTACTGTTTTGCTACTAATTTGACATAGTTTACTTACATATTTTATTGCTTTTAAAATATCTCATCATCATCATTAAAAAGATGAAAGGCGTTATGTGATAGTCGCCCACAGCTGGACATAGCTTCCTCAAGCGACTTCCACACATCCAGTGGATTCCTGCAGCGATTCCAGCCCTCACTAACGACATTAGTCCTTTCAACGCTGTGTCTTCCATTATGCGAGTATCTCCAGAACTTATTGGCACCACGTATTTCAGTTTTCCAGCTTTAATGTATCATCTATTCTCATTCAGGTCTCATCTCAGCCTGTCTATTTATTTATTGCCCGAATGAATCAGTCTTTGGATGCTACTAAGAAACTCATAGAAAAATGTAACAAATTGAATGCTGTCCTCTACCAGGAAATCGCACCCATGACCAGCAGTCATAAAACAAACCTACTTAAATGCCAAGAAAATTCCCACCTGGAAACTAGCCCTCTACCTAATTATAAACGTTCCTCTTTTAGGATGCTGGTAGTCAAGACAAGTACCCACAGGACACAAAGAAACTCACGCAGTTTCTATAGCTACTGGCCATAAATTGCACAGTTAAGACCGTACGAATCTTATTAAATACTAGCTTCTGCCAGCGGCTTCGCCCGCGTGGTCCCTAGGGAACATATTCCCGGGATAAAAAGTAGCCTATCTCCTTTCTCAGGCTCTAGACTATCTCTGTACCAAATTTCATTTAAATCGGTTCAGTAGTTTTGGCGTGAAAGCGCGACAGGCAGACAGACAGACAGAGTTACTTTCGCATTTATAATATTAGTAAGGAAGTAAGGATAGTAAGGATAAGAAATGAAAATATAACACATTGATTTGCATTCGTCTCTAATGGGTAAGTTTTTTTTGTGTATAATAATAAAGACTAATTAAAATAACGTAAACACTTGTGGAAATTACAAGTCAAAAGATTTATTTTCTAATATATTTATATAGGTAACCAAATAGTCGAGTGATTAGTCGTTAATAATTGAACATCACTTGAGTCTAGATGACAAGGACAGATTACAAAGAACTAGGAAGTAGGTAATAGAAAAACTACATTTCGTTTCAGATTGGTTTTTAATATTTTACGAGGGTAACGCACCTTAAAATCGTATTCAAAAAGTTGTAAACCTACAACAACAGATTCAAACCTATTTTTGTTGATTTCTTGTTAGAACTTATTTTGTTACTACCTCAAACTGTAGGAAGGTAACTTTTTTCTTCAAATAACTTTTAAAAGCGCTTCAATACATGCAGCTTTCCAAAGTTGACGACCATAACTGGAAGTGAATCGCCAATAAATGTATCAAAACATTACATTAACTTAGATATCGTAAACCCCGTTAGCCACCATTAAACGAATTTACCAATGAAAATGATAAAATGTCTACATTTTTGGGGCATAATTTGAAGAATAGCCATTCATAAACAGCGGGCCCGTTAAAGATTAACTCCTTTCAGTTTTGCATCACTTGCTTGTTTAGAGGTAAGTGCGTCATGCATGTGCCTGTAAAACGAACGTGCCGGAATTATCTCTTTAGGTGGCAGCACAGAAGTGACGGTGTCAAGTATATTCTACTTATAAGTTTGGAATTTGCAACGCAAGATAGTAGTCTTCTTCGCGAAAGTTCCCCTCTAAACGGAGCGTGCAGGAACTGTAGGTGGCAGCACAGAAGCGTCAATGCCGCGTATTTTTAACATAAACGTTTCGAATAATAACAGCAACATTATACGGCATATAAGTCACACTGTACATTTCCGCTAAAGAAGAAGGTAGCTAAGTTCATCTGCCGGCATCGGATTTACTTCAAGAATATATAAAGCTTTAGCTAAGTAAGTATTGTCTGTGGTTTCACTTCAGTCCTAGAGAAACTATCTAAATAGGCCGTGTGTATTACCTACCTGGGTTACTTATGTGATTTTCATCAAAGCGTCATGTCTGCTGCCGTCAGAATATAATATTATAATAACTAGCTAAGTGTGAGTGAAACGGACTCGTACACGACGGGTGCTGTGTTTTTATTTTCCATTTTTTTTTTGTTATACCCGCAATAGAAATACATAATCTGTGAACATGTCAACGCTCTACCTATAACGGTTTATGACAGACGCAAACTTATTAATAAGCTTTCGTTGATGACCTGTCTTGTACGGAACCCTAAAAAGGAACCCTTGTGCATGATTTGACTCACACCCTAAGTGAATTAGGCAGGTTACAGTTACAGGTTACACTGCTTCATGACTCATATTCAAATTAGTCAACCTTTTGTATTTCAAGATAAGATTGTTTTACTTTCATTGGAATCTATACTGTAATCTGTAAGAATAAGAATAATATTCATTTGCTTAAAAACATGGTGTAAAAAGTGTGTTGTATAACATAGATACAATACACTACTACTACTATACTCTGACACTAGGGTGTGTGGGGTCGTTAGACCTTACTGCCCACACGATAAGAAGAAGAAGAAGTATAATACAGTGTGCTATAATCTGTTTCCGTGTACTGAAATCTGATCGAGGTGTTTCTACATACTTTCACATATTTTTAGGTTATGTATAAGTAAGTATAATATTATAAAAGCTTATTGATTGAAGGATAATGTTAGGCACATGTTTAAAAACTCGTGGCTCCTAACATATGTCATTATATTTACAGTGAAATTAAGATATTATACACTTTATTCATTGCTTTACGTTTTATAGTTGGTAACACGCTATGAATTTTAAGTACTAGGTTTATTTTCGTAAAAACGTAGTCATTGCTGTTAATAAATATGTAATTTTTCTTGTTACAAAGTGTCATGTAAACTTTGTTTGACATTCTTAATTAACTTATTCCAAGAAATTTTAATCACTATACACGCAATTTTAATCGCCAACATACTTTATTACCAACAGCTTTCATTCCGATTAAGGAGTTAAAGGAAAACAATAAAGTCACTGAAAATCTTCCCAAGCACCTTGAAATTAAAAACTGTCACAGTTACTTTAGTTTCCATGGGATTTTTTTTTATATCCTTAACCACTCTAACTTTTGAGTCTCGGAATTAACAGTCACCACCAGAAAAAAGCCGAATGTTGGAACAAAAATTTGCGGTAAAAAATTTGCCTTTTTAGAATTCGTAGTGATGACGTATGGAACTGAAACGTGGTTGCTCACAATGGGCCTCATCAGAAGGCTCAAAGTCACTCAAAGGGCAATGGAGAGGGCAATGCTTGGAGTTTCCTTGCGTGATCGAATCAGGAATGTTGATATCCGCAAGAGAACCAAGTTTACCGACATAGCCCGAAGGATCGCCAAACTAAAGTGGCAGTGGGCAGGGCACATTGCTCGCAGAACAGATGGTCGATGGGGCCGAAAAGTTAGAAGGCCTCCCACAAGGTGAAGCGATGATCTGGTGAAGGTCGCGGGTAGCCGATGGATGCGAGACGCACAGGACCGGTCGTTGCGGCGACGCTTGGGAGAGGCCTATGTCCAGCAGTGGACGTCTTTCGGCTGATATGATGATGAAAGAACCTTTATAGTTTTTCCATGTCCTGTCTGTCTGTCGGTCCGCGGTTTAGCTCAGAGACCCTTAGCACTAGAAAATTGGAATTCGGTATCGGTATAAATGTTATTCACGCTGACAAAAAAATGGTAAAATAAAATCATGACAGAACTTTTTTTCTAGGGTGTTGGGTGTCGTTAGATAGGTCGTTTAAAAATATTAAGGGTGTGTAAAACCATTTTTCCATCCAAGGATCTGTTTATGAAATATTAAGCTTTAAAGTGCCAATGTTTGTAACAGTCAAGTGTCCCCTCTCTGCCAGCTAAACGGTTGTTTTAAGAGGCGTGAAAACATTCATGGTTATAGCAAATATAACGAATTTAGAAGGAAAACTATCACGGTTAAGAGCCTAAGTAAATAATTTCGTGGCGCGATTTAGCATCCCTCTCCCCGAGCGCACCGCACACTCTCCTCGTACTCCCGCATCGAAAGTTCAAAAAATCGAATATAGCGACACCCCGTCAACTAATTCAAACCGCCAAATGATTCAGGGTTACTCGCAAGCAAATAATATTAACATACATCGATACTCTTATTAACAACCTTTTTAAAGATAGAAAAAAATAAATATTCAGAGTAGATAAATACTAAAGTTATTTGTGTTATATCATCATCTGCCTAGCCTTATCCCAACTATTTACTGGTCGGCTTTCAGTCAAACCCGAATAAGCTGAATACGTATTTTACGTAGAGCGGCTGCCTACCAGACCTCCACGTCCACAACCCATTAACTGGGTAACACGGAACTTCCTGGCAAGCCAGGAGACAAGTTTAATGGCTTCTGACTGCCAAAGATCTACAAATGACAGCCGAGACCAACGGCTTAAAGTGCTTTCCGAGGCATGGAGGAAAATCGGTGTGTGAAGATGGTCACCCAACCACAGAATAACCTTGGCAAGCGTTGCTTTACCTCGAAGATTGACCCGCGCGGCTGTTATCCTTTAGCCACGAGCTCCTCCATTCGTGTTATAATAAGGCGGTCAAATTGATGTTCAACTTTATTTTGCCACCAAGCTAAGGCCAAGAATTGCAGTTCAAAGGCCGCCATTTTGTTTTCGAGACTTTTCAAGACATTGATCATTATATTAACTTCATTCGAAAGTTCTAATACAATTGAAGAACTTCCAAATCATATTCATCACTGATGGTATGTAATAATGTAAGAGCCTATGCACACGGCGTATTTTTACCGCGCCGACGACGCACGTTTTGCGAACGCGGGTCCACGGCGTTATAGGTAAAAGGACCAAAAAGCAGTTCGTCGCATTTGCATCAATACAAACGCGCGCGACAAGCGCATTCAAAGTACGTGTTTATCGAGTTTGTTTATTAAGAGGGGACTCTAGTCCCGAGGAATTTGATAAATAGGTATTTAAAGAAACTATTGCCGATGCGTCGCACTGTGCCCTGTCAAGTAAAATGCGAAAACGACAATTGCATCAGAGGCTGGTTTTACCTAAAAAACCTTGACCAAAAGACGTTTTGTATTCCTATGTTTTATTCATCAAAACTGGACTGATCTATAAAAAATACGTATCAAAATTTAGAAGAAGACTACATCTATGCTTCTATTTTGATAAAAACTTATCAAATTTGCCTGATAGTCGTCTGAACATGGCGGTAAAAACGGGCTGTTATTTCGGGTTTTTAGATAGTCATAATTCTTTAAGTAATTATGTTTTGGAAAAAAAAAATGAAAGAGCAACGTATTAATTCGATCTAGATTTTTTGGATAAAAAATCATAGCTCTAACAGCAGAATACGTTTGTATGGAGAAAGGCCCAAGAGTTACCGACTAGAGTCCCCTCTTAATTTTCGGAGAAAGGTGTGAGGGAGAGGCACTGCTTGGTTTACTTGTCACTCACACGACATCCGATAGCAGTTGGAATTTTTCCACCATCTTTTATGATTGGGCAATGTTTTAAAAGTTGTATTAAAATGACCATCACTCAATCTTCTTTCGCTCGTGAATGGGTTAATCCAATAATGTCGCATATTTTTTATACTTTCAGTAATAAAGCCAGCGTAAGCAGTGCTGTCTCGTCAGACTCCATTTTACTACTGTTGAGGAGTCTGGTGAAAACACAGATATTTCTGTATAAAAATACATACGCGCGACTGCAGCGCATTTATACCGTCTATCGCCGTATCAGCGCGTTTGTATCGATACAAATAGGTCTATGATTACAGCGCCACAAAATTTTTGAAATCAAAATATGTTAAGAATTTAGCTAGATAAGATTATTTTCTATGTTTAAAAGTAGTTTTCATAAAATCAATACAATGCATTACGCCATGAAAATGAAAATGGCAAAAAGACAGACCGAACTTTGCAATTTTTTTCTATCGAGAAAATTTCTTCGTATCGTGTATTCCTTTAGAATTTAGGTAGATCATAAAGCCAAGAAACATGAACCGAAATATCAAAACCCTATTATAGGTACTTTACGAGAAAAAACAATTCTCAAAACGGCCTTATTATTCGCATAGCCTTAATCAGGCTCTATAAGTTAACGAGTAATAGTCTACTAACCTATAAAATGTACTTTGAGAAAGAAAATTTCATACAAATTCCATTGAAGATTAGTTAGATAAAGTTGTTAGTTAATTTAAAAAAGGTACATAATATATTAACCGAAAGACGTCCACTGTTGGACATAGGCCTCCCCCAAAGAAGGGGGGGGGGGTTTGCCATAAATATAATCGCCACGCTTGGCAGGCGGGTTGGCGATCGCAGTGTATGGTGTTGAGTTTTACAGAGAACGCTGCTGCCCATTTTCTGACGAGTCCCTTAGTCGCCTCTTACGACACCCACGGGAAGTGATGGGATGGATGACATAATATAAATCCAAGAAGTTAGTCAAAAAGCACTAATTGTGATGTTCATCTACGGAACTCTGCTGAACGATTTTTTTTAAAGGACTCTCTTTTCTTGTAGCTAAACATTCCTATCCTCAAACTTGTTGTAAAAGGCAAAGCCTTCGCCTATTAGTACCGAAAAAACGTATACCGAGTGTGAGCTACTTGGTTTTTGATTCGCTCAGCATAAACTCTGGGTTCGCTAGAATAGGTCGTTAGCGAGATTTTGTGCGAATGCAACTTATGTAAATAAAAACCACTCGACTTTAAAGGAGCAATCATAGGACACACTTGTAATTAAATTCTGTTCAATTAAAATATCACAGATTAATTAGTTGGATCTGGGCAATAGGCTGTTAAGGCCTGGACCTACTGGTTAGTTGGAATAAAATTATTTGGAACAAACCAATCATTGTACAGCAAAATTATTTTTATCAATGTCAACAAATCAATCAATATCTAATATATAAAAATCTCGTGTCACGGTGTTTGTAACCGAACTCCTCCGAAACGGCTCGACCGATTTTCATGAAATTTTGTGTGTATATTTGGTAAGTATGAGAGTAACTGGTAGGCTATTTTTTATATTTGGCAAAACAACGTTTGCCGGGTCAGCTAGTATTATATATAAATGTCTTCCGTTACTGACTGATTGATTGACTGATAGAAAACGCACAGCCGAAACTGCTGGTCGTAAAAAGCTGAAATTTGCCATGTAGGTTCTTTGGGGAGTGTAGCGGAGCACTAAGAGGATTTCCCGAAATTCCTACGGGAATGGGAAACAACGGGATATGCGCGTACGAAGTCGCGGGAAAAGCTAGTTAACTCTAAGAATATTTGTAAAACGCAGCCAAATATTGGAAAATTTCAATGACGTATAAAAGTCTCAAGCAGCCCGATACTATTTATCCTTGATCATCATATCATTTAGTTTAACGACACTTTTCAGCTGGTGCTTTAAAGTTTTAATTTAACTTTTAGCTACAAGTTAAACTAAATCTCAGTCAAACTCAATTTAATTTGTAATAAGAACAACAAAATGATTTCCATAAATTGCAATTTTTGTAGCGCTGTTAAAACGAATTGATATAAAAACGTAAATGTTTATTATAATAAATATGAGAATTAATCGTCTGCAACAACCTCAATATTCTTGTGATTTAATTCGGTTGGTATCTGACATATAACATGTATCTAGTTAGCAATCACTATTATAATGATGTCTCAGTGCGAGCCATTCAACCTGTAACAGACTAAACGCAATACCTCTTAAGGGGTCAATGTACTCATCATTATGAACGACTTTCACTATGGGACCAACACTGAAATCGCGAAACAAACCAATCATTGTATAGCAAAATTATTTTTATCAATGTCAACAAATCAATCAATATCTAATATATAAAAATCTCGTGTCACGGTGTTTGTTACCGAACTCCTCCGAAACGGTTCGACCGATTTTCATGAAATTTTGTGTGTATATTTTGTAGGTATGAGAGTAACTGGTAGGCTATTTTTTTTTTTTTGGCAAAACAACGTTTGCCGGGTCAGCTAGTATCTATACATATAATAAATCTGTTGAAGAGTCGTTTTTGTACATTCAAAATAAAAATAAAAAAAATAGCTAGGGAGATAAAGGGTAACTTACAGAACCCATTTCCATCATTTTTGGAATTTTTGTCTGTTTGTCTGTTTATCTGTTTGGATGTGCAGGCATCACGTCAAAAGTACAGAAATAACGTAGATAACTTTCACGCATTGAAATTGTACGTGACTGGAGGTATAACTTAGTTTTTGTTTCATCGCAATCGGTTCACTCTATCAAAAGATATTTGTATTTAAAGGTTTCGTTTAAAGTTTCATTACGTGAAGCACATACATGCACCGCCATCTATTGAGATTAAATAGTAACAGTTTAGAACTGTTTCATGAATGAATGCGTATATTATTATTTTGTGAAACTCTTAATACCAAAGGAAAAAAAAACATTTAGTCATATCGTTTCATTTATCGTAACATGTGAGCTTCTAAGTTTGAACTTATATTTTGACAGTTCAACTACATTGTCGATTGATGGCGATGTACTGATGACGCGTTCTTCTGAATTGCGGTGTTATCAGCAGATTGGTCAATGTCTGACAAATAAAGTTTGGATACCTATGCTATGTAGCTAATTAGAAGGTGATAACGATATGTTTGACCGAAAAAGAAAAAAGAGAAGAGTAGTGATTCATGAATTTTATTGTGATTCGAATCGACATAATTAATCAGGGTTAAGCAACGCTTGCCAAGGTTGGTCTGTAGATGGGAGACCATCATAACATACCGAGTTTCCTCCGTGCCTCGGAAAACACGTTAAGCCGTTGGTCCCGGCTGTCATTTGAAGATCTTTGGCAGTCGTTACGGATTGTCAGAAGGCAGTAAATCTGGCTCCAGTCTTGCCAGGAACTACCGTGTTACCCAAATAATGGGTTGTGAAGGTCTGGTAGGCAGCCGCTTCATGTAAAATACTGGTATTCAGCTAAATCCGATTTGACTGGAAGCCGACCCCAATATATTTGGGAAAAGGTTAGGCAGATGATGAGTTGCACGAGTCTTCAAGATTAAGCTACGCTTTCCGAGATCGGTCTGTGGATGGGTGACCATTTTAACATACCGAGATTCCTACGTACCTCGGCATATAATAGCAGCCCGGGTCGATCTTCAAGGCTTGCCAAGGTCATTCTGTGGATGGGTGACCATTTTAACATACCGAGATTCCTACGTACCACAGAATATAATAGCCGCCCGGGTCGATCTTCAAGGTTAAGCAACGCTTGCCAAGGTCAGTCTGTGGATGGGTGACCATTTTAACATACCGAGATTCCTACGTACCACAGAATATACTAGCCGCCTGGGTCGATCTTCAAGGTTAAGCAACGCTTGCCAAGGTCAGTCTGTGGATGGGTGACCATTTTAACATACCGAGATTCCTACGTACCACAGAATATAATAGCCACCCGGGTCGATCTTCAAGGTTAAGCAACGCTTGCCAAGGTCAGTCTGTGGATGGGTGACCATTTTAACATACCGAGATTCCTACGTACCACAGAATATACTAGCCGCCCGGGTCGATCTTCAAGGTTAAGCAACGCTTGCCAAGGTCAGTCTGTGGATGGGTGACCATTTTAACATACCGAGATTCCTACGTACCACAGAATATACTAGCCGCCCGGGTCGATCTTCAAGGTTAAGCAACGCTTGCCAAGGTCAGTCTGTGGATGGGTGACCATTTTAACATACCGAGATTCCTACGTACCACAGAATATACTAGCCGCCCGGGTCGATCTTCAAGGTTAAGCAACGCTTGCCAAGGTCAGTCTGTGGATGGGTGACCATTTTAACATACCGAGATTCCTACGTACCACGGAATATAATAGCCGCCCGGGTCGATCTTCAAGGTTAAGCAACGCTTGCCAAGGTCAGTCTGTGGATGGGTGACCATTTTAACATACCGAGATTCCTACGTACCACAGAATATACTAGCCGCCCGGGTCGATCTTCAAGGTTAAGCAACGCTTGCCAAGGTCAGTCTGTGGATGGGTGACCATTTTAACATACCGAGATTCCTACGTACCACGGAATATAATAGCCGCCCGGGTCGATCTTCAAGGTTAAGCAACGCTTGCCAAGGTCAGTCTGTGGATGGGTGACCATTTTAACATACCGAGATTCCTACGTACCTCGGAATATAATAGCCGCCCGGGTCGATCTTCAAGGCTTGCCAAGGTCAGTCTGTGGATGGGTGACCATTTTAACATACCGAGATTCCTACGTACCACAGAATATACTAGCCGCCCGGGTCGATCTTCAAGGCTTGCCAAGGTCAGTCTGTGGATGGGTGACCATTTTAACATACCGAGATTCCTACGTACCTCTGAATATAATAGCTGCCCGGGTCGATCTTCAACGCTTGCCAAGGTCAGTCTGTGGATGGGTGACCATTTTAACATACCTATCGAGAAGAGATCTCCGGCAGTCTTTACGGATTGTCAGAAGCCGACAAATCTGACACCTACAGTCTTGCCAAGAAGTATCGTGTTACACAGTATTGTAGGGTTGTAGAGGTCTGGTAGGCAGCCGCTCCAATCCCGTTTGACTGGAAGCTGACTCCAATATAGCTGGGAAAAGGCTAGGCAGATGATGCTTCATAGTAAAAAACTGAAATGATTTGCGAAAAACACTTAATTTACAGTTGGCAAAACTGGGTTCAGATTACAAACGTAATTTGGTTTCAATTTCCTTTATCCACTAGGGAGACGGTCTAAGTGACATCCCGGAATTTAATAGAATTTAGGATTCCCAAAAAATAAATAAATTCATAATTATATTTTCGTCACACCTACCCTATTCATAGACGGCCTAAGCATCGGCCAGCCTGTTCATTTAATGTTGTCACATGACAGACCCATTCGCCACTTTGACACATTTGCGCATTGGGGATCATTTAGGCCGCTGATTAACCGCCATTCAATGAAAAGGACAATAAAACGGCAGAGTTACTCTCTCAAGGACCGTCAGCCCCAATTGGGGCTTTTTTAATATATGCTTAACCTTTTCCCAACTATATTCGGATCAGCTTCCGATCAACACGGCGAAGTCGCGGTATGTTAAATAATATGGCCAACTATTCACAGAGCCACCCAGGCAAGAGTTGGTAAACCATGAAGATCGACCCGTGCGACTGTTATTATTTAGCTACGAGCTCCTCATTTAATAAGTCTCCTCTTTCAGTACCTATTAAATATCGATTAAAAAATTATATTATTCTTACACAGTAAATCGATTCTATAAACCCGGTAGAACTGTTTAACATAAAATGTGAAAATTAATCGGTGTTCTGTAATCTGCAATTGTCAGGAAAAATCAAAGAAATTGTTTCTTTTTGCTGGCTGGACAAAATTAAGAATCAACTTTATTCATCAGTTTCTTTGTTTCGTAGTTTGAAGACTACCTACCACCGTTCGTTCGATAGTCGGTTTTGTTGATTTTGATACCTACCTTGAAGTACCAGGAGATTACCCGGGCTAATCGGCATTTCAACCGGAAGATATGATAGAGTGCCTGCATTAGGTACCCTCTTCCTATTTTCTTAATTTTGAGACAGATCAGGATACGCAAGGTATTAACTTAAAGTAAATTTGATCTATGCAACATATATTTTTCGACATCCACGCGAACGAAGTCGCGGGCACAGCTAGTTATATATAAATGTCTTCCGTTACTGACTGATTGATTGACTGATAGACAACGCACAGCCGAAACTGCTGGTCGTAAAAAGCTGAAATATGCCATGTAGGTTCTTTGGGGAGTGTAGCGGAGCACTAAGAGGATTTCCCGAAATTCCTACGGGAATGGGAAACAACGGGATATGCGCGTACGAAGTCGCGGGAAAAGCTAGTTAACTTTAAGAATATTTGTAAAACGCAGCCAAATATTGGAAAATTTCAATGACGTATAAAAGTCCCAAGCAGCCCGATACTATTTATCCTTGGTCATCATATCATTTAGTTTAACGACACTTTTCAGCTGGTGCTGTAAAGTTTTAATTTAATTTTTAGTTGCAAGTTAAACTAAATCTCAGTCAAACTCAATTTAATTTGTAATAAGAACAACAAAATGATTGCCATAAATTGCAATTTTTGTAGCGCTGTTAAAACAAATTGATATAAAAACGTAAATGTTTATTTTAATAAATATGAGAATTAATCGTCTGCAACAACCTCAATATTCTTGTGGTTTAATTCGGTTGGTATCTGACATATAACATGTACCTATCTAGTTAGCAATCACTATTGTAATGATGTCTCAGTGCGAGCCATACAACCTGTAAAAGAATAAACGCAATATCTCTTAAGGGGTCATTGTACTCATCATTATGAACAACTTTCACTATGGGACCAATTACTAAATCGCGAAAAAAAAATCGACACCCCCATACATTTCTGTGCGCATAACTCGACAAAATGTACCTGATCAGCTGTTTTTTTTGGTCCCATAGTAAAAGTTGTTCATAATGATGAGTACAATGACTCCTTAAGAGTTAATAGAGTAAGTTATACGTTGTATGGCGCCGAACGTTTCATTCAGATTGGCTTGTATTTGATTGACTTTCAACTGGAACCTGTGTTTATTGCTTAGAGCGGGGGTGCTCGGACTTGTGGTAGCCTTGATTCACCTCAACATATATATAGATACTAGCTGACCCGCGCAACTTCATTTACGTCACATTTTTCATTACGTTCGTCTTAGCGTGATGATATGTAGTCTTAATATGTAGCCTTCCTCGATAAATGGGCTATCTAACACTGAAAGAATTTTTCGAAACGGACCAGTAGTTCCTGAGATTAGCGCTTTCAATCAATCAAACAAACAAACTCTTCAGCTTTATATATAAGTGATCGTATTATTATGCTCAAAGAAATTATGTTTAAAAATTATGCCTAAGCTGTAATGCGTATATAATGTTAAGCGAAAATATAATTAGAAGAAACAAAAGTATGCCAAGTTATATTAGGTCTTAAAATTTTATGCAAATGGATATGGTACCAAAAATCTCGTGGCACGGAGTTTGTTATCGAACTCCTCCGAAATGGCTTGACCGATTTTTATTAATTTTTTTGTTTATATTTGTTAAGTCTGAGAAAAGGTCGTTGCCTATTTTTTTTCCTATGGCAAAACGACGTTTGCCAAGTCAGCTAGTATTTACATAAAACCATCACAAGTTCAATTAAAAATCGATCCCCGATATCAGTAGCACCATAATTACAAGTCTACAACTACACTAGAGCGCGTCCGTCGGCCGTCCAGTGCAAACAAGTTTCCGTACAACTGATCCCCTGATGGATGAGCCGCCATTCCTGCTCGCTTATTTTCGCCAACTAATTAAAATTTCGACGTCGCCGGTAAAGCGGCAATTACGGGCGAGATTGCGCGATACAGTGCAAAGGGTCCGCTTAGTAACTAATGCAGGTAACTCGAGAACATACAGGGCTGGTAGACACTCTTGTTGGAGTATTTTGTGGTAATAATAAATACAAACATATGTGTTCTGGAGGAAATTTTGCAGTATAAATAGGAGGACTGGAAGACTAAATGAAGAAAAGGGTAAACAGGCGGTGACTACTGAGATGACGTCTAATAGAACGTTTGGAAGATGGAGAAGAAGACATGCTCCGCTGGCCCCAAATAACTTGGGAAAAGGGCAAGAGGTAAAGCTTGACCGGTAACTGGTCCGACCCAATCCCACAGGATTGAGCCTGACCAGCTACTGGTGAAGCTTAAGTGTAAGCTTAGCGTCTTTTTGGGTATCTAACATTTTTGGTTTTGGTGCCATGGGGTGCAGTTTCCTGAGGGTTCTTCTCGGACTGCATAATAAATACAACGTTGCTTATAAACATGATAAAATAAAGTACTAAAAAGCCTCAGAAAACACGTCAATTTTCGAGTTCTTTTCGTACTTTAAGAAACCTTGCATTATAATAGGTCAAGAAATACAAGTCATCTTACAAATCACCGTGACAAGTGGCTAAATAGATTGTTTATCGTTGGTTATTTTTTTTACTGTTCATTGGAAGGTAAAAGATGGAGTATATATCTGCTTATTATCCCCTGTAAGCGGCAATTACGAGTCAACCGAGGAAACGAGTTGCTATAATGCTCGCGGCCGGCGATAACCAACCTGTCTGTACTTATGCACGATGAGATGCGATTTTTAAACATTATAAATGGATGCTGTGACTGAGCTTAGATAGGCATCATAAACACCTACTAGCGCATAACTTTGTTGCTAGGAATAGAAAAGTTGTGGGTAAAATTAAAGCTCGTATACATGCCAATGACCTTGTGCTTATAAAAGGAGCTAACTACTCCTCTACGCGCCACTCCGCTACCCGCATTTTTAATTTAATATAAAAAATAACACACATTTTCGTTTGTATTGCAAAGCAGTAGATATTTTTTTTTAGACTTTTGTTAAAAAATGAAGGAGTAAAATGGTTTCATCTCAACGATTTGGACGTGATTTGGTGTTTTTTAGGGTTCCGAAAAAAAAGGAACCCTTATTAGGGTTCCGAAAAAAAAGGAACCCTTATAGGATCACTCGGGTGTCTGTCTGTCTGTCTGTCTGTCTGTCTGTCTGTCTGTCCGTCTGTCACAGCCTGTTTTCTCCGGATCCACTGGACCGATCCTGTTGAAATGTGGTACACATATGGACTTCTATGACCCAAACACGGACGCGTTACGTAAATTATTAAATTTTTAGTATGGGGGTCACTTTTGGCAAACTAGAAAATTAAAAAAAAAAGTTTTTTGAACAATTTCGTGTGACATATCAAATGAAAGGGCTTACTGTGAGGGTTTTAATTATATTTTTTTCATAATTTTAAAATAAATGGTTTAGAAGTTATTCGAAAAATTAGACGAAAAATGACCATTCCCCCCCTCTTGTCTTCGAAACTACTGAGCCTAAAATTTTGAAAAAAATGGAGATAATAGATCTTTACCTAAAGATTACAGGAAAACCTATTAGAAGTCTGTAGCGATAAAATAACATGTTAAAAAAAATTAAATTCGTTCGGAACCCTTTGCACGCGAGTCCGACTCGCACTTGGCCAGTTTTTTTTTCTTAATACGTGATACCGATACATAAATTCTGGCTAAACCAAAATACGTACCATATCATGTAGATTACTACCTATTTTTTTCAGATGTAAGTTCTCAGTAAATGTCAACGAAAAGTTGCCTCATCTGCACGCTGTTTTTAAGCATTTCTCGAGAGAGCAGCCTATAAAAGACGACGCCCTCGTGAAAGTGGGAAAATACCCTACAGATCGGATTTCCGGAATAAAAGTATTCAATATTCCATTTCAAGACATGGTTTACGTTTGTGCTAAGATTCATTCATACCCGTTCAGCCGTAAGGACGTAAAGAGCGAACAAACAGACATACAGAGTTACTGTTGCATTGAAATTTTCGTATGGATTTCATCGACTTGCTAAAACTGCACATTTACTAGTGAATAGTAAATGTGCATTTTCTATCACGGGTTGTTTTCCGTGCTGTTTGTACGTATAGTAGCTGTAATACAGTCCACGCTACATGTAGCTGTAATACAGTCCACGCTACATGTAGCTGTAATACAGTCCACGCTACATGTAGCTGTAATACAGTCCACGCTACATGTAGCTGTAATACAATCAATCCACGCTACATGTAGCTGTAATACAGTCCACGCTACATGTAGCTGTAATACAATCCACGCTACATGTAGCTGTAATACAATCCACGCTACATGTAGCTGTAATACAGTCCACGCTACATGTAGCTGTAATACAGTCCACGCTACATGTAGCTGTAATACAGTCCACGCTACATGTAGCTGTAATACAGTCCACGCTATTTGTAGCTGTAATACAGTCCACGCTACATGTAGCTGTAATACAGTCCACGCTACATGTAGCTGTAATACAATCCACGCTACATGTAGCTGTAATACAGTCCACGCTACATGTAGCTGTAATACAGTCCACGCTACATGTAGCTGTAATACAATCCACGCTACATGTAGCTGTAATACAATCCACGCTACATGTAGCTGTAATACAGTCCACGCTACATGTAGCTGTAATACAATCCACGCTACATGTAGCTGTAATACAGTCCACGCTACATGTAGCTGTAATACAGTCCACGCTACATGTAGCTGTAATACAGTCCACGCTACATGTAGCTGTAATACAATCAATCCACGCTACATGTAGCTGTAACACAGTCCACGCTACATGTAGCTGTAATACAGTCCACGCTACATGTAGCTGTAATACAGTCCACGCTACATGTAGCTGTAATACAGTCCACGCTACATGTAGCTGTAATACAGTCCACGCTACATGTAGCTGTAATACAGTCCACGCTACATGTAGCTGTAATACAGTCCACGCTACATGTAGCTGTAATACAATCCACGCTACATGTAGCTGTAATACAATCCACGCTACATGTAGCTGTAATACAGTCCACGCTACATGTAGCTGTAATACAGTCCACGCTACATGTAGCTGTAATACAGTCCACGCTACATGTAGCTGTAATACAGTCCACGCTATTTGTAGCTGTAATACAGTCCACGCTACATGTAGCTGTAATACAGTCCACGCTACATGTAGCTGTAATACAATCCACGCTACATGTAGCTGTAATACAGTCCACGCTACATGTAGCTGTAATACAGTCCACGCTACATGTAGCTGTAATACAATCCACGCTACATGTAGCTGTAATACAATCCACGCTACATGTAGCTGTAATACAGTCCACGCTACATGTAGCTGTAATACAATCCACGCTACATGTAGCTGTAATACAGTCCACGCTACATGTAGCTGTAATACAGTCCACGCTACATGTAGTTGTAATACAGTCCACGCTACATGTAGCTGTAATACAGTCCACGCTACATGTAGCTGTAATACAATCTACGCTACATGTAGCTGTAATACAGTCCACGCTACATGTAGCTGTAATACAATCTACGCTACATGTAGCTGTAATACAGTCCACGCTACATGTAGCTGTAATACAGTCCACGCTACATGTAGCTGTAATACAGTCCACGCTACATGTAGCTGTAATACAATCTACGCTACATGTAGCTGTAATACAGTCCACGCTACATGTAGCTGTAATACAGTCCACGCTACATGTAGCTGTAATACAGTCCACGCTACATGTAGCTGTAATACAGTCCACGCTACATGTAGCTGTAATACAGTCCACGCTACATGTAGCTGTAATACAATCTACGCTACATGTAGCTGTAATACAGTCCACGCTACATGTAGCTGTAATACAGTCCACGCTACATGTAGCTGTAATACAGTCCACGCTACATGTAGCTGTAATACAGTCCACGCTACATGTAGCTGTAATACAGTCCACGCTACATGTAGCTGTAATACAATCTACGCTACATGTAGCTGTAATACAATCTACGCTACATGTAGCTGTAATACAGTCCACGCTACATGTAGCTGTAATACAATCCACGCTACATGTAGCTGTAATACAGTCCACGCTACATGTAGCTGTAATACAGTCCACGCTACATGTAGCTGTAATACAGTCCACGCTACATGTAGCTGTAATACAGTCCACGCTACATGTAGCTGTAATACAGTCCACGCTACATGTAGCTGTAATACAGTCCACGCTACATGTAGCTGTAATACAGTCCACGCTACATGTAGCTGTAATACAATCTACGCTACATGTAGCTGTAATACAGTCCACGCTACATGTAGCTGTAATACAGTCCACGCTACATGTAGCTGTAACACAGTCCACGCTACATGTAGCTGTAACACAGTCCACGCTACATGTAGCTGTAACACAGTCCACGCTACATGTAGCTGTAACACAGTCCACGCTACATGTAGCTGTAATACAGTCCACGCTACATGTAGCTGTAATACAATCCACGCTACATGTAGCTGTAACACAGTCCACGCTACATGTAGCTGTAACACAGTCCACGCTACATGTAGCTGTAATACAGTCCACGCTACATGTAGCTGTAATACAATCCACGCTACATGTAGCTGTAATACAATCGAACAACTCGCAAATCTCACAAATGAATAGTAAATGTGCATTTTCTATCACGGGTTGTTTTCCGTGCTGTTTGTACGTATAGTAGCTGTAATACAGTCCACGCTACATGTAGCTTTAATACAGTCCACGCTTCATGAAGCTGTAATACAATCGAACAACTCGCAAATCTCACAAATGAATAGTAAATGTGCATTTTCTATCACGGGTTGTTTTCCGTGCTGTTTGTACGTATAGTAGCTGTAATACAGTCCACGCTACATGTAGCTGTAATACAGTCCACGCTACATGTAGCTGTAATACAGTCCACGCTACATGTAGCTGTAATACAATCCACGCTACATGTAGCTGTAATACAGTCCACGCTACATGTAGCTGTAATACAGTCCACGCTACACGTAGCTGTAATACAATCCACGCTACATGTAGCTGTAATACAATCCACGCTACATGTAGCTGTAATACAGTCCACGCTACATGTAGCTGTAATACAATCCACGCTACATGTAGCTGTAATACAATCCACGCTACATGTAGCTGTAATACAGTCCACGCTACATGTAGCTGTAATACAGTCCACGCTACATGTAGCTGTAATACAGTCCACGCTACATGTAGCTGTAATACAATCCACGCTACATGTAGCTGTAATACAGTCCACGCTACATGTAGCTGTAATACAATCCACGCTACATGTAGCTGTAATACAGTCCACGCTACATGTAGCTGTAATACAGTCCACGCTACATGTAGCTGTAATACAGTCCACGCTACATGTAGCTGTAATACAATCCACGCTACATGTAGCTGTAATACAATCCACGCTACATGTAGCTGTAATACAGTCCACGCTACATGTAGCTGTAATACAGTCCACGCTACATGTAGCTGTAATACAGTCCACGCTACATGTAGCTGTAATACAGTCCACGCTACATGTAGCTGTAATACAGTCCACGCTACATGTAGCTGTAATACAGTCCACGCTACATGTAGCTGTAATACAATCGAACAACTCGCAAATCTCACAAAATTGTTTGGTTTGCTGTTAAAGAATCCAATTGTGGTTTAAATTCTCCTATGAACAATTTGCGCATTTTTGTATACAATGCAACTCATCGATGATGAAATTCACAAAGAATTAGCAAATTTCATTTTCCACAATCACCAAACGAAACAGTGGCGAAGATTGTAAGTAATTCATCATTGATTTATAAGAAATTTTAACTAACTATTACTCTTATAGAATAAAATGTGATTTTATGATTAACATTGATATTCAGTTCTCATCACGAGTCAATGTATCAATCGGTGATATAGATGAGAGGCCCTATTGCTCGATATTACTTTCTCTTCATTATTTATGCAGATCAGTAGCTGTCGTGTGAGAACCTTAAAGTAGAACATATTGGAAAAGGCATTTTCAACTAATAACTGTATTTGCCTAATTAGGTACAAATGTTTGCGCCAGAATAAGATCGATTAGGTTACATACACCATGCATGTTTTAAGAAACTATAAGTATTTATTTACAAGTTGAGTGCACTAGGGCAATATATCTTCAATGTTTGAAAACATTGTGTTACATGTCACAAGTTTAATTACGAACTGCAGTAATTTATGTACCGAACGAACAGAAGTACGGCGCGGCGAGGTAAATATGTAGATATTAGCTGTTAGCTGTTGCTGCTAAAGCTTAAGGCATACAACTTTCGCAAACAAAGGGGAACGGCTGAATTTAATTTTCTCCTGCCCATCAATTGAGGTTACCTTATGCATCCACTACATACAGCGTTTACCCCAATATGTATATTTAAAAATGATGTGTATTTAAAAACTACACGAGTGAGTTCATTCATTCGTCTGTTACAGTGGAAGGAGTGAGCGATAAATTATAAATTTAATAACCTGTCAGTAATCGACGATAGTAATCAAGAAACATTCTAGTAGGCTAGCCGGCCTTTTATTAAGTTCTTATAAAGGGAAACTAAACGCACAGCGCGTGTGTGCTACTGAGTAATTTAATGATACAATGTGATTGTGTATTCAATTAGTGGAGTCATATCGCATGCAAGCAATTGTGAATGCTCGGAGCTATCAAATCGCGCCACTTATGTGCTGCGCAGAGTGATTGCCGAGCGGGCACCGCCGCGACGCGACGCCGCTTACCTACCACACGACACTGCCGTGCGAGTCACGACACACGGACGCATCACGCACCGCGCCCTCATTAATTCAACGAAGAATTATATCTTCATCGACTTCTGTGAGCTAGCGAGCTTCCTCTCTATAATTATCTCATATTAGGGACTATTATCGTATACGATGCGCTATCAATTTAATGCGTCGCCATTTAAATAATCGGCCTTAGACAATAGCCACCGGATTGCACACACATTACAGTACAATGTGAATTTCGCAAGTATCCGCGGCATGCATGATGCATGAGCGCGTGAGCACGCTAACCATACCTTGCGCGGACTCCTTGTGTAATAACTGGAAATGCTATGAATTTATCATTATATGACAGCCGTTTCCATGTCTGACGCTTGTGCGACGACGCGCCACGACCAGCCATTTAAATAATTTACAAATTAATTAAACGTTCGTGTGAAGAAAAATACATTTCATTTATTTGCAATACTTCAATGGCCTTTTCAATTCAGGTAGACGCAGCCCGCCCTCGAGCCACTCGAAAGCTATTTGCGATTATTTCCAAATTTCATTATTGCGTTATCATTTTGTTAATCACTGTAGTCGGTCAACGGGTTTGCTGCCTTATATCTGATCGTTAGGGTCGATATTGAAACGCGGTGATATTGAAAAAGTAAGGAGATGAAAGATGCCGCCACCATTTGTCACTACTATGGGAACGAGGTGGCGCAGTAAAGTACCGGCCCGCCCTGTTTGCACCTCGGGCCGCGGCGTTTTCTTTTTCTCCGCGAACGTCCGCCGGAATGCGAACTTAATGGTTTCGGTTTTGAGACCAGAACCAATCACTCCGTCATCAAAATTATGGAAACATTACGCGAGGCCTGTTTGATGAAAGTCACGGACCGATGTGGAAAATGTGAATTAATGTAAAAACTCATTGCCGAAATGTTTTGATAATGGTGTCCGTATTAAGAGCTGGCCGAGCAAAATGTTTACAAAATCATGATGATCATTATCTTTTAATTAAAACCATCCACATTCCGTAGGTACTCTTACAAATAGAAACACAAAATGTTTTTTTTTAAAGATTTAATGTAAAAAAGGCAAACAAAACGAAATATTTATGATAACGACAATCTCTGTCCGACAATCTGTGATGCTGATGACCGATGAGAATGGACGAGTGCCGCCAGCCGCCTTCCTTATATTGCCCGTCGCGGTGTTGCTATTCTCGATTTTAAGTTTTATCTTATAATACTGCAATTAGTAATTAATTCGTTCACACAATCGGCAATGGAAAATATTGCATTGTGTCAAGAGTGACAGAATAGTTATTTGTTGCAAGGCTGCAAACTTCCAACTTGTTTTTTGGCGTCAAAGTTATGAGACCTCACTACAGCGAAGAAAATACTAGTTGCAAGAAAATCAGCATAAAAATTAGTGTTCATTTATTTATTAGTTTTTCCCGCGACATCGTACGCGCATACTTCGTTTTTCCCGTCCCCATAGGAATTTCGGAAAATCCTCTCGTAGTGCTTTCCAACACTCCTCAAGGAACCTACATGCCAAATGTCAGCTTTCCACGACCAGTAGTTTCGGCTGTGCATTGTCTGTCAGTCATTCACTCAGTCACTCAGTCACTCAGTAACAGAAGAGTTTTATATATATGTATTGATCAATTAACAGTAAAATTGCTACAATTGGTAATATACAAAGTTTTTTATGCTTGTGTACTATTACGAGGTAAATTGGTAAATTTGTGAAAAATTGCTCAATTTCATTGGATTGAATTGTGAATGTTGGAGACACATACGGATTGGCCGGCGATTGAAAACGGTTTTCTATCGTGCTGTCTTTGGAAATTGAAGGACAAGTCCAAGGATCCGGAAAAAATTGTTTTAAATATGTATCTCTATGTATCCTTCTGTATGAGATAGTTGGCAACACCAAGGCGTTGCTGGCCTACCTTGGTGAGCTGGGGAGGATCGAATGACACATTTGTCCCACCTGCACGCAAAATACGCGCTTAGTCGTGGAGTTGCGGAAACCAGTCCGATTTACATACATACATAACATTTATCCTTCTGCCACGGTACTGGACTTCCAGTCGCCGTGACGCTTAAGCGTGATCAGATCAGCGTCCGAATCAGCCAAAAGTGTGGCTTCTAAAACAATACCCGGTGTTTTGCTCTGGTTCCTGTAGTCCAAGGAACGTGGTTATTTCACGTGGCAAATCACCATTCTTAGTACTTCCCTCAGGCTATTTAACACATTTTCAGTACTTGATTTCCTTGTTTTAGATAGTTCAATGAAGTATGATAATACTTATCAAGCACGCTTTGAAGCATTATAGTCTCCGAAAACGTTTTTGCACCTTGAGAATGTCTCCTTGCAATATTGAACGCTTTATGTATTTTCGCGCGATTTTTCCTGAAGAAAACTCAATTCGGCTCTATGTACCACTTGCACTAACTCTGCAGGTATTAAATTTATATCTTCGTCGTTGCTGGACTCGCTCATATTTTATGATTTCTTACAATTTTATCAAAAAACAAATACTGCAGAAAAATTTGCTCAATTAATGTCGAGCTGAGCGAATAATTCGTGTAGTTTTGAAAATTGGTACAGTTGTTCTTTGAGGTGTCCAGATGAACATAATAAAATTCCCCGAGGGTGGGAGGTGAGCTAATATAGTCCCCGAGGTTGGATAATTAACGTATAAGTGAGTAAAGAGATATTTTTAATCGTTTTTCCCCCTTCCCCTCACCGTCGGCTCACCTCCCACCCTTGGGGACTTTTAGTATGTTCATCTGGATACCTCAAAGAACAACTGTGCCTTATAGGTAAGCTCGCTCCATCGTTGACTTTGTATCTGTCATCTCTGACCTAGACTAGAGTTAAGAGCAAACCCATAACAAATAAAAATCCTGCACTAAAACTAAATTTTAAAAAGATTTTTTCATGCTGACATCGTGCTGACCAGACTGTGAGGATGGCGCATTGAAATAAAATAAGAATTAATGAATTTTCAGTGGACTAGAAAAATTATGAACAGTAGGTTTGAATTATAAAAACTCTTTCCACGCTAGCGTATAAATGTAGAATGCACTTTTGTACTCAGATTTCGAATGACATTTTCCGAGGTTGTGAGGTGAAAAGATACTGTCTTGGAAAATATATTATTCTAGTTCTCATTAGCGTTGTTGATTCATCCAGTCATGCTCGGGTGCAGGCACTCAAGTTCGCGTGTAAACAGAGCGACGTTATTAATAGCAATGAAATAATTTGTGGCACTAATATGTAGATTCGGGTGCGTGGAGCAGTCCGGTCGACCATATTCCGTCGCCCGTCGGTCAGCCGACCATTAGACGCAAAACGCCAAATCATTTACAAAAAAGCGAGAACCCGCCTCACACTATTTACATAATTTATTCATTACGACGTCCAAGTGTTGTAACTTGGAAACTAAACAATCATTTTTAGTGTGCATGATCATAGTCTAAGTTTTCATTTGTGGGAGTCGGAATTTATTTATTTGACGCTAAGCGTCATAAATTTCTTAAATGTTCCTTTGCCATTTCATAATTAGAGGAAAGTTAATCAAAGAAAAATTGATACATAGAATATTGTTTATACTTAGTTCTGTCTTCTTCACCACTGTCTGTTAAAAATTCTTCAGATAATTTTCAAAACGGAGTATATGAAGCAAATTATTGAAACAAAAGTACCTACAGATTGTTCGTCCCTAGTCCCTTAAACATCCAAACATACTCAACAAAACGAGTTACAACGCTGCTCTAGTGCGGCCGTGATACAATCTTCCAAATATTAAACTAATATTTAGGCAACACTTTGGCCGCCGCCGCCTCATTTGCATAAGGTGCGGTCTTACTCCACAATAGCGCGAGTTTTCAGTGAAACTACTCGACTCACGGTTATTTTATTGTTTACATACACCATGTGAACTCTGTAATTTTATTTGGTACCGTAGAATGCCGCGTTCAAACCTATTGTTTTTAAATAAACACAATGAAGGTTAGTAATAGAAAGAATTAATCCAAATTAAATATTGTTTTAACTATCACAATCAGTGCACACGCAAATATAATAATAAATAAAGCAAAATTCACGATATTATCACAGACCCGTTTCGACAAAATGCAGCAAAACAAAGACTTATTTTTTACTGGATGAGCAAAGCAAACCATCGGGCATAAAGTGACTGAAACAAAAGCCTCACAACATTCAATATATCGCCGGTTCTCAAAGCTAGTGAAAAGTTTCTATTACCGCGCGTAAACGCTTAGTGGGACCACGGCTTAAGCCGCGTGTAGCTGTAAGTATCATAATCTTATCCCATTAGTCTGTTAATGTTATGTCTTTGCCGGCGGGCTTTGACTTGTGTTTTATTACGCCGCTATTAATTGTGTACGATCCTCTGAAGAATTTCATAAATAAGCCTTTGTTTTCCGCGGTACTCGTTGTAAGGCGGTTGTGTGTGAAGCGAACTTTTTGTTAAAACACTCGCTTTGATTTGTATGTGAATTTTTGTATGAAGATTTATGTTTGTTTGTATTCTTTTTAGGGTTCCGAATACCTGTAAGAGACGGAACCCTTATAGGATCACTCGGGTGTCTGTCTGTCTGTCCGTCTGTCACAGCCGATTATTTTTCTGAATCTACTGGACCGATTATGTTGGAAATTGGTGCACATATGAACCAAACACGGACGCGTTACGTCAAAATAAAATAATCTAAGGGCGCATTCACACGGGATACGTCTTTGACGATTCGGTATAAAACACGATTCGCCTTGACGGATAGATGTTCACATTGAATACGGAATCGTGTTTTTTCACGATTCGTCAAAATATCCGAATTGATGTTCACATGTTGTTTCGTGATTGTGTTCAGTTGAGAGTAAACTACCAAAGACAATGGACGTGAATACTTTAATTTTGTACTGGTATTATCGTCGAAAAAGAAAAACAAGAAGAATACACTGGGTGCATCCAATTTTAAGGCAAAGACAAAGTGTTGGGGATTTTTATACTTTGATGAGCTCGTTACGAGAAGATGATACCAAATTTTACACTTATTTTAGAATGTCTAAAGATACCTTTGACTTCCTTCTCCAAAGGTTGGATACGGATTTGAGAAAACAGGATACATGTATGAGAAAGGCCATTAGCCCTGAAGAAAAGTTGGCGATAACTATAAGGCAAGAAAAACTAATTATATTATTTATTATTCTTATTTATTGGTTATATTTATGATAATTTAGAACATGTTTTTAGAAATTTGATAGATCCAGATAATCACTTAATTGACTTAGAGCTGTAGATAGTGCCGGTGATGCACTTGGATCATCGCGATGGATCAGCGATGTTCCAGGTTGTAGAGGGGTGGGCGTTTCTGCAGACACTTCTGCATTTACTATCGATGAACTTTCAGGAAGAGGCCGAGTATTATTATTATTAGACGTTCCTCCCGGTGATTCTTGAGGCTTAGTATAATAACCACCACTATTATAGTTGTGATGATGTGAATTGTAATAATTTTGATGCCAATTCGAATAGTTTCGTCCAGTTTTAATACTCTGTATTAGGTTAATGACCCCAGATTGGAATTCCAGTATTTGATCATCATCAAAATGCTGAAGGGATGGCAGAACCCCCTTAAAAAAATTCATGTTACGGTCATCACTTCCAATTGTGTTTAATTGATGATCAACAAGTTTCATCATTTTATCATCCAATACGCTGCCACTATCCATTCTTTTCTTTTTTGATGATGATTCTAAGTGTTTCTCTTTCTGATTTTCTTGTTGATCTGCATTTTCTCTTTGGGCTTCATCTCTTGTATTTGGATTATTGTCATATGTTTCACCTGGCTTAATAATTGGCTTCAAAAAGCTCATCTCTTGATTATATTTGTAGGGCTTAGATTTTGTACCAGACCCAGATTTTTTTGTTTCTTTGTTTTCATCTAATGATTTCCTCCAAGTGTCTCTCAATTGTGTCCACCTTTTCATCACTGAACTTCCTGAAACAATAATTCATAAAACTGTATGAACGGTTTTATAAGAAGATTTTTATTTACATCGCATTATTCCCAATATTACAAAACAACCACAGATGAATATATATATACTAGAAAACAACTGTAATAATAAGGACACGGTTTCGAAACACGTCACGACAAGACGAGCGGTCTGTTGTCGGGCGAATATCTATTCACAAACGCCGTTCGCTGTCCGTCTGTGTATTTATGAATTATTATACATAAATAAAATATACAGGGACCTGATCTGTGGTTGTTTTGTACGGGCTACGCCCCATACGTTTTATAACGGTTTTTGCTTTCGTAAAAAGAGGATGCTTAGTAAGCTGAATTTGTATAATTGAAGAAGCGCTTGAAGAAGTTGTATTTTCATTTAGACTAATCTATCCCACTAGGCAGCCAGTCAAACATATGAAATCGTTTGGGTGCCTAGTGGGAACGCTTATTCTGAATGAAAATACGACTTCTTCATCCCACTAATTTGGTTTTAATGAAATATTTTTTTAGGTATTTGGCGTCAGGACTTTCCTATGAAGATCTTCATTTTAGTTATCGAATTGGCAAATCAACCATTTCCACCATCGTAGTAGAAGTGACGCAAAGTATATGGAATAATTTATATGAAGAATTTATGCCACTTCCTAATAAGGAAGAAGAGTGGTTAAAGATAGCAAGTGGATTTAATGAAAAGGCCAATTTCCCTCACTGCCTTGGAGCAGTTGACGGGAAGCATATTAGGCTTCGAAAGCCGTCAAATAGTGGTTCAGTATATATGAACTACAAAGATTTCTTTTCAATAGTGTTATTAGCAGTCGTAGATTCAGATTATCGATTCGTTTACGTCAGTGTAGGTTCCTATGGAAAAGAATGCGACTCATCAATATTTAAAGAGTCAAGTTTTTGGAAAATGTTGACAGAAGGCCGTTTGAATATACCCGAACCAAGGCCTTTATTTACAGAATCAGAAGTTCAAGTTCCTTACGTAATTATTGGCGACGAGGGATTTGGTTTACACACACATTTATTAAGACCTTTTGGTGGAACGCATCTTGACAGAGGTAAACGAATATTTAATTATCGTTTAACCAGAGCGAGAAGATACGTGGAATGTGCGTTTGGCATTCTAGCAAATAAGTGGAGAATTTTACATAGACCCATAGACCTTAAACGAGAAACAGCTATTTCAGTAGTGAAAGCTTGTACTGTCCTCCACAATTTGATTATAAAAAAGGAGGGAATTGAATTAGAAAAAGAATTTAATTTTGAAAATTTACTACCCCAGGAAGTATCACCGAGTGTCGGAACTGGCAATTCAATGAGAAATGAATTTATGACCTACTTTCTATCAGAAACTGGATCAGTACCATGGCAAGACAACAAAATATAGGCAGTATAGATTTGTATTTAAAATTTTCTCAATAAAAACTTACCAAACAACTGTCGGTCCTTTTGATCCATTTCTTCAAAATCTTCTTTCAAAATTATGCATATTTCCCGCCATGCTGCTGTTTTAGCGGTTTTGTCCTTATAAATTTCCAAAAATTTATTCCATAAAACTGGCCTGTCTTTGATTGCAGCAATCAAAACTTCGCGATTTATTTGTTGGTCATACAATTTTTCTTTTTCTTTTTTCGACATGATTTTATTGAAGCGCAGCGCTACACGTCTTAACAAGTCAAAGGAATGTACTGAATTGAGCGGGCGCGCGGCGGGTGGGGCAGACAGGCGGGCGGAGCAGGCAGGCGCGCGGGGCGCGAGCGCCAATCACGATTCGAGATTTTTAACGAATCGTCATTCTAATGACCGTAGTGACCGACGTATCCGTCTACGTCTTTTTTCACGATTCGTGAAGCGTGTGAACATGGGTATATAAAAAGCATTGCTCCCGTCCAAAAAAATAACGAATCGTGAAAAAACACGATTCGTGAAAAATCACGATTCGTCTTCGTGTGAATGAGCTCTAAGGGCTCATTCACACGGGTTCCGTCATTGACGATTCGTCGTAAAACACGATACGTCATGACGGATGGTCGTTCTCATTGCACACTGAATCGTGTTCTATCACGGTTCAGCAAAATATCGGAATTGATGTTCACATTCGTTTCGTGATTCAGAGTTTAGTCTTGGATGAACTATCGACCACGATGGATGTGAATATATGCAAATCCGTTACAAAAAAAACACGATTCGTGAGTTTTTGCCGAACATGTTTTTTAAAAGACGATACGTGATTTAAGATGTATCCGACACTTCTCATGATTCGTGATGCGTGTGAACAAAGGCATTTAAAAAGAATAGCCGCCGTCAAAAAAAAAACGAATCGTGAAAAAAGACGATTCGTCAAAGAAAACGAATCGTCTTCGTGTGAATGAGCTCTAAGAACCACCGCCAGAAAAGCGCATCCGAATCGGTTCATCCGTGTTACAGCTACGGTGCCACAGACAGACACATTGTGACTTTGACTCTGGGTCAGACATTACCATTCGTCTTTGAAAAAAATTACTTTATCAATTTAGATGCCCTCTATCTCCTAAAGTATTGATCTTACAGTAAAATGTACAAGTTGCAATTTATATAAAAAATAACGTTGGCAACTAGTCTCTCAAAGTGAAATAATGAATTAAAGTAAAATGATATGAAAGAGGAAGAAATAAGATTGCGCTTATATCTTTTCCTAGCGGAAAATGTCCGAACAAATTCGTAGGCAATTTCGTAGGCTCGTAGCGGGTGGCGTTCAGTCCACCATAGGCGCGGGTCTGCGGACGGCGAGTGTTGGGTGGCTCATCATCATCCGATCAGGGCTAAGCCCGGGTCGACGGCGCGCTGTGTTCCACGCGCGCCTCAAAGAGATGTTAGCAAAGTAGACGGGGCCCGCTAGGGCCAGTGCCTGCCGGGGTTGCGGAATCTGTTCGAGAGAGTCACCGCGGCCCTGGAACACAAAGGGCATTAGGAGTAACACGGATAGGTTTTAGTCAGTAAGAGTCTGACACTCCCTTCTGCTTCACCCAGAGCGGGAGGAGTCATTTGATGATTTCCCATCCATAAAAAAGGTGGCGTTCAGTAGTGTCTGCCTACTAAAAAAAACCGGTCAAGAGCGAGTCGGACTCGCGCACCGAGGGTTTCGTACCACCATGTAAAACATGAAATGTTTTTAATTTAACAACATTCGTCAGAGACTTTTAACACTGCGGTGTATATTGCAGTTTTAGATCAGAGCCAGCTCTGGACTGGTAGTGGAACTAATGTAATTTTTGTTGATGGTTTCTGAAAAAGTGTGTTATTTAGAGACATTGTTTCACATACAGTAATTTCAGTTTTTTTATCTATGTAAATTTCGGGGATAGTACATACAGTATAGTAGTTTTCACATTTTTCGTCAAAAGTCGAAAACCATGCGGGCTAAAATGTGCAAATAGCGCTCTTTCATTTTTAAGAAACCCTTTCAGTCGCTGTTGCAAGAAAAATACATATATTTTTATTTCTTTCTTATTTCCAAAATAGTTGAACAAACGTCATCTAAAACTATTCCAAATTTCAAGTTGATAACATTAGTAGTTCTTGAGATATCAAGCTGTAACAGACGGACATACTTAGTCACACCATAAGGGTTCCTTTTTACCATTTTGGCATGGAACCCTAAAAATGTGAGAGTAGGTTCATTAGTGAAGTTTATAAAATACATTATAAACCTAAAATAATGTTTTTTTTATAAGATACCAGCTTTTGCCAGCGGCTTCGCCCGCTTGGTCCCGAGGGAAGATACTCCCGTGGTAAAAAGTGGCTTATGTCCTTTCTTAGGCTCTAGACTATCTCTGTACCAAATTTCATTTAAATCGGTTCAGTAGTTTTGGCGTGAGAGCGAGACAGACAGACAGACAGAGTTACTTTCGCATTTATAATATTAATAAGGATTATCCACTGTTGTAGAAATTCAGGTTTGGTTTTGGCTACTTATGCAAATATACATATCTATACATATAGGGTGAACTTTTAAAGTGTGCGTGCATGGCCAAATCCGATACTATGAGAAATATCGAAAAACATTATAAGGAATCTCGAGCACGATTTTGATGAAAACTAAAAGTGCATTATTGGATTTTTTTTTAATCTGAATTCGTAGCCAGGAATTGAAATGAGCCATTGTATTTTTTTGTTTGACGTCAAATCCTTTAATTACATGCAAACGTATAAATTCTATGTACACGAACGATTACCCACATAAAACTGTCTTCCTAGTCCAAATTTACTGCAGTTGATGATAGATAATGAAGCCATTAGTTTTTTCATCATTTACCAACAGACACAAAAGATTAAGACATCAAATCTCTGAAGGCCGCGGTTATAAAACAATAGTGTTAGAAACTCGGCAAAAAAACCAGTCATGACTCAGTATTAATTAACTTTAATAAGCCGCTGCGCTCCAATCGGAACAATAAACTTTATACCAACAAATAAACTTAACTATGTTTAGTTTAAATAAATATGGATGCTCACGAGCATAAGTATGTGACAGTTTACAACATTCAGAAGCGATCTTGTATTTATTTTATCAAACTTATACTATCTTTACAGGATAAACAACACAATGCGACAGTACAGCCAATAAGAAGAATATTGTATACATTATTTTTTTCAGTATAAGTACCTATTCAAATTAATTAACATAGCAAATTACCGCTAGTGCCACCTTGTTAAATTCACTCAAAGTACAAATGAATAGGTCTGACTTGTTGTGTATGTTATTTAGAGTGCGAAGTGCGCGCGTCAGAGGCGAATCCTTGAGCAGGTTTGTTCTCGCCCTTGGAAACTTCAACAGTGGTGGCCGAAGTCGGCGCCAAACGTATCTGTTAGGGACACATAGCCACAACAACTCCAACAAAGCTGCATTATAAAGTTTCCCTCGCAGTACCTACTTTAAAAATGTAAAGCACAAGACCAACTTCCCTTCTTACTCTCCAATCTTCTTCCAATAATGTTGATACGGAATTTGACGGTGTAGTATTTTCGGAATCCTTCATAGTTCTCATATGATCTGACCAATACATCAATTGTTTGAACTCTGAAAGAGACTTAACCTCTGAGTTGGTTTCATTACTTCTTCTCAGAGAAGTCAGCTAGGACATAGCGGCCATATCATTTCCTAGTTGACTGTCTTATTAAATTACCAAAAAATATTGACGTGTAAAAGTGATATTTTTAACCAAACTTTCATGTAATAGATTTTCATTTTTTGGGCCTTTCTCCATACAAACGCATTACGCTGTATTCTTCGTGAATAATGCTGCTAGAGTAATGACTTTTTTCCAAAAAAATCTAGGTCGAATTAATACGTGCCTTTATCGTTTTCTTTTTTCCAAAAACTAATAACTTAAAGAATTATGACAATCCAAAAACCCGAAAACACAGCCCGTTTTTACCGCCATGTTCAGACGACTGTCAGACATTTTTGATAAGTTTTTAACAAAATAGAAAATAATAGAAGCATAGATATAGTCTTCCTCAAAATTTTGATATGTGATTTTTTTAGATCAGTCCAGTTTTGAAGAAGAAAACAGCGGAATACAAAACGTCTTTTAGTAAACGTTTTTAGAGGTAAAAATCAGCCTGAGCCGCACTTTACTTGATAGGGCACAGTGCGACGCATCGGCTATAGTTTCCTCAATACCTATTATTTAAATTTCTCGGGACTAGAACCCCCTCTTAACAATTTGTAGTTGCTGTAATTCTCACACTGCGCCGAGCTGGCAAATGAACTTAACAGGATGTCCAATGTTAACAGTGACTACTGTCGTCACTGTAAATATTTAACATCGTAAGCAGATCGTAAAATGAGTCGGATCGTAATCGAATTACGATTAAAAACAAAGTAGGATAAACGAGGAGAAAGAGCACAGAGAAGATTGTTGATTACAGAAGGTACACTTGAATCACGAACTTCATCGAATTTTCTTAAAAAAACGGCTACTATACTGGAAGTCAGTTCACTATCTAAGCCGTTGGGTCTAGATGCAAAATAGTTCCTTACTAAACATTATGTACTATGTAGATAAGTGTTGTGAACGTCCTTGTCTGCACCTGCTGGCAGACAAGTTAGTCGTTGGAACTTAGGAAGCGTCCAGCAAAAGTAGTATTTGAATTAGGAAAGTGGAAAAGATTCTCTTGTTTTGATATGTCAGTCATGTAGTAGCTCGCTTTTAAGGCAGATGTCGAAAATAAGTATTCGTGCCTAAATCCTGTGGTATTACAGTTTCTAATCAGGGATTTTCGAAAATAGAGGGGTTAAATAGAAAGGCATTTAGTCATTTTTATCGATGGGTTATGGGTCTCATCGGGCGGCACCTTTACTCAAAATACTCACTACAGAAACTCGCCCTTATGCTCATAATTTTTGGCAGGGTTGCGGAGTTGGATAAGTCACCATCCGGAAACCATTGCATTTTCTTATAGAATTTCTTTACCGATGGGAAATTCGATCGGGCTTCACAATAATTTTAAGATCTGAATTGATATATGAATTGAAAAATACTCAACTTCAAATTCCAAATGCTTAGTTCAAAAATCGCAGGTGAATCTTTAGCGAATTTAGTCGATACAGTAACTTACTATTTTCAGACTGAGGGATCACATTTTCTCCAGGTTGTCAGACAGAAAATTCATTGATAACATTGATGTGGATAATTTTTATGTCTCACTTTTTAAATATTTATTTAGGTTTAAACAACACACAGATTTTTAAATGTTTTAGTAAAATAATAAGTTATAGCGTCGAAAAATTGGCGTGCAAGACTTGTGCCATTGCCACGTTGTATAGGAATGCTCAACCTCAGTTAACACTTCACGTGACTCAAGGGCCGATATTTGCCTTGGAGAGTTGGATGGTTTCAGTTTGGGTCTTCTGTACCTCGTTTAGCAGCGTTTCAAGTGTTGGATAATATCTACCAGGCGTCGCGCGCGCGGAGGGCCGCCCCTTTCTCCTCCGCCAATGAGACGCGCCCGGCGTGTCTCCGCGAGATCAGCGCGGCGCCTACCCGGGAACTTGCGCGTGACAAGAGCGACCAGCGACAAAGTAGATCGAGTGCAAAGATTTATGCTTGTGTACGTGCGGATTGGCAGTAACAACCGACATACGAGATGATGGTTACTGTTATCTCGTTTGTAGTCGCTCGTGTCATGTGTAGGTCAAAATAAAGTCGTTTGTACTGATGCTACGAGCTTCAAAAACACTTAACTTAGTATCACTCCTTTCATCTACACTAATATTATAAAGAGGAAAGATTTGTTTGTTTGTTTGTTTGAAATGAATAGGCTCCGAAACTACTGGACCGATTTGAAAAATTCTTTCAGCAATGGATAGCAACATTATCAGGGAGTAACAGAGGCTATATTTTATCCCCGTACTCCCACGGGAACGGGAACTACGCGGGTGAAACCGTGTGACGTCCACGAGTGTATGATAAAAGGATCTACTTGGACTGCTTGTGCTTTCTATACAACGATAGTTCGCTTGTTGTGTTTGTTTTTAACTGTTTCCTTCATTTGTTTTTTTTTTTTATTTTGATGTGTTCTTTGGGAATCGAGAAACGGACTGAGAGGATCATCGGCATTTATAGACTCGTCGAATCGAAGCTCCAAAGTCTTAAGCATCGACGCCGAGTTGCTGGCCTGTCGGTTTTCTATCGGTTGCATTTTGGGGAGTGTGCGACGGAATTGCATGATTTAATTCCGCCAAGCCCGTTCCATCATCGAACCACACGCCGAACCCACCGGTACATGGTGGACATCCCACCAACACGCACAAAACGTTTGGGAACACATTCTTTGTGCGTACACCTAAGTAGTGGAATTCCCTGCCAGAGTCTATGTTTCCTGATAGCTACAACATGGGAGTCTTTAAGTCAAGAGTGAATAGGTTATTTCTAGGCAATCGTGCTCCATCTTCAACCAAATCATCGCTTACCATAAGGTGAGATAGTGGTCAAACGTGTTCCTATCGATAGTAAAAAACAACGCTTAAAAGATTCAACCACTCGTTTTCTTCAGTAAAAAAATTCATGGTCTACATGAATGAAGCCTTTACTTCTACCACACTTCTACTTAACCGCTTGGTCCCCGCTGTGCCCGCTTGTCGCTCGCTCCCTAGACCCCTGCAACAGCGCACAGCGTTTTCATAATCCAATTAAGAATAATTGTCGATAAACTGACAGGCGAGATAGCGATTTATGTGGTGATATTTCAGCATCGTTAATAAATTTATGCTTGTTCTTGCCGTTTGATTGTACGCCGTGTTTCCATTAAGTTTATTCGATTCGCGGTACGAATGCCTTCAGTATTGAAAGCTTGTAATCTAACTGAAATTTACACGTGCTAAAATATCCCTGTACTTACGGACTGATGTTTAATAATTGCTCTAATGATTAAGACTACTGGTTATTAAGTACTGTAAGTTTGTCTGATATAATTTATTTATTGGAGCAGCCCATAGAGCGTCAAACAAAACGTATAATGGAAACAATAGTAGCTCCTGTTCGCTTTATTCTGTTCGATTACATAGACTTGACAGCTTCATAAAAGACTTGAATGTGGCTACAAATAATACAGGGTGGCAGTTTTTCCGCGGGTCGTATTGTCAGCTCTATTGATTTCGCGGCACATTGCGCTTGAGTTACGGCCCCGCGTTGAACCCTGACTTACGGCCGCATCCTTCCGATTTATTAGATCGTTATACCGCATCGGGGCAAAATAAATTCAATTCCGTTCCGTTTTGTGCTCAGTATTTCACAGCGTGACAAATTTCTCGACGCGAGCACCGCCATGCGGGTAACGTCTTGCGGTTTTGTTGTATTTGGTTTTGATATTTGTACTTGGGTTATTTCGTTTGCGGGAAGATATGCTATATGACTATAGAAATTGTAATCTTAACAACTGCCTTGTTCTTTCTATTGCTATAAAAAGCAACACGGAAGCGAATCCGTAGCATTGCTTCGTAGCTTGTAGCAACCCCAACTTATCCTTTAGGTTTTATTTCTAATAAATTATTTGATGATGCTTTTAAGTTTTTCTGCTTCTGTTATTGTGCATTCTTGCAGTACTCTACATCAATATATGAAACACAACTGAGATTTTATTAAGGAAATTCCCTAACAAAATAATGGCAATATATAATATAAGCATAAACACAAGCTAAATATCAAGGCTACATACACATAGTCTCTCACTAGTCGACACAGACGCGGCATGTATCTTCAAGGGTAATTTCTACTGTGTGCACGGTCATTAAACTTATATTTACTACATTGTTATCTGAAATAAATGGGCTCGTTTCGTCATGCGGGAAGCGCTGTCACAACAAACATTATTTCATTTTACTTTATGATTTTGTAACGCGCCATGAAGCAAGACTCGCATTTTGGAAAAAAGCGATTTGAGCACAACAATAACGAAATACGTACGTTTGTCAGCCGTACTGTAAGGATAGATTGTGTGCAATGTTTTGTTATTAATGTTTTCTGTTACACTTTAAGTTACGGTTATAAAAGATATCTGTAAAATAATAATAGAAACTATTCCGGTGCACACGGAAGTATAACACTACTAGCTTCTGCCAGCGGCTTCGCCCGCGTGATCCCTAGGGAACATATTCCCGGAAAGAAAAGTAGCCTAATCTATTCTAGACTATAATCTACCTTTGTGCCAAATTTCATGAAGACCCTTTCAGGTGTTCTGACGTGAAAGATTTCCAAAAATCCATCCATCCTCACAAACTTTCGCATCTATACTAATATATAAAGCTGAAGAGTTTGTTTGCTTGAACGCGCTATTCTCAGGAACTACTGGTCCGATTTGAAAAATTCTTTCGGTGTTAGATAGCCCAGTTTATCGAGGAAGGCCATAGGCTATCATCACTCTAAGACCAAGAGGAGCGGAGCAGACGAAGTTGCGCGGGTCAACTAGTTTAAAATATTAGTAGGATAGTAGAATACCCTAGCAACTCTCCAAAACATTGTTACATATTGTCGTTATTAGACACGGAATAATCATCTAGTATGTTGAATAAGAAAACCTCCATCATAATTGTATAGTTTAGTGTGAAATTCAAAAAACTTAGAAGACGTACCGTGAATCAATAAACACATTCGGCACTCCCGTCGCATGATAGAGCACAATAAAGCCCGTAAATAAGACGAACCGAGGAATAACAACAGTATTCAAATTTCCGATTCGATTCGGATTTAAACAAAAACGTTCTATTTAATAGTGGAATGTGCGGCACGGGTGTTGGTAATGGTGTGTAGGTACGCTCGCGGTGTGTGCCTCTCGAATCGATTTGGTTGGTAATCGAGAACGCTTGCTTGATCGGAACTATCGGTGGATATCCACGGCACTGTTCCGGTTGAGTTTGGTCAATCGTCTCCGTCGATAATCGAGTTTCAATCGTTTGGTTCGCGTGCGCGCCACCCGCGACCCGTTCATCTGCAATCAACGATTCGACAGAGCCAATGTATTGTTATAAACATTACATGCATGTTAAAAGTATCACGTTTTCGAAAATGTTTAAAGAATTTTTGAATAAAATAATTTCGTTTAAATAAAGTTAATTGACGTTCTGATTCAATTATTTCGGTAAACTTTCATGAATAAATTCTAGTTACACAAGTTCATTAGAAGCGACGTTTTTTATTATATTATATCACAGTTTACTTAACATCTAAAAAGACCATAATCATTTAGAGAATTTGATTGACAAATGTATTTTTAATAAAGCATCAATTACGGTAACATTTCCATGTGGGCTGCCCCTTACTCGCGTTCCCCCAAACTGTACAAAACGCGGCCGGATGTAGGGAACAGCCAAAACGATACAAAACGTATGGGCGGGCACACTACAAGCCACACTAATGATATTATTATGCCAATTGATATTTATATGTAGATAATTATGTCCCTACTAGCTTTTGCCCACGATTTCGTACGCGCAAATCCCGTTATTCCCCATGCCCGTAGGAATTTAGGGAAATTCTCTCTTAGTGCTCAACACTCCCCAAGGAAACTGAAAATGCCAAATTTCAGCTATCACGTCCAGTAGTTTCGGCTGTGCGTTGTCTATTAGTCACTGAATCTGAAAAAAATTGATAACTTACGTTATGTAACTTATCAATCATAATTACATATATATATGTATAACATTTTTCCGTAACTTACGTACACATCAATATAAAAAATAATTTACTATTTTGTGGATGTATGAAATAAGAGGGAGAGTTGTTTTCCAATAAAGTTACAAAAAGACTACTATTAGTGTTGTTGTAATATTTCCCTACAACAAACTTGGACGATAAACACAACACACTTACAAACAACTGTTTTATTCCTCATACATAATTGAAAAACTTTGTCGACCGTTTCCCAACACCGAAAATAGGTAAATATAAAGAGGTTAGCAGGTGCAATACGCCTCAAATTGATGCCCAAATAACAGAGTACGGTCAAGCTCAAATAATAATAAGAAACTGGCTCGGCTTTGAGAGCGGCGAACCTGCAATTTGAGAATTAATTCTATCACATTTCGCCCGCATCTCGGCCAATTCGCCGCTTTATGGCTTTCCTGACACCGCAACAGCTGATTAAGTATAAAACAATCTCGCCGCCCGCAATCTCGTGATATTATCGGGTTAATCAACAACCTTCAGCGATTTTTATTATCATTATTTATATACACAGTGTTTGTCTCGTTTGTAATACAAACGCTGCTTACCCCCGACCGGCTAGCGCGCTAGGCAGGCGGCTCGGTGATTGGCAACATGACAAATGGGCTCTGATTGTACCATGATATATCTATATCTATACTAATATATAAAGCTGAAGAGTTTGTTTGCTTGAACGCGCTAATCTCAGGAACTACTGGTCCGATTTGAAAAATTCTTTCAGTGTTAGATAACCCATTTATCGAGGAAGGCTATAGGCTATATATCATCACGCTAAGACCAATAGGAGCGGAGCAGTAATGAAAATTGTGACGCAGACGAAGCTGCGCGAGTCAGCTAGTCTGTTATATTTACTGAAGAGAATAGATTCACCTTGAATCGTACACATAATATTTAGATATCGTTATTTTATATTGGATTTTTTCGGATAATCTGACGTAAACTGAGCAATAAAACCACATCCACAGACGGATGTATAGGTGTTATAATTATTCAACAGTCTAATTTTTATTTTGATAGCGAGTCTACTACGTTCGGGAGCACATTCACCATAGATTGATACCACATTAATGAATGTGCTCAAGGTATCAGAACATAGCTGACTGTCCTACAACTGAGTTATTGGATATGCAACTAATCAAGGTTAATGGCCCGATAATTGATGATTCATGAATGTTTGAACCTAATTGGAGTAATAAGGCAAGTAGGATGGAGTATTGAGCGCACATAATGAGCACTTGATATATGCACTCCTGTATGATTACTGGTAGGTGGGTAGTTATTACGAAATGCGTAATTGGTGCAATTTATTACTAAATAATTAGAAGCGCGGCCTTTTTAACTTGTAGCAAAAATCATTACTACTATTTCAAGTCGTCCAGTTTCAAATAATAAAACATGTCTGGCTGCACATACATTCTTTATTATTTCTGAAAACTCTTCCTGATCTTCAAACAATCTAGACCAGATTGTAGCTTGAAATTGCAAAGGCTTTTAAAAAGTGTGTCCACTTATTTTATAGAATCAAATCGAAGATTGGTACAGTTTAAAATTCGTACGACGCAAAAAGAATCCAATTTACGAGAAAATGTGAAAGGGAAACCAATTAAAAAGGATTTGATTTGCTTAATTTTTGACACGTAGCCCAAGTTCCCGGGTAAACTGCCGCCTCGATACCCACTGTCTATTCATTGCATTCCATTCGACGTGCTTTTCATTAGGTATCCAATCAGTATACAGCGTGACTAAAGAACGATTCGTCACGAAGGATTAAACTTACCGACCTGCTCTGCTCAGCATCCCACACGAGGTCAAGCTCAGCGTAAAACACTCCTCGGTCACTGGACAGGCTCCGATATGAACACAAGTTGTAAATTACATCATTTGATTGGTTCCAATCAAGCATGGTTTCGATTAAAAATATATTGGAGACTCTCGGCCGAATTAAAAACTTACCACGCTCAATTTGAGTCGACACTTTACGATTTTTTCTTTCATTACGAATGGAAGTGTGTAATGTGTTGACATGCTGCGTTACATTTTGAAATAATTCCAATCCGCCATTGTTAATTGAATTAGTAAAGCGAAGTAGAACAAATGGTCTTGAATGGACTTTTTGTTATTTTATTCCTGACTGGGGATACAATTTTGATGGGTGTGAGAACGTTAAAAACTCTTGCAGTTGGCAAATTTAAGGGATTTTGTATATGAGGGTAAAACTTACGAGCTTGAAAACTAAAAGTCTGACTGGTATCATTGATGCCAGCGCTAACATCTGTGGGCTTCAGCCGCTGTTTTTCCATTCCATTCTCGCTGAAAATTAAGGAAACACAAAAACTCATAGCTGAAGTTTTCACTAGAAATATTGATTCGCCGATGATCATCTTATATTGGTTTTTGTAGGAATAAGCAAGGTTTAGTAACATTCGCGTTGCATGTGTTTCAGTAATTTTTGCGGTTTGTACGGAGTCTCCAATCGACAAAGTTTTAATGTAATTAGTGTTACTTTAGACTTGCTCAAACATAAAAGCTTCTACTGACCGAGCAGTCGTTGTATGCATCCCATATGTGTTCTATTACACCCAATAATTATGTATAACAATGAAGCACAGAAAACAACGGAAGCCATGGAAGTGCTAATTCGAAAAATACAAACCGCAGTATACTATAATGAGCACAAAGACGTCCCTCGTAGCGAGCGATGAAATGACTACTAAGGGCCTACAATTAGTGAACGAAGCAAAATGGCTGACCATTTAACCACTGTAGCGAGAGCTCCCTCGCACCTCCAGAAGGTGCATACGAGACCCGATGGAGGGGACACAGCGATGATATTTGGAGGTCATGTTTATCTGGACGTTTGCCCTCCCCCGAGTTACACGATGTGCGTGTGTGTTAATTTAATTTTCTACTTGCAATAATTGCAGTTAGCCCCGGGACAGACAGGCGAGGGCTCGACATGACATACTAGAGTTGTCTTTACATACATCGAGCGGACACTCGCGTGCGCCCGGCCCGGCTACCCGGCCGCCCGGCTGGCCGCTTGTCCGGTCACCCGGCCAGTCAAGCACACGTAGGTAACTACGTGTGCTTGATTCACTTATGCGATTAAAACTTTATCATGATAGTTATTGTAAGCGAAATAGCCTTATAAAGGAAAAAAAACTTATTACAAAAAACAAACAAAACACTACAAAGTATAAAATAAACTAAATTTCGGAAGTCGGTGTTTTTGGTTTTGTTTCTTTGTTTTTTAACACCGACTTCCGAAATTTAGGTTATTTTATACTTTGTAGTGTTTTGTTTGGAAGACGGTTATATTTTTTTGTAAAAAGTTTTATATTTTTAAGTGGTAATACTTGGACGACGCAGAAATTGAAATAAGCAAAAATGCTCATAAAACAAAAACTACTGAATGAAACTGAATCAAATTTTTACGAGGCCAAATGGCAAGTATACCGCATCGAACTAAAGAAGAATCACAGAAATCGGATCAGAAACCTCGATGTAAACGGTGTACATACATAAAAAAAATACCCACCGAATTGAGAACCTCCTCCTTTTTTGGAAGTCGGTTAAAAAAAACGGTTTATAATGAATTTAAAACAAACGTGTCATTTTGAAAATAAACTAATAGTACTAATCAAGGTAGACTGCACTTTCGAAGACGTGTTTAGGTTTTAGTAGTTGTAAAGTACCTAAGCTCATGAACTTCAAAATAAACCAATTTCATCATAGGTAAAGTAAAATAGGTAAGTACTTAGGTAACAAGAGCAAAGCACCTACTACCAGTGGCGGAGCCTTCATACAAGCCCAAAAGCCCGGCATGCCTTACTAAAATGCTCGATAGAGAATCAATATCAAACCCAAACTATTTAAAAGTTCGCGCGCTTAATTCTTATCAAAATAACACAAAGTATCTACCTATGCCACACTACACATCGCGATTGTTCGCGCGCAGAGTTTCGCATTTGCAGAATCTACATATAGCTATCTCGCTTACACGTACCGGCTTTTACCGGGCTTTCAAATACTAGCTCTGTCACTTTCGCACTTATAGCGATGTGCCATATAACGAGTTAGAAACTTTTGCGTCTACAAATCGATCAGTATGAAAGAATTAAGCCCTGCATGCGAATGAAGTTGCCCGCGTATGCGTGACCTTGTCACCTTGCCAACTCTGCAGTGTTGCCGTTTTAGCGACGTTGTGAGATCTTGGAGATTTTTAACGAGTTTGGAGACTTTTTTTAAGATTTAACAACAATAAAAACTAGCGACTTTTTAAAATAACGAAATTAAATATTCAAGCAATATCTTAAAAATAAAAAAATTGCGACATCTAGCTGGATTTTTCATATACCTGGGGACTTTTTTTGCCTAAATGACAACACTGCAACTCTGGTAAGTAGTTTCCGACACCCGAGTGCAACTAACTTCAGTTTCATTCGCTTGAGTGGAAAAGTTATGTTGTTAAAGTTATTTGTGTGTTTTCTTAGATTTTCTTAGTGATACAATTGTTTTAGTGACTTACCTACAACAATGGAGGTAATTGTACCTTGTGAGGATTTAAAATGTGTTCAAGTTTTGATTGGCGAAGATAAGGTAAAATCTTTAAGCTTTGCTCAGAAAAAACAGTTAATTTCTTCATTAAAACCGACGCCTAATCTGTGTATTTCTCAGACTAGTAAATCGCATAAACGAAAATTTAATAGATCAGTGTATAAAACTAGTTGGATTGTTGGCTGTTCGCACACGAATAAGCTGTATTGTTGGTGCTGCATATTTTTTTCGAATGAAGATTCCGTTTGGAATACATCTGGTTATAATGATTTAAATAACATATCTGGCGCCATTAAAAGGCACGAAAATTCCCATAAACACCTGTGTGCAATGGTTTCTTTCGGTAATTTTGGTAAACAACGAATTGAGACATCTATATCACGCCAGTTATCATTATTTGACATTTATGCAAACTATTTCGACAAACAAACATTAAAAAGCCAATTGATTTGCTTGTATTCTAGTCCTGATCTGAAAGACCGTAATGTTTTCGAATTAATTGATTTCATTAATGAGAATAACCTTGAAGATGCCTTTCCCGAGCTGTTAAAATTAGCGTATCTTGTTGTAACTATTCCAGCTACAAGTTCTTCCGCGGAACGTGCTTTTTCGTCTCTTAAACGTATCCATACCTATCTGAGAAATACACAAGGTCAAGAGCGTCTTTCCGAATTATCAATGATAGCTATTGAAAAACAGTTGTTGGTAGAATTAAAACGATCACCAACATTTTACTCTGATGTAATTAAATCATTTCTTAAGAAAGATAGACGATTCCAATTAGAATATAAATAATTTATTTAAATTCCTTATTACATTCTATCTAGCTATTTTTTAACTTTCGTTTTGTAACTTTGTTTTTTTTTTTGTCTGTAACCTGTTAGTCCTGTTACGAAGCAAGCACCTACTTACCATAACTTTGTTCCCTCAAGCAATGAAGCAAACCAAACGGCTTTTTTCAAAGCCACCGGAGGTATGCAATTGCTGATATGTTTATTATATTCAATCTAGCACTAGCATGCCTTCAGTGTGCTTTGGTTAACTCATTCACCGCACGACAAGCAAGAGTGAAATTGAAGAAGAGGAAAGAAGAAGATGGATGAATTCACTTTTAATTTATTGTACCTAACCAGTAGTTTATGAGAAAATTGCGATGATACATACGTAGGTACCTATATACTCAGTCGAAAACTGAACTTTCTTTTTTTGAAATCGGTTAAAATTTTATTGGGCTTGCCTTATTTTGAAACCCTAGGCACGCCACTGCCTACTACACAGATAGAACGGACAGTATAACAATTCCTTAGGGAGCTATAGCAAGACTGCGCTGCGCCGATCTGTGTGGTAAGGTGTAAATGATAATGGTGCACGTAGCGGGGCGCCGCGGCTTTGTGTGGCCGCTGCATTTGTCATGTTAACACTGAACGTGTGAAGAGCCCTTATTAATGAGCAACAGATTACGCCGGCTCAAGCCGCGCCGCATTGTTGCCATTGTCAGCGACGCCTCGGTGTGGCCACATTGAAAAGCGCTTTTTTTCTCTATTTGATTTGGGTTTCATTCAAATAATAGGATTTTCGGTTTGTAAAGGTAATAAAGCAACAAAAATCTTTTGAGTAAGCAGGTAGGTAAACATGTATGTTTAATTCCGAGTTGACGCAACTAATTCCAATCTTGATGAAACGTAATTCTTACGTGTTATGTATGTTATGATAGGGACGTCAAAATAATTGAACTAAGTATTTGTGTCTAATAATATGCGACCAATGTTTTGGACTAATAAACCGTTCGTCTATGAGGCTTTCATGGAGCAATTACCAGCAGTGGTCTATCCTAAGCCGCGAGGTGTAATGCAATAAACTCATAAACTGCCGGCCAGAATGCACAGGTGTGTGAAACCATTTATGATTCCCGCTGACGGCGATGCTTTTTGTGAGAGAGTATCCATTGCTCGTTGATTTAGAGACCTACTGGCTCAGCAAAGGGTAAGGATAAACGTATACTCGGCAAGCGCTGACGGTCGAGACGAGCTGTGTTACAAAAATAACAACCTGCTTTTTTTCTTAACACAGAAGTTTTGTGGTATCGTTTACAAATTTATTGTACTTAATTCTGGGAACATTGTGTCGTGCGCGCTCATTGAGTTTTGTTGTAAAACGCACCAATTATATAATAAAAACCTTTTGTGATTTAGGTTGAATGAACGCGTTTAGAGGAGGCCGAAGTCAGACTATGGCTAATTTGTTTTTGTGGCAGCTTCTTACAAAGCTCTGTTTTATGGCCCATTTTAATCATATCTCCTGGATTTTATAATTATGATCAGATTTTACCATATCTAACAAATGATGTTAAATTAAAGTTAAGTTTGAATACATTGATGGTTGGGTTTTCTATATAAAGATCTAAATGATTTTCCTGAATGCAAGACGAAAATATAATGATATAGGTAAGTACCTATCAGTTTATTTCGACAACTTCTGAGCATTTGTCACCCGCTAAACGGTCGAAATGTTACTAAGTATTTCCCTGTAAATTAATGAAGACCTAATAGCAAACAACAAAATTTTGAAACAATAAAATTTGCATCGACATCAAGTAAAGACACCGCCAACATCGTGTGACACAATCGTAAGGGTTGCTCTCGAATAATTCACTACATAAGAACCTAAAGTTTAAAAATAACGACCTAGATCGGTTGATCTTAGCTTCTCAACTTAGAAATTAGCTTCCATTTTTAAATAAACAATTTGAAGTTGAACGTAATCAAGAAGATCAAGTAGAAAGTGATCATGGCAGAGGATGAGAGGAGTAATGAAGAGTCGAAATTTACGTGTACGTGTGTGTTCGTGTGTATTTGAATCATTTTAGCTTTGGAAAAGACCATTGCCAGTTATTTTAAGAAAAAAAGATTTTAGAAAGAGACTTAGTTCTATGACTTTTCCATATTTCGCTATAACTATATCAATGTCTGCCAACGTAATGGTTCTTTAGTAATGATACGGTCTTTAACTTAGACGATCAGTTCCCGATTGTCGGCAATACAAATAATTGACAAACGGAGACGTGCGGCCGTGTCTCTCGCAAGAGAGATTATGCAAGAAATAAATAAAAGATTATTGCTTGCGCATCGCGGCTTTGTTTATATCTAGATATTCTTCCTCCATAGATACACGCCCGATATCAATAGAATTTACTGGCACAAATACTTTATGATTACAGTCAGCAATGCGCGCTGAAAACAATGTCTCGTTTACTACGAGCTAGCTTGAGCTCGAGCGAGCGCGATGCTGCGCAGGCGCCTCAAAGGTCGTATGAAGATATATTAATACGGCGTGAAAATAAAGAGCAAGTAACAGACACAAATACGTATTATACCACAAACGGATCTAGTATTTCGTGATCGGGGCGTGTTCGTTGCGTATTAATGTACCCGCGGAACGATAACCATCGCCGACGCTTTGTGCTTCGCCGGCCCATTGTGCGCCCGCGCCGCCAGTAAAGTAATTTTTAATAGATCATAAGCAAGCGTTTAGCGCTTTTATTTATGTAACACAATGCTACGGTTTGCGAGAGATATACGGATCGCGTCGATCTGATTTAAACCACTTAATATATACGCGAAATATTTAACCATTTTAGAGTTCCGTACCCGAAGGGTAACCAACGGAACCCTATTACTAAGCCTCCGCTGTCCGCCGTCCGTCCATCTATCCGTCTGTCTGTCAGAGGGCTGTATCTCAAGAACCAGCGAACCGTAATAGTTCGACAGTTCAAATTTTCACAGATTGTGTATTTCTATTGCTTCTATAACAACAAATAATAAAAATTAAGGATTATGGTACGGAACCCTTCGTGTGCGAGTCCGACTTACACTTGGCTGTTTTTTTTTTAAATCGTTAGTTATCTATGATACTTTACTCAAAACGGGAAACAATTATTAATTTATTTTTTTCTTTAATTTTTGTCAATAAACTAGACTTATTTCTCTTACTTATTATGACGTATAAATTATTATATTCATTTAACTATAAGTATTTAAATAAACCGAAACAGTACGCCTATTCCTCGTAATTTTGCCGCGATGTCTCGAGCACCCTCGACTCGCCCGCGAAGGCGAAATAATAGCAACATGGCCGCCACAATGTTTCCCACTCACGTAGTAATTTTAAGAAACTTAAAAAAAGGTATTTATGAATTGGGTTTTTAATAATTTTTGAAAATTATTAATGCTATGGTATCGCGCTATAATATCCATCTTAATTTGTTGTTGTTTATTTGGACACCATTTTAACTTTAATTTAAATAGTCTCCTCGCCTCGGTCATTTCATAGTATAACTGACCAGAGCTAGGCTTCCGTACCATATCCAAGTCTGATAACATTGCCGAGCCTTACCGTGCTTATGCAATGACAATATTTTATTTTTAATGCTGTTGTTTTTTTTAAGTGGATTAAAATCAATATCAAGTTTAGTATAATTGAGCCAACCTTTATTTTGCATATACAGTAGTCGAACAAAAAATCGGCTGATTAATGTTGATTTATGTTAGCATAACTCGACATAATGCATGGATCTACTGATTATTTTTCGCGGTTGTTATGAAACCGAAGTGGCCAACTTGGTTAGACCCAAAATCTACTTTGACTGACGAAACCCTGTGTGATCTACCAATAACATAGGTACTTTTTAAAATTATAAATGAAACCTTTTTTTTGTTACTAAAATTAGCCCGCATTGTCTCATAGCTAGTTTAAGTCCTTCTCAAGTCCTTTCCTTTCAAGTTCCAGCAATTCTTTTCTAGCGCCACCTCGTACCAACCCTCATGGTACGCATCCAGGTTGTCTCGCCACCTCTTTTTGGACGACCTCGGCGGCGCCGGCCGTCTTCTGGCACCCATTGCGTGGGGCCTTTTGCCAAAACGGTCAAAGTGCATTCGGCTTACGTGATCCGTCCAATCCTATTTACGCCTAACAGTCTTCTTACCGACACGTCCATTATTCCCGTTTTAGAGCGCAGCGTGGTGTTTCGAATTCTGCACTGTCTTTTTACGCCCAGAATGCTGTTTTCCATCGCTCTTTGGCAAACTCCAAAGCGTAACTTCTGCGACTCGGTGAGCGACCAGGTCTGAGCACCGTAAGTTAAGATGGGCTATAGTTTGCGATTTAGGGAGATCGGCAGATCACCCTTCACTAGCGTCTTCGTGGACCAGAAGCTTTTCCAGGCGTTTTCGTTGAGGCGATCGATTTCCTTTGCTTGCCTGTTTTCGAAAGAAACTAACTGGCCCAAGTAGATGTACTCATGGACATAATGTATTTCATGCCCATCTACCTCGACGTTACGCTTCGTGCTGTTAATCATTAGCTATAATATCTAATCTTTTGTGACCTCTCGAAAGCGTTCGATTGCGTTAACCATGAGACACTTTTGTTGAAACTCGAGCATTATGGGATTAGGAATACATCCCTTGATTTGATTAGATCATACTTGAAAGACAGACAGGTTCAAGTACAGGTAAACGGCGTAAACTCACTAGGGTCTGAAATGACAATGGGCGTTCCGCAAGGTTCAATATTGGGTCCATTCCTCTTTTTAGTATACATAAACGATTTGCCCCAATTGTTTTAAAATGAACCAAAGATAGTGTTATTTGCTGATGACACATCATTGATATTTAAGATAGACCGACGATCACAAAACCTTGATGATGTCAATTACTCTATTCATCAGGTTCAAGATTGGTTTACGGCAAACAACTTAGTACTAAATGAAAAAAAAAACTAAATGTATTCAATTTACTTTACCTAATGTTAAAAGTAACGAATGTGACATCATATTGAATGGACAAAAACTGGAATTTATTGATCAGACGGTTTTCCTGGGAATCACTTTAGACAAGAAATTGCAATGGGGACCTCACATAACATCTCTTGCGGCGCGGCTAAGCTCAGCCGCTTATGCTGTTAGAAAAATAAGACAGCTAACAGATATAGAAACCGCGCGTTTGGTCTATTTTAGTTACTTTCACAGCATTATGTCGTATGGTATTTTGCTGTGGGGTCGGGCTGCTGACATTGAATCCATATTTATTTTACAAAAGCGTGCTGTCAGAGCCATTTATAATCTTCGTCGCCGCGATTCTCTTAGGGAACTGGGAAAATATTAATCTTTAAAAAGATTAATATTATGACAGTCCCTTGTCAATTCATTTATGAAAATATTATGCATGTAAGGAAAAATCGACATCTCTTTAGCAAAATTTGTGATAGACATAATTTTAATACTAGAAATAGAAATAAACTAGATCAACCATTTTTTAGATTATCCAAAGTACGAACATCTTTCATGGGGTACCTACTGTATTAAATGTTACAACAAAATTTCTTCTAACATATTAGAATTAAATGAAAGAAAATTTAAAACGTGTGTAAAAAAGACACTTTGTGAACAAGCATATTACAAATTAGATGATTATATTCAAGATATGAATGCTTGGAAACATGCTAGTCCTGCTCCATAGGACAATCTAGGGTGTAGTAGACATAGTGAAACTGGTTGATATGTTTGTGTTTATTATATTATAATATTTACTATGTATACAGGTTTATTTACTGATTTTTATATTTAATTTAACTCGCACACTGATCATTTAAATCAATAGTTGCAAAATTTGTACGTGTGTGAGTACTATGTCCCCTTACTAGCAAACTTATTAATTTTACCTCTACTGGCATTTCTTTATTGTAACTACTAGCACTTCGCCCGCGACTTCGTCTGCGTAGACTTTACAGGTCGCGCGCAAATTCTTTGTCCCATATTCTCATTCTCGGAAATTCATCGTTTTTTATAGTTTGTGAGTCTTTACTGTCCATACTTTCAGCTCGGGATCTACTTCGACATGTTTCTGGTTTTAAAGATAGAAAAGAAAGAAAGAAAGAAAAATGTTTATTTGGGACTCGCATAAGACATATATCGCGCATATATAAACTTTAGCGCTCATAACTCCAGCCCAGAAAGAACTTCGAAATGTTTCAGTTGTCCTGGTATTTTTAAATTCTAACCACTCACAATTCCAGCTCGGCTCTACTTCGACTTGTTTCTGGAATCCTGGTACTTGTTAATCTTTAACGCTCATAATTACAGCCCAAAAAAACCGCTATATGTTTCCGTTTTCCTTCTTTACTTTTGAATCCTAACCACTCAAAATTCCAGCGCCGGAAATATTAAACTATTAGTAGTAACTATTAGTAGTATATAAGTGCTATTTTGGGAGCATCGTCCTTACATATAATCAATTGATTAATGTATGCAAATATTGTAAAGCTTATTTTTGAAAAGAGTAACTATGGTAACTTGTCCGTTCTTCTCCATAAGAATCTACCTTTTGCGAACGGACGACTAGAGTCACTATATTTTATTTTCTTTTGACGTTCAAAAGTGCCTTTATTGGTCCAGTTGAAATAAATCATTTGACTTTGACTTATACATATATTTTTTTCCAATCTTTTGACCCAGCCGTTAATGGGGAATATCCTTTAGAAAGTAGCCTTTTGACGGCTCTGAAGCAAAGGTAGGGCCTTAAGGGGTTCCGTACCTACCCAAAGGGTAACCAACGGAACCCTATTACTAAGCTGCCGCTATCCATCCGTCTGTCCGTCCGTCTATTTGTCAGCGGGCAGTATCTAAAGGACCGTAATAGGCAGATAGTTGAAATATTGAGTGTGTATTTCTGTTGCAGTTATAACAGCAAATAATAAAAAATTATTAGATCAAAAATTAAAGGGGCCTCTGGTCCGATTCACACTTGGCTGGTTTTTAGGGGTCCGTACCTCAAAAGGAGAAAACGGAATCCTTATAAGATCACTTTGTTGTTCGTCCGTCTGTCTGTCAAGACCCTTTATCTCGGGAACGCGTAAAAGTATCGAGTTGAAATTAAAACCATATACTCAAAACTACGGTTTCTTGAAGCTGTGTAAAAATCAAAGTTCTAAGTTAACGGTAAAAAAAGATATGGCCGTTTATGCCGCAAAAAAACGTATATTTCGACACTCTCAAAGGAATCAAATGTATAGGGTATTTCCCGTTGACCTAGAACTATGAAATTGGGTAATTAATACCGTCTTACACTTCAAGTACAGGCAAAAGTTTGAAAACTATACATTTGTAATTAAATCATAAAAATGTAGTCTTTAGTTAAAGTAATATGTAACTACAAATTTGAAAGAAACCTTCGGTGGGCGAGTCCGACTCGCACTTGTCCGGTTTTTTCTTTTAACAACACTTTAATGATACTTAAAGTGAAGGGTGTTTAATAAACATTCGGGTGTTTGAGGAAAAGGTTTCCTTACATGCAATTGCCCGTCTTCGCTGAGTCATTAAAAGTAATCATGTCCAGAGATAATATGAAAAGGTTTGTGGTGCTTAACAAGAAAAAAATTAACGTATGAAATATTAATGTGCTAATCGAGTATGACTTGAAATTGGGTAACCGTCCCATAAATAACAGCACTCGGCTTCGTCTTCGACTTCAAAGCCGCTTGCGGGAAAATTCCAAGACAAGATAAAAAGGCTGTGATAAAGTGAAGGGTACTTACTTAACAAGTGATCTACTTACCACTTTTATTTGAGCATACCATTATTTGGGTTTGTTTTATTTATTTTTGGACGCAAATCGTCCAGAATAGCGTATAGGTTCACATTGAAATAATAAACGAAAGACATAAGTAGCTATGCTCATGCATGCGTTTAAAACAAAAGAGTTCGAAGCTTGCATGATCCCAACAACTCATGAAACTTTAATAACTCTTTCAATTTCAATTGAATACACGGAATTTCATTCGTAAACGAATAGAATATTAATATCAGTAGCTATTACCGTCATACTCATCATTTATCAAAGCTTCAATTCTTCGCGGGCCTGTCACGTTGCCGATGCACAATGCCCTGAACATTGCCTGGAGAAACCACTCGTTTGTCTTTGAAACGCTATAAACGTCAACTGTCAATTGATTCCTGTGTGCTGTCAGCGATTGATCATAGAATGCTACGGTAAATTAATTGATAGCCGAGGAAGGAGGTCTACGACACAGTGATTATATGTTCTTTGTCGATGACCCGTCACTTGTTTATGGTAGCTTTGTTCATGCACGTTTTCCTTTATCGATGAGCAATCATAATTGGCTATCGTTGAAAGTTGTCTTTAAGTTGATGCAATGGCTATGTTGGCATCGGTATAGGGGAATTATTGTGCTGTGTCCCCCGACGCGTTGGCGCTTGGATCAAAGAGATCAATACGTATTAATTTTATCACTTTTTAAAGTTATTTTTTTTTGTCGGGCGCTTTTGTAAATTTTAAATTTAATTTTTATTTTATGCTTTTTAAACTTAATTTACCTAATCTAGGTACTACTAGAAAACTCATGATCTCATCATCTTCCTGCACTTATCCCATGTTACTTGGGGTCGGCGCAACACGTTTTCTAGTTCTATTCTGTCGCCGTCGCGGTATCACTAACTCCCTTTTCTTTCATTTTGCTCCTCACACCATTTATCTTTTTTTGGCCTTCCTCTCCCTCTCCACCCATCCACATATAATTTACACTCACCTAAACGGCACTACATCCACCAATGTGTTAACTCATTTCTCTTTTCTGCTTCATCATCAGACCCTGATCACAATCTATTTATAACCTTATCAATGCGACCATTTAAATGTATACAAAACGGAAGGTCTGCTGTAAGTAGGTAAGTAAGTAAGGAGTTGGGTATCCTGCAGATTTCAGGACATGCTTCAGCATCAGGTAAAGGTGACTGATCTAAATACAATCTGTTCATTGAAACCTTTCCAGTGAGTTCAAACACGATACCTCTGCTGTAACTTAGTGAGGAGTTGGGTATTCTGCAGACCTCAGGTTATGCTACAGCATCAGGTCAATATAAACATGTTATTGCAATGTCATTGAAGTAACAGAATACCAAATTTCGAATCGATCAGACCCGTTAAAGCTGGTTAAATGCCTTTATCAACTAGAAAAGAGCTGATGATCTTCAAACGACTCAATCGATTTTGATAAAACTTGTCTAAGAACCACCGCTAGAAAACCTGCTTTCAAATGAAAAACACCTCATCGAAATCGGTCCATCCGTTTGAGAGCTACGATGCCACAGACACACACACACAGACAGACATCGACGTCAAACTTATAACACCCCTCTTTTTTGGTCGGGGGTTAAAATGAGGGTCATTGCATCGTAATAGCAAGCAGCATGCAACCTGACTTCGTCGCAATAATCCATCCAAAGGCTGTCTGATAGATATCGCTGTTAGAATTAAATTAGTCTAAAATAGTTGAGTAACTATTTTTGTTGTATAATAAAGTATATTCTATATCATAGCATATACCAACTATTATAGTAACAGCTTCTTAAGTGGACCTTCAGTCAACCTATTGTTTCTGAATTACATTGAATTAAAAAAAATCTCAAACTCTACTTCAATTTAGAAACCGAGGTAAACCAAAGTAACGTTTACATTTTACGATTGTTGGGACAAAAATTCCTAACTACGTAAATGAAATTAATGTCGCCTAATTTCACCAAATAATTTCGTAGCCGAGCGTACGGTGTAGCACCGTGGCTACGCCGTAGTACCTTTAGAAGCTGCTAGAATAAGCATATTCTGCAATTACAATAAAAAAATATTTAACATCCTTTGGTTAACTGAAACAAGAGTGCTAGCGTGTCATCAAGTACCAGTGGTTGCGCTTGTTATCCGTCAGATTTAAGTAGAGTCGGTGCTACGAAGCAGTGGATAAATTAGCTGAGAGCCCCCACTAATTGCACCGCAACACAAATATTTAATAACAATCCCAGATCCTCTGAGATGACCACTTATCTGTTCAATCCAAACAGGGATAGGAGTGGAGTCGCTGCCTAAGTTTATACGATTAAATTATTTCAATGAAAACGTGTGACTCGAAAATTAGGTTTAAACTTTAGAAAATTGTTTGTTGAATTATTTATGGTATTTAAATATAAACAAACAATCTATGTACAGCAAAGTCGGGTTATTCTAGCCCTGCACTGTAACTTTGGCACACTGTGTTTACTCTATTCCTATTGGTTAAAAGTTTGAGACAAAGTTGTAATCCAGAGCTAAAGTAACCCGACTGTACAGTAGTTTTGGGTATCATAAAAAAAAACAATCATTCCTTTATTTATAAGAATGTTTTTGTAATCTGCTTAATTCATTATAAAAAGTTAAAAAGAAGCATTTTACGCATCAGAATTTATATCACAGATTTGGACCAAACGTCAAATTTTGTCATTTCCTTAAAGAAGATTATCCAAATTGTAATCAGCCACGTATTCACCGACACTTCATAAATTCACTGAAATTAAAATCAATTGAAAACGACTCCACAATCCCTGTTGTTCAAATTATCGCTGCACGATTGTTAAACATTATTACGTCGGGTGTTGTTTAATAGAAACAAAAATATCTGGCGGCGCGCCTCGTGTTTGATCTCGAGGTGTTCGCCCGTCGAGCGCGATTAGCCCTCTCTCAACGTGTAATCAAATGTGCCTCGGGCCGCCTCTACCAAGAACAGAAGATCCATGCTTTGACGTGAACCGTCCATTGCTCGTTTGTAGTGAAACATCATCGATCTGTCTCAACAAACTTAGTATTTTACGTCGTTGTAATCGATAGTGCGGTGGTTCCGTTTTTAAAAAGCGACTAGTCGTATTGAACAGCGGGCGGCATCGGCGGTCGAAGCCTCTCATTTGGCCGCCATTTGTCGGCCATTTCGGTGCACCGATCATAAATGGAGCCCGCTCCGGGTCACGTTAGCATCTCGGGAGAAAACGTGAAAAATCACACTTCGACGCGTGAAATTACTATCGATATACGCGGCCTGGTATCTTTACGCATTATATTTTAACGAGATTAAAAAGTGGACTAGGTTTTACGCTGATTCGCTTTTGATTTGATTCAATCGACTTTAATTAAACATTTTCTGTTTTAGAAGATATTGTGTTCAATATGAATTTATGATACTAGCCCTTGAAATAATAAATAAGTACCCCAACTACTATTTCAAGCGCAAACTTAATTTAATGCTGTTATTAGAAAAACTTATAAGTTATTCATAACATGTTCATTATCCTTAGTTTTCATGAACACAGGAGGGACAATCGTCAAGTCCCTCATAATAATGAGTTGCATTGTCCTTCAGCTCACTCGTACTATAATAAATTAATTATGGCACGAGTACCACGGTAGAGGAGTAGACGTGAGCACCACTTAGTGGTCGTTGCAGTCGCCGCCAGTTAGCGCGGCTCGCGGAGCCCTGGTTAAGGCTCGCTGCGGGCACATTATACATCAAGCCGACGGAACGAGCCTCTCTCAAAAATTACATAGCGCCCGCCGTACCGAGCAAAGTTCTCGTAGTGTAGCGATTTATTTATTTCACTTAAAGTGCGTCGTAAACGTTCGCCTGAGCGCGCCGCTCACCCCACACAGACGACGCCGCAAATTTCATTTAACGGGCATTAATGAATTTACTAAGAAGTATAAATTTTACAATATTATTAGCTTGTTATTGAACCTTATTGTTAAAGCGGATATACATGTCTTTAGTGGTCTATTCGCCGACAAAGGCACGGTCATTCTCTTGCGTTATCCATTTTATAGTGATCGGAAATCAGGATTTACCTACTTAATTACAATAACTATGACAGTTTACGTAGGTAACTGTCCATTTTATATTGAAATTACGTATAACTAGTATTACAATATCTTATTATCCAATAGGTATCAAATAATATAAGCTAACTGAGGGCCAATTCTACTTTTTTAGGGTTCCGAACAAAAAACGGAATCCTTATAGGATTACTAGGGTGTCCGTCTGTCTATTTGTCTGTCTGTCACAGCCAGTTATCTTCGGATCCACTGGACGAATTCTGTTGAAATTTGGTACACATATGCACTTTTGTGACCCAAATACGGACGCGTTACGTAAATCATTAAATTTTTAGTGTGGATGTCAGTTTTGCGGGTCAAACTAGAAAATTTCAAATGAAACGGCTTACTGTGAGTTTTAATCATATTTTTTCATAATTTTAAAACAAATGGTTTTGAAGTTATTCAAGAAATTAGACGAAAAATGACCATTCCCCCAATTATCTCCGAAACTACTGAGCCTAAAATTTTGCAAAAAATGGAGATAATAGATCTTTACCTATAGATTACAGGAAAACCTATAAGAAGTCTATAGTGTTAAAATAAAATATAAAAAAAATAATTCGTTCGGTACCCTTCGCACGGGAGTCCAGTTCGCACTGGGCCAGTTTTTTAAGCAACTTTGGCATTCGCATGTCAGTCGCAATTTTCTTTTTTGTTTTGGGACAAGCCCGCCACACATTCCCAACCACTGCAACTCCTGAAAGTCAGAATCAACAATGGCGACCACCAGAAAAACGCCGAGCCAATGAAGCCCGAAGAGTCCCGGAGAAACGATTTAACTGTCTTGGATCCTGCAACGAATTTAATCAGAAAAGTACAGCGGAGGAGTAGGAAAAAAATATATATAATTTCCACTTCCCTCCTTATCAAGCAGGAGACAGAATAGAGCTAGGCCAATAGGCACCAAGGGACATATACAATTGGGTTAAGCCCAGTTGTCAAGCACCACGGATTATATATTAACACTAAAAACGAATGGGTCCTAAATTGTGAGCTACTTTTGATTCCAGTAATAGGTATGGCAAAATCGCCTGAATGCACGGAAATTTGTTCTAGTTTCTACAAGGTCCGTGTAGTAAACTACTCCAGATGTAACCTGAATATACTATCTAACAGTCAGTCGCAATCGGTTAAAATCACTTAAATTTTGCTAAATTTTTGACAGATTTTATCTGCAATGCGAACGATGCTTAAAAAATAGTAGAATTGGCCCGTGTTCTCTTACTTTAATCACTACTAGAAGGAAATTATGAAGATGATTACAGCTGTTCCGATGCGCCGACGCACTCATCCCCAGCCTCGCAGACGATCCGGCGCAGAGGGAGAGAGACAAAGCTGTACTCTAGAGAAGGATGCAAGACATACGAAAATACTGACAAGTCTCGTTCGTCGTTTTTTGCAATCAGTATTTAGAGAAGATGGCCGTAAAATTACGAGTAGAAACGTATGATTCTTATTGATCTATCTTGGGCTTGTTTAATTACTTACAAATAAAAAGTAGGTTACACTTCAGGTTACTGTTTTTCATTACAGAAATTACTGGAATTGTTTACCCAAATGAGGTTTTTGGTAAAAGAGAAGATGTACAACATCTTTTGATGGAGTGCGTCAGGAACGAATCTGAGAGAAACGAAGTTATTAGGGAGTTAAGTATAAATAGGTTAGACTTAGGCATGTTTTATAATTTTTTATCTCGGCTAACTGTGTTCAAAAGTCCCTTAAAAATACACTTTAATCACTTTAAAGAATTTCAATTCAATATTTTCAATAGCCAGCTAGTTCTGATACAAAAAGTAGTAATAATATTTATTTGATTTAATTGCACCTGCAGACTAGCAGTCGTACTCAATGTTAAAAGTGGAATAAGCAATTATTTGTATCATGAAAGAAAATGCATAAATTATCATCTGCTAACATTATCCCAAGTTAACACAGAAAGCGGAACGCGGCGGGCGCGCGGCGGCGGCGGGCAGCGGCGGCGCGGTGTTAGTTGGACATTGATAGTCTGAAAAATAAACGAGTTGAATCATCAGGTGAGATAGTGGTCAAACGCGAGCCTATAAATAGTAAAAAAAAAAAATTGAATTATCCCAAGTTAAACTGTTGGAATTATAATAAACTAGAACCTATAAAATATCATAAGTAATTTAGTATTGAATAAAAAAGCTCCAAGACACTATTTATTAACACCTTAACTGATTGGGTCGATGCATAAAGTAACATCATGCATAAAAAAAATCCCTACGGCTTTTATAATTCTGCTTAATGGTGTTATTCATGATGGCGCGTTTACATTAAGTCGATTACCGAAAGGGGAAAGCGACCGCATTCGGCTTAACAGAATTGATTAATCGTATTAGGATAAGTCGGTCCCCGAATACGGCTACCGTTTTCGTTTAAGTCGTCGGTTTTTGGATTCGGCGATAAAGCCAAACAATAAGTGGCGCGTTTCAACAATCAGCCGTGTTCAGTCACCGAAAACAGTCTGCAGTCGAATACGGCTAACCGAAAACCTGTTTACGCGAGTGGGTGACTGAATACGAGCTGTGGTTGAATACGGCTAACCGAAAACCACCTAATGTAAATGAGCCATTATTTAACTTTACAATTTGTATTATTAAAAATGTGCAAAACCTTTTCCGCTTAAGTTTTTACATTAAAAAAGTTTACGATGGTACTAACAATAGCCTTTTATTACATTTCTAGAACTATCATACTTATGGCAATGAACATTCTTGAATCGGTTATGATTAGTTTCAAGAAAAATGAAAGATGCAGAACCGAACGCATGTTTTTTTCGTGTGTGTGTCCGGTTCTTGAATTATGAAGGAATAAAATTCTCATCTTGCCTTAGAAATCAAAAAGTGTACGGTCCATGCTGGGCCTGTGGAAATCCATATAATAAAGGAGCTGTGTCTAGCTTCTTAGCTATGCTTTATCTCTTCAAATGCAGAACCATTTACTACATTTGTACACCTACTAAAGCTCTAAACAAATTACATTCTATCATCCATAACGATTGTCGAAAGGCGATATGTTAGCAATTGTCCACGTAACATTTCACTAGCATTTGTAAATCACATAACTTTTGGACTTTTTGACGATCGTTCTTGCTGACAATGTCACTTTGTATAAAGCCTCTGGTAGCTCCAAACGTCTGCCTCCATCTCTGCATAGGAGTAATACTTTGCTAAAGTTAAACGAGCATATAAAATGTAACAGATTGATACAGTTAGGTAAGGTGTCACACACTAGTGTGGTGCAGTAACCGTGCATTAACCCGCGCGCTTACAGCCGCACCCTAATGAGCCGTACGTTTGACGTGATGGACGAGCCCCCAAATCTTTTCGATGAGTGTTGCTTTAGCCGACACACTCATTTGAGCTGACCTTATTATATGCACTGGGGTCACGTTATCAATTATTTTCATAAAAATTGTATTAATCTTGCAACAAGGCTGTCTGTACGTGATTAATTACGTCGGAAATCGTCAAAATTGTTGATAACCTGCGAAAAAAACTGTAGCAAATTTAGTTGTAACCGTTTCCAGTTGTCAAATTAATTGTTCTTTCTCCTCAGCTGGAAGCAGAAACCGTAGATTTACAGATATAACCGATTGTTGTACCTACTTTATTTTAGTTGCCACTGTTTCTTATATTATGCGACGTCAAATTTTGTAAAAAGAGTATTCCGTACAATTTCTGCAAAAAAAGGATATTGCTATTTGCTATCGGTCCGAAGACTCAAGTCACTCTATCAGACGTCTTTTAGTGAGGATTTCTTTGGGAGTCCCAATCCTGATCCCATTTATCTAAGTATCGCTGCCGAGAATATACCAATAGAAAGAAACAGGTAAGTTGTTGAAACTGTATCGAGCGACTAAAAAAAATAAGAGCAATAAATTTCATAGTTTAGGTTATCATAGTCGGCCTTATAATGTTCCCACTGTTGGGACTCAGGCCTCCTCTCTAGGAGAGGGAATGGGCCGTAAACCACCACGCGGGCCCAATGCGGGTTGGTGAATGTCACATGTCTTCGAATTTTTGGTTCTAGGACATGCCGGTTTCCTCACGATGTTTTCCTTCACCGTTTTGAGAGCAGTGGTGATGAAATAAATTACACAAAGTAATGTGCCTGGCTGGGTTTGAACCCGCGACCTACAACTCGTAAGTCGAAGCCATTACCACTCGGCCACCACTGCTCACAGTCGAAGCCATTACCACTCGGCCACCACTGCTCACACTCTCTCACTCTGTTTATATTAGAGCCTTCTTCTATTATCTAATTTAGCCTGTACATGCCAGCCATTCCTGAACCTACGTAATGATGATCTCATATCTTTTTAAATTATAACTTGTTATTAGTTCGCTGGTGTTTGAACAACGCTTCAAACATAATAGGCTTTTTTACTGGGAAATTCTACCGTACTTTATTTAGGTACTCGATGTTTTTTCTTAATATCGTTAGTTACCAGTAGGTGCTTACCGCTTAGGTTGTTTTGCATCGGAAATGCTGTGAAGTCACCTTAGATATTTGCTTAAGTAAAAATAGGTAAACCTTAATAAATACGTCATTTAAATGTTTGTGGTTAGCTGCATAGTACAGTCAAGTTAGCTCATTTAAATGGGGTAAGGTTACAATAATTTGCGTAGAGCTGAAAATAATCAAAACACCATAAGAAACGAAATGTGAAAAGACCCCATCGATCCAACATTTGCAAAAGACATTTTTTATCATTTAATTACAAATACGTACGCCGCTTGTAAAAGTTTACAAAATTTAATTGTATTCCTTTTGACCTTTTCCTTATTTTTAGGGTTCCGTATATTAAAAGGAAAAAACGGAACCCTTATAAGATCACATTTTTGTCTGTCCGTCTGTCTGTCAAGACCCTTTATCTCGGGAACGCGTAGAGGTAACGAGTTGAAATGAACACCAAAAAAAAAAATAAAAAAAATTAGGTCTACGGTCCCTTGAAACTGTGAAAAAAGCAAAGTTCTAAGTTAACGTAAAAAAAATACGTCCGCTTATGCCGTAAAAAACGTATATTTCGACACTCTCAAGGGAATCAAAATGTAAAGGGTATTTCCCGTTGACCTAGAACTATGAAATTTGGCAATTAATACCATCTTGTACTACAAGTTTAGGAAATAGTCTGAAAACTACAGATTTTTAATTGAATTATAAAAAATGTCTTCATTTAAAGTAATATGTAAGGTGCACTGGGGTAATTCCGATGGGATTTTTTACGAGATGACTAGAGGTCTACAGTTCGGTTCTATATGTAAAATAGTTTCATATTTACTGCGAATAGAATAAGATTTCTGTTAACTTATTGAAAAGATTTAACCTATGGATCTACTAGATTCATAAATATGTAGTTGGATTCGCTAAATATAGCATTTTGAATTATTGAGTTATATTTTTTGCTATACGGGAAATTACGGTTATTGGGGTTATTCCGGAATTATTCAAAAGTTAATTTTATTGCACTTTGACCGAAGGTTTACATTTATTTTTCAATCGTATTTACCCCTTAAACAAAATATTATGAGTTTTAGTAATAGTACCTATTGCTAATATAATTTTCTCATAAATTTGTATTTCCGAATTACCCCAAGAAGAGATTGTGGTTCTCAACATTTTTCAGTCTTAATAAGTTAAGTTTTTGGGTTTATTCCTAGTAATTGTCACGCAGTATATTCCCAGTAATTTTGTTTCTACTACAAGGGACAGAAATTATCACAGATTTCATCAAAGTTGCCGTAGAAGTGAGCTAATACTTGACAGTTCTGACAGATTTCTTTGCTTGGAATATTATAATAAAGTGGACTCTGTGCGATAAAAGTTTGGTTGTGGCGTAAAGTGAAAACAACATTAAAGTTTTTAAGTTTTTTCACAACTTCAAGAGACCGCAGACCAGAGTATATGGTATTAATTTTAACTGGGCACCTCCAAGCGTTCTCGAGTTAAAGGGTCTTAACAGATAAACAGATGGAAAACAAAGTGATCCCAAGGATCTTATATACGAGATGGTCCCTTACAGGCTAACTAGATTGACTACGAAGCAACATTACAAATTTTGAAGTGTGAGTACTTTATTTTCATAGTCAATAATAATAAGTTCATATTTTTCATTGATTAGCAAAAGGGAAAAAAAATGTACCGAGTAAGACAACGAGAAAGTGGTAGTGTGTCCTATTTTTACCTCTATATTTAACTAGGGTAACCATAAATTTGCTATCTGCTACAATATTCCAGTCAGTGATGATAGACCGATCCCAGTTAAAGTGATAGAACTTACCTATATATATACCTACAAAGAACAATGGTCACTTGGTACTAGGAAAAAACAGAAATTGGTAACGAGATGAAACTATCACCAATATGTAGTGCATTGTTGATGTTATTATTGGATATCTTCGTTTATTTTCAATAGCTGGGGAAATAGAGAATCTTTTAAAAAAAATACTTGTTTATTTATCAGAACGCAGTATAAAACATCCATATTCGAATGCATCCGTAACGACTTAAGTTACTAGAGATTTCCATACTTTTTTAAAGTCTATGTTTTTTATTATTTTTTAAACGGAATTAAGCTTAACCAGTAATATAATTTGATGATACTTCGTGGTAAATAGTTTCAAAAAAGCCATGAATAAAATAAAAAAACTAATGATTTACTTTAAAAATCGATTCTGTCATAAATTGATCGATTACGATTATCGATCGACACTCCCTATTTTTGACAAGTAAACAAACAATGACGGTTTCTGCACTGACCAACCACCGTGTTGTAGTTTTTGCAACGAATGTGTTCTGTTACTTTCCTTGCTTTCCTTACAGACCATGGAGTAGAAAACATAAATTTTACAGATTAATTATATAAACATAACTTCAAAAACATATTTCATACTTTTTCAAGATTTTCCGGTCTTTTAAAAATATATTGAAGACCGTTCTTAGTTAAATTTATAAGGGAATATCAGGAAAGGCAGCGGAGCGGTCTTGATAATCGTCATCCATCATGGGCGTGTTATATCAAGATCGTTGCAATAATACCACGTTTATGATTAATAACAGTCACTCGTTTTATTCGTTTACACTTTTACACAAAATATACAGTGGAATACACGATGAAACTGGATTACGAGCTACTAGGTTAGCACGCGTGCACCTCGTGCGCTGTCTGTCAAACGAATGCCAGATTGCCCGCTGTCACGGCGTAGGCGCACTACTCCACTTGCTACCCTATTCGGGGTTAACCGCTTTTATTTTAATATTCGATCAATTTAAATAAATGACCATTTTAATGTAGAATTTAGCAATTACTACTAATACTATTCGACAAAATTACACAGTCAGTTTTAGTTCAGAAATTTGTTAATTGTAAACGTAACTTAAATGTTGGAGTCTCCTTTAATTTAGCTGTGCGCTGTCATTTATATAGGCGACATAATGTTTCGTCAAGTTAATTTTTGTTAGGTTTTACTAGTCCAAGCATGTTAGCCGAGTGGCCATTGTTCTATGCACGGAACCCTCGGTGGGCGAGTCCGACTTGCACTTGGCCGGTTTATATTTGAAGTATAAATAAAACAAAATACTGTAGACATGTTTTAAATAAACAAAAAATAAAAGGTCGTTTACTCCTAAAGAAAACTAGCGACTTCTGTTTTAGAATAGAAGATAAGATTAACTGTTTCTAAATGCAAAACACGACAGCCTCATTGAGCAAGAGAAATTATTTGTAGTCACGACATAAATAAAATTAAACGACCAAAACGTTCCGGTTGAATTAAATTCGATTCCATTTACAATGTTGTACAACAGCAAATCACAATCAATTTGCCACGTAGCGTGTATTCACCCCTTTAGCATTGTGGCTTCCCCCTATAGTCGACACAAGTGAGACAATATGGCAGCGCTGAGTCTGCGTCACGCCGGCTTCTCGCCTCCTCGCGACACTGTAATCGAGGGGGACGAACAACCTTTGTCATCCTACCCCGTAAAAACAACCGCAAACGACAACCAACTCTAACTCCTGCGACTAAAGATAAAATTGTTCTGCCAAAAATTCTGCAAGCATCATAAATTTTATGGCATTTTAATACAGCCATAACAATAATAGGGTAAATGTTTTGGTAAGCCATAAATAAATTGAATTACCTCCCGCTGAGAGACGACAAATTCGGCGACACACAGTTTAATGTCGTTAATAAAGAATATTGTGACAGTGTCCAGAACGATTAATAAATTATTGTGTACAGATGATGAGTATTGTAGTCGACTAGCGGATGATGGCCATTCTATATATCTATGGTATTCTTTATTGACATTTCTGATTGAAGGTAACCGACTATAGGATAATGTACAAAAGCGACTCGTCTACAGATTTATTATACTTATCTTGTATTCTCACTTTCGCTTCTTTGTTAACAATTTGAAAATAATATTAATTTATTTAGACAATACAAGGATATTATGTACATATCAAAATAGGTTCAGTATTTCAAGCGCTATGGTAGAACACAGCTAAAATCATAATCTTTCCTTTTGGCTTTGCTGTACTAGGGTAAATTGATTAAGTCTTTGCCAGAAAAAATTGTATAAAGACATTGATATATAAAAACCCAAGATACACACGCAGCATCTCAAAAAACGTCCGCATAAAACGAGCGCACAATTTAATATTGTGCGCTAGTTTCAAACAGTCTCGTATCGCTCGCCATACTGCACTGCTTTGTAAAAACAACTTTAAGCGACCCGTGTAAAGTTGAATTTGCAAAAAAAAAATGTTTATAGTATAACTACACACAACTCACACATGACACTTGATACATGTCAGTTTTTGACGACAGTGTGTTGCATTTGTTCGAGACTGTGCATCTTGGGTTTTTTATATATCAATGTATAAAGATAATAAGAGTTTAAAACAAATGAATGTCTTTATGAACGACCACAAAGTGAAAAATAACGTAAACGAAGATCCACCAAGTACATGGGTCATGAGCTCCACTAAACCTCACTGTATTGGTCTAATCTTTGAAGAAACATAATAGGACATTCATTCGTTTTGTTTAGTCGCTTGAGTTTGCGAGTCCATAACTCAGCTCAGTAGTGAGCGTCGTGCTACACCATAGACAATTGATAAGCTTGCCTTGCCTCTTCCAAATGAGAATTTTCAGAAGAAAGAAACTCACATCACTAGTTGCTACCACTTTGGCAAGAGGTCCTTCACTTGGAATATCATGTGACTTATGACAACAACAGGATGTTGAATTCACTTTGACATGTGCCTGACAAAAGTCTGACTAGCAGTCAGACTTTTGGGTTTCTGACTACCTACTCGTAACGACTACGACTGTAAAAGATCTTCAAATAACAGTTGGAAAATAATTAACTAGATAAAATTAACTTATAATGACATTCTAGTGCAGCGCATAGACCTGAACTTTAGCCTTCCACATAAACACTTGAACCGTTCTTGTGAAAATGTAAAATTCACCTGAAGAGGTACGGTACTATGTGTGCCTGCGTCACGTCAGCCTGGCCGGCCGGCAAGGCACGACAGAAAACAATCGCAGTGTTTGCTCGCCTCGACTAATAGCCCATTACCGCTCGTACACGCGAGCCCAGCTTTGCTTTAACTTGAGTCTTAATAATATAGAATTTAAAGCAATTAAAGTGTGCACTTTTGCTATTGAGTGTACTATGTACCTTATAGCAAGAAGCAAAAATGAATACAATCAAAATAAAATTACCCTATCTATTTTGTATTTTTTTCCTTTTTTGTTATTTCAGTAGGTAAAACTTACGTACTGCCCATGTTTTTGCCTTCATAAAAATATGTTTTTGCTTGATTTATGTAAACGAAAACCCGAACCGAGATCAAAAAGGAGGAGGTTATCAATTCGGATGTTTATTTGTTTGTTTGAGACAGTTCGATAATGTTTTTTCCAGAAACCGGGGTTAGTTACGATTATGACCATGATTATAATCATGGTGTAGGAATCATTTAAACGTGATATTTTTAAAAGTGATAATAATTATTATCACTTTTTAAAATTTCAACAAAAGCATGCCTACCTAGTTACTCATAACAAAACAAAAGCATATTTATTTTCACAAAGCAACCATAAAGGGAACTGTAAAAGTTTAAATATGTACTTGTGGGTGAAACAATAAATCGAGTGGATTTATGCGGGCGCAATAAATGTCTTCCCGGGTACAAATAAAGTGTGAAGTGTTGTTAGCGGTTATATTGCACAAACGTGGGATATTTATTTAAGAGGCAGCGAGAGCCGAGCAAACTGAGCACTCCGAACGGAAATGGGCCACGACTAATGTGGACGATGTGGAGTGTGGAGCCAGCCCCCACTCCCGCCACCAGGTCGAGGATACGGTCGTAGATGAGAAGCTATCACAGACCTTATTCTTTTGAAGAGTCGTAAATATGTATATTGAAGAGTAATAAATGTAGGTACTCTATGAATGTAGAAGAGAAATAGATGGTACATAGATATCTCAAAGACAATCGATATCTACGTACGAGTAAAAATCTGTCACTTAATATGAGAGGAAGTTAGACACCTTGAGCTTAAGAAACTTTTTATCAGTTTAGTGCAGGGTTAAGATAGGGGAGAGACCTATTGCTTGTCTGCTCGACGATCTGCATAAACCTAGCTTATTAATGTAAACGCAAAATAAACCAGATTAATAAATGACAGGAACAAAGGTTTCTCTTCCTCTTCCTTCACTGCATTTACCATAAATCACATGTCCAGCCTAGTAGAGTATGAGTGCCAACTTCTGATCTTAATATCAAATTCGTCTAATTTCGCCATTCTCGTCGCCATTGTAGTATCGAGAAATAAAGCACGTGGTTCGCTCGGTGACGCGGTTGGCAGACGGTATTTTTATATAACACTACCTTCTGCCAGCGGCTTCGCCCGCGTGGTCCCTAGGGAACATATTCCCGGGATAAAAAGTAGCCTATGTCCTTTCTCAGGCTCTAGACTATCTGTGTACCAAATTTAATTTAAATCGGTTCAGTAGTTTTGGACAGACAGACAGACAGAGTTACTTTCGCATTTATAATATTAGTAAGGATTAGACCACAACTTAAGAATACCCTACATTACACAATTCAAGCATAAAAATTAATAGATCCCCATCTTCTATCAGCGTCCTCTAGGTAGAAGACCTAAGCACACATAAAATAAAATTGAGCTCTATTAATACTATAAAGGAAATCCGCGCAAATACAATCTGTGGAACGTTTCAACGAGGTTTTTACGGGCTTGGGGCCTTAGTGTGAATTTAGTGAACCAATATTGACTGGGTGTGGGATGTTGGCACTTCTCGTGCAAACGTTCCGGAACCCTCCGGAAATAAAGCGTACGCCAATTTGCCCGATTACTTACTCTAGATGAAATATTAACACTTCGACTTGGTGCTTTACGCGAAATTGATACGAATTGATCTCGGGAAGTGTTTTTGTGAACTTTCTTGGGCGTTTGTAAAGTAACTGTTACTATTCGGTGCATTACTTTTGTAGCGGCATCATTGCCGCCACATGAAAAACCATTGTAGCAAATTCTATATCGCAACAAAAATAACCGCAACGCCATTTATCCAAAAAGCAGCGAACTATTAGGTCATACTCATTACATATGAAATTGGCGTTTTGTAAGGGAGGAACACAAAGTCGATTTTTTTTAAATATAATATATTTATTTAATCAAAGTATGTACCATTGCTATCTATGCACTTTTGCCATCTCATAGGTAGTTCATTGATCCCTTTATTAAAAAAACCATTCGGACGGGAATCAATATAATCTTTGAAGGCGCTTTGGCCTGTTCCATCGGAGTTGAATTTTTTCCCTTGCGAGAAGTTATCCAAATTTCGAAAAACATGGTAATCTGTTGGAGCAAGGTCCGGGGAGTACGGTGGATATCTTAGACATTCCAATTAAAGCTCCCTTAATTTGGTAGCCATCTGTTGTGCAGTGTGTGGTCTAGCGTTGTTCTGATGCAGCAGTGGCCTAGAGCAATTGAACAGCTTCAGCTGTTTAGCAGCTAGCTTTTCCATCATGGCTTGCAGTTGCTGACAATAGATATCCGCCGTAATCGTTTGGCCAGATTTAAGAAAGCTATAGTGAACGACACCGGCACTAGTCTACCAAACGCTCACAAGTAATTTTTTTTTGAGTCAATTTTCGCTTGGGGCAGGATTTGGCTGGTTCGCCAGGGTTCAGCCATTGCGATGAGCGTTTCCGACTGTTGTACAGGATCCACTTTTTATCACAGGTAATGATTCGATTTAAAATCCCTTCATTATTGTGCCGGTTGAATAATGTAATGCTGCAGCCGACGCGCGTTTGTCGGTTTGCTGCAATTAATTCATGAGGTACCCATCTTTCAAGCTTTTTCACCTTCCCAATTTGCTTCAAGTGGATTAAAACCAGTTTTATCACTAACACCGCAGCCTGCAGCTAACTCGGACGTGGTTTGCGATGGATCCGCTTCCACAATAGCCTTCAATTCTTCATTATCAACTTTGGTCTCCGGCCGTCCACGGGGCTTGTTCTGCAGGTTGAAATTTCCAGAACGAAAACGTTAATCTTTCGAGCCGTTTCTGCAGCACCGGTGCCACGATGGAACTCGTACTCTAAAAACAAATGAATTACGGTTTTCGAAACACAAAAGCCTGAGTAAAAAAAGCTGTATAAATTTGAAATTGGAATTCCAAACCAAAGAGGAGATATTTGAGATCAAAGTGGCCAGTACGACAAAACGCCAATTTCATATGTAATGACCTAATACTACTACGAAATCCTGCACCGCGATATCAGAGTTTACCGTACAATTGGAAAACACCAGTCCGAATATTAACTATAGGACAGTTGCCCGCAGACACAATAACCGTCAGAGGATCTTCCCTTTTCAATGGAGGTTTGCGGGACTTTACTCTCTGTTCCGCGTACCTCCGAACTTTTAAACTTCGTAATGGTATACATTCAGTCAAAAAAGATTCGGGAATGGATGATTTGTTTATGGTTCCAAATTAAATTTTTTGTTATTTTTTTTTTGTTGTTAGATTGGCACAACTGTTTTTCATTTCGGCGCGGAGTTTGAGTTACATCTGTTATTTAGATTAAATACAGTGCTAATTTTAGTTAAATCATATCTATTGCGAATTTCATAATGGATAAAAAAATTGAACAAAGAGTTTGTCTTTAATTTTGCATCGCCAATGGAATTTCGTGTTCGGAGTCACTGAAAATGTTACAGAAGGCTTACGGTGAAACTAATTATCAAAAACACGTGCTTATGAGTGGTACAAAGCGTTCAAAAGTGGTCGAGATGTGATGGAATATTTGCCTCGCTCTATTTTTTTTTTATCACTGGGAAATCATCAAATGACTCCTGCCGCTCTGGGCGAAGCAGAAGGTAGTGTACTGACTAAAACCTATCCGTGTTCCTCTTAGTGCCCTTTGCGTTCCAGGGCCGCGGTGACCCTTTCTAACAAAACCCTGGCAGGCACTGGCCCTAGCGGACCCATTCTTCTATGCTGACATCTCTTTGAGGCCGTCGACCCGGGCCTGGTTCTGATCGGACAGCGAGCCACCCATTGCTCGGCGTCCGCAGACCTGCACCTACGGGGGCCGGGAATCGCCCTGCGACTCCCGACGCCCGGGGCGTCTTCTTCTGTTGCGGCGGCTGGGGTGTGAGGTTTTTCTCTCTCTCACACGTTCGGCTTCCTCCTTCGCTAGCATTACTGCTTCGCAGAAGGAGGTGATCTCTTCCCATACCTCCTCGCTCCGGACCATAGATTGGACCAAGGCCGGTCGCGAGAGGTCGCTGCCGCCGATCGCCTCGACGAGGACCTGGCGGTGCTCCGCCCAATCAGGGCAGACCTCCACCGTAAGTTCCACCGTGTCCTCCGGGCGACCCTCACAGTGTTGAAACCCGGGCGTGTCCTCCCGCCGAATCCGAAACAGGTATCTACCAAAACAACCGTGTCCGGTGAGTACCTGCGTTAGGCGGAAAGTTAGGCACCCAGAGCGGGAGGAGTCATTTGATGATTTCCCATTCTTAAAAAAAAGGTATATACCTAAGTTGAACTGCGATGGCACACGGACAAAGAACTCCTTAACGGCAAATAGCGCACATGTGTAGACTGACACATAATGGGTATAATGACAATTTAGTTGTTGTGTAGTGAAAAATATAAAAAAAAAATACAAAAAATACAACCGACATGCAAATAAAAAACAACTACAAAATATTAAAAAATAACAATTTCAGAAGTCGGTGTCAAACGGCGAAGAAATAAAACAAAAAAAAAATTGACTTCCGATCCTTCGGTTGTATTTTTTTGTTGTAAAAAAGTTTTTATATAAACTACCTAACATATAAAGGGATTGGAGGGGGTGTGTAAGTTTGGAAAGGAAAGTATTAAATCCACGCGGACGAAGCCGCGGGCGAAGTGCTTGTATGAAATATAAACAGAATGTGAGAACTAGCATTACCCACACACGCACACGGCAAATTTAAATAAGTTCGTTTATGTGTGTGTGTGATGTGTTTACTCATTAATTTAATGAATGAGTTCTGCTAGCCGAAGGTAGGTACGGGAGCTCGCCGGTAATTATGTTGCATTAGCTATAACATTATCACTTACTGAGCGCTATCAATTTAATTCAATGCCGTTTGAGTAGAGTGCAGAGGCAGCTACCGTGGTATTTGCCGCATTACTGTTTATGAGTGCCGGATCAATATGTTATGTGGTAACTAAACCAGATAGGTAGGTAGCTACTTCATTAAAAGATTGATATGTATAACATATGAATAAAGCCTACTAAGATCGCCTCTGGTGCCTTCAATATAATATTATAAAATACAAATTAAATATTTATATTTCTGACTAAACCTGGTAGGTAGGTTTAAACCTAAAGTGGTATTTTTTTCAAAAATCCAATGATCCATTTGTACATGCTCGGACCCGATGTTGATATTTTATTCATAGATTTTTTTTTATTTGAAGAAAATATCAGCTGATATTTTTTTTTAGAACTTAAAAATGAGCAATTTCCTTAAGTTTTTAGGAATTTTAGGTATCCTTACTAGCGACACTTTCGGATGTAATAATAGAGGGTGTTTTTTTTCTTAATCAACTGGTTCGATTCCTGGCTAGAAATATAGATTTTTCAAAAACCCAATAATGCAGTTTTTATGTTCATCGAAATCGGGCTCGAGACTCCTTTCAGTGTTTTACGATATTCCTCATAGTTTCGGTTTTGGTCATCCGATCCACGCACACTTTTTCCACACAAATTCAGCCTGTATCAACTCCTTTTTCTTGCAGTTGATTTTACTACAAACTTTTGTTGAGTAGATAGGTATGCGCATTGTACTCCGTATAGGCCGCCGGGAACCGCGGAAAAAGGGGTACCTATATATACCTAATAAAAGCAGTAATTAACTTAATTAACAAGATATTTGGTTGAACACAACTCTTTGGTCGCTTTTTAATAATTTGGAGGGTAATTTCTTGAGGGACCAATAGACCAATAGGTTGAGACACGGCAGCTAAAAAAATACGTGTCTGTTATTTTACTTATTTTAGACCACCTACTCTATAATATATCTACACTAATATTATAAAGAGGAAAGATTTGTTTGTTTGTTTGAAATGAATAGGCTCCGAAACTACTGGACCGATTTGAAAAATTCTTTCAGAAGCTACATTATCAGGGAGTAACATAGGCTATATTTTATCCCCGTGCTCCCACGGGAACGGGAACAACGGGGGTGAAACCGCGTGACGTCCACTAGTATCAAAATAAATTAAATCGAAGAAGGACAGTTGGGTACCCGTTCTTGTCAGCGCGACTGGTTGTGATCTGTCACCACTAGATGATATCTTAATCGACTTCAAAAAGGAGGAGGTTATTATTTTCGGCTGTAGCGGAGACCGAGGTGATTTGATACAGGGGTGAGTTGAAGCAACGTCGATTTCGCGGAATCTATAACCGATATCGAGCTGGCAAAACACTGTTTTCGTGCAAGTATCACCACTTAAAAGTGAAAAATAAAAAACTTAGTGTTAAAAAACAAAACCAAAAACACCAGCTTCCGAAATTAAGGTTATTTTATTCTTTGTTGTGTTTTGTTTGGAAGTTGGTTATATTTTTTTGTAAAAAGTTTTTTTTTAACTAACCGAAGACAGGGAAATGAGAGTAGCCACAGGGAAGTGACTATAAAAGATTTTTTGCTCTTAAAATCGACTTGAAGGTAACTATAGTAAATGTGATATTTATTAAATAAATTGAACAATTTTCATGCAAAAGGAAATCGAAATGTGTACTATATATAATACCAACTAGGGAAGTGATAATTTTGAAAAGAAAATGCTGTCCTTTTAGAGAAATAATAATTAGGCAGGATATTTAATATTTTCTTAGTAAAACGAATTTTTGAGACAACATTATTCTTCTAAATATAAAGAAAAATTAACATTTTTCTGACTACTACAAAAACTAACAACTACTTTATTCTGGATGTCACAAAAATATGCAATCAACTAATCATTGCACCTTTTATTAATTTTCTTAAGGCAATTAACATAAAATATACATAGTTACAACCTTCCTCTCAGTCTTGAATGTTGTTTTTTTCCTGAACAAAAATAAAGCTAATACTAATCGTCTCAAGGCAAAAAAATCTCAAAATAATTACGACTACTGCAAAAGGTATCAGCCACTTTATTATGGATGCCATAGAAATAATAATAATAACGTTTATTTATTTGGGACAACTGAAGTTTACACATTACACTGGAAAAACGAAGATAGCTACAAAAGTCAAATACTGTGGCGCAGCTATCAAATGTGCAATTAAATAATTACTGCACCGTTTATTCATCTATTAAGATTATTAAATAAAATATAATTAAAACATAACCTTGATTCTTCTAAGTGTGCATATAGACTTTTGCAGTCACGTGTAATAAAACAGCGAACATTCACCGGAACAATCAATAGATTTTGAAACAGCAAATGCTCATTGTTACAGGTGTGTCAAGTGGTGGCTTAAATATATCAAGCACCCTAACATTTTAGGTTTAATAGGAATACAGTAATAGTCTCTTTCGAGATCAAATCATCTGTATAGGTTTTCATCAAAAATAAATGTTAAAGAAAAACATAACAATCAGTCTTAATAAAATTATTCTTAAACTTATTTTTATAGTTCTAAATCACTATCCGGTGAACATTCGGGATAGGTAGAACAGACTGGATCAGTTTTAATTCAGTTGATTTGTGCCTATTCTTGACATTCGGTGCACTGAATCTATTCTTGACCACTCTCTCCTTTAAAAGCTTCCTTAAAAGCTCCAGAAATGATACAAAAACAATCGTTAGATTCATTTTGAAGTTTTTTATCTTTTTTTTTTGTTGACTTCCTTTTTTTCTGTTTTTACACTTTTTTATTGGTTTTCAATATTCTCATACATCTTACTTTTTTGGTCACTTCTTAAGAATAGGATAGACTTGAATGGAATAGATTGGAATCGAATGGAATAGAATGGAATAGAACATAATAGAATGGAATAGAACAGAATAGAATGGAATAGAACAGAATAAAATAGAAATAAAACAATAATAATAATAGAATAGGATTGATTCTTCTTTATTTCCTAATCTCACGTTTTCATTCAATTTTCTCTGCTTTACTTGCATCTTTTCCGGAAATAATAATATTATATTCCAAGGCACGGTGGAATCTCGGTATGTTAAAACAGTGACCCATCCACAGACCAACCTCGGCAAGCGTAGCCTAACCTTGAAGATCGACCCGTGCGACTGTTATAGTTTAAAAAGCCAACATATAATAATATCAAAGATCCGTACACCACTAATGTAAGTAAACCAGTTAACCTCCTATAATAATGCAGTTTACAACTCTCCAAGTAGGTAGACTCGAAAACTCGAAAATGAAATCGAATAACGATCGATGTTTTTGTATTATTGACTTATAGTAAAGAAAAATAATTGTCATGTTTATTTTCTTTGCTAGCCAAAACATCATCAACTCATAGCTAAACATGGGCTGACATCATATTTCTGCGGAAAAACTTAACACTGCCATCAGTACAACGCCATCTATCGACAATGTAGTAGACTGTCCAATATAAGTTCAAATTTAGAACTCATAATTATCTATAGGTATCTACATATAATAGAACAGTAGAGACCATGATTTCTGTACATTAAACAAAAATACCAAAAATCGAGTAGGGGCGATCAAAAAAATAGCTATAGAACACAAAAAGAGCATTTGTATTTTTTTGTCTGTCTGTCTGTCTGTCTGCACACGCTAATCTCCGAAAATGATGAACAGATTTTGTTGGGGTTTTCAAAGTTAGATTAAGCAAATTTCTGAGCAACATTTAGTCTTTGTTCGATTCAAATTGGCGGCCGGAAAAAAAGTTATGGATATTTAAAGATTACGTATCAACGTTTTTAGCATTCTTTAAAAACATATCCTTAGAAATTGTAATCATCACGCTATATCTTCAAGGAGCTAAGCAGTCAATTACCATAACTTATTATAATATCGGCTATTTAATTCAAACGTCACCTGGATTCATAGACCTGACGGTACGATGACTGGCTGCCGAATAATTCGATGTAAGTTCAAACCCCAGTTTTCGCGACTTTTTTAAATTATTGTTTCATATTTTTTCTTTTTTGTATTTCTGCTCTAATAATTTTCTTTGGCCGAGACTTCGTTTGCCTGCACGTTTAAAAATGTGTCAAACTGGATGTGACGAAGTACTGAAATTCCGGATTAGTAGGATAATTAACAGAACCTATTCTCTGTTTTTCTGTATTATTTTTTTCCGCATCACGATAAAAAGTATAAAACCAAAAGTAGATAACTTTTACACATAAATCTGATAGGAATTTGTGGCAATGTAAATGAAATCAACTTACTACCTACGTAAAAAAGATACCTGCAATGCCATCTATTGACCCAAATAGTACTTTCGACAGCATGAGATTACACCAAAACATATTTTTTTAGTTATTAGTGGTACATTTAAAGCGCCTTTACTTATCTTTTGATAGTTCAACTTCATATTCCATAGATGGCGTTATGCATTTGATCTAATTTATTGCAGAGTTAAGATTACAATATTCGTCAACTTGCGTGCGCTTACATTTGCTAAGCTAAATAAGCTAAAGCTGCTCAATAACACCTCCACTTTGCAGGATTTAATGAATGCCACCGATTTTGCATTTAACGTAGCCACTACTGGGCCAAAAGAGTATAAAGAGTTAACCATCGACTCGAAAAGAAAAAGAATGAACCTTTACAGGCCCGAAGAAAGGAGGCATATCATACCACTCGCGAGCAGGTGGCGAAGTCCCATGATAGAGGAGTCGCAATAACAGTTGAATAGTTCCTAGTTGTAAACGAGCTCATCACAGAGCTCAACGCAAGCAGCCTGTACTCGGTGGGTTATGCAGATGACATACCAATTTTAATCACGGGGAAATTTGAAGGCATCTTATGTGACCTCATGAGGAAAGCATTCAAAATAATCGAGAACTGGTGTGAAAAACACGAACTATCGGTCAACCCCACCAAAACAGAATTAATAATGTTCACTAACATAAGAGCCCTGGGACCTCATAAACTCCCTAAGCTATTTAACACAGAAATAACACTTACAGAAGAAGTCAAGTACTTAGGAGTGATTCTTGATAGCAAATTGCTCTGGAATAAGCATCTTGAATACAAACTTAACAAAAACACAATCGCACTTTACCAATGCAAGTAAATGCTAGGACAAATTTGGAGGCTGTCTCCGAAGATCACGCTGTGGCTCTACACAGCTGTGATCAGACCATTGCTGACATATGGCGCATTGGTTTGGTGGCCGAGAACTGAACTTTCGACCACCGCCTCCAGGCTCTAGCGTTTACAAAGGCTAGCCTGTTCTGCTATCACTGGCTGTATGAGGACAACGCCAACTGCAGCAGTGGAAATAACCCTACAATTAACTCCCCTTGACTTGTACATACAGCAGGAGGCGGCACTAGCAGCAATCAGGCTTATGCACTTAGGCATATGGGGCAAGAACCACACTAGCCCACACGCAGGCATCCTGGACCGGGCGATTGAGTACCAACCTCTCATCGCTGCCCCGTGTGATAGGACACCAAATAAACCTATGTTCAACAAAGGTTATAGCATACAAAAAACAGAGGAAGATAGGGATCAGTCAGGAGTCAACGAAGTACGCATTTATACAGATGGCTCAAAAACTCAAAACGGTTCAGGGGCTGGCGTACACTCCCTAGACCTCAACATTAACTTTCACCTACCACTAGGCGAACACAGCTCGATTTTCCAATGCGAGTGTGTCGCCATAACACAAGCTGCAACAGCAGTAATACACAACTACGCAATAAGATTCGTATCTGATAGCCTAGCTATGCTCAAAGCCCTAGAAAACAAACAAACCAACAGTAAACTAATCTTTGAATGTCACCTCGCCCTGGAGAGCATATCACTGTCTAACAGAATCACCCTCCAGTGGATCAGGGGGCACAGTGGATCCTTGGGCAATGATGCCGCGGACGAGCTTGCGAGGAGAGGTTCCGAGATGGCAGTGCTAGGCCCGTATCCGCTCCTCCCTCTACCTTTCTCGCAGTTTCGTTCATGTATCCGCCAGAGATCAATTGAACTTCATAATAACAAATGGTCACGGGCTACAGACTGCAGACAGTCAAAAATGGCAGTACCAAGTCTACATCCGCGACTAACAAAACGACTACTCAGCCTAAGTAGAAATAACCTCAGAATAATTAATAGGGACAATCACGGGCCATTGCCCCCTTAATAAACATCTCTTTAACATAGGCGCCACAGACAGCCCACTCTGCAGGGGCTGCTTTGACGCCAAAGAATCAGCCGCCCACGTCATCCTGTAATGCGAGGCAGCGGCTACCCAACGTCAACAAATCCTCGGAACGGTGAGGTCGCTCCGCGAAGCCTGTGAAGCTCCCAGGAAACTTCTTTGCTTCTGGGCGGAGCTAGGCTGGCTTACTTAGCCAGGATAATCACGCACAACGGACCGAAAGAGAGTCTAGGTGCGGAGAATAGAGTCCCCCACCAACAGTTGAATGAGCTCTGTAATCGGCTGTCTAACTGTGTTCTAAAAACTTATCATCATTATGATTTACGTTCCTGGTTCGAAATTAATTAGGAATCAACTTTATTCATAAAGTAGTTTCTTAACTTCGTAGTTTGAAGAATAGCACCATTCATGTAGCGCAATATAATATCAACTCGTTAAAATTCAAATATGCAAACATATGGTCTTCTTTATGGTCCGACGCCATAAAGAATAGTTTCAATAGTTTATTTCATAATGGGATTGCAAAGTTTACAAATGTTGTATTTACACATTTTTAGGTTCAATAACAACATACAATAAAGACGGGTGAAGTACTGTTCTCCTAGCTAGGCTAAAATTTAGCCTGTGTTAAGGAGAGACAGTGCCGGTCCCCTGATTGGCGGATTATATAACAGAGTGAGCGCTTAATATAATATTTGAAACAGCATCTGTATATGACAGTAGTTAACAATAGTTATTTTTACTATTATTTATATAAGACATATCTAGAGTGTGTAGGTGTGGGTGTGTGTGTGCGTATGTGTATATGTGTGTGTATGTGCGTGCGTGTGTATATGTGTTTATGAGAAAGAAATAAAGAAGGCTGTTAGATGTAGCATTACAGAGCGACTTACACTGCAGAAGACTGAATGGCTTGGAGACGCGATGTATGTGGTCGCGATCCTCAGCAGTGAGGAAACGACGACGAAGAAGAAGAAGGCCACTCAAATGCGCATAATTTTACGAATACTGTTAGAAATTGCTGACGGCGTAAACCTACCACAATCAAGAAGGTGGTTAGGTTATTTTAGATTATGGTTTGTGTTGTTCCGTTGCTTCAGCATTAATTCATTTCTTCTTTGTACAGGGAATCCACCGACCAAGCAGCAATCATCAATATGCATAATATTGACAAATGTTCGTGGGGAAAATATTTCCATGAAAACGGGCGAGGATGAAATGGTACACTATCCTATTAAGTTCTATGATTTTTATTTACATATTAATTTCGATTAAATTTTGTAAAGGAACTCGCCAGAAAGTTACACATATTCAATAAACTGTTATAGTAGCTGAAATAAGATTTCGTCTGATTGCTCCGGTGACGATGTGATCATTCCCAATTATTTTCCATTTACTTTCTAAACTGTTAAATTCCCAGTGAGTCTATGATAGGTACGCGTACGTCATGACCAGCTCAGGGCCAGAAATTATCCGTTGCGGGCTTCACCCTGGAGGGTGAAGGGATCTACAGTGCCAAGGGATCTACAGTTCCCCATGATTAACTGGAGTTAATCATGGGGAACTGTAGATCCCTTGGCAGTTTCCAAGGTGGTAGTGCTGGGCCTATACTCACTCTTCCTGCTACCTTTCTCACAGTTTCGTAAATGAATTTGCCAGAGATCAACTAAACTTCATGACACCTAATGGCCACGGACTACAAATTGCAGGCAGTCAAAAATGGCAATGTCAAGCCTATACACTCGACTAATTTAACTACTTCTCAGCCTAAGTAGAAATACTTTCCGCATAAACCTTCCGAATAATTACGGGTCATTGCCCTGTAAAAAATCATTTTTATAACAAAGGCGCCATAGACAGCTCAATTTGCAGAGGATGCTTCGACGCCGAGAAATCAGTCGTCCACTTCATCCTGGAAATGAGGCACTTGCTTCCCGACGTGAAAAAATCCTCGGAATGGTGAGGTCACTCCGTGAAACCTATGGAGCACCCAGGAGGCTTCTGTGCATTTAAGTGGAGTTAGGCTAGCTAACTTAGCCAGAACACTTACGTGCAATGGTCCGAATGGGAGTCTAAATGCGGATTACGGAGTCTCTACTCCATTCGTTGCGAGGGTAGCCTTCTTTTCTGGTTGGTATATCCATGGCCAAATTTATGTAGCTCTATTGCGTGTTAACAACCCTAGCAACTTTCATCAACATCGTTTACAGAGGTTTCTCGTTATGAATATTACGAAAAATTAGTAGGACTGGACGGTATTTTCAACTGAAGAGAGGATACAGCCCGTGCCTTGCATAAGGCCTTTATCACACGGCATGGATTTCGTAGCGCGGTAAGGCGGTTTACGTGTGTTAGGCATCAACGGACTTATTAGAGGCCAATGCGACATGAGATCCGCTTCACCGCCAACCGCGGCGGTGCACGGTGCCGTGTGTTAATCGCCTAAAAGTCTTCCAAATTCCTTATTCACACACACACGCGAACGAAGTCGCGGGCAACAGCTAGTTACGATAATATAAATAATGATAAGATAATAACATGTTCACTTTTCTTTTACGACATGTAAAAAGTATAACAATTAACTCAACAATATGTTTTGGTATTCTTTTCACACATTTGTTACGCACCGAACGATACATTTACTAAGAGTAAACTGCTTCAATAATACCGTAGAGATATTTCAAGAAGTTTCCCAAAGAAATAGTGTTTTTTTTTCATAAATTGTTATTTGAGTTCACATTTGTGAAAATATCACTTGACTATTCAGGATGGAGTAGATTTCTCACCGGTTGCTGTTTTTGGTTTTAAAAACAACTCAATTTGGACCCCATGTTACCGGGGTTAAAATCATTGCAAATTAGCTCTAGAATTTCCCATTTGAAGGAAAATTAATCTTACTACTCGTATAGGTATAAAGGGTGATTGGTAATTGCCAATAACCCTTTATACCTATACGAGTAGTAAGATTAATTTATTGTTCATGCTGCCGGTTGTCATAGAAAAACTGTTCGATATTTGCCAGCTTTACTCACTTTTTGCTAATCGTTGCGTTATGCGATAGGAGTACCTATAGGAGAAGTGCCTTAGCTGAATGAGCCACTTGGAAATTAAATAGCTCTATTTCGATAACTTAGCGATTTGGCAAGCTTAAAACGTCTTCTGACAAAGTAAGTAACAGTAAACAATCCATCTTATTCAGCGTTGGTAACTGTAGCTGAATCCTACACGCTCATAATTTTCACCGCAGCCGATGAAACAAAGGAAGCTCGGTGTGGTTGCGCCGTCCGTCTGTTCGTGGTCATTAGCACTAATAACTCGCACTCCACGCGAGTGAGCCTACAATAACGCAAAAGTGACGTCCTTGTGGTTTGAGGAACACTTTTTGAGCGTCCTAATAATTCTATCAATAGGCGCATGGTTGCGGTTGATGTGGTAATCGCTCGTCTAGAACATGTTTGGAATGCATTGCATTGCAAGCGTCGGTAACAATTGACACAGGAAGCTTCAGCCGACAGACTGCAATTTCAATGCGGTCGGACGGTTGTAGCATGTGTAATTTCCTTGTTGTTGTTTAGGTCTGAATTTTAATTGCATTTTTATACCTAACTTATTTTTTTATCCAGCAATTTGGAGTAGGTAACTTGTTGCATTGCGTTTCGTTGGTGTCGACACCAACGTTTCGACGAACGACGTTCAAGTAGGTAATTTAATCAAACACTAAACTATTTGAACCGGCCGGTTCAAACAGTTTTACCTAATTGGCATTAATATCTGTTGGAAAATTTGATCAAAAATGCGTTGTCAAATGGCATGAAGCATATGGAACGTACTTTTATTTGATCAAACAGTTTGAACCAGCCTGTTTATTTAACCTTAGTCAAATTAGTTGAACGTAGTGGCCCGCATAAGTAACAATGATTGCTAGTGCAGTGTCAATGGAAAGTTCGTTGACAAGTGCGAGTCACCTTTCACTGAAGGTAGGTAGTTAAGCATTGAGTCAATTTTGAGAGACAGCCTATAATGTCTCTCGCCTATGTTAATATAATATTTTAGCTTTCTATTAGTGAGAAAAAAAATATCGGTTCAGTAGTTTTGGAGCATATTCGGTACAAACAAACAAAAAGTCTTTCCTCTTTATTATTATATAAATACAAAGTAGGTTTATGCCCGCGACTTCGTACGCGTATCTCGTTTTTTCCCGTTCCCGTAAGAATTTTTGGGCATCTCTCCTCTCTTCACTCCCCAAGGAATGCCAAAATGATAAATTTCAGCTTTCTACGACCAGTAGATAGTTTCGGCTGTGCATCGTCTGTCAGTCACTCAGTAACGGAAGTGTTTTATAGATATAGGTACCTGTATTGATATATCATAATTATAATTTTCATGTTCAATTTATGAGCCAATTTTTAATATATAGGTTCAAACTATTACCTAAGTCTCAAATGAGTTGCGTCCCTTTGCTGAGATTATACAACGTGTAACAGAATAAACGCAATACCTCTTAAGGGGTCATTGTACTCATCATTATAAACGACTTTTATTAAGGGAAAAATCCCGAAATCGTGAAAAAAAATCAGTTGTTCAGTACATTTTGTCGAGTTATGCGCACATAAATGTATGGGAGAGTCAATTTTTTTTCGTGATTTCAGTGTTGGTTCCATAGTGGAAATTGATCATAATGATGAGTTCAATTACCCCTTAAGAGGTATTGCGTTTATTTTGTTACAGGTTGTATAAAAACGCTCATCTCTGACTATATGAAATGGACCACGTTTGTAACTACCACAAGATTGCGCCTGCTAGAGATGACAGGGTAACATTTTTTCGTATTTTTTTTTCATGGGACAATCCCGCCACACATTCCCAGCCACTGCCACTATCGGGAATAGTGGAATGTTGTGCCATAGAATTACCTTCACAACAAATTATATTTATATGTGTTTATAGACCTCCTAAATTGTGTAACCTAAGTAAGTTTTATGAAAACTTAGATCTTATTTTGAAAAAAGTGTGTATCAAACCTTTCATAAAAGTAATTTTATGTGGAGACTTTAATATAGATGTTTTAAACAGGAATAGAATGACAGTAGAATTTGAATGCTTTCTCAGAAGCTACAACCTCAAATTAGAAATTAATCAACCGACTCGATTTATCAGCAATACCTGTCTAGATAATTTTGCACACAATTTTAAACAAAACTGCCAACATGAAGTAATCGATTTCGGATTGTCTGACCATACAGCTCAAATAATGAAGATAAAAGTTAATAAACCCAGACAAATAAAATCGTGGAGAGTATTATGACGAGATATAACTGAGGAAAATCTTGAAAAGTTTAGAACACATCTCCAAAGCCTATCGTTTTCTGATGTATGTAGCACTGAAGATTCTAACAAAGCCTACGATAACTTTTTAGAAATTTTCCTAATTTTGTATGATCTCTGTTTCCCTCACAAATTAGTGACTGTAAGATCTGAAAAAAAATTGAAATGGGTTTCTCGGGGGATTCGAATATGTAGCAAAAAACAAAGACAATTACTGTGGCAACAGAGACTAAAACCAACTAGTGAAAATAAAAAGAAATTTAATAATTACTCAAAGAGATTTAAGAAAATCATTAAACTAACCCAGAAAGCTCAGAATAACTACCTAATAAATAACCCCAAAAATAAATCCAAAACTGCCTGGCAAATTATTAATAATAATAAAATTGCAAGAGAACCCATTTCTCAAATAAAAAAAGGGAAAAAAAATATATCAAATCCTAATGAAATAGCTGAATCTTTCAACAATTTCTTCATAGACCAGATTTCGGATAGACCAAAACGTACTTCAGGTGACAAAATCAACATAACTATCAACCCACATTCAATTTTTATGAATCCAGTTATTCCTCAAGATGTCACGTGACGTGTGATAAGAAACTTAAAAAACAAAAAGAGCTTTGGGTATGATGGCATCTCAACCACAGTTGTAAAATTTGTTTCTGACTGTATAGCTGCGCCTCTTGCTCATATCATTAACGCAAGTATATACTCTGGAGTATTTCCAGAAAGCCTTAAAACTGTTATAGTTAAACCAATTTATAAAAAGAACGATAAAGACGAAATGGCAAACTATAGACCAATTGCTCTAATTCCCATCTTCTCAAAGATCATAGAAAAATTTATCTATGAATCGCTTTACAATTTTCTAACAAAACACCACATACTATGTGACGAACAAAAGGGTTTTAGAAAAAATAAAAACATCAACATGGCTATTTTCGACTTTCTCCATAAAATAATGCCAAAAGTGGACTCTAAAATACCTGTATGCGCAATATATGCAGATATGTCGAAGGCTTTTGACTGTGTAGATCACGATACCCTTCTAACCAAACTTTACGCATACGGTATTCGTGGCAATGCCCTTAATTTAATAAAAACGTACTTAAAAGGTCGTAGACAATGTACGGAGGTATCGAGCCTGTGTTTGGAATCTAGAAGAGAATTAAAATTTCTATCGTCTTTTAGAGAAATAAAATATGGTGTCCCGCAGAGAAGCGTGCTCGGACCTTTGTTATTTTTATTATATATAAATGACCTCCCACGTCATATACCTTATCCGATGGTACTATTTGCAGATGATAGCACATCAATTGTCTCATGTAACAAAAAAGAATCATATTTAAGTGACATTAACAATACAATTAGTAGCTTAATAAAGTGGCTTGACAGTAATAATTTAGATATTAACATCCAAAAAACTAAAATCATGAATTTTTACCAACGAATATCTACGGGAGATATGAATATAAACTATAATGGTCAAACTATAGAGACAGTAATCAGTACAAAATTTTTAGGAATCACAATTGACAGCCAGCTAACCTGGAAGCCGCAAGCAGAAGATATATGTAAACGTCTTAGTACAGCTGCATTTATGTTGCATAATCTATCGAAAAAAGTAAATCTACCGACAATATTAGTAGCCTACCATGGTCTAGTGATTTCCATATTAAGATATGGTATAATATTTTGGGGTCACTAGTGAACGAGAAAGCATCTTCAAAGCTCAAAAGCGCTGTTTGAGAGCTATATTTGGTCTTAAAGTAACAGACAGTTGCGTTCCTATATTTAAGTCTCATAAATTATTAACCTTCCCATGTCTCTATATACTCGAATTAGCAATATTCGTAATAACAAATCGATGTCTATTTTCAACTTTAATAGAAACTAGAAAACGAATTACAGCTATGAGATCTCAATACAAGAATCTATTATGCACGGGTGTATTTAAAACTAGCTTATTGAAAAGAAATGTGATTTGTATGGCTCCTGTAATCTTTAATAAAATACCTGAACAAATGAAAAACTTACCGTTGCAAAAATTTAAAAAACATTTCACAGAATTACTTGTAAACAAATGTTATTATTCTGTTCAGGATTTCTTAAATGATAATTCTTTGTAATACCTATGCTTACTATTCTCTGCTATGTATTATATTTGCATGCTATATTAAGGCAGAATGTACATGGATTCGTATATATTATTTTCCAGCTTATTTTTATGTACCTACATTCTAAGCAAATAAAGATTCTATTCTATTCTATACTGCAACTCCTGAAAGCCAGAATCAACAGTGGCGACCACCAAAAAAAATGCCGAGCCAATGAAGCCTGACGAGTCCTGGAGAAACGATTCAACTGTCTTGGATCCTGCAACGAAATTAATCAGAAAAGTACAGCGGAGGAGTAGGAAAAACTATATATATATATATATAGATATCCCTTTACGGTAAATGTTGATCTGACGCGACTTCACGCGAGCACTTTGTTGATCCGAAAATGCATGTTGATCCGGCGGCGCCTTTTGTTGATCCAATATGCATTTCTGGTAACTAATGTGGCTCCGACCGGATCAACATCTACACTCACGGGACTGCTTACTAGCGTTCGCCGAAGTTGATCCAATATACAAATCCACCTAGCTAATGTTGATCCGATTTAAATGAGCCAATCAGAGCACAGCAAACGATCGGATTGGCTGAAAGCAGCCGGGACGTTGCCGTTTCGTATCTTTGGCCGTACAAGCTACAGATTAAACGGATAACTCAACAACTCGACAACGCCACGACTTATGCCGGAAGTGGAGTTTATGGTGGAGGCGGAGGTGGATGTTAGGTACCTTTTTCTGATATTTCGAAAATTTCGCCTTTCCTAGGTTGAAATATAGGGGTTTGAATTTTTTAAAGGGTGGTCGATATTAAGTTATGTTGTCTCTTGAGACAACAAAAATAAATTTTATATTTAAACTCTTATTATGAAATCATAAAATATGTATTTTACGATCAAGGCTTTATGCGAACAAAGCCGCGAGCAACAGCTGGTAATGTTATATGGTGTTTCAAATCGAAGCCAACGTGTCAAAAAGTTTTTGATATTTGGGGCCATAGAGTGATGTTATAGGCTACTAGTGTGGGAAATTAAAACGAAGATGTTATTTTAATCTGATGGCAATGCATTAAGAGATTTTTTTTTTCAAAAGCCTAAATAAAAATTTTCAGGTTCTTTTCGTTAGAAACGGCGGACTTCCATACACATACTTTCAACCCCCCGTTTCACCCGTTTGGAATTTAATTTGAAAAAAGAAAATGTATGGAACAGCGGTTTTTTTTCGCGATTTTATCTTTAGTCCTATTATAAAAGTTGTTTGTTTTCATGAGTAGAATAACCCCTAAAATTATCCAGGACATTCCAGGATAGTAAAAAAATAACCCTGTTTATCATAGTGTAGGTACCTACTATGCGTTCCAAATAACGATAAGACGGTCAAAGACGCCATCATGCTGCGACGTCACTAAACAACTTCTGAAATTTTGTAAATATGTAGGTATGTTTGGTATTTTTAAGTACTTAAATAAAATAAATAAATATCCTGGACATTGCACACATAAGTAGGATCTGATCTTAAACTAGGCAAAACCTACTAGGTATGGAGGCCTAAGAAATACATAGATAAGTAGGATAGTTATTTAACACCCAGACACACAGCTAACATCCGTGTTCGTCACACAAATGTTTGCCCTGGTAGTACAGTAAGGTATTCACTGATTGTCATAATGTCAATCAGTGAATACCTATTTATTACCATATACGTATCGATCATCGATGAGAGGGTGCGTTTCCACTGAAGCGGTCTCTACTCCGCCCCCCTTCATTTGAGCCGGGATCACATCCAGATTAGCTCATTAATATAATAGGTACCTACATAATATCGAGTTTCTAAATAGATAATCAAATACGGATATGGATAATAAAATACTCACCATCATCTTGTGGTTGATGACAAATGCAAATGAACAAAAACTTTTTAACAAAAAAATTAAACCTCCGAAAAACTGAAAAGCGAAAACTAATAAACCTTTTACAAAAAATAAGTTAAAAAGTTTTTATTTTATACTTTTTTTAAAACAGCTACACATCTTACTTTAGCTATTATCTGTTATATAATCCTACTTTATTACTTGTTGTATAGTATAAATACTAAAAAAACCAGGCTTTCTATACCCACATGGGTAGGGCTACAAAAAATGCTACACAACTGTGCACTAAACTCTGTGAGTGAACAATAAATCACTTCTATTACCCCCCCCCCCCCCCCCTTAGTATGGGATTTTTGTACAAATTTATATGGGACCACTCGTTATCCACTTAAAAAAGAATGGTCAAAATCGGACTACTCTGTAAAAAGTTATGCGTGGTCATACATTACAATCGAACGGCGATGCGCCACCGGTACATGGTGGACATCCTACCCACACGCACAAAACGTTTTGGGAACACATTCATAGTGTGTACAGCTAAAGAGTGGAATTCCCTGCCAGAGGCTGTGTTTCCAGATTGCTACAACCTGGGAGTCTTTAAGTCAAGAGCGAATAGGTTACTTCTAGGCAAGCGTGCTCCATCTTCGACCACATCATCGCTTACCAACAGGTGAGATAGTGGTCAAACGCGTGTCTATCAATAGTAAAAGAAGAAACATTCAGTGAACAATCAATCATCCCCTGTTTTCCTGCCCTTAGGGTTGGTTTTTTTTTCCAAATTTATATGGGACCACCCTCGAGGTATATTCCAATAAAAAAAGAATTATCAAAATCGGACAACTCTGTAAAAAGTGTCGTATTCATACATTAAAAATATATACGCGTCGACTTGAGAACCTCCTCCGTTTTTTCGTCAGTTAAAAATAAACCAAATTCACTAATTTGAGAAAAACACACGATATCAAACACCCGCGCAAACGCCTTTCCGCATAAAATCTGCCAAACAACAAATCAATCTGACGAACAAGTGAAGTCGTTCCCAAAGTTTGATCCTCTAACGCATCTTGCTTACCTTATTACTCTAACGAAATAGTCTACTGGGCTCTCTGTCACACGCAGAACGCGACGTTGCCGTTGTTGTGTTCGAGTACCTATTCGTCAATTTTGGCTCCGGATCCACTTAGTCCAAGTAAATGTCGCATATAAGTTACATATACTCTGGATCTAAGAAATCATATTCAGTATGATTTTTTCGACCGTTGATGGATCAACAATTATTGGTCAAATCGCTGACGAGCTTTTTGAAAACCTGTAAGTGCAGATCCACCGACGTCACACGCGCATCAAGGACGGATCAAAGTATATCAGTTTGCGCGACGTGGAGCTGAGTAAACACGTAAAATAGGCGGATCAACAATTGTTCTAACTTCTCACTGGATCAACATTTACCGTGTAAAGTTGATTATATATATATAATTTCCACTTTCCTCTTTATCAAGCAGAAGACAAAATAGAGCTAGGCCAATAGCCACCAAGGGACATATACAACTGGGTTAAGCCCAGTTGCCAAGGACCGCGGATTATATATTGACACTAAAACTAATGGGTCCTAAATTGTGAGCTACTTTTGATGATAATAGGTATGGCAAAATCGCTTGAACGCACGGAAATTTGTTCTGGTTTCTACAAGGTCCGTGTAGTAAACTACTTCAGATGTAAATTGAGTAGTGATTATTTAACATAATATTGCGTTCAGTTTGCCAAATAATACCCTCCCATAAGATGTGGTGTGCGGATTGTTTGTACCTATGTAAAATTATTTTGTTGTTCCATTTTTAGGGTTCCATACCAGAAGGGTAACCAATGGAACCCTATTACTAAGCCTCCGCTGTCCGTCCGTCCGTCCATCCGTTTGTCTGTCAGCTAGCTAGCTGTATCTCAAGAACCGTTTATAATAGGTAGACAGTTAAAATTTACTGTGTATATTTCTATTGCCATTATACCTACCTAACAGCAAATAATAAAAATAAATAAAAAATTAAGGGGCTCCCATAAAAGAAACGTGTTTTTTTTTGTTTATGTTACGGAACCCTTTGTGTGAGAGTCCAAATCGCACTTGGCCGGTTCTCTCCTCCGTAATGACAACTCATTCAACGTCTTTTTTCAACAAAAACGACGCACGGTGATCAATTTGCTATTAGCAACAAAACTAAACGAAGACGATTAAACGAAGAAATAAAGAAAAGTAGTATTCAGAAGGCATTCTGAAAGGAACTTGGTTTACTTGTAGATATACCTACCAAAGCAAGGGTTTGGTAACACCAATGATGGCAATAGGTACAGCCAGGGTTTGGCAATACAGCCAGGGATTTTTAACAATCCATCAGTGCCCCACACTATTACTGGAATAAGTCAAGATTTGATTGTTAGGTTTGGGGTAATATTGAAGTTTTTAAATTCTGGTTACAAAATTAAGAGCGCTTTGTTTGAAATAAAAAAATTAAAAAATGTTGAATTATATGACTGGTATGCTATGCCACCTACAGTGCTTTGTGCACTTTGTCTTAATGCATGGCAAATATATAATTGATATTTTTTATTGCCTCTTGGTCAGTTCGGAGAAGATGCACATGATTGTCGTCATACAGACGTAAGATACCTACTATAAACAACACAACACCCGCAAAACTTCACGGAAAGATCTGAACAAAGACCCAATAAGTATTTAAAATTTTGTTTATATCATCGGACCCTTGTATATCAAATTTACGGCCAATAACATAAAAAAAGAAGTAAAATAGGTACCACAGAAAATTCTCAATTTATTACAAGAACCTAACATAATCAGTGATGAGGAGTTATTAATTTATTAACAATGTCATTCTGTATTTTCACCTATTTATATAAATTAACGTATTTTTAATAATAAACACTAATTGCAATTAACTTAGATCAGACACTGCAACGTTTGAAACGCGTGAGCGATACCTACTACGGTAGGTATAGTTACGGTACTCTAGCTCACCTTGGGCTTGTGCAATCTCACCTCCAGTGCAATAGAATCCTTTCTTGCACCGAATTGCAAAATAAATGGGTTTGTGCGTTTTCATTTTTAGGGTTCTTAAAAGGAACCCTTATGGTGTGCCTAAGTCTGTCCCTCTGTCACAACTGGATATCTCAAGAACTACTAATGCTATCAACTTGAAATTTGGAATAGTTTTAGATGACGTTTGTGTAACTATTTTGCAAATAAAAAAAGAAATAAAAATTTAGGTATATATTCTTTCTGCAAACAGCGGCTGAAAGGTGTTCTTAAAAAATCGAAATGGGGCTACAAAAGCATGTGGGGTATCATCATATAAAAGAATGCTATTTGCACATTCTCAAACACTTTTTTAGGCCTTTCGAATTTGACGAAAAATTTAAAAAATTGCCCTTCCCCCCTATCTTCGAAGTTGGCATAGAGAAAAATCTGAAATTATTCTATGTGGTAGAAGATTATGTAAAGATTACAGGAAAAATAAAACAATGTCTCTAAATAGTACACTTTTTCAGAAATCATCTACAAAATTGACATTAGTTCTATTATCGGTCAAGAGATGACGCTGATCTAAAACTGCAATAAACACCGCAGTATTCAAATTCTCTGACTAATATAGACCTCGCCGACATCTCGCCGATGATAATTTAGAAACAATTCACGTTTTAATATGATGGTAGGTACGGAACACTCGGTGCACGAGTCCGACTCGCTCTTTGCCGGTTTTTTTGGATAATAACCAAAACTTTTGACAAATTTTTTGGAGTTTTCTGCTAAGTGTACCTAGAAGACAAAAAGTAGGTAGGTACGTAAGTCCAATGCGGGCATTAGGTAGGTATACGTTCAAATAATTTGATCAAACAGGCTGGTTCGAACAGTTCCTATCAAATTGGCATGAACGTCTGTGGGAAAATTTGATAAAAAATGACTCGTCAAAAAGCATGAAGAACTACGACATTTCGTACCTATTTCTATTTGATCAAAATGTCTGAACGCGCCTGTTTGGTCAAATTAGGTACCTACTTGAACGTGTATCTATGGCATGCATTAGGTACTAACAAAACCTCTTTTTTAATGATGGGAAATCATCAAATTTTAGTGATGCCTTTCGTTCTGGGCAGAGCGGAAGGGTCAGACTATTAATGACAAACTCATCTGTGTTCCTCTTACTGAGTCCTACTGCCCTTTGTGTTGCAGGGCCGCGGTTACTCTTCCGAACTAATTCCGCAACACTAACAACGGGTCATATCGAATATTAGTCTAATATATAAAATCTCATGTCACAGTGTTTGTTTTCAAACTCCTCCGGAACAGCTTGACCGATTTTTTATGTTTTTTTTTTTGTGTATATTTGGTAGCTGTAGGTCTGAGAATAGGTCGTAGGCTAATTTTTTTTGACGATTTATTTATTTTATTTTATACGGCTAAACAACGTTTGCCGAGTCAGCTAGTATTGTATATTTTTTTAGTAGCACATTGCATCTTTCTCCATTTTCGACTGCTTATGCCATCTATTATTGAGGGAGAGCACTGAATGACTAAATTTATTAATAATTCTACTCAACAATAGATGGTGCTATAAATAATAACTATTTCACGAAAACCTGATTTCCACGTTTTACCAGTTTTTCCACGAAAAACTGTCCCTGTAACATAATAAAAAAGCTCAAAGTTGGTGAATAACTAAATAATAAAAATACATGTTTGCTACTGTGTAAAAACTAAATACGTATTGCGTTATTTTTGTTTCTAAACGCAGGAAACGAGTGTCAAATCAAATATGTCAATCAAAATAGTCAGCTGTTAATTGACATAACCTTCAAATTGGGTTTTAGAAAAACATATTTTGCAAAAGCCAAAAATATTAAGTTAATATCAGTGTTTCCAGCTGTGTGCGTAATCAATGTCACTTCTAAGAATTTTATGCTCCCCGCGGTTGTTCACAGCTGACAAATTAATTTTACTTAGTAGATGTAGCTCACAAAATGCTTTCAATTTATGCGATGCTGCCGTTCAAGCTTACCTCAAAAAAATAATGTTTGAACATGAAAGTCTAATGTTAAAAATGAAAAGAACACATGAAGAATCCAGGCGCTTGTTCGAGATAAAACCAATCGTGAATGCGCTAGAACAGCGAATCACCCTTTACGAAAACATTGAAACGCTCAAGGAACTCAACAAAAAGCATAGCAGCGACAAAGACGATGAAATGAAGGCATTGATTAAAGAAGAAGCGGAGATCTATTTGAAACGCATGACAGAAGTAGATAATGAGTTACAATCGATCCTCTTGGAGCCCCAGCTGACAGAAGGCGGGGTTCTGTTGGAGGTGGCGGCTGGCGCGGGCGGCCAGGAAGCTATGCTGTTCGCCCGTGAACTATTCGAAATGTACGAATCATACGCCAGGTACAAAGACTGGGACGTTTGTATTGTCTCTCTCGAAAAGTCTGACATTGGAGGCATAAGGAAGGCTTCCATGTTTATTGATGGCGTAGGTGTACCTGAACTCATGAAAATTGAAGCTGGCGTGCACCGTGTACAAAGAATCCCAGCTACTGAGAAAGGTGGACGTATTCACACAAGCACTGTATCTGTAGCTGTTCTTCCTAAACCTACTGATATAGAAGCGAATATTCCTGATCGGGATCTTGTCATTGAAACCAAACGTGCAAGTGGAGCTGGTGGTCAGCATGTGAATACTACTGACAGTGCCGTCCGTATCACACATACTCCAACTGGCTTAGTGGTTGAGTGCCAAGAAGGTAGATCACAAATTAAGAATAAAGAGATTGCCATTCAAAAGCTGAGGACAATTTTGCTAGACAAGCAAATACATGAACAAACATCCAAAATAAATAGCGAAAGGAAATCACAGGTTTGTATTTATTAAATTTTCTTATAGTTTACTACACAAATCTAAACTTTAGACTAGTTTTTGACCAAAGAATATCTTTTGAACAGAGTTTAATATTATGAAAAGCAAAAGTCCTAACATGGCCTGGGAAATCTGAATAGGCATGGAGTAAGTAATGAGTGTTACATGACATTTATTGCAATTATAAAATTAAATTAAAATAGCCTTTATTTTATTCACTGACTTATTTAAAAAACAAATGTAACAATTACTAATAACTATGTACCTAGATAAATACTAGGTACAGGATATGTAATATTATTATGGTCATCGGCATCCGTTTTAGTCAGGTTGTTCTTGGACACAGGCCTCCTCCTAATCCAGGTGTCGCGATCTTTGGATGTTCTTCAGTTCTTAGGCAGATCATCATCCCTTCTAATCTGTCTTCCCCGCTTTAACTTAACCATAACATGTATTGTAATAATAATTTTGTATTAATTACTTCATCATTTTTCTTTATTTACAGGTTGGGTCTAGTAACAGAAATGAGAAGATTCGGACATACAATTACCCACAAGACCGGGTGACAGAGCACCGTGAGGGTGGCGGAACTGTCCACAATCTACAGGGTTTCATGGGAGGAGATGAGCAGTTAGAACAGATGCAACATAACCTGCTGAGGGCACAGAAGCACCAGGAGTTCTTGGAAGAGATTAGGCATGTGGCTAAGAACATAAGTGTTAAGTCAGATAATAACTAGCAACTTAGATGCATCTTAAAATAATTTTAGTATAGTGATATGTTGATTTGGTTAAAACATTATTTGAATAAATTATTTTAAAAACAAATTGTTTTTGAAAAATTTTTTGGCAGCCACTCCATGTAAAATACTGGTATTCAGCTAAATCCGGCTTGACTGGAAGCCGACCCCAATGTAGTTGATTTGTGATTTTAAAAACAAATTGTTTTTGTAATATATTTTATTTTATTTGAGAATTTGAACTTACTGATGCTGTGACTAGTTATGGTATCTTGGGTAAAATTTTTAGGGTTCCATATCCGAAGGGTAACCAACGGTTACGGAACCCTACTACTAAGCCTCCTCTGTCCGTCTATCCGTCCATCCATCTGCCTGTCAGCTAACTGTATCTCAAGAACCGTAATAGGTAGACAGTTGAAATTTTTACAAATGACACAATGAAAAGAAATAATTAAACTAAATTAAACATTAAAGGGGCCTCCCATACAAGAAAGGTGTTTTTTTATGGATTGTGGTAAATTTGTGGAACCTTTCGTGTGCGAGTGCGACTCGCATTTGTCAGGTTTTTGAATCAGTTGGGTTATGTGCATATGTAAAAAACCGTAACATTGTAACATCTGACGACAAGGTTGGCGCAGTGGTTGAGCGATTGACTGCTGCGCTGCGTGTCGCGGGTTCGATTCCCGCACGTATCGAAAATTCGTATGGCCTACAGATAGTTCCGGGTCTGTCTGTTTGTGTATGTGAGTTTGTATGTTTGTAAACGCACCCACCATACAGGAGAAGTTCCTAGTATGGGGCAACTTTAAAAAAAAAAAACACAAAATATATCTTGATTTGATTATTCATTTTAAAAACAATCAATTACATCTGAATTGCATAGTTTACGGTTTATCCATATAGACTAGATCCCAGAGCTGCCAGACCTTATGTAGGTACTCTCACTACCTACCTAACAAATGTATGGGATAGAGTAGTGTTAATATAACATATCTGTCTTCCTCTATTCTTGCAACATTTAAGTAATAAACTATGTTGGGGTGTATTATTTTCACAAGATTGCTAAACACATTCAGATGGATCTGATGGTGCAATGTAGATATGATGAATTTTGTTAGCCATTCTTGGGATGAGAATATCCCAGGGGAATTGTGAACAAGCTCTGGGGTATTCTAGGAGGGTCATAAATATTATGCAGTTTTAGGTCAGCGTCATCTCTTAACAGATATTGGAACTAACTTATCTTATGTTGATCTGATGATTTCTGAAAAACTGATATTAATTTAGAGACATCATTTATTTTTCCTGTGTTTTTACATAAGATTCTTTCATATAGATAGATAGCTACAACCTGGGAGTCTTTAAGACAAGAGTGAATAGGTTGCTTCTAGGCAAACGTGCTCCATCTTCGACCGCATTAGCCAGTATACTATTGTAGTCTTTGGACCGCATCATCGCTTACCATCAGGTGAGATTGTGGTCAAACGTATGCCTATATATAGTAAAAAAAAAAAAAAATTGAATATTTTCAGATTTTTCTCTATGCAAACTTCGGGGTGTGGAATGGTTAAAATTTCAAAATTTTTCGACATAAGTCGAAAACCATGCGGCCTAAAAAAAATAAAAAAATACTTAAGAATGTGTAAACAGCGCTCTTCATATGATACCCCACATGCCCTAGTAGCCCCAATTTGATTTTTTAATAATCCCTTTCAGTCGCTGTTGCAAGAAATGTACATATATATATATATATACGAAGCTCTCTTTTTCTTCATTTAATTTGAATTTCCTGCGCATTAACTTGGACTGTATACGTTATCTGTGTTGACGGCAGGCCTGCACTATGATCGTTCTATGATTGGAAAAAAAACTGGCCAAGTGCGAGTCGGACTCGCGTGCAAAGGGTTCCGAACGAATTTAATTTTTTTAACATGTTATATTAACACTACAGACTTCTAATAGGTTTTCCTGTAATCTTTAGGTAAAGATCTATTATCTCCATTTTTTTCAAAATTTTAGGCTCAGTAGTTTCGGAGATAAGGGGGGGGGAATGGTCATTTTTCGTCTAATTTCTTGAATAACTTCTAAATCATTTATTTTAAAATTATGAAAAAAATATAATTAAAATCCTCACAGTAAGCCCTTTCATTTGATATGTCACACGATAATGTTCAAAAAACTTTTTTTTTAAATTTTCTTGTTTGACCCCAAAAGTGACCCCCATACTAAAAATTTAATAATTTTCGTAACGCATCCGTGTTTGGGTCATAGAAGTCCATATGTGTACAAAATTTCAACAGAATCGGTCCAGTGGATCCGGAGAAAACTGGCTGTGACAGACGGACAGACAGACAGACAGACAGACAGACAGACAGACAGACAGACAGACAGACAGACAGACAGACACCCGAGTGATCCTATAAGGGTTCCTTTTTTTTTCGGATCCCTAAAAATGCTCTTTGGATTGATAGAAAAATAGGTGAACACGTTTTTAAGGAGATTCTTTTCAAATTATATAAATAATTGAAGCAATAGTATTTAATGTTGTTTCTCTTTACAGGTTAGTAATTAATAACAGTGATTTGTACTTTAATGCAGAAATAAATTGTGTTTATAAAAGTATGTATGGTACACACTTTGTAAAATGTTTTCGCTAAATTAAATTCCTCTTTACAGAGCAATAACTTGTGCAGTTGTTTCAATAAACAACATATATTTTTATAACAAAATAGTTGCGGGTAGCCGATGGTTGCGAGACGCACAGGTCGTTGTGGTGACGCTTGGGGGAGGCCTATGTCCAACAGTGGACGTCTTTCGGCTGATATGATGATGATGATGAGTTGAACAAACGTCTTCTAAAACTATTCCAAATATCAAGTTCATAGCATTAGTAGTTCTTCAGATCATAGCATTAGTAGTTCTCCAGCTGTGACAGACAGACAAAGTCACACCATAAGGGTTGATTTTTTACCATTTTGGTACGGAACCCTAAAAATACAATCGACTTCCAAGTCGATGTTTTTGGTTATTTCTTCGTTTTTAACACCGGTTTCAGAAATTAAAGTTATTTTATACTTTGTAGTGTGTTTTTTTATTTGGAAGTTGGTTGTAATTTTTTTTAAAAAGGTTTTTAATTCGTAATTATTGTTAGAAATCAATATTAACTGGAGCAAAAACTTTGCACCGGACCTTCTTTTACGTTTTTTGTATTTATTTTTGTCACAAAATATTGATAAATATTATATCTGCATCTTCCTTATTCTGGATGACACGTACCTAATTCCGAATTCAAATGACGACTTTTGAACTATCTACATCCATCAATCAACCTGCCTAGTCTTTTCTTAACTATTTTGGTGTCGGCGTCCAGTGAAACCGGTTGCAGCTGAATATCAATTTACATGAAGCGACTGCCTATTTGACCTAAACCTACTAACAGCGTTACTCAATACTCCTTGGCAAGGCTTGTGTCAGATTTTCTGGCTTCTGACCACCCGTAACGACAATTTGCTTGTAGATTGGTTTGAATTGCATAAAGGATTTGGTCCGCACGTACGACCACTGAGAGGACATAGTGATGGAGCATCGCCAGGGCGGCGAGATTGCTCACAATCTGCTGGACTTCATGGATGGGGACTACCTACTGGAACAGATGCAAAACAATCTGCTTAGGATAAACCGGCGAAAAGACTTCTAGGAGGAAATTAATCAGTCTGTTGTAAAACTTAATTAAAAAACCGCTGAACTGGGATCTACCGACCTTATAATACATGTAAGTTACATTAAGGGCTTTTTTTCTAGAATGGGAAAACATCGCATGACTCTTTGCGCTCTAGTCGAAGCGGAGTCGGAGTGTAAGACTCTTATTGACTAAAACCCATCCGTGTTCCTCCAAATTTTCTTTGCGTTCCGGGGCTGCGGTGACTCATTCGAAAAATTCTGAACCTCAAAATTATGACGGGGCCCGCTAGGGCCAGTGCCTGCCAAGGTGTAGGGTGAAATTTCTTTCAGGCGCGCGTGGAATACAACGCGCCGTCGACCTGGTCCGGGTCCTTATCGGACACGCAGGCCCGCGCCTGCGATGGCCGGGAATCGCCCTGCGTCTCCCGCGCCCAGGCGGCCTTCTGTTGTTCTGTTCAAACTGGACGCGGGAGGCAGAGTGTAGACGTGTTCTAAACATCCAATTCAATATAATTTCTACAGATATTTATCCACGCAGCTTCGTGAATATGGCTAAGCGGAAAGGTTAAGTTTTTGTAGCCAAATGGGCGAATCTTGTATCGACGCCACACTTTCTAGTGCAGACGTACGCTTGGATAGGTGGCGTGTCCTTCCTGACGCGTCTTGTAGTCATCATAGCCTGATCGTGTACGAATTTGTTCCTATGTTTACTCAAGGTTCGTCACAATTAATTGGATATTTAAGATATAAAAGAAAGAGCGCGAATTGGGAATTCTTCAGCTCACTTTTTGCTTGTCATGCCAAAAACTTCACTCGCGATGGACTGTCGGCTGAGAAAAGTGCTGAGATAATGTCGGACACCTTCACTTATTGTGCTGACATTGCTATTGGTCGCGCATCTATGATCAACATTCGTAGATGTGATTGGTAGAATGACTACCTTGTTGAACAACGTAAAAGCTATAGCAGAGCGCGTAGACAGCTTAATAAGCTTAAAAAATGTAAAGTTACTGGGGACCTCCTTAGTCTCGCTTCAAGTACTTTATGTGTTGCCAAGGTACGCTACAGAACATCGGTTTAATAATCTAAGGGTAATTTACTCCGGAAAATTGATGAGGGTCCGTGGTCTCCTTTGTACCACGAGTTCATTCAAGGCTAACAGATCTGTCGACCTTGCGTACGTTCAGAACATTAAAGTAAATAACAAACATACCACCGGCATAAAGAAACAACTGATGTTCAGCTTGATTCTCTTATACCAGACGATACATCAGTAAATGATAATGAATACCACCAACAGATCAACACGTGGGCCGCGGTGCCACCTGAATCACCGGAGTCAGACCTTCCATCCACAGACGAATTCGTAAAAGTTGTCAAGAGCCTAATTCTCAACAAATCATCCGGTGAAGATAAAATATCTAATAGAATGATTATAGAAGCGTGTAAAACAGCGGGCGACGCGGTCTTATCAGTGTATAACCGATGCATTGCGGAAGGTATTTTTCCTCGAATATGGCGACAAGGCTTTATACGCATTATTTCGAAGAGTGGGATAAGCCCCCGCACGACCCTAAGTCGTACCGGCCCATTACACTACTTCCATCTTTGGGAAAAAATCTAAGAGCGACTAATCGTTCCGCGTTTGCTACCGACTTACCTAAATTTCATAATAATCAATTCGGCTTCACTATTGGGAAATCTGCCGTCGGCGCGGCACTCTCTGTCCGTAAAATTGTTCACTTAATCGGAACATAAATACGTGGTTGGAATCTTTCTCGACATATATGGTGCTTTTGAAAACGCATGGTGGCCGATGCTACTACTTAAAATGAAAACCCGTGGATTCTTTTGTACTTTCTAAACGGCTCCGCGAAACTCAAACATTCCATTACTAAGTCTTTAACCATGGCATGTCCTCAGGGCTCAGTTATCGGTCCATATGTATGGAATTTTGGCTACGATGATTTCCTCGCGCTTCCGCTTCCACTGCTCATTCAGGCAAGCACTTTTGCTGGACTCGAGAACTTAGCTTTGCGAGGCAAAGATGCGAGCCAGGGACCCTAAACGGGGATCCGTCGGGGCGTCTTTATCGCTCGGTCCGAGGGAAACTGGGACCATGGGCGCCTCCGCTTACAGAGAGTCTCCAACCCGAGCTGCTAGAGGACGTGGTCGCAGCCCTCTTCTCGGCACGAGCGGAGCACACTTCGCCGCCGGTGGCTGTGCCCACAGCCGCAGAGCCTGAAGAGAACGCCAGCGTCTCAGAGGTGACACAAGTAGAGTTGAGGGCGGCCCTGATGCAGCTCCGGGCGAAGAACGCTGCCCCGGGGCCCGATGGGATTCACGGCTGCGTGTTGGCCCTCGCTCTGAAGGAGCTGGAGCCCCAATTGAGAGGACTCTACTCAGCGTGCCTGGAGCAGGGACAGTTTCCCGTTCAGTGGAAATCTGGTCGTTTGGTCCTGCTTAGGAAGGCGGGTCCACCATGAAGTACCTGGGATTGGAATTCGACAACCGGTGGGATTTCAACCCCCACTTCCGGCGGCTGGCGCCCAAGTTGTTGGGCGCGGCTGGGGCGCTGTCAACGCAGGTACGTGGGGATCGTGCGATCGATGGCCCTGTATGGGGCCCCAATCTGGGCGGCTGACCTGACGGCCAGCACCATCACTGTTCTGCTGTCTGCACTGTTGTGTGGTTATCGCACGATCTCCAACGAGGTGGCTTGCGTACTGGCTGGGTCTCCGCCCTGGGACCTGGAGGCAAAAGTCCTCGCGTAACTGCATCGGTGGCGTGAGGACGTGCGGATGCGCGGCTAGCGACTGATGCAGCGGCACATTGAGCTGCGTCGGTCGCAGCTGCGCGAGGTCCTGGTGGCGGAATGACGGGATAGGCTCTCACGCCCTTCCGCCGGCCTCGTGCTCGGGAGAAGATACGGCTCCTTGTTATTTCGTGTGACGCAGGCTCTCTCGGGGCATGGCTGCTTCCGGAGGTTCCTGTGTCGCATAGGCAGGGAGCCGGACGCTCGGTGTCACCACTGCGTCGACTGTCGGGAGGACACGGCGCGGCATACGCTGGCAACTCTGCCAGCGTATGCTCCCAAGCGGCACACTCGTGCGTCGTACCGTGCCCTCATCTCTGTGATAGGCAGTGATCTCTCGCTGCCGGCCATAGTTTCTGTTATGGTCGACAGCGAGGAGTCCTGGGACGCGGTGGTCTCCTTCTGTGAAACAGTTATCGCGCAGAAGGAGGCTGCGGGAAGGGAGAGGGAGATCTCGACCAGGCGCACCGGGCGTCGGAGGAGAGCATACGCTACCCTCTTCCGGCCCCCCTAACTGGGTCCAGGGGCGCCGGACTTGGGGATGCCCGTCGTCCCTCATTCATCCGGACCCGAGATGGCGGCGCGTGGTGTTCCCGTGCGCCCCTCTTTGACGTCGCGGGGGGTGTCAAACACCTCACTCCCCCCGCTTGCCCGAGGTGGCCCGCAGAGGCGGGCCGGCCTAGCCGGGGATTACGGAAGTCGCATAAGTTCCCACGATCCTCGGCGTAGGTGAGAGATGGAACACCGGGGTGGTTTTAGTTAGCAAGGGTCTGACAGACCCCTCCGCCCGCCCCAGGGCGGAGGACATCTATGAGAATTTTACAAGTTAAAAAAAAGCCTACGTTTAATACCTCAGTGGGGCGATCGAAACCGTCTGACCTTTACACCGCATAAAACCTATCAACTTATTTTAAAAGGAAACCATAAATCCTAGCCTAATATTAAATTTAATAACGTAACCTTAAAAGAAAAGAATCCGTGTTCTACCTCGGTATACTACTAGAAAGGAACTTTTCATTTATTGATCATATAAAACAGTAGGTGAAAAAGCAAAAAAGAACTTTTACGCCTTGACGAGAATATCCAAAGCTACTTGGGGTCTATCATTTTAAACCTTAAAAACTATTTATGGGGCAACTTACTTGGGTTGTATGTGCTACGGGTCACCTGTCTGGGCCGACAGGGCCACAACCAGGGCGGTACGACGTAAATTGCTTCAAAGCCAGCGTTTGATATTCTTATGCAAGGCGTATAGGACGGTTAGTACTGAAGCCTTACCGGTGCTGGCGGGTGTTCTCCCAGTCAATCTAGAGGTGCAGCGGCATGCTGCAATGTACTACTACGCTAGAAAGATCACAGACCCAGAGTTTTTACCGCAACGCGACCGTGCTTAGATTCTAGATTACTAAAACCACAGACTGACGTCTGGGAGGAACTTTTATCCGAATGGCAATGTAGGTGGGAAAATTCCATCAAAGGCCGTCACCTCCACCAGTTTTTTCCATCCATTCGTGAACGGCTGGATAGGACATGGCTGGAGGTGGATCACTGTGTTGCCCAATTTCTCATAGGTCATGACAACTTTAAGAGTAAATTATTTTCCTTTAGGCTTGTGGCCTCGCCTTTATGTCAGTCAATGTTCTACAGCTGACCATGAATACGAACAATCCGCAAATCACATCTTATGGGAGTGATTCTTTGGCAAACTGAACCCAATATTATGTTACATAGTATTCAGGATACATCTGGAGTAGTTTACTACACGGACCTTGTAGAAACCAGAACAAATTTCCGTGCGTTCAAGCGATTTTGCCATACCTATTACTGGAATCAAAAGTAGCTCACAATTTAGGACCCATTAGTTTTAGTGTTAATGTATAATCCGTTGTGCACCCAGTTGTAAATGTCCCTTGGTACCTCAATAGGTACCAAGGCCAATGCCTAGCTCTATTCTGTCTCCTGCTTGATAGGAGGGAAGTGGAAATTATATATATATATATATCTTTTCCTACTCCCCGCTGTACTTTTCTGATTAATTTCGTTGCGGAATCCAAGACAGTTGAATCGTTTCTCCGGGACTCGTCGGGCTTCATTGGCTCGGCGTTTTTCTGGTGGTCGCCACTGTTGATTCTAGCTTTCAGGAGTTACAGTGGTTGGGAATGTGTGGCGGCCTGTCCCATAAAAGCGGAAGTGGAAAGGAGAGGTATGTGTGATATGTATGGCGAGCTCGTCAGATGATGTCTCAGATTTGCAAGAAAAGAACGTCAAAGTAAGCAAAACATGCGTGGTGTGCGCGACGCGTAGCGGTTACGAGTGATACGGGACGGCGCGTGCCTCAAGCTTGTGGGATCGAAGGCTTGGGCAATACCTTATTATAATATGGCTAGTATTTATCTGTAAATCAAAAATACTCCTTAAAAAAATACATTCCTAATCGAAATACTGATTGCAAAATGTACAGCAAAATCTTCCTATTTTCTTAATTCCTGAACGCAGATTTTATCTCTGCGACACATCTTTTTCCGATATCCACGCGAACGAAGTCGCAGATATAGCTCGTTATAATAAAATGTACACAAACTATGCGTGAGCTCGGCCTTCTAAAAATTTTGGGCTCGCCGTACGCATCTCACTTTGGTAGATTCTCTCCAGTTGAAAAACATCTCCCTCTCCCTTGCATCCCCCGATGCACCCTCTGGTGGAGTCTAGGCCTTAAAGGTCATTATGTAGGTATTACCTTAGTATGGAAACCATATCCATGGCGGACACAAACTAAATATAGCAGAGTGTATTGATATATGGTTGACTGGTAGAGAATGCCTTGTTGCATTAAGTCCGCCCATTTACCGCTAATGTACATAAAGTTTAAATAAACAAATAAATATATGGCTCTGATTTACTTTGGCATTAGTCTCATAAATGTGAGCCACGGGAATCTCGGAAAATGCAAGTGTTATAAACTGATATAGGGAAGATGAATAAAATGCTAATTCTTTCAAATATTTTTTAAACAATTTGATCCACACCAAGCATAACATCATTTAAAAAGGCAGCGGGCACGTCTGTTGCTTCCTGATGTCTGGCCCAAGACAGATAATAAATTATGCTAGCGATATGATATCTATACTTTGTCTTGCAGTTTTGAGTTTGAGTTTAACAAAATATATGTATAGTACTGTTTCATTCGGGAATGACGTGACTGGATTCGCCCTCTGATCAATATCTTCATCATCATCATTATCATATCAACCGAAAGATGCTCACTGCTGGACAAAGGCCACCCCCAAGTGTCATCACAACAACTGGTCCTATGCGTTCGCATCCATCGGTTACCCGCGACCTGCACCAGGTCATCGGTCCACTTTATAGGAGGCCTTCCAACTTTACGTCTTCTGGTACGCGATCGCTACTCTGGAATTTTTCGGCCCCATCGACCATCTGTTTCATATGGTGATCCTTCGGGCTATGTCCGTAACCTTGATTCTCTTGCGCATAACATCATTTCTGATTCGATCAAGCAAGGAAACTCCAAGCATTGCCCTCTCCATTGCTTTTTAAGTGAATTAAAGCCTTCTGATGAGGTCCAATGTGCGCGATAACGTTTCGTCATCACTGAATGACTTACGGAACTGAAACGTTGTGAACAACATGCACTGGTCACTCGTCTTCGAGCTATTGATGTGTGGAACAAGAAGATACCACGCAACTTCCCGAACGCTGCCCAACCGAGTCGGATTCGACCGTTGATCTCTTCTTGAAGTTATCCTTACCTAACTGGGTCGTTTATCCCAGGTAGATGTACTCGTCTACAACTATGAGTGTAGAGTCTCCGACCTTGACAGGAGTGGGTGTTACATGGGTAGTTACCATGATCTTGGTTTTGTCCATGTTCATTTTAAGACCCACTCTTTCGGAAGCTCTACAGAGCTCATTGAGCATTGTACTGAGGTCCTCCTAAGTCTCGACTATGGCGCCTATATCGTCGGCAAATCGACGAAAAAATAAAATCTTAAAGACATCCTCCATTGCGGCCGTGAACAGTTTCGGAGAAATGACGTCTCCCTGCCTCACACCCAGCTGCAGGAGGATAGGTCTCGAGGTCTAATCCTGAAGACGGACTGACATGGTGGCGTTTTTATATAAACATTTCAGCACCTCGATGTACCGATAGCTCAAGTCTCGATCAAATCAAAGGCTCTCTCGTAGTTCACAAACGCTAAGCAGTGGAACAGATTATACTCTTCGGTCTTCTGTGTAACCTGCCGCAGCGTAGGTATGTGGTACATGATGCTGAAGCCTTTTCAGAATCCGGCTTTTTTGGCTGGAAGTCGTCAAACCTGCGCGCAGGATAACAGCTTGTAGATATGGCTCAGAAGTAAGATGGGTCTGTAATTCTTAAGCAGGACATTGTCGCCCTTCTTAAAGGAGAGTACCACCACTCCATACCTGTGGCGTTTTGTCCTCGAGTATGACGGAATCGAACAGTTCCTGAAAGGCTTTAAAGACCGGTTTTCACCCGCCTTCAGGAGTCCGGCCGTAATTCAATCCTCACCAGACACCTTGTTTTTTTTTAAGATGCTTAAGAGTCATCCTAATCTCATACAGGCTGACGTCCGGGACGACCTCGGTATGGTGCCGGGTGACGAAAATCCAATCCAAAAGCAAATATCCAGAGTCCATGAAACACTTTAGTCGATAAAACAATAGATTAAAAAATGGATAAACGTTCATATCACAACGATAGGTAACGAAGGACTGCGCGGTGGGCGGTGAGTCAGTGCGCGAGCGCAACGAAACTTGTTCTACCTTTCTAATGTACGAAAGAGACTGCCTATACACATGCCTCTGAACATTGGCTCATCCGTGCACCATGCTGTATAGTATCGAAATTCTTTTTATGCCTATAGATTATTCTGAAATCGATTGTTTTTTATTTTTTTAAACGATGCCATATATTTTTCTCCATTGATTTTTAATTAAATAATTATATGCAATGAAAGGTCAAATTATTCCCCTTAGTTTAAAACTATTTTGGTTACTGTCCGCCACTCTTCGTAAAGCAGGTCAGATATGACCTTTACTAGTAATTTTAGCATTGATTAATATCGCAGTTACATTTTAAATTAAAAACATGTTTTAGTTATTTCAATAATTCTTTATTTGTACAAACAATCAAATTTCGTAAATAATAAAGTAATTAAGTAAAAAGTTCACGTCTAAAGGTAAGTAGGTACTGACCGGTGTAACGGGCCGTAATGTACCATTCGCAGAGAGCATATTATTTACGCGGTGTCCTAAAATCCGTGTAATATGCTCGTTTCGAACTCCTTGCTCGACCCTGCTCCAGATTCGCAAGACACTCTCAGTCAAGTTGTCTGACAACGAGGTTGTGTTGGGATCTTTAGTTCTACTAAATTATTGTTTCTTCCTTTAATTTGAATCCAAATACGGAGTGTTTTCTTTTTCCCACTCTATGTTTTACAAGAAATAAACACAATCAATTCAAGAATCGACGCGTGTGGCTCGTGACTGAACCGCGTAACACTAAAAGGGATTTGCCAAAAACCGACAGCGGGCGGAGCACTCTAAACGAACAACGTACTGATTGCACGAATGCTTGCTTTGTATCACATTGTTACATTACGCCTCGTAACACCGGTCAGTTTCCAGCTTGACAATTACGTAAATGACAGAGATTCAAAGTACTAAATTCTAATTATTTATGTTATTACAAGTACAACCACTTGGTGGTGTGATACTGCATCAGTTAAATATAAGAATATACTAAAATTTAATTTGAAATATTTTCTGATGATGTTGTAAATTTTATCATCCGTTTAAATATTCAGCATCAGGACGGAACAAAGGAGAATTTAATAAATTACAACATAACATTATAGTTTAGTACCAGTGCTTTTTTGTTCAAGTTTTTTAAACAGTCTCGGAAAAATATGAATGAGGTGTCATTCGATTCGAACTAACATGCAGATAATTAAAAAAATTAAACTGGCCAAGTGCGAGTCAGACTCGAGTGCGCGTTCCGATGTTCCGAACCAATTGCATTTTTGTAACATGTTATCTTAAAACTGTAGGTAAAGAACTATTATTTGCATTTTTTTTTTCATAATTTTAGGCTCAGTAGTTTCAGAGATAAGCCCCGCCTAATCTCCGAAACTACGGAACAATGGTAGTTTTTAATAACTTCAAAACTGTTTATTTTAAAATTATGAAAATAATTAATAATTAAAACCCGCACACTCCCTTTCTGTCCGTGTTTGAGTTACAAAAGTACATATTTTATGTGATATGTGTACCAAATTTTAACCAAATTGGTCCAGTAGATCCGGGGAAAACTGATGGACGGACAAACACCCGAGTGATCCTATAAAAAATAAATAATAATGCAATTTATTGAAATAATAATAAGTTCATAAAAAAGTATACATATGGTTCTATGAGGATTCTGTTTCTTACGGATATTCGGAACCCCAAAAAATAAAGATCCGCTCGAAAAAAAAAAAAACAAAAGTGATAAACGATTTACTGAAAAACGAAAGAGGTTTGGTTTTTGCAAATATCTCAAAAACTAATCAAGGTTTCAAAAAAAAAACTAAAAATAAGTTCAAAAAGAAGAGGAAAAATCCGAAAAAAGAAAATTAAACTCCCGGTACTGTAGGACCAATTTTTATAAATTTCCCATATGGGTGAAAATACGGCCGAAAACGGGTACTCTCCACTTGCGCAAGCAACGCCAGCTTGGACACTTTAGCAATACAATTGATTTAAATATGAAAATTAAGTTATTCAGTAAATACTGAATAGATGAATGAACCATAAGCCGGCAAATGTTTTAACGCACTTTTTTCAATTAGTTACGAAATAGTTAACTACAATTTTTTTTGCTGCTTGAAAATGAGCAAGTGTGACAATCGTTAAACTATAAATATGAGATTTGTTGTTGAAGCAGAGCTATTCTTAAATGGCTTTAGTAATATTAAAAAATAAGTGTATTTATATTTTTCAGTTAATGTTAACAATTTACGTAGTTGAAAAATGTATTTTTTTACGTTTTTATGATTCGTTTTTGTAGTATCCAAAGTTGCATGGAAATGATTTTGTTGTTAATTCTTATTACGAGGTTTAAAAATCGTTATAAGCCAATGCGTTGTTTACTAGATTTTTTTTTATCTTTGATGCAAATGATGATTAAAAAAAATGTTCATTAATATCAATTATTATGTGGTGGAAAAACATTGTTGATTATTGTTAACTAGCACTTCGCCCGCGACTTCGTTCGCGCGGGTTTTGTTGGTAGGTACTCCACGAACTTCATCTCCCCTCTACCCTCTTAATAGGGTACCTAATGTGTAAATTACTTATTAATAGACTAAACGCAGGGCAGTTCGCTCAAACCGCAACATTTTTCTTACTTATAGTATTTTTATACCCGTCGTAACTTTTAAACGAAAGGTCCGATTTGAATAATTTAAAGTGAAATTTACATGTACATAAACAACTTTAATTATGAAATAATTTAAATGGATAAGGATTAATATCATGATACCAAAATAACCACTATTCTATTACACCCCGGGTTTTGTTTAAATAATTTGAACAAAAAGCGGTCATTGTGACTTAACCATAATAGTTAGATACAAACCCTCAAACATAAGTATGGGAAGCGATGCGAGACTGTTTGAAACTTGCGCATTATGCGCTTGTTTTTGCGGAAGTTTTTGAGATGCTGAGTGTGTATCTTGGGTTTTTTATATATCAATGAGTGTAGATAATCTTTAAATAAAGAACGACTTTTCATATCACAAATCATCTACATGCTATTTCAAATCGAACGACACCTCATTCACATTTTTTCGAGACTGCTGAAAAAGTTGAACAAAAAGCACAAAAAGCACTAGACTAATAGAGACAATTGATATAGTTTTAACAGGAAATATTAAATCATGCAAAATGCCAATTCTTTACAAAAGCTATTTTCTTAAATAAGTATATTGTATCTTTACCTCACAATTTTATCTAACACTCCGCATGAGACATGAGGATCAATTATATTTTTTGATATGAACATTTTTACTATTGCTTCCTATTGTGGCACAAAAGGGAGCATATAACGCTATCATTTCAAATTTGATATGTGGGTATGACATGTACTTTCTTTAATTACCTATCTATTCTTAAAGCAGAGATCAATATAGTTTATAATATAAACAAATCTAAATTATTTAAAAGTTATTTTATTTGATAATTCTTCAGATTTTCCACGAACAGAAAAAAACATTTCTATAAAATATGAAATATTTTAACAAAATTTATTATCCTTTATAGGTAATATTATTATCTTCTATTGTATTTGAGAATTTTTAATAAGTTCGCAGCAGAACACATAATGGTTTGGCCACGCCATAGGAAAGGAAATGATGTCTGCAAATAACGCAGATATCTATTCAAATTGACCATTACCATTTTGCGTGATATTTTTTTATCTGCTTCCGTTGCCAACCGTAAAAGAGCCAAGCAGCTAAAGCACAGTATAGCAGTTCTTAATGCGGCATTGTGCAAATGTCCCATTTTTTTGTTTAGTTCTTCGGGTTATTTAGCTTTTTATGTTCTGAGTTGTACTTCACGATTCACCTACATGTGCACTGGACAGGTCCACTCTAATTTGTGTGTTTCTCCCATCAAGAGACCAACTTAGGCGTTGATGTTGGTTCTCACATGGTTTGACCATTTCTAGTTATTTTATCGCCTTTAAACTATACTTACTTCCAGTTTCTTTTCAGAGCAGTTAGGACACAAATACAAAAAAAAAGTAATAACTGACGTACAAAAGGTAATAAAGTTTAAGTAAAAAATCTTTTTAACACAAGCTTTTACGTGTAAACGTCCACTTACACTGTCATAAAGCCAGCCTCAAGTTTTCAAGAAAATGTTACAGATTTATTTTTATGTAAGTTTTATTTTGTAATTTTTAGTTAATTAAAAGCTTGTGTTATAAATATTTTTTCGGTAAATTTATTTTGTACTTCTTTGCATTAGTTTTTTTTTTAAACATCACCATCCCTTTTCACCAATAGCGTATTTACCCATAGGCCAAATTCGTTACTACCCAGGACAGCAGAAATCTGAGATACTCGTCTAGCCAGCCGCACCATAACTTCTTGTCAGTCAAAGCAACAGCCAAGTCATGGTGCACTTTAGAACGGCCTTTTAATTGAATGCTGGTATAACATATCATACCTGCTCTGCTGACTGCAGAGGATATCTTGCAAATAAAGCCAATCCTAGATGCAGTAGCCAAGTCATAGTGGACTATGACTTGACTGATGTAAGCATTTCGTGTCTGTGCTGTTAACCGCTGAACAAATCTCATAATTGGAGCGTACCCTGAACCAGCAGTCATGTTATGGTAGATTTTGGAACGTTCCATAAAAGTTGAATGCGTATATAAATTATGGTGTCAGGACAGTTGCGGAGTTGGTTCGTCTGAAGCCAATCTTAGATAGCAAATGAGGTCACAATTATCATTTAAATTATAATGCCGTAAACGCGCGATTAAATACAACAACTTAGATAGTGCAATTTTGCTCGAAATAAAAGAAGAACACGATTAATACAAATTTCTGACAGAAAAATACTCAGAGCAGTGGTCAGTAGAACCATAACTGCGATAGCCCTCATTTGCCTTACAAGGTTTGACCTAAATCAACAAACATATGTTTGTTCGTTTAGGTCAAACCTTAACTTTAAGTCTATACTTATATACATACAAATATAGCAAGTTAAATAGAAGCTTGTTAAAAGGTACAGCTATCGCATTTGCATTTAGACTGCTTAGTGCTTTAGCTCCCCAAGTCAACGTATTCTATACAAATTTATGCCAGAAATATATATACTAAAAAGATGCTCAACGAAACCCATGTCTTGCTGTTACCTGGTAAACTGCCACGTCCACACATATCTATGTTGCTTTCCTGAAAATAATTTTATATAATCGTTATTCAATAACACAGTTCATGTTACTTGCTTTTGGCCGATAGGAAGCAAAGGAGTTGAAATTAACACACTTCCCTTTAGTATGATTGAAAGTTTAGCTAATGCGCTAGAGCTATGAAAGATTTACTTCTTTTGCTATTTTTACACAAAATTATGTCGACTACATTCCCAAAGAAGATGTTTCATTTTCGGCCATCAGATGTACATTTATCGAAAAAGTGGGAAAAATACCACAAATTGAGGAAAAATATTCTTGCGTGTATTTAAGCCTGATTTGTCGTGCACAAAAAGTCATCGTTTTGTAATGATTGCCATATTCTATTCAACATGGCGTCTCATAGTTTGCATAGCCTGCTTTCGTTCTGAAATCATATCACATCAAAACATAATATCACGTAGACGATAAAATATAAAGGATATGTTTTCTTGTACTATTAACACTTATTGTTATTTTCTTATACATATTTTTGAGTAATCATAAGCAAGTGTGACGTTTTTATAATTATAAAAATAAATAATCTATTTTTCTGAAGTGTACTTCTGAATCATTTCTGAACGAAAAATTCAAAATGACCGTTTGTTTTGACATTACACTGAGTCTGTGGCAGTCAGAAAAATAAAATGTTTGACGTTTGTGAAACATTTTTTTTGTGTACATAAAATAATTGGTATTATGAAAAAAATGTTACTAAATTCTATTCAGGGGTTAGTTTTCCAGCTTCGCTAAAAGTACACGTTATGGCCGGCGTCCCATACAAAAATGAAACATCTCCTTCCTGCCGCTGCTGAAAAGGTTCTGAATTACTCACTTCAGTATGATTCCTAATGCACGAAGTTGGTTGCTTCCTATACAGGGGATGCATATGCTTCAAGCAGGGCAGAGATTCATTGTAGTTGACCTCCGTCGCGTCTACAGACATGGCCACCACCTCGTCTTTGGGACAGTTGGCGTCCACCACGATCATCAGCATATTGGTGTAGTTGACATGCTGCGCGTAGAACGGACGACCGCATTCCGTCACCGGCTTGTTGAGCTTCTCGTCCAGGTTGTTGTAGTCTAGTTGGTATAGATACATCTCTCTGTCACAAGGAGTTGGTCGGGTTCGGTTGATGAGCACCAGCTTTTCATAGTCCCGCTCCAACACTCGCATGTTTGGAGGCTTCGACATGTACGGGTCATCAGTCTCTTCGTCGTTTTCGTAACTCTGGTACGCAACTGTGCCAGAAAGTTTACTGTTAGTTCCCAGTATGAGATGTTTGAGTCCTCATGCACGAGCAAATAGTTATTGAGATTTTAATGATAAATAAAAGGAAGTTGAAAATGTAGAAACATGCAGAAGAGTAAAAATATAATTATTAAAGATAATAATAATTTATTGTATAGCGGAGGTGAAGTAAAATCAAGGAAGTTATTTATAGCAGATACATTTATGATTGAAGTAGAAAATAAATAAGTTGTGTCCCCAGCTCAATTAAAAAAGGAATAGATATAAAGACAAAGTCAAAAATAAATATGTACATGACAAAGAGACAGACAGGTGTTTGGTGATTCATTTTATTAATATATGAATATTTATACAATAACTATTTTTTTAACATTTTGCTGTCAATATTATCAGAATTGCCTGAAAACAAAAAAACATGCAAATATTTATAATTCAAATATTCTTAAAGTCGATAATTGTTAAGCACTTTCTTCGGTTGGCATAGGTTTTAGGTAACGATAAAGTAAAACCTACTCACGACACAGAACTACATAAACTGTAGGTCGGTGTCGTGTTTAGGTTTATGTCTATGAAACGCATTAAGTCTACTAACATGCACATTCCTGTCATTTAGCAAGCTCACTCTCGTTCTAATCATCCACAAGGCTTATCTTCTGGAAAGAAACTCCAAATGCAAGGAAGATAACCCTGCCAAAATAATAATCATATTCTAGTTATGAAAGTATCAGTGCTTTATTTATAAAATGTTCGACCTTGAACAAAAGCTAGAACGAGAATAAGCTTGAGTTTTACAAGAACATATAACTAGAATCTCCATGAATACATATAAATAAAACTATAAGAGTTGTCTATCTGTCGACACGTGCATGTGCGCGGTCTACATGTAACTCACCAGTGGGTGTAACATTCTCTGAAAAAAGATGGAGTCATTACTACTTTAGTAGAAATATCTAAGTCCAATTGTTGACTCCATGAATGAATTTTGCTTTCGCTACAGATATCGTGAGAACCAGCTATGAAGTAATGTTGGGTGCAGTTGAACCGCGGTGCACTCACATGCACCCAAAATGACTTTCGTGTTTACAAAATTAAATTCAGTGACTAAGTGTTCCAAGTTATTGTAACACACTTGACAATAATTACGTGTTAGTTTAGTCTAAGTTTGACTAGAGGCAATCTTTTACCTATAAATTAACATAAATAACAGTATCATATAGTCAAGATATCCATGCACAGACACATTGATAAGCAAAACTTTGTATCTCGCGCAAGGAAATGCTTCCAGTTAAACACTGTATCACTTCTATGGGGCTCGTCGTCATGCAGATTGACAGAAAATGCCGCCAACGCGCAAGAGCAACATTGAATGCGCAATATAGATCCACAACACTTAAGCTATTGCTTAATCTTAAGCTTTCATAGTGACTGTGGAATTTTCTTGAACTATCCACAGTTCAACACACATTTTGGACAGAAAACTCAGCTTAAACAAAGGGTAACGTACCGTCTTCCAAGGAGTAGCTGGACGCTTGTGCCAAACCTGTGGTTATGGAGTTGTAGAACCAAACCGTGGTGGCTAGGAACCACGCCATCACGAGGCGCACGTTTTCTAGCGGCTAAAAATTGAAATATTAGAGACCTTACTTATCAACATAAATGTTATCTGTATGAGGCTCTTACATGTACTGAAAGTCCATGGTCTAAGACTAAATTTGAAGAAAATAAGCTGAATGTGTTCCTGATTTTGTTATAATTGACGAAATAGAAATGATTCAAAAAGACCACCCTAAAAAGAGAAAAGAGAGAAGGCTTTATATATTTTGGTATAATTCGAAGTTAGTCCCATTAAAATGTTCTTAATACCTATCGATAAAACTCAAAATAAAGTATAAATGTTACCGTAAAGAGCATCGTGGCTGGGTTCGTAGTTTTCTTTTCTCTGAAGCAGACCGCCTGATAGTCCACAATATGTACTGCCTTATAAACGTCGTCGTCTACTAATCTCGACATGATGTCTGGTCGGATCTGCAAATAACATACTGCCTGTAGTTTGTTCTATAAAAATAATATTAACGTATGGTTCTACTAGGTTCTTCAACCTCGTCTCACTATCCTTCTGCAGTCTCCCAATTTATTTGGGGCTGTTGCAGCATGTTTTTTTCTTTTAAATTTGCTATTCCTCCATTATATCAATAGTTACTTCTTTTCTAACCAAATTATCTTTCAAAAAATCCATTCATTGTACCCCTACAACCCGTCAAAACTTTTCAAGCCCTTCTGACTTATACCTAGCATATCCTTACCCTGCCAAAGAACTGTCCAGTTTGCGTAGCATCTTCGCTGACAATAATCCAGCCGTTATTGTCCACCAAGTAACAATCCCAGTTATCAGATTGACAAGTCGTACACTCCTTGTTGTGTTCACACTGAAAAACATTAGTATACATTTTATGGAGTTTTTTTTTCTTAACTTTTTTCTAGTTATCTTTTTCTAGTTAATGCCACTGTTTATACTAATTATATTAATTAGGTTTATTGTTTAACTAGCTCGCTCGCTTCGGTTTTGATCACGTTAGGTTTTAGTTCGTTTCTCAATAAAAAGTAGTAGAGGTATAATTGTCTCCGAGTCCTATTTAACTCTATACCAAAATTCATCAAAATCGGTTCTTTAAGCGTGAAAGTACAACAAATAAACAAACTCAATTTTGCATTTATAGATACATAAAATTATATGCTAGTAAAGCCAAAAGATTTTTTCAATTCAAACCAGACCCTACGGTCTGAGATTAGTGCGATGGATTACTGCCCTGCTCCTGTGGGTTATACCTACCGTGACAACATAAGTCTTCCTTAATGAACGAGCACACTAACGCAGCAATTATTTTTGTTATTGGACTTTTAGTTCTTGGGATGAGGTTGCAAACACAGCGATATTTTTCTTAATTTTGGCATTGCTTTACCTGTCGTAATATTTAAACGAAACGTCCGATTCAAAAATTTAGAGTATATTTTACAATTCTATAATCAACCTTAATTATCAAATCATTTAAATTGATGCAATTTTCTTAAGGATTTCTATTTTTTTTTTTTTAATTAAATTATAGCCTATGTTACTTTCTGATAAATTAGCTTACTATTGGTGACAAAATAGTTAAAATCGGCCTAGTACTTTTGGAGCCTATTTGGTTCAAACAAACAAACCAATATTTTCTCTTTGCAATATTATACTAGCTTTTGCCCGCGACTTTGTACGCACATATCCCATTTATTTCCGTTCCCGTAGGAATTTCGGGAAATCTTCTCTTTGTGCTTGCTTACTGAGTGCAGGAAGTTACATGCCAAATTTCAGCTTTCTACGACCGATAGTTTTGGCTGTGCGTTGTCTGTCAGCCACTCACTCACTCAGTAACGGAAGAATTTTATATTATTAGGAGGGATAAAGTATAGAAGTATAGATCAGGCTTAGGAATAAGCTAGCCACTCACCGATGACGTAATATTATCAAACCACTCGCTGAGTCGTTCATGTTTAAACTGGAAGCCAACAACAGCCGCGGGTGCCTTCCTGTGTCCGTCTCCGTGGAAGACCGCGTGCGAGGCGGTGACCATGGCCAGGCTGACGTTGAGTGGGAACTTGATGGTGCTGAGGTCCACGCTGTACACGTAGCTCAGGGAATCCACGTAGTGTTGCTCCACGGCCCGGCGGTACCACACCTCTTCGATCGCTCGTGGCCATTGCTTGCCGAAATCTGGTCTGGAAAAAGATGTTTTGTTCTGACGTCTGGAGAGAGTTTCAGTGAATTCCCAGTTTTGTACACCATCTAAAAGTGCTTGATTCTATAAATGTGCATGATTCTATGGAAGTAGTCGACGGATGTCTTACTTGTCATTTTCATGTTCCTTGGGTGGGTGTGTCTGCCATCGCGTTAGTCCACTGTGCGTTGACAGAAATGCCACGATGTATCCAAAGCGTTGGATGAACTCCACCCTGTTACAAATATGTCGTAAATGGATATGCTACATATGTATAGACCGCAAGCCAGGCTAAAATGTTGTCATATATTTCCTCCCGGGCGATAACTTGTAAAATGGTTAAGAGAGTTTTATCACGGAGCTCTGTGAACTTGTTCATTTTAGTTCTATGATGTTTTCAGTCCTTATAGTTATGGATTATTTATTGTTTTATATTACCGAATAAGGTCTTAAAAATCTAAATATGTAAGTATAAATTGTTTATTATTTTTATTATTTTTCATAGAAAAATAATAAAGGCCCCAAAGATTAATCTCTCAGTCGAACCATGAAGCATAAAGTCGAATAACTTTAGACACGTCATTTCCCACAGCTAGCAAGATGCCGAGGGAAAACTCGTCAGCTGGTGAATTTAAGTAAGCGATAGATGCACCCTTCAGGTTGTTAGCTGACGACCTTACCACCGAGATGCAGCCGGCTGGCGTTATGTTTTACATGTTCTTGTGACCAGCTGACATATTTTCTACCACTCTAGAGTCAGCTGACGTTTTGTTTTCCACCCACCGCACCGAATCACAGCTGACGTTCACAGAGCTCCATAATAAAACTCTCTTCACCATTTTACAACTTATTGCCCGGGAGGAATTTGGTCATGGAAATTTGTTGCTGGCTCGCGGACATTGGTAAATGATCCAAGGTCTTGAATTCAGAAACATTTATTTAGAATTCATCAAATTTCTCGTGATATCTTCTAGATGTAATAAATAATATAATTATGCTAGTTAATATATACATTGATGCATCGCAAAAAGGTTGCCTAGCTAATAAATGCCGAAACAAGAAAATGTTTTATTACTGATCAACTTCCCCCAGTAGTTACTTATGAAAGTCGAGCATCAGCTTCGGCTTTTGCCGGCCAGCCTCAGCCGCGGCGGCGGGCGTTATAATACTTGATCCTCAGTTCGCGGGCCGCCTCGCCCCTCCGCGCCTACGCGGACTTAAATTACACTCTAGGGGTAGGGCAGACAAGACTACGTGTAGTCGGTTTTACAGCGATTCGTTTCTGTCACTTTTGTAGCTTTTGTCTCAGAACAACACACAAAACTGTATCGCGCTATGATATTTGGTTCAAACCGAGTCGGGTACTTGAAATAATGTGCTACCGTGTGTGATTGCGATACGCGCGGGACTTCGTTGAGTATACAATTCCAAATAAAATACAATGATTTATATAAATCAATAAAAACCGAAACCTTACAATCATAGTACCTTACCTACAACTTCCGAATTCCACATAGATTCATTGAAATTAAAATATGTATATAAATGCAATATCCGATATTCTGAACCGCTACATGTACGTTTATAAGATTTGCTACATTGAAAAACGATATTGCCCATGCCTAGACCCGAGTCTTGCTAACTGAGACTGTCACTGTCACTGTCAAATCATTTGCCACTGGGTAGCCAACCCTAAAATATTAATATTGTTAGTATTTAGTGGTGCAAGCATTTTAATTTTCAACAATTGTTTATAAAAAAAACGGGTGGCTAAAAAAATGCCCTAACACATTAAAATGATTACACACTTTCAGCATATATAGCTCAGAAGGCTGTTTCAATTATCAATTATTTTAGTACCAAGCTCCATACATTTATTGAACGTATCCGTTTATGATAAGTTTGTTTGGGAAAAAGATAAGCGGTTGGATTCAGAATAAAATAAGCTGCTAATATGTAACTCGATTAAATAACTTAGGAAGGTATATTAATACCGTTTTTTTACCTGTTTATATCTGGCAACCCTGGAATGATGCTTGCACTAGAGATACCTCACGCACAATACGGCAGCGCTATCTTCATTAAACCCGGTGTAACTATTATATCTGCAACCTGGTGCAATAAAAATTCGATAGAAATCCTTACCGTGGGGATTTAAGCACCTGCTCAATCTCTTTAGTCTTCAAGCCCCCAAACCAACCTATTGAGTTTCACAAAACACCTAACTTAGACAGTCGACAAACTAAAATAGGAGTTGGTGACTTTAATAGTCATAACTCATCCTGGCGGTACCGTGAAACCAACGCAGATGGAAACTTAGTCGAGGAATGGGATGATGCCTTTGAACTTTCCCTCGTACATGATGCCAAACTACCTGTATCCTTAAATATTCGACGTTAAAAACATAGTTACAACCCAGATTTAGTCTTCATCAGCAGAAATATTAATTCTATATGTTCAGAACTCATATATTAACCTGTCCCAAATACACAACATAAATGTATCACGTGTGAGGTAAGAGTAGCAATTAAGCCTCGACAGGTTCCTTTAAAGCAAACTGGGAAAAGTACACTACCGATGTGGATGCAAAACTAAGCGACAGAGAACAAATACCGTCCAACTACGAACAGTTTGTTGATACTATTTGGACTGTGTCGCTTCAAATTATACCTAGACGATGTCGCACATCATACATTACTTTACTCCAGAGCTACTGCCTACTGCCTTACTCCAGAGTCATCAGGATTTCTACAGACCTACAAAGACATCTACGACAATGACTCTTTTTCTGAGGATACGATTGCTGCTGGGGATAAGCTGGTGACCATGGTTGGTGAAAACTGGAAACAAAATTCGGCCAATACAATAAATTACAAACACCAAAATTACTGATAAACTCATAACAGTGAGAAAGTCTGGTCTATAATACATAAACTTACTGGAGATCCCCCGAATTCTGTCAATCAAGGTTACGTCACAACTAATCAACTTGCCCTTCAACTGGTACTCAACGGCAAGCCTACACATCCGTAAATTCCATAGAAATAAGTAAGCCTTTTAATCTCACGGACACCATTCTGACCATCAAGGTTAAACGGCAAAGCGGTTGGAGTCTATGACATAACGGTGGAGCAGTTATACACCTTGGCCCTATGGCTGTTTCGTGGCCTTTAGCATTTCTCAACAAGTGTATGGTTACCGCAAACATCCCAAACCTATGGAGGAAGACTAAAATCGTTGCTTTGCCAAAACCAGGTAAGCCCTCCGACAACTCCAAAAGCTACCGGCTCATATCTATGATATTCCACACCTACAAACTATTTGAAAGACTGCTACTAAACCGCCTCATACTATTCGATTTAGCACTACAGCGATTATTATGACCGTAATGCTCTATGGCTGAACCCGTCCAAGACGCAGTCGTGCGCCTTCCATCTGCGCAACAGGTTCGCAAACCGGACGTTAAATATTACGCGGCGTGGAACTAGGGTCAAACACTGCTCGAATCCTAAATATCTCGGTATGACATTAGATAGGGCCTTAACTTATAAATCACACTGCTTCAATACAAAGCTGCAGGTACCACAGGAACTCGGAATAAATTGCTCTGTCGCCTAATTTCCAGAAACTAGTGAGCGGCATCTGATGTTCTTCGCACAACTGGCATGTCAATGTCTATGTTTTTAGGGTTCCGAACAAAAAACGGAACCCTTATAGGATCACTCAGGTGTCTGTCTGTCTTTCCGTCTGTCACAGCCAGTTTTCTCCGGATCCACTGGACTGATTCTGTTAAAATTTGGTACACGTATAAACTTTTGTGACCCAAATACGGACATGTTACGTAAATTATTAAATTTTTAGTATGGGGGTCACTTTTGAAGTCAAACTAGAAAATTAAAAAAGGAAGTTTTTTGCACAATATTGCGTGACATATCAAATGGAAGGGCTTACTGTGAGGGTTTTAATTGTATTTTTTTCATAATTTTAAAATAAGTGGTTTTGAAGTTATTCAAGAAGTTAGGCGAAAAATGACCATTCCTCCCCCCTTATCTCCTCCGAAACTACTGAGTCTAAAATTTTGAAAAAAATCTTTACCTAAAGATTACAGGAAAACCTATAAGAAGTCTGTAGTGTTAAAATAACATGTTAAAACAAATTAAATTGGTTCGGAACCCGTTGCACGCGAGTCCGACTCGCACTTGTTTCTGTTGGCGAATTTGTTTGACCACTGTGGCACCGATCCGCTCATGCTCGGCAATTAGATCGTATATTATTGGGCTACTTAAAACCAACTCCACTCAACACTCTTCCTGCTTGCAGGCATCGCACCACCTGTCGTACGAAGGGATGTTGTATTCGCGCAAAAAAAAACAGGGAACCGATTCCCGACATCCCTTCTACGGCCACAAGTCAACCTCGGGTAGACTAAACAGTCGCAAAAGTTTCCTTCGATACACAGAGGCAATCCCAGGATAAAGAGAGAGGTAAACTGTGGGAGTTTGAGAACCCAGGTAGGTTACTGCAAATACAACTTGGCGATATGGGGTTTCATAGACCCGTCGGATACTCCACTGTTCAGAATATGAGTCACATGTTAGAGTGCCCCAAGTGCCCTGTAATTTGGGGGATTTAATAAATGCCACCGATGCTGCAATTAACGTAGCCACCTATTGGGCCCAAACGATTTAGGGAGTTCCATCTATTCGAAAAGAAGAAAGAATAGACACCATATTTGCACAAAGGGAAACTAGACAACCTTTACTTTTTATTTTTTTTGTGTTATATTCACTAAGCTGGTGCTCGATTTTCATAAATAACTAATCAGGGAAGTTGATAAAAAAAATATTGTAAAGGTATTGTTTAACATAAATAACCAATGAGGCTATATATTTCGTATACCGGATCTTAGACTATTATTGGAATTGGTCTATTAGGTAAATTCAATATTGAGTGGCATTTTCCTCTTCTCTATTAAATTCGTTTTCCATTTTTCTTGAATATTTTGCATTCCGAAATAGATATAAATGTTGTCACATAGTAAATTAATATACAAACCCATCCATAGCTGCATTTTCATGTAAAAAAAATAATCTACACATTATACACTAAAATGAATATGCTACAAATTAATGGTGTTGATGTATTGGACCCAGTATGGTGCATAAAGCACACTTTGTTCCTTTGTCCTTAGTCTTAAGCTTCTTTATTATTCTGGCGGAGTAGCTTAATATCTTCTGCAAAGTTTTGGTTACCTTCTTTCTAACGAAACCTTATTCTTTAACAAAATCATGCAAAACATAGCTCCATGTCGAAAGTTTACTTTACCTCGGCAATAATCCGATCACTTTGGTCAATGGGCTATCCGGGTGAAAGTAGTAAAAATGCGTTCCAAATAAATTAAATCGTATTTAGAAATAACATTATCAAGTTTGAATAAACCCAATATAAATACTCCCTGCAAGGCGGCATAATTTTCCATAATCGGTAATAATAATGCTTGAAAATATTAAAAAAAGAAACCTTTTTTAGATCTGTAATTTTTTAAAATAAAAATACTTACGCTTTCTCATCGGATGCAGAATCAGAAATGCTCTTGTTGAACCAGGCAGTGTTCCTAGCGTCGTACACCAAGGCTTGCATCAAGCCGTGATCGCCTGGTGAAAATTGAAAGCAGTTTTTATAGCACCTTATCGTTATTTTAACTGAGAACAAAGCAAAAAGGCGATGACTATGTTGATGACGGAGAAAAGAGAGGTAGGTATGGAAAAAGAATACATGCTGCACCGACCTCATTCAGGAGAATTATTATGACTGAGAAGATATCTGAATTGATTAAATAGACTTTTACTAAAAACTGATTGATGGTAATGTTGATGAATTGTGCCTAGTCGTTTACGAATTTATCAGACAAGCTATTTCCCGTTTTCGTATTTATTTATTTAACTTTTAAAAACAAAAAAATGTAATTTGCAATAAGATTAAAATGTAATACATACAATAATATTCATTCTTCGGTGTACTGTTTGATACTTTGGTTCTGTCTCTCGCTTCTGGTGTTCCTGGTAAATTAAACATCTGTTATATCACAACAATAAGGTGGCCACGTTATTCAAATTCCGACAGAAACAAGACACGGTAATTTGGGCAATGAAAAACCGGCCAACTGCGTGTCGGGCGACGCGCAGTGTAGTGTTCCGTAGTAGTAGGGGGGAGAAGAACAAAAGGTTATGTAATGTTACCCCGTTCAGTGGTGGAAGAAGCGTCAATAGATTTTCAAAAATGTAAAAAAAAAACATTACATAGAGATACTTGAGCGTGTTGGCGATCACACACTGCGATCGTCAACCCGACAGGCGGGTTGACGATCGCAGTGTGCAAGCATGGCGATTATGGAAAACCCCCTTAAAAAGACTGACGTTTCGAAAGTGACGCAAGCTAGTACATGATTTTTAAAAATACAAAAAATATCGCCAAATTGAAATATTTGAGCGTGTCAGATTTTTAAACAGAACGTTTAGCTCGATATTTCAGTCATGGTAGCCTTAAGTCTGACGATTACTTTGATGATGAACTAACAACTTTGTCTAACTAATTTTAAATGGATTTATGCGAAATTTTCCTTCTCCAAGTACATTTTATAAGTTGGTCGACTATTACTCGTTAACTTGTAAAGCTTACTTAGCTGTGATGGTTTTTCTTTAAATTCGTTATATATGCTACTATAATTATTGCTCATGTAGTTCGCTGTTGTGCAAACACTCATGGTTTGTCGCAGCAGTGATTCACCGTTATTTGTTGTGTTGTTTGTTTTTATCAGTGTGTTCGAACATAGTCGTAAGTTTTACTAACAGTTTGTGATAATACGTAAACTTTAATAAAGAGAAATTCTAATCTATTTTATTACGTGATGGGGAGGCAGCCTAACTTTTTTTCAAGATTTTATTTTATCACTTTATCAGCGTGATAAATGTGTTTTCAACACCGCACCAAATTCCAACTTTCTAGTGCTAAGCGTCTCTGAGCTAAATCGTGAACAGACAGACGGACATGGCAAAACTATAAGGGTTCCTTGTTGACTATGGAACCCTAAAAATTATTACCGTTGTTGTGCTTTTCATGTCCAGGCTTATTTTTGTGGTGTTCTGGAGGCCGAGGCTTGGCTGGCCAGCGCCAACCAGGCTTGGCCACTCGCTCCAAGAAATATAGCAGTTCTTCTTCAGCAGTTGTAAACGTGCGTTCATAATGCCGACAGTACATCCTGAATATAGTAGAAAACTCTATAAATATCGAAGCCTTTTTCAGTATAGGGTTCTAACTTGCCTAAGCATACAAAGATTCACTCACCAGTCAGGATGAACGCTCCACTTATCCGACAGATACTGTCTTGCAGATATGTTCTTGGAGGTGAGTGAGAGTCTATGTATATCGTCAGTGGGTGGAGGGGTGATGCGGTGGCGGCCATAGTTCTCGGGTATCGCTACTACTAATGTAAACGGGGAGTCGCTGATGCCCGTCCAGAAGTAATGTCTCTTTGCTCGAGATACTCTTTTCTGTGGAAACATTTTATTTCGATTGGATTTGTGTCATCTGTGTCTTAGAGTGTTCTTTCCAAATATTGCACGTCTCTTGGTATTTATTGCACATTTCTGGGTTGAATCTATACAAATATCTTTCTTACATTGATCTAGAGTGATCATTTCATATTCTGTTTATTTTATTCTTTGTGTATTCGACACTTATCTTATTAACTATAATACATTTTTTTTTGCCAGAAAATGATTATTTTTATAAATAAAACAGAACCTACCATATCATCCAGATGGTACTTGACACTCATCACCTTATTTCCCGTCTTCTGATCTATTATTTCTTGTCGCAGCTGTAACATTCATTCAAATGATAACCTTCATGTATACAATTATAGTTTAGAGATTCCAATACTAAAAACTTACTGCAGTTAGCTCTTTGCTAAAGTTTCTGGGGCCTCTGTCGTCATCGAAGAGCTCAACTTCTATCATATCGACACTGTTGTAGCTTGGTTTCAAGATTTGTTGAAACTGAAAATAGTATAAAAAACAAAAATTATATTTCTCTTAAACCGAACTTGCTCTTTAGGTATCAGCATCATTAAACATAAAAAGGCCTATCCATGTCATGTATTAAGACGTCTGACTGCCCTTTAGGTGCAATGTGAATGACCCAAGTGAATATTTGAGAGACAAAATAGTCGATAAAACTTTAAAAAATGCATTTAATACGTACCACGGGCCTCAGATCAGGGTGTATTAGAATGTATCCGTTGTTTGTTACTATAAAAGCGTATCCATTCACACCGATCTACAAAATTAAAAATCACAGCGTGGGTTACACATATTAAATATGTCACATTTTTTTCAAGATTCAATTTGTATGCTATAGGGGTAACGCACCTTATAGGGTGACATCACTGCCTGTATCTCAGAGAGAGGCACGTCAGTGCCTGCGACTCCCAATAGTCTGGCTATACGCATCTGAAAATATTTAGAACGCACTATATAACACTGGCACTAACAAACATTAAAATTCTCAAAAAACTTCACAGTAATAATTATATCTATTGATTCATCTTTTAGACTCAGGCTTTTCTGAAAATCAATATCGCTAATGTCTACGTTACCATTTTATAAATCTACTTTCGAAACAGAAAAAATATTATAAAAATATGCTGTATGTTTTTTTTGTAAGTAAACAGTCAAACATTATTCTAACTACAAGGTATTCCGCATTTGGCGATGTATTGGCCATCAGTCTACTGATATTTTACATTATGACAATCTCGTAAATCTAGCAATAAATTACTGTTTTTTTAGCAACTAAGCCCCGTTAGGCGAAGTTCTATATGTTTATTTATATAGAACTATGTTAAGGGATTCTAATTTTAATCCACGGTTACAGGTTCTAGCAATACTACTCAAATATTAAATAATTTTATGTTATAAAATTAAAATACTACTCTTTAGATTCTAAAAAAAACCCACTACCATTATTTTGATTGTAAATATACAAATACCCTTTGGAATGTATCCTTGTAAAAATCTGTCGAAATTTTTAAATTAATCATAAAGACAATTACTTTGCCAGTTATATGTAGTAACTTTATGTTGCACTTCAGACTGTATAATCCCTTAGTTATAATATGTGCACAAACATTGAAAGCAGCATCATCTCACACACAGGCGTGTAGCGCGCACTCGCGTTCCGTGTGGCACGCACTGCACGCAGCACGCCGCACACGCCACACGGCACGCACTCCGCTCATCCGTCGCCTCTCATGCATCGTCTGTCACGTCTCACGGAGGCAGTAGGTCTATGAGCGTTGGCCTACCTCTTTCTGGCCGTTCTCCTCTACGGACTGCGATTGGTTGTGGACGTACGAATGCAATAAAATATAATAACATATAGATAAATGCGTTGTAACAACTTCCGCTAGAAATTAAATTGACTCCTCTCGTGGAGAGACTAAATATTGCTAAAATTTTTAATATCAAAAATTGCCATTCTAAAGAAGAGAATAGTTTAAACTCAATAGATAATCAAGTAACAAAGGCCCCATACTCGTCTTGTGTATGTCGGGCTGTACGATACTGTTATTCAAAATATTTACATTTACTTGTCGTCATACAAGTCAATCTTTAAAAATTGTCTCTACGAAGACATCACTATATTCAGGCAAAAATACTTGATTTCATTTAGATAGTGTGTGTAGTGTATATAGATCATAACTCTTGCATAGAAAGTTAACTTGATGATTGATAGAAAAGTCGTTCATAACACCCTAATGGTCTACGCCTACGATCTAGTAGAAACTACATCACTACAGTAAGCCAAAGGGTCGGACAACACATTGGTCAGGCGGTGCGGCGGCCGAGCGCGCGCCGCCTTCGCGTACACATCTATCGATGCATCGCTAACGGGGCCAAATAACACTGTACCGTTACTGAAATCCAAAAAACTAAATCATAAAAACTCTCTTGTATCTTGCAAAAACTTTACAATTAAATCATCAAAACTTTCTAAGTGTAGTACCTCTTTCGTAACCGAAACCCAGTAAGCTTCATTTATCAGTACATTCTCTGTGATGTTCTGAGGGGAAACCATCAAACAAAACGGAGTTATTAATAGACATTGACATGTAAAAGAAGAAGACAACAGGGTAAAGAGTAAAATAATTAGAAGAGATGTAGCTTACGTCCAATTAGTAGGAAATATAAAACCAATCTGTAAACATAATCTTTTGAAACAGATGACAGGTTTATTTGGTTCATGCTACATGGAAAATTTAGAATTTGGAAAAGACGTAATGTACAGCTAAGTAACAGAGATAAGAGAATAATTTGACTAGAAGAGAAGAACACTGACAGTGAGAAAAGATAGTTCAATTAATAATAACGCAAATTAATAAAGATACGCAAATCATTCTCTTTCCCGAATATTTTGGTAATATTTTCGGACACATTTAGGGAGTTTCAAGTTCAGGGCTTAAAAAGAGAGCACTCGGGACAGCTCACCTCGTTGTGTCGCAGGTCGTAGACAGGCATGGACACGGATGTCATTAATTGATAGTTGGAGTTGCCAAGCTCACTGTACTGGCCCTGTTTCATCTGCAACGAACGTACGTCAACCTTCCATTAACGTTGGGCAGTAATGAGGGGTACTTAAAGCTAACATCAAAGCTCGGAATACATTCAGCGATGACTTATTTTATCACCTGTGTGATTCTCCATCGCCTGTCTTGCTCCTTGTCCGAATTGAAGAGGTTCTTGTCGCGTCGCTGACTCATGAAGCGTTCCTTCTGCTCGGCTCTTTCTCGTTGCTCCCAAAGATAATCTGCTACTTTCGGATCCTATGCGTTACATAAACATATTTAGGTCTAGCATAAAAAAGATTCTTCTTAAATATTGATTCTTTAGCCTGTAAAAATGAACTAAATCAGAAAAATAACCCATGTAGTTTTGAAAACTAGTACAGCTGTTTCTTGAGGTGTACTGATGAACATACTGAAAGTCCCCGAGGGTGAAGGGTGAGCCGACGTTGGGGGAGGGGGAGAAGATCCCCTTTTTCAGTTGTTTGCTCGCTAATCGAAAACCATTAATAATATCGTTAGTTACTTCTAAAATAAACTTTCCCTTCCCCCCCTCCCCCACCGCCGGCTCGCCCCTCGCCCTCGATGACTTTTAGTTTGTTTACTAGTAAATCGATAATTATATGTGGCGACTTTAATATTAACTTATTAGAAACTAGCACTTCGCCCGCGACTTCGTTCGCGCGGGTTTAGTTGGTCCTCCACGAACTTCATCTCCCCTCTACCCTCGGGTAGTGTGTAAATTACTTATTAATAGACTTAACGTAGGGCAGTTCGCTCAAACTGAACATTTTTCTTACTTAGAGTATTTTATACCCGTCGTAACTTTTAAACGAAAGGTCAAATTTGAATAATTTCAAATGTAATTTACATCTACATAACCAACCTTAATTATTAAATAATTTAAATAGATAAGGATTAACATCATGAAACTACTATTCCATTTCACCAGGATTTTAATTTAATACTTTGGACAAAAAGCGGTAATTGTGAGTTTGGTATTATATTGTGAGGTTGTGTCGGTTTGGAGATATTGATGTCCCCTATAAGACTGTAGTACATCACTTTGCGCTATTGTCAATAGTTTCCGCAGCGTACGCGATGTAAGGATTTTTTTTTGGTTGTTTTTTCTCACCTTGGGTTACATTATCGTAGTTTTTATACGGATCCCTAACGTTTTTGAAAATATTCTATAGCCTATGTCCATCAAGGATAATGTAGAATTCTAATGGTGAAAGAATTTTTCAAATCGGTCCAGTAGTTTTGGAGCCTTTTCATTTCAAACGAACAAACAAATCTTTCCTCTTTATAATATTAGTGTAGATGTAGATGTAGACAAACTCGAATAGTAATCATTTAATCTGTCAACCGTATTTATTGAACCAACGCGAGTGACAGAGTCTATTGCCACTTGTATTATAGATAAGATTTTTTGTAATTGTGATTACTTACATAAAGAAATTGTAAATAAGTTGCCATCAGATCACAGCGGACAAACAATAACGTTTCGCACTTACACACCCCTACAAAAAATTCAAATAAATTTAAACAAATTACAGATAATAATTTAGAGAAACTAAATAATACTTTAGCTGGTAAATTAGGTGATCATCAACTTTAATAACATGAATGACCCTATTGAGTTCTCATCATCATCATCATCATATTAGCCGAAAGACGTCCGCTGCTGGACATAGGCATCCCCCAAGCGTCGCCACAACGACTGGTCTTGTGCATCTCGCATCCATCGACTACCCGCCGATGAGTTCTACGCCGAGTTTTTTTCATTATTAAACATGCAATTTAATTAAACTTTTCCTCTAAACTCTATAAGTATTTACACTTAGTTCTTATTTAGCGATTGGGCAACTCCATGTATTCGCATAAGCAGGGAAATCTATATGAACTGTATGGCCAAAAGCAACATATAAATAATACAAGCTTTCAAAAATATGCTGCGAAATATTCAAAAACATATAAAAGTTTATGTAAAACAGCAATAGCTCTGCGTATAGGTAATTAAATAAAATCAGCTGACGACAAAATAAAAACTACTCGGAAAATAATAAGTAATGAAACAGGTAGAAAGAAATAGCGGGAAACTAAATTTAATTTAGCTACTATTCATAGCCTAATAAGCTCAGATGCAGAGGTAGCTCAGGAATTTGAAAAGTTCTTTGCTAATATTCCTCTTAAAACTACAGCAACTCTCAACTCGTCACCCGCGCTCTCTGCTACCTTACTTATAAAGAATGTGTAGGTATCTCCATCCAAATTTAATTTTCAACATATAAATCCCCAGGCCATTAACAAAGCTTTTTAAGATCTTAAAATTAAATCAACAGAAGATCTTTGGGGAATGTCTGTAAAAATCTGTAGATTTGTCATTGAAACTATTATCCCTTTCTTAGCTGTCATATTTAACACTATTGTAGACCAAGGAGTATTTCCGGATCTTATGAAACACAGTAAAGTAGTTCCTTTGTTCAAATCGGGTGACAGTCAAGAACCCAATAATTATAGGCCTGTGTCAATTCTGCCCGTCCTCAATAAGGTGTTTGAAAAGTTAATGACATTAGTAGATAAGTAAAGACACTTTAACAAAAATCCAAAGGGCGTTGTACAACTGACGCCGGTGTTACCCTCATTAAGAACATCTTTAAAGCCTGGGAAGAGTCGCAAGACGCCATTGGAATATTTTGTGACCTTTCGAAGGCGTTCGATTGCGTTAATCATGAGACACTTTTGTTGAAACTTGAGCACTATGGGATTAGAAATACAGCCCTTGAGTTACTTAGGTCATAATTGATGTATTCTTTATACATCCTGAATGTATATTATAAGAATATATTCAGGATAAGAATGCTTGGAAACATGCTGGTCCTGCTCCATAGGACAATCAAGGGTGTAGACAAAATCAAACTAGTTGCGTTTTGTATTAACTTTATAGATGTACTGTTTCATTTTTAGGGTTCCGTACCAAAATGTTAAAAAAAGAACCCTTATGGTGTGACTAAATCTGTGTGTCTGTCACAGCTGAATATCAGAAGAACTACTAACACTATCAATTTGAAATATTTTAGATGACGTTTGTTCAACTATTTTGCAAATAAGAAAGAAATAAAAATATATGTATTTTTCTTGCAACGGCGACTGAAAGGGAATATTAAAAATTCAAAGTGGGGCTACTAGGGCATGTTGGGTATCATATGAAAGAGCGCTGTTTACACATTCTTAAATATTTTTTCTTTTAGGCCGCATGGTTTTCGACTTATGTCGAAAAATGTAAAAAAATTGACCATTCTTTATCTCCGTAGTTTGCATAGAAAAATATCTGAAAATATGCTTTTTGATAGAAATGTATGTAAAAATTACAAGAAACATAAAAGTCTCTAAACAGCACAGTTTTTTAGAAGTCATCAGATCAACAAAAAATGAATTAGTTCCAGTATCTGTAAAGAGATGGCGTTGACCTAAACTGCATATTCTACACCGCTTGTACAGGTTCTCAACACGAAGAAAGAAAATTTAGATCTAACAAAGGAGGGTGGCGATATTAGGCCCGCTAGCAGTGATAAGAAGTGATAGCGGCCACAAATGAAATACATATTAAAAAAAAACTTTTATTTAATAGTTATTTATCGTAATTTTTATACGACTTTTAATCACGGGGTAATGAAAAACATAATAAAAAGAAGTTATAGCGGAAAACATTGTGAAAAAATTATCTGTGGAATTAGGAAATCCAGATGTCAGCCATGACATCTGCATTTCCTAATTCCAGGGTTGCCAGGGGTTAAAATTGAATAATATTTTATGAAAGGAGTCATGATTTCTTATTATTTTGTATATTATTATTAAAAATCCATGATCCATTTTGAAAGTCTAAATGTATCTAACGCATTACGTAAATATTTTTGTCAATTACAACGTTTTCGGTTCATAATTGTAGCTTTGTTGATTTTGACAGTACATAAAAATGCTAGAAGCCAAGTTATAAAAACTCAAGAAACGTCAAATGAGCTGAAAAAATCAATCAATGTCATGTCAAACGTCATTCACTTCGCGAACTCGTACAGACTCATGTGTTTGTACTCTTACGCTGCTGTGAATAATCCATTTGTTTTTGTGAATTACTTGTTTTGACCTGGCTATTCTTTTGGACTCTGGAACTGCTCAAACGATTGACCCGGCTGTGTTATAATTGGATTTTGTTGTTTAAAATGGAAGGCTTACGGTGTTTGAATTGTGGTGCAATGATAACCACCAATCGAAGGCACCCTCCGGCTAATGCCGAAGCAATTCGACAAACTATATCACAATGGATTGCTCCACGCACTGTGAGTGTTAATTTATATATTTTTAACTTTGACTCGGGCCTTTGTTACAAAATATATGCTTACCAATTTGAGAGCTTTGATACTGACTACAGATCGATTAATTTTCAGATGACTGCTAGTGATCATGTTTGTGACAGCTGCTGGACCTTGGCCAGCAACCTCTGTACTCAACATCGACACCTATGCGTCAGTTGTGGCCGCTCCTTACTAAGAGTTCGTTTCCATGTGTTGAACATGGATAATGAGCGTGGATACGACATTTACAGACTTGTAAATGAAAACGTACAGAGAAGACTTGGACGTCAGGTTAGTTAAACCATTTATTTACATAAGAACTCCCCAGTGAATTTAGCTAAAGCTATGTAGACAGGCGGCTCCCAGCACCGAGGTGAAAGCCAAGGATTGTAACACGAAGATGATGATGTAGATATGTAGACATATTATCATTTATTTATTTTCACATTTTTGTGCTTACACTATCAAAAACCTTGACTGATTACAAGCAATAAATCCAAGTCCGTTTCATCATCGGACCACAAGAAGTACGGCGTTGCATCACCGGTACATGGTGGACATCCCACCTATACATACAAAGCGTTTTGGGAGTACATTCATGATGCGTACAGCTAAGGAATGGAATTCCCTGCCGGATTCTGTGTTTCCTGATAGCTATAAACTAGGGTCTTTAAGTCAAGAGTGAATAGATTGTTTCTAGGCAAGCGTGCTCCATCGTGGGATGAAATTGTGGTCAAACGTGAGCCTATCAAAAAGAAGATACAAACCCTTCAAAATGTTTGTTTACCGTATTTAGACACAATAGGTGTGTGCTGGCGGCTTGGGGCTTCAGTGAATATAATATATTTTATTTAACTGGTTAACTATCATAATTACCTGTAGATTATAAGGTCATTGTGTCTTGCACCACCAAGGTATGGCTGGACTAAATTGGTTTAATAAACATATTCTTCTATAATAATTTTTGTTTCAGGCTAGGTCGGGCCATGACAGTATTTGTCATCCATGCTGGCAGAGAGCTGATCGTTTGCGGAATAGACAATTGTCTGTTGCTTCCACAAGCACCTCTCAGTCTATGTCAATTAATATTGACGATACTGGGGTGGAATCTACACCAGTAGATGATGAAACACGAGCAGTACATGAAACTCCAGCAGTGAGTGAAGTATCTGCAGTGGATGAAACACCAGCTGTGAGTGTAATACCGGCGGTGGATGAAACTGCAGCAGTGGATGAAAGCCAAAGTATAGGACGATTGCAGCTTCCGTCCTATCTGCGTGCACCTGATACCCAGCGACATTGTGTTTTCCAAGGTTGTAGAAATCCGCAGAGAAGGGTTATTCCCACCTCTATTAGAAAACGTGTTTTGTGTGATTACAATTACTATATACCTGCTAATTGTCGTGTATGTAATGAACATATGTCTGCAGCAGTTTGGCATAATTTATCAGAAGCAGAAAATGCATTAAATTCTTTTAAGCCAGAACATCTTGAAGAAATCATAACATGGTTTCAGTCTAGTCATATGTCTACAAGCGTTTTAGATTTTCAGAACATTGATAGGTTGAATGATGACCACCTTCATTATTGGATCAGATTGTCAAGAGATCAATTTAATGTTATTCTTGCTGAGGTACCCCGTATCAATGATATGGTTAGAGGGCAAACAGGACTTCTAGCTTATTTAATTAAAATGAGGACAGGGGACTCAGGTGACCGCTTGTCACAACTATTTAATATTCCAAGAAGAACACTTGAGGGTATGATGAGTAAGGTTAGGGAATTACTTAAACAGGATTTTGTTCCTCGACATTTAGGACTAAGTCACATATCCCGTCAAGAGGTTGCTAATCGCAATTTAATTATACCAAATGGATTATTTGGTTCTGCTGATTATAGTACGGCAATTGCTATTTTTGATGGTACATATGTGTATATCCAAAAAAGTAGCAATTATAAGTACCAAAAACAAACTTATTCACTACACAAATACAGAAACCTTATAAAACCATTCCTCCTTGTATGTACGGATGGTTATATCATTGATGTACTTGGGCCATATCCTGCAACTACATCAGATGCAGATATTATGCGCAATGAGTTTGCAGATGGTCGGCCATTAAAAAATTATTTTGCAAGCGGGGACACCTTTATATTAGATAGAGGGTTTCGGGATGCTGTACCTTTATTAGAACAATGTAATTTCCGCGTATCCATGCCAGAATCTCTTGAAAGTGGTCAACATCAACTAACTACATTACAAGCTAATAAGTCTCGGGCAACTACAATATGTAGATGGGTCGTTGAAATTGTGAATGGTCGATTTAAAAGAGATTATAAGCTTTTTTAATGTTGCTTCTAAACATGTAATTACTGACTTTACTATAGCTGCAGCTATAATTAATAGTTTTCATCCACTTTTAACAGACAGAGCAAATGCTCAAACAATATTAAATATAATTCAAAATAAGATGTACACTGATAATTCTCTGGCTACTTATGTAAATAGTCGTGATTTAAATAGGAGGCGAGCCCAATTCGAAAGAATTAATGTTAATAGTCATAATGTTAATGATTTTCCTAGGCTGGACTTTGAAGAACTTATTTTAATATCGTTAGGGCCTTATCAAATCAAACAAGCCAGATCGTATTATGGTGAGCATATACCAACTGGCGGACAATATATTATTGAAATATACAGAGAAAGCAACAGCAATTTAAAAGGCTTGTTTTCACAAAATGACAATAAATGGTTGCTCAGAGGGAGAATCCAAAGTCGGCACGTTAGCAGAAAAATGTACTTTGTATATATTGTTATAAATAATAACCTTAGTGGGCGTGATGCTATAGAGCAATATTGTTGTAACTGTTTGGTGGGAAGACGCACAGTAGGGTGCTGTGCTCATGTCATGTCTATTATATGGTATTTGTCATGGGCGCGACATGCGCCTAATATATTCCCACTAGCTCAATTTTTAGTGATGATTTATTAATTATTTATGAAAATGAATAAAAGAGAACTTCATTCAGACTAAAAGTGATTTTATTTTTAATGAAATTAATACAATATAATAATATATTCCACAACTATCACACAACACCATCTAGTCTCAAGCTAAGCAGAGCTTGTGTTATGAGTACTAGACAACTGATAAACATACTTATATATTTCTAAATACATAGTTATTATAGATAAATTACTCCCAGACACAGTAAAAATGATAGCGCTCATCACACAAACATTTGTCCTGGGTGGGAATCGAACCCACGACCTCCGGCTTAGTAGTCAAGGCCACTAACCACTAGACCAACAGGCCAGTCTAATCAGGTATTTTTTTTTTTCATTATGTCAGTCAGAAAAGTAAAAACATGAATTATGTTTTTAGTTTTCATAACCTAAAAATACGTTTTTGCCATCTCTCTGTTATCTCGGTATTCCCATGATCAATATTGATATTGATGTTTTTATAGTAAATAGTGTTTATTACTAGTCAATTTAGTGTTCATATTATTATGGTCCGTTGAGTTGAAAAAGTGGGCCGGACGAAGTATGGGCCGTTGCCGGTGTCCTTTTAATAGATAGCGCGATATGTAATGATTTTCATTTTTTAAGTTTGTGAGTTTGAGAGGTAATCTCTGGATCTACTAAACCGATTTTGAAAATTCTTTTACCACGTTATTTGTGAGTGTCATAGGCTATATATTAACCCGAAAAATATCGCCTAACGAATTGGGCACGGATCAGGTAGTATTTAATAAACTCCCATGGAATAATGGGCTCCAAATTAAAATCCATACAGTAGCTATGTACCAGTAGATGGCGCTGTTTGAAAGTTTAGAGATTTTCTGTTAACTTGTTAGGTACATGGCTCGAATGATGTTAGTCAAAGTACAGTTTGCAAAAACGTTCGTTATGCTCTTCCACCTGTCCGTCTGTTAGCTCATTCACCTGTCCGCCTGTTCATCTATCTGTACGTGAAGTAAGTAAAATATCCAAAATATTTATATATGATGATACGGAACACTCGGTGCGCGAGTCCGACTCGCTCTTGACCGGTTTTTGTCTTTCTGTTCATTCCCACACTGCTAATTAATGGTTTCAATATTTGTAAATATGTGGGTACCATTTACTTATTTAGAAATTGAATAAGTCCACCTCTGTGTACCTACTTTAGGTGCATGGTCCTCACATATATTAACAAAAATGTTGTGTACCAGAGCACATTGTAAAACATTTATTTGAAAAGAGTAACTATGACTCCATAGTTACCTACTCTTTCTTGTCCGTTCTTCTAGATAAGAATCTTTCCGAATGGACAGTAAAGTCACTATTTTTTTAAATATAAATGATGATGTTCTAAAGTGCCGTTTAATGGCCTTAGTAAAATAAACACCTCGAGACAGCTGTACAAACTTTCAAAACTACGGGGGTTATTTTTTGTGACAGGCATTTTATATACCAAAAAGACTTTGACAAAAATGACTTACAGTGACGTTAGCATAGACGGGGGTCCAGACGACGGGATGCTTCTCTCTTTGTAGCACGAGCGGGCGCGCGAGCACGTTGACGTGTTCGAGCACGCGCTCGCGCACCTCCGCTAGAGTACTGAGGTGCACGTAGAACCCGCGATTGGCGCACGCCATCCACTTCACCTCCCTTACATCGGCCACCTATGTATACAACTCTTTACTTGTTAGCGCATACCCTTCACATGTTGGGTATCTCTAGACGGCCTTGTGTGAGTGCTGCATTCATTGTCACCTAGCTAAGTGTCCTCTGTAGCATTGTGGTAAAGCTTCACAACATCAATATTGGAACTATCTACAGTCAAAATGCTGTTGTAACCTAAGTTTTATTAAATACTGAGTTAAATAAAATAGAAATAGGTTTAGTTAGGACTCTAAAGTTGGTCTAAGTAGGTATCTAGAAGAATGTAATAATTATTAGGTAACCTTAAAAATAATAAATGCAAAACCCAAAAACACTATGTAACAATTAGATAATCATGCATCACTAATGGCACCTACGCTCTGCACAAATGCATGTAAAAGTCTCGGCCGGGAACTTATTTAGGGAAAAAGGTACCAAGATTGTGTGATAATTTGTGTTCGCACTCACTGCTAAATACATGTCTATTTTTTATGGAACGCGTTTGAACGAGTTCAAGTGAATTAATTGAGGAAACTCACTTAGGTACTCACATTCTTGAGATAAGATGTAGCTGCATGTATGTAAATATGACGTCAACTGAGAGCATTAACTTTCTTGGCTACCAGTGTTCTTTTTATCGTTCCAAAAACATAAATACACGATTGACTAATGGTTTGCGAGCCAGCAACAGATTTTCATGACCAAATTCCTCTCGGGCGATAACTTGTAGAATAATTCAGAGAGTTGTATCATGAAGCTCTCTGAACATCAACTGCGGTTCGGTGGGCGGATTAAGCAGCGGTAGCCTCCCACGCATGTTGAAAAAAAAAAATTGAATTTAAAAAAAAATCCTACCGATTGAACATTTCTTGAATAAAACAGCTGACTTGACCTGTTAGAAAGAACGTGGGCGGTCATTCCTCAAAGTGATTTTGATGAACTAATTTCACGTATGCCAAATCGCTGTGATTGTTTGATTCGTGTCGATGGTGGAAACACATGTTATTTTTATTTTTTACAACGAAAATGTTCGAATTCCCTAATAGTAGTTAATTTCCCACATTTGCAAAAATGCAATTGTTTACTAAATCTAAAAAAACTTAGCCGTATACTTTGTAAAAAGTATACGGATAAGTTTTTAACTCAATACATAGGAATTAAAGTACGAAGACTGTCTGGAAGACTAGATTGAGTAAAAAATAATTGGATGTTTTTATAGTTAAAAATGTACTAGACACTTTTGATGTGTGTATCTTGAATATTGATTTAATCGAAACATTACAAAAATATTTTATCTATCAGTTAGAGCTTGAAGCATAATGTCGAATAACTTTAGTTACGTAATTTCCTCTCGGATCAAAATTTGTAAGCTGATTGTTAATTTCCTTCCTTCTCTTGATGTATTCAGAAGAAAGTTAAAGAGACAACATTGATCGATCGATCGATCATCGATTGTCGATTTTGACATAATATTCATATATTATGTTTGTAGGTATGTGTATATATTTATATGTATGTATGCAGGTATATTTATGTATTATAAATATGCATTGTTTTAATGTGCACTAAAGCACGTTAAGCCGTTGGTCCCGGCAGTTATTTGTAGATCTTTGACAGTCGTTACGGATTGTCAGAAGCTAGTAAATCTGACTCCAGTCTTGTCATGAAGTACCGTGTTACCCAGTTAATGGGTTGTGGAGGTCTGGTAGGCAGCCGCTCCATGTAAAATACTGGTAATCAGCTAAATCCGGCTTGACTGCAAGCCGACCCCAATGTAGTTGGGAAAAGGCTAGGCAGATGATGATTGTTTTAATGTGCACTGGATCCTAACCTCTGTTGTGATCTCTCTCTATCACTCAAAGTTTTGGTGGAAGAAAATTCAACTTTGAGTTAAGCTCACCTTTGTACATGAACTTTCCTTTACTGTAAAATATATACTGCTATGGTGTACAATAAAGAATTAAGAATTAATTATGATACTTTAAGCATTAAAAGAAATCAGCTAGCAAGATTCCGAGGGATAACTCGTCAGCTGGTGCATTTAAATAAGCGATAGATGTTTCTGCGTTAAGTATACCTTTCAAGCCATCAGCAGACAGTCTTCTCACCGAGATACAGCCGGCTGACATGTTTATTTATTCACAATAGCATAAATAAACTGTCATCTGATAAATTTTCAATCGAGAAGAAATGACTGAACATGTATCATTTTATTTTATTTTATTTTCGTGTGACCACTTTCTAGTCAGCTGCTTTTTTTTCTGCAAGATATGGATTAGTTATAATTTGATAAATTTTCAATCGGGAAGAAATAATTAATTTCTTTTTTTTTTCAATGTATGCGAGTGGTTACTACTGCTTATCCACCCACCGAACCGCTGACGTGCACGGAGCTTCATTATACAACTCTGAAGCATTCTACAGGTTACAAAATTTGTAACCTGGCTTGCGGTTTGTAAGTAAGAATGAACACAATCATCCAGGACGCATTGTCGGTTCACATCTTATGGTCTAAAATACAATATTCACACATGACACTGCTTTTCAAAAGACATCAAAATGCCTCAAGGCAGTTGATGCAAGCGCGTATTACGTATTACGCGCAAAGTATGTTCACGCGCATTAGTGAGTTGTCCCTCTCAAACGGCATCTTAACGCATATGTCAGGGGTGAATCGTACTGGGGTGAGTCAAAACTTGTGCTCTTGTATTGACACTAACGTAAAATTGCAATGAAAGTAGTTCATTCGATTGCTTAAGATCTATTACATAAAAGTTTTGTCATTAATAAAATTGTTAATCACATTTTTCGTTATTTACAAACTGCACATGTGTGAACCCACGGGTAAAAGGGACAATACAAACAAAAACACTACAAGCATAAGCACATTGAGATTGGAAAACTTCACAAATTACGGTAACACCACCATGCAATGTACAGGTTTAATGTACAGTATGTATAGACAGACAACAGGTACCACATTCTAGGCGTACTGGCAGATTGGTACGAAGGAAGGCATTATGCAGGTCGCACAATGACTACGACACACAGTAAGACCTTGAAGTGGTACTACCTTTACCTCGCGACCTATCAGGTACGTAAACACTCTCACTGGTGTTTCATATTTCCAGTTGAATCTCTCGAATATTTCTTTGTAATTGTACGGTACACCGTCGGTAACCAGCATTATTGCCTGAAAGAACAAGATATTCCGTCAGTTGGTTCTGTTTTATTTTTTATGCAACATTACTATGACTGATCTATTGAGGCTCGAATCTAGTCTAGTTTCAGCATTTGTATTTATTTCAAATCCGTTGACACGACCTTGAAATGACGATAGATATTTGTGTATTTTTTTTTCTGTCAAACTATATTATCGCACAGCTGGGCAAGTCTCTCCAATAGCCTTACACTCTTCCCGGTGTGTTGCTTTCTACAACCAATGCGTCATGAACGCCTCCATTCGTCACGCCAGCGTTTCCTAGGTATTCCTGGGCGACAACACCCGTCCTCTGGCTTCCACTGCGTAAAGACTCTGGCCCATCTAACCTGTCTATCTATCCATTTATGCACTTGTTATATTGACTCATTTACCTGATTGCAATTTGCCCCTCCGCTACTATTCCTGTACATTTCCAGTAACTCGAAGGCCCTCGTCAACGCCGCTGAAAAGTTTGCTATTTCCTGTGTTTCGAAACTGTCCATTGCCAATTTCAGCTCTCGAAGATTTCCCAATGTGGCCTAATAACGACAGAAAATGAAACTGATGAGATGGTAAAATAGAATAATCTTAAAATAAAAAAGTAATGGGGTCACCCATTAGTTCCATGTGAGGTCCGTTTTTTTTTTCAACACTAATATTTTAAAGAGGAAAGATTTGTTTGTTTGTTTGAAATGAATAGGCTCCAAAACTACTGGACCGATTTGAAAAATTCTTTCAGCAATGGATAGCTACATTATCAGGGAGTCACATAGGCTATATTTTATCCCCGTACGAGAGTACGGGGATAAAATATAGTCTATGTGGACCGCCAACCTATTTTGTGCGGACCTTAGTAAACAGCACAATGTACAGGGTGTCCTAAGACTGCTACATGGAGGGAAAAGTGTTGTACTTCGTAGCACGACTATGTACGCATTCATTATAACTTTAGATGCCAATAAAATCCTTTTAATTTGTGCTATTTTTTATACCACTAATTAGAAATTTTATACCTCTCAATTATCGTCGAAACACAGGTCGTGCTGGCAATATTCCTTCCCAGCACGACCACGCTAAAATTCCAGCTGGCATAAAGTTTATAAAACGGGAGCATGCCTAATTTGTACTCATTATGTACTCCTATTTCATTACTGGTAAATTGTACCCTATAAACTATACTAATAACTATTCAATAGGCCAAAGTTGTCATATTCAGTTTCTAAGATTAAAAAAACCAAAGTTGTCCATTTAACGAAAAAAACTGGCCAAGTGCGAGTCGGACTCGCGTGTAAAGAGTTCCGAACGTATTTTTTTTAACGTGCCATTTTAACTCTGTAGACTTCTTATAGGCTAGGTTTCTTAGGTTTTTCTGTAATCTATAGGTAAAGATCCATTATCTCCGTTTTTTTTTTCAAATTTTAGGTTCAGTAGTTTCGGAGATAAGGGGGGGAATGGTCATTTTTCGTCTAATTTCTTGAATAACTTCAAACCATTCATTTTAAACTATAAAAAAATATATAAGTAAAACCTTCACAATAAGCTCTTTCATTTGATATGTCACTCGATATAGTTTAAACAACTTTTTTTTTAATTTTCTAGTTTACCCCCAAAATTTACCTCCATACTAAAAAAATAATGAATTACGTAACACGTGTTTGGGTCACAGAAGTCCATATGTGCACCAAATTTTGACAGAATCGGTCCAGTGTATCCGGAGAAAACTGACTGTGACAGACAGACAGACACCCGAGTGATCCTTCGTTTTTTGTTCGGAACCCTAAAACACAGACAAATAGTAATAGGCATCTAAAGTTTTTTTTATTATTTTATTTTATTTATAGAGGAATTCTATAGGCTATATAACATTACGCTACGTCCAATAGGAGGGGAGCATTCATAAAAAATGTGACGCAAATGAAATTGCACGGGTCACCTAGTCTTGATGTAGGTAATGTTTACTAGCTTTTGCCCGCAACTTTGTACGGGCATAACCAGTTTTTTCCCGTTCCCATAGGAACTTCGAGAAATCCTCTCTGTACTCCCCTACACTTCCCAAGAAACCTGCATGCTAAACTTTAGCTTTCTACAACCAGTAGTTTCGGCTGTGCGTTGTCTGTGAGTCACTCAATCACTCAGTAACGGAAGAATTTTATATGTATTGATTGATTAATTGATGTATCTACACCATGTTCAAACAAATTTTGCTGCAAAAATTAAAATTTTTTGACTGTCTTACTGAGGCCGTAAAGCTCGCAACTACCTGAAATAACTAGAAAAATTACTAACCTGCACAAGAGAATCCTCAAAACAAGGTACGATTTCCTCTACAGTGTCTGCGAAAGTCAATACGTTGACAAAGTCGTTGTTACCGAGAGTATCGAGTATATTGGTGACGACGTGTTTGGCAATGTCACGCCTCTGCCCGGTCATCGACCCGCTGCGATCTACTAAAATGATCACATCCTTTGGACTCGCAGCCGCTTCCATGTACCACGCCCGAGTCCGACAATCATAAATATCCACCGGGTCAGCCCTCCACTTCAACGCTAAAACATTATTTCGATAAGAATTTCAAAATAAAATGGCACACTATCATAAATCAACAGTCATTGAGAACATCAAAATCAAATATGTATTTAGATTACCAGGATAATGTCTCATGAATCCCGTCGAGCTACCGAAGTATTGCCACGAGAGTGTCGGGTCGCTTTGATAGTTATTTATGAAGTGCGTGTCAAGTCCTTCCGACCAATGGATTCCTTTGATAACTTCGGGTGCTGCAATATATTAACCGCTTTTAATCCGTTCGCAATATATTTAACATAACGCGTCTATGGTTTACTCACCCCAGGCATAAACATTTGTTGGAACGTGCACACTGCTAAAATTAGTGTTAACTGGAATGTTTGAAAAGTGTGGGTTTTGTTGCGTGTGCGCGTTCTTTGACGGAGGTCGTACTATCCAACTTTCCTGACCAAAGTCTGTCTCTGGTGTCGTGGTGAGGGACACCTCGTCCCAAGGCTCCTCCATTTCTTTGCTGTTATAGTACTGAAAGTCTTCAGGAACAGGTTCGTTTTGTTTGTCAAACGCCATGTTCTCTGCGGCTTCCACTATCCGTTTGACTGCGCTAATCTTTAGTTCCATCATGGCGCGAATATCGTCTGACATACTCTGGACTAGTTTTTCACCATCTCTCGATTCCACTTGAGCAGATTTAAAACTCTGGATTGAATAAATATCGATTTTACTGTTACCACTTTCTTAGAAAATCCAAAAATTTGGTAAAAAAATGCCTATAAGTGTACTTACGTCCTGAACCTCTTTCTTCCTGGTGATAAACTCTCCAAAATGATACAACTCAGTGCCAAGCTTAACCGCCCATGCTTGGACCCTAAAATGGTAATTTATTGATGATACAGTAAAACAAATCTATAAATCATACTCTGTCAGGGAACATTTGTTCAGCATTTCCTAGCTACACGTTCTTTATGGATTTTTTACGATGTTAGCATTTCGATATTAATAGATTCTTTCTAGTCCAAAATCAGTTTCAACTTATTTTTATTACATTACTTACAATAATGTGACCATGTTTTTAATTAGGTGTATTTGCATGCTTACTAATTACCTGTAAATCATAAGTGTCGGGCGGTAGTAGACAAATAATTAATTGAATTATTAAACAGTATTGAACAAAATTATCTTACGAGTTAAGCGATATTTTGCCAGCGGTATCATATTGTGCACTTGCCGAGCAGTCCCTGGAGTCCAGGAACAGAACTAGCAGAAGTAGTACGAAGACACCGACACACTTGCACATCAGAACCACTGCGACAATAGTTCACTGGCTAGAATTGCAGGAGTACATTACGCACTAAATCGAATTATGACATTGATGCTGTTCAAGGAATCCGAAGTGTTGTATGTGTCGGAAGGTACTACGAACTTGGCTACGAACATTGATAAGGTTGATAGGTGTACAGCGCAGTACGCAGCCGCGAGTGAGCGCGGGGTGGGCATGCGCGCTAAATGCCCTGCGCGGCTCGACTGGCGCCCTCGCGCTCCGTTGTTTGTTTGTAGATTAGCTTGCCACCTGACGCGAGACGCATCGATTGGCATCGCCCTCAGCACTAGGTCACCGTGTCTATAGGACGCGCCGTACCTATATGTTTTGAGCTTCCGTATGTTATTCTCCCACATCCTAACTTTTGTACTATTTGTTTGTTTCATATTTGTTCAATACTATAGGTCTATTCAGTTGTAGTATTAGTATGAGCATTTTAAATAACAATGGCCTTGACCAACCCAATTTCTCTAGTTATAGTTTTTTGTTAGTTATACTTACGCAAAATAGTTTGACAACTGCCACTTTTCAATGGATTTTACCGTCCACATTAACATGTCCCACTAGCTTTTGCCCGCGATTTCGTACGCGCATATCCAAGTTTTTCCCGTTCTTGTAGGAATTTGAAATCGAATGATCGAAAATGGACTGAGATGGGATAACCATATAGAGTCTACTGTCAGTAAAGTCAGGAAAACAATTTACCTCTTCAAGTTACTACGGCATTCTGCGGACTTAGAGACCCTAAAAATGGTTTACGCTGCACTTTGCCAGTCGATCATCGGCTATTGTATTTTAGCTTGGGGTGGATCGGTCAAAACTAAAATCCTCCGGTTGGAACGAGCGCAAAAGGCAGTACTAAAGGCTATGATGCAAAAGCCCTTTCGCTATCCGACTCATCAGCTTTACACCGAGCTCAAACTTTTAACTGTGAGACAGCTATTCTTACTTAGAACCACGCTCTGGAAACATAATCAAGTATCACCCCCAGACCCAAAAATAAACGTGGTCAAAGAATAATTTGCCCAACCCCTAGCCACAGGACTGCCTTTGCCAGAAGACAGCTGTATGTGTTAAGCTTTCTAGTTTATAAAAAATATTAATAAGACTACACAAATAGCAGGGTTAAGCAAACACGAGGTAAAAGCTAAGCTCTTAAAAGCTTACATCTTTAATATAGCAGAAGACACCTAGCTCATACTAACTTAAAAACACAACGCCCAGTCCCACATGCAGAATCTACACCCAGTCATTTTATTTTTAATTTTAAATTTAACTTTTAATTTTACTTTTTATTATCTTACTTCAAGTTTTAAATTTCATTTTTACTTTTAATTTCCATAAAGGTTTATAGTGTCCAAGTAGCAGTAGAACACTGACTCCTAAGTCACAGGTATTCCTAGTTTAGGGGTCAACTTTTTTGCGCTTTTAATTTTATTGAGAACTGTAACTAGATTTAAGCTAAGGTAAAGAAACCGCCCTCCCCCCTACATTCCCCAAGAAAACCAAATGCCAAATATCAGCTTTCAACGACGAGTAGTTTCGGCGGTGCGTTGACTGTCAGTCGAACGAGTTTTATACATATTGATAGTTGGAAGTGGTCTAGGCTACCCTTGTTTCATCGAAAAGAAATTAACAAATTATCACTTTCCAAACAATTTTCCGCATAATTTCATTTGTCGAATTATTACTTAGTAAATAAACTCTTCACAAATAATTGTAATGCAAATCTAATGTTTGACAAGTGATCGTTTAAACATTAACTTACCAACTAGTGCTTACCAACTAGTACTTTTACCCATTTTAATGTAGTCCAATATTTCAGTTGGTAAAACATATTTTACGCAAAATAAAATAAGCCAAATATTTAGTATCGTCAATTTTCAATTTACAGTTTCAAGATTTGCATCTTTATGTCAGTTGCACTGAATATACGAACGAAACTACAATCTATTTAATTATGTGGGTAGATACTAAATCATAAATGACGCTCAATATCAGTAAATCATGCAAACACTATCACTGTATTTTTTTGCGGAAGTTTTTTTTGAAATTGTTACCTTTGCTATCATAGCGGGCAATATTATTTTTTCTACCGATTTGTTTTGAGATAGCTCACTTGTTGTGTAATTTTGTTTGAAGTAGGATAAATACGTTTTTGTTATCCATACTTTCTATTCCTTTCACGCCGACACTACTGAACCGATTTAAATGAAATTTGGTACACGGATAGTCTAAAGCCTGAGAAAGAACATAGATTACGATACTTTTAATCCCGAGAGTATGTTCCCTAGGGACCACGCGGGCGATGCCGCTGGCAGAAGCTAGTAAAATATATATTAAATAATAATAAAATAATTAATAATATATTTATTTCACTGTAAGAAGCATGCAAACAAGCACACAACACCATGCATGCAACAAGCATGCAGCATGCAAGCGAGGAAGCAAGCAACATGTAGCATGAAAGCAAGCATGCAGCATGCAAGCGAGCATGTAACATGCAGCAGGTATAGTTTCTGTCACAGCTCTGGCTCCGCGCCTACGCCATTCTAAATTACACCGTAGGGGTAGGGCAGACAAGACTGCGTGGAGTCGGATTTACAGCGATTCGTTTCTGGCACTAAACCTACTTTTTAGCAAATTATATAATTCCTAAAAATCTTATTTTTGTCATTACAAATCATTTGACTTAATGTTTTTCGTCTAAAGATTGCTGTAATAAATCATTTTATTAAAGACCAAATGCCTTAATGACATTATCTTTAGTAATATACTGCCGACTAAAACTTTGACCAAATGAAAATGTGCTTACTAAAATCATTCCAAAGATTGCATTAGTATAAAAAAAGGTTGCTAAAATTTGTTTGGGTAATGAAATTTTGACAATTTTTTTTTGGCAAAACGGTAGTATCCCGGTCTAGGCAAGTTATTTTTGTTTGCCTTACAAGAAGCTGCGGACAAGAAATGAAAAACAATTTCACAGGAGCAACAAGTTTATTGCCAAAGTAACAAAGGTACAAATAAACTGGGTTTGCGTCATGTGGAGACCTTGGCTGCCAGAGACGTGACTACGGCTAGCAGGAAGACGACCACGTCCAGGCGGGCGATGCTACCGATACCACACGCTGTTATGTTCCGCTCCTGCTCAACAAAAATCACAGGTTAAACACTGCGACCAATGTATATGATAGTGTTGGAATCAAAGAGATTGATTTGATTGTGTTTGTTGAGACTTAAGCGGCATGTGTTTTAAATTGTTACTTTAAAATAAACCAAGTAAACATTTGGCTTCTTTTACATCTTTAATTTGTCAAAAATGTTAATTAAGTTTCGTTTTTAGAGTTCTGTGCCGAAATGGTAAAAAAGGATGTGACTAAGTCTGTCTGTCTGTCACAGCTGGATATCTGAAGAACTACTAACACTATCAACTTGAAATTTGGAAAAATTTTAGATGACGTTTGTTCAACAATTTTTCAAATAAGAAAGAAATAAAAATATATGTATTTTTCTTGCAACACTGACTGAAAGAGATTATTAAAAATTCAAAGTGGGGCTACTAGGGCATGTGGGGTATCATATTAAAGAGCGCTGTTTACACATTCTTAAACATTTTTATTTTTTAGGTCGCATGGTTCTCGACTTATGTCGAAAAATGATGAAATTTTGACCATTCTCCCCTCGACCATTCATCTCCGAAGTTTGCATAGAGAAATATCTGAAAATATTCTATATGATAGAAATGTATGTAAAAATTACAAGAAACATAAAACAATGTCTCTAAATAGCACAGGTTTTTAGAAGATCAACAAAAACTAAATTAGTTCCAGTATCTGTAAAGAGATGGCATTGACCTAAACTGCATATTCTACACCGCTTGTTGAATTTAGTTCTAACAAATTTTAATAGATGGCGCGATATGTACTGATTTTCATTTTCTTAAGTTTGTGAGGTAATCTCTGGATCTACTAAACCGATTTTGAAAATTCTTTTACCACGTTATTTGCCGCAAAATATCGCCTAACGAAGTGGGCACGGATCAGCTAGTATTTAATAAACTCCCATGGAATAATGGGCTCCAAATTAAAATCCGTACAGTATCTATGTGCCAGTAAATGGCGCTGTTTGGAAGTTTAGAGTTTTTTCTGTTCAACTCAATCATTAAAATAAGTACTTACTACTACCTACTCGGGCGATTTAACTTGTTAGGTACATGGCTCGAATCATGTTAGTGCAAAGTACAGTTTGTAAAAACTTTCGTTACACTCTTCCACCTGTCCGTCTGACCGCTCATCCATCTGTCCGCCTGTTCATCTGTACGTTAAGTAAGTAAAATATCCAAAATATTTATACAGGGAAATTAAAAAAAAATACCCGAAACCTCTTAATCCTGACTTTGTATCATGACCCTGAACAACATTTCTAAATTTTGCATTATCTTTATGAGGCGGCCCACGAAAGCCCGCCGCCCGGTCGGCAGCGCGGGACTGAGTGCGCGCGCAGTATACGCGAATTTTACAGAATTTAAATAAATGAAAAAAAATGTTTTTGCCTACATTGTTTTGGTGAGGTCATAGTCGTAGAACAAATGTTGTTCAGGGCATGATACAAAGTCAGAATTAAGAGGTTTTGGGTATATTTTGGTAAAATAAATAGATAATTCACTTGATTATAAATAAAACCGAACCAAAGGCACTCGAACGAGGTTATCGGAATGAACTTAGCGAACGATCAATTGAGCTTAGTCATAACTCTTTGATGTAAGTGTTATTTATACTACCTACCAATTATTCAGTGAGTCATTATAACGTGCATATATTAAAATGAGGGAAACTGTACTTAATTTTACTGACGGAAAACGTTTTAAAAAATATTTTGTATGGATTTTTTAAAAATTTTGTTCACAACTGTGATCCGAGTGTAGACATAACTGTGTAACTTTTCAACTGAATGACCTATCGCAATGAAACTCCATAATGATCAGAAGTAATTAGGCATTCTCATAAAATGAAAATAGTGCTATAAAACTGTCCTCATTAGTAAATATACATATTTTTTCAGCGACGTCTTTTTGAGAAATTTAACGATTATTGTAAAAGTTGATGAAAAAAAAAGCTGATCGTGCTAAAAAAACATGTTAAAATAACATGTTAAAATAACATGTTTTTTTAGCACGAATCAGATTTTTTTTTTCATCAACTTTTACAATAATCGTTAAATTTCTCAAAAAGACGTCGCTGAAAATTCATCCACTCATTTTATTCATCCACTGTTTTCATTTTATGAGGTCGCCTAATTATTTTCGATCATTATGGAGTTTGTTTCATCGCGTTAGATCATTGAGTTTAAAAATTACACCGTTTTGTTTAAGGACGCTATTACAAAAACCAGCGTTTGGCGAGAGCTAAAGGTACAGCCAGCGTTTCCCGAGATATATAGTGATTGTAGCGCTTTATACAACAATAGGGAATATGCATGAACAACAAATATATATATAGTTTTCAACAAATATATCTATCCCTCTCGCGAAAACGCTGTTTTCTATGGCAGCTATATAGGCGTCATAGACTTTGACGTAGAAATACATATCGGTCTTCTCTTTCTAATAATAATCTTTGAAGCTTTATAACTTTATCGCTGATGGAGTTATTTAAAATATAAGTTCATGACTGTTTACTAGAGTTATAATAAGTATTTCATTTTGCAAATAAAAAAATCGCATGCATATTCCTTATTGTTCAAAAATATTTTATTCAAGCAAGGTAACATAGTAACCTTAGTTATTACTTACTTTTTGTTTGAATTTGGATTATATTTTCATAGAAAAAAAAAAAATAATTTCGGACGAAAAATTATCAGTAACTCTCTGTTTCACGGAATTGTTTTTGATATATTACTGTATGAAACTTAATAAATTGAAAAAAGCACAAAAAATATATATATATATTTTTTCTAATACCTTTTCCTTCGATAAAATTAAGCATAGTTAGTAGTTTCCCTCATTTTAATATGTGCACATTATAAAGACTCGCCCTGTATAAAAGTCCATATTTTAACATAGTTAATACTTTTATTTACCCCTTGGATAAGTATCGATTGCCGTGCCCCTAGCGTGAGGGCCCGCGCGGCTACAAATCGATAAATAATACCTACAATAAATAAGGAGGAGCAATCGTTGTTTCGATACTAAAAAAAATGTTTTTTAATCATATCTCTATTTAATAATGGTTTTAGTTGTACCACGCAGTTATAAGGACGAAAAAGTTATGCATGTAGTAGGGGCACGGAAATATGTGTCACAAGCGGTCAAAGGCTTAAAAGAAACTATAAATTATTTGAATGTTTGAAGAGACAAAAATAAACTACAAAAATATTTCATCACTTAAAGCAAAGCAATGCCATCTAAAAACAGCAAATTAAATTTTGCTAGCCGATATCAATAACTGGTTTTATGCTAGATGGCATCATTTCTCGCTTCTCACGATTTTATTTCTGTACTGTCCATGGACTTTTGCATCCGACCTTACATAATTATAGTATCATAATAGCTTACCCCATCGTGGTAAGTATAGCAGCCTTCAAGTCGTCGTCTAGGCAGAGCGCCCAAGTCAAGCTTATGGCAGGGCTCCCGGCTGGAGCGCGACGTGTTAGTGGGCTGCGGCTTGGTGTCCTGCGGCAGTGTGCAATTCACCGCGAAGTCGTCCTGTGTCTCCACTACCACCAGCAGCAAGTTTGTCTTAGGGATATAAGACGCCCAGTACGCGGGCCAACAAGGCCCCGCTTCATCTCTCTGAACAGTAGGCGAAGCCCCCGACTCCTCCGAAAAATATTTCTGGTTCAGTATATAAAGCGTGATACTATGGTCGCAAGAGAACGGGGCCTCCTCTTCATTATTATTCTCTTTCTCAGACTCTGTACTGTTGTCCGGCAAGGGCGATGCAGACGTTGGGGGCGCCACTGTGTATCCTTTGTTGATTAGTTCATCGTTATAGTCTGCGAGCGAGACGATCATGCGGTTACATTAAGCAGAAGAATTAGACGTGCTTACATAATAGTAGAGGCTGCCAGTTACCATGCAGCTAGAGTAGTACAACATAATAAGATAAATGCATTTTAATTTAGATTCGCTCGCTAAAAGCTCAGTCATGTTGAATACTATCGCTATTTGTCTAATAGTTTCATTTAGTAAAAGCTACTATTAGTCTATCGTCGCATGTTTTCGTCTATTAATGTCCTTACTACAAAAGTTGTGTGAGCTGCTACATAGGTAAGCAATTAGGTTGTGGTGCCGCCAGTGCTGTGGGTACTTTTAGACGAATTTTGAGCTCATTTTTCTGAACAACAAAAGCAATAGGTTATAATAGCATTTTTTTACATTTTCCTACAATATTGTTAGTTTAATATTTTAGCATTTGGCAGATTTTGCAAATGCTACGCAGTAATAAATTGTATTTTATCAGTCAGTATCTCCGCACTGCAGAAGAAGACCTTATTTATGTAAAGAAAGAAGGTAAGATAACATATTGTTTCGCAAAATACATCAATAGCGGCTGGTATGTGCTTAATTAATGTACATTTTTGAAACACGTAATTTTAATACAGGAAAGTTAAGGAAATCAGAGCGAATAATTCGTGTAGTTTTGAAAATTGGTCCAGTTGTTCTTTGAGGTGTCCAGATGAACATCCTAAAAGTCCCCGAGAGTGGGAGGGTGGGGGAGGGGGGAAAAGTATTATTTTTCAGTTTTTTGCTTGTATCTCCAAAACCATTAAAAATATCTCTTTATTCATTTCTACGTTAATGACCTAAATTAAATTTTCTATTAATTATGACTAGTACATTTTACTGTAAGATGTTCGATGACTAACGCATAATTTTGTGACGTTGAATATGTCTTCAGCAGACGAAAAGTTATTTTACATCCATTCTTACAAGTAAGTGTTGTTTGGGCTCATATGAATTGTACAGATATTTATATCCATTGCAGCTAATAACAAAATCTGATGATGGAAACCGTAAAGTTGAGTAATGGCTCACTTAGTTGACTACTCTTATTCCCATCGTGTTTGGGCTCATATGAATTGTACAGATAGATGGGTTCTAACCATTCCTAGTAACAATAATCTGATGATGGAAACCATCAAGGTGAGTAGTGGCTCTCTCCCATCGCTAGGCTATAGAGTTTATACAAAAAAAGTTAGGAATCCATATGAAAACTTCGATAATGTAACCCAAGGTGTGAAAAAAATACCAAAACAATCTTTATATTGCGTACGCTGCGGAAGCAATTGACAATAGAGCAAAGTGATGTACTACAGTTTTATAGAGGACATCAATATCCACAATAAAGTCCGCAAGGGCATATATCTAACTATTATGGCTAAGTCACATTAACCGATTTTTGTTCAAATTATTCGATCAAAACCCGGGTGGAATGGAATAGTGGTCATTTTGATATCATTATATTAATCCTTATCCATTTAAATGGTTTGGTAATTTAGGTTGGTTATGTATACGTAAATTACACTTTAAATTATGCAAATCGGAAATTTCGTTTAAAAGTTACGACGGGTATAAAAATACTCTAAGTAAGAAAAATGTCGCGGTTTGAGCGAACTGTCCTACGTTTAGTCTATTAATAAGTAATTTACACGTTAGCCTTTGTGGGAGGAGGGAGGACTTATAGGAGATTGAAGTTCGTGGAGTATTTATTATACCCGCGCAAACGAAGTCGCGTGCGAAGTGCTACTACTTAATAATGTTATTAATTTATTAATATTAATTTATTAATTAATTATTAAATGCGAAAGTAACTCTGTCTGTCTGTTGCGCTTTCACGCCTAAACTACTGAACTGATTTCAATGAAATTTGGTACACAGATAGTCTAGAGCCTGAGAAAGGACATAGACTTTTTATCCCGGTAGTATGTTCCCTAGGGACCACGCGGGCGAAGCCGCTGGCAGAATCTAGTTTGAAATAAATGCTTTTGAATCTTTGAATAGATGTAAACTAACTTTTCGAGACTTAGTCTGCTGAAGACATATTCAAGGTCATATATTTATGCGTTAGCCAACGAAATCTAAAAAAAAACTGGCCAAGTGCGATTCGGACTCGCATGCAAAGGGTGTCGAACGAATTTTTGTTTTTTAACATGTTATTTTTACACTATAGACTTTTAATAGATTTTCCTGTAATTTTTAGTTAAAAAACTATTCTCAATTTTTTTTTTTAATTTTAGGCTCAGTAGTTTCGGATATAAGGGGGGTGGAACGGTCGTTTTTTGCCTAATTTCTTGAATAACTTTAAAACTGTTTATTTTTTAAAACCCTCACAGTAAGCCCTTTCATTTGATATGTCACACGATATTGTTCAAAAAACTTTTTTTTAATTCTCTAGATCCCCAAAAAAGACCCCAATACTAAAAAAATATTAATTTACGTAATACGTTGTGTTTGGTTCACAAAAGTCCATATGTGTACCAAATTTAAACAGAATCGGTCCAGTGGATCAGGAGAAAACTGGCTGTGACAGACGGACAGACGGATAGACAGACAGACAGACAGACAGACAGACAGACAGACAGACAGACAGACGGACAGACAGATAGACACCTGAGTGATCCTATAAAGTTTCCGTTTTTGTTCAGAAGCCTAAAAATACATATTCTTGCTCTAGTTTAGATGACATAAAAACTACGATAGGTCTCAACTCTGTCAGCTTCTAGGTCAGAAATTATCATTCGTCTTTGTATGATTTTGAGAAAAAATATTTTATCAATATTAGATACCCTCTATCACCTAAAGTGTTGATCCTACAGTTAAATATACATGACATTATGTAAAAAAAATTAATGCAAATAATTAATGTAGAAGTGAGCAAGGAGATACTTTTAATCGTTTTGGAGATACAAGTAAAAAACTGAAAAAAGATACCTTTCCCCCCTCCCCTACCGGCTCGCCTCGCACCCTCGCGGACTTTTAGTATTTTTATCTGCACACTTCAAAGAACAACTGTTACCATTTTCAAAACTACACGAATTATTCGCTATGATCGACGTTCATCTGCCTAGCCTTTTCCCAACTACATTGGGGTCGGCTGTCCAGTCAAGCCGGATTTAGCTGAATACCAGTATTTTACATGGAGTGCCTGCCTACCAGACCTCCACAACCCATTAACTGGGTAACACGGTACTTCATGGCAAGACTGGAGTCAGATTTACTGGCTTCTGACTATGCGTAACGACTGCCAAAGATCTACAAATGATCGACGTTAATTGAGCTAATTTTCCTGCACTATTTGAATGCACTCTCGGCTCTTAATGTCCATATACTACTACTTATCCTACTATTAATAAATAAATTAATCAATAATAATAATAAATACGAAAGTTTGTGACGATGGATGTTTGTAACTCTTTCACGGCAGAACGCCTGAAAGGATCTTCATGAAATTTGGTACAAAGATAGATTATAGTCTAACACAAAAGCTATTTTTTATCCCAGGAGTATGTTCCCTAGGTATCACGCGGGCGAAGCCGCTGGCAGAAGCTAGTTAGTTTATATATGTCACTGGAAAATGGAAAACTCCGTAAGATTATAAAATAACAGGTAAACTTTCGATAAATTGTCAACTGAACATTTGGAATTGTTTTTTTACGCATCAATATTTGAGTCTATAGTTTCTCGATGTCATTCCGAGAAATTGTGGACTGAAATAAAATGACGACCAATCAGAGCACAAGTCTTCAAGAAACAAGGCTCTCATTGGTCTGTTACGATGTGACGTCACATTTACGCCATAGAATTACGAATTTAATGGAACTCCCGTTGTCCGATGTTGGTTGGGTTTTCTTCGGGTGTGTAATGTTAGGTATAACTAATTTTTAATATGAACGTACATTCGGCTTAAATTACGGTGGTGATGTTGTGACCAAGGTGAAGACATATCAAATTTTACTAAGTATTCAAAATGTTCAGTTCTAAAATAATTTTCACTGCAGGCAGAAATAGGACTATTTCTAACTGCAGGGTTTAAAGTAACCTAACATGAATTGGATCACAGGAACTAAGTTCGCTTGATTCGTTCGCTCACTCTAGCACCCGCTATTTCATTCAAACCTAACCTATCGGTGTCGGGGTGCCATGAGTTCCCGCATTGGCGCGATCGCTCTTTGTTCAGCGGTTAGATTAAATGTCAATTATACAAGATCATAATAAGATCAAAAGAACATCATACTAAATAGGAATATACTAAACGAACGGAAAAATCCCAATTTTTGTCATGGGTCTTTTTTATTTCGTTAAATTGAAAACGAATCCATTCAATTCGTAACTCTATGGCATATACGTGAGCTCACACCAACAAAGACGAAGTTTTCAATTTAACTATCACACCAAAATAGAAAAATTGTAGACGTGCTCAGATTGGTCGCCATTTTTTTTCAGTCCACAATTTTTCGGAATGACTTCGAGAGATTAAAGACTATCAAATTGTGATAAGTATTCCAAATGTTCAGTTGACAATTTATCTAGAGTTTACAATCTCTCTAGTTATTTTGTAGTCTTAAGTATTTTGCAATTATCCAGTGACATATATAATTCACAGAAATCTGTATGGAGTCCTAAACTTGTCGATAATTTTCTACATTAAAGATCTGCTTAAATCCAATCTATGGTAGGATGCTGCTCTTACTACAGAACCACAGATTCGACAGATATAATGTCTCACCAGAATCGTCGTAGATGGTGCCAGCGTACGCGTACTCGCTTGGGTTGTACATGTTCATGATGAGCAGCAGGACTTCAGTCACCAGCCAGTTGAAGAAGTTCAGCGCTAAACTAAAAGGCTACAAAATATTCTTGTTATTATTAACCATACGGCCTTTCCATACAGTTCCGGGCCTTAAAGGGGCTGAACCATAAACATGCACATACAACGACCCTCAAATACACCATGAAAAAGGTTATTATCTAAATGTGCACCAAGTAATCTATTTTTGAGACCTATTAAATCTAGATTCTTTTCCAGTTCGGACGCTCACAGATTCTGTTTACGCAATGCTGTATCCACGAGATAATACTTCGCAGGTCGCTACAAATGTCTAAAACTGTTTACTATATTGGGGGGTGGTTACAATCACAGCAGGTCTATAGCAACTAACCGTGCGCAACGTCCAGGCACTACTTTTCTTCATTAACACCGAAAACGGACATAGCGCCTGGTAATTGAACACCTCGACGTGGTCGTAGATGCCCATTTCTATGAAGATCTGCATCACGTGCTTCTGGACGGCACCGAAGAACTGGCCCACCAGCTCCTTGTCCTTAGCTAGCACGATATACCCAGAACTGTCGATGACGTAACAGTCGTATTTTTCGGAACTTGGGTCGCAGGTTGGGTCCTGAAATATTTACATTGATTTTCTTGGATTATTGAGTGCTTAATGATTAGTTTAAAAAAAATCAGGTTGATGACAAGGATCATAAAACTGTGTAATATATAAAAAAACCGGACAAGTGCGAGTCGGACTCGCCCACCGAGAGTTCCGTATAAATCTGAAGGTACTGCTTTAAATAAAGACTACATTTTTTATGATTTAATTACAAATGTATAGTTTTCAGACTTGCTTGTGGTATAAGACGGTATTAATTGCCAAATTTCATAGTTATAGGTCAACGTGGAATACCCTATACATTTTGATTCTCTTGAGAGTGTCGAAATATACGTTTTTGTGGCATAAATGGCCGTATCTTTTTTTACTTTAACTAAGAACTTTGATTTTTTCACAACTTCAAGGTACTGTAAACCTGAGTACGCGTATATGGTTAATTTCGATACTTCCACGCGTTCCCGAGATAAAGGGTCTTGACAGACAGACGGACAGACAACAAAGTGATCTTATAAGGGTTTCGTTTTTTCCTCTTGAGGTACGGGACCCTTATTGCAACTCGGAACTCAAACTTCAAACTGATAAAAAAACAGAGCCTCCTCCAAATGACAACCATGCAGGAATACTCTCCAGATTTACTGTCTAAAATTTATTGAGGCTAAAAACTCTTATAACTTTACAACGCGTTTATTATCAAGGAGATAGTAGACGTTGTACCTAATAGCAATTATTTGATTCCAGAAAGCTAACATACCTTAGAACCGTCCAAAGTTATGTTCGTAATTTGTAAAAATCTTTCGTAGAATTTCAGGTACGAATATTGGAAGCCAACAACGGACGCCGGTGTCTCTGAATTGCCGTCTTTATAGAATATGGCGTAGCTGACAGTCAGAGTAATGTCTCCATCAGGATTGATGACTTTTGTCGGGTGCTTGATAATGTCATCCAGGATAGGAAGCGGTGTAGCTACCACAAGAGACTCTTTGTTTATCATGTGTTGGAGCACTGCTGCTTTGTACCAAGTCTCTTCAATCGTGTTGTGGTAGATGTCTCCAAAAACACTGCAATGGACAGCCATACCAAGATCAGCACCCTAATTACGTATCGCACTTTCTATAGAAAGTACCTAGCAGTTGTTTTGGTAGAGCAATCTAACATTACACGGTATAATTTTCACATGAAACAAAAAATCAAAACCGACACTGATTATATTTTCTGAGATATATTTTATTTTATTTATTTATTACTAGCACTACGCCCGCGACTTTTGTTCGTTTTTCGAAAATAAAATATAGCCCATGGTACTTCCTGATAATTTAAAGCTGTCTATTGGTGAGCAAATGATTAATGGAGCCTATTCGGTATAGGTAAACAAACATACAAACAAACGAAAAATCTTTCCTCTTTATAATACATACTAGCTGACCCGCCCAACTTCGTCTGCGTCACAATGATCATTACTGCTCCGCTCCTATTGGTCTTAGCGTGATGATATATAGTCTATAGCCTTCCTCGATAAATGGGCTATCTAACACTGAAATAATTTTTCAAATCCGACCAGTAGTTCCTGAGATTAGCGCGTTCAAGCAAACAAACAAACAAACTTTCATCTTTATAATTATATTAGTATAGATTAGTATATACATAATTATGTTCTTTATTGTTCTGCGAGCAATGTACACCGCCCGCTGCCACTTCAGTTTGTGTTCTCTTGTGGATAACAATATCATCATTCCTGATTCGATCACGCAAGGAAACTCCAAGTATTGCCCTCTCAATTGCCCTTTGGGTGACTTTAAGCCTTCTAATGAGGTCCACGTTTCGGTTCCATAATTCATAACTGGCAACACGCACTGGTCTTGTGACACTGTAGTATGAAAATGAAAACATATGGTCGATGGGGCCAAAAAGTTCTAGACTGGCGACCGCGTACCGGATAAGGTTGACCGATGGCCTGGTGAGGGTCGCGGGTAGCCGATGGATACAAGACGTACAGAACTGGTTGTTGTGGCGACACTTGGGGGAGGCCTATGTTCAGCAGTGGATGTCTTTCCACCGTTATGATGATAATGATGATCAATTGTTCACCAAGGATAATACACAAAAAGAAACTTAGGAAACACAATGAGCTGCTTTATCTCATTCCGCTATCTCTTCTAGGCAACCTGGGATGGACAGTATTTGACTGGAGATGAACTTCTATACATGGACTTCTAGTTATGTCTATACCTACATTTAATAAATCTGTCTATCTCATCTAAAAATAGTTTAAAAAAATAGCCATGGAGTTAAAGGATAAATAACCGAATTCATTGCCCAGCACTGAAATGCTGCCTTTAAATTTAATTTTTTATATTTTTAACCGACTTCTAAAAAAGAAGGAGGTTCTCAATTCGACAGCGTATATATATTTTTTTTATGTGTGTTCGCGGATAACTTCGTCGTTTATGATCCGATTTCGATGAATCTGAATTTATATGAAAGGGTATTCTTCCGAGATGGTCCCATTGCCACCACGTCAGGATCTGATGATGGGAACCTTGAGAAAACGAGGGCAACTCTCGAAAATTGTTGGCACGCATCTGGTAAAAACTTGATATTCGTGTGTATATCGGGTGATACTACAAAATAATGAAGGTTTGGATCAGACCTGATAATGGAGACGACAGAGAGTCAAGGAATCTCCACATCGGTATGTAGGAACTACCAAGTGTTTGGGCTTATTTCATTCGTATTGACGAGACATTTACACCGGAAGCACTTAGTAAGTTTTACTGTCATATCAAAACATCATGCCGGTACGCTGTGAATGGGTACGCAGGTACCACTAAAAAGTGAAAAATTAGGGAATTTGAAGAAACCTAGCACTTAAGGCTCTTATGTATCGCAATATTGTCTAACCATTGTACAATCTGTTATTGAACTGAATAAATTTTTATTTATTTATTTATTAAAAACTTTTTTACAAAAAACGTAACCGACTTCCAAAACAAATCACTACAAAGTATAAAATAACTTTAATTTCGGAAGTCGGTGTCAAAAAACGAAATAACCAAAAATACTGACTTCCGAAATTAAAGTTATTTTATACTTTGTAGTTTTTTGTTTTGGAAGTCGGTTACATTTTTTGTAAAAAACGTTTTTTTTGTTGTTATAGCGGCAATAGAAAAACACATTCTGTGAAAATTTCAACTGTCGACCTGTTACGGTTCTTGATATACAGCTCGCTGACAGAAAGATAGACGAACGGACGGACGGACGGACAGCGAAGGCTTAGTTATAGAGTTCCGTTAGTTACTTTTTGGGTACGGAACCCTAAAAACCCTAACAACAGCCGGTCACGCTGGACACCGTCTAAAAGTGTTGAACTGTTCAGTTATATCGGGTGTCTATCTACATAAATATAAATCTTTATCACATGTGTAACTTTTTTCAAACTACATGGGAGTTTTGGGGTCGGCTTCCAGTTAAACTGGATTCAGCTGAATACCACTATTTTACCCACTAACTGGGTCACACCTTCTTGGCAAGACTGGTGACAGATTTTCTTACTTCTGACAATTCATAACGACTGCCAAAAATCTACAAATGGCAGCCGGGATCAATGGCTTTACGTACTTTCCGAGGCACGGAGGAGTCTCGGTATGTTAAGACAGTCAACCATCCACAGACCGACCTTAGCAAGCGTTGTTTAACCTAGAAGATCGATCCGTGTATTATTTAGTCACGAGCTTCTCTAAATCTTCTGTCCCATAAAAAAATGTCTGGTTGTTTCTTTATTCGTTTTGGAAAATTGTTTAATTTGCTAATAATTCATTTGAAGCAGTACAAAACTTAAGAATAAACTTGATTCGAGGTACCAGGAGATACCAGGGCTGTTCGGCATTTTAAACGGAAGAGGTGATCATCAGTGCCATGTGTAAGTAACCTTTTTATTTTCTTAATTTTAAGAGGGGTCAGGAAATGCAGCATATTTGTGTTTATATCAATGCTTAAATATACTAAAATATTCTTACTTTCCATCGTATTTCTTCCGTCTGTTACCATGATCATCAACTTCTTCGTTCTTGTCAGTATCGAACACATAGTGCCATCTCGTCAGCCCGCTAGACGTTGCTATGAACCGGACGCTCACGTTGTACTTTGTAGCTAAATCCAACTCTTCATTACTAGCGACCCAATTCTCGAAGTATGGCGTCGATAGCTTAGCATCGAATACAAGTTGCTTTACTAGGTCTTCATTGCAATAGTAATCATCTTTGCCAAGTGGTGTCATGCCGCAGTGTGCTGGTGCAAACAAATCAGTTACGATCTCAGCTTTATAGAAAATAACCTAACAGTTAACCTATTAAGTTTTTTACTCACTTTTCAAATTAAAATCTTTGGTTTCATTGTCTTTTGTATATTGCTGCTTCGTTATATCAATTTGATTTTTGGATAAACCAACCAAAAACTTCCAGGCTTCCACTTCAGCATTAGGGGATTCGTGACCTTCCAAATAATGGTATTTGCAGTATACCCTGTAAACAGTCAGAGTATTTAAACTACATAATACATCTAGAGGTAGAAATATTTGGGAATATGTGAGTATGTCTTTAACTTACCAGTCTGGGTGAACCCTGAAGCTATACCTAAAGTAATCCGTTACGTTGATACCTGTAAGTTCTTTTCCCTGCTTTGCTTCTAAAGGATTATCTTTGAGCATGAGTTCAGTATCTCCGTAACCTTTTGGTAGTGAAATTCCCATAGAAAATGGAGTTCCTTCAAGTTTGTTGAAGAAGTAGTCATGACGTACTCGAGCTATCCTCCTGGAAACATCAAATAAATGAAATTTACTACTATAATGTACTGTGCGTTGTTTGTCAGTCACTCACTCAGTCACTCACACCCGTATTCACAAACAATACTTTTCTCAGTAAAATAGCAACGCTATGCAAAGTAAGGCATTTCTCACTGCGATGCACATGGCAAGCCTTTCAATTCATAAACAATACTCAAACGATCCTTGACTAAGCAAACGCACAGCGTTGAATAGAGCTCTGTGATTGGTTCGTTTGTGTTGCATAGTTCACTTCGCTGCTTGACGTTCATTTCATTTGTCATAAATCCTCATTTGTCATGACCTCAAACATAAATAGTGACCGGTGTTCAAGAACTATTTCGTTCATATTAAAACTCTTATAATGGTATAGTACAGTTTTCATTAGTAGGTACCTGGAAGCTGCCAGAAGAATAAAATCTTAAGGCCACAAGCAACTGATAAATAGCTGGCACTGGAAGTCCTCTAGCAGTTAATTTTTCTAAGTCTACATTAATCAGTGGCAATAGTATGAAAAGTACCACATCTTTAGAAAACCTGTAGCGTCGTCTAAATTCATCCGAACTGTAATAATCAAAAGGATTTTGGAAATCCCTTACCACTTTTCTGGTATTTATTGTGCTTCTCTCATTGATATAATTATCAAATTCTTCTTCACTACTATAATCCATTGTAAAAGGACGCTATTAAAATGGAAAATTATCACACACAGTAAAATCCAACCCCGAAAAATATTTCTCGTAACACATAATAAACCACAGATAATCGAGAGACACTAGCTATGCGTTGCTTAAAACAGCTAGCAGGCTACCTTAGCTGTGCGTTCATTCTAAGGGATGCATAGTGCTAGCCGCCACTCAAGTATTGTTTATGAATAAGTTTTAGGGGCCCTGTGCGCTCGCGAGCACTGTGAGACCACATAGTAACGTTTGTGAATACGGGTGTCAATCAGTCAGTAAAGGATGAATTTTATACATCGTATTAGGATGTTGTTATTTTGGCATTTCGACAATCACCATCGCTAAAAGGATGACAGTTTGTCTAAAGTCTCTGGTAAGCTAAAGGAGTTTAAAGGTATCATAGTAGCTTATGCCATGCTCTGTCACTTTTACCGCGATAGGGAAAAGGCGAGTAGTCCGGTCAAATTAGATAAAAAAATAGGTAATAATAATAATAATAATAATTTATTTGCAATAAAAGGTGTACACTTAAACAACATTAGGTTACAAACAAACAGATGGAGACGTTATACATTAATATGCTTGGAGACTCTAGCACCCTTGCTAAGTTGACAAGACAACTTGTATTAAAGGTGCTAGGCCCAACCCTTTCATGGGTGCCTTGAAAAGAAGGTTTGTCTAATTTACGAGAACTTATTTACATTTTTGCTGCAGGTAGATGGAGAGACAAATAAATCATTTAGCAAAACAAGGAAACAAAGATAAAATAAAAAGTGATAAAAAGGATAGGTGTAGAGTGTGGGGGTGTGTGTGAGTGGGGGTGTGTGTGAGTGGGGGTGTGTGTGAGTGGGGGTGTGTGTGAGTAGAGGTGTGTGTGAGTGGGGGCGTGTGTGAGTGGGTGTGTGGTGTGTGTGTGTGTGGATGTGTGGTGTGTGTGTGGGTTTGTGTGTTTATGTGTGATAGTGCGCTGTGTAGATTTTACCTAGTTGATTAAGTCGCCAATAAGAGCTCTGTGTTGTTATAGTTGAGGGTCTGGAGCCATGTAGATAGTTTATTTTTAAGAGATACATTTGGAAGTGAGTGGAAGTTTAATATTTTATTAATTTTATTATACAGATGGGGGCCTTGAAAACAGGGAAACCTTCTTGTAAAAGAGTAATGCGAACGGTAGGGTTGGCCTATTTTGTCTTTGCGTCTTGCGGTGATAACCTCGTAAGGAGTTATATGGTGCTGAAGTAGTACAGTGTTAAGCACAAACAATTGCCTGACTGTGAGGACTTTACAGTTCTTATATAACTCCTCAGTTGGAAAAAGGATAGGTCGAAAGGTACTGACTTTTAGCACGGCTCTCTGAGCTCTTTCCAATTTTGAGAGTAAGGTTTTGGGAGCACCACCCCAGGCGCATACACAATAATTTAGGAGAGACTGACAAAGAGCGAGGTAAGTACATCTCATAATTTGAGGTTCTGCAACGTGGCGAAGTGTTTTAACGACAAAAATAAGTTTTCTGACTCTCCTTGTTAGAGTCTCTATATGAGCTGCAAAACTCAGGCCGTTGTCAACTGTCACTCCGAGATATTTTATAGTCCCACATCGCTCCAGTTTGGGGCAGGTACAAGCTACCATACCCGGTAGTAAGCACGAGTGTGCTGTTAAAGTTAACGTGTCAGAAGGTTGTGTGGAGTTTCGCATAGAGAAGGTAAGGATTTTGGTTTTGTCAGTGTTTAGAGTGAGAACATGTGTCTTAAGCCACTGCAGAACAGTATTGAGTCCTTTTTGTGCTGAGTTAAAGGTGTCATGCCAAGAATCGCCGGAAAAAGTAAGGACGGTGTCGTCGGCGAACGCTATTATATTTCCATCTTTCAGTTTTATGTTACAGAGCTGGTTAACGTAAATTAAGAACAGCGTTGGCCCAAGCACGCTGCCTTGGGGAACACCAAAAGTGACAGGCGCATCTCTACTGTAGTGCTCCTGTATTTTTACGCACTGTGTTCGATTTTGAAGATAATCCTTCATAAATTCAAGAGGTTTACCTCGGATCCCCAGTTTCTCCAGCTTTAAAAGCAAGTTAGGAATCGAAACTGTGTCGAATGCCTTTTTCAGGTCCAAAAATATTGACAATACTTTTTTCTTCTTGTCAATATTTTTGACGACGCTATCGACTAATTCCGTGACGGCATTGCTGGTTGATTTGCCGCGCCTAAATCCGAATTGATTGGGAGAGAAGAGTTTTTTATCTTCCAGATACTTTACTAGCCTTTTGTTCACAATACGTTCGAGAATTTTGGAAATGGACGACAGGACTGCAATAGGGCGGTAATTATTTACACAATGTGTATCGCCAGTTTTATGTATTGGATGGATGATGGCCTTCTTGAGGTGCCGTGGGAAGGTGCCGGTATTAAGGGAAATATTAAAAATGTGTGTAAGCAGAGGAACAAGTATTTGTGTGTAGCGTTTTAGAAAGCTAGTCGAAATGTTGTCCCAACCAGTGGCAGACTCTGTTTTGAGTGATTTGATTATTTCATCCACCTCAGCCTCATCGGTGTTCAACATGACGAATGATTGTAAGGTCGATTGTGAAGAGGTCAATTCTGTAGACATTTTTTCACTACCGGGGAGAGATGAAAAGTTTTGAGCAAGATTCCGACCCACACCAGCAAAGAACTCATTCACTATATCTACTGAGAGTTGGGGTGAGGTAGAATGAGCTAACAAGTCAGTACTGGGTGTATTTGGTTTTTCAGTATGAGTTACTCTCTTTATTATTTTCCAAATTTTCTTACTATCATTAGCGGCCTCTCTCAGTTCTTTCTTGTCATAGTCTCTTTTTAGCTTTTTTAATATTTTGGAGCAAAAATTTCTATACCTTTTGTAGGTAATAGATAAAACACTGTTGTTTGGAGTTTGTTTGAGTTTATAGTGCATGGCGTCTCTATTACGGATACAGCGGAGCATACCGATGGTCATCCACGGTTTGATCAATCGTTGATTGCTTGGGAGCTTGATAATAGATGTGTGGTTATTTAGGAGTCTAATAAGGGTAGTAACTAAGCGGTCTGTGGCTTCATTAGCATCAGTAAGCTGGTAAATCGGTTGGAAGTCTGTAGTATTCATCGCGTAGTCTAGAGTGCTAAAGTTCGTCTTCAAGGCGGTGAGTGAACGTGGTTTGACGCAGTTTTTTAGCTTGAGACACAGGAGTACAGGGTCGTGGTCAGTGACAGAAGAGTGTAGGACTATGGTGACAGCTGAGAGGTTGGTTTTGAGCATGACATGATCAAGACAGGCGGTTTCACGAGTGCGAAGAGTGTGAGCTGGCAACATGCCATGAGAGGCTATAAGATCTAGATAGTCTGAGGTTTGGTTAGAAGATGGAGAACAGGCAATATCAATGTTAAGGTCCCCTACAATAACTATGGTTTTATACGAAGTTAGATCCACTAGGAGGGAGTCTAGGGATTGAAGGAATTTACTTATGTCTCTGATGGACGGAGAACGGTAAATGCAGATTATTGCCTTGTCGGTTCCAATTTTTAGTATTAGACAAGTGGCGTCCTGTAAAACGGGTTCTTCAACTGTGTAGCTTTTTATGTTTTTAACATAAATCACCACACCATCATTTTGGTTGAGGAGATTTTTAGTATAATAATAAGTGTAATGATCAATGGAAGGAATGAGACCATTACAACGATTTAGCCAGCACTCTGTCAGAACGAGTATTTCACAGTCAAGATTTGTTCTACAAAGAAGTGATAAGAATGAGTTAATGTTTGCGTGAATAGAGCGAATGTTTTGTGTGATTATTTTTAGTTGTTGAGACGAGTTTGTGACATATTTTGAGCATTCTTCGGCCATACAGTTTATCGAAGCAGAGACCGAGAGATTGTCAATATTGTTAATAATATCGTTTACTTTATCCACTGTTAGAGTGAAATTGTTTGATTCTTCTATTTTGGGGGATCATTATGAGAGCAACTACCATAGTCCCCGGTAAGACAAAGGTATGACGAAGTGAGCGGGACTCGCTTGGTAAATCGACAATTTTAATTGACTGGCAAGTATAAGAATAAATGAAAATTGAGTTGTGATTGAATGTATGGTGAGTCTGATTGACAGGTATTAGCGTGTGAGTATAGGTGTTCGTAGTTTGTAGTGTAGCGTGAGTAGAATATTTTATTGTGATCGGAGTAGTGTAGTATACAATTTTTATAATGTTATACAAATAGAGCATGCAAGTGCGGAGTAAATAGGAGCTTATTAATAGCACCCAAGAAGAATCTAGTCATTCTTGCCTTAGTTTTTCTATTTGGGCTTCGTTTTTAATAAGCATCGCTGATTGGCCTTCTATTTTCCGTATGAGGACTTTTCCGTGAGCAATCCAGCAGAACTTGTAATGCTTTTCCTTGCACAGCTCTCGTGCCAAATAAAAGAGCTTCCTAGTGCTGCTAGTCAAGTCTTCCCCTATGTAGACGGCGATGGGTGTGCCGCTTATCCCAAAGTGGGTGGTGTTGAGCTTTTGAGATGGATTCGAGTTATTGTGACGTCTGACAGAATTAAGGATATCTTGTTTGGTTCCGATAGTGTTGAGTTCCATTATGATTGGTCTGTTTGTTCCTTTCTTTCCGGGGACGCGGTATATATGGCGTATGTCACTTGACTGGAGCCCATAGTTTAGCCCACTTGCTAGGTTGTGCATCATCTGGATTAGTTCAGCAGTTGACTCTTTTTCCTGACAAGGCAGGTTACGAATCTCTAAATTGTTTTTCTTAGTATTAAGTTGCAAGTCCTCCAATTTTCCTTCGAGTGATGATATGTGCAAACAGTTATTTTTGCATTGTTGTTCTAGATGTCTTATCTTGTTTTGCATATCTTCATACTGATGGGAGATGAATTGCAGAGATTTTTCAAAATCATTTGCGGAATTTTGTATTAGCAACAGTGAGCTCTCCATTTTTTTTAGTTTTTTGTCTTGCTCTGTGTTCCAAGAAGATAACATTTGCTTGATTTCATTCTTAAAAGCATGAAAGTCATCTTTGGTAATAGTTACATCATCGTGCTTGCGTTTGGGCCTAGAGGTCACGTATGCGGGCTGCGCCGGCGATTCGGGCTTCGACAGGTCAGAGTCAGATGCAGCTTTGTTTGGTGATCGCATCATTTTACTTTTGTTTATGTATCCGCAATAAGAGTGTGAGCAAATGTCTGCTAATTAGTTTTAGGTAGGCGCTCTAGCAGCTTCGCTGTGTGACGTGTGATGGGCGGGTCAATACCGGCAAATGGGGAGGCGCTTACCGGGCGATCGACGACGACGCGACACCGCTATGTTTGTTATGCGCTCCTGGTACTTGCGCTGATTTTCGTTCACTGTTTATTAATTTATTTAAATGATTTATTTAAATCTTTGCAAAAATTGGCACAGAAAACACGTCTACTCGCTTTCGCGGTCCAAGGGGAAGTACAACGGGTGAAGGTATAATTGTTTTATCTCACGAGCGCGGGCGAGCCATAGTTGTGTAGGTAAATGTACGTGCACATTGTCTTAGTGTGCGTAAGCTTGGGAGCGAACAGTTAAGCGCGCTCGTGAGATAAAACAATTATACAATAATTGATTTGAAAAGTTGGAAGAGTTGTAATCGTCATAATACGCACACGTTACCACGCCATCGTTTTCCAACTTTTTGAATCATTATATCTCAGAAATGGTGGCTCTTAGGAAAAAAGTACCCCGAGTATTCTTTTTCCAGGTTATCGGATCGATGAGGACTTTTTAGATTTCATTTATGATAATGTTTTGAACAATCCTACCAATTTAGAGCTGAGTGCGTATTAGTGTAACCTCGGATGTCTAAATTGACCGGACTAGAGAGTTTATTCAAGCTGTTATATATGTTACCGGCAATCTGTATTATCCGGTATTCTATAGAATACCTAGGTAATTTATAAAATACTTAAAAATTCAGGTAATGTATGAAATATTATTAATTTTGTACTTTGCCTCACACAAGCAAACATCACTCGATTCGTAATTGTTATGCATCGGGAACCCGATTCGCTAGAACGTGGCGCAACGAGCTGTAGTTAGCTGAGAATGATTAATACAATGTGTGCAGTAATCTGATTGCATCGATTTAGGCGTCCGGTGATTATATATTGTTAGCAGTTATGGTTCATAGCGTGTCTTTAAAAAGTTCCAAACAAATCACTTCTCAACAAGCAGTCTGATGCAGCTGGTGTCATCTAATCTTTGATTGATCATATGTTTAAATCACAATCCTTATTAATAATCATAAAATCATAAGGGTAAGTAGGGGCAAACAAATCTTAGTACACAGATCATTAAACATAGACCATGCAGTCCATATTAGAACTAACGTGTTCATCGTCTAACAGTGTCGTCAGGTTAACTCCATCTTGCTTGATAATTATCAAACAGGTCTATAATAAATCAGAGTCGACATATTCTTCATTGACTAACTGACCTCCAAACCGATGTATTTTTATCCACTACGGTTTTTAAACTGATGAGCGAATGTTGCTACCAAGTCAATATTACCATGTTCTTGCAATATAATTGAAGTAACAGAATACCAAATTTCAAATCGATCAAACCAATAGGAGCAACTGACAGAACAATATCGATTAAATTACCCTACAAACAAAACTAAATCAAAATCGGTTCATCCATTTAGGAGCTACTATGATACAGAAAGACACACAGATATATCTGTGTGTCTTAATCTTAAATATATATATCTTAAATAATCTTATATGTTAATCTTAAAAATTCACCCTCTTCTTTGGTCGGGGTTTAAAAAACAGCTATTCAGTACATTTTATCGAGTTATGAAAACATGTATAGGGCGATTGTTTTTTTTTTTCGCAATTTCTACCTCGTCTCATCTCTCATCACGTTGATCATAGTAATGAGCACAATAACCCATTTTCAAGTTGTATGTTTAATCTGTTACACCATACATATGAACTTGTGATATTACCTCATGTTGTCGTAGTGGTAGAGCACTTTCACCTGCGTCATGCTGCCGTCCTCGCCCTGCACCAGCGATTTGCGCAACTGCTTGATCTGCGTGCCCAGCTCGCGCGTGTCCTTGCCGTCGTCCACCTGTTCCACCTCCACGAAGTCCACGCTGTTGTAGTTCTTCTGCAGGTCGCCGTTTATCTGTAGACATACAACATTCCAACTAACTTTCTATCTCGTCTAAACGCTTCCTCGAACACTGGCTCTTACCTCATCACTTTGAGTTTACTTGTATTGCACGCGCAGTGCGGCTTTTTTCCATGTCTGCAGATATTTTTAACCGACTTCAAAAAAAGAGATTTATGTGTGTTCGCGGATAACTTCGTTGTTTGAACCGATTTTGATGTATCTTTTTTTATATGAAAGGGTAAGCTGCAGAGGTGGTCCCATTGCCACCACGTCAGGATCTGATGATGAGAAATCGGCCCTGAGAAATCGAGGGCAACTCTCGAAAATTGTAGCCATGCATCTAGTAAAAACTTGATATTCGTGTGTATATCGGGTGATACTACAAAACAATGAAAGTTTGGATCAGACCTGATGATGAAGACGACAGAGAATCAAGGGAACTCTACATCGATATGTAGGAACTACAAAGTGTTTGGGCTTATTTAATTTGTATTGACAAGACCTTTACACCGAAAGCACTAAGTAAGTTTTATTAATTAGTTCATAACATAACATAACATCACGCCGGTACGCTGTGAAGGGGTACGCAGGTGTCAAAAAACGAAATAACCAAAAACACCGACCTCCGAAATTAAAGTTATTTTATACTTTGCAATCGGTCATATTTTTTGTACACAAGATTTTTCCTTTTAAAACTTGTGAAAGTTTAAAATAAGTTTGTGTTTATTCAAACCGATTCGTTTGTTTGGAGTAGAGATATATCGTCGTCGGCATATGTAATGTCGCCTTGATTACTTGTATAGCTACAAGTTCTTGAAGCTAGTATAGCAAACAAGTTAGGAATATCCTTTTTTTAAGGATGGGAAATCATCAAATGACTCCTCCCGCTCTGGATGAAGCAGAAGGGAGTGTCAGACTCTTACTGACTAAAATCCATCCGTGTTCCTCCTAGTGCCCTTTGCGTTCCAGGGCCACGGTGACTCTTTCAAACAAAGTCCGCAGCCCCAGCAGGCAATGGCCTTAGCGAGCCCCGTCTTTTATGCTGACAGCTCTTTGAGGCGCGCGTGTAACACAGCTCGCCGTCGACCCGGGCCTGGTTCTGATCCGACGGCGAGCCATCCAGCGGCGAGCATTGGGTGGCTCGCTGTTGGATCAGAACCATCGGACCGTCGGATCAGGGGGGCTACTCTCTAACGAAATCCGTAGTTTCGGGCTTAGTTGCGGGCGGGCGTATTCTACTCCGTATCATCTACAGATTTACGATTAGTCCCGAACCCGAACTGAGAATGGATGACAACACGATTTCACAGTAACTGTCAAATCGTGTTATCATTAGTTCTCATTGGTTAGGTGATACGGAGTAGAAAATGCCCGCCCGCAACTAAGCCCGAAACTACGGAAATCGTCAGAGAGTAGCCCCCCTGGTCCGCAGGCTCGCGTCTACGATGGCCGAGAATCGCCCTGCGACTCCCGACGCCCGGGGCTTATGTTAGGTATATCCTGGCTTGGCACATATAAAAATGTGCTTAGTACTATAACTCGAAGCCAGAGAGAGTTTGCTAGAACAATCTCGCGAATAATCGGGGCGAAGTCAATATTTTAAGTGTCGTCGGTCTCTTAAGTAGGAAAATTATCGTAATATACAGGTTGTCAGAAGACTTTTCCTCATGGAGGGAAAAACGCTTAAATTCTGTAGATAGAAAAAAAAAACTGAATGAAGACTTCATTTTTATTTTAAAAACAATACGAACTGCATTTAAAGAATTCAAAACAAATACTCACAGTAGTTGTCAGAAGAGGATGCAGCAACAAATAACCATTGTTACTAACGATGAACGAATAGCCATTGACGCCAAGCTGTAAATTGAAAAAAAAAGATTTTGAGACTTTTCATTCATTCATAAATAAATAATAATTACATGTATATTTTTTTAATATTCTTATTTTTATTTTCTTTATTTTCAGATGGCTTACAGACAAATATCATCTAGGCACTCGACAGCGTGTCCAGCTACACGAACCATTTCGAGTTACTTTTGACGCTACTCCCTTTCTTCTCCAAAAATTGTTTGTCCGAAAATCATTATCTATAACACGTTTGCTATAAACTTCAGTAACCATAATGTTCAAAATCCCGAAATTTTGTTTAACATAATAATCTTTAGTTCTAATAGTATTGTGTCATAATATCGAGTACTATAATAATTAAATCTCCTAATTTTACATGACCTAAAGTCATATGTCCTAAGTATTGTTTTAAATGTGTGTTATTCCGAATGTTTATTTATAATAATTTTTTAGTCCTAAAACATTTGCTAAAAATTAGGTTTTAGTGACAAATCGCTGTAAATCCGACTCCACGCAGTCTTGTCTGCCCTACTCCTAGAGTGTAATTTAAAATCGCGTAGGCGCGGAGAAGCGAGGCAGCCCGCGAGTTGAGGAGCAGGTGGTTGTACCAGGCGAGTGTTAAACCGACAATACGGCGACGATAAGCTCGCGTGAGTCCACCGGAGCCGTGACAGAAACCATGCCTGCTGCATGTTGCATGCTTGCTTGCATGCTGCATGCTACCTGCTTGCTTGCATACTGCATGCTTGCTTGCATGTTTCATGCTTGCTTGCATGCTGCATGCTTGCTTGCATGCTGCATGCTTGCTTGCTTACAAAAACCACTCGCACATTACACTTATATTGTATATTTTTGTACTTTTCACACACCCAGTAATATTTTTCGTTGTAGAATCGATTTTTGTCGTTAGTAAAGCCATCACAATTTAATTTTATGCCACCCTTGTTAGTCTTTAAAAGTTCATACTATTATAAAACAAAACCGTATTTATCCTGCTACCAAACAGAACTACATAACAAGTGAACTATCTCAAAACAAGTTATTAGAAGAAACAATATTGCTTGCTCGTATCTACGCAACGCCTGAGAGAAGTTCATAGAAAAAGCTTTGTTACATCACACACATTGTAACATCTTTGGTCATCACCAAATTGAAATGCGACCACTCCGAAAAAATATTCTTCCAAACAAAAATATAATCAACAGTCGGTTGACTATTTTGCTGTTGAATTGTAAACCTCTTCTTTTTGTTGAAGTCGGATAAAAATAGGACATTAGTACCCGGCTGTCATTTGTATATATTTGGCAGTCGTTACGGAATGTAAAAACCCAGTAAATTTGTCTCCAGTTCTGCCAAGAAGGGTCCTTCTTCTTCTTCTTTTGGGTAACACGGTAGTGTTACCCAGTTAATGGGTTGTGCTGCCGTAGTATAACTAAAATACCGTTATCCGACATCTGATCGATAGATATTTTTTTCTCATTAATATATCATCAAACGTAGAAATTGATCACATGTCGGATAACGACATTTGAGTTATGTCGCGGCAGTGTGGAGGTCTGGTAGGCAGTCGCTCCACGTAATATACTGGTATTCAGCTGAATCCGGGTTGACTGGAAGCCGACCCCAATATAGTTGGGAAAAGGCTAGGCAGAAGATGATTCACTTCACAACTAGTTAGTTCTCTAACTGGTTGCTGGCTGGTGGCTGGGGTGGTGGTTGAGACAGTGCAGTGATGGATGGGCAAAATTTTTCTGTAGTTTTTCTTTTTACTATGTGTTTTTTGCTGTTCTATTTTAACTATGTCGGATAAAGTTTAACTCTTGTACATACCTGATGCGGTTGTGCAAGTTTAGCGATGCTGTCGATGGGTACGTCTGTACCGGCTACACCCAGCAGCAGCGCGTCGTTGTGCTCCTCGTTGTACTTGTAATCGAACGCTGGGATCGCAACCGACGTCACCAGTTTGTCTTCGTCGGGCTGGAACACCGAACATGGTTGGTTGAAATAAGATGCGGAAATCAAGAAATCACGGGAAAACAAATAATTATTGCCATTTTTTGTGGACTTCGTATGTAACCTGAGGACTTTTCAGTGTATATTATTCATTACCCCGATTTGGGTAAATCATCGTAGTCAGCTGTAATATTATTTATAGGTGTCCCCATTCCATCGCAAAAAAACATGAATATCCGCGCTGACAATTTGGCAGAAGGACGCAAAAACCAGCCGCTCTATCCTTTCAATATATTCTTTACTAGCTTTTCCCCGCGACTTCGTACGTGCATATGCCGTTTTTAACAGTTCCTGAAAGAATTTCGGGATATCCTCTCTTAATACTTCTCTACGGAGTGTAGGGAAGCTACATGCCAAATTTCAGCTTTCTACGACCATTGGTTTCGGCTGTACGGTGTCTGTCAGTCACTCACTCACACAGTACTGGAGAATTTTATATATTAGGATTGATATTGGTATTGATTGATTAAGTCCTGTCTCTACGTCTACATATAGAACATTATTAAAAGTGGCCTATGAATCATCACGTATGAAACCTTTACCATAATTACTAGTTTTGTTTACACTTCATAATTTTGAAAACATTTGAAAAGTAATTCACTTCAGTCTTATTTCTCTGCGCCATTATTTTTTATACAATACACTCAAACTCAAACAAAGCACTCTCAGCGCTTGATCTATGAGCAAGATTTTAGTAACAAACAGAATAAAGCGATTGAAAGCGCTGAAACGAGCAATATCGACATGTGACAGTCGATGAATTGACAGATGGATGACACTTTGGCAATTTGTAGATGACACTTTTAGACTGAGATCCCAGATCTGCCAGACCTCTCTTATTTTCTCACTAACAATATATGTGGCTAGTGTTATTATGTACTTTTAACAAACGCATACCTCCTAATTTGGGCAGACGGGCATTTGTTTTTTGTTTTGTGATGTTCAAAGGTAATTCAGTTATCAAGGAGGTAGTTTTGCATCCTCGCAAATCCTGGCAGAATTTAGCTTTCGTTATTTGCACCTTGTAAAGTATGCCCAAATTACAGCCTTGTGAATAGGATCTCACTCGCGACCAGCTCTTAGACTATAACAATGACTAATCGGTCATTAAAATGTTCTTTAATTAGGTATTAATTATTTAACATTATACTGTATTTGGTTTCAGTCGAATATTTGCATTATTAAGAACGTAGAAAGTAATATGGACGCCGAACAATATCCTGTCTTGGTTTGCCTTGGGAAATGATATAAATATTTTAAACAAAAAAAAAATACTACATCTTTTATACTTTTTTCCAAGTTGGTATCTTAGGGATAAGTCAAACGGCCTAGCCTTTTTCCTAACTATGTCGGGGTCAGTTTTGTAGTCTGTGGTGAGCTTCTAGTCCAAACGGAATAACACCCCATTATGGGTCACTAATGAATCGTTATGACTGTGAAATACCTACAAATTAACAGAGCTGCTGTAACTATATGTTAATTTAGCCACGAGCTCTTTTATGGTAGGGTAGTAGTATTATCAATATCTAAAATTTAAAACGAGTAAATATATAAAAGAATGCATACCTTTGAAATGTCTCCACTAACGTTCCATTTTTTGGTTCGCTGTAAAAATGAAAACAGAATGTTATTTTCTCAGAATCTGAAACGTTTCATGAAGAAGCATATATCAACGATAAAAGCTTCTAGAACAACCCCTGCTTTAATAAAGCCTCGATAATCAGAACCGTCGTGCTTTTTCTAATGAAAAACACACGAGTGCTGTAAAAGTACCTATTCGCACCAACTGATTTTTCACTAAAGTTTAGTAAAGTAAAGTTTATTTGTATATTATGTGCCTGCAATTTTAATTACAGGTACATAAAATACGGTGTTACAGTAAGATGGATGAGCCTTGTATGATCTACCTTACATTAGGCATGCAAACATTGCATTAGTGAAATTGTGATAGTAAATTAAAAATAGTCGTAAAAAACAATAGTCGGCATAGTACATTCATATCTATACTTCAATACTTTATCTATTATCTATACTAACTAGCTGACCCGCGCAACTTCGTCTGCGGTTTCATTACTGCTCCTGTTGGTCTTAGCGTGATGATATATAGCCTGTAGCCTTCCTCGATAAATGGGCTATCTAACACTGAAAGAGATTTTTTCAAATCGGAGCAGGAGTTCCTGAGATTAGCGCGTTTTCGCGCGATTCGAGGTCGGCTAAAGGTTATATACCATCACGTTAAGACCAATAGGAGCGGAGCAGACGCGGTCAACGGTTGCGCGGGTCAACTAGTTATAAAATAAAAATAAAATCTACTTATATAAATTGAGAGAATGAGATCTTTAGTTATATAATTAATTAAATTACATTAAATTATTCACTTTATTGAATTATTTAATACAATAAATTATTCAATACATAATTAAGTCAGTATTATTTAAAAAGTCATGTACTGAATAATAACATTATGCAATCAATAGTAGTGTCAGTCTCTTTATAAAATTTTGAATTGTGTCATTCGGGTATTTTTAACCGACTTCTGAAAAAGAAGGTGGTTCTCAATTCGACTGCATATATATATATATATATTATGTGTGTTTGCGGATAACTTCGACGTTTATGAACCGATTTCGATGAATCTTTTTTTTTATATGAAAGGGTATGCTTCCGAAATGGTCCCATTGCCACCACGTCAGGATCTGATGATGGAAACCCTGAGAAATCGAGGGCAACTCTCGAAAATTGTAGGTACGCATCTGGTAAAAACTAGATATTCGTCTGTATATCGGGTGATACTACAAAAGAATGAAGGTTTGGATCAGACCTGATGATGGAGATGACAGAGAGTCAAGGGAACTCCACATCGGTATGTAGGAACTACCAAGTGTTTGGGCTTATTTCATTCGTATTGACGAGACCTTTATACCGAAAGCACTTAGTAAGTTTTATTTTCTTATCATAACATCACGCCGGTACGCTGTGAATGGGTAAGCAGGTACCACTAAAAAGTGAAAAATAAAAAAAACATGCTTGACAATACTTCGAGTTTCCTTGCATGATCGAATCAGGAATGATGATATCCACAAGAGAACCAAGGTTACCGACATAGCCCGAAGGATCGCGATACAATCGCAACTGGGCGTCGGCTCCCGGTCTATGCGACACGGGAACTTTTCGAAACACTCATGTCCAGAAAGCACCTGCCGGAAAGTAATGGCGCCATGCTGTCTCTTCACCCAATCTTTCATCACGGGTCTGCTGTCACGGTATGCCCTAGGCCCTGACTCCTATGCTAGGTAGAATCACCTACGTAACAGAAATCAGCGTCTTCTCTCAAAAAATAGATGATTGTATGTATTACAAATTCGATTTCTTACGAATTTACAATGAAAAATAAAATAAAAAAATATTAAATCATCTTAAATAATAATTGATTTAAAGTAATAAATACTTAATACGTTAAGAATCATTTTTTTTATGAATAAGGATGAACAAGTCTAGAAAAGGGGTGACTATTGAGATGAGAACTAATAGATAAACTGTATGTAAGCCGACGACCCCAGATAAATCGTGACAAGGGCAAGAGAATAATAATGATAGTAAATGTGGACATGGGTGTACAAAGATAGCCGGATGTTTGCAAAGATACCGTCAGATTGTAATAAATCTTGACTATGTTATTATTGAACAGATAATTTTGAAAACAATAAATCTCATTCAAATTTGGTAGTTTGCATTAAAAAAGGACTCATAACAAGAAGAATCTTTCGCGATTTATTATACTCTTTCCAGTGTACTGACCGTGTTGTCAATGTTGGCATGTGTCCAGGTGGGCGGCGGATCTTTATTCTCCAGGATCATGGGCCGCGCGATCACGTTGATGTACTTCAGCACCTGCTGCTGCACCTCCTCCACTGAATGGATGTGCACGTAGAAACCTGACATAATCGAGTTACTTGGATAAAGATGTTCCAGAACTATTTAGGTATGTTTCGGTATATTTCTTAAATATTAGCTTTTACCAGTGGCTCTGCCCGCGAGAAAGCCAGAAATTTTCCTTAAGGTTAATACTCCCGAGATAAAACATATTCTAACTCCTTTTCTTAAGTACGTCTATCTATAGACATCAAAGAAGAATTCATCAAAATTGGTTCAGCGGCATTGAGAATCTATACTGGATGGTAACCTCTATTCAAGCACGCCATCCACTGTATCTCGCGCACGTTGGTGACCTCCTTGCCAATGAGGTAGGTGAACACTCTGACGGGGATGTAAGTCTTGCCGCCGACCACCTCGCGGTTGTACTCCTCGAAGACCTCGGTCAGGTTGCCAGGCACGTAGTCCGTGATCACCATCACCAGCTGGTTGCAGCCCTGGGTGCTGCTCACGTTGCATAGAGCTCTCCGCTGAATACAGAAACTAACATTCAATCAAATCCTCTTGGGGATTTTGGTCTTCCAAAAAACTCTTATGATTTCAATTACAGAAGCATTTGGAACAAATAAAAAAGGGAAGTACAACAAACATCATTTTGGGCCTAAACGAGCGTTAAATTCAATGTTATTTCAAGATGTAAGTGATGGACAGACGTCTACCCAAATATATCATGAATAACTCACTCACCTGCTTCAATGCAGTAAATGCCTTGATGTACGCCATCGTCAGGTTTGCGTAACCTTCTAGAGGCACTTTATGGGTCTTTCCCTGATCTTTTGGCTCCAGTGTGTCCCTAAGAGTCTGCAGATTCTCGGGAGTTGCTTGAACTAGGTCATCAAAACATTCCACAACGAAGTGAGTCTCATTTTTGAAAGTATAAACGTTGACGTAATCGTTGTTCGATAGTGTGTCCAGAAGTGAGCGTAACGTTCTTCTTGCTACGTAGTTCTTGAATCCAGTCATTGAGCCCGAGACATCGAATAGTATGATCATGTCTTTGGAGCAGGTGGCAGCTTCGATGTACCAGGACTTGACGCGACAATCGTAGGTGTCGACTTCGCGTGTATTCCAGCGCATGCCGGGGTAGAAGCGCAGGATGCCGTGCGCGCTGCCAAAGTACTGCCACGATAGTGACGGATCGGAATTGTAGTTTTTTTCAAAGATTTCGTTCAAATCTTTTGACCATAATATAGCATTCAAGGCCTTATCTTCTGTAAAAATGAAAAGTTATACTATTACACCAATATACTCATAACCTTAACTTACTTATCTCCAAGGTGATTCAACTTTCGTTATCCAATGTACTATTGGAATTAATTTTCGAAACTTCAAGATGAAATCTAACATACCTTCCCATACCATTGTTGGCTTCCTAATAAAATATTATATTATTGTGAACTATTTCACGATACTTTTGTGCTCTTTAGGTGATGAATTTATGAGTTTCTGTAAGATTGCATCATGCTCCTTAAGGTTTCTTTTGTTGCTTAGAGCTATAGTGAGGATTCTTAGGGTGCCTGTTCATTTCAACAGAGCGAGGCAGCGGAGCGGAGAAACGGAGATATTTTAACCAATGGAATTGTACAAAATCTTTGCACCTCGTGGACGTGATTACTGACATTTTCTGCAATTCCATTAGTTAATATTTCTCTGTTTCTCCGTTCCACTGAACCAATGGAATTGCACAAAATCTTCGCACCACGTGACTCACTGACATTTTGACTGACATGATTTGTTAAAATTTCTCCGTTTCTCCGTTCCGCTGCCTCGCTCCGCTGTAATGGATACCCTTAAGGTGGACTCTTTCAATTGATGCCACGTTCACTATTTAAAATTTCACTTTCTATTCGGTACATAACTGCCTTATTTTTTTTCTAAATGTAATTGATCCTTAAAGAAATTTACCGATGTCTTAAGTAGTGCCCAAGCGCCCACCCGCTGGTTACATGATCGGGGCGAGCCGTGCTATTTGGTATTGGGTTTTACAATTGGGATCTATGTACGCATTATCCCGTTAATTGGTCTATTCCAGTTATCAGCCTATAATCCAGTCAATTTAGTCAAAAGTAGGTAAGAAACTCGGAATGAGAGATAGTCGGCTGTAAACTTTTATAAAACTTTATTTTGATATCCTAAAACTTGTCTTAAAACCTATTTATCGTAGGGTGCCCGCGACGACAGATATCCCAAGTTAAAAAAAAAAACGATTTTTACAATTTTTTTTGCAAGTACATATATCGTTTCCTATGGATTTTTCGTTATTTATATTTATTATCAATATTGTAGAGGATTAAATTCCCTACAACTCTTGTAACAAACATTTTTTATACGTTGAATCGTTTTCGAGATAATAGGGCGGACAGCGCGTGGTTAGAGCATCATTTAGGTCAACCGGTTGTCCCGGTCAAAAACACGCAGTTTATTAATTATTGATAAATACATTATTATTAATAATTTTCATTTCTTATTAACTATTACATAATATATTAATAATTATTTTACTAACGTATCTATTTTAACTAGCTTTCACCAGCGACTTCGTACGTGCATATTCCGTTTTTTCGTAGGAATTTCGAGAAATATTAGTGCACCCCTACAGAATATAAGGAAGCTACATGCCAAATTTTACCTTTCTACGATCAGTATTTTCGGCTGTGCGTTGATCGATCAATCAGTCAGTTTCTGCTTTTATATGTCGCACCCTTAGTAATATAAAGGCTTAAAACAAAAAAGTAGTTTTTTGGGAATACGTGTTTAAAGATTCTGAATTGTTACATTCCAGCTTATTTTTTTAATAAAATGCTTAGTACTTTAGTTATAAATGTGATTACCTTCAGATTTATTCTTCGATACCTAGACTATAAGTAGTCATCAATAAAAATAAATAATAATACGACGAGACGAGCGGGGGGAGTGTGAGAGAGACACATATATAGTTATCGAGTCATTAATGTTCTTTTTCTCTCTCTGTCAGCGGTAGCCGATAGATAATTTCGTTTTTTGCTCTTAGCATTCAAATATAATAATAAAAAAATCAAACTTTACAAAAATTTTGATTTGAGCCCTTATATTATTAAGGGTGCGATGTGCACTAGCTTTTGCCCGAGACTCCGTTCGCGCATATCCCGTTTTTCCCCGTTCCGGTCGAAATTTCGGGAAATCCTCTCTTAGTGCTCCCCTACATTCCCCAAGGAACCTATATGGCAAATTTCAGCATTCTACGACCAGTAGTTTCGACTGTGCGTTGTCCGTCAGTCAATCAGTAACGGAAGAATTTTATATCTTAAGATAGAATAGATAGAAGATTATGTACCAATTTATTTATTAACACTTACCTGCCCGTGTAGATATTTAATAGTTAAGGATAATACTTAAATTATATTTAAATTGTAATGTTATTTATATTTATAACTTCTTAAATAAATAAAAAAGAAATTCTTAATTAATGTTTTTAATAAAAAACATCTTTCCATATACTTAAGATTGTGGAAATTAAAAAAAATAATAACAACAATTTTCAAGAACTACAAACTAATAATTTTAACCAGGATGACTGGACTATCCGCCCTCTATCTCGAAAACAATTCAAAGTATAAAAAAATTTTGAGACAAAAGTTGTAGGGAATTTAACCCTTTACATTACTGACAATAAACAAAAATAGCAAAAAAACTCATGACACCCAGAAACGAGATATTAAAAATGAGTATAAAATCCTTTTTTTTTTACCTTTGACCTTGGAATATCTGTAGTCACAGACACCCTATGATAAGTGTGTTTTGAGACAAGTTTTAGGGTGTCAAGATAAATTTTTATACGAGTTTATAGCCGACTATCTCTCATTCCTAGGTAAACCCCCTTATATTCCTGGACTATTAGGATATTTTAGCGTAACTCTTGAGTAATTGTTTAAATACCGAATTGTTTTAATAATATGAGTAACGAGTATTATGTAAATAATTATCTCGTTACTATAAATAATAGCTAGCTAAGCTGCCGAAAAGTAGATATAAATAAATGTTTTCCCATATAGCAATTAGAATTTATTTATTTACCTCGGTAGCAGATGCGTCAGTATTGTTGCAACGCACACAAAATAGTGTTGTTTTTTGGAATAACTAAGATTGGATCCCTAGAACTGGGTTAGTATGTTTTCAAATTAATTTTCGTAATCAAAGACACTTGAAATTTCTTATGTTTTTTCTTTAAAGCTTGGGCTACTGTGTACTGTTAACAGAAACAAAAGTAAGAACCTACACGCTCCTCAGCAATTTAGATACAAACGCGATAAAATTGCCTCTAACACTTTTACTGTCCTACCAAAGTGGTTTTCAAACGTAGGAAATAAACCGATCATCGGATTACCTAGTACGCGGATTAGAGTGGTTTATGAATGATAAACATACTGTTGCTTTTCAAATTGGTACTTGCCTAAATCAAATATATTGGTTGGGACGTGAACACAACTGGTATTTGTATTGACATTGATGTTGTAGAAGTGCGAGTCCCTCTCCAGAGACACGTTCATGAAACGAGTAGTATTTAAAACATATCTGGGCGGTTCTTCCGTATCCTCAGAGTCAGGGTTATCGCCTTCGTCTTCATAGAAGAACTTGGAATACTTCGCCGAACAGTACTCGATTGGATCTGATTTATTGTATGTGTAGTTGAAGCTCTTCGCCAGGCCTTCCGCCGTCGCGTGAATGCACTACAAACATAAATAAAAGATCATAAAAAATACTTGAAATTATTAAACAATAAAAACACCATAACTGTCTGTCTGTCAAAATTGCTGAAATTAACCTTTTCGAGACAGTCGTGAGTGATATAATTATGTACTATGTTTTTTGTCGTCAGATATAGTACATTACTGCAGCGGCCAGCAGAAGAGACATTGATGGACGAACGTGTAAATGTGGGCCGAGGCACACCTACGTAAGACCATCAATGCCTAGTTGTGGCCAAGGCTTGTATGCTACTTTTCTCAAATAATGCGTGGAAATTAAAATACAATTACTTTTCAAAATCAATGACGAACCAACAATCTTTTTTGTGTGTGTCCATTTGTTTGTTTTTTCACTAAAAAGCTTTCTATTTGCAAGCCAGTTCGAAATTTAAATAAAACCTTCGGAAAGTTACCTCCTTGGTTGCCATGTTTTGGAGTAAAAGATCGTTCTATTTTTAAATTACACGACAAATATGAGTTTATGGTCCGCGAGTCAGCAACAGATTTCCATGACCAAGTTCCTCCCGGACGATAACTTGTAAAATGGTTAAGAGCCCTATCACAGAGTTGCTTTTTGTCTCACAAAACTGCTGACTCACCGCATTATGTAGAAATTTGGCATTTGCAATTACGTTTACTTTAAGGTTTATTAATAATTTATTTTATATATTTTATTTATTAATATATTTCATAAGGAATGAAAATTTAATCAATATTCTTTATATTTATTAAATTTTCATTCCTTATGAAATATGGTTTATTTTATTTAAATTTTACGTAATAATATTAATGTATTAAGGACAAATTTACAGTTAATTCTGAGCGTTTTTAGTAGTTTTTATGGATTTTAATGGGAGTTTTTTTAGGGATATTTCATTCTTATTTCAAATTTCTGAGCTGAAAAATTGTGAATACTCCCTAAACCATCATAATATTCCTTATATACGAAACCACTATATAAGGAATATTATGATGATTTAGGGAGTACTCACAATTTTTCAGCTCTATTCAGCTTATGCCCATAGAAAACAACGATTTTGTATGGAGATGCGTCTGCATCCATTTAGCTTTCCGCGTCTTTTCAGCTTTCGCGGCAAAGAAGTATAAAATGAGGACAAATGTGTTAAGGGTTTATAGGTGGCCGATCTGGGATGCGCCTACCCCAGCTTGGTCTATTTGAATCTCAAAAGCTAGGGCACCTAGCGAAGATCTGTTTTCTCTCTCAATAGTTGCCAATTAGTCGTAAGTTTTCGCCAAGTCACAGTTTTAATAGGGTCTTAGTTTAGAAGATACAATGAGTTTTATCGGTCTAAAGTCCGTAGAATTGTCAGAGAGAGATAAATTCTCAATCCTTCGATCTAGTTCTTGGACTGTACCTGTACTGGGTCGATCCACTGTCGTCTGCGTTTTAATTTTTTACGTTTAATTTTATCTATTTCTTCTGCAAGAAGCCAAACGATAAAAGTATCGCACATAGAAATGTCCATTTTCAGAGCACAATACTAATTGAGTAAAGAGCGTGACTACCGCCAGACCACCTTCAAAGTCGATTTTCTCGAAAACTACGAAGGTACCGTTTTTTTTGTTCGAGTACTAATAATTAGTACCAATTGAGTACTAATTATTTACCAAATATGGAAGCGATTGGCGGCGGTGGTCCTGCGGTAGTCACGGACATCTTACCGTCTTCGCCGCGTATTCAGCGCCTTTCTCATTCTTACGACGCTGTACACGGCTGATAGAAGCAGAGCTACACAGCTCGGCTTCTATCAGCCGCGTATGCGCGATTCTGGTTACACTTATACAAGTGTGACCAGAATCGTTCAGCGAAACGCGATTGTAGCTGAATAAATGTAAGTAGTCCCTAATACAGTAGTTCAATCCATGAGCTCAAAAAAGTGCCGTCGCGCTTTTTATGAGAAACTTACTTCGGGATTATGGCTTTTTACAAATAGCTAAGAGAAAAATGCGAAAAGTGAGTATATTAATACTTATGACTATTCTCAACTACCCAATAAGCCAAAGTCGTCTAAATATTTCAGTTTCTGAGAATGAGAAAGCCAAAGTTGGTCATTTTACGCAAAAAATACAGTCAAATTGTAATCGGCCTCTTAAGAAAGCTTTATCATGGAGTTCTGTGAACGTCAGCTGCGATACAGTGGGTGGGTTAAGCAACAGTCTCCAAACACGTTGAAATATTTTTTTTTCAGTCATTTCTTCCCTATTGAAAATTGCGTCAGTTTTTTACTCTAATTTATAGATTCGCGTTTGACCACTATCTCACCTGATGGTAAGCGATAATGTGGTCGAAGATGGAGCACGATTGCCTAGAAGTAACCTATTCACTCTTGACTTAGAGACTCCCAGGTTGTAGCTATCAGAAAACACAGACTCCGGCAGATTTTAGCTAACTTATTATTTATTTTATCTTGCGAAAAAAAAAACGCCAGCCGGCTGCATCTCGGTGGAAAGGTCATCAGCTAGCCCCCTGAAGGGGGCATTTATCGCCTACTTAAATTCACCAGCTGACGAGTTTTCCCTCGGCACCTTGCCAGCTGATTTATTTTATTACTTACAGGATCATACTAACTATAAGCTGACAAATTTTTATACGGGAGAAAATGACGTGTCTAAAGTTATTCGACTTTGTGCTTCATGCTCCGACTGAAAGATTAATCTTTGGAGCCTTTATTTATTATTTTTCCATGAAAAGCCCTTACAATTTATACATGTCGAAAATAAGTCAGTCAATTAAACAATCGGGACGCCAATGCCATCTAGTGGCGTTCGACGGAATCGAGGACGTTGTGCTCAACAGAGGCTGAGCTCAGTCTACTGGTGTCGGTCTAGTAGTGCAGACGTGCACACGTCTAGAAACCACCGCGTGTTCCAAATACTTGTTCAGTGTACCTATTGTGCGAGAATATTGTAATTAAGACTTTGAGTGTGAATAATAATTTGATTTAAAAGAAAACGGTGTATCTATTGCGCAATAACCAACACTTCCCACAGTACGCCCACTAAAGTTCCAATATCCTAGCTGATGTAACCTGGAGAGTTGTGCCTTCGCTGACATCACAAAGTGGGATTTGTGTTGGTTCAGGCGCAAAATGAAAACAGAAAAAAAAATGTGACTGTTGAATTAAAAATTTAAATCATACGAGTGTTTATTGAAGCACTATAAGTGCGCAAGTGGAATGCATTGGCTTGCGTTGATCCAGACAAGAGAGACGCGGATGCGAGATCATGGTACAACAGAAAAAGTGCTCCATCGCCTAAGTATCGAGTCAAGCAGCATCGCAGTTGGCAGCGAAGTCCTTCGTGTGCTGTGCCTGTGGAAGGCCAGGACGAGTGCAAGCGGCGACAGCTAAGTGGATAGCGGAGCAGCTGTGGCAGGCGAGTTAATGCTTGAGTCGTATAACGACATACGATGTACTACCGCCAGAAGCGTCAAATGAGAAAAAGTGAACTTTTTCTGGTGCTAATTGTTTGTTGTGCAACCTAATTAAGTGACTTCATGTTCTTACGTTGACGAATATTGGCAAATACGTGTATTCAGCACAGAACAGCCTGTCGATTCTGTAAACATGTCATAATGAAGGCTTGGGTGAAGTGATGACGAAGTGAGCTGTCATTCCATCTTGATTACATGGACTGACAGTTTACTTTGTGATCACTTCACTCAAGCCTTCACTTCGACATGCTTACAGAATCGCACTGCAGATGTTATTTTGTGGAACGGCGACATGTGGAGACAATGTTAGTGAAATTCATGGCGGTTACATTTTGAAATGCAAACGTGGTGACAGTGAAGGTGGAAATTGCGGTTCGTTTTTTTTTTAAACGCGTGCGCCAGACCTTAAATACCCAATGTGTGCCGTGATGTGCCGTGAATCTCAATCAGAAAAATCCAAGTTCGACGTGCGTTCATAGTGCATCACCGCGGTCGTATGTTTTGTCGAGGATGCAGCGTTATGCAGTGCAGCTTATTTTAGCTATAAGGTGCTGAAGAGCTTCGCGCCTGTGTGCCAGCCGTAGATAACCTATATGGGTTCAACGTAGGACCAATTTAAGGAACATTCCAAGGTCAAGTTCCTATTCTTCGAGTTTTATGCAGCTACCCTCATCAAATTGAACAATGAAAACCAGTGTGGAACGGAGGCGAGCAACTTCACAACAGCTACCAGGTCAAGGAAGTTGAAAGAGGAGTGTATGGAGGTATGCGAGGATCATCACGTCAATCTGGTGAGCTACTTTCATTTTGTAATTGCTGTGGAGCTGAGGCGCTCAGTAGTTAACATTTTTTTATTTTTTTACGAGTAAACGTTTTTGCTGTGGATACCGACTCACAAAGAGTTACGGTTTCATGATTGGCGATTATCGATGTTTGATAATTGACTTGTCACTTTAGGGCTCTACATATGCTGAAGTGATGCTGTTATTGTCATGTTGACTATCGCCTTAGTATGGTAGTAGTTTAGGCGCTATAGCTTTGGTGTTGCTGGTTAAGGCGTTTCAAATAATGCTGTTGGAGCGATAGCAGCTAGCGGTTTGCAAGCTGCCATAACTGCTGAGCAGCTGCAACTTCAACAGTTCTGAGCGTGACAGATCGAAGGTCGACAAGCAGTTGGCAGGCTGCAGTAGACGAGTATCATGTCAACATCTGTGGGGTTAAGAGCGTTCAAGGCCAACTGGAATACTTGGTGAGTCGCTCAAGTTTTATTTGAACAGCAAACAAAGCTTTAAAGGGGTTGATACCAATGCAGTGGTTGGATTGATATTGCCAGGTAATTTTAACATACTTAGTACAAAGCGAGTACTTAAAGAGATTCCCATTGGCGGTAAGTTTCAACATTTTATTCAGTGCAATTTTTAGAATGAGATATTGCCTGGCAAGGTTGCCACAAGGTCATGTTCCAACTTATACGTTTTTAATGAAAACTTGGACCTAAGCTTTTGTATTACCGTGACGGTAACAGATTTCCTTATATAACGACAGTTAGGATTAAATCTTTATAGCTACAGGGATTTCTTAGCTATTACAACTTTTCCTAAATAGTTTTTCCATTTTTCACTACCGTGTTGCTTACTAAGTATGCGAGTTAATATGGGTGAGATTAAAATAAGATTAATTAATTCAAACTGTACAGTGTCGCGACGACCGTTACGTTCGTAGGTTAACGTAGAATAATTCGTAAGCCTAGCTTCTTTACATGAACAATAGACGGAAAAATTGTCAGGCCTCGTTGTGTTTCTTTGTGTGCGCTACGATGAGCATAGCTGACTGGTCGGTATGTTTTAAAATCTCTTTGTCGGGAAGATGCCAGAGGTCAAGTACCAATTGACGCTGTAAAGTAATGAAGTAGATGATGAGTTAACATCAATTTAGTTTTTGTGAAAAGGTTCTGAGTTCTGTGGGTTGCTGACTATTCTAGAGTATCGATCCGTAGCCCTGGATAGCATAGACGGGAGAATCTGGACCGTGGTATCGTTGCAGTAGCTCTAGGTAGTGTAGTAAAGAGAGTTGACTCGGCATTCCCGTACGGAAGTGCGAGTGTAGCAATTGTGTTTTACTGAGCTATGAGATAGTCATTGACTGTGAATAAGATACCTGTTGTTTTGATTGTTCGATTCAATGTTAGTTTGATGACTCTCAGTGGTAGTTGGACTCGATAATCCCGAATATTAGTAAATTGCGATTCAAACTCAAACCTAAAGCATTCAGTTCAATTGAACTACTATTCACCAAACTTTGAACTATCGTGGCCAATTAATCAGAAACATGGAGATGAGGAATAGCTTTGTGTATTGAAACGTTGTTGAGAATCTCTTATCTCTACTTTCGCGATAGCAAATAGGTGAAATACGGCTTTCCGTAATGTGCGTCAAAAAGTTTTATCTGCAGAGTTTTTAATAAACGAAGTTGCAAGACCGTTGTCATGAGCTGACAGTAGATGACTAGTGATGTAGATACCAGAGTCTACATTTATGAGGTCCGAAAAATGGTACTAGAGAGCGATGTTCGGAGTATGATAAGGCTCTAGTTGATAGTAGAATGGCAGCTAAAACAAAGGTTTTGTTAACGATTTCGTGTTATAAGAAAATGAAGTGCGAAATCCGACTAGGTGATATGGGAAGTTAAAAGGATTAGAAATAGGCTCACGATAGGGTAAAAAAAGAGAGGGAGACCATAGGGTCATGTACCAGTCGAAGTAGATGGTAAAAGTGTTAAAGATGCCTACTGTGATAATGAGCATGCCGAGAAGGGGAGCACGTCAGTAGACTTCTCTATTGGCCGTCCGACTGCACCAGAGCCATTACGTAGTCGTAGCCCGGTAGAAATCAGTGTCTCTTGAGGTAACTCAAGTAGTCCGTGGGTAGGCGGTGTGCGTGTGGCTCTGGCTCTGGTATGACCGTAGTGGTGGTCCACATGTGTGTAGATACAAGTATTTCGATGGCAATGGTGTGATTGCTACTCGTGGTCAATGGTGACCGTAGTGGGTGAGAGTCCCACAATGCTCTACAGACATGGTGAATGCACGTGTTTGAGAGGCGGCCTTCTTGTAAAAATATTTCATTTGACACCAATTTTGTAACAATACCTCCATCAAAAAATCACATTTTCTTGTCATGTAATCATTTTACAGTAAAAAATGTTACTTGAAAATTCTCTTGTAAATTATCAAAATACGGTGTCATTAGATTCTTGTGAGAACTAGTACACACTTTTGTGAATAAATAGCATGTCTGCTGGCTAGCTAGCATAAGGCTTCTTAATCTTTCAGTCGGAGCATGGAGCATTAATTTGAATATCTTTTGGGTACGCCATTTTCTCCGGGATAAAAAATTGAAAACTTATTAATATGATCCTATAAGTAATAAAAAAGTAAAGTGTATGTGAATTTATCTAGGCGATAGATGCCCCCTTCAGGGCGTTAGCTGATGACCTTTCCACCGAAATACAGCCGGCTGACGATTTGTTTTCTGCAAGATATTAGGTTAGCTATAATCTGACACAATTTTCATTCGGGACGAAATGATGGATTTTTTTTTAAACGTGTTTGGGAGGCTGCCGCTGCTTAACCCACCCACCGAATTGCAGCTGACGATCACAGACGTCCATAATAAAGCTCTCTTAACACTTTTAGTGCCAAGAACTCAGCGTAAGGGTCGAGTAGTAATTCGTTCGTGAGCCTACAACCCGCATCTGAGTTGTCGTTTTAAGTAGCTATATGTGACTTGTATTCATGCGCGGGTTGTGGGCACACGAACGAATTGTTTTTCGGCCCATGTATTGAGTGCTTGGTACTAAAAATGTAAAAACACTTTTGCACTTGGCACTAAAAGTGTTAACCATTTTACAAGTTATCGTCCGGGAGGGAATGTATGACGAAATGTGAGCCTGTCTTGTGGTCTATTACTATGTAATTTATTTAGCCGATAAACCACCACAGATGTGGATTTTCATACAATTTTTAGAAAGTATGACACGAGGGTGTGTGCCCACACGATAAGAAGAAGAAAAAGAATACAATATTTGCTGGTCGCTGCTTACATGTATTTGGCCAGTACAGCAATTTCGATTTATCTCAAAGAAGGTTGTGAAAATAATTCTCAAAGAAGGGGCATGGTTCATAAAAACTAACCCACGTCCTACAACAAAGAAAACTACCTAAAGAATGATAAAAATGGGTATAAAAAGATGGCTTACTTTCAAACTCCATTCTTACGTTCTAACATAAAAAAAATCTAATAAAAATTCGTTCAGTAATATCTACAATTAACGTACTAAAATATTGAGAAAAAACACCTCTGCAAATAAAGCAGCATTTTATACCAAATTTGAATATCATAAAAATGGTTATATAAAAGATAAACATAATTATGTTGTCGGAGATTTTTTGTAGGTTGATATGTTTTCTAAAACTTTAGTACATTGTTTTGTTCTATTATCAAAATTTTTCGCAGAGCATGCGATGTAAGGAAAATTTTCCGACTTTTTTATAATAATCGTCATAAGATTATTATAAAAAGGTCGGAAAAATAGACCAGTTCCAGTCAATTTGCAAAAAACCTGCACTGTTTTTGCATACATGGCCAACTAGATTTATACTAGCCAATCAGCGCTATTCTGACTACACAACAGGCCATCCGCAGGCTACAAGCATGACCAACTAGTTTGTTACCAGCCAATCAGCGCTATTCTTATTCCAGGGAACAACACCAGCCCAAAAAATAAATAAAAAATTTGAATGACCCGAATCGAATCGCAACCTTTTTCAATTCCTTGGCGCGTTGTTCAAATGTTACTATTATTTTTTCTTAATAAATTGTTTCTACTTTATTTGACTTCAGATCTTTATTCGGTAGTTGAAAGAAAAGCAGATTATGATCCTCGCAAAAGTGACGGTTGTAATATTACACTCGTGTTTTAGAGCCCTCGCTAAATCTCGGGCTCCAAATTAACACACGATGCAATTATAAGTCACTTTTTGCTTGATGCAGCAATCTACTATAAACCTTCGGAGGAAAAAATGGATCGGATACTCACGGGGTAACCCGTGAGCATCCGATCCATTATTTATTAAAGATGAGAATCACAGAAATAACGGATTTTCGGAAAAGGAAAGACATGAAAATAGCTTATTTTAATTAACAATACTAAGTCAAACCGAAGTTAGATCAAAGTTTCCCGTTTAACAAAACGGCAATTTCATAAGTTGAGACCTAATATATCATGTAGGTATAATAAATACAGTCACCGACTAAATTTTAATTAACAGAAAGCTTTTATCCACCCCTTATCAGCAATAAAACAGAATGGTATATCCGCTAAAATGCTTTTCAGTCGATAAATGCATGGCCATTAATTAATTATTCTGCCGTTGAAGTATGATGAATGCGGGTCACTGTGTAACAGCACAATAAGAAGGCACGACTATGGCTTACCTTGACGGCATTGATTTTGCGAGTGAGCATAGTGCTCACGGAGCGTAGTGAGGATTCCAATATTTGCTTTCCATCTTTTCTCTTCACGCTAGCGTTCATTTGTTTGTATTTCTGCGAAATTGGGAATGTGAAAATAAAATCTGACGCAATAGTTACACAGACTCACTGAATAGTGATCCGAAACGTTGAGAGCTGAAGGCTTAATGAGAGTTTTTTTAACGAACTCGATCGCGTTAACGTAAATTTTCGCTTATTTCAAATTGTATGAAAAATAAGGTTTTCCGTTATTGTCACCAGACAGTGCTTATTCAGTTTCAATACAATTTGATGTTTATGCTACTGCGATCGAGAACGTTAAAAAACTCGCACTTAGGCCACTGTTTGTCTCAATTTCAATGTCACTTTATACCGTATAGTCATAAATTTAGTTTACGAAAAACTGTAAATACTTTTTTGATTTACATTTCAGAATGAAAATAAAGGAAATTGTTTTAGTATACTACTGACAAAATAACATGGTGAATGTTAATGGTTTCACTTACAATTCTGATTTGGTCTGATTTTGTCAGAGCTTCACTTAACTTCCATAGTTCGTCCCCAAGTGCTCTTGCCCATACTTTTACTCTACAAAATAGAAAATTTTGTTATCAAAGTTCACAAAATGATTACGTAACAAAATAACGAACAAATGAAATAAAAACAATCACAATTAAGTTAAATTAATTATAAAATAAGCCACATTAAACAGGCATGTAATTAAATCGATATCTGTATATTCCCTTTTTTCGAACAAAATGTTTCAAAGTTAAACCAAAAATACTGACTTGCACACTAAATAAATCAAATTAAATGTACTGTTTAATGGTATTTGCAGAACTGTTTTACTGAACAAATAACTATAATCAAAAATGTATTTTATCGAATATTCAATTGGTGTAATGTAATGCAGAAAAGAAATAAATTTTCTATATAATCTAATCTTTTCTGGCATAGGAGGATGATGGTCGTAGGAGGTCACAGTTCTAACCTAACCTAAACATTTTTTTTATAATTAACCTTTTTTATATAAATCCCATAAATTACCTAGTACAATTTAGAGTGCAAGTTAGTATTTTTGATAAACAATTCGTATTTTTGTTTTATAAATCATATATGCAATGTACGAACCACATTTTTGGTGTGAATACGATAAAAAAGGTCATCTCGTTTTGTGTGATTTTTGTTGTTTTTTTTTGTAGGACATGTTTAGTTCGGTTAATCAATTAGTTTTTTTGCACAGCATTAATTTTTTTGGTATGCATTCAGTTAATTAGTGGAGTAACCTCGTGTGCTGAAAAATTATACTGATGTGCATTTAAAAAGATCCCCATTAAATATACTTTTCACCAAAATAATAAGGGCTCATGATAAATTTCAGAGCCATGCTTTATTTTGTTATAGTTATACCTATTGTAATTGGTGGATTTGGTAATTGACTTGTTCCATTAATATTAGGAGCCTTTGATATAGCATTTTCCCGTATAAATAATGTAAGTTTTTGACTTCTTCCCCTTTCTTTAATACTCGCGAGCGACCAGGCGGCAGGTAATCCGCAGACTCATGACTAGCGTTGAAAATGCCGAAAATAACAATTTGTTTTTTTTTTTTCATGAAAAAAAGACAAATTGTAGTTTTCTTCCGTTTTTTTTTGCATGTAACATAGAAAAATTAAGAGAAGGAATCCTTCGGAAAGAAACAGGTTCTTTTTTCGAATTTTACACTAAATGTTTTGAAAAATTTAAATAAACAAGTTTTATTGAGATTGAAAAATATTTTTAATCGGTGAAATACAAATAAAAAAAGGAAACATGCAGAAGGTGAATACAATTAGGTCTATCCATCTAGCTCTCCTCGGCCTCAATCTCAATTTCACTGTCCGAAGAATCGTCAGCTTCACCAGCCTCGAGTTCGAATTTGAAAGCTTCTTTTTTAGATTGCATAAAATGTTAATTTGATCGAACGTAAACAAGTTTATGAAGTTGCTCTGGAAGAAGGCGATTCCTATCTTTTGTATGCGATTGACCAAAAATTCACAAATTTCTTTCGCGCGTGTGCCTAGCTCGCTGATATTTTTTTTTATTCGACCCTCCATTTTAGTAGCACGCAATACATGTAATTATGGACAGAGTTAAAGCATAGAATATCCTAAGTTAAATATACTAAGTACGTATTTGAAAAAAAAAAACATGAGAAGTTTCCCGTTTCTTTCATATTCTTCGGTTTTTTTCGGATTTATTGGAAAAAAAAACATGAAATATACTCTGGCCAATTTTCTTCAAACTTTCGAAAGTAACATTGGAAAAAAAGCAACGGAATTGGCAAGAAACGGGAATTTTTCCTGCTTTTTTTTAACGCTACCCATGACTCGTATATTAAGGCCTGTTTACGATAGTCACCAAAATTAATTGAGTTTCTTTGGGTCATAACTTCGATGTAAGGTGATGACTTTCAGGTGCTCAACGTGTGGCATGTAGATAATGTTTTCATACGTGCGCCACATTTTCGCCCGTCCGTCGTCCGGCCTTGTGCCCAGTGTTGTATCGTAAAAGTTACACGTACTTCACGCGTACATGAAATCTTGTGTTGTTTGTGTTTTGTTTTGTCTCTTTCATTAGGCTTAAGCATTGTGACTTTGTGTGGTTAGATATTTACAATTTTGTTCAACAAAGTGAAAATAAGTAACAAGAAACATTTTGTTCGACAAATGAGAAACTATAAACACATTTCAGAAAACTTTCACAGCGTTGTCTCTGAACTACAGTTTAGTTTCAAACTACATAAAATATTCAGAATGTTTCAGCCAGCTGTGTGCTCTGTGAGGTATATGAAAGTAATAGATGTCATAAATAATAAATTCTTACGTATCGGCCTTCCAGGCGGGGACAGGTTCCGGTACGAACAGCAACGCACAAACTAACACGAACTTGAAAGTTTGCATGTCTGACTAACAACAAATATTTATTGCGTTTCAAAAGTAATCGTCGACAACTACTCGAATATTACAGGATAAAGGCACATCGTTACAGCGTATTTTGTTACTTAGATAAACTTTACACGATACATCACAAAAATATATCACTCTAATCGGCAACACGTCCCTGTGACAGATATAAAATAACCAAAGCCTACGGTAATACAGAGCTTTTCCGCTGAGAGATAACTAGCAAGGCCACTACGATATCGAAGCACAGTAAACATTCAGTCACTAAATACTTTCACGTTAAAAAGAGGTTATTAATAGTTTATGCAGAGTTTCGCCTCGAGTTTTGTTGTCCATTTACGCGGCGGTTCACAACACGAGTTACATGACGATTTTATAAGAGCGTGGTTTCGAGATAGTTTGTGAGCGGGGTGCGGGCGACGCTGCCGCTACCCTAGCGGTCCGGACGAGCGCGGGCCGGAGAGAGCGGGCCAGAGCGGCTACGGCGAGCGAGCGTGTGTCTCGGCCGACGCACGTGCTGCGTCTATTCTGGGCGGGCGCCGGCGAACGCTTCGGGCGGCATCGAGCGGACCCGATCTAGGTCGGACCGTGTCTGTCCACACACTGCTACTGGCGCGCATCGCACCCGGTCGTCCGCTTCTACTTATAATTATACATTACAACATTTTTGTCTGTGAGCTTACGGCGGTGGTGGCGCTTCGGTTAGGACGTGATTTACATTCTTATTGCTTCTTAGCTAATGAGAGTTTGGAGTTTGCGTCAAGGTCAGATTATGTGGGCGTGATTTCTAAATAAGAACTTCAGAAATTGCTTGTAGGGTCATTAGAAGTTTAAAACTACTTGGTAAACCTAAAGTACCTTAGCTAGTACTCTAGTGTTTTATATCTTAACATTGCGTCAGCAAACATTGAATTAAAGAAATTGACCGATATGGCAAATGGAGTGAACCAAATCCCGAAACAGTGATTTGCATCTGGAAATCAATACCTGCGTCTATTATTATAACATTTGTATGCAGCATACTCATGTGCCCGTCATGTTTCTGTGAAGCCAGCCGAGCTTTAACGGGCTGAGTCATAAAGCAATATTTATTGCAGTGTCCTCTGTCAACAGTGAAAGTGTAATGTATGTATGAAAATATTTTGTTTGTCGTGCAAGCGTCGTCTACGCCTCGCGTGGAATGGTGACTAAGTCTATTTGTTATAGACTATATTGTAGCTAGGATTAGGTACATCAACGGCTACAGTAAAGTTTAAATAGTACCAGCAGCCGCCCGCGGCTCCGCCCGCGTGAATGTCGAAAATTATCGTAAGGGTACTTACTTCCGAGATAAATATGTGGTATTCCAGACTATAATCTAACTCTGTGCCAAACATCAAGATCCGATAAGCGGTTCTGACGTGTTTGTGTAACAAACTTCCATCCATCCATCCAAATTTTCACATTTGAAATATTATATAAGTAATAAGTATATATAGATTTAATATGATTTCCACCGAGTCTACGCTGTGCGTAACAGTCGTAGCACTTTTACAAAATAATGTAACCCTTAAAAGTGATTTAATGTTTCAGGGGTGAGTACCTACGGTTGCATATTAGAAAATCAAAACTTTTCTGAGCAAATTTCAAAAGAACAATAAACGAAATAACAAAATTTAAATGACCAAATGTTTTATTTAGAAAAATTTTAGAATCCCAATGTATGTGACATCAAATGAACGACTGATCAAAAGTTGCTAGATGTAATTTTAAAATATCCCCGACTCAGACTACCCCGACTCGGATAGGTTAGGTTAGAAGGCTAAGGATAAGAAGAAGGGAAGGATAGGTTAGCCTTCGTGGTTATTTTTTTTGAAACCACCCAGAACTATGGTGTGTCGCCAGTAATCCATTTTGACCTTTAAACGATTTGGACTTCGAACGCGTTACGTAAATCATTACATTTTAAGTGTGGGGGTCACTTTTGGGGTCAAACTAGAAAATTAAAAAAAAAAGTTTTTTGAAAAATATCGTATGACATATCAAATGAAAGAAATTACTGTGAGGGTTTTAATTATATTTTTTTCGTTATTTTAAAATAACTGATTTTGAAGTTATTCAAGAAATTTGACGAAAAATGACCATTCCACCCCCCCCCTTATCTCCGAAACTACTGAGCCTAAAATTTTGAAAAAAATAAAGATATTAGATCTTTACCTAAAGATTACAGGAAAACCTATAAGAAGTCTGTAGTGTTAAAATAACATGTTAAAAAAATGAAATTCGTTCGGAACCCTTTGCACGCGAGTCCGACTCGCACTGGGCCAGTTTTTTATTTTCTTTGATTTCACTAAACGAGGATGGCATAAAATGGTCAAAGTATCCTACAGCAATGAGATTTATATTTTCTGAAAGGGCTTTTTAGGCTCTTTTTTGTGTTATAGAAACCAAGGTTAATTGAGTTCCAGTTTTGAAATATTGGGAAAAACGTACACAGGCAGGTTACGACGACTTAGGACGAACCGTGTAACCAAGAGCATTGAGGCTAACACTATCTAAAGGGGCTTTTTATTAAGACCTTTATTTAATTGTTGTGTCATAAAATACATATTGAAAGTGTCCCAGTTCTGTAGTATTGGATTTAACGTAGCTATAATGCCCAAAATAAAACATATTTTTATTATCTTAAAGTGATTTATAAGCATTTTATATTATGTTCTTGAAGGCTTTGTGCCCCAGTTCTAAAATATGGATGTAAAGCAGTCTAATCGAACGTTACTCGATGAGTTAAGATAGAACGAGTAACCAACAGCAAAAATGCTCATATTATCTGAATGGGGTTTTGATGTGCTTTCTTTTATGCTACGAAAGCTAATACCATTATGTCCATATTGTGAAATATCTAGGTAACGTACACAGATCATTTTGAACATTATAATTAGTCATATCTAATAATATCCAAAATGCTCTGTGTCTAAGCGATGTAGGTAATTATTAATTACATCGCAGTTTTGAAATGCTAAGGTAAACGTGCACTTGCATTATTCGATTAGCTAACCAAATAATACTTATCAATGTTTTCTGGAAGGGTTTCTTAAGTCCTCTATAATATATAAGATAAGTTACTGTCAATTCTATATTCATTATGAAAATATTTACGTACGATTAACCTCAGAAATAAATTAATAAAACAACTAGCACTTTGCTCGCGACTTCGTCTGTGTGGATGTAGTAGTACTTCGCGAATTTGAACGTCCCAAAACTACCCTTTAAAGGTGGTAGATGGAAAATGTAGTTTTGGAAAATTTATGAAACGAGTTTTATTAATCACCCTGCCATTTTTATTGCTCTGACTGAGACCACAGGATCAGCGCAATTGTTGCGCTCTTCACCCTTTTGGGTTTTTTTCCACTTTTGTATTGTTTATACCAATTTCCAAATAAATTGAAGCGAGTAGTAATGTCGTCCTCTAAAAAACTCATCACCCCTTCAGACTAAGCGTATGCTGAGACGCAGGTGACGCAGGTCCACGCAGCGCAGGGCAGAGCAGGTTTTGTAATGCATGAACGTACTAAGACCTGGTGACGCAGGCATGCGTCTTGCCTTCTCTGCGCTTCGTTGTAGTACTGGATCAGAATTCTGTGCGACGCGACCGTATTCCACGAAACCCCAAAACCGTTCTCAAAAGTCTACAGTCTATTCATTAATTCACCTTAAAACCTAAAATATTTCAATACTTTAATTCCACTTAAGCCCCGAAACAGTTTTGGTAGAGTTAACAGCAAAATTGCAGGATACTAACAGTAAACTAATATCTAAAGCTGAATTTATATTCTTCAGAAAATCTGAAATTGTGATTTCCACACTGTCAAACTCGTCAGCTTTATTATTAGGTATAATTATATTAGTATAGACAGATGTATGTTCCCCGAATACTCGAAAATGCCTGGACCGATTTGGATTTTTTTTTTGCTCCAAAAAGAGTAGTGATATACCTATAACACCCCTATTTTTTTGGACGGGGGTACATACAAAGCGGTCACACTTACTTAAGTGCGACCGCTGTGTGTGTCTGTCTGTCTGTGGCCTGTAGTTCTTAAACGGTCATCTAAGTAAACGAATTCCAGCTATTTTGATTTAAAAGCTAAACTACTAAACAGATTTAAATGAAATTTAAATGAGACCAATCTGTAAGTATCTTCTTTCACATATATTTTTTTTAATTGGTTCATAAATGACTGAGTTATGAGGTAACAACATTGATATATAAAAAACCCAAGATGCACACTCACCATCTCAAAAACGTCCGCAAAAAACAAGCGCAATATGTATAGTTGTGCGCAAGTTTCAGTCTCGCATCGCTCGTCATACTGCACTGCTTTGTAAAAACAACTTTAAGAGATCCGTGTAAGGTTGAATTTACAAAAAAATTGCGCATCACTCGCCATACTGAACTGCTTTGTAAAAACAACTTTAAGCGATCCGTGTAAAGTTGAATTTGCAACAAAAAAATGTTTATAGTATAACTACACACAACTCACACATGAAACTTGATACATGTCAGTTTTTGACGACAGTTTCGAGTGTTGCATTTGTTCGAGACTGTGCATCTTGGGTTTTTTTATATATCAATGGGTAACAAACATAAAAGAATATAACCGAATGAGAACCTCCTCTTTTTTTTGAAGTCTGTTAAAAATATACAAATAATTGCCGTCGCTCACGGCAAAATGCTTTCCAGGGCGATTTAGGACCGGCGCACATATGGCGGAGCGCAGCGCAGATCACTTTTCGCTATCAAACTATTATCGACATTGTCTTCATTTAAATAAAATCTAAAATCAATCATCTAAAATCATCTAATTCATTCCTGAAGCGCATCGAAGCGACATCATAGCGCGCAGGAACGCAATTGCGCGAGCTTGTGTGCTACTCCGCTCGCATCCGCTTCCGTTGTTCACTTTTCGACTCTGGAAAAATTGTAACACGAATGACGACGGTGTGTCGAGTATGCGCAGTCTAGTGCATGCTCGCGCATCCGCGCGCATTCTCAGATAGAAATTAGCCTAATATGTCACTCATTTAGAAAACTTCGCGGGCATGCTCTGCACTGGGCTCCGCCATTATGTGCGAACAATAAGTTACATAAACAAAACAAAAGCACCCACTTCTTTGATCATTATTCACATGTTTCAAAAGGTGACTCCCCGGAGAGCTGATGTCAGGTTGATAAGCAGATTAAAGCTGACTGTCCTCTGAAGCGGAGAAGAGAGGAGCGGAGAAATATTACCCAACGGTATTGCATAAAATCTCAGTGACTGATATGGAGCGGAAACTTTATGCAATTCCATTGGTTCCGCACCATTGGACAGTCAGCCTAAATCTTTGCAAATAAACTTCCAAATAATAATCTAGAAATGAGCACTGGCGTCACGTTAGAGCTTCATTACACCTCGTGAAATAAACCGATTTAATATGCAAAGGGCGGCGAGCGAGGCGTGTAAACATTACAAACATTGGAGTGAGGTGAGTACACAAGCCAACGCGTGCCGTAACAACCTGCTTTCATTATTAACACTCGAAAGTTCCTCTTTTAAGTGGATCGTTATCTTTACGGCCTTTTAGGGTCTCTTGGGTAAACACGCGTTTTTGTTGATCTGCAAATTTTCTGGGCAGTCAGGGAGTCCGCCTGGGTCGCCATACAGCGCCATCGAACAAACCACCCCCGTGTGAAGCCGTCGGCAGCTCACACTCGCTCCATCCTGATTCGCTAATAGCCGACTTAGGGCGGAAGCTGTGCCGATTAGCTTTGGGACAAGTCAGCAAAAGTGCTCGCCGAAGTTCCACCTGTGATCTAGGACGGGGCTATATTATATTATTATTATTATTAGTGATGTGAGCACCCGCCGGTGGTCGACATCGCGACCCATAAAATACCATGGACTCAGTCTTCTCGAGCTCCCCCTTAACACCTAGCGCTTCGATGCGTCTGATGACCAGAGGCGCACCTTTAGTGGCCAAGCATGCTGCCTCCTCAAAATTTCCTCGTCGGGCTGTGATGAGAGTATCGTCAGCATAATAAGTGACCCCCAGCCCGAGTGAGAGAGCAACGCGAAGGACCCAATCGTAAGCCACGTCCCACAGTAGTTTTCCTAGGACTGACCCCTGTGGAACACCACACGTGATAGGCCGCCGCACGATTTCTTCATTGCGTCACTGGTAACTTGCACATCGCCCCCTCAAATAGTCTGCCAAGGTACACGGGCAACCCAAAAACGGAGCACCTGTGCGATTCAGCTGAATGGCAAAGTATTAAACGCATTGGTGATGTCTAATGACACCGCCAACATTACCTCCCGTTGTCTGACCGCATCTTTCACTTGGGTTTTGAGACGCATAATGGAGTCCACGGTCGAACGCCCGCCCTGAAAACCAAATTAGTCGTCCGACAAATTTAGGCCAATCGTATCCAAATGCCGGACGATGCGGGTAGCGAGAATCATCTCTAGCATTAGGCCGAAGGAGACTCTGGAGGCGATCCAGCCTTTTGCAGTAAAATCAAACTACTTTCAGAAAGGTAGTGGCACGATGGGTTCAGCTCCCATCGTTGCCATACCCGAACCCCTTCTGGCGAGTGGGATTCGCCGTGTCCTTGATCCATTGAATGGTTACTTTGTTGTATCTACCAACCTGGTTGATACGTTGGTGACAATCGAGGATCAGCCCAGAATTAACTGTGACTCTATTTAGTGCTTGCAGGGCGGCCGTTCTGTCCGAGAGTATGCGTAATGAGTGGTCCTTAACTTATCTGGTTAGGATGGCTGAAGCTGCCAGAGAAATGACCATGCAAGCAGCTTGAAACACTGTTGTGAACACCCACCCCATGATGTGGCTTTGTGAATGTTGACATCCTCTGAGTAGATTCCCGTACATGTGCCAGGCGGGCTACTCTCTAAGTCCGAAGTCCGTAGTTTCGGGTTTAGTTGCTATTATATTCTAGTCCGTATACCTACGGACTTACGATTAGTCCCGAATGATTGACAACACGATTTGATAGTAACTGTCAAACCATGTTGACATTAATTCTTAGTGGTTAGATACGGAGTAGAACGTCGAAAAATTTGAGAGTAGCCGGGGAGTACCTGTTTTTAATACATCAGTGAAGATTCGCAGCTCTGCAGGGCACAACATTTTGTGGGTGTTGATTGATTTCTATGGGTTTATAATAGCCTGAATATAAACGAATTTTATTTTTTTATTTACAACCCCTCGCAGCGGTGATCTTCAGACAATTGGATTTTGATTTTTTTTATGAAAGACATAGAATGGAATAGAATAGAACTTTTTATTTTTTCTGTTTTTTTTTTTCTCTTTTTTCTTATTTCTCTTTTGTTTGGGACATTGAATGCTTTTGTTATGGGGAGAACATTATTGAGCTCCGCGAGCAAAGGTAGTGTGTTGTGTTTCTTTCTAACCCCAGATATCCAGTGTTTTAAGGCGGTCTGTTGCCGTCATCGCTTCCTGTTGTATGAACATATGGAGGGGGGAGTCCCAGTATGGCTTCCAGCGCCGCAGTTGGAGTAGTCCTATGCAGCCCGTCATCGCCATTCAGGCCAGCCTTTGCATGCGTTGTAGTTTACGGCTGTAACTAGCTTTGTGCGGGCTCACCACACCACTGCCCCGTAGGTGATCATGGGCCGAATTACTGCGCTGTACAACCAGAGTATTATTTTAGGAGATAGCCCCTACTTCTTACCTATCATTTTCCTGCATTGCCAGAGGTGATGCATGGCCCTAATTAGTTTGTAGTCGAAGTGATTACTCCAGTTTAATAGTCTTATATCTGACGATTCATCAGAGAATGATAAATGAATACCAACAATAGATCAGAGCGAGGGCCGCTGTGCTACCTGAATCACCAGAGTCTGACCTTCCATCCACTGACGAATTCAGTAACGGTGTCAAGAGACTAACTCTCAACGAATCATTAGGTGAAGATAAAATATCTAATAGAATAGTGGGAATGTGGAAAAGAGAGTAAAGTCCCGCAAACTTCCATTAAAAGAGAGGATACACCGACCAGAAAAAAAAAATATCTTTAGACGGTGTTGTGCCTGGTGGGCAACTGCCCGATTCAGACTGTTGTATTATGTTCAAAGCGCACGATAAAATCTGATACCGTGATGAAGGATTTCGTCTTAGTAGTTCGCTGCTTGTTAGATAGATGGCACTGCGGTTCCCCTTGTTGCGATGTAGATTTGCTCCGTTGGTTCGTCTTGTGGCGGCATAGATTTTTAAAGAAGCGTGTAAAACAGCGGGCGACACGATCTTATCTGTATATAACCGATGCATTGCAGAAGGTATTTTTCCTCGAATATGGCGACAAGGCTTTATACGCATAATTCTGAAGAGTGCCGACAAGCTGCCGTCACTAATCGTACCGGCCCATAACACTACTTCCATCTTTGGGAAAACTCATCGTTCCACGTTTGCTACCGAATGGATCTCATTTTTTTATTAATAAATACTCAATTTGGCTTCACTATTGGATACAAATACGTGATTGGAATCTTCTTCGACATATCTGGCGTTTTTGATGACGTATGGTGGCCGAAAGGGGCGGCAAGGCCAAGAGCACCGAAAATGCCCATTTTTTCGTCGCAGAGATCTCCGTAATGGTTATACATTTTTAATCGGAAAAAGTGCAGTCTATAGCCAAGTCTTTAAAATAAAGCATTTTACAAAGATATTATACAAACAATGTCCAGTTCATTGAAAAAAAAAGACGTCATAAGAAACACACTAACTACAATTTTTCCTGGCGAAATGCTCAAAATTTTGAGTGGTAACCACCATCTTTTTTGTAACTATTCAATAGGAAATTTAATAAAAATGTAATTAACTAAAGCATTTTACTATAACAAAAATACACTTCAATGTAATTTTGGTTTTGTAAGGATTTTTTATCCGATAATCCAATGGGAATTCCCTGATTTTTGCGTTCTGTCAGTTTAGAATCCTATCTGTGGGACTTGATTGGGAGCAGACCTATGTCTAAATTTATAAAACCATTGTATTTATTAAAGTGTCCACTAACGCTATAAATATAAGTTTTATGATGGAGTTTGCATAAACCATTGTACAGTAACAAGTAACGAGTGGTACTTAGAGCTGTAAAAAGTAAGTAAACACATGCAAATTACGGGTACACTACATTAATATGAAAAACTTTATTCCGAAAGTTACAAATACGAATTTCAAAATATCGATTTTCATAATTCTGAATGGTTCAAAATTCCTAATATAACAACTCCTTTACATTAATCCTTTTCTTATAATTCCGACATATCAATATTTCTAATGGTTATAATTACTAGTCTTAAAATACCGAGTTTCAATAGGTCAAATAACAAAAAGAATTCCGATTATTAAGATACCTATTAATCAGAATTCCGAAATAAAAAACGCTTTGTAAAAAACTTAATTTTTATTGTTTACTTTTTTTGTGGCTATAATCTACTAATTAATACATGCTTAATTTTTTTATTACTTATAAAATAGCTACCTATCCTTCTTTAGCGATTAACTGTTGTATAATCCTACTTTAACTATCACTTGTTGTATAACACAAAAACAACAGGCTTTACATACACACATGGGTAGGCCTACAAAAAATGCTAGACAAGTCTGCACTAAAATCTGTGAGTGAACAATAAATCACCCCTATTTTCCCCCCTCAGGGTATAATTTTTTTTTCACAAATTTATATGGGACCACTTTCGAGATATATTCTATCCAAAAAAAATTATCAATGAATTATCAAAATCGGACTACTCTGTAAAAAGTTATGCGTGGTCATACATTATAATCAATGAATGAACAATCAATCATCCCCTGTTTTCCTACCCAGAATTAAAAACCTAATGACAGATGCAAGCATGCATGCAAGCAAGTAAGCATGCAAGCAAGCATGCAGGCAAGCATGCAAGCTAGCAAGTATGCAGCATGCAAGCAAGCATGCATTATGCAAGCAAGCATGCAGTATGCAGCAGGCATGGTTTCTGTCACGGCTCCGGCGCTGCAGGGCTCCGGCGGTCCCCCGCAAACTCATCGTCGCAGATGGTTTTAACGCTCGCCACCGCGTTCGTGTTATAAAACCTGCTCCTCAGCTCGCGGGCCACCTCGCCCCTCCGCGCCTACGTGGTCTTAAATTACACTCTAGGGGTAGGGCAGACAAGACTATGTGGAGTCGGTCTTACAGCGATTCGTTTCTGTCACTTTTGTAGCAAAAAATATTGACTGTTTAAAACAATATTTTAAATTCAGGTTCAAAATTCTAAAAAATATTCGTTAGGTATATTAAACAGGTGACTTTTGACCGTAGTTATTTCGAAAATAGTCAAAATATCTTTGGATATTTTAATATGTAACGAACTGAATATTATACTGATTGAACCTAAACCAAAATCTTAATTTTAGCAGTTTGTTCGAAGTATTGAAAATCGGAATGTCGTTTTTCGGACCGAAAACGCATGCAGTGTACAACAATTGCCGTGCCTTAAAATGAAAATCCTTGTTGCTGCAAAAAACTTGGACATCATTCCATTTCAAAGTCTTTAACCATGGGATGTCCTCAGGGCTCACTTATCGGTACATAATAATATGTATGGAATTTCGGTTTCGATGATTTCCGCGCGCTTCCGCTCATTGTGTTTACTACGGTTTACTAATGAAAAGCATAAAATATATTGGCACAATTTACATTGGCTTAACGAAATTCAGCATAATGATCATTACGCATAATATTATTAGGCATAAATGAATTGCCATAATGCTTGTTGCCATAAATACTGCTAGCATAATAATAATGAAGCATAATATTATAAAGCATAATGTTATAAACGCATATGGTTCATAAAAAAATAACAAGGAAGGGATGGCGGGGTTTATTCGCTCGCTTCGCTCGCTCACTCGACCCCGCCATCCCCTTTAACCTAACCTCTCTGAGTCGTGGTGCCCCAAGCCCAGAGTTAGCTTCGCTCACTCTTGCATAACTCCAACTTATGCCGAAACATATAAGACTAAATGATAGTTATGCTAACCTTTGCATTATGCCAAAGCATTATTATGCAGCAGTATTATATGCTTGTCGCCAAGCAGCGCCATCTAACAATTAGTTTTGTGTTTATGAACTAATTACATCGTTACCGGAAACGCAAGCGGGCCCTACCGCTTGGACACGATCGTCGATAGAGGGGATGCAGCGGAGACTGGAGAAGGGACCGAGTGCTGCGACAGTCGAGCTCCTACAGTCTTGGTAGACGCTCAGTACCAACCCACGTGTTTGTTTCTTGTGTTGTAAAATCGTTATTTTAAGTGAAATTATTTTGATTTAAATCGTCTTTCGTTCGAGTGCCCATGACAGTGCCTACATTCTCACAAAATTATGGCGGATCGTGATGAAGACCCGATACTTCGCATCTCGGCCACACATGATGCGACATGCTAATAAAAGTTATGCGAAAACGTTATGCCAAACTATATCATGCCTTAAAATTTTATTTTAAGTTTACTACTGTACTATATCTAAGATGTATAAATAAATTCTATTCTATAATGCGGCTGTTTATGAACCGGTTATGGGAACGATGGCTTTCTGCTCATTGAGATAAGTACTTGAGCTGTACTCGAGAACTTGATTCATTCGTACGACGTGACTACTTACGATTGATTCGAGATACATGATTTTATCTCAGAGTGTACCAAAGTTTGACTATGGCTCCCAATAATATCGAAACGGCTTTCTTCCTCGTTGGCCTAGTGACTATAATGAGCAGAGATCCTGGGTTATTTTATCGGGTCGGGCAAAGTGTTATCTGGGATGTTGTGTCAGTTCTATCAGTGACAAGAAATACTTATTCCTTCTTTCTTTATAGCCTCGTCAACAATTGCTTTTTTGTTCATTTTTTTTCAGTAGTCTCGTAAATATATGAATGAGGTGTCATTCGATTCGGATAAACATGTAGAAGATTTTTGAAAAAAAAATAAGTACGGTTCGAAAAATCTGTAAAAGATATAAACAATTTACTGAAAAAAGAAATAAATAGAAGTTTAAATGCACCTTTAGACGTTGTTTTTAAAAAGCTTGATATTGATTGGACAAATTATTTTCCATCCCATAAAGTATCATAAAATCATAAACAAAGATACTTATTAATATTGCCAAGTTAAACAACAGGAACAATAGAAAATAAAAGTCTCTCTGAAAATTGAACACATAATGATCAAAGATTTTCCAAGAATTTATTACGCTTGGTGTTCGTGAAAAGGAATATCTTTCTTTCTTTGTATGGAGCAATAAGACGCGCAATTTGTCTGCTGAGTATACGCTATCATTATTATTCTGTTTTTGTTCCTAATTATTGTTCCTCATTAAACACGCTAAAGGTACTCGTTTAAAAAGGTCTATGTTCCTGGAATAATTATATTATTCGGAAATACTTGGTAAGGTTTTATTCGATTTAATAAAATCCATGCTTCCATAATTTGGACACATGGATTTTGTTAGTGCGAAAGTAACTCTGTCTGTAATCTATTCACGTTTTAACGGCTGAACGGATTTGGCTGATATTTATCACACGATTAGACTATGCTCTGGACTAGGACATAGGATGCTGACTCTGTTTCCTGGGAATATAATATTATCTATGGATAATTTCCGACTTTTACGTGGGTGCAGTAGCTGGGAGGGTAAGAAATAAGCAACTACATAAGAGGTAGTCTGCAAGTGGCACTAGTGACTGAAAAGCTGTGTGGCAATAGGTTGTCATAGTATGCAGAGTTTTTTTTTTATCGGGACCACTCGCTGTTCACCTCTCTAAGGGCGGTTACTGTTCAACCGGGCTAGCCTGTGGTGGCCTGGTATGCAGAGGAGTCGGGAATTTGTCGCGAGAAAAGTTTTGAGTGCGAATGTGGAGTGCTATAAGAACAGGGATAAAGATGGCTAGATAATATCTAAAAATGGTGCGACTAGTGCCCGGTTTCTGAGAAACTTTCTTAGGTAATTTTCTGTCCGTAAACACATGCACTCAAAAACCGAGCATGATACTAAAGAAAAACTTGTAAGAAGAAGACATGTTGCATCGACCTACCTATAACGAGATAGATAAAAATACAATATATACATTACTAGTGGACGTCACGCGGTTTCACCCGCGTAGTTCCCGTTCCCGTGGGAGTACGGGGATAATATATAGCCTATGTTACTCCCTGATAATGTAGCTATCCAATGCTAAAAGAATTTTTCAAATCGGTCTAGTAGTTTCGGAGCCTATTCAATTCAAACAAACAAAGCTTTCCTCTTTATAATATTAGTGTAGATTGTGCACTAAAAATAGTTACAGAACTTTTTACACAAGGTGACGAGATTTCTTTTTCAAAGTTTTAAAACTTTGAGCCATCCATATTTAAGTCTTCTTTATTACGTTACAGTTCCTTCACGATGCTATCAGCAAACAGCTCATCGACGTGATTTGCATAGAGATGAACATTGAAAGGGTCCTGAAGGGTATATACCTACCTAACGGGAGCGAAACTGCGGCTGAAATCTAGTGGCTCAACTAATATTATAAATAAAAGAGTGTAATAGTCAGTTTGTAATCTCGGGAAGTATTACAAAAATACAAAAAAGCTATATAATAGTTGAGTGAGAGAATATGCCTAGGTAGCGAACTCAAGAGAGTCGAGAATGGCTATTAATAATAAGGAACCAGCCCCAAAATAATTCCACAAGATATTTAATTCTCCGTCATAATTGTGGTTTCTTAACAAACGGAACAACGGATATGGTTAATGTTATTTATGAGTCGTGCATTCCTTGCTGCTGAATAAACGTTACAATAGGGTTTCTCAAAATACCGGGGTTTTCCAAGTACATGCGACATTTGAATGCGAAGCGGTGACTCATTGTGGGAGATGGCCGCGGGGACGCGGGGGCGCGGAATGCATTAATGTAAAACCGCCCCAGCACTTCACTCAATGATGACGACATAAATACTAGTTACAAGAACCTTATGGCAGCAGAAGATTTTATCTATGGCTATGTACAAATAGGTAATATTATAGATGTGGGAGGCTCGAAATGTGAGATTAGCAAATCGCTAATTGTTGGGATTCGGTGGATATCACCGGATGATTTAAACACGATAAGATTGTATACTTACTGCTCCTATGTATTTCCTAAGAAGGTCTGTGAATCTAAATAAGTAATTTCATCACGTTGATGGGCACACAAAGTAAAGTGTCTGCTCATCTTATTCAATGTCCCGCTTTTGAACGTCAGCGGTACGTGCGACCTCCCTTTAGTCATTTACAAGAGGTCAACCTCAACAGACCCCATTGTGTGAGAACCATAGAGCCGTAAGACGACAGAAGTTGCATTCATTTTGTTATAATAGAGCAATCAGCTTGTACGCTACTTTATACTACTACTTTTTTGTCAGGCGTTTAACAAGATATAATCTGAGAAATATTTGATTAGTGAGTAAATACGCAACGCTATAAAGTTTTGATTGCCTCTAAACTTGGCCTTAGTGGAAAGCTCCTCTCGTAAATTAATGGGAGGTTATGCCCAAGAGAAGCAATCTCCTAATATTTATTAGTTAATGAAGGTCGTCACAAACTCTTAATTAACTTGAAAGTACAGAGCTATCAAGTTAATTAAGAATTTGTAACGACCGCGTTAGAGCTTAGCCAATATTTAAGTAAAAGGTAGTCGTTTTCAAGTGTTCATCTTTAAAAGCTGTTGTTAAGTAAATTCTTATCTGCGAACTACCACCTACAACCAACTATCACACGCAAACTTTTCTAAATTAAAATCAGAGTAGCTATAATTTTTGCACCATACGAAAAAATACATCCTTTTTTAAACGGTTTTATTTAGCTTGCCTTATTAGTTGTTTATAGTGGGAGAGCTACTGAATCATCCGCTAACCAGTTTCCCACAAAGCTAGATTTTTTTAAAATCATATTTTACTATCTATCAATTAATAAAAAACCATTCTGGCAGGCATCTCGCGGTTGCGCCCCCATCCATTAAAGTTTTAAAATGTCAAAAAATATATATTTCATCAAGGCTACAATGTTAATATGTTGTGATTTACATAATTACGTCTAAGTGAAAAAAATGACACACTAGATGGGATTTTAGGGAATTCCTCCCATAAAGGGATGGAATTGGGGTTGGAAGTTTGTATGAAAAATCTTATTGCTTAGGCCGATATTGGAAACTCGGTACGAATGCTGATCTAATTACTTTATCCACAACGAAGTTATAGGGGGTCGAAATGGCCTGAACTGCTTCGAGAAAAGGATGGTACGGCCGTGCCGCTTTCTAAAATCTAAACAGTTGAAGTCTAGACAGATGTAGTTAACTCTACATAGATCTTGTCTAGAACTTCTCAGTAGCAATCAGAGTTTTGATTTATAAGAATAAAGCAATTAAAAATTTTAAACAAAAAAAATATCGTGATAGTAATCAAAACTCTTTCAGAATAAGCTCCACACAAGTCTTAAATTTTTCACAAAAAGAAAAAAGCGAATTCGAAGAATTAATCATACTGAGCGCTCCCGTTTATACAAACACATATTTTCAATCCTTTGAGAGTACAATACAAATAACACTTTCAGTTTCTGAAGCTTTTTTGACGATAAAACTGTGGTGTATAAGATTTGTTCCATTACACTTAAACGAACGTACACGATGACAGTCTCCTTCGGGGACGGAGAAGGGAACAAATGTGCGCTATACATCTAAATCTTTCGAATAAAATATCATTCGGTGCACGAAACGTCCCAAGTCCCGAAAGAACCTCCCATGATATTTGTGACAAGAGTCAAGTAAATTTACGGTTTTTCCGTGAAATGTGTACGTATACATGTAACTATATTAAATATAAAATTACTTAGGCACGACTTCTAGGTCCTGTTCTCCGAGTATAAAGCTTTAAATCTTAAAATAAGTTGAGTAAAATCATGAAAATTAAGAAAATATTGATGAAGTTTAAGCTCACCTAATAATATTTTCAATTAGATTTTTTTTATGAAACATAGATAAACCCACCCATGTAGATACCCTTGATGATACCCTTGTAAATACTTTTTAAATCTATGAATGTAGATGAAAATACGTTGTACGTGTACATGATTTTTCAGCTGAAACTGATTAAGATTTACATTTTTTTTTCTCTTGTTTTTAAACAAATTAGAAAATTTAATCTCAAAAAGGTAAGTAAAAGTACAACAACTAGAGTAATATCGACAAAGTTTGGAATAAAAAGTTGTCTTAACTAAAACATTCAAAAGAGGCCGTTCAAAAGAAGTCACAAACCTGGCCAATTAAGATGAAATGATTAATATTTTTACAAGCTCAGCCTTCAAAAGGAAAATAAATAAAACATTTGTTTTATGGCATCCTGTTTTAGGGTTCCGTACTTCAAAAGGAAAAACGGAACCCTTATAGGATCACTTTGTTGTCCGTCCGTAAGTATATTAAGACCGTTTATCTCGGGAACGCGTGGAGATATCAAATTGAAATTAAAACCATACACTCAGGTCTATATCCCCTTGCAACTGTGAAAAAATCAAACTTCTAAATAAACTTAAAAAAGATACGGTCGTTTATGCCGCAATAAACGTATTTTTCGACACTCTCAAGGGAATCAAAATGTATAGGGTTTTCCCGTTGACCTAGAACTATGAAATTTGGCAAGTAATACCGTCTTATACTACAAATATAGGGAAAAGTCTGAAAACTACACATTTGTAATTAAATCATTAAAAAATATAGCCTGTATGTAAAGTAATTTTTACGGAACCCTCGGTGGGCAAGTCCGACTCGCACTTAGCCGGTTTTTTTTGATTTGCAGGAGAATAATTTTGGAGTGGATCATCTGAGTTGGAATTTTGCCTGTCTATAAAATGATATTGAATAGGTTGGTGAGGTGGGGAAGCAGAATTACAGATATATGTAATAGTGCATGGTCTTGAGCACTCGGTCTAGCTGTGTTTGTATTGCGTTGATTCTAATTTATTTAATTTCCTTCAACAAGTATTCGAATACCAGCAAATTTTAATAATTTTTAAAACATTTTTAAATAAAGCTGTCTAAATTTCCACACATTTTTGTCAGATTGTGAATGAGATGCAAATGCAAACGTTTCTTAAAAGTTAGTAGAATTGACACTCAGTTCTTTGTGTTATTTTTTTAATAGTATATCTATCTAAAAAATAGACTTCAATTTAACTTAATACGATTATCATCTACTGTATTTTTCTCTTCATTTTGTAAAACAATTCGAACTCGGGCCATTTTCAGCGACAAAAGCGTTTCAAGTTAAGACAAGTTTTCGAGAGTCGAAGGTTGGTTCATCTTTGGTGGGCAATATTAGTATATGGGTCGATAACCTTATTGTATAGCTGACAATCACGGGGGTGCAATTTGGCACATGTGTGTTTTAAAGTCGAAATATTTTTCAAGATAAATTGAGATGATCGGGACAAAGTAACCATAAAAAATCTAAATCGTTTCCAGCAATACCCACTAGTTCAGTTTTAGTTGAAGTATATGAGCAAAGCCGGGCGAGTCTGCAAGGGTAAGACCCCGTCGAGTGGGCGCCACCAACCGCCGCCACGGCGCCTCTGCGTCGAGACGCCCCGCCAAGCCTACAACTATGTATTAAGGGATGACTAAATTGATTTAGGCTGTGTTCACACCAACAATCCTGCATCACCCGAAAAGAGCTGGTGGCTCAAACGCGACTGCGGATGTAACGGAGGCCATCTTAGTGGATGCTCGTGGTTGGGTAATAACATCCTCACGTTAAGCTACGCTGTCGAGCTATTGGATAGGTGTTAGTCAAACGTTAAGATGAGTGTTTCGAGGTCGGTCAAATGGATGGGCGACTATCCATTAAATAACAAGACCCCTCCATATCTCTGAAAGCACGCTGGTCCCGGTTGGTCTCTGTTATTCGTAGATCTATAAAATTCGTCACGGGTAGTCAGAATTCCGAGAGCCTAACATCCAGTTTTAATCAAAACAAGGTATCATATTAGCAAGTAACTAGGTTGTAGCATTATCTCACATTTTATCTTAAGAAACAGGCTAAAATTTATTTGTTTATTTCATCGTTTGAAATACGTCAATCAGCAATATGTCAAGTAACTAAACTTGCCAGCTTACGAAAAAAATTAAGTTTAGAAACTGGCTTCTGCCTCGCTTTCATCTGCATGAATTTCAGAACTAGGTCTAGAAGGAAGTGAGAATAATTCAAAAAATGTATAACCCATAATCATAAAGAGGGAAATGAGGTCAGTGGCCTCAACACCAACTGAAAAAGAAAAGATGAGTAAATAAATATTTGTCAGTCTCGAAAATTTTACTCCTTCATGATTCTGACCTCCTTGTAGTTTGTAAGTCTTTAGTCTCTACTGCTCATAATTCTAGCTCCAAACATACCTACTTATTCGTGATTCTATTAGATATCGACGCCTTTATTTAGATGATTTGATGTATATTATTTGATTTTAAAATTCACTTTTTTGGATTGATTTCTTAATAAATATTTATGCATCAAGTATTATGATACAGTTTTTAATTGAGTTCCAAAAGGAGAAGAGGTCATTAATTCGACGGTTTTTTTATGTTCGTTAATATTATATTGTTACGGGTAATTCTATAGAATACCCAGGCAATGTAATACCTAAAACATTCAGGTAATGTATGAAATATTATTCATTTTATACTTTGCCTTGGTATTCTATACAATACCGAATACGCAGCCGATAATGTGTGTAAAAGGCAATAGCTAGGAAGGAGAAGACGTGTGGGGGCAGCAGTATCGCTAAGTTCACACGACGACATAAATTTCTTAGCCGGATCTGATTTTTACAGGATACGGTTTGGTCACAATACAATTTATATGAATGAGTTTACACGTGCATTCGGTTTTAATATCCGAAAAATAACCGAAACAGGCAAAACTTAAGATCCGATTGTGTTGTGCGTAATTGAGCGTAAGTCCGTAGGTGATTCGGAGTAGAATATGCCCGCAACTAAGCCTGAAACTACGGACTTTCGGCTTAGAAAGTAGCCCCCCAGATTCGGTCTCACGTCACGAAACCGAATATGGTTCAGCGGTAGTAGCATTTCAATACATTCGTTCACATGAGCGGGTTTTTACCGAATGCCAGAAATCAGAATCAGATGCGACAAGTAGGGCGCGGAATTAGATTTTTTTTCCCTACATGTTGAGAATTACACGGCAGGGAGCTTCTTAAGGGGGGAAATTTTCCATTAATTTTACGATAGGACACACCGTTTTCGAGATGTAAGCAAATTAAAAAAAAAAAAAACTGTTTTTGCAATCGAAGTCAAGGGGTTGGCAGTGTCAGAGCGCTTTCCTGCAAAAACCGAATGGCGTATTCACGCGGTGACACGCCATTCGGTTTTTTTTTTCAGAAAAGTAAAACCGAATGCTGTGTGAACAAAGCATTCCAAGTATTTGCGCCGCTTGAGGGCCTCAGCAGCCGCAGCAGCAGCGCCGCCACAGCTCGCCGTACTTGGAACATGTGATTGCGCAAGGGTGTCGATACATGTAGCGTCCCACACCAGAGGCCTACCCACCTTCCACCAACGTCATATCATCTGGTCTCTTCCCCTCGTCACGTACCAAGCCACTAGGTTCTAATGCTGCAGGTACACAGGCGGTGACAAGAGCTCGACTAATAATTTCATTGATGCTAGCGTGCCGTGTTATGCGGCCTGCGCTCTTGCAGCAGGAAAGGCCATGGTGTCCGAGGCTGTCGACAGCTACTCCGCAGTGACACCGATACTGAGCAACACAAGGTGCGCTTAAGCGGGGACAGACCGCGATCCGAAACGATGCGTCATCCATCATAGTACCTATGGTGAATTACGGGAGTGCATGAAGTCACAAACCCGACTCCCACTCTTCCACAGCTAACAGAACTATTCGATGATGTTTAAATCAAGTTATTCCGTACAATACTGCAGTGCGGCACATCCCATCGTCTCTGAGAGGTCAGGTTGTCGGGCAAATCCGAGTTGGGACAAGCCATTTTCCAAGCATTCAACGCATCGGTCAAACACGGTCCCTCAAAATTAACCAGTCAGGATGATAAAATATTCCTGGTTAATGTATCAGTACTGTGGACCGAGGAGAGGAAGGCCGGTAAATTAATACTTGAAATTTTGCCCATGCGAATGGGAAGTGTGGCTTGCTGCCATGCTCGGTCGTCCAAGGCCACATTTAGGATTTAAGAAAATGTGTTTCTAATAATTTTTCTACTTTTCCAAAAGATGTGAATGTTTCCATAGGTGGGAGGAGCGAAGGCCATATGTGAATTTTGGTCCAAAGCAACAGTATCGAATAAGTGTAAAGGTCGAATGCATGTAAATTTTGAAAAGTCTTTCCGAAACATCATTAAAATTTTGTATTTTCTGCTCAATGAATGTTGGAAAGGATTCATCAAAGATTGGGGAGCCCAGGAGGTGAAGAGAATTCTTATCAGTGATTATGATATTCGGAGCTATAGTGTTAAATTTTGCTCAGGTAGTCTGTCTGTCAGTCGTTTGGGGGAGGTAAATTTCGCATTTCGAAAGGTTGAGTTCTAGCCCAATTAAACTAAATTTATCCACCAAAAAAATTAAATCTATAAGCACTGTATCTACATCACCTCCTAGAGTTCCGTCATCCAAATACCAAACATTAAATTTAGAATTTAGCTGCCGAATTATGGGAGTTATTGCCAAACTGAAAATGACTGGCCCAAGAGGGACACCTTGTTGACAACCGACTGCTGACTCCAAAAGGTTTTCTTTATAAAATAATTAAGAAGGATGCCTATGTAACATTGATGAAAAAAACTGTAAAGAAGGATGGTCACGGCCCATACAAAATTAACCCACCTCTGACAGAAATCACACATATCCTAGTTTGTTTGTCGTCTGAAATATATGAGAGAAATACTTTTTTTTTCTTTTTAGAATTCGTTGGCTAACCCATAAATACATGGTGGAAAGTGTTATTTCAAACGAAATATAGAAAAGCTATTTTTCATACACTCTCGCTGGCATAATCATCGTCCTTAGGCTCATTTGAATCCGTCTGATGGGCACTATTCATTGTTGTTAGGAACAAGGGTCTGGTGATAGTGACCAGAAAGGTGGATAGTGGATCTCTTAGTTGACTACTAGTTTAACCATCGTATTTGGGCTCATTTGAATCCGTCAGATGAGCACTATTAAATATTGTTGTGAACAAGGATCTGATGATGGAGACCAGAAAGGTGGATAGTGGATCTTTTAGTTGATACTAGTATAACCATCGTGTTTGGGCGCATTTGAACCCGTCTGATTAGCACTATTTATTGTTGTTAGGAACAAGGATCTAATGATGCAGACCAGAAAGGTGGATAGTAGATCCCTTATTTGGGAATAGCCATCGTGTTTGGGCTCATTTGAGTCTTTCTTATGAGCACGATTCATTGATGTTGGGAACAAGGATCTGATGATAGAGACCAGAGAAGACAGAGAAAGTGGATAGTGGATCTCTTAATTAGCTACCAGTAAAACCACCGTATTCCGTGTCCATTTGAGTCGCTGTGATGAATACTATTAGTTACAGCTGACATAAATAGTACTTGTTAGGAAAATTCAAATGATACCAAACACGAAGTGTTTAAGAGTCGTCAACTAGGAGAGGTACTACTCACCTTTACGGTTTCCATCATCAGATTATAATTGTTACTAGCTACGATGAATAGCACCACCCCTTACGATTCATATGAGCCCAACCACGATGGTTAAAAGAGCAGGTAACTAAGTGAGCCACTACTCACATTTATGGTTTCCATCAGCAGATCGAAAAATTACCTTAAATTTTATAGTCTATGTTACTCCCAGACAATGTAGCTATCCAATGCTAAAAGAATTTTTCAAATCGGTCCAGTAGTTTTGGAGCTTACTCAATTCAAACAAACAAATCTTTCTTCTTTATAATATTAGTATAGATTGAGTCTTCAATATAGCCTTCTGCAACTGTATTGGACTTCCACCCGCCGTGACGTTTTAAAGTGGTGAGATCGGCTCCGGAATCAGCCAAGAGCGTTGCCGAAGTTCTCCGAAAGCAGTGACCCGGGTATAGCTGAGGCTCTTGCAGTTTTAAGAAAGTGGCAATTTCTCGCGGTGTAGCACCTATTTTACTATAGTATTGTATGAAAAATCGGTCGGTTTTTATATTGGCTGGACGTTGGTATTTTTCTACAATAGTTACATATTCTTCACGTACGACAAAAGACCTGTCAAGGTTCGTCTTCGTATTTTGTTTCGTAATTTATCTGAATGCTTTTCGATATTATTAACTGTTACACTAATTCCTATGATCAGTACAACCGGTAAGGAAAATATTACATAATTAATATGCATAATTTAACATTTACAGCATCTTTTACATATCGTAATAAATATTTTAACAGTATTGCTAAGCCAGACTAGGATTCATTGCGCCTCCAAAAATTAGTAGTAGGCAGTAAGTACCTTTATACATAACAGTCTACACACAAATTTTAATAACTAACAACATAGATTCATAGGTACCACTTACTTTAGTGGCAAGAAAATTGCAGTCCGGAGCTTTATTAAGAAATTTTTCTATGTAATTTTGGACTTTTTAGCCCAACTGATATATTCTTTTTAGAAAAGATACGAGTTTTGTGTATGTTTCAATATGCATGTTATGTTTTGTTTTTAAAGTAGTTTTCAACATTGAGTAAATACTCCACAGTGTAGATGATCGCCTCGTCTGTGATAAATCTAAAAAATAAGATAGCAACACCGTCTCCGAAAAACTGCTTGCGCCCTTTGTAAGTTTCCATTCATTGAAGACATGGTATGCTTTCAGATATTTCTCGCGAGACTTCTCAGGTATGAAACTTAATTCTGCATTAATAACTTGTTGTTTTACCTTTCCGGTGTTAAAATATCTTTCTCGTCGCTAGTATCACTCATATTTTACGATTATTTTAATATTTTTTAACTTTACGCCAGCCACGAAATTTTATTCCCGCTCTTTTATTTGAATTAAGGCGTGTTCGGAAATAGCACCCATGATATTTTATTATTCAAAATATATTACGTTACATTTTTGAAACTAGAAATAAATGTTTAAAGGTTAACTATCAGTTTTATTTGCAGTAAATACTTATTTTCGTTTAAATACAACAATAAGTTAAAAATCCAATTTTGCAAAAAGATAATTATGACTTTTAATGTAAATTACATTAAAAGACATAATTATCTTTTTGCAAAATTTCTTTAGTTAGTACGAAATTCCAAACGTGTTTGTCTTTGAGGTCGAATTCAAAATCGGAACTTCGAAAGGGCTTGCCATTGTATCTCTCTCTTTCTAATGGCGGGAAAGAGATGGAGTGTGAATGTTTCGAATTGTATAATATTAACCCAAGGCTGAATAAGATATTCCAAAAAAAAAGTTATTTGGTCTCATTCTCTCAGTGAGCAAAATCGCATTTTGCTCTCTGATTTCAGGCTGCAAAATCTTCATGTTTGAGCTACTGAAGTGAAAAGAAATATTGTGACTTGCGTGAGCAAAATTTTTAAACTTTTCAAGAAGGAAATGGTATCTCTAGTGAATGCCTATCACACCTAAACACATTTAGTGTACAAATCAAAGCCAAAAACGAGATATTGTGTTTCCATGGTTTTTAAACATTTTTCTCGATTTTATTATTTTTTCTTAAACTATAGTAGTTAGAGCCGGCGGAGTTTGAATAAAAGCTAAACTAAACTGTTAAGTTCTAGTTTAGTTTGATTGTTAGCTTTCCAAAAAACACATAAAACTAGCATGTCCGCAACTAAGGCAAACTAACACACTGTGCAGGGTTCGTATTTGAATAGTCGAAAATTAAAATACCTACGGGTAAAATGTCAATGTTCAAAACAACAAAAATTTAAATATCGATTGGATATTTAAAAACATCGAAAATTCGGAGGTTTTTAATTTTCAAATACGTACCCGGTTGCAGCAATAAGATCCGACAAGCCTAAATTTTTCATGATATAATTGTTTTGAAAGCAGTTTACATCGTCAAAAAAAAAAAAACTAAATGGCATCCTGATTATTTTCAACCGCCAATATTATCGTTTTTCTTTTTTTTTTTTGAAATGTACATAACGGTTTTTGGTTTACTTTCTTCGTTTTTTGACACCGACTTATGAAATTAAAGTTATATTATAATTTTACGTGTTTGTTATGAAGGCGATTACATTTTTTAAAGTTCTTGACTTTTCAGTGGTGATTCTTCACAACTAAATTGACATTCTCATGTGCGTGTGCATACCCTTTCACAGCGTACCGGCGTGATGTTATGTTATGAACTCGTTAACAATAAACATACATGCGATTTCAGTAACCCCGTTCCATTTTTTTATCATTTACTGACGATTTCCATTGCCTGTCTCAGAAGTTCTTTATCGTCTTCACCAAATTTAAATGAGACCACTCCGAGAAAATACTAGTCCAAAAAACCCCCAAATCGCTTCAAGCGTGCCTACGAATGAAATTAACAATAAATTTGTTTGTGTGTCTCTATGTTTCAAATATTTAAAATACCATGCCATGCGATCAGCAGAGATCTCGAAAAAATATCTAAAATAATAAATCTACCTTGTATAAAAAGTATAGTCTCAAACAGTTATAAAAGTCTCAAAATGATACATTTCTTCATCTGGCTCTCAAGGAGAAGCTGGAGCCTCTGAACCGTTAACCGAAACCCGTGGGGACGACCTTACAAAATGGTGCGGAACCCGTTGAAATAGTCTCCAGCCCCAGCTGGTGGGGGACACAATAGCTAATTTTCCTGAACTAGGATGACCCTGTGCTTCAGGCTAGGAAGTGCTTACTTATACATATTAACCTAAAATAACAATAAATCAATTCACTACATTGAAAATTAAAGTTAAAGAACACAACATGTTTTATTTACAAAAGAAGATATTCTGTCTCTACATAAGAGATGCTTCGTAAATATTGCACAATCGTCTTTTTACAGCTATAATAATTTAACTCATAAATGTTTTCTATTAAATCTATTGTACAGAAATGGACCTAAAATGTAAAAAAATCTTTTACAAAGACATATTTTGAAACGTGGTGAGCGCTCAATTCCCTTCGCGAGAGAAGCATGCTTACCCGCCTATGGCTCCGCCACCTGCTGTGGCCGATGCGAATTAATCCGACGACGACGACCACGATGCTCCGGAGGTAACTGAGGTACAGAGTGGCGGTTAACAGACTGACGGCCAAAAATACCGCCCCTGGACCCGACAGTTTCCATGGGAAAGCCTGGGTCCTGGCCTCGCAGGCTCTCGGGCCTCGACTAAAAGGGTTCTTAAGCGCATGCTTGGAGAGGGGCCAGTTCTCACTTCGTTGGAAGACGGGGAAACGGATCCTCATTAAACACCCGGGGCAAGCTCTTTGAAAGAGTAATTGCAAACCGTCTCGTCGGGCCCCACCCTCACCACGTGGTGAGGTGAGTCTGCTTTGCTCAACTTTATGAGACTGAAAACATAAATAATAAAAAAAAATAGTCCATCTTGATTGTGATAATAACTCTAATATAGAATTTCGATTTTAATTAAGTATTGTAGACCAAAATTATATAGGTTATGGAAGTTCGCTACATATTTTTTAATTTCATTTACATTTCTATAAAAATATTTTGTGTAGATTTGATTTAGTGCCATAAGCCATAACAATAATTATTGTTTATTTAAAAAATGATAACTTAATGAGTGAGAAAAATGTTTTTGTAACAAGTTTTATAGACTGATTATTTAAGCTAAGTAAAAATTTCTTTTTTATAATATCTACCTTTCTCTGTCTTATTTCGTTTCGTAGTCATTTATACATTTGACAGAAACTAAATTTACCTACATTTTAACTAGTGCCAGGCATCAAAATATAAAATGATTGCTAATTACAAACGCAGTATTGAGCATGTGCTAGGTAATTTTGCAGTAATAAACACAATTACTGCATTTAGTCTTAGTAATACGGTAATGCTCGCAAGCTCAGAAAGTTGATGAAAATGCAGTACTGAGCGTTTTATCAAAATAAGACAATAAAGTGAAGAAAAAAATAAATCAATAATAATAATAATAATAATAATAATTCGGCCCCTCGTACGCCTACCAAAGGACCGGGACCTCAGGGTCCCGAAATTGTTCAAGACATACCTTAAATAATAATAATAATCTTTATTGAAATAAATTATTATTTACATTTTTATGAATTCCCTAGCTCCTGCGCTAGTGTACACTGTATTACAGGAGCTAGATTTTTTTACTATTTTTAAGTCACACCTCAAAACTTATATAACGGATATTTCTCCATTAGACATGAAGAAATAAGTTTACCGCGTTTATCTCCAAACCGCCATTTTGCAAGTACTGCGTTTGCAATAAGCAGGGCAGAATTGACATACGAAGGAATGCGTCTTGACATTAATTATTACACAAGATCCAATGAAGTTCCTGTCCTGGGCAATACACGTAATTATGTTTTCGCTACCACAGGGTACTTTGTATATAGTGAGATTTGTTGTGTGTTAGATAGTGTTATTTGTAAGTTATTTTGGTGGATAATGTGATTGGGGAGTAAATAACTATGTTCCTAGATGACAAACCCGGTCAGATGAGTACCCAAACCAAGCAAAAGGGGAATATCGATATTAAGTTTAGTAGTACCTAACGAGGATATGCTAAAGAGTAAGTATAAAATATCATGGATAAGTAGGTTAGTAATTATTTCTATCAATGAAAGCAATTGCAATTGATATTGCAAATAAATAAATTATTGTATACAAAATTAAAATAATATAAATGAGTCAGTGTAGGTATTGTGTATATATAATTATGTCAGATCAATTCAAATAAATTTACTAAAATATTTCAAGCATGAGGTAAATACCGTCCAAAGAGGTAGTTTCTGAAACAACGAACCGAAGAAAAGGAAAGTGGACTCTCAAGATCCAATTAGCCCGCACGGTTGAAGACCCCAGCCTAAGCCTGATGGCCATGACCCCAAGGTACAGTGCAGTGAAACAATACAAAAAAAAACTCAAGATGACAGTTGTTGAAGCATGAGTAACTTCTTAAGTTGGTACTTGAGACACTGTAATGTTTTCAGGCATCTCGTTGGTGGCGGAAGATCATTCCAACAATGCGTGGCTGCAAACCTGAAGCACCCCCTGAATGAAGCAGTTTTGTGCATCGGCACGGTCAGCGGACTAACCATGGATCGAAGTTTGTTTTTAGGAAGCTTTGTTTCCAAGTTAGCTCCTCATACAAATAAATCAAATAAATCATGGACGTAATTATAGCAAACATTAAGTTGGCTAAATGAAGCTTTCTCCTGGCAGCCATCTTTAGTAACCCAATCTGATTTATGTAAGTAGTTATGTGGATCCTGCGTGGCACACTAACACAGAAACGTACACAAGTATTTTGGATTCGTTGAATCACTCTCTCTGTTCTGCTGAGTAGGCATGGTCCATACACAATGTCGCAGTAGTTTAATTTAGAAAGTATAAGACTATCAACTTGTTGTTTCCGTACTGGTAGGCTCAGGTATTTACGAATCCCATATCCTTTCACCCTGTAAAAACAATTTCTGAGGACATTGGTTATATGGGCTTCAAAGTGCAACTCTGGATCCATAAGCAGCCCAAGGTTGCATGTCTGCTCCACTCTGTCAATAATCTCTCCCTTGATTATTATTTCTGGCTTGGCTGATATTATTGCAGGGATCTGCTTTATAGTGCCTGGCACTATGAATTTTGATTTAAGAGGGTTCAGAACCAGAGAGTTTTCCACTGACCATGAGATCAATCTTTGCAAATCTTCATTCATCTTCTTCACTGCCAAAGATATGTCACAAGCCTTAAACAAAACATACAACTGGATATCATCAGCATAAATGTGGTACTTGCAGTGCAAAAACGATTTTATGATATCAGCACTGTATAATATGTACAATAAAGGGCCCAAAATTGATCCCTGTGGCACTCCTCGCGACATGTGGAGGGGGAAAGATAACAAAGTGGATCCATCCTCCCTGCAGATTTCGACGAATTGCGATCTTCCAGTCAGATAATTTCGAAACCGCTCCACTGCGCCGCTATCAAAGCCGTAGTAAGCTGACTTTGACAGCGGCAAAGTAGTATTAATAGAATCAAAAGCCCGGGAAAAATCCAGTAGGGCTAAATTGTTCCCTCACCCCTGTCACGTGCCTCGAGGATATTTCCCACAACGTCAGTTAGAGCTGTCGCAGTACTCCTTTCCTTTCTAAAACCAGACTGAAGATCTGGGAGAATGGCATTAGTTTCTAAATATTCAATGACGTTTGAGTATATTACACGTTCCAGGATCTTTGATAGACAGGGGAGAATACTGATTGGCCTCAGATCCTTCATGTTGACCGGGTTGTTATTTTTAGGGATAGGGTAGTAGGGACAACCGCGTATCATCAGAGTTCAGGGAATGTGTTTGTAAGGATAGACTGGTCGATAATGTCAGTGATAGCTTGCAGTGTCTGAGGCAATGTTAGAGATATCATATCGAGACTTATCCCATCCACACCCTGTGCATTTGACTCTAGACTCCTGATAATTTTCAATACTGACTCCTGATTGATTGATGAGAGGGAGAATTTGGCATGGTTATGTTTGTGAGAGTCAAAGTAAAAAAGCTGTGAAACATTTAGAAGATTACTACTACTACGCAACGCTAATGTCGCGTCAACGCTACGTTAACGTTGCGTCTTTTAGCACGAAGTGCAATCACGCCGTCCTGCTCTGTTCGTGTGTGTACGGGCGGGGGTTACGGCCGGCGGCCATTTGCACAGTTGCTGCTTTAGCGAGCGTACGTAGGTACTGGTACGATTCGGAATGCAGTCACTATCAGAAAACGATTTCGATATTGAACTTTTATAAATGAAATTCGCGTTCAGCGGACGTTAACGGTTGCCACGCGACGACGTGACGTCAACGTCGCGTCTGCGTAGCGTTGGCGCTGCGCAGACGTTGGAGAGACGCCAACGCTCGTAAAACGCCAATGGGATATCGGTCAAACATTGGAGAAACGCTAACGCTCATAAAACGCCAGTGGGATAGCGGCCTATTATGTTTACTAGCTTTTGCCCGCGACTTTGTAAGCGTATATCCCGTTTTTCCCGTTCCCGTAGGAATTTCGAGAAATCCTCTCTAAGTGCTTTATAAACTTCCCAAGAAAACTACATGCCAAATTTGAGCTTTCTACGACCTGTAGTTTCGAGCTGTGCGTTGTCTGTCAGTCATTCAATCAGTCAATAACGGAAGAATTTTATATATTAGGACTAGCTGACCCGCGCGGCTTCGCTCCCGTCAACTGGCTACCCTACCTACCTAACCTACCCTACTTGCCCTACCCTACCCTACCTACCTACCTACCCTACCTACCTACCCTACCTACCTACCCTACCTACCTACCTACCTACCTACCTACCCTACCTACCTACCTACCCTACCTACCTACCTACCCTACCTACCTATCTACCCTACCTACCTATCTACCCTACCTACCTACCTACCCTACCTACCTACCTACACTATCTACCTACCCATTTTTTTTTGCTTTTAAACCTTCCCTGTATTTTGGCGAACCCAACAAAAAAAGAATTATTAAAATCGGTCCAGCCGTTCTCGAGTTTTAGCGAGACTAACGAACAGCAATTCATTTTTATATATATAGATAGATAGATAGTCGGCTTTTCCTGTAGGTTTGGGTTAATAATAAAAAAAAACCGAGTCACAGTACTTCAGTCGGGGATTGAAGTGAGATCCCAGAAACAGCGATAGGCTCGCCCACATGACTGGCACAGTCACTTGACGTTATATGAAGTTTCCTATGAAGAAAATGGCGCGACGAAATTCGCCGAAAGGCTTCTGGTAAAGTGACTTACGTAGGTAACTACCAACACAGTAATATCCGACTAGGGGAAGTACCACCAAAATTACATAATGTTTTGTTGGGGAATCATATTTATGGAACAGTAAACACACAAATAAACAAACAAAACAGTAAAAATGTACCCAAACAAACTTCATGTTATAAAATTGAATGGGTGCCGTCATACGGACCGACGAATACAAAAATGCACTAAGCATATATGTCATATATTATGTGGCCTATGGCCATTAGATAACAGATATTACGATAACTGTATCTGCGCCGTTGTGACGTAAGTACCTAGATTATCAACACAAATCATAGAAACGTAGGTGTTTCCCGGATTACCCGGAACAAATATCGGTAAGCTATACATACAAATATTTACTTAGTAAGGGACGGCCATTTTTCATATTTCGGATTTGGTTTTGTGGTTAAAAGCCCGCGCAGTATCTTCTTATATATAAAAATCTCATGTCACAGTGTTTGTTACCGAACTCCTCCAAAACGGTTCGACCGATTTTCATGAAATTTTGTGTGTATATTTGGTAGGTATAAGAAAAGGTGGTGGGGTAATTTTTTGTTGTATGCCAAAACAACGTTTGCCGAGTCAGCTAGTTTCTATATGTATACTAGCTGAATTTTCATATATTAGATATTACAGGGCTGTATAATAATATATTCAGCCTATAAAATTTTAATAGTATCACCAGTATCACATTGTACTAGGTAGATTGTTGCAATGTTAGCTTAATATATTTATGTAACTATGGACTCTAGAGAAACAATAAAAAACACTGATAACGTTTTGGTGATGAACCAAAACTATGGGACCATTGCCCTCAGTTTTATTTGAGTTAAAAGTTGCACATTTTTTTCGTAACATGAATTGTCAAAACGAAGGAAGGAAACGACAATTGTTCACAAGATAACTTTTTTGGAGGACTTTTTCTATAGGGTTGCCTAAAGGGTCTTGGTTTTACTTAATCATTTAATACAGAATATTAGCTGCTTTAGTAGTAATAAAATAACTAGCAAAATTTATCTTAAAAAAAAAGTGATTCCCATCTTTTATTTCAACAGCATTCTTTAACCAGAGAGCACTTCGGGATGCGAAAAGCGTCTGTAATTTAATTCCGCCGCCACTTAGGATAAACTCTCACTTCAGAGTGCCACGTTTTTGAGGTTTCCTAACAACAGAGGTTAATTTGCCGTATCTTTAAAATTTCACAATTATTGAGGGTAGAGGAAAAAAGGGAAGGAATCTTCATCTTTAACCATTTTAGCGGTCCGTAATAAAACAAATTACGCCATGTCCGTCTGTCTGTCTATCCCCAAATTAGATTCTAAACGTTTAAAAAATGTTTTATTTGTTAGATAGGTGTTTTGCAAATATTTAAGTGTGTTAAGACTATTTTTAGATTCAGGGATCCATTTAACCGATATTTTGACCTTAGCGATTTTTATTATCACGCTATACTTTCAAGGAGCTGAGCAGCGAAAACCCATGACATAAATAAGATCGGCTATTAAAATCAATTATCAACAGTAGTTATAGACCATCAGTTTAAAGACTGCCTGCAGAAAGAGTTGGTGTGGGTTCGAATCTGAACAGTTGTAATTTTTTTTTTGGTTATATTTATCTTATGCATTTCCTTACTTTTATGATTCCTATTTCTACCTAATACATAACTTGTTACTGTTGTATTTCGAATATTTTTATTGTATATTTAGCATTTATCCAAGTATGCCAAATATAATAGCCAGACTGATAATTAACAGAACCTATTTTCTCTTTATTTGTATTCTGTTTTGTTAAAAAAAGTACAAAACCAATGTAGACAAGTTTTACACATAAACCTGGTACGAATTGTAGCATTTTTTTAGAAGAAATCAACGTATTCTACGTATTGCAGATACACGCAGCGCCATCTATTGACCGACATATTACTATCGACAGCATGAGAATTACACTAGAGACTATACTATGAATTTTAATTCGATTCCAGATTTGACATTAGCTACTGTCATTTTGTGAAATAATGATACCACATATAATAGTGTAGTGATGAACACAAAAATCGATAAACAATCAGTGTGTGTGCCATTAGTGTGCCAATTAAAGACTAAATTATTGATTTTTATTTAAATAAATACATAATTATTCATAATAATTATTTATTAATTAGTAATCGCTGCTCTATTTTATATAAAGTTAATATTTTTGTTTTTATATTAAAAACAAAACTTATAATAAAAGAGCCTACATAGTTTTCGGTATTGGCAACCCGTGCGCGCTTGTGCAGCTATCGCCATTTTGTTTATCGTGTCCTTCGGCTTCATTCTCCCAGTCTGACTGCACGAATATCTTATTTCATTGCGAATCGATATTTTGTTGGGTTTTTGTTAAAGTGTTGTTACGTTGTGTTTGTTGTTACGTTTATAGTTTTTTGAACTTTGAGTGAATCTATTTGTTTTGGTTTTCCATCAAAATGGATCCTCAGCCAAGTACATCACAAAAAGACGTGGATGTTCTCTTGTCCCCAAGAAAAAAAACGTTCACGAAAAGCTTTCACTGTTACTGAAAAAGTAATGATCCGCAACGCCTACAAATACGTGAAAAATGAAATTTCTGCGCAATTGGAGGCCTTTGAAGTTGTGGAAGGAAATGAATGTATGAGCAAAGTTGCTGACATATTGGGAATAACCTCACGCTCTGTTTGTAACGTTTTGAAGGAAGTAAATAAAAGTGCGCCGCCAACTCCTCCTAAAAAAACTGGACCAAAGCGAAGTTTCAAAGATAAAATTGATGAATTTACATTCTCTGCAATACGAAGAATTGTTCATCAGTTCTTTTACCAAAATGAACCTCCAACCATTGCAAAGGTTAGTCAATCAGTCAGATAGTATTATTTTATACCTACATCTTTTATATATAAGTAATGATTCCAAGCTATTATAAAACTTACTATTTTAAATTTTACAAGTGATGAACGATGATTCAGAAATGCCCAAGATTTCCAAAGACACCCTCAGAAAAATTTTGAAGTATCTTAATTTTAAATTTGTTGCACGGTCACGCAAGAGCACACTTATTGATCGAAATGATATAATAACATGGCGCCAGCGTTACTTGCGATCTATATGTCAGTTTCGACGAGAAGGGAGACATATATATTATTAAGATGAAACTTGGGTTAACGCAGGTAAGGCTAACATTTATACACAAAATGTATTTATATACATTTTACATTAAATTTAATAGTAATATTGAATGTTCATGTATTATATTTATTTTAAGGTCATACTGTAACAAAAACTTGGGTGGACAAGAAAGTCACATCATCTCGACAAGCGTTTTTGGAGGCACTGACCACTGGATTAAAAAATCCATCTGGAAAAGGCAAACGTCTCATAATTAGCCATATAGGTAGTGAAGAAGGCTTCCTGGAAGAGGGGCTCATGATTTTTGAAGCAAAGAAAAATTGTGAAGATTACCATGATGAGATGAATGCAGTTTGTTTTGAGGAGTGGTTCGCTGGAGTCTTACCAAAATTAAGACCAAACTCAGTTGTAGTGATGGATAATGCACCTTACCACTCCCGAAAATTGAAAACGGCACCAAAAATGAGCTGGAAAAAAGCTGCCATTCAAGATTGGCTTTTAAAAAAAAAATATTCATTACGAACCAGATATGGTTAAAGCTACGCTTTTAGAACTGATTCCACATAACGAGTCTTTTAATAAGTACGCTGTAGACGAAATGGCAGCACAACATGGGATCACGGTTTTAAGACTGCCCCCTTACCATTGCGAGCTAAACCCTATCGAATTGATATGGGCGCAGGTAAAGGGGCATGTAGCTCAAAATAATAAAACTTTCAAATTGACAGACGTGAGAAATTTATTTCAGGTAGGCATTCAAAAAGTTACGGCTACCGATTGGTCTAAATGCATATCCCATGTTGTCAAAGAAGAGGAAAAAATGAGTAGGCTAGATATGTTAATTGACAATGTCACAGACACATTTATAATAAATGTTACAGAAAGTGACAGCGATAGCGATAGCGATGACGGCGACAATATATAAAATAAATTATTACCATAATACATCTATCTGTTTTATTTGTCATGTTCCTTCATGATCACATTTTTTTATTTATTTCACACACAATTATAAAAGAAAAGTCTGAGATCGTTAATTAATCGTCAAAACTAAATTATGGGTTCAGAAATATTTAATTTCCTGATATACTTAGTTTACGAGAGTAAAATTATAAACGAGAAAAATCGATCCGGAAATATTCCATTTCCATATCGAATAATTTCGCAACGTCACTATTTAGTACTTGTCATAACGTTGCAACACTGAAATTGTCAAATCTGGAATCGAATTAAAAATCCGAGTATAGAGATGCCGATGCATTCCACCAGCTTCTATGACAAATCTTTTACGATTCAGGCGGTGCGGTTATGGAATGCCTTGCCGGTGTCTGTAAGGCGTGCTCAATCTTTGTCTACTTTTAAAACTATGGTAAAAAATCATTATCCCTCTCCTTAATCGTCTTTACTTGGGTTCTCTGCTATTATTGTTTATATGTATTTATCTATTATGTAGTTATTGTATGTATAAATAGTACACCTAACACTACCTGCAGTACTGTCACTCCTCTCTTTAAAATCCATCCAAAGGTTGTCTTTAAAAGATCGCTTTTAGCGATAAGGCCGCCCATTGTGTCACCCTATGTAATGTTTTCTTCATCTATTTTTTTCTGTAACTTATATGGTGTACATAATAAAGAGTATTCTAATCTATTCTACACTAGAAAACATTTATTTATTTATTACTTTTTAATGAATGTACTTTTTTAAGTTACATTACGTTTTTGCTATTGTTTTTTTACTGTATATCAGTTACATAACGTCACCTTTAAATATGATCTCGCAATTCTGAAACAGCCTCTTGAGATTTATTAATTAGGGTTCCGTACCTCAAAAAAAAAAACGGAACCCTTATAGGATCACTTTGTTGTCCGTCCGTCTGTCTAAGTCCGTTTATCTTGGGAACGCGTGCAGGTATGGAGTTGAAATTACCATATACTCAAGTCTACGGCCCCTTGCAGGTGTGAAAAAATCAAACTTCTAATTTAACGTAACAAACAGGATACGGTCGTTTATGCTGCAAAAAAACGTATATTTCGACACTCTCAAGGGAATCAAAATGTATAGGGTATTTCCCGTTGACCTACAATTATGCAATTAGGCAAGTAATACCGTCTTATACTAAAAGTATAGAGAAAAGTCTGAAAACTATACATTTGTAAATAAATCATAAAAAAATAAAGTCTTTATATAAAGTAATTTGTAGCTCCAAAGGACCATGAGTCATTTTGGACCAATCACTCAACAGTGACAAAACCTATCCCATATGAAAGCTGTTAGGGTATTTTTAATTTATTATTTTGGCAACTACCTCGAATTCGAGCGCGAACATAGTGTTTTGAAACGTTTTCAATGCTGAGGATTCGAAGCATCACAATTCATAGTATCAAAACACTATAAACAAAATAATTTTTCCTGGCATTTTATATCCACTCAAGCATCCACGGGGAGTGTAGTCACCACAAAAATTCTTGCCTATACCGTCGACTACAGTCACCAAACGACATCGTTCAATTTAAACGTGTAAAGACGCTTAAGTTACCTCTTAATAATATAGTAGGTGGGGCTTTAGAGGGATGCGGAACAGAGAGTAAAGTCCCGCACACCCCCATTGAAAAGGGAGGATCCTCCTACCAGACGGTTGTTGTGTCTGGCGGGTAACTGCCCGATAGTTGATATTCCGGCTGATGTATATCTTCAAATCACACGGTAAACTCTGCTTGCGCGATGAATGATTACAATCTAGTAGTTCGCTGCTAGTTGGATAGATGGCGTCGCGGTTCTTTTTGTTGCGATGTAGATTTGCTCCGTTGGTTTTTCTTTGTGGCGGCATTGATGCCACTACATCAATCCCCTCCGGAGACCGGAGGGCGATAGTGGATGAGTCGTCCATACATCTGGAGATGTTTGCCAAGCCAGTGGAAGGTTGGTTCCAGTGAGTCGGAACCGAAAGTCGCAGAGTTTCCGGAAAGTCGGAACTGTCTGCGGTCCCCTAGTGAATCGGGGTGATGAGATCCCAGTGAGCCGGGATGATGCTACAGGCTCCAGTGAGTCGGAGTGGTGCTGCTGCTGGCTCCAGTGAGTCGGAGCGGTGCTGTGCGACGTAGTGACGTGACTGCTGGAGTCGACCAGGAGAGGTTCTTCATGGCTCTTCATGTGACTGGCCGAAGGTGCAGTGTGCTTGCCAAGGTCGCTGATGAGGATAATAAGAGGCTGAGGATGTTGACCAGGAATGCGTGGGCGCTTCATGCTGATGGTCAGGATACCCGTAGAAGCCGTGGGTACTAGCTGGCTGTATGACTCGCTACTCGAGAGCTTTAGGTCACGATGAGGAAGTGATGATGACGTCACGCTGAAGTAGTTGCACGAAGGTTGCGCCGACGTTCTTTGTCGAGGGTCACCAGATTGGAGGTATACGGTACAGAGATTAAAGTTCGCAAACCTCCGTTATGAAGGGAGGTACCTCCGACCAGACAGTGGTTGTGTCTGGCGTGGGCAACTGCCCGATAGTTAATCTTCAGGTTGAGGTATATGTTTAAATCGCACGGTAAACTCTGCTTGCGCGATGCAGGATTTCAATGTAGTAGTTCGCTGCTAGTTGGATAGATGGCTTCGCGGTTCTTTTTGTTGCGATGTAGTTTTGCTCTGTTGGTTTTTCTTCTGGATGCCACTACAGGGCGAGAGTCGCTCGCACGGCTGGGCGCTTAAATGGTTGTACGCCGTTCACACAGGTGGCTAGCGAGACTTCATCCCCCTCCCTTTTTTTAAGGATGGGTAATCATCGAATGACTCCTGCTCTGGGCGGAGCAAAAGGGAGTGTCAGATTTTCTGACTGAAACCCATCCGTGTTCCTCCTAATGCCCTTTACGTTTCAGGGCCGCGTTGACTCTTTCGAACAAATTCCGCCCAAGCGGACCCTGTCTTCTATGGTGACGTCTCATTAAAGCGCGCGTGGAATACAACGCGTCATCGACCCGGGCCTGGTTCTGATCCGACGGCGAACCACTCAACGCTCCCCGTCCACAGGCCCGCGCCTACGGTGGCCGGGAATAGCCCTGCGACTCCCGATGCCCGAGACGTCTTCTTCTGTTGCGGCGGCCGGGGCGTGAGGTTTCCCTTTCCCTCACGCGTTCGGCCTTCTCCTTCGCTAGCATTACTGCTTCACAGAAGAAGGTATGCTTCACCGTCTCCTCCGGGCGATCCTCGCAGAGTTGACACCCGGGCGTGTTGTCCGATCTGAATCTGAAACAGGTAGCTACCGAAACAACCGTGTCCGGTAAGTACCTGTGTCAGGCGGAAGGTGAGGACGCCACGGCGCCGCTCTAGCCACTCCTCAAATCGCCTGGATTGTGGCGTGTCCAGCGCTGGGTTGCGACAGTTGCTATCTCCAAACCAGTATGAGATCCTGCCGGAGCTCCGTCCGCCTTGCCGCCTCCACGTGCCACCCATAAACGAGTGCGGCGGCTCTCGCCTCCAGATCCCATGACGGCAGTCCGGCAAGGAGGCTCGCTGCCTCGCCGGAGACCGTGCGGTATCCCCGGGCCAGCCGGATGGCCCTGACCCTCTGGGACGCGTTGAGGTATCGAGCTGGATGCTTATTACCGTTATTTTGAATCCCGATGGTGGTCTGTTCCGAGAACCATGGAAGCAATGGCTTCGGATGGCTTCTTATGTAGGGCGAACTCGAGACCCAGCTGCAGGATCCTCTCAACTACTGTCGCAACCCCGCGTGTCATAGCGTCGGCCGCTGCCTGGTGCGATCTCCCTTGTGCCAGGACCAGCATGTCGACAGCGTAGCAGACCACGACGCTACTAGAGAGATCGGTGCGCAGCATCCAGTCGTAGCCGATTTCCCACAGGAGCGGCTCCACCCCCTGTGGAACACCGCACGACATCTCTCGCCGTTTACACTGACCCAGGTGGCCGGGGTAGATGACGGCCCTCAAGTCAAGTAAGTATCGAGGCTCACTTGATGGAGGTAGGTCGGCTTGCAGTGGTGCCTCCCTGATACAATTCCAGATCAGGGTGTTTGAGGCATTGGCGATGTCAAGAGACAGTACCGAGACGACCCTGCCCCGGGACACCGCATTCCCCGTCGTGAGGGCTCTCACGCGTTTGATGACGTCCAACGTCGAGCGCCCTGTATGGAAACCGAACTGGTTCTCCACTAGATCCGGCCCCACCTTTTCCATTCCATGTATCACACGCATAAAACAATGCCCCGTAAAAACCGGTTGCACAAATACGCAACCAAATCATACCGCGACTTGTCGGAATAAAACTTGGAAGACCATTTAAAACACATGGTGAAGAAGATTTTAGATAAACCGATAAGAACGCATTAAAACCGACTTTTATATCAGGAAGCTCAGCTTTTAATTTAAGAGGATATATCCCCTTTAACAGGGAGTCGAAGCGCAAGAGTTCAAACGTTCCAAATATTTAAAACTGGCTAAGCAGTAGACGTGTTACTGAATCAGGGTGTTTGACGGAATCATCGAAAATTCGGAGACAGAGCTTTTAAATGCACAAGTAATCCCAAGTCTAAATTAGGAACTGGAAATGATACATGCATATTGTTGTATGTTATGAAAGTGTTTTTGTTGGTTAGCTTTATATAATACATAGTGCTATTGTAATATGAGTCATGTTGCCAAGCTTAATGAAAGACATAAAAATTTAACTATTTGAATTCTTTATCATTTATTTAATCGTCGAGTCGAAGCTCCAAAGTCCTGAGCATCGACGTCAAGTTTCTGGCCTGTCGGCTTTCTATCGGTTGCATTTTGGGGAGTGTGCGACGGAATTGCATGATTTAATTCCGCCAAGCCCATTTCATCATCGGACCACAAGACGAACGGCGATGCGCTTCTGGTACATGGTGGACATCCCACCCACACGCACAAAACTTTTTGGGAACACATTCATAGTGCGTACAGCTAAGGAGTGGAATTCCCTGCCACAGTCTGTTTTCAGATAGCTACAACCTGGGAGTCTTTAAGACAAGAGTGAATAGGTTGCTTCTAGGCAAACGTGATCCATCTTCGACCGCATCATTGCTTACCATCAGGTGAGATACTGGTCAAACGTATGCCTATCAATAGTAAAAAAAAAATATACAGGGCGTCCCACGGCTATACCACATGGAAGGAAAGTACCTTGAATATTGTAGATGGAACATATTACTGAAAGAAGACATTATTTTAATTTAAAAAAAAGCAATTTAAACTGCATTCATAGATTTTTAAATAATTACATGGTTGAACTGGGAATCGAACCCGGTACACGAGAAAAAAAAATACCCTGTAGCTTTATCATACCGATCGCTTCATCATAAGGATTATTTTTTGCTAAATAACATAGTGTCAGAAATAAAAGGAAGACCATGAATTTTAACATTTGATGTGAAATTTTGTTCAGAAATATGAAAAGCTGACATTGCCGTAAGGACATACAACTGACATTATCTTAAGTACCTGTTAGTAATAAATGTACCCGCTTGAGAAGTACGCATCATTTCCCCATTATAAGTTAAGTGCATGATAAAACGATAAAGAGATACGTAATTAGTAGGTACCTGGTTGTATGAAACAAATCGAGCCGTATCCTGAGCCGAAAGCCGCGTAAATTATTTTGTCCATCGCAATGCGGCTGGCTGATGATAAAGAAACAATTCAAAAATGAGTTCCATTTTCAAACTTTTATTCTTTTGTTTCTGTGATTTTCATTGTAGGATTTTTGCATTGTATTGTGATTTTTTTATATAACTATGGCGTTATCAAAACAATTTTGATTTCAAAATTAATACAAACATTAACATAACATTAGCCGTATAATGGCACCGCGAAAGATATCCTGATAGAAATACACTATCTCGATTTATTATGAAACGGTTGGTGAATAATCTGCTAAATTTGGGACGTTTCGATCATCGCTTACCACAACTACGGCACCAAGTGATAAACACTGACGATGAACTCGACATATTGATATACTTTGAGGCAAATCCTAAAAGTTCAGTGAGGGAAGGTGAAGAAGTAATCGGAATTTCGAAAGGCATAATACACCGTGTACTGAAAAAATAAAAATTCAAAAGTTACGTTGAAGGGCGATTTGTACAAAAATTACTGCCGGGGTGATGCTGAAAGACGACTTATTTTCTGTCATGAAATGGAGAGGCTCATCCTAGATGATTAGTATTTTCTAAATATTATTATCTGGTCAGACGAGACAAACTTCAGCAATAATGGTATGTACAACCGACACAATAACCGCATTTGGTGCAGGGAGAATCCCTTACGTATCCGCGAGACTAATAATCAAGTGCGTTTTTCGTTCAACTGTTGGTGTGGGATTATAAAAAACCGGGTCCTCTTAGTACATTTTTACGAAGGGCTTTTAGAATAGAGAATACGGAAAGGTATTTAGAAATACTTGAGATTTTAAGAAATGAGATAAAAATCTTCCGGTTGCAGAACGACAAAACCTTACTTTTCAGCAAGATGGGGCTCCGGCTCATAACAGTCACAGAACAAAGGACTATCTCAATGAACACTTTCGTCCCTGGATCGGGACAAATGGACAAATAAGATGGCCGCCGAGATCCCCAGATCTAACCCCGTTAGATTTTTTTTTATGAGGTTATGTAAAAAATTTAGTTTACAAGAACCAGTATGAAAATGTAGTAGCTACAAACAGAACTTAGACGTATTATTCTAAATATCCACCACAACAAGATCAAAAAATCGACAGGGAGTGAAATATCAAAAGAGTGCGACTTTGTATTCAACAGTATGGGACTCATTTTGAGCATTTGATAAATTGATTAATTTTGCATTAAAAATGTTAAAATTCATAGTCTTCCTTTTATTTCTGACACTATGTTATTTAGCAAAAAATAATCCTTATGATGAAGCGATCGGTATGATAAAGCTACAGGGTATTTTTTTTTCTCGTGTACCGGGTTCGATTCCCGGTTCAACCATGTAATTATTTAAAAATCTATGAATGCAGTTAAAATTGCTTTTTTTTTAATTAAAATAATGTCTTCTTTCAGTAATATGTTCCATCTACAATATTCAAGGTACTTTCCCTAAATGTGGCATGGTCGTGAGGCGCCCTGTATACACACAACACACCTGTGAACGAATTAAACACTGAAAGAGGTGCTCAAAGGTTTAAAAAAACCGGCCAAGTGCGAGTCAGACTCGCACACGATAGGTTCTGTACCATAAACCTTAATTTTTATAAATGATAGCAAATGGACCGGGATTGCATGTCTGTCAATTGTTTGCACCAGTTCATAACATAACATCACGCGGGTACGCTGTAAGGGGTATGCAAGTGTGAATGTCAATTTAAGTGTGGGATATCTACCACTAAAAAGTCTTCTTCTCCCTTGCTCTTTCCCGCTTTATGTGGGGTCGGCTCTCCTAATTTTGAGGCGCCAGGACAATCTTTTCTGGGTTGTCGGGTCGGGCAGTTCTTCCTCTGATAAGAGTTTTGTCATGCTGGTCTACCACGTAGCGGGAGGTCGTCCTCTACCTCCTTTGTGTTCAGGAAGTTGCAACGCTTTTTTGATCACATGTTCCTCGTCTCTTCGCTTCAAGTGATCATACTATCTTAGACGACTCTCGGTCAGTTTCTCCGATATTGGGGCGACTCTAAAACTACCACGGATGTGTTCGTTTCGTACTTTGTCTAGTCTTGTCACCCCTCCGGACTATCTCAGCATCTTCATCTCCGCAGTGTGAAGCTTTTGCATGTGCGTCTTTTTCACTGGCAAGCATTCCGCCCCGTACATCATACCGTTCCTGACCACCGTCCTGAAGATATTACCTTTGGTTTTTATAGGCGTCGCGTAAAACCCCAGTCAGCGATCGCCACTTCAGCCAGGCCACACATCACACATCTTTATATACACCACTAAAAAGTGAAAAATAAAAACTCATAAAAAATATACTACCGTCTTTCGAAAAACAAAACACTACAAAGTATAAAATAACTTTAATTTCGGAAGTCGGTGTCAAAAACAAAAATTACAACCAGTACAATTTTTTTTTAGAAGTAGATGAAAACAAAGCAAGTGAGCTAACTAGGTTTTGTTAATGTCACACTCAAAAAGTTTGCTCTGAAAAAACATTTCTCACTTCAGTAGCTCAAACATGTAGGTTTTGCTGCCTGAAATCAGAGAGCAAAATGCGATTTTGCTCACTGAGTGAGACCAAGTAACTTTTTTTATTTTTTTCAGAAAGTCGCAAATATCTTATGCAGCCTTGGGTTAATTATACAATTCGAAACATTCACACTCTATCTCTTTTCCGCCATTAAAAAGAGAGAGAGACAAAGACCAGCCCTTTCGAAGTTCCGATTTTGAATTCGACCTCAAAGCCAAACGTTCGGAATTCTGTACTAACTAAAGAAATTTTGCAAAAAGATAATTATGTCTTTTGATGCAATTTATTGAATTTTTAACTTATTGTTGTATTTAAACGAAAATAAGTATTTACTGCAAATAAAACTGATATTTAACCTGTAAATATTGATTTCTAGTTTCAATAATGTTACGTAATATAGTTTGAATAATAAAACATCATGGGTGCTATTTAAATAAAAGAGCGCGAATAAAATTTCGTGACTGGTGTAAAGAGCTGAATAAGTTAAAAAATTATTAAAATAATCGTAAAATATGAGTGAAACTAGCGACAAGAATAGTATTTAACACCGGAGAGTTAAAACAGCAAGTTATTAATGCAGAATTAAGTTTCCTACCTGAGAAGTCTCGCGAGAAACTTCTGAAAGCATACCATGTCTTCAATGAATGGAGACCTACAAAGGGCGTAAGCAGTTTTTCGGAGACGGTGTTGCCATCTCACTTTTAGGGTTCCGTAAAAAAACGGAAGCCTTATAGGATCACTCGGGTTTTTGTCTGTCTGTCTGTCACAGCCAGTTTTCTCCGGATCCACTGGACCGATTCTATTGAAATTTAGTACACATATGGAATTTTATAACCCAAACACGGACGCGTTACGTAAATTATTAAATTTTTAGTATGGGGGTCACTTTTGGGGGTCAAACTAGAAAATTAAAAAAAATGTTTCTTGAACAATATCGTGTGACATATCAAATGAAAGGGCTTACTGTGAGAGTTTTAATTATATTTTTTTCATAATTTTAAAATAAATGGTTTTGAAGTTATTCAAGAAATAAGACGAAAAATGACCATTCCCCCCCTTATCTCCGAAACTACTGAGCCTAAAATTTTGAAAAACATGGAAATAATAGACCTTTATCTAAAGGTTACAGGAAAACCTATTAAAAGTCTGTAGTGTTAAAATAACATGTTAAAAAAAATCGTTCGGAACCCTTTGCACGCGAGTCCGACTCGCACTTGGCCAGTTTTTTAGATTTATCACAGACGAGGCGATCATCTACAATGTGGAGTATTTACTCAACTTTAAAAACAAAACATAACGTGCCTATTGAAACATACGCAAAACTCGTATCTTTTCTAAAAAGAATGTCAGTTGGGCATAAGGCTAAAAAGTCCAAAATAACATAGAAAAATTTCTTAATGAAGCTCCGGACTGCAATTTTCTTGCCGCTAAAGTAAGTGGTACCTATGAATCTATGTTGTTAGTAATTAAAATTTGTGTGTAGACTGTTATGTATAAAGGTACTTACTGCCTACTACTGATTTATGGAGTCGCAATGAATCCTAGTCTGGCTTAGCAATATTGTTAAAATATTTATTACGATATGTAAAAGATGCTGTAAATGTTAAATTATGCATATTAATTATGTAATATTTTCATTACAGGTTGTACTGATCATAAGAATTAGTGGAGCGTGTCGCAATAACGAGCTATTACAGCTAACAGCATACTAACAGTTAATAATATCGAAAAGCATTCAGATAAATTACTGTTAGTAAAATTGAAAAATACGAAGATGAACCTTGACAGATCTTTTGTCGTACGCGAAGAATATATAACTTTTGTAGAAAAATACCAAAATTTACGTCCAGCCAATATAAAAACCGACCGATTTTTCATACAATACCATAATAGTAATTGCTCTAGATAGCCTATGGAAGTAAATAAAATAGGTGCTATACCGCGAGAAATTGCCACTTTTTTAAAACTGGAAGAGCCTCAGCTATACACGGGTCACTGCTTTCAGTCCAATACGGTTGCAGAAGGCTATATTGAAGACTCAATAGAAAATAAGTCAAAAATCTGTAAGCGTATAGTGGCAACAATAAGTCTGAATTCGACGTCGGATCCTTGGTCTCACCCACGCCCATCCACTTCCAACGACGCACAGTGTATTTATACAGAAAGCCGATCAGAGTCACCAACCGTTGTTCCTTCTCAATCCGACGACACGGTTGGCGCAGTGGTGGAGCGATCGACTGCTGCGCTGCGTGTCGCGGGTTCGATTCCCGCACGGAACAAATATTTGTATGGCCTACAGATAGTTGTTCCGGGTCTGGCTGTTTGTGTATGTGAAATTGTATGTTTGTAAACGCACCCACGATACAGGAGAAATTCCTAGTGTGGGGCAACGTTTTTTTTTAAAAAAAAAAAAAAAAAAAAAAAAAAAAAAAAAAAAAAAAAAATCCGCCACCGAAACAGAAACCTTAACCCCAGATAATCAAACTCAACTCAATGCAACTATAACGTTGCCAAATAAATCTGTTACTTTTAATTTGCAGAATTGTAGTTAATTTTACTTTTAACTTTTAAAATGTTTCATTTTATTGAATTGGTAGGTACCTCTATCTACAATGTTAATTATTTTGATTCATAATAAATAGTTATTTCAATCTATTCCTGTTTATTATTTTATCTCCTAAAGTGTTCTCGCTGCTGAAGTGAGAAGTTATGTGTACTACATGAGAGCAAAGTTTTTTGCATCTCGTGCCTTTGAATCCCTCGCCACGCTCAGGATTCAACTTTAGAATCACTCGCTAGGCCAGTGATTCAATCGTTGAATCCTTCGCTTGCTCAGGATTCAAATTCAGCACTCGCAGCAAAAAATGACTTTGCTCTCTTGTTGCACAAATAACTATTTTTATTAGTAACTGCTTCTCTACGTAAGTAAATCGTTTGTGATGGACGTATTAAACCTACTTTTTTATAAAGCCTGTCATGTAACCATTGATATATAAAAACCCAAGATACACACTCAGCATCTCAAAAACGTCCGCATAAAACAAGCACACAATTTAAAATTGTACGCTACTTTCAGTCTCGCATCGCTCGCCATACTACACGCTTGTCAAAAATGTCGAAGTGTTCGTTGACAAATTGTAAAAATATTACGTCAGGAACGTTGAAAAAGGATAGGATATCGTATTTTCGGTAAGTAAAAGAGTTAATTGATTTTCTATTGCTTAATATATAAAGCTATAATTATGTGATTTTGATTTAATTTGTCTCAAAACTTCACTCAACGGTCCAAGTATAATACGGCAAATTTCAATGGCCGCTTTGCCAGTGTAAGAACGATGCATTACAGCCTCCTTTTATTTTAGTCGCATACTACAAATGATCCTGTTCTTATTAATGGATTCGATTTCTTTTATTGTGTCTAATTTTTTTATTTATACATTTATTCCCTTTTTTGGATTGAGTTTTTAACAAATATTTATGCGTCAAGTATTGTAATAGGTATAGTTTTTAATTGTGTTCCAAAAGGAGAAGACGTCATTAATTCGACGGTTTTTCTGTTTTTGCAACCGAAGTCAAATTGTTTTTGCAGTGTCAGTGCGCTTTCCTGCAAAAAACCGAATTGCGTATTCACGCGGTGACTCGCCATTCGGTTTTTTTTTTCAGAAAAGCAATATCGAATGCCGTGTGAACAGAGCATTCGGTTCAGTCGTATACGTACGGTAAAAATTAGAGACAAGAAATCCTGTCTCCGTCTGAACGTAGCGTAATTTGACGAAAATATGTCTATCGTATCTATATCGTAGAATTAGCCATTTCATTAAATGTCAACCTCAAACCTAAGCTCGACATGTGCTACCTAAAAAACATATTTACGCTCATATAACAGTATAATTATGTGTTGAGAACACAATTTACCAAACTCTTAAAACACTACTAAAAAAAATATAAAACATATTATCGTCTCCATTCCATGCCTTGTTCTATTGACTTACTTCGGTCGTAAAATTTTATTGCTTTTGGTACACTGCTTTGTAAAAACAACCTTAAGCGATCCGTGTTTGGTAGAATTTGCAAAAAAAATGTGTATAGTATAACTACACCACATTCACACATGACACTTGATAAATGTCAGTTTTTGACGACAGTTTCGAGTGTTGCATTTGTTCGAGATTGTGCATCTTGGGTTTTTTATATATCAATGTATGTAACTAAAATTTTTCAATCACTCCTAACTAAATATTATTGAAACGGCACTCTGTCAAAGATAAGAAATCGTTTTTTGCATATTTTTTTCGGCAGATGCTAGGTTTTTAAATTTCACAGCCGGTTTACCGTCACGATTTTTGTTTACCAAAATTATTTAAGATAAGAAATCGTTTTTCGGCTTTCCTGTAAAATTTAGTTTGAGGCTGCTCTCTCGGCAAATGCTTAAAAACAGCGTGCAGATGAAGCAACTTTTCATCGGCATTTACTGAGAAATAACATCTGGAAAAAATAGGTAGTAATCTACATGACATGATGCGTAATTTGGTTAAGCCAGAATTTATGTATCGGTATCACATAATAAGAAAAAAAAAACACCAAATCACCTCCAAATCGTTGAGATGAAACCATTTTACTCCTTCATTTTAAAAAAAAAGTCTAAAAAAAAATATCTACTGCTTTGCAATACAAACAAAAATAATTTGGTTTTGTTACTTTTTTAAAATATTTGCTATTTTTTATAATAAATTAATCATGCGAATAGCGGAGTGGCGCGTAGAGGAGTAGTTAGCTCCATTTATATGCATAAGGTCATTGGCATGTACACAAGCCTTAATGCAGATACTAGGTTTTTAAATTTCACAGCCGGTTAACCGTCGCGATTTTTGTTTTACAAATTTAAGATAAGAAATCGTTTTTCGGCTCCCCTGGAAAAATTTGTTTAATGCAGATACTAGGTTTTTAAATATCACAGCCGGTTTACCGTCGTGGTTTTTGTTTTACAAATTCAATCTAAAGACCTATGTTTTGTTTTTACTTTATTTATTACGAGCACTTCGCCCGCGACTTCGCGCGAACTGCAATTTTCTTAAGGAATCCTAATTTTTTTCTAGACAAATGATATACTAAAACCTTCCTCAAGAACCACTCCATCCATTGATGGAAACAGCATGAAAATCAGTGGAGTAGTTTTTGAGTTTATCGCGAACAGACAGACAGACGTGGCGGAGGACTTTGTTTTATAATATGTAGTGATTTATTATATACAATATATGATGGAAATATGTAGTTCAACAGTCAAAATGATGGTGAATTCGAATATCCAAGAGTTCATACACACATGGAAAATGCACATTAACGAAATTTAGGTGTCCATAAGTTTTAACTATTGTTTAACTACGGATCAAAACTCTTCTGAGTCTTAGCCACAACAATGACTCTTTCGTGCACTAATCATGGAATAATCCATTACATACAATGATTGGATATTTGATGACTATTCAGTTTGCCGCCATGCCAATAACCTTCTCGCAAGTACGAGCAATAAGTAACAAAGTTTAATCGCAATCAGATTAATGTTATGGTAGCTCATAAAATACGAACAAACAGGCATTGATTTTTTATACAACGTGTAGGTAATATTAAAACATATTAGAAGAAGCATAGGTTTTCAATTCAGAATAAAATGGAAAACCGATTGGATTTGAACCTGGCGGCACCAGGAGGAGGGTTATGTTTTTCTTAACTAGTAGCATTAAAATTTAAATAATATTTTTTTTATATACTTTAGTTGTACCTATTTTTTGAGCGTGGAGTAATTCATTGGCGTGATTCCTGCAGTGTTGCCGCGTATTTATGAATATTATTCACAGTATACCTACATAAGTTTGCCTCAGACCCAGCAATTAAGGCTGTGCGATGTCTGTCGGTTAAAACAGTTTATGAAAGGGGCGTCTATACCTACAGTAATTTTATAACATTAAAATTTGGGATGGTTTGGGATCTACCTCCTCGCGGTCCACCCCGGGCAATGGCAGGCTTGCCTGTGGTATGGCAGAACGATCCCACTAAAAGCGATGGTAGGCTCCGCAAGGAGCCGCCTGGCTCGCTACCACCATCCCGCTGAAGTCCGGCGCCAAGCAGCTTGCTCTGCTGGGAGAAGGAGATTGTCAGTTGCTCTGCTCAGAACCGGTCTTGGTCGCTGGGCGAGGCTTTCCGGGTAACTCATTTTGGAGGGTAGCGGGATCCGAAGCACGGTGCCAGCCGTTGGCCGACCGCAGTCAGTAGGGGGCCCAAGTAGCACGCCAGCCACATGTGAAAGGCTGCCCCGCCAACTAGCGAAAAATCCCGATATGCTCCACCGTGCCAGCCGGCGACTGGATGGGAGGACCCGGTGGCCATATTCGGGGGGGTTCGTGCGTCCCCGCAGTCTCCAAATGAGTTCCGCATAGGTTAGTTTAGCTCTAGTGTTCCACTTGGTTCACTGAGCAGCGCCTCGACAGTTCGACATTTTTGCTCAACTACTCTCCACTCCAAAAAATGAATAAAGCGAAGAAAAATATGGTAAAACAACGGCTGCACTTCCTCCCGCTAAAAGTGCACCTCACTAATATCAGGGGGATGCACTCCAATCTCGATCCGGTCCATCACCATCTTGAAACTGAGAAGCTGCACCTGTTTTTCCTAACGGAGACGAAGCTAACAACCCCGTCGGACGTGGCGTACCTCAACTACCCGGGCTACTCTCTGGAACACAAGTTCAAGAAGCAGGCTGGGGTTTGTGTGTGCGTCCGCGATGACTTTTGTTGTCGCCGTCTTCGTCGCTTTGAGAAATCGGGTTTTTCTGCCATATGGCTACTTGTGAACACTGGCGTGGAGAAATTCATCTACATCAGCGTATACCGATCGCACACGGGTGACCAGGAGTCAACAGCGCTGTTTAATTCCCTCGTGCAGTCGACCGACGTAGCCCAGCAACGGTACCCTACAGCGAAGCTCATTTTTCTGGAGGACTTTAACTCCCACCATAAAGAGTGGTTGTTCCCGTACCAGAAAACTGACCATGAAGGGTTAGAGGCGCGCAAGTTTGCTTTAACGCTAGATCTAACCCAGCTGGTGAATGTGGCAACGCGGGTACCGGATGTTGGCGCCCATACACCCAATTGCTTGGACCTTCTGCTGACAACTGATCCGGGCAGTCATTCAGTATCGGTCTCAGCCCCGCTGGGAACGTCTGACCATTGCCTGGTGAAATCCGTATTGACCTGCTCTCCTCCAGATAAGAGTCCTAGAGGCACGAGACGAGTATGGCGATACGAGTCAGCAGATTGGGATGAGATGCGGCACTTTTTTTTTTATTTGTGATGGGTTTGCTCTTGACTCTAGTCTAGGTCAGAGATGACAGAGACAAAGTCTACGATGGAGCGAGCTTACGCAAAAGGAGCCTGTTTACTCTAGAGATTAGGGTTGTAAGCGTTTGGAAACACAGACGCAGGCAGAGAGTTCCACTCCTTTGCTGTGCGCATTATAAAAGACGTTTGGAAACGCTTAGTGCGAATTGGTGGAATAGTAACAAGGTAGGGATGGTAAGATACAGTGCGTCTGGATGTCCGATGGTAGAAGGGGGCCGGTGGAATGAGGTCGTGTAGTTTTTGGGCACACTCACCGAAGTACAATCTGTAGAAGACCGACAAGCAGGCAACCTTACGGCGACGAGCCAAGCTATGTAGCTCGGTATCCACCAGTTTTTCGTCACCGATGAGCCTCTTAGCTCTGCGTTCCACCGAGTCAAGCGCGGCAAGCTGAGACTTAGCTGAGCCATCCCAAAGGTGGCTACAATACTCCATACAGGATCGGACTTGCGCTTTATATATGGTTAAAAGCTCTCCAGGCTTGAAGTATCGCTTCAACCTGTTTAGGATGCCCAGCTTTTTGGTAGCGGTTTGGACTTTGTACTCGATGGTGGCGCCGAAGTTGAGACTGGATGTCAATTCCATGCCTAGGAGCTCGAGCCAATCAGTCACAGGAACAGATGCACCCCAAAAAGTAGGAGTTTGGTCAAAACGACTCCTTTTTGCGGTAAGAAGACACGCCTGTGTTTTGGGGGCGTTAAAAGTGACCACATTGTCATCATCCCACTGGGAGACAAGGCTTAAGGTCAAATTTGTCCGCTCTACCATGGCCTCTCTCAAGGAATGAACTTCATCCCCGCTGGTTGTTGCGCTGGACAAGTATCTCTCTGAAACCGTACTGTCATCTGCGTACCCAACAAGACCAAGCTGAAGTAGGTCATTGATGTGCAGCAGGAAAAGAGTTGCGGAGAGAACGGACCCCTGAGGAACTCTGGCATCAATAGCCATGAGATCAGAGGAGCAGCCGTCAACGACTACTCGGATCGACCGTTCACTCAGGAAGTCTGATATCCAGCTACAAAAACCAGCTGGAATGCTATAAGCAGGATGTTACCGAAAGGTTAAAGCACGTAGGGTTCGCGCGAGGAAAAGAGCCTTTAATTCTGCCGCTAAGTTCTGCAAGCGGGTTTTACGTAGGGCACGTTTTGACCATGTCGGACGTATCGGGGCCAAACTAGCATTGCACCCTCCAGGTAGTAAGCAGTTTTGGTCCCTGTCGAAAGCGGTTGAAACGAATTTCTGTCGACCCACTTTGCCTCCAATGTTGAAACCTGATGACTCGCTGGCTCACTCTGCAAGTGAGAAAGCAAATTTATTTGCAACTCTCTTTGCAAGCAATTCGCGTCTGGATGCTGGCTCCAAGCAACCACCAACTTTACCTTGTTGTGACTCTTCGATGCCGGAGACCACAGTTTACATTAAGGAGGTCCGAAGAGTATTGTGCAGTCTAGACGTGAATAAGGCCAGCGGGCCTGACGGCATTACAGCGAGAGTGTTGAGGCAGTGTGCACCTGAACTGTCTCCTGTGTTGGCACGCCTGTACCGCCTCTCTCTTGAAAAAAGAACGGTGCCGAAATCATGGAAGCTTGCGAATGTGCAACCGGTGCCCAAAAAGGGAGACCGTGCTTACCCTGCACATTACCGTCCGATCGCCATTACCTCCATCCTATGCAAGGTTATGGAAAGGGTTCTTAACAGTTAGCTGCTGTTCTGCCTTGAAAACAATGATCTCCTCAGTGACCGTCAATATGGCTTTCGCCGGGGACGGTCAACTGGCGATCTTCTTGTGTATGTCACGCACTGCTGGGGCGAGGCCATCGAGAGACACGGTGAAGCACTTGCCGTGTCGCTCGATATCTCGAAGGCCTTTGACAGGGTTTGGCACGCAGGTCTACTCAGCAAGCTTCCTGCTTATGGCATCTCAGCTGGTTTTTGTAGCTGGATATCAGACTTCCTGAGTGAACGATCAATCCGAGTAGTTGTTGACGGCTGCTCCTCTGACCTCATGGCTATTGATGCCAGAGTTCCTCAGGGGTCTGTTCTCTCTGCAACTCCTTTCCTACTGCACATCAATGACCTACGTCAGCTTGGTCTTGTTGGGTACGCAGATGACAGTACGGTTTCAGAGAGATACTTGTCCAGCGCAACAACCAGTGGGGATGAAGTTCGTTCTTTGAGAGAGGCCATGGTAGAGCGGACAAATTTGACCTTAAGCCTTGTCTCCCAGTGGGATGATGACAATGTGGTCACTTTTAACGCCCCCAAAACACAGGCGTGTCTTCTTACCGCAAAAAGGAGTCGTTTTGACCAAACCCTAACTTTTCGGGGTGCATCTGTTCCTGTGACTGATCGGCTCGAGCTCCTAGGCATGGAGTTGTCATCCAGTCTCAACTTCGGCGCCACCATCGAGTACAAAGCCCAAACCGCTGCCAAAAAGCTGGGCATCCCAAGTAAGGTGAAGCGATACTTCAGGCCTAGACAGCTTTTAACCCTATATAAAGCGCAAGTCCGATCCTGCATGGAGTAGTGTAGCCACCTTTGGGATGGCTCAGCTAAATATCAGCTTGCCGCTCTTGACTCGTTGGAACGCAGAGCTAAGAGGCTCATCGGTGACGAAAAACTGGTGGTTGCCAAGCTACATAGCTTGGCTCGTCGCCGTAAGGTTGCCTGCTTGTCGGTCTTCTACAGATTGTACTTCGGTGAGTGTGCCCAAGAACTCCACGACCTCATTCCACCGGCCCCCTTCTACCATCGGACATCCAGACGCAATGCATCTTACCATCCCTACCTTGTTACTATTCCACCAATTCGCACTAAGCGTTTCCAAACGTCTTTTATAATGCGCACAGCAAAGGAGTGGAACTCTCAGCCTGCGTCTGTGTTTCCAAACGCTTACAACCCTAATCTCTTCAAAGTAAGAGTGAACAGGCTCCTTCTGGGTAAGCTCGCTCCATCGTAGACTTTGTCTGTGTCATCTCTGACCTAGACTAGAGTCAAGAGCAAACCCATCACAAATAAAAAAAAAAATACGCCATGTTTACCCACCAACCAATAATTGCAAGGACCGTGGTTACAGTATCGAAATTCAAAACCATGTCAAACTATCTCGACATCCAGTCTGAGATATTTATGTTTACAGAAATGATACAGCAACACAGACTCGATTTGCCTTCGATCACATTGATACAACTCCGATTACAACAAAAATTACTCATATGAACATTGAAACACATTTGTAAAAACAAAGGTTTTATATTATATCGCATAGTGTATATGTACTTATTTAAATGTTAACATCGACTTCTGTGATAAGTACTTATAGGTATCTCTAAAAAAAACTTGCTTTAATTTTCATCGACAGTAATTTACGTCACCTACACTATTGAGGACATTGTGAATCCTACTGACGCCGCCATAAAAGTTGCCACTAACTGGACACAAACTGTTTTTAACGATCACCCATTGAATCAAAGGAAGACTAATTTACGTGAAAAAGAAGAATTTTGTTTCTGATACCTACCAAATAGAAAAAGGCAAATAAATTGATCCCCAGTATTTTATTTTCAGTTATACAACAAACATAATTTGGAATGCATGACCGAAGTATTTTTAATGCACCAGTATTTTAATTAAATGTGTGATTAGAAACACGTGCAATTTGGTACATTGTTATTGATTTACGTGAAATTACGTAAATCAAAAACAATGTACCAAATTGCACGTGTTTGTTTTAATTAGTATATAATAGCCCAGTCAAATTAGCTTTGAACCTTGCAAATAATCGTAACTCTATTTTTTTCTTCAATCGCATATTTCATCTTTTCTTCTAATAACATCAAAAAATTAAAATTTTATAACCGGAACATTCTGAAAAAAAAAACGCGTTTATGTCAATAAAATCAAGCTATCTTTCATTTTCTTTTTGAAAGATGTAAAGAATAGGGAAAAGTAATCTATTTTGTCAGAATTAACCATCTGCAGGATCTCTGACTAATGTGCCCTTCATATCACTTAAGTTTGGCGATCCTTCGGGCTATGTCGGTAACTTTGGATTTCATCATTCCTGATTAGATCACGCAAGGGGACTCCAAGCATTGTCCTCTCCTATCCAATCCATTGTCCTCTTGGGCAATGGTCCTTTGGTTTACTTTAAGCCTTCTGATGAGGCCCATTGTGAGCGATCACGTTTCGGTTCCATAAATCATCCAGGCAATATGCACTAGTCATGGACTTTTGTCTTGAGACACTGTGGTATGTGAGACGAGAAGATACCACGCATATTCCCGAACGCCGCCGAGTCGTATTCAACGGTTGACCTCTTTCTCGCTAACTTCGAGAAAGAGGCCCTATTAACTATATCGTTTGTCCCAAGTAGACGTTCTTGTCTAAACTTCGAGTGTAGAATCTCCGAATCTGATCTTGATAGGAGTGGGTTATTAATCGTTATAAATCTTTAACTGTCATTCAAAATGAAAAAATCTGTGCCACATGAAGATCCTTTCAGGCGTTCAGACGTGAAAGAGTAACAAACATCCATCCATCCATACATCCATTATCACAAACATTCGCATTTATAATAGTAGGATAGTAGCCCATCGGTATCGGGAACAGGGTTCAAGCTACCAGTGGTTAGGGCTCCTGAGAAAGGAACCTCCTAAATATGCGGTCCGTGTTCAAGAGTACTGCTTTCAGGATCAAACCTTTGATCCAGCTGCCCAACGAGAGCCTCCATAGGTGTTGTTCGAGGGTCTTGGCAATTATGCCACTGGCCGCAACGATTATCGGTACAATGACTGCTATGTTTACATCCCACATATCGACAACCTCGTTAGCCAAGTGAAGATATTTACTTAGTTTGTTTATCTTTCTCAACCTTCACGAGGTTCTCATCATTAGGGACTGATATATCAAAAATCATTTGGCGACGCTCTTGTCGGTTTTTCACATAGTGGTGAAAGACCAGGCTTATTGGCAACAATAGTGACATTTTGGAGAACTGGGTTGGGCACATACCTTAACATAGTACGGTACTTCGGATACCACAAGATTGTATTTAAGAGCAAGTTGCTGGTGGATAATTCTGCCTACAAGGTTGTACCTGTGCAAATAGTCTCCGTTAGCCAGACTAGAACTAATATTATTACAAGCCCGTAGTGTCACACTGCAGGGTAAAGGCGCCCCTTCCTTCTGTCTTCCTCAATCTATCTTGACTTCTTGAGCAATTTGAGTTCAATCTTATATTTTATTTTATTATGTTTGGGTGGCTTACAGCTATTAATACGGGGGTAAAAGTAATCTAATTCACAACAAGCAATTTACAAGCCTCCACAGTTAACAATAGAGTAGGTATTGATATACCGTTGCAAGATTAATTAACTATTACTAGGTACTACTAAGTTTAACACAAAATTAAGTACATGCGTAGGTAACAATGTGCAACCACTATTAGAAAATATCAGAAACCATATAGTGTTTGGATAAAACAGTACTTATGGTCGCTAAGCTGCTTGCAAACAAATCTATTGAGAGCTGTTCATCTTTAACAATTTTGTTGATTTTTTTTTGCTGAGCGAATCATGTAAGAGTTGCCACGGTGAACTGCGCGAGCGTAATGAGTATGGAGAAGATATCTTAAATGAGAATGTAGAGGAGGAACGTTCAGAGACAGCTTTGAAAGAAGTTCAGGACATTCAATGGAACGTTTAGGTAAGAGTTCAGCTCGTCTCGCCATCTACGTTTGGGTCTACCGCGTCCGGGGGTTCCTGATGTTCGGGACCCAATCCGTGGTTATTTTCGCCCAGTTATCTTGTGGCATACGGCAAATATGGCTTGCTTATTTCCACTTCAATTTGGCAGCTGTGTTGCCTACATCTGCGATTTGAATTTTGGAACGAAGTATATTGTTCCTAACATGGTCTTTAATCCTGACGAGGAATCCGAGGCGAGAATACTTTGTTCCATTGCTCGCTAGCAGACCCCGAGAAAGGATTTTTTACGTTGCGCTAATGACCACGTTTGTGTTCCGTAAGTGAGGTGCTGTAGGGAGGATGGATATGTCCATGAGTTTGAAAGGAATAAGTACGTAATTAAAGAAAACCGAGATGAATTAGTCACAAGTCCTTTCGCGTTCAACGCTACCGTGGGACTAAAGGGAATGAACGCCGCACAGTCGGCGGGGATTCAATTCACCGCCTCCCACGCACAGCTGCTCTTCCCTTTTACTAGATTAATTATTAAGCAACGGATTGAGCGAGTACAAAAAAGATTCTTGTATCATCTTCCTTGTCAAAATAAAACCACAAATCATTATTAAAATTATATAAAGACCGTGTTCAACATTTTCAATTTCAAAGTCTTACGAATCGTAGAAAGGTACTAGATCTTTGTTTTCTGCACAAACTAATGACATCCAAAATAAATAGCGACCTTCTGTCGAAAATATTTATTAATGTACCCAGTAGATTACCGCGTTCCCAAACCTACATTCAGGCAAACTTGGCGCAAAAATAACTTAGGTGACAACTCTCTTGTATCAAGGGCAACAAAATTGTACAACGCTATATGCCGCAAAGCTGAAAACGAAATTAATCATGATAGTCTCAACACTTTTAAAAGGAAATTGATTAAGTTCTTTCAAGCAGAAGACATGTGATTTATCAATCCAATTACAATTATTATTAAATGTAAGACATACATTTTTAATCTTTATTTTAATCTCTGTATTTTTTTATGAATCCCGATTATTGTATGTATAATTTTTAATCTATTTTTAAAGGAGATGGCTAAATTGAAGTATGGACGACTGCCCCAGCAACGTATTAACATGGTACTTAGCAATATGTAATACAGGATAACAGAATATTAGTATTTCGTATATAAACAGTTTCAGGATCTTTTCATATCTTTATAATACTGAAAATATAATCGCATAACTCCTACTACAATAAGTATAGAAAACTTCAAACAAATGACATTGCTATGACTTTTATTGAGGCGTTTGGCTGTATCAACGCTGATTTATTGATAAATTGCTTTTTGACTAGCAACCTACCCCCATTTCACACGATGGTACTTGAGTTAATGTCTACAAAGAGGAATTTCACCCAAATAAATGATACAACGGTCTTTCTACAATCCGCAAGTATTAAATTCTCGTAAAACCTAAATTAGTTATATAAATGAGTTGAACTTTATTTCATCTCATTTGTATAGTTTTCACTATCAATATAAATAAATGGTGGAAATTATGATGGTTTTTGAAAAGAAAAAAATAATATTAACTGACCCAAACAACTGATTTTGTTTTTAAGGTAGGTAAATAACAGTTTTGTCAACCCCAATTTTTCGAACTCCCCGAAAATGTTAGTCAAATTCCCCAATATGGGGACAAAAAATCTACTGATTTCTCACAAAGTCGCCTCAATTTTTTTTAAGAAATTAAGCAAGTTTCAACTGATTTTATAAGATTTCTTTTTTTCTATTTTTTTTTCATACTATGTTACAAGCGTTTGCTCGATGGAGTAAACTTGACATTAAAAAGTACTACAGTATATGTATTTAAATAATAGACCAAAAAAAAATGCGAAAATTAATCTAAATATTAAAAAAAATAAGCATTGCTAATGTATTTTTTGGAGTTCCATTAAAAAAATAAATGCAAAAGAACAACGCATTGATACACAAAAATATCAAAAAGTTTCCCCCAAAAGGGGGGGTTTGCCATAATCGCCACGCTTGGCAGGCGGGTTGGCGATCGCAGTGTATGATGTTTCGTTTTACAGAGAACGCTGCTGCCCATTCTCTGGTAAGGTATATTTGTAATGAATAAACTCCAAAACTACTGAAACTATTTCAAAAACTTTTACACCATTAAAATTGTACATTTTCCTTGAGTAACACAGGCTATAATATTTATTACTAGAAAAAATTAGGAATCCTTAAGAAAATTGCAGCGCGGAAGAAGTCGCGGGCGAAGTGCTAGTTGCTTATATTCATATTTAAACTCTGTTTATATTTGTTTACGCAAATCTTTAGTTGTAATAATAATCTTTATTAGACTAGAAAGGTATACATGTTATGTTCACACAATTTGTTAACAAGCTTCTAAAATAATCTTAAAATTATAATTACATAATTGTGTCTATTTTTAGCATCTGCTACCGAACTAGGTTTATAGCCTGTGTTTCAGTACGCAGCGCCTCAAGCCCTCAAAGTAATGTGCAAGTATGAGCTCACAAACAAAAGTAAACATTAAAATATGTACTAAACTAAAATTAACAAGGTTTACATGCTTATATACTTATACTTTTAAAATAAAGGTTATGGTCCTCTGGGTGTGTAAGATGAAAGGGATGAGTGTGTGTGTGTAAGAGGGTGTGTTAGAGAGGTTTCCGAATATTTTGCTATTAGATTCATGTAGAAAAATTGATAGAGTGCATAATTATACAAATCCGATCACAAATTCTGCCACAACACCATATCACTACTTTAAGATAGTCAGTAAATCCTCAGTTTGATCATACGTCAGCCTCCCCAGCCAATGAGTTACAGATGTTTTCATCTCTGCCCTATTCAATGAGTAAACATGAAGAGTTTTATTAATTTTGTTATATAAAAATGGGCCTAAAAAGGGAAAAAATCTATGAATAAAAGCAGTTCTTGAGTGTGATATCCTCTTACATACAGGTAAACCCTTTCGCCTTGTTAACATACTCGGGCTGTATTCCATGGTAGTGTGTTGTTTCATAACGATGCTTAATACAAACAGTTGGCGTACAGTTAGGACCTCACAATGTTCATAAAGAAGCGCGGTAGGGTAGCGAAAAGGTTTAAACGTACTGAGTTTCAGTATGGATCTTTGTGATACCTCAAGTTGCTTTAATGTAGTCTTTGGTGCACCACCCCAAGACGATATGCAGTATGAAATTAGTGACTGACAAAGCGCATAATAGATTTGCTTTAGCAATATAGGGGTGACTACATGCCTCAATGTCTTAAAAATGTAGGTAAGCTTACGAACTCTTTTACTCAGTGCCTGAATGTGAGCTTTGAAGTTAAACTTGTCATCAATAATTATGCCTAAATACTTAATTGTTTTTGCACGCTCCAAAGGATGACATGAGCATCTAAAATCTATAGACGTGTCTTGAGAACAGTTATGAGCGATTAAGTTTAGATTGGCATGTGAAGAAGCACGGATTGAAAAGGTCAGGTATTTAGTTTTCTCAACATTCAGAGTAAGCACATTATTACAAAGCCACCTCTTCACCAAATCAAATCCTTTCTGGGCTAGCTGGTAAGTCTCATTCCATGTTTTGGCAGCGAAAATGAGAGCAGTGTCATCTGCGTATGAGATTATTTTGCCATGAAATGAATTTAGACAAAGGAGATCGTTTATATAAACGAGAAAAAGAGTCGGCCCAAGAATACTTCCTTGGGGCACGCCGTAGGTCACTGGAAGATCAGAACTAGTGTAGGTACCAATCTGAACACATTGTGTTCTACCGGTTAGATAATCAGTCAAAAGGCTAAGCTGTTTCCCCCTTATGCCAATTTTTTCCAATTTTTGTATAAGGATTGGAACAGAAACCGTATCGAAGGCCTTTGCTAAATCTAAAAAAATTGATATACATTTATTACCCTTATCTAGATTAGTAGTAATGAAATCTGTTAACTTGCTAACTGCGTGATCAGTGGATTTACCACGGCGAAAACCAAACTGATAATCTGACAAAATGTTTTTGCTTTCGAGATAGTTCACTAAGCGACGGTTAATATTTTTTTCTAGAATTTTTGAAAGCGATGGTAGAATTGAAATGGGCCTAAAGTTCTCGATACGGTCTCTGGCCCCACCCTTGTGAATTGGTCGGATCTGAGATTTTTTAAGGTCTTTGGGAAAGCAACCCTTATTTAGACACATATTAAAAAAGAAGGTTAAGTGTGGCACAAGAATATCTTTATGATCTTTTAAGAGCTGATTTGACAAATTATCCCACCCAACAGAACATTCAGTTTTTAATGTATTTATGAGGCTCATGACCTCATCTTCGTCAGTGTCCAAGAGGACAAGCGAATTTGAGTTAAAATCAATAGATGTTTCGCTATAGTTTTGGACCTTTGATTGCACCATCGCTACCTGTTCAGCCAGTGACCTGCCAACGTTGGAAAAATAGAAATTAACATCATTAACAGAGCGCTGAGGAGTTTCAGATATAGTTAGTAATTCCTGAGGATAATTCACATTTTTCATCGTATTAGTGATATTTTTTACTGTATAAAGTAGGTTGTAGGTAGTAGTTGTAGGTTAGTGGTAGTAGGTAGTAGTTGTAGGTTAACACTGTTAGTATTTTTCGTAAAACATTTAATGATGTTCTGTCATAATCTTATAATAATAATACCCGATACCTGACCGTAAGTCTAGCGCGGCAAGTCTAGCGAGAAAAATAGTGACATAGTAGACTCCTTTGGGCACATTCTGTCCAATTCGCAAAATGTCCAACTGTCCAATTCTCAACTGGTCCAGTTCGCAATTGGTCCAGTTCGTAATTGGTACAGTTCGCAATTGGTCTAATTCGCAGTTGGTCCAATTCGCAATTGTGTTGGTCCTTGATTACGAGAGGTGTTTTTTGACACGACCCCCACGTGAGATTGGGTGAGATTCGGTTCGAAGTAAAAATGCATATAATTTAAGATAAACTCTTTTGTTAGAAAAAAATAAAAACGAATCGGGGCTGATAAATCATAATGTAATTAATTAAGAACTAAAAAAAAAAATGTAGGTAATGTAGAAATGTCAGTCATAAGATTTTTTTTTTAAATTGAATCAACATAATCATGGGTACCTAGTACCTATCTAGAAATAATGATGTATTTACATGTATATCAGAATGGCGAGTGTACTTTTCAGATTTGCCTAGAGGAGACGTTCAATAAATGTATGGAGCGTGGTACTAAAATAATTGATAATTGAAACAGTCTTCTGAGCTATATAAGAAACTTAAACAAACGATGTCAAAATGAACAACTGAAGACGTCATTATGACGGTCATCACTTGACAGCTCCGGTATCTGATGAATGAATCGATCCAAAGCCTCACGAAGAGGATTCGAAGTTCATAACATTTTTGGTGTCAACAGAACCTCATGATCGCCACCGAATTGAGCCAAGTCTTTCTAAGTTAAGCCAAATATTACAATGAGGCTAAAATCGATTCGAAGTCGCTCGAAGTGTTAGTAATGTGCTTATCTAGACGTAATTATGTAGTTCCAGAAAATAAATCGTTTTGATAACTGTTGAAAAAATCGATATAGGTAAGTATAGTTTCAATTAGACATTCTGGAAATGCGATATGACTCCTCCCTAGCTTGCAGTACTATTTTATTCCCCTTGATCTTGTCATGTCAAACAGAAAATGCTTGAAAAACGATTAAGATACTTTTTTATGTTAAACAGTTCACGAAAGTTCTAGGAAATTATTAAACACTAAGTATTTCATTCATAAGAGTTAATTTGAGATTCCTATACATGCATGGGGCAGTCATTAAGCCATCTCCTTTAAAGTTTTGACATAATAATTTTAAATATTGACATGGAAACATTATTAAAGTGTCATTTTTATTGTGTTTTATTTTTACCTACATTATAAATTAATATTATCATTTATTCATATTAAATAAACTTGTATTTTGTTTTAATTATTTTGTAACTTCATCATAATCCTGAAATTAATATGTCAATCACTTATATTTTGATTTAATTTTATTTTAAAGTTATGTTGTATTAATATTCAGTCGGAGCATGTAGACTCATCAATGTATAAGTTGTGGTTGCCTGTAATTGAGTGTGCATTACACGAAAACGTATTGTGTAATATATTATGCTTGTATTTTGCAGAAGTTTTTGTAGTCTACTTACTCGTTGGTAATCCTTAAATAAATTATGGTCGGAAGGTAATTTGAATAGTTCCCTCCTAGTATTTCCTATTAAGGCACACTGATCATTTTAAAACCTTAAAACAAGCTACTTACTATGATTTAAAATGGATTACATGCAATAAAATCATGCATACAAGAAAATCAAGTACTACATTTTTAGCAGTATCGAAAACACTATAACAGGATCAGTTTGCACTATTAAAGTAGGTACCTTACGCAACCATAACTTAACTCTTAGCTTGCTTAGCTCCCTCGACATTGCTATGGGGCTAGTTCTGTAGAAGTCATGAAAACGGTTCTATAGTACCATAGCAACGAGTCCTTACTTAAACTTAATTAAAAACCGAAAATTATGAGGGCGCCTTGTCAAAGTCGAAATCAGCATAATGATTTTACCGATACAATTATTTTCGCAAGTGAAAGTTATGGCGAGTTACGGTCCATGAATGATTTGTTTTCATAAAAAAATCTAACCATTATTTATTATTATTATAAGCCCGTGGTGTCCCACTGCAGGCCAAAGGCCTGTCTCCCTTCCTTCTTTCCACTTTAACCTGTCTTGAGCAATCTGAGACCAACCGGTTCCTGATGTTCGGGACCCAATCTGTGGTTATTTTCGCCCAGTTCTCTTGTGGCATGCAGCAAATATGGCCTACCCAGTTCCACTTCAATTTGGCCGCTGTGTTGCCTACATCTGCGATTTAAGTTTTGGAACGAAGTATGTTGTTCCTTATATGGTCTGTTATCCTGACTCTGAGGATACTTCCAGTCCCGAGAGCGGACTTTTGACGTTGCGTTAATGACCACGTCTGCGCTCCGTACGACGTACGTGATGATTATTTTAAATACGTACTGAATATCAGATTCTAACCATAAGGTTCAAATATTCCTTTGATAGGGTTCCGTACCAAAATGGTGAAGAGGAACTCTTATCGTGTGACTAAGTCGGTCCGTCTATTACAGCTGGATATCTCAAGAACTACTAATGCTATCAACTTGAAATTTGGAATAGTTTTAGATGACGTTTGTTCAACTATTTTGCAAATAAGAAAGATATAATAATAATAATATCGTTTATTTATAAAACAGGGCACATTTACAATAAAATATCTTACATTTTTTTAAAGAACACAGTCGCTGATTTGCCTGAACTAGGTTGAAACCTGTGCTTCAGGCTAGATAGTGCTTATGTAAACATCAATAATAAAATAACAATTTAAAAACTTTAAATTAAAGGACACATCATGTTTTATTTACATACAAAAAGAAGGTCTTCTGTCTCTACGTACGAGATGCTTAATAAATATTGCACAACTGTCTTTTTGCAGCTATAATAATTTAACTTATAGATACTTAGTTTCTTATTTAGTCTATTGTATAGAAATGGACCTAAAAATGTAAAAAATCTTTTTACAGAAACACATTTTGAAAATGAATTAGAATCGTAGACAATATTATTCCGTCTCTTATTAGTATTTTCGGTGTTGTAAGTAAGCATGGTGTGCTGTTTTAGTATCAATTGCATACTGAAAAGCTGGCGAACAGTCAGTACGTTACAGGATTTGTATAGGAGATCTGTGGGATAGAGAAAGGGATGGAAATTGGCTACTTTTAAAATGGCTCTCTGAGCTCTTTCAAGAGGGAGTAAGTGAGTTTTGGGTGCTCCACCCCATGAAGTGATACAGTACTGGATTACGGATTGCCCTAGGGCCAAATAAACTTGTGTGATTACTTGTCTTTTGGATCCGCAATAGCTCGCAGTTTTTTAAAGACATAGGTTAATTTGCGCACTCATTTAACCAGACTCTCAATATGTGGTCTAAAAGAGAGAGTATCGTCTATTATTACTCCTAGATATTTAATGTTGCATGTTTGGAGGATAAAAGGACAGTCATATGTACTGATTGGGTGGAGTGCACATTTATTAGCAAACAGATGAGGATGAGTAATGTTAAATTGAGGCTTGCGCATGGAGAACTGAATATTTATTTTATTTATTATTTATTTTATTTTATTAATTTTAGGAAAACTTACAGCTAAACATAACACTAATACTCACTCTCACTTTTCTCACTTTTTATATATTTTGTCTTGTCAGCATTTAACGTTAGTAAATTTCCTTGAAGCCAGTTAGTCACAGTTTTGAAACCTAATTGAGCGTATTCGTACAATTCTTTACTGGTTTTAGCGGTAAATACTAAGGCCGTGTCGACAGCATATGAAACAATTTTGCCATGTTGTATGTTCAAATTGCACAAATCATTAATATAAACGAGAAAAAGGGTTGGGGCCAAAATGCTGCCCTAGGGAACACCAAAACCAGTATTTTTTTGCTCATCGCTCGTGATATTGTCTATTCTAACACATTGATATCTGTCGTCTAAGTAGTCAGCAAAGAGTTTCAGCGGGGTTCCCCTTATTCCCATGGTCTCTAATTTGTTCAGGATCATAGAAACAGACACTGTGTCAAAAGCTTTCGCTAGATCAAGGAAGACCCCCATTGTCTGGTTTCCTTTGCCAAGTTCCTCTGAGAAATAATCGGTCAGGTGGTGCACCGCATCGGCTGTGGATAATTTGGCTCCAAAACCAAATTGCGTAGATGATAGTAAATTATTTTTTCTAAATAAGTAGTTAACTAGCCTGCTGTTTACAATTTTCTCAAGTATTTTAGAGATTGAGGAGAGTAACGATATTGGCCTATAATTATTAACTAAGTCTTTGTTCCCAGCTTTAAATATAGGGATTATAACTGCTTTTTTTAGGCATTTAGGAAAAATGCCTTCAGAAAAACAGATACGAAATATGTGGGCTAAGGGTACCAGGATATGCTTGAATTGTTTAAGGATCTTACTGCTAATAAAAAAAATAAAAAAATATTTGTTAAATAAAAATGTATAAATTTTTTTATGCAACAGCGACTGAAAGGGATTCTTAAAATTCGAAGTGGGACTACTAGGGCATGTAGGGTATCATAATTTGAAAGAGTGCTATTTGACATTCTCAATTTTTTTTTTTAGTTTTAGACTTTTGACGTACTTTTGACTATTCCCCCCCCCCCTTATCTCCGAAGTTTGCATAAAGAAAATTCTGAAATTATTCTATGTGATAAAAGTTTATGTAAAAATTACAGGAAAAATAAAACGATGTTTCTAAATTGTACATTTTTCAGAAATCATCAACAAAAATAAAATTACTTCTACTATCGGTCAAGGAATGGCGCTGATCTAAAAATGCAATATACACCGCAGTGTAAAAATTCTCTGACGAATATAGGCCTCGCCGATGAAAATTTAAAAACATTTCACGTTTCATATAATAGTACGGAACCCTCGATGCGCGAGTTCGACTCGTTCTTGACCGTTATTTTTATGCATATGGCGATTACTGTTTCAGTAATGTGTAATTATGTGCTACTTACGAAAATAGGTCGAAGGTCGAGGAGGAGGAAGGTTCTAAGATAACATTCGGCTGAGAAAGTGAATGAACGTCAGCAGTCACAACGCAGTTAGGCAGATGGTCGTCGTCGAAAAATTTGTAACGGTTGTCTAATTTATAAAATGAATACAATGGCGGAGGGTCTCCGGCCAGGTAGCCGCACGTGCACGCCCCGGGAAGTTTTTAACCAAAATATACACACCTTGATTGATGTGTCATAAAGTTTGCTTAGATTCTAGGAAGAATTGCTTATTGTATTATTCATGAGGTGAAATCGAAACGATAAACCTTAGATTCTTGTCTTACTAATGTTTTAGCAAATTTGATGTTTGAGAAGATATTTGCGTGTAGGATATTTATTAGATAGTGTTTATGTTTGGTTTCCGCTATTTACTTGAGAGCGGCCGGGTCCGCACCCGGTCGGCTGTGGACGGGGGCGGCGCGCGCATGCGCTCCGGCCGCGCGCTCGCCGGCCGCCACATGCACGCTGTAGTCGCGGCCACGCGCGCCGTACACCACACGCACCCATGCATAATACATCATAAGTACTAAAATAAACAAACGTTCATCTAATAAAGCTACGACACCCAAACAAAACTTTAAAGCAATAAATCATTGACTACTAAAAAAAAAAAATTAAGTACTAAAATAAAATAATAAAATTAGCTGTAAAAATGTGCAAAAATGTTGCCATGGTGCCCATGAAGAAGACTGTGGACTCTGGTGAGTTTGATAAGAGTTTTTACTTGGGTTTTCAGGTCGTTATCGCTTGCTAATGTATTAATTAAGTAGGTATATGAGATTTGATATCATTTTATCCTTTCCTTTAATTAGGAATATAACCATTTGTGTTTTAGTTATTACCCAGTAAATATCGTGTGGTAGTAGGTATCGTTTGTGTTGTAAAGTTTAGTGCTAATACCTCAGTACTTATTTTCTTCTTCAGTAATTTGGTATTTTTGTGTCAATTTAATTTGAGATGAGCAGAAAAGCTTTTCATTTTATTAAAATATCGATAATATGGAGATTATTAAGATTCTTTGTAGCAGTTTTAACTCCCGTTTACATTTTATTTCAGTTAATATGTAAGTGATCTTGAATTTCATTAAGATGTGCTTAATAACGACTTTGTCCTTCGAGTTCATGATAAATTCAAAATGATATTAATAAAGGTAGGAACGGATAGTTTCGCGGGTCGGCCAATTGTCTTAAATTAGGAAGCCATTTGTTCGTATTAAGAGTCATGTGCGACTATTAATCGTCACGTCGATAGTTGAGAGGCGCTGGCATTGATCCGCCGTGATTGTCGATGGAGAAGAGCGGCGCGGAACAAGCACTTAGGTATCGGTTGAATTAATTCCAATGGAGATCGTGTGAGGACGGCGGTGATATTGGCAACATCTCGCGCTCGCTAGGCCGGGCGCGCGGCGGGCACCGCCCGCAGTGCTCGCCCGTCAGCCCGTACATGCGCACACCGCACATATCAATGCATTGCTTCCTTTAAAAAACATCGCGATATATACAAATTGTATATGTACATTCTCCGTCGTTCAATAACATTGTAATGCGAACTTCTTGTAAACGCCTATAAAAGTGTGATATTTTGATACGCCGACATCGCGTCGTCGTAACTCGTTACTGAGACGTGAGTTTTAAACATTTCCAGAAAGATGAAGTTGCCGAAATTGGATCTATGTGAGTCTAAATTATGACTTGTAATTACCTACACTACAATACTATATTTGTGAACTCTATGTCAATATATTTTATTATTCATGCACGTGTAATGTAATTGCACTTTTACGCACTATTCACATGGACGAGAATAATAAAACATTTCATTAACATACATAAGTCTACCGTCATGTCACTAGTAATCGTACATGATTTGATTTTTTTTTTCATGGCTGTTTTATGCTTACCTATCTTTTCATTTCCTGAAAGTGTTAGGAAAAACTGAAACATAACCGTTTCAGTTTAACAAGCATTGTTATCGTTTTATCATAAACCGCTACATTCTGGTTTAAACGTTCTGATAATGTACACAACACGCGATGCAAGGTTAACGGAGCCGACAGTAACATCCATGTCCAAAATCTTAGTGACATTAGGACAATGCTGTGGACCAAGACACTGCCTCTCAAAAGTATTTTGTTGAACGTCGTAAGTAGGTACTTACTTACCGCGTTTCACAGAGTTGCATCTTCTTGCAAAATTTCATACGCAATGAAGGAAATAAATAAAACTGGTCAAGTGCGAGTCGGACTTGCGTGCAAAGGGTTCCGATCCAATTTCATTTTTGTAACATGTTATTTTAACACTATACACTTCTCATAGGTTTTACTGTAATCTGTAGGTAACGAACTACGGGGGATGGTCATTTTTGTCTAATTTCTTGAATAACTTCAAAACTGTATATTTTAAAATTATGAAAAAAATATAATAAAAACCCCCACAGTAAGCCCTTTCATATATCATGTAACACGATACAGTTTGAAAAACTTACTTTTTTTAATTTTCTACTTTGACCCACAAAAGTGACCTTAAAATTTATTCATTTACGAATAAATACAACAGAATCGGTCTAGGAGATCTGGAGAAAACTAGCTGTGACAGATAGTCAGACAGACGGAGAGACTGACGCCGACTGATCCTATAAGGGTTTCGTTTTTTACGGATATTCAGAAACCTAAAAAACAATACACTACAAAGTATAAAATAACTATAAGTAATTTCGGAAGTAGGTGTTTTTGGTTATTTTTCGATTTTTTGACACTAACTTCCGAAATTAAAGTTATTTTATACTTTGTAGTGGCGGTGTGATTTTATGTTATTTACTGGTGTAAATAATAAACAGACATGCGATTTCAGCAATCCCGATCCATTTGCTATCATTTACTAAAGAGTTCCGGTGCCTACCTCCGAAGTTTTTCATCAGGTCTTCACCAAATTGAAATGGGACCTGCCCGGTAAAATATTCATTCAAGAATCATCCAAATCGGTTGACAATTGGCGAAAATATCGCTGAACAAACATTTTTCATGGGATCCCATCATCACATCCTGACTTATACCTTCATCATCAGCTCAGCAACATAAGATGATGATTATCAGGCACAAATATCTAAATTGACAATAGGACCAATGCAGGAGTATAGGCTTTAAAATAAAAAAGAATTGGTTCACAATTGGCGGTGAAATAGGTGAACATACATAAAAAAATAATACATATAGCCGAACGTAGAACCTCCTCCTTTTTGAAAAATTACTGATTATTATCGAATTAAAAGGAGCTGACATTAGAGGATTATCTTATCGCATTGCTCCTGGGCATATATCACAGTTCAATAGTGCTATTCTGTAACAATTTTTTCGTATTTCGACAGCTGAATTCGAGGTAAGGTATCTTATATTCTCAAGTGAAGCTCGATATCGAAATAGTTATTTTCAGAATAGCACTATACCTACATAACTAAACTAGCCACCCGCCCCGGCTTCGCACGGGTATAAAATAATATATAGCCACTATTTAATGGATGTTTTTATACATATAAACCTTCCTCTTCAATTACTCTATCTATTAAAAAAACCGCATCAAAATCCGTTGCGCTGTTTTAAAGATTTAAGCATACATAGGGATAAAGGGACAGAGAAAGCGACTTTGTTTTATACTATGTAGTGAAGTCTCGAACCGATTTGGTCAACTGAAGGAGTTCTTCAAATTTAAATCTAGAGAGTTGAAAGGCCAAATATTATAATACTCAACCCCAGGCGGGAAAAGAAAGCAGTATATTCGTAACCCCTGTTAGTCTAGTCAACAAGTGCTTTTTTGTTCAACTTTTTTCAGCAGTCCCGGAATAATTAATGAAGTATCATTGCAAATCTCATCCTTACTAATATTATAAAATAAAAAAAAAACGAAACTCTGCCTGTCGCGTTTTCACGCCAAAACTACTAAACCGGTTTAAATAAAATTTAGTACACAGATAGTCTAGAGCCTGAGAAAGGACATAGGCTACTTTTTATCCCGGGAGTATGTTCGCTACGGACCGTGGGCGAAGCCGCTGGCAGAAGCTAGTAAGCAATATTCTGATAAAGACAAGGGGATTTTTTTTTGCAAATAATGTAAAAAAAAGTAATTCAGATTTTTAAAATACATAAAAAGATTAAAAAAGGGGAGGAAATTTTCTAACAAAAAGTCTCAACACTCGGTTAACTCCTAACTACTTAAATATTGGTCCTACCTTTGTAATTGGACCAGTGCAAATATGGCCGAAAATAGGCAATCTGGCTTGCGCAAGCCACGCAAACTTCGGACACTTTAACAATAAAATTTATTTTAAAGATATTACCTAAATACGAAAATTTAGCAATTAAAAAATTCAGGCGCTTACTGGGTAGATGAATGGATAATAATAAGCCGGTAAAATTTTATCACGTTTTTCTATTTTCATTTAATAGTTAATTAACAATGTTTTATTGCTTGAACATGAACATAGCCGCAGCCGATGGATGCGAGACGCGCAGGACCGCTCGCTGTGGCGACGCTTGGGGGGTGGCCTATGTCCAGTGATGATGATGATGATGAACATAAACATTGCAAGTATGGTAAAATTGTTAAACTATAAATCTGAGATGTTTTCGTTCCATAGCCGTTCTTAAAAGACTTCAGAATAGATCCTCTTTGGAAAAAAAAAATATTTTTCAGTTTTTTACTGGTATAATATTTATGCAGTTGAAGTATTATAAAAAAATTAAATTAATTATTGACAAATAACATATTTTTTTAAAAATTTTTAACTAGCTTCTACCAGCGGTTTCACCCGCGTAATCCCTAGGGAACATACTCCCGGGATATATATAGCCTATGTGTTATTCCAGACTATAATCTACCTCTGTGCCAAATTTCATGAATATCCTTTCAGGCGTTCTGAAGTGAAAGAGTAACAAACATTTATCCATCCTCACAAAGTGCATTTATCATCATCATCATCATCATATCAGCCGAAAGACGTCCACTGCTAGACATAGGCCTCCCCCAAGCGTCGCCACAACGACCGGTCCTGTGCGTCTCGCATCCATCAGCTACCCGCGACCTTCACCAGGTCATCGGTCCACCTTGTGGGAGGCCTTCCAACGTGCATTTATAATATTATACAAATATAAAAAATAAATATAAATAGTACCTGGATGACCGAGCTTTTATTTCTTTTTACGACCTTTTCTAAAAATGAAACCTAGTCAGATCGATGTATTGCTCCCGAAAACCCCTGCATACTAAATTTCATGAAAATCGTTATATCCTACTTGTATTATAAATGTAAAAGTTTGTAGGTTTGTGCCTTAATCACGCAAAAACGGCTGAAGGGATTTGGATGAAATTTGGCACACATATAGTTCACATCCTGGAATAAAACTAAATAAATTGGCTTTTTATCCCGGTAAAAGGCATGGCTTAATGGAGACTGAGGAGAAAGTGGAAATCCAGAGCCGCTGTTGGCTTAGTACTTCAGATTCACGAGTACCAGGAGACCAAAAACATATCGAAGTATTTCCGGGGCTGAAATTCTGAGCGCTAAAGATTCACAAGTACCGGGAGAATAGAATGATGTCAAACTATTTTTGGGCTAGAATATGTTTTGTTTTTTTTTTTAACAGTCGAACAGAATATCCTTTTTTTCCGGGCTAAAATTGTGAACGCTGTAGATTCACAAGTAACAGGAGACCAGAAACATGTCGAAGTATTTTTTTGGTTGAAATTGTGAGCGCCAAAGATTCCCAAAATACCAGGAGACCAAAAACATGTCGAAGTATTTTTGACCAAGAATTTTTATTTTACTAGGAGGACATAAACATGTCGAAGTTTTTTTTGGGCTGGAATTGTGGACGCTACAGATTCACAACTACCAAGAAAGCACAAACGTGTAGAATTATTTACGGGGCTGGAATTGTGAGCGCTAAAGATTCACAAGTACCTACTCTCTTAGCCCGGAGTCTGTAGTTTCGGCTTTAGTAACGGGCGTTTTCTACTCCATATCACCTACGGGCTTTAAGGCCGCAACTACGGACATCGGGCTTAGAAAGTAGGACATGTTGAAGAATTTCTGGGGTTTTAATAATTGTAAGCGGTGAGGATTCAAAAGTACCAGGGGGCCAGAAACATCTCTATCTTTTCCTAGCGCTTGAATTGTGAGCATTTTGGATTCAAAAGTACCAGGAAAAGAGTAACACGACGAAGTATTTTCGAGGCTAGAAATATGAGCGCCAAAAGATGCACAAGTAACAGGACACAAGAAACATGTCAAAGTATTTTTGAGCAACAATTTTTTTTTTTACCGGGAGAAAAAAAACGTCGATATTTCCGGCGCTGGAATTGTGAGCGATTAGAATACAAAAGTACCAGGACAACAGAAACAAGTCGAAGTATTTCCGGGGCTAAATTGTGAGCGGTTAGGTTCCGAAAGTACCAGAAGACCAGAAATATTTCAAAGTATTTTTTCGGCAGGAATAGTGAGCGCAAAGATAGTTTTGGCCCATTTTTTTTTTTCATTTAGGTGTAGAACCATATATGTAACTAGTGGACGTCACGCGGTTTCACCCGCGTAATTCCCGTTCCCGTGGGACTACGGGGATAAAATATAGCCTATGTTACTCCCTGATAATGTAGCTATCCATTGCTGAAAGAATTTTTCAAATCGGTCCAGTAGTTTCGGAGCCTATTCATTTCAAACAAACAAACAAATCTTTCCTCTTTATAATATTATATATAAATAAGGAGATATTCGAAAATGTACCGAAAATTGTGTCTCCAGTTTGCTCCTTCCATACGGCAACTACTACACATGCACGTCAGTAAAAGCAGTAGATACGCAGTCGCACATACACCCGCATTTCTCAAAACAGAACGTACAACACAATTATAAACCTTATTACATCACACACAGCGTGCATTTACCATGCATCGTACAACTTACGCACACAAAATCGGCAGTTATCGAATCTTCTATTTATTATTGGACAAAAACTTTTTGGGGCCTAAAAATAAAATAAATAGAAACGGCATGTCCAGAAAATATTATAAACACTTCACGGATTATTAACGTAAAATTTAATTAACTCACTTTGCGAAAGTTAGTTACGCATTTCTCTATTACGCTGTAAATAAGTATAAAGCGTTATTTTACATCGATCTTATAACCGCATTAAAAAGAATGACAAATAGAAAATAAACTTTTATTGCAAGATTTCATTCGTCAATCGACATTGTGTCGATAACCTACGTAAGTGGATCTGCACAAGCACATCATTAACTCGTCGCAAGAAGCAGCGGCCGTATTAGACGTTGCATCCGCTTAATAAAGTATCGTTTTGTAATATTTACATTGCTCGTTCAGTGACTTAGTGAAAAACTTAGGTAGTGGATAAGAAGCAATGTATTTATTGCAAAAATAATACAGTCGCTGTGATATTTGAAAACAAGAATAATATAGCAAGAGCAAGACATATTTTACGATTTGTTGTTTTTCATGATTTTAAAGACAAATATAGTAAATTACTTTTATTTAGATAGTGTTCTACTGACATATAAGTTCCACTGTCTAAAAACTAAACAAAAAGTCGGGACTAGAAACAACATCCTGCGCCGACTGATATCCACTAGCTGGGGAGCGTTTCCATAGGTCCTTCGCACAACTGGCCTTTGTCTCTCGTTCTCAGCTGGGGAATTCGCATGCCCAGTGTGGCATCGTTCCGCCCATGCCAAAGAAGTAGACGTAGCCCTAAATGATACCTGTCCCATCGTTATTAGGTGCCTAAAACCAACCCCTCTCGTAATGTTGTATCCACTGGCAGGAATAGCTCCACCAGATATCCGCCGCGAAGTAGCAAGCCGTATTGAGAAGGGGAAACAGGAACAAGACGGCCGTCACCCCCTTTATGGTCACCAACCAATACCTGCACGCCTAAAAAGCCGTAAAAGTTTCATAAAATGTACGACCTCGTCAGAGGACAGTGCGGCAGATGAGGGATGTCCTCTGTGGAGGCACAAATACCCTCCCCCTCCATACTTCATCCCCCCGGCAGAACATTTGTCCCCTGGACGCGAACTTCAGTGGCCAATTTGGAAATCTCTTAACCGAGTGCGGACCCAGGTTGGCCGCTGAAAACATGACTTGGCTAAATGGGGCATTCTTCACTCATCCCAAACATAGTGCGGAGCCCCTTCACAAAACGAGCATCACCTCCTTAATTGCCTGTCATGCACAACTACCTGTACCATCCAGGATTTGAACGAGGCCAATGATAGAGCTTTACAGGTTGCTCAATCCTGGTCGGGCAAAATTTAGTGATAGTCAATCGACACGATGGGAGGAAGAAGAAACGTTGGGCATAGTTAGGTAGTGTGTATGGGCACAGTTGCCTGAAATAAAGAAATAATAATAATAATTGGTCGTAAACACCGAACGACACCTATTCTTACGTTCCTACTCTTTTTGCTTCGTTTACGTTCATACACATAATACTTTCCTTATTTTTTACCATAAAATCTCAACAAGAGGAAATATTGAACAGTTTGAAGAATGTAAGTTGGGGCGCTCAGTACTTCGCGCTAACCCCATAACGGGGAGATTGCGCGAACCTTTGCTCAAATTTCGTTTGGGCGGCACATCGCTGCGAAAACGCCGCGTTTTCTGATGAGATCCCATCCAAAACTGAATTCAAACGAAACAGGAAATTTCATGTCTTCCCAAACATTACTTGCACTTTAAAGCGCAAAATATTGTAAAGATACACAAAAATTCGTATTTTTCCATATAGCATCACTCGGGTCACACACTGTCTGTCCGTCTGCCACAGTTGGTTTTCTCCGGATCTATTGAACTGATTCTGTTGAAATTTTGTACATAATGTGGTCTTCGATGACCCAAACACGGATACCTTAACTAAATAAATAAATTTTGAGTTTGGGGGCAGTTTTGGGGGTGTAACTAAAAAAAAGGTAATTTAAAAAAAAGTAAAGTAAAACCTAATAATAAGAAAATTAATAATTATCTGGGTATTTACTTAATTTTTGAAGTTGGTGCCAAACCAAAATTTTAGGACAACGAAGAACGCTGTACTTGCATAAAAAGGACAGAGTTTTCTCATTAATTTAGTTTTTGCACTACTGACCCGCTCCAAAGTGATCCATTCTATACAGGTGATTACTTCTCTGCGTGTACGAGCGCTGATTTTATCTGTTTAGCAGCATTCTTTTTGTTTTTTTTTTTTTGGTTTGTCACCGACTTCAAAACCAATTAAATACCCAGATAATTATTAATTTTCTAATTATTAGGTTATTAATTACTTTCTAGCAGAAATTTGCTTTACGGGGTTGGAATAGAGACGGAATAGGGACTGAGGATAGCAGTGGGGTACATAATATAATATTTACACAACATAATATAATTTTTATGTACCCCATTGCTATAGTTGTACATACAAATTATTTTATGCTTTTCAGTGAGTTGGTTTTTTGAAGGCGGTTCCCTTTTTTTTAAAAAAAAGTATTTAAACTGAGTTATCATTTTTGTTTTGGTTTTGTTTTTTTTTTATTTCATACTTTTTAGTAATTTTGTTATTAGTTACGTTCTCCATTTATTTTATTCGTAGCTTTTTAGTGATAAGTTTTAGGCTAGTAATAGTAAATTCCTAACTATATTGGGGTCGGCTTCCAGTCAAACCGGATTCAGATGAATACCAGTATTTTATTTTATTTGAAATGGGTTTGCTCTTGACTCCAGTTTAGGTCAGAGATGACAGAGACAAAGTCTACGATGGAGCGAGCTTACCCAAAAGGAGCCTGCTCACTCTGACTTTAAAGAGATAAGAGTTGTAAGATTACTTTTACTGTGCGCATTATAAAAGACGTTTGGAAACGCTTAGTGCGAATTGGTGGAATAGCAGCAAGGTAAGGATGGTAATTTGCAGTGCGTTTGGATGTCCAATGGTAGAAGGGGGCTGGTAGGATGAGGTCGTGGAGTTCTTGGGCACACTCACTGAAGTACAATCTGTAGAAACCCGATAAGCAGGCATCCTTGCGGCGATGAGCCAAGTTATGTAGCTTGGCATCCACCAGTTTTACGTCGCTAATGAGCTTCTTAGCTCTGTTTTCCACCAAGTTAAGCGCGGAAAGCTGAATCTTATCATCCCAAAGGTGGCTGCAATACTAAGTGCAGGATCGGACTTGTGCTTTGTATTAAAAGCTGGTTAAAAGCTGTCCAGGCCTGAAGTATCGCTTCACCCTATTTAGGATTCCTAGCTTTTTGGCCGTAGTTTGGGCTTTGTACTCAATGATGGCACTGAAGTTGACACTGGATGTCAACGCCATGCCTAGGAGCTCGATCCGATCAGTCACAGGAACAGATTCACCCCGAAAAGTAGGTAGGTTTGGTAGAAATGACTGCTTATTGCGGTAAAAAGACACGCCTGTGTTTAGGTAGCGTTAAAAGAGACCAGATTGTCATCACCCCATTGGGAGACAAGGGTTAAATTTGTCCACTCTACCATAGCCTCTCTCACGGAACGAACTTTATCCCCACTGGTTGTTGTGCTGGACAAATATCTCTCTGAAACCGTACCGTCATCTGCGTACCCAACAAGACTAGGCTGAAGAAGGTCATTGATGTGCAGCAGGAAAAAAGTTGCAGAGAGAACAGACCCCTGAGGAACTCCGGTCTTAATAGCGATAAAGTCAGAGCAGCAGCCGTCAACGAATACTCGGATCGACCGTTCACTAAGGTAGTCTGATATCCAGCTACAAAAATGAGCAGCGTGTCTCTCGATAGCTTCGCCCTAGCAGTGCGTGACATACATAAGAAGATCGCCAGTTGACCGTCCCCGGTGAAAGCCATATTGACGGTCACTGAGAAGACCATTGTCTTCAAGGTAGGTCAGCAACTTACTGTTGCGATTGGAATCGGACGTCAATGAGCAGGGTCTGCACGGTCTCCCTTTTTCGGCACCGGTTGCACATTTGAAAGCTTCCTGGATTTTGGCACCGTTCTTTTTTCAAGAGAGGCGGAACAGGCGTGTCAACACAGGAGACAGTTCAGGCGCACATTGCCTCATCACTCTCGCTGGAATGCCGTCAAGGCCAGCTGGCCTTGTTCACGTTTAGACTGCACAGAGTGCACAGTACTCTTCGGACCTCTTTGATGTGAACTGCAATCTCCGGCATCGAATAAAAAGAATAAAAGCGGCAGAATTAATGACTCTTTTCCTCACGCGAACCCTACGTGCTCTAACCTTTCGATCGCGGGCCTTGATCCAAGCTTGGTAGGCAGACTCTTTTGAGGCCTCAGCGTGAGCGCATCTACATTATACAAAGGCCGGGATTTATGAGCTGGGTTAGATTTAGCGTTAATGCAAACTTGCGCGTCTCTAACCCGGACATGTCTATGGCATGGTCAATTTTCTGTTACGGGAACAACCACTCTTCATGGTGGGCGTTGAAGTCCCCCAGAAAAATGAGCTTCGCTGTTGGGTGCGATTGCTGGGTTACGTCAGTCGGCTCTACGAGGAAATTAAATAGCGCTGTTGTCTCCTGGTCACCGCTGTGCGGTGTAAAGAGATTTCTCCACGCCAGTGCCCACACTTGTGGGCACTGGCGTGGAGAAATCTCTTCGAAAAATTGGGTTTTTCTGTCATATGGCTACTTAGCCATATGACAGAAAAACCCGATTTTTCAAAGCAACGGAGATGGCGACAATAGATATCATCGCGGCCGTACACACAGACCCCAGATTGCTTCTTGAACTTGTGTTCAAGAGAGTAACCCGGGTAGTTGAGGTACGCGACTTCCGACGAGATTGATATTTTCGTCTCCTTCGGGAAAAACAGGAGCGGCTTAACGTGCGTAATCGGATCGAGATTGGAGTGTATTTTACGTGAAACGGCTGCCTACCAGACCTCCACAACCCATTAAGTGGTTAACACGGTACTTCTTGGCAAGACTGGAGTCAGATTTACTGGCTTCTGACAATCCGTAACGACTGCCAAATATCTACAAATGACAGCCGGGGCCAATGGCTTAATGTGCTTTCCGAGGCCACACTTGATCCACAGACCAAACTTGGAAAACGTTGCTTAACCTTGAAGATCGACCCGTGTGGCTGTTATTATTTAGCCACGAGCTCCTCTATAGAATATCTCTAAAGAATAGGTACTGCGTATAATAAATAAATAACAAACCACAGCTGCGTACAAACCACTCACTGAACATAATAAATCGTAGCTACTTCACAACAGATTTCGGTAGAAAGTTGATTATCAATATAACACTAAAACTATCCTCAGGATATTACTGAATACCGCATCAAAATCATTTGAGCAGAACCTGATTATTGCAACCGCATCAACAAAACAAAACCAGTCGAGTTGAACTAATATATCGCTGAATAACACATCTGACGACACGGGGTATCAATTTGCTGTATACTAAAACCTTGTCCAGAATGTAACAAATACTTTTCTGAAAATCGCATCAAAATCGGTTCAGTCAAACTCGAGATAACCGCTGACAAACTTACATACTAACATTTGGGTCGAACTGAAAACTAATTTTTTATAAATCGGTTAAAACAGTTTTGTGTGTGGTATTTATGACGTTTATGAAATATTTATTGCCAACAAACGTATGGCATACAAAATATAAACAATAATAACGAAAAAAATGATTAAAAAAGTGAAACAGTGACACTTAGTGAAAAAATATTTAAATCGTTCAATTTACAACTGACATCTTCAACGAACGTTTTTATGATAAGCCTACTTTTGTCCTCAACTTTTTACATACGTAACAGTCACAGTGAAGAGTACGTCATTTATGTTACTCGAGTGGCCCATGACTCTGGTTCGATTCCCGCAAATTGTTTCATTTTTTGGAATGCTTGCAAATTACCTAGAATTTATCGGACAAACAGGACAAGCAGATATACACAATGCGCACCGAGAGAAAACATATCATCTCAATCTACGTCCACAAATACTTCAAACAAAGGCCACAAGATGCAAGATGTACTAGTAGTATATTACAAAAATGTAAGAATCGGTCAAGTCCAAGTCGGACTTGCACACGAAGGGTTCCGTACCATAAGCCGAAAAAAACATATTTTTTGTACATGGCCCTTTTATATTTAATTTTATTTAATTTTTGTTATTTCTTGTTATACCGGCAACAAAACTGTTATACAGACTCTGTAAAAATTTTAACTGTCTACCTATTACGGTTCATGAGATACAGCCCGCTGACAGACAGACGGACGGACGGACGGACAGCAGAGGCTTAGTAATAGGGTTCCGTTGGTTATTTTTTGGGTGCGGAACCCTAAAAAACTGTTGACATAAAAAACTGCGTTGTGCTCAGTTTGTAAAAACAGAGTACCCGACTCATTGAAATATAAAAAACCCAAGATGCACAGTCTCGAACAAATTCAACACTCGAAACTGTCGTCAAAAACTGACATGTATCAAGTGTCATGCGTGAATTGTGTGTTTACATTTACACTATAAACATTTTTTTTTTGCAAATTCAACCTTACACGGATCGCTTAAAGTTGTTTTTACAATGCAGTACAGCATGGCGAGTGATGCGATTTTTTTTTTGCAAATTCAACCTTACACGGATCGCTTAAATTTGTTTTTACAAAGCAGTGCAGTATGACGAGCGATGCGAGACTGCTTGCAACTAGCGCACAATTATACATTGTGCGCTTGTTTTTTGCAGACGTTTTTGAGATGCTGAGTGTGTATCTTGAGTTTTTTATATATCAATGACCCGACTGCATTGGTTATCCGAAACACACGTACCGATCAATGAATCAAGAATCCAGATCCAGAAATAAGAAGATCCAGAAAGGCGTCCCGGATTCCGTAGTACGATAGTGTAGTTTCCTGAATAATGTCTCATGTAGAACGCAATAATATTGAATGCCTTGAACAAATCGCAAAAAATAAATGCCCAAAGCATCGCATTTATGTTCCCATGCTTTATGAATGTGTCCTAAAAGTTCAAAACCGCCATCATTTGTTGAACAACTTCTTTGTAAAACCAAAAAAAGATATTTTAATAAACATACAACAGCACACACAACAAACAAAACAAATATGCAGTAAATTATGTTTATTAAAATATCTTTGTATTTGATTTAGTATAAGATTTTCAAAGATTTTACTGAAACTAAAACTAAAAGTGGGTAGCACTGTAATAGGTCTAGTAGGGTCTGATGTACTGCCTGATTTAAACAACGGTATTATTTTGCAACCTGATCTTTTTCAAAGCTACCTCACAAATCGCACCCATAGTTAAGATTGATCGTCACAGCCTGCAGCAATGAGCTCCCCATCTATTATGGCGTTCCACAAGAAAGCATATTGGGTCCAACTTTATTTCTAGTTTCTATGAACGACTTGTGCAATATAAATATCCCAAATGCCAAGATGACATCCTTTGCAGATGACACTGCCATAACTTTCATCGCCAACACATGGTCTGATCTCGAGAACAAAGCTCAGTATGGCTTCAATTTAGCGCTAAACTGGCTTCATTCCCATATTCTTACATTTAATACCTCCAAAACGAAGTTCATTACCTACTCGATCAGTTCTGCTACCCAACCAAACCCACTGATATCACTTAAAGCCCACACATGCAATTTGCTCACTCAAGTTTCATGCCACAGTGCTCCTATATCCACTACGTATGAAATCAAATACCTAGGTATAGTCATACGAGTACATAAAAATCTTGAATTTAAATCCCATATTAATGTCCTTACTGGCAGAGTTCGCAAACTTATATATATATTTAAAACATTAAGAAATATTGCTAATCTCATTATTATACGTAATGTCTATTTTGCCTTATGCCTATCTATTATTACCTATTTTATTCCATGTTGGGGTGGTGCTGCAAATCCATCCTAAATACTTTGGAAGTTGCACATCGCGCCATACTGAAAGTGGCTACCTTTCGTCCACTCATCTATCCAATAATAAGTTATACAAAAACTGCAACGTCCTCAACGTGAGGCAACACTTTATTCTACAAAAAAATCTGTTGCAACACCGCATAACCCCGTATAATAAAATTACCAAACGCCGAAAAGATATTATTATATCTTTTCGGCGTTTGGTAATTTTATTACTACGTACTTACTCCTCCAAAAACCCGCTTGTCGTTTACTAAAAGATTCTTTTATTACTTAGGTCCGTCTCTATACAATACAATAAATAAAAACTGGCCAAGTGCGAGTCGGACTCGCGTGCAAAGGGTTCCGAACGAATTTAATTTTTTTAACATGTTATTTTAACACTTCAGACTTATAATAGGTTTTCCTGTAATCTTAAGGTAAAGATCTATTAACTCCATTTTTTTTCAAAATTTTAGGCTCAGTAGTTTCGGAGATAAGGGGGGAATGGTCATTTTTCGTCTAATTTCTTGAATAACTTCAAAACCATTTATTTTAAAATTATGGAAAGAATATAATTAAAACCCTCATAGTAAGCCCTTTCATTTGATACTAGTGGACGTCACGCGGTTTCACCCGCGTAGTTTCCGTTCCCGTGGGAGTACGGGGATAATATATAGCCTATGTTACTCCCTGATAATTATAATGTAGCTATCCAATGCTAAAAGAATTTTTCAAATCGGTCCAGTAGTTTCGGAGCCTATTCAATTCAAACAAACAAACAAATATTTCCTCTTTATAATATTATATAGTATAGATGTCACACGATATTGTTAAAAAAACTTTTTTTTTTCAATTTTCTACTTTGACCCCCAAAAGTGATCCCATACTAAAAATTTAATAATTTACGTAACGCGTCCATGTTTGGGTCATAGAAGTCCATATGTGTACCAAATTTCAACAGAATCGGTTCAGTGGATCCGGAGAAAACTGGCTGTGACAGACGGACAGACAGACAGACAGACAGACAGGCAGACACCCGAGTGATCCTATAAGGGTTCCTTTTTTTTTCGGAACCCTAAAAATGTCCAATATATAAATTGACTTATTATATTTGTAAAAAGACTGTCCGCACATTCTTTCAAAATAAAACTTACGACGAAACAGAAAAATATTTAATTTAATTAAGTTATGACAAGTTTGTGAATTGTACCACACACCCAAAACAGACCCACACTAATCAAATCACCTTACTTAAGCACGCATACACAGCCGCATGCTCACGCACATACATTCAGACCCATGCACGCACATACAAAATACACGCACACACACACACACACACACACACACTCACACGCACATACACATAAATGCGATCACGCACTAAAAATTTTTAATATGTTAACTTGTACAATTAAAACTGTAATAAAAATTAAAACAATTAGAGGGGATCGGCACTGTTACTCCTTAATACAGGCTATTCCATAGCCTAGTTAGGAGAATAGCACGACACTCATTTGATTTTAATATTGCAGTGTATATTGCAGTTTTAGATCAGCGCCATCTCTTGACCGATAGTGGAAGTAATGTAATTTTTGTTAACAATTTCTGAAAATGTATGCTATTTAAAGACATTAATTTATTTTTTCTGTAATGTTTACATAAACTTCTATGACATTTTCAGATTATTCTCTATTCAAACTTCGGAGATAAGGGGAGGGGAATGATCATTTTTTTTTTAATTTTTCGTCAAAAGTCGAAAACCACGCGACCTAAAAAAATAAAAAAAACAATTTTTAAGAATCCCTTTCAGTCGCTATTGCAACAAGAAAATACATTTTCATTTCTTTCTTATTTGCAAAATAGTTGACCATACGTCATCTAAAACTATTCCAAATTTTCAAGTTGATGGCATTATTAGTTCTTGAGATATCTAGCTGTGACTGACGGACAGACTTAATCAGATCATTAAAGTTTATTTTTAAATTTTTGGTACGGAACCCTAAAAACCAACCAAGTGCGAGTCGGACTCGCACATGAAGGGTTCCGTGCCATAAACCGAAAAAAAAACATTTCTTTATGGTGGCCACCTTTAATTTTTCATTTAATCTTTATTTCATTTAAATTCTATTTGCTGTTATAGCGGCAATAGAAATACACTTTGTGAAATTTAAATTGTCTTCCTATTACGGTTCTTGAGATACAGCCTGCTGACGGACGGACGGACGGTCGAACGGACAGCGGAGGCTTAGTGATTGGATTTCGTTGGTTACCCTTCGGGTACGGGACCCTAAAAACCAGCTGACCCACGCAACTTTGTTTGCGGCACATTTTTCATTTATGCTCAGCTCCTATTGGTCGTAGTGTAGCTATCTAACACTAAAAGAATTTTTCAATTCGAACCAGTAGATCCTGAGATTTGCACGTTCAACCAAACAAACTCTTTAGCTTTATAATATTAGTTTAGATAACAACTAGAATAGATGCCACGTTGCCTAGCAACGTCAACAGAATTTGCACAAAGACCTGTAGTCTTTTTAACATTTACCGTATTCAAAATAACAAACGGGAACGTTCTCTTAAAGTTTCTGCAGCACTGAGTGATGAATGTAGAAATTTAGTAGTCAAAATAGCAATCTCTGCAGAGAACTTTTCAAATTCGACAACGTCTACAAAATCCGATTTGACTATATTGTCATCAATAGTAAGACACTAATTCATTACAAGATCTTCCCGTTTCGCTATTAATAATATTCCAAGTCATTTTAATAACATTACACTGTTTTTAGGGTTCCGAAAAAAAAAGGAACCCTTATAGGATCACTCGGGTGTCTGTCTGTCTGTCTGTCTGTCTGTCTGTCCGTCTGTCACAGCCAGTTTTCTCCGGATCCACTAGACCGATTCTGTTGAAATTTGGTACACATATGGACTTCTGTGACCCAAACACGGACGCGTTACGTAAATCATTAAATATTTAGTATGGGGGTCACTTTTGGGGGTCAAACTAGAAAATTTTAAAAAAAGTATTTTGAACAATATCGTGTGACATATCAAATGAAAGGGGTTACTGTGAGGGTTTTAATCATATTTTTTTCATAATTATAAAATAAATGGTTTTGAAGTTATTCAAGAAATTAGACGAAAAATGACCATTCCCCCCCTTATCTCCGAAACTATTGAGCCTAAAATATTGAAAAAAAATGGACATAATAGATCTTTACCTAAAGATTACAGGAAAACCTATTAGAAGTCTGTAGTGTTAAAATAACATGTAAAAAAAAAAATCTTTCGGAACCCTTTGCACGCGAGTCCGACTCGCACTTGGCCAGTTTTTAATTTTTGAACTCAAGTACCGTGACTTTACAGATAAGGTATGAAAGTACTCGTAAGAACATATTATAAACAATTTTTATTAAGGGGCAGGCATACTATAAAATATAAAAAAGAAATGAGCTGTGCTATTTATTGACAAAATGTAGTGAACAGTTAATATTTTTTTCGTGGTTTAGTGAAACTTGTTGATATCATGAAGACTTTCAATTCCTGAATTATCGTCAAAAATTGACAATACCTACCTTGTGTAAGGAACCCGTGTACACATACTGCTATTTGTCTAACTTTAGAACTTAGATATTTATATACAAATTGTAACAAAATAAACGCAATATCTCCTAAGGGGTCATGGAAGTAAAAAAAATAAGATCGACTACTCCATACATTTTATGTGCGCAATACTCGACAAAATGTACCCATGTACAATATAAACATAGACTGATGTACGGACATTTCAAGTAACGAAAATTAAAACCCTTACTCATCTGTTATGAAGAAAGTGACATAAAACCAGAGGGTCAATTTTCAAAATGTATGGAATTTGAACGTTTTGCTTAAAAATTAGTACCTAAAATTAAAAATTGTAACCTACAATTAGCTTTCACCCTATGTAATGTTTCTCATCTATCTTTTTCTGTTACTTGTATGGTGTACATAATAAAGAGTATTCTATTCTATTCTATTCTTTCAGCACTGAGTCAAAGTTTCTGTTGAAACGGGACAAAAATCCGATTGTATTTATGTGGCTTGGCTCCGGGGCGTTTAAACGTTGTTTTACGATATCGAAGAAATCGACCAATTGTTATAATGGCCAATAGATAAATCAGCAAAGAGCGCTAACTCTTTTTCAATTGAAAACATGACCATAGCAACAAGCAGCCGCAATTAGGATGAATTGAATAAAGATTGACCACTTTTTTAGGTTTCATTCTTCTCTTCGCTATTTCTAAATTCAGTCTTTATACTTATTAATCATAACAATGAACTGAACAATATAGTAATTAATATTAATAACAGTGTAACAAGCCATTGTAATATTTAAACATCACCGTCAATATTATGAAGACATCTGAAAACTGAACGGTATTTACTGTAAAACTAATTTATTGCAGCTATAAAAATGCAGAAATGTTGCCTAGCCATACTAAAATAACATATAATTTTTTGCACATTTTTTACTGCTTTTAGTTTTACGTATATCTACGCATTGTGAGGGTTCTGAACATCCGTAAGAAACGAAACCCATATAGGATCACTCGGGTCTCTGTCTGTCTGTCATAGCCAGTTTTCTCCGGATCTACATACTGGACCGAATCTGTTGAAACTTGGTACACATATGGACTTCTGTGACCCAAACACGGAATCTTACGTAAATAAATAAATTTTGAGTTCTTTTAGACCCCAAAAAGTGACCACCCGGTCACTTTTGGGGGTCTAAAAGAAATAAGAAGATAATAGTTCTTTACCTACAGATTGCAGGAAAACTTGTAAGAAGTCTATTGTATTAAAGTAATATGTTACAAAAATGAAAGTCCGACTCGCACTTGGCCAGTTTTTTTTAAGGTACCTATACTCAGTCACATGCGTATAAGATAATAGTAGATTATGGCGAATACATTGGTTCGTGGATGAATTATCTATTACTAGGTAGTTTCCCCATTATTTTACTTCAACATAATTTACAGCCTTACAGCCACATCAAAGTTGAAAATTGATCAGACAATAAAGTGCGTGGCAGATGATTAATATGAGCAGAAGACTTATAAGGACGGTAGCATGTGGCATGCTGTAATTTTATACCATTTCAAATTTTATTCGGTAGACTTAAGTTTCTGACCGTACCACAGCACCTGAGGTAAGTGACCTGGTGATGCCAAGTACAGTCAAAAATGAGCCATTATAATGTCTTGAACGCAACAACCGTTTCAATTTAAATATTACGCTAAGAGGTCATCATCATTATCATATCAGCTGAAAGTCGTCCATTGCTGGACATAGGCCTCCCTCAAGTGTCGCCACAACAACAAGTCCTATGCGTCTTGAATCCATCAGCTATCTGCGACGCGACCCTCATCAGGTCATCGGTCCAACTTATGGGAGGCCTTCTAACGATGCGTTTTCAGGTACGCGGTCGCTACTCCAGGACTTTTCGGCCCTATTGACCATCTGTTTTGCGAGCAATGTGCCCTGCCCACTACAACTTCAGTTTAACGATCCTTCGGGCTATATCGGTAACCTTAGTTCTCTTGTAGATATCATCATTCCTGATTCGGTTACGAAACTCTGACACTAGAGTGTGTGAGATCGTTAAACCGTACTGCCCACACGATAAGAAGAAGAATTGTAAGAGACTACGTTACGCTTTCATAAGTCATCACTGGCAACGCGCTGGTCTGACTTTTGTCTAGAGACGTTGTCATGTGAAAGATGAGAAGAACCACGCAAATTCCCGAACGCCGCCCAGCCGAGTCGGATTCGACAGTTGACCTTTTTCTAGAAGTCAGATCTACATAACTGGACCGTTTGTCCCAGGTAGACCCTGGGACAAACAGCACTCTACATTCGATGTTGTAACATCAAGTGTAGAGTCTCCGATCTTGATAGGAAAGGTCATGGGTATTCACCATGACCTTGGTTTTATCCATGTTCATTTTGAGACCCACTATTTCGGAAGCTCTGCTGAGGTCATAGAGCTATGTACTGAGGTTCTTCGTAGTCATCCATGATAACTACACCATCATAAGTGTCTAGGGATCAAGTACATTTTTAACTATAAAAAAATATCGAATTAATATTTACCAAATCTAGTCTTCCATACTGGTTTCTTACATTAATTCCTATATTTAAGTTAACAACTTATCCACGGAAAACAACCTAAGTTCGCGTCAGCGTCCGTAAATTAAAAGAACAATAATAATACAATACGATTTGGAACCCAATTGGGGCTTAAGGTCCTTGAGAGGTGTCGTCAATTAAATGGCAAAGAAAGCAATTCCGATGGCGAATTCAAACGCGATTCTTAGGGTTGAGGTCTAGCAATTGAGCAGGCCACGGTAGAACGTTTGTGCGAGCATCGACAAGAGTGTGGATGAACGTGCATTGTCGTGCACTAGCCAAAAAGAAATGAAGACGTCTGAAATAAACCTCCCAGCATAAATCTGAGCATTGAGGTGGCCCCTGATCCAAATGAGATCGGTTTTTCCACTGATCCATATAGTGACCCACAACATTATTGCTTACCTAGTACCTACCTATCTACCTACCTACCTACCTACCTACCCTAATTACCCTGCCTACCCTGCCTACCCTGCCTACCCTGCCTACCCTGCTTACCCTGCCTACCCTGCCTACCCTGCCTACCCTGCCTACCCTGCCTACCCTGCCTACCCTGCCTACCCTGCCTACCCTGCCTACCCTACCTACCCTACTTACCCTACCTACCCTACCCTACCCTACCCTACCTACCCTAGCTAGATGAAATTAAATGTTTCACAGTTACGAAACCCATGAACATTATGTATGGGAAAATGTTTTTTCTTATATTTATTTTTTTTCGTAAATTTTCCAATGTTTTTAATACTTATTCTGCTATTCGGGATGAAGACAAATACAAAAATTTCCCTCTATATGAATGAACTTCCTGACAAAATTTCAAACATTCTTGACATCGAGTTTGGAAGATCTCTGGTCCTCCAAAGTCGAGTACGTATTGTATCTGGTCTCATATCGAAACGGGATATATCGGAAAAGCAAACAGTTTGGTCGCTTATCAGCAAGCCCAAAGAGCTGTGGAGCCTCGTAGCCAACATCATAGCGGTCATGAGATGATTCCGTCGAGCAGTATTTTGCCCATGTCGCTCGGCCTCACTGCCACTCTGGATACGTAGCGTGTCCAGAGGCGGCTCATGACGCTCTGTGTAGTGCCAAGAGCGACAACCACAGTACGTAGCCTGGAACCAGCTTGCAACATTCCGACGGCTCTCGTCATCTCTTCTCGTGTCAAATGATGTCGTCGCTCCATATTGATGCAATTTTATTCAGTTCCGAAGCAGAAATTGTAATGGTTTTGTAAAAACGCTATAACACACTTTTATAGGAATCCTGATTGATTTTATATTTTTCATCAAAATTTAAAGACAATCTTTAATCGCATAGTGACATTCACTAAAAAGAATCAATAACGATCCAAAAAAGTTAAAATAATAACACTGGTCAACACTAGTTTTTGTGCCAAGGAATTGTATTTTTTTTAAGTTAGGACCGTATACTGATTACATTCACTCAAAAAATTTTGACTTCCTACGTGTAGTTTTGGATTTACCCTCAGTGTAATGTGTGCATTTTAGCAATAAGTAATCAGTACTTTCATGTTTGCGGTTTGCTTACTTATCGGTACATTTGTATAAATACATTGATTTTAATATCTGTCTTACATACTAACTTCTTAAGTTCAATGAACAATTTGGAACTACCAATTGGAGTGTTGGAGTTATTTAAATTGTGATTTCCAAGTAAGTTTTTAGTAACCTCAACAAGCAAAATCTACGCAGGATTCGTAAGACAGATTATAAAATCAATGTATAAATAGAAATGTAAGTATCATTGTGTGTGTAGTAGCATTGTCGCCCTTCTTAAAGAAAAGTACCACCACACCTCTGCTCCATGCCTGTGGCGTTTTCCCTTCGAGTATGACGGAATTGAACAGTTTCTGAAGGGCCCTAAGGACCGGTTTTCCACCTGACTTCAGGAGTCTCAGGCCATAATTCCGTCTTTAACCGACGTCTTGTTGTTTTTAAGCTGCTTTAGAGCCATCTTAATGTCCAGGATGTCTTTGGTATAGTCAATCTAGCTCTTGGCTCGTTAGCTAGATTCATAGCTGCTTTAGTCATTGACGTGTATACTTGTCCATAGAATGTCTCGATTTCTCTCAGAAACTCTGATATGGCGGATATGGTTCTGTAATGTTCGGTCTCAAGTTTGGTGAGCTGGCTCTGTCCAAAAGACAGATCTCTTAGAATGACCTTGGAACCTTTATTCCGCTCGATTGCGTCTTTAATACATACAGCATTAAAGTGGCGGACGCTTCTCAAGAACTTGAATCCGTCTATTGAGATGTCGGTATTTACATTCATCATCTGAAAACTGCAGAATCAACTCCCGCAACTCTTCTTATCTGTATGGCGAGTCTTGAAGAACTTGGGCCCTCCCGCGTATGAACAGTTTCCACGAATCCATCGTTGTATTCGTTCACGGAGCTTTCTTTGTACTCGAAACTATTTTGAAGTTCGAGCTGAAAGCTTTCGGAGTTTAGGATCTGGTTCTGTGCTGGACGAAGCGTAGGCTTCATCAGTCTACCATCAAGACCTTTCTAGCTTGTTATTAATCAAACTGCCTCTTACCATTCGTGATCACTTCCGGTTTTCACCGCGTTGTTCACAGAGACATCTTAGTATATCTGCTTCTTCGTCGACATGATGAAGTCAATCTCATTTATAGTTGCACCATCGGGGCTCTGCCAGGTATATTCCTGTGCTCACGCTATCTGAAGAAGGAGTTCATCATATAGAGGGCTGTTTCTCCTTAAAACTGGTCAGTAGGAGTCCTCGGTGGTTCCGACATCCAAATCCAAGTTGCCCCACTCGCAGCTCGTTGTCATCTCATTTGCCCAGTTTCGCACTAAAGTCCCCCATGACCACGGTGAAGTGAGTTTTTAACCGACGAAAAAAACAGAGGAAGTTCTCAAGTCGAAGCGTATAATATATTTAGTCTTTTACGTCCGACACCACACCCTTACAAAAGTACGCACAAATATTTCCTCAAAGCAATTAGATTTTTTCCCCAAATATTTTGCTGTTTTCTATTAGTGTCCTTGTACTTATCAAAAAGTTTTTACTTGAATCACCTCCCTAATTTCCTTCCTCGACAAGTCGGCCAGATTCGACTATTACCTACCGACGGAGTAGGAATGACCGTAAAATCGATTTTTCTCAAGCATGTCAAGCGTGCATTGGCCTTAGCTGGTAGTGTAATAGAGCGACGTTAAAGTCGTTTGATTCAGTAGTGATAAGGCGTGATTAATTAAATATTCGGCGTTTGCTGGTAGGTAAGTAGGTACCTATATGATGACGATTCAAAAGTTATCAATCGTCCATTACAAGAAATTTTACCAAATCTGACCACTAATGTGAATGACCCCTGTAATTGATTCAGCGATATCGGTCTTTTGAAGAAATTGAATCCTACATCTCACCCGATGTAGGATTTAACAGAATGAGGACTCGGTGCTCTGATATTATCAAGTGAGATGTAAGATTTTAATTATTAAAATATATCGAGAAATCGAGAAGTATACACGCGTGCGAGTCTATACGTGCTCGCAATTGTTCGAGACGTCTGAAACAATCACATTAGCTTAATAATGATTTGATGAACAATCATCATCATATCTATTATAATTATCATTAAATGATGGTTTTTTCTAAGACGTCATTTCATTTGTTTAACATCCACGATACTTACAGCAGCATCCGCAAGGTCACTCTTTCGCCATCTTTTCCAATAGTAGTGACCTCCGATTAAATGTTATGTATATACCTAAATAAAATTCTGGCCTTAACTGGAATTAGCCATGCCAGTCGTTCTCTTCGTCAATCACCTTGAACAACAACTAATTTCACTTGCATTAATATTTGATGCATCACTCGCTGGCACGTGTTAGGCAGATAGTCTTCATTCAGCGCGTCATTCTAATAACCTAAATAAATTCTAGCTTCTCTTAGAATCTTCTGCTGTTTCACATCTCTGCCATTCTCGTTCTAAGTTGTTACCTATTGTAGACCATCGCTTCCGGTTTTCGTCAAAACCTAGTAACTCTTCTCCAGTACTCTTTACTATCAGTCAGTATTTTTTCACCGATTCATCTTTAGGCGCAATTTGCAGAGAATGCTTGCAATATCACCGGGATGCTAACCCGGTAATATTGCAACTGTTTACTAACAATAGCTTAAGCAGGTCAGTCGAAGTGGCCTCTACCAGTGACAGGTCAGAGCTAACTTATCTAATTAAGATGGTCGCCGGCTGCCGGACCGATGCAAACTAGCCGTAGGTAAACAAGAAATACAAGTACCGTAATTCATTTGCATTAGAAATGTCATGTTTGCTTTGTATTCGTTGCGTAATTTATTTATTTTAAGTAAAACATACATCTATAAGAACACATTCATAGTGCGTACAGCTAAGGAGGGAATTCCCTGCCGGAGTCTGTGTTTCCAGATAACTACAACCTGGGAGTCTTTAAGTCAAAAGTGAATAGGTTACATCTTGGCAAGCGTGCTTCATCACACATCTCACCACATCATCGCTTACCATCAGGTGAGATAGTGGTCAAACGCCTGCCTATCAATAGTAAAAAAAAAGTGAAGATCTAATGAATTTGTATGTAGCCCAAGGTAGCGGGTATATGTATCTATGTTCAAAGTAATTACGTACATTAATCTATCTAAAATGTGGGAATTTTATTTCTTAGAAAAAAGTAAGGTTTGGGGGAGAATAGAATAGAATGTTTTTATTTCAGACCGGAGTCCACTGGGTTAGTAACAATTTTACTTAAAATCTAGTGTTAGTAGGGTACAGACACAGACAAAAATATACAATTAACATTCAGCGTGGAGCCGCATCCACCTCCGCAACATCGGTGAATTCCACCGATTTGCCAACCAAGAATAACCTATGCATCTGGAAACCTTTGTAGTGATGCCCTTGCTCTTCAGTTCAAAGGTGTAATATTTTTGGTAGTATACAATATTTTAAAAGAAAAAAAAGGAAAGAAAAATTGTTTATTACCGCCCAAACAGACGCACATTAACATGACATTATTTTTAAAATACACAAATAAATTAATAAAATATAAAAAAATATATAAATAATAATTATATATATTGATTTAATTTTCTTCTATTTTTATCATCATCATCATCTTTCTGCCCTTATCCCATGTTACTTGGGGTCGGCGTAACACGTTTTTTTCTTCCATTCTGTTTATTGGTCGTCACTCTATCACTAAGTCCCTTTTCCTTCATATCGCTCCTCACACAATCCATCTTCTTCTTTTTTCTTTTTTTTTAATAATATGTAGGTAATATTTTTGGTTTCTATACAAAAAAGTACATTATGTTATAATGGTGCAAGCGAGGCGCGTAATAATTTACGGTAAATAACCATGGTCGCCGATAATATTAACTCAGTCATACGATGGTTGATAACGGTAACCGTGTTGTGTGTGTTACGATCCAGACACTGGAATACCTATGTGCAAAAACATAAGGAAATATACAGATACTACACTTATATGTATTGCTCAAACAATGTACGCGGATTGGTTAATTTAACATTTATTTTGCCCAATTTTTAATGAAGACCGTGATTAATAATTTATCTTACAACATAAAATTCATGTAATCATATTTGTAAACATTTTATAATACAATGTTGAATCTTTTGGTAAAATATGCAAAACAAAGCGTAATACTATATGCAGAACACATCAGAGCTGCATGTATCAACAAAATTGTATGAGTGTAATTCGTTTTCATAACAAACCTAAATAGGCTAGTAATAACAATGCATTAGCTTCTTCATCAGTCCCACAGCTGTGAGATCAATAATACTGATACGACCGAATAGAGAATGTATTTAGAATCTAGATTCAATACAGGTGCTCATATCTATATTTTATAGACTAACCTCGGCTTAAGCGTTGAAGGATGCCCGAATAAGTTGGTACTTAGTAGTAACGGGGTATCATAGGATGTAGGAAATGACAAGGAATGCATTACAATAGCTAGTCTGTGGCTACAAGGTTATCCCTGAAGGCTGGCGTCTGCCCACCGTCTAGATAAACAGTTGTAAGTAAATACATAGTTGCATCTATAAGTATTCACTCTTGTCTAGTACATTAGTCTTGAATGGCTTATGCCATCTACACGTAATCCGCGACGGATGCTTGTTTTTAGCATATTAGCTACATTCATAAAATCATGCTTATTTGTTATTACCCCTGACATGTTTAAGTGTTTCAATTAGTACTGTTTCTTAAAACCACGTTGTTTTTGTGATAATACTACATGGATTTTGACAGACAGGTTGATTGATAAGCACATTGACAACCCGTCTGCTCATAAAGAACAGTGGTTTTTGCCGCAGTTAACTGTTGCTGGACTTCTGTGTGTACCCATTCATTAATAAAAAATATAATCTAAATAATTTAAAAAAGATATGAGAAAGTTTATTTGACAAATGAGAGAAATGCGGGATCGTAGCGCGAAAATTAAAATTGTCAGCTATTGTGGCCAGGGTCTGCAGAGAAAAGGTTTTTTGGCAACAGCTGTGGCCTGGACTGTCAATTGGATTTATGAATAAGTTTTGTCTTATCTTAGGATTTATAAAAAAATTCAATTACTTTTTCAGTGTGGCAAAGTGACATTGGGAAGCGTTTACGATTACTAGATAACCAGTAAAACATTTCGCGGCCTACATTATTGATTGAATTAATAATGTAGTTCAAACAATCGACCCCTAAACGTCTATGAAGGTAACATATGGCAGTAGCTATAGACTGATTGGTCACAAGCGCATGAACTACCGTATATTTTTCAGGTAGATACGCATCGATCGACGCAAGCTGAATGTACCTAAACTTGTATTAGAACAACAGCAGCATAGGAGCTGTATTAATGCCCTGTTTGAGGCCAGATTGCTATCACAATGACAGTGCTACCCAGCCAACCGAGACGGAATCTCACCGACGACTGTTTTATTGCCACCAGCCTGAAAAGGTTCCATTGATAAACACCATGAATTCGCATTCATAATAAAATTAATTCATACGAATTAAATGGCCATTATTCATTGCAATATAATAGCTTTATATATTTGTTCCACGCTGCCACAGCCATAAATTTTTATTCTTTCAATGTTACGCATGCTACGCTTCTCGTAGCGATGCAATTAGATCATTATGATTATTATCTGTGCGACATTTATAAGAGGCACTTTTTTGGTTTAGTTGGTTTACAAATTTTAATAAATATCACTTGATGAAAAAATCAAATATTTCATTGGCAAATGAGTGGCCGTAGAAAATAAATTAACGATGGCGGCGAAAACATGAGAAAGATCTAACAGTCGCCGCCATTGTAATTGTTTGTCCGTATTATGAGGGCCTCGGCGACCTCCTGTTCGATCCCTCGCGGCCTTGTGTACTAATTAGTGATTATTCTGCGAACAGTTGGTGCGCCCACTCGCCACTCTGGCCAATCGACGCAGGTGGCTCACAATTTGTTGTGCATTGACCTCGCTCGCTAGACCCATCATAGATATCTACATCAATTAATGTCGGACTGTTAATCTCCTCCTGCAATTCATGAAGCTGATACCCGAGTAACCGACACTGTATTCACTGACTCATTCATTGCACTTACCTATGCCAACATTAATGCACTTGTTTATGCACTTATCTTGTTTGCCGATGCATCGCTCATATTAATTTCGAATAAGGTCCATGTTACTTTCATTTGGTTATCTAGTGAACAGATTACACTGTCCAGTCATGAGGAAGACATTTGATCTGATTTAAACGTTTCTGCATTGAAAGGATCGTTGTTGATTATAGCGAAGTGTTCCTCTCCGTCGTTATCGCAACATCGGACCACATAACGTATTCTTAATTAATGCCTTATTGATCGCGTGCAAAATATTGCTACAGCTAGTGCCGCATGCTCACGTGACCATATGCTGCATGCCTCACCAATTCACCATATAACAGCTTTTAAATAAAAGTCGTTTAAACTAACTGAAGTTCTAAAGAGTTGTGATTTTTATTTTGTTTGATGGAAACATGAAAACTTTTGAAATAACTTCGATTGTAAGTAACTCGTGACGCAGCTACCCTGGTTATATGCGTGTCAAGGTGTCGCCCCCTTTGGCTTGTGAACGCAACATATCGTCGCCTATTAAATATTACATGAGAAACAAACGGTAATAAGGTACCTATTTCGTAAAATCGATCGTCCAGCACTCACGCAGTTTCATTGAACGGTGCTACAATTAAAATTTATGTTACGATTCATGTATTAGTCGTCTGTTGTCAACGTATAAATACTAGCGAGTTTCAAGTGGTGCTAATTATAAAATTGCTTTTCGGATATAAAAACTAGCCAACCTACACAAGTCATAGAATAGAACAGAATAGAATACTCTTCATTACGTACACCATATATGTTACAGAAAAGATACATGAGGAAAATAAAACATAGGGTGACAGAATGGGCGGCCTTATTGCTAAAAGTGATCTTTTCAAGACAACCTTCACCTTTTTCATCTCTAATTTACAGCAGTAGGAATGCCTAGGTACATGAAAATTCAGGTACCTACTAGCTTGCTAATCGCTTTCAGTTCACACATGACACAGGGCAGTACAGTTATTAACTGTGTGTTAACTTCGAAATCAAGGACCTTCTCGGTTAATTTCAATCATTATGTAATAGCCAAAATGTTTTTTTTTTTTTCGGTAGGTATTATTATTTGTCGTACTATATTGCAAGTTTATCTGGCGCCTACCATATATTTAAAGAAATATCATTCTTAAATCATCTCTGTTTTGAGTGTTGTGGCATTAAGATAATGAATCAAAATGTGTATTTTATCTCATGCATATATAGAACTCCAATTTCTAATATTACCAAGTTTTTCGAAATACTTGAAATAGTGCTTCAATTTATGTCACGTAAATTTACGAAAAAAATTGTTATAGCAGGTGACGTGAATATCAACACACTACTATTAAATAGTAAATCGAAGGCGTTAATCGAAATTACTCAAAATTATGATCTAGTGCTCCATATTAAATTTTTTGTATATCTATGCAAGAATTATGGTATCTAATCAGCAACTTCAAATCGGCTAAAGGATAATTCCTACACCTGTGTTTTCTGATCATAATACTGCCTGTCTCGCGCACAGGTTTGACGACTTCCTGCCTCCCGAACAAGCCGGATTCAGAAAAGGCTTCAGCACCGTAGACCCGAATACGCTCCGGCATGTTATACAGAAGACCGAAGAGTATAATCTGCCCCTCTGCTTAGGGTTTGTGGACTACAAGAAAGCCTTCGATTCGATCGAGACTTGGGCTGTGCTGCAGTCTCTCCAACGGTGCCAGATTGACTATCGGTATATCGAGGTGGTGAAAAGTTTATACAAAAACGCCACCATGTCAGTCCGACTTCAGGATCAGACCTCGAAACCTATCCTCCTCCAGCTGGGTGCGAGGCAAGGAGACGTCAATTCTCCGAAACTGTTCACGGCCACAATGGAGGATGGCTTCAAGGTTTTGGACTGGAGAAGGCTAGGCATTAATGTCAATGGCGAGTACATCAGCCACCTTCTATTTGCCGACGATAAAGTTGTCATGGCTGAGATTATGGAGAAACTCAGTACAATGCTCGATGACCTCAGTAGAGCGTCCGATAGGGTGGGTCTCAAAATTAACATTGACAAAACCAAGATCATGGTAAATACCCATGTAGCACCTACTCTTATCAAGATCGGAAACTCTACACTCGAAGTTGTAGACGATTATGTCTACCTGGGACAAACGGTCTAGTTAGGTAGGGCTAACTTCAAGAAAGAGGTCAACCGTTGAATCCGAATCGGCTGGGCAGCATTCGGGACAGCAGTTGCGTGGTATCTTCTCGTCCCACATACCACAGTGTCTCAAGACGAAAGTCTAACAAACCAGTGCGCGTTGCCAGTGATGACTTATGGAACTGAAACGTGATCGCTCACAATGGGCTTCATTAGAAGGCTTAAAGTCACTCAAAGGGCGATGAAAAGAGCAATGCCTGGAGTTTCTTTGCGGAATCGAATCAGGAATGATGATATCGGCAAGAGAACCAAGGTTACCGACATAGACCGAAGGATCGCCAAACTAAAGTGGCAGTGGACAGGGCACATTGTTCTCAGAACAGATGGTCGATGGGGCCGAAAAGTTCTGGAGTAGCGACCGCGTACCGGAAGACACAACATTGGAAGGCCTCCCACAAGGTGCACCGATGACCTGGTAAAGATCGCGGGTGGCCGATGGCTGCGAGACGCGCAAAACCGGTCGTTGTGGTGACGCTTGGGGAGGTCTGGCCTATGTCCAGCAGTGGATGTCTTTCGGCTGATATGATGATGATGATGATGATGATGATAATGATTATGAGTACTGCACAGTTATTGAGTATACCTGTGAGAAACAAAATCACACCATTGATAGAATATTCAATGTATAAGAGAGACACCACATTATTAAATTTGAAGAATGTGTATCTGAACTATCGTTTTCAGAGGTATTTAAAGAATATACCAATATTAACGCAGCTTACAAAAAAATCTACGAGCTAATATATCTATTTTATGAATTATGTTTCCATAACAGGAGAATAAAGATCTCAAACAGAGATCGACCCCTAAAATAGATATATAAAGGTATTAGAGCAAAACCAATAGGTACATCATAACAAAACAAATACTTTACTAACAAAAATGCTGAAAGTGAAACAAAATTTAAAAACTACTAACTAAACTCCTACGACGGACGTTACATACATGGATCTTTTGAAACAACTAATCATCAATTTATCAGTAAATCTAAAAACGAATGTAAGGCAGCATGGCAACTGATAAAAAATGAGCCCGTCAGTACTCAGAGCAAACAAGTCATAGAAAACATAAGAACCAATAGTACTGTAATTAAAAGCCCGGACAAAATTGCTGAAATATTCAATGACTATTACATTAATAGCCCATAAAAGATTCGTCTTAGCCTTAAACAATCTGTTAGTGAGAGTATTTTCCTAAAACCTTAGGTCATAAAGAGATACACCGAATTATACTATCTTTGAACAACACAAACTTAGTAAGTTACAATGAGTTAGCAACAAATATTTTAAAATGTTGTTCTGGTGAATCTGGATATTTTTTTCCTAGCCTGTTAAACAATCGGTTGTAAAAACTCTCCACTAAAATGTAACAAAGAAGATCTAGATAACTACAGACCAATTACTACAAGAGCGATATGGTTTTCAAAAAGGAAAGTCCACAACATTACCATGTTTTAACCTAGTTCACACAACAATTACTAATTTAGACAAGCGACAACAGGCATATTTTTTGAGATGTCGAAGGCCTTCGACTTGGTCTCACACAAAATGCTAATAGAAAAAATTAAAAAGTATGGGATACGGGGCAGAATGCAGTGAGTAGAAATTGAAAAAAAGTATAGTAAACAAGAAATTAAAGCACACAGATCAATTTAACAGGTCTGGTGTGCTCCAAGGGGACTACTTAGCTCCATATTGTTTTTACTCTATATACATGATCTTCTTAAAGGTTACTAATTACCCTTGATTTCTGTTCGTTGATGACATTTGGTTAATGATAACATCTAATAATTCTGACATTAATAAACATACAAGTGACATAAATAATACAAATTATTCGATAATAACATGGCTTGACGAAAATAATCTACATACGTGTAAACCTAACACCTGTAAAACTATTTATATTCAATTTAGTACATATGAACGAGAAAATAAGTCATCACATCATATATTATATGATGTGATGACTTAAATTAAATTAATAGACGAATTAAATTAAAGGAACTAAACGAAACGACATTTCTCGGTATCACGATTGGTAAACACTGCAACTGGAAGCGAGAGCCTTCCAGTTCAATAAAGTATGCCACAAAATAATTAAATTCGTGTGTTCTACAAACTCTCAAAAACATCAGCGTTAAAAGTCGTATTTATCTACAAACTATGGCTACGTTGATTCTGTGATGAGACAATTATGATCTTATTAACTGGTGTTACTCAACAGAAAATCAGAGAGTGTTAATTGCACAGAAAAATTCATCCGCGCCATAGCGGGAACACGCCCATGGGAATCTTGCAAACCATTTTTCAAAAAGTTCAATATACTAAACTTTCCAAGTCTGTATATCTTTGAATGCGCTAAATTTGTTAAAATTCATCCGGAGTTATTTAAAAAAGCTCATGAAATGTATCCTAAAAGTAGTCGGCACAAGAATAGAATAGTTTTGCCCATAATCCCTTAGACAGCACTACATAGTATAAAAGAGTTATGCAATTTGTGGGCACATGTTTAGGTAATGCTATACATGGCACTATTAAAATCTTACCAGTTAGTAAATTTTTTCAGTGTTAGATAGCCCGTTTATCGAGGAAGGCTCCTCGATAAACGGGCTATCTAACACTGAAATAATTTTTCAAATCGGACCAGTAGTTCCTGAGATTAGCGCGTTCAAGCAAACAAACAAACTCTTCAGCTTTATATATTTATATTATTAGATTTTTTAATATTATTTTTTTATTACTACAATATATATCATAAATAAATATTAAACCCAAATTTTTGCATGTCACATTATGAAAAATTTAAGACCGAAATTGTACTAATACTTGTTGCGAATAAATTTATTTGATTTGATATGATATGTGGTCTTGGGCACATAACACCTATAAACATTACTTTACTCAGGCTTTGGAAAATTTTATTGTTTCTTATATTAACTAGGTACAGCATTAAAGTACTAAATATATACACTTTTGAGTCTTTTCTGATAAGTTTGGCGTTTTTTTCCGTAGCCATCCAGAAGTCATGCAAGCCCGCCATGCTGGGCCGCATGTGGCAGGCCACCCGGCGCGCGCTCAATCTGGAGCACTCGCCTGCCCATCAGTTTGGCTGCAGTCAGTGGCAGTCCAGTCCACACCCCTCCACAGCATACCTTGTATATAGGTAGGTTTCGACAAACCAGATTAAGATAACTTTACATGTTTATGAAGACCTCACTTTATTATCATACTAACTGACCCGCGCAATTTCATCTGCGTCACATTTTTCATGAATGATCCGCTCCTGTTGTTCATAACGTGATGTTAATAATAGCCTATAGCCTTCCTCGATAAATGGGCTGAGTTCCTGGGATTAGCGTGTTCAATCTAACAAACTCTTCAGCTTTATAATTCTAGTATAGATAGGTACCTAACAAAACAATCAACTCTGTTATTTTTGATTCACTATATAGATTCCGATTTGAAAGGTTGGGTAACCAAATAATGTGTGTGGTGTGGTTTATTTCAATGGAAAAAGTGAACTTGAAACCGTGCCATCTAACTTTTCAATACAACACATTCGTAGTTTTTATATGAAAATAAAACATAAGTATTTCAACAAATGCTTTTTGGTTCAACCATTTTCAGAATCGAATAACCTCTTACATATTTGCATTTTTTTTATATGCTTTTGCATGTACCTAGATGATTTTTGAAAAAATTAAAGTTCGGCCCAAAAAAATTGCCAAAATATATAAGCAATGTACTGAAAAAAGAAAGAGGGTTTGTTTTTTTTTGCAAATATCTCAAAATCTAATTAATATTTTTGAAATCTCAAATAGATTCAAATTAAGAGGAAATTTCCTTAAATCTCGGAACGGTAGGATCAATATTTATAATTTTACCAGAGGGGTGAAAGTGCCACCGAAAACGGGTAGGTACTTTGGCTTTGCCACGCCCACTTCGGACACTTAAACAATAAAATTGATTTAAACATATTAAATGTCAAAATTAAGAATGAAAAATAATTCAGGCACTTTCTGGATACCTTTGGGTGATGCAGTGAATAATCGTGTAGGTGCAAATCGATAAAAATAACAAGAAAAAAATCAAATATCTTTGTTTTAGAAACTTTATTTTCTTCGAAAATCATCTACATACTCTTCCGAATCAAATGACACCTCATTTATATTTTTCCGAGACTGCTGAAAAACGTTGATCAAAAAAGCACTTGTTGACTAGACTAAGAGCACAAATCCTACTAATATTATTAATGTGAAAGTTTGTATGTTTGTTCGTATGTTTGTATGTTTGTATGTTTGTATGTTTGTATGTTTGTATGTTTGTATGTTTGTATGTTTGTATGTTTGTATGTTTGTATGTTTGTATGTTTGTATGTTTGTATGTTTGTATGTTTGTATGTTTGTATGTTTGTATGTTTGTATGTTTGTATGTTTGTATGTTTGTATGTTTGTATGTTTGTATGTTTGTATGTTTGTATGTTTGTATGTTTGTATGTTTGTATGTTTGTATGTTTGTATGTTTGTATGTTTGTATGTTTGTATGTTTGTATGTTTGTATGTTTGTATGTTTGTATGTTTGTATGTTTCTGTGTTTGTGCGTTTGTATGTTTGTGCGTTTGTATTTTTGTATGTTTGTCCGTCAATCATGCAAAAACGGCTGAAGGGATTTGGATGAATTTGGCACACATGTAGTTACATCCTGGAGTAACATATAGGCCACTTTTTATCCCGGTATATTACATGCAGGAAGAAGTGGAAATCTAGAGTTGCTGCTTTCGTAGTGCTTCAGATTCAAAAGTACCAGGAGAACAGAAACATGTCGAAATATTTTTGGGGGTGGAATTGTGAGCGCTAAAGATTCATCAGTACCAAGAGACCAGAAATATATCAAAGTATTTTTGAGCAAAATATTTTTGTTTTACCAGGAGTACAGCAGCAGTGCAATCCTGTAAACATGTCGAAGTGAAGGCTTGGGTGAAGTGATCGTAAAGTGACCTTTCGATCCATATATATCATCAAGATGGAATGACAGCTTACTTCGTGGTCATTTCACCCAAGCCTTCACTTCGACATGTTTCAGAATCGACCAGCTGTTACATGTCAATGATTTTTTCGGGCTGGAATTGTGAACGCTATAGATTCACAAATACCAGGAGAGCAGAAACATGTCGAAGGATTTCCAGGGCTGGAAATATGAGCGCTCTAGATTCACAAGTACCAGGAGAGCAGAAACATGTCGAAGTATTTTTGAGCAAGATATTTTTTTTATCAGGAGATTGATACATGTTGAAGATTTTTCCGGGCTGGAATTGTGAACGCTATAGATTCACAAATACCAGGAGATCAGAAACATGTCGAAATTTCTTCCGGGCTAGAATTATGAGCGCTAAAGATTTACAAGTACTTGGAGACCAGACACATGTCATAGTATTTTTGGTCAAGAATTATGAACGCTAAAGATTCACAAGTACCGGAGACCAGGAAAATATCGAGGTTATTCCGGGGCTGTAAGTACAAACAGCAAAACTCATAAACTATCAGGTTTCCAGAATCACGAAGATGTATTTCCATGGAGAATATAAGACAAAGTAGTTGCGGGCCAGGTATAAAGTCTACGCAGACGAAGTCGCGGGCAGAAGCTAGTATAGAATATAAATGTTACATTGTCAGGACATAAACTTGATATTGGTCAAATTTTTGTGTAGATGGCTGTTATTTCTATCGGTGCTGTCAATTGGAGTGGCGAGCTTCGCGTGCCAGCGCTTGCCGCGGCTGTACGACGGGCCCAAGGTGGAACTCAACTACATGAAATGGTTCATCTACTTCACCAACTGGGGCTACTTGCTCATCGCGCTGCAGTCTGGGCTCGCCATCGCCGTTGTGCACCGGTACAGAGCACTAAAGTTTGACTCCCGTAAGTTTCTGTTTCCTAATACTTTATTTCACTTTTACTGCCAAGTGCAAAAGTGTTTTTACATTTTTAGTACCAAGCACTCAACACATGGGCCGAACAACAATTCCTTCGTGTGTCCACAACCCGCGCATAAACATAAGTCATCTATAGCTACTTAAAACGACGACTCAGATGCGGATTGTGAGCACACGAACGAATCACTGCTCGACCCATACGCTGAGTGCTTGGCACTAAAAGTGTTAACAAGACGCTAAGACAAGACGCTAAGACAAGGCGCTAAAACAAGACGCGACGATCAATCAATAACTTATACACGGTGCCATTTTAGTTGTCTTACAACGGCATCCCACTTCATCTATCTAAGGAGTACTATACACATTCATTAAAAAATTAAATTGGACAAGTGCGAGTCGAACTCACGTGCAAAGGGTTCCGAAACAATTTTTTTTTTGACATGTTAATTTAATACTACAGACTTCTTAAAGGGTTTCCTGTAATTTTTAGGTATAGAACTATTATCTGCATTTTTTGCAAAATTGTAGGTTCAGTAGTTTCAGAGATTTGAAGGGAGTTTGACCCTCAAAAGTAAGACCCCTATACTCCAAATATATTTATTTACGTAACGTGTCCGTATTTGGGTCACAGAAGTCCATATGTATACCAAATTTCAACACAAACGGTGCAGTAGATCTGGAGAAGACTAGCTGTGACAGACGGACTGACAGATATCCGAGTGATCCTTAAGGGTTCCGTTTTTTGATAGATGTTCAGAACCCAAAAAATGATATTTATGATCATTTAAATTATAAAAAAAAATATTATTCATTATCATGACGCATGACGAAGTTTGAATCATCCGGGAGCAAGCGAAATCCAAGCCTTATGTTCTAAGGATGACGCGGAATAGAACGGCGACATTGTTTTGTTACGTGAACATTACTAACAAGGTGTTTCATAATTCAAATTCGTTATTTATTTTTATCGTACTTAACATCTTAATGAATATTTAAAAAAAATCGCACCTAGAGGTAGTTTATGTCGGGTACATTATGTGGGCCGCCTTTGTAAGACGACTAAAATAGCACCGTGTATACTTATGAAATGGAGTCACTTGAAAAAAGTTTTTACAAAAAAATATAACCGACTTCCAAATAAAAACCCTACAAAGTAAAAAGTTAAATAATTGTAATTTCGGAAGTCACTGGTTTTGGTTTTTGTAGTGTATGCGGGTAGATAGTGACGAGTTAGTCTCACAGACTACAACATATTATAGGGTACATAATATAGGCATGGTCTAAGGCAGTCTCTCACAAGCCGTATCCGGGGCGCACGTGTTCAGTGTCTCGCAAACCGTATTTCATCGGAGTGTACAAAGTGTGTTTATTGGCTATCGAAACATTACAGTTATGTTTCTTCGTTTTTAGAATTCCATACACAGTCGGCAAAAACGGGGGTTCCGTATCCGAAGGGTAACCAACTGAACCGTATTATTAAGCCTCTGCTGTCCGTCCGTCTATCTGTCAGCGAGCTGTATCTGAAGAACCGTAATAGGGAGATAGTTGAAATTATCACAGAGTGTATATTTCTATTGCCGCTCTACGAATAAAAACCGGTCAAAAACGATTCGGACTCACGCACCGAAGGTTCCGTACACGTTCCGTAAACGTGAAATATTTTTAAATTTTCATCGGCGAGGCCTATATTTGTCATAGAATTTTAACACTGTGGTGTACTTTGCAGTTTTAGATCAGCGCCATCTCTTGACCGATGGTGGAAGTAATTTTATTTTTGTTGATGATATCTGAAAAAGTGTGCTATTTAGAGACATCATTTTATTTTTCCTGTAATCTTAACATAAACTTCTATGACATAGAATTATTTCAGATTTTTCTTACTTCGACTTTTAACGCCGAAGTTATTTAGTTATTCTGATTTAAAACCTGGTGGCCTAAAAAAAAATGTTTGAGAATGTGCTAAAAGCGCACTTTCATATGATGTATCCGATGTGTGATGGGGATCGGGGATCGGGGATGGGGGGATCGGGGGATGTGTACATGCACTAGTAGCGTCACTTTGAATTTTTAAGAATTACTTTCAGTCGCTGTTGCAAAAAAGAGAACATATTTTTATTTCTTTCTTATTTGCAAAATAGTTGAACAAATGTCATCTAAAACTATTCCACATTCAAGTTAAAAGTATTAGTAGTTATTGAGATATCCAGCTGTGACAGACGGACAGACTTAGTCACACCATAAGGGTTCCTTTTACCATTTTGGTGAGGAACCCTAAAAATTAAATTAAAAATTAAAGGGGGCTCCCACACAAGAAACGTGTTTTTTCCCGGTTTATGGTACGGAACCTTTCGTTTGAGAGTCCAACTCGCATTTGGCTGGTTTTTAGGGTTCCGTACCCAAGAGGTAACCAACGGAACACTATTACTAAGCCTCTGCTGTCCGTCAGCGGGCTGTAACTCAAGAACGGTAATCGATAGACAGTTGAAATTTTCACAGATTGTATATGTATTTCTATTGCCGCTATGACAACTAATAATAAAAATTAAGGTTTGCGGTACGGTTTTTTGCGATTACAAACTTATAGTTTTGGTTGAAAAATTAACCGTGACGTACATTGATGTATGGGAGAACATTTTGTTCGACAAAATAGTTAAGTTTGTCCTTCAATCTTAGCTGCTATATTTTGCTTTCATCTACACTAATATTATAAAGAGGAAAGATTTGTTTGTTTGTTTGAAATTAATAGGCTCCGAAACTACTGGACCGATTTGAAAAATTCTTTCAGCAATGGATAGCTACATTATCAGGGAGTAACATAGGCTATATTTTATCCCCGTACTCCCACGGGAACGGGAACTACGCGGGTGAAACCGCGTGACGTCCACTAGTATTTTATAACTTCCGAAGGGTCTTTATACTCGGTAAAAAATCAAGAATCGATGTCTTGCCGAGTTTTTTGACACCGACTACCGCTTTTTTCACTTTTTATTGGTGACTATCCACAAACAAATTGACATTCTCATGTGCGTACCTCTTCATAGCGTACCGGCCCGATGTTATGTTATGAACTGGTGTAAACAATAAACAAAAATGCGATTTCAGCAATCCCGGTCCATTTGCTATAATTCTTCCAAAAAATACCCAAATTGCTGCAAGTGTGGCTATGAAATTTGAAGATCCCATCATCAGATTCCGACCGACTGTAAACTATGTGTGTGTGTGTGTGTGTGTGTGTCGGCAAACTGCACTATTTATTTTAGCTACCTTACATTGAAATAAAACTATAATTCAATCGTGAAGTGGCACTATTTGTCTATTTCGCTTTTTGTTTTATTTTTTTACGTAATTGGCGCGATAAACTTTTCTGTTTTTACCCTACCTACCCTACCTACCTACGCTACCTATCTACCCTGCCAACCTACCCTACCTGCACTACCCACCCTACCCTACCCTACCTACCCTACCCACTTACCTAACTATCCTACCTACCATACCCTAGCTACCTACTAATTTTTTTATATATTTTAAAACTTGTTATGTTATTCCGGACAAAGACCGTTGTTATGCTATTCCGGACAAAGACTAATCCAAGAACACAAAAATCATTAAAATCGATCCAGCCGTTCTCGAGTTGATAAGTGTTCGAACAAACCCGACTTTGTTTTATATATTAAGACTTGCTGACTCGGCAAACGTTGTTTAGCCATACAAAAAAAAGTACCTTACCACCTATTTTCATACCTACCGAATATACACTCAAAATTTCATGAAAATCGGTCGAGCTGTTTCAGAGGACTTCGGTAACAAACACCGTGACACGAGATTTGTATGTATTAGATTAAAAGAAGATGATGCACTCCAAGCAAACTCAATGGCTCCAAAGTCTAGCGTGTGCCATTGAACTCGGAGTACAAGTTTAGTACTTCTCTTACATTGTAGCAAACTGCTTTTTCTTGTACGAAGGAATGCAATTTTATAAAGTAGATACTAAGAAAATAATAAAAGTAGAAAAAAGGTAAAAGTAGTAGTAGTGTGTAGTGTTTTTATATGGAAGTCGGTTGTATTTTTTTAAGAGTATAGTAACACTTTGAATCCTGAAATCACACTAACTTTTGTTGAGATTGTTGACTAAATGAAGAACATTTGTAACCAAGCAACGTATAAACTTGTACAATTACCATGTTTAGTATACACTCTTGCTGAACATCAACTTCCGTTGCAAATGTTGAACCCGAAGCAATACCTACTATGATTAAAGTTTTCTTACGAGTATTTCCGTATTTTTTTACGAAATTATGAACCATCCAAACGTTTTAAACAGGAATTTAGAAGAGTGTGTAGTCACACACTCTTAGATTGTGGACTAGATACAGTCATATCTAGTCTTCACTCTTCGAAATAATAAAATCGTAATTCGTATTTGCTCAATTAAAAGTCCAATAACCTAGATCCACTTTGGAGCTCAGTGTCAAAAATGTCATAGAAAGTGATCAGCACATTCCGGGCAGGCCGAGCCCGTCAATGTCAAGTGCCTTGCGTGGGGGCGTGTATTACACAAAACGGTTTCCTTGGACGATGTAACTTCTCATGCGAATCAATTAATCTAAATCATTGAGTCGCATGTTGTCGTGCACATCTAAATGTTTGCTGGGGATCGATTGAACACGTGTTTTATCTTTTTTCGTCCAATAAAACCGCTATGCGTTGAGATGTCTAGACTACTCATCAATTTAGATGAAAACTCCTAATAACATCAATATTGGTTTGCTCACGATATGTGTACTGTCGAATTCGTTCGCATTGATGCTTTTCAAGGGCATTTATATTCAAATAAAGACATTTGGACATTATTTAGGTGCACGCTATCGACAGAGGTCACGAACGCTTGATTGGTAACAATTTCGCGTCAATTAAGATCATAGTGGAGCGGGTCTACTGTGCTTCAAATAATCTTATTGGTTCCTCATTCCAACGGAGCCGGGCCCTGACGCTATTGTTGAAAATTGGAGACGTTGTCCACTTCAATGGCAAGTGGCGGACAATTGTGGGCGACATAAAAGGATTTATACAACGCTCACTTTCGTTCAACTAGTCCGAACACTTAGGCTTCGGATAGACGATATGAATAGATGCATTCATTCATTGAGTAGCTTGTTACGTGGTCTTGAACAACTAGATTTATCATACATCGGTGTATTATTGTTGGCACACGACTGTCTTCAGGTCACCTTAATATCATTTTTATTTCAAATGCTGTTTTAGGAGTTCTCGAGTAATTCATGGGTTTTATGTATATCTTAAGATGGTAAAATTCTTCACATCTACGATTGTAACAGAAATTGCAAGTCCATCCGCCGTGACTGCGTAAATGCTTACTTTAAATCTTCAACCTCATCTGGCCTACCTAAACCTCAAAGGTTACCTTTGGACTAGATGAGGTTGACAAAATGATAGCATTGACGACAAAAACTAAACTACTTAAGGTTGATACTAGAGTTGATGGATTGTTTACAGGAAGTTGCGGAATTTATTCGAAACAGTCACCGCGGCTCTGGAACGCAAAGGGATTAGGAGGAACACAGATGGGTTTTAGTCAGTAAGAGTCTGACACTCCCTTCTGCTTCGCCCAGAGCGTGAGGATTCATTTGATGTTTTCTCATCCATAAAAAAAGGGTTTACAGGAGAGAGGGGGGACTTCTCTCCTGTAAACCCTCATCATATATCAGCCGAAAGACGTCCACTGCTGGCCATAGGCCTCCCCCAAGCGTCGCCTCATCGCCTGTAAACCCTAGCATCAACCTTGTACAAAAATTATTACCAACTACATTCTAAACCTTGTCTCTTCAAACAGTCAACCTACGTTTTGCAGCATGCGAAGAGGACGAGATCCCCATCCCGCTTGGCCGGCGCGCGCGCACTCCCCTGCTATGTCGCGCCTACTGGCTGACGCACAACATCGCCACAGATCTCGCTTTCGTCATCTCCCTCGTGTACTGGGCGCTCGTCCATGATCCTAGTGAGTGTATCTTTGTATAGCAGTTATTGTTAAGACCTAGAAGCGTTCTACGAGGTCCATTAAACAAGTTCCCGGCCTATACGGTCTCGGGTAGGAGTGTGTTTTTGCTCAGCAGTGAGTCACTTCTTCTTCTTTTCGTGTCGATCGACTCTTACTATATTTTGTCCGACCAGTATTGAGCAACTTGTGCAGGGCCTAATACAAATAATTTTGACGTATAGTAACGCAACGTATACCATACCATAGCTACAATACTCGTTTCGTTCATAGTATTTATTTGAATTAGATACCACATTCATATTTTTTAATGATATAAATTGTATATGTCCCATAAAATTAAAACAAAATATATGGGGTTGTAGTTTTTCACATTCAAAATTCGCCTACGTTAACGTTACTATACATGAAAAAATATTCGAGCTGGGTCCTCCGTTAAATTACTACTAATTACACCGTTAAATTTTGATCGTTTTAATCCCGTGGAGGGTCGATTCGCTACAAGAAACACTATCAATTTGTAAAGATAAAATAAAAAAATAAAGTACTTTTTCTTAACTCGAATTAATTTACGCATGTACGAAATTAATTTCTTTAAGTAAACGCCAGCGAGGCGAGTTCAATGACCCGTAGGTAATTAGTACGCAACAACCGACAACTACCTAAAAGGTCATTGACTCGTTAACCTAAAGAAATTAATTTCGTACATGCGTATTTTAATTCGAGATTTAGAAAAATGTATTGTATTTTTGAAGTGAAAACTTCTTTAGCGGCGTTGAGCACTTTTTCTGTAATGGGTATAAAGTCTTAAACTCGCGTCAGGACACGTGACCTGATCGAAAAAGCGTAAGACGGACTCGCGTCAGGGTCACGTGATGCTGATCGAAAAAGCGTAAGACGGACTCGCGTCAGGGTCACGTGATGCTGATCGAAAAAGCGTAAGATCGAGGGGAAGGGAGAGGAACTAGTATCTCCCACTCTTTCTACCGTGCCTGAGTGTGCTGCTCCGCTTAGGCGGCACAGGGCGCTTGCGCGAATGTCCGTCTGTGTTTATGTACAGCGTGCCACGCGTATCCAAGGATACGAAATTACGGAATTACGAAATTATGGATGAAAGTTGATTTTTCTAAGAGATAAAAATTAATGTAATATATAAATAAATAACGATATAATATTATGAATAATAACATGTAAATTGTCATATTTGTGTACGATAGCGCAATAAATAAACATTGTATTCTACCTCATAAATGATAGTATTTTTGTACTTATAATTAAACACAACGTTAATACTAAAGTTTTCACTTCTGCCGGCACTCCCGGAGTGCTACCGGTGTTTTTTTATTTTATCTTTACAAATCGAGAGTGTTTCATGTACCGTATCGACCCTCCACGGGATTAAAACGATTTAAATTTTACGGTGTATTATTGGCCTGAGTGAGTCGCTGCTGAGCTAAAAAAACACTCCTACTCGAAAAGACTCATGAAAAAAAAAAAATTGAACAAAAACATTTCTTATAAAACTATTACTCGAAAAAAAGGCCCTTAATGCATGTTCTACGTTCGTTGCCAATTTAGACGCAGCACTATGCATCTATTGGTGCAACTATTTTTTCATAAAATCAGTTGTTTTAGCAAGGAGTTCTTGTGGTTCTATCATTAGTGCTGCTATTGTTTTGTTATTTCAATTACATCAGAAATGATAATTACCAATGAACTATAATTGTTTGACTTGATTTGTGAATCGAATCAAATGGTCTTAAGAGCCACCTATTTTAAGCGAAACTAGATTTTGAGCGCCTAGTAAATAAATTATCGCATTTAACTTTCAAGATACATAATAATTCTATTACAGAAGCCTTATTATTTAACCTGTTCATATGTTACGCCGAATCAGATGAATACACTATCGTTTCCAGCCCCATAACTACCATTGCATTTGCAGTCGTATCGTTTTACAACATATTACTTAGTTTTTTTTACGATTTGTCTCCGTTTTACAGAAATCCATGAGATCAACACCCTCAATGTGCTGGTCCACGGTGGCAATTCGTTGGTGATGCTGGTGGAGCTGGCGGTAACGTCACACCCTGTGCGCGCCGCGCATGCGCTGTACAGTGCCGGCGCAGGCCTCGCGTACGGCGTCTTCAGCGCCTTCTACTGGGCAGTTGGCGGAACTGACCGAATCGGACTACCTGCCATATATCCAGCGCTGGATTGGAATAAGCCTGGTAAAAGACTCTGACTAAACCTAGGAATAAAGCAATACCTACCTGAAGCTCTAGACTAAATGACGTTCTATAATCATCAATATATATTAAATTCTTCCGTTACTGATGAGTGACTGACTGACTGACAGATAACGCACAGCCGAAACTACAGGTCGTAGAAAGCTAAAATTAGGCAAGAGCTTCCTTGCTTCCTTGGGGAGTGTAGGGGAGCACTAAAGGTTGATTCACACATAGCCGGGACGTGGCCGGGCAGTGTCAGGGCCGTGACCGTACAGGGAACGTGCATCCGTGTCCTTTTTTAGGGTTCCGCACCTCAAAAGGAAAAAAAACGGAACCTTTATAGGATCACATTTTTGTCCGTATGTCCGTCCGTCTGTCAAGACCCTTTATCTCGGAAACGCGTAGAGGTATCAAGTTGAAATTAAAACTATATACTCAAGTCTACGGTCCCTTGAAGCCAACGTCGTCATTAACGTAAAAAAGATACGACGGTTTATGCCGCAAAAAACGTACATTTCGACACTCTCAAGGGAATCAAAATTTATGGGGTATTTTCCGTTGATCCTGGAACAATGAAATGTGGCAAGTAATACCGTCTTATACTACAAGTATAGAGAAAAATGTAAAAACTATACATTTGTTATTAAATCATAAAAAAATATAGTCTTTATAGTCACGTGTACCTACAATTTTTTACGGAGTGGGTGAGACCGACTCGCACTTGGCTTGGACGGTTTTTTATTGAGGAATTGGCTTGCTCTTTATCACAATCACGCCTGATGGAAAGCGATGGATGCGGTATATGATGACGGTATACAAAATTACTTTAACATCGTTCTGTTATTCGTGAATCTTTAGCGCTCCCAAATTCAGCCCCGGAAATACTTCCGACATGTTTCTGTTCTTCTGGTACTTGCGAATCCGAAGTACTAAGGCAGCAGCGGCTCTGGGTTTCCACTTCCTCCTCAGTCTCCACTAAGCCATGCATTTTATAGAGATAAAAAATATAGTAGTAACCACTCAAAATTTTGAGCATTTCGCGACGAAAAATTGTAGTAAGTATGTCTCTTGTGACGTCTTTTTTTCAATGGTTTGGACCTTGTTTGTATAATATCTTTGTAAAATGCTTTACTTTAAAGACTGCCCTTTTTTGCTTGAAAATGTATTGCCATTACGGAGAACTATGCGACGAAAAAATGTTTTTTTTTTCGGTGCTCTTGGTGTTCCCGCCCCTTAAGAGCCAAGTATCACCCTGATCTATCACTTATTATACCAATAAAAAAGGCAAAGATCAAGAGTGGGCTATGAAAAAAGGCAACACTGATGTGCAAGAAATACATCCCGAAAAAAAAACAAATTAAAAAATTTTAGCATAAGCAATTTTCAAAAAAAAGTGGAGTCCCACCAAAAACATTTTGATGTAAAATATTGCCAAGTCGCTATCATTTCTCGCACTGTAAAAACGTTATCAGATCTTATGTAGAGCCAAGCTTGTTACTCTACACGGCCTAACTTTGCAAGCCCTAACTTCACAAACTCTACACCTTAGTCAAAATATGTGGCTTGGCCGTTTCGTTACTACAAGAACCATTGAATAACTGAAAAGTAATGAACAGTGAATACATTTTTTACCCCGTATAAATTTAGCGAAATGGCAAACCTGCAGTCTTGCCAAGAAGTACCGTGTTACCCAATCAATTGTGGAGGTCTGGTAGGCAGCTGCTCCACGTAAAACACTGGTAGGAATTCAGCTGAAAACGGTTTGACTAGAAGCCGACCTCAATATAGTAAAAGGCTAGGCAGATGATGCTTCATGGTAAAAACCTGGAATGATTTTGAAGATTGAGTCGATTAGCGCGCCAGGTCTATTGATTACTTTGAAGAAAAAGTAAAAGTTATAACTTGTTTTCCACATTGGTTTCGGAAAATGATTAATATTATCCAACCCACGAAGAAATCTGATAATAATCTTTTCCAAGTCCATTCATTAGCAATCATAAAATACACTATTCATCAAAAAAAAAATCGAAACAGTACTGCAAGTAGGTACTATTTAGGCGGCATTTAAATAAAAATCCCATCAAAAACAGAAATGCGAAAAACGGAGCCAAAATTTCAATGTTAATTATGTCCGTGATTGTAGATTTTAGCGAAAAAGGAATTGAGATCTAAATGGGTGCCAAGTTCTGTAGATAATCCTGAAGTAAGATAAATTAAGATTCAAGATTCGACTTGGCGATTTATTCCGTTCTAAAACCAAAAACTAATACCACTGGTATTTGTTTGAACTCACACTTATTTTCTGTTCCGAACGGATAGCTTTAGAATAATTAAATTTAATGTGCAAAAGAACACCAACAACTTGAATTTGGTACGGCTAACTTAGTCAAATCTAATCAAATGTGAGGTGTCTTTTTTCGGCCAAAACATGTAGGTACCGAGTTACAAATTACTTGCTTGCTTGCTTGCTATAAAACTACCTAGATTATAAGTGAATTATTAATATTTAGATGACTTTGCACAAAAAAAAAACTGATTCATTGCTATGTAGATAATGATTGATTCGATTATACAAAAAGTTGATTTTCTGTGATATTTTACAATTCTTGTGAGAGAAGTATTATTTAACTAGTTATTATTAAATAAGAAGACGTTAATAATTATGTACCTATGTAATAATAATTATGTCAGGTAAATGTTAATACAAATTAAAAATTGATTTGCTGTGATATTTTGTAATTTATAGACTGAAAGTAAATTGTTCTTGTTTTGATTTCCAAACAATATTGCACACGTATTTTTTCATTTTTCAAGTAAACAAAAAAATAAGATTGTTTGAAAACACGTGTGACGTCACATTTTAGTACACTTTTACAAAACAGTGACGTCAAAAGTATCAAGCCCCCCCACTCCTGATCTTTGATGCGTTTTATCTTTGTGAATTTTTAATGATTTGATAAAGCGAAAAGTACGTGTTCAATATTTTTCGACAATCTAACTGACGCACTAAATATTTTTTACTCAGGAATATTCCTAATTTTAATTTTTCGACTTTGATCCAATAAATTAATGTAGAGATTGTTTTCAATGTGTATTCACAATTTCATACACATGGTTTTTAATAGTGATTGTTAACAGACTAAGCTCTGTGACATCCTGCCAAAGAGATTTTTTTTCTTAACAAATATGGAAACCTCGCCCACGGAAGCCGCACATGCAAGTTTGCTGCAAGGCGGTGCTGGATTCAGGGCATAGTCAGCATGTTGTGACTTCACCATTGCATCTTATTCTCTCTGCTGTCAATAGAGTGTATCAGAGTTATCGGGGGAGTAGTATGTTTCTCGCCGTCCAGGATCTAGTAGATATCGATTCACGTCTGGTTTCGTGCGGTAGTCGAACCTGCAACACGCATCACACTAGTCAATTGCTTAGCCACTGCGCTGATCGTGCCGTCATTGCCGTAACTGGCAAAATGTTGATGTACTTAGTACTTTGTATAGGCACATTTCTAGCTACCCTGTGGGAAATACAGGCGAAGTCATAAAAGTAAAACATGTTTTTTGTGTCCAGGTTCAGCGTTCGGGTTCGTGTCGCTGTGCGCGGTGGTAATGGTGTTCGCCCACGCGCTGGCGACGCTGGTGGCGGCGGCGCGCGCGCGGCTGGCGATGCGTTTGCGCGCGCGCCCGCACGCCGAGTGCCTGGCGCTGCCCACGCACTGATCGCACGGCAAGCTGCACTAGCATCCGCTCCACCCCCACACACCGCACCTGGACAAGACAAGTGCTAAAATCGGACGCAAAAAGCAACGCTTGCGCCGGTCGCTTTCCTTGGATGCAGTGTACGCTCGTTCCCAGTGACCTTTAAGTACCGACAGATTTACTATAATTTTTCGGTAAATGTTAATTATATTATATAACACGATTTTATTGATCGTTAGTGGCGCCCAATGAGACTTTTCGGGAACTTAGGTAAGGAAAACAATAATTGCTCTAACAGTTTTAACGCAGCAATTCATTTGCGAAATGAATATTCGTTCGCAAACACAGCAAATAGAATTTGCTTTACGTGTTTTCATAATCATTCACGGATCTACTCACAATGCTGTTTTGTCGGTCGATGCCGCCGATCAATAATATTGAGCACATTTCTGATTAATTGGTATCAACTGAACCATGCGTTTATTTATAAAGATTGATAACCTTACAATAAGCATTCAAGCTAGAAAAATCGTTGCTCAATTCGTTGGTCTTCTCCACCAAGATCAACGGCAAACGTTTTTAAAGCAAAAGGTAACTGGAACTCAATTACGTGTTATATTAGGCTTTTAAAATATCCAAGTATTAATAGATCGTATTTGAGTAGTAAATTAATTTACCAATTTACAAGTTTCTCGACTTGAGGACGTCTTAAACTATTGTGTTTACATTTTTGTGAAAATTTCCTACTACTTCGTAAGCAGTTAATCTTATATACATGATTTTTATATTAAAATTGCAGCATAATAATTATTAATAATATCGAGTTCTCAAAAGAATATAGTATTAAGCTTAGTTATGAAAACTTATGGCTGTTAAAAGAAGTTTTGTCTCAAACAGTGCAATTGACTTCACCGCTTATTGCTGACTTTAATCAGCTGTAAAAGTGTATTTAAGTTATGAAAATGTTCTTATTTGCTATGTATTCTTCGAAACGTAAGCTTCTGCCGTGTGCATGCATTGATATTCAGGAGTACTTACCTACCAATACGCCGCAAAGTACAAAAAGAAAATTTTAGGCCATGTGGAATGCACCAAATCCTCTTTAGGAGATGAATTTTCAGATTCCTTCCTTAGTGGTCACATTTGTTGTATAACTCTTTCGCAAATTTTATGCTTCTAGGCAAAATGTGATGAATGGAAACTGATGTCTGTCTACAAGTGTAAACCGTCAGGCCTTGCAAAATTAAAAGACAATAGTCTACGCCCCACATGTGGGACGGCCGGGCCTTACGGGTATGTTTACTAAGTGTGAGATGCAAACTGATGTCTGTCTATAAGTGTAAACCGTCAGGCCTCGCAAAATTGAAAGACAATAGTCCAAGCCCCACATGTGGGACGGCCGGGCCTAACGGGTATGTTTACTAAGTGTGAGATGCAAACTGATGTCTGTCTATAAGTGTAAACCGTCAGGCCTCGCAAAATTGAAAGACAATAGTCCAAGCCCCACGTGTGGGACGGCCGGGCCTAACGGGTATGTTTACTAAGTGAGAGATATCTTTACAGGCAGTGATCGTTGTAGGTAGACTGCACGCAAGCAATAATATTGCAATTATTATACTAATAACATTATGATAGTGTTTGTGAATCGCTTCTAGATACAATGTCGAGCCAGCGAGTATTTACAATTGTAATACTATTAATTTGAATGGTCGAATTGCAAAACATTCCTATTTTTCCAAAGAAACGTAGTAATAAGTAGTGGTATGTGTAATCCTTAGTTAGTTAGCACCTATGTAATATAGTGCCTATGAAAATTTATCTAATTTATGAGCATTTTGCTATCACTTCATTTAAACAGCGCGTTGTTTTTTTTTTTGTGATGGCTACAGTTTTGTTACATTTTTAATAAGATTTCCCTGATTTTGTTACTGAAATGTGAAATACCCCTATTCTATTTACTATAGAACATGAAATAAATAAATAATTTCACGGAAATTTCATAATTTCCACATTTAATGGCAGTTTAGGCAATTTGCAGAGGCATCTCACTCAAAATCACACTTTGTTTAAAGACACGGTGTTTATTATATTTGTATTAGGTATGCCATACAAAGGGGTAAACGATGCTACGGGTGCAAAATGGAAGCAACAACTTTGTAGTTCAGAATAGCGCGACTCTTCAATACTTTATACTGAACCTGTAACACATATAAAATATACAAATGTCAAATGTGCCATAAACATTAAAATACAACGTGTTCCTTTTGATATCCCACTAGTGGACGTCACGCGGTTTCACCCGCGTAGTTCCCGTTCCCGTGGGAGTACGGGGATAATATATAGCCTATGTTACTCCCTGATAATGTAGCTATCCAATGCTAAAAGAATTTTTCAAATCGGTCCAGTAGTTTCGGAGCCTATTCAATTCAAACAAACAAACAAACATACAAACAAACAAATCTTTCCACTTTAGAATATTAGTGTAGATAACTTTAGGGTTTCAATAAGACCATGTCAAATACCCACACATCATCATCATCATCATCATATCAGCCGAAAGACGTCCACTGCTGGACATAGGCCTCCCCCAAGCGTCGCCACAACGACCGGTCCAGTGCGTCTCGCATCCATCGGCTACCCGCGACCTTCACCAGGTCATCGGTCCACCACAGTGTGAGTTTATGAAATATCTCTTAAATCGGTTCAATATTGGAGGAGAAAACAGTCGAGAGCCAAACCTCGAATTATGACTTTTTACATACAAAGGCTCTCCGCCAGCATTTCCTCTTAAATATGAAGGATAGATACACGCATCGAGAGTCTAGTGTTAGTATTCTTCGAAACTAGTTGGAACACTTGTTCTAGGACTTTTTGTATTACTTTTACATACATAATACAAGGAACGCGTAGTATAAATAACACTAGATAATATCATCAAAAAGCTATTCTGTTCTATCAGGTCTTGGTCCGTTGTGCACCGACAAGGTAGCCACCCGACTTATAAATGTATAAAGTGCAAGTTTATATTATGGTTCTTAGTCGAATTGTGATATTTATGTCTTAATCAATTAAATAGGCATTTTATTAAAAATCGTATCACTAAATTACATTCATTGTAAGTGACTCATGGGAGCGAGCTCCTAAAAGTATAAGCCATAATGAGGGTGATCCTATCTGTTGGTTTTTGGTTAATTTATCGAATAGCCCGTTATTATTGATAAACGCATAATTATATTATACAAAACCTCTATCACCTTGGCCCGTCACTATGATTGAATATAATTTTATGGTTGTATGTATGAATGCATTAATAGTATTTTACCATGTGTCCTTGTTCACCCAATCGTGTGTTTGCATTTAGAGGCAAAAAATAACTTGACTGCTATGATTAATAAGAATCAGCCACGGGGATCTACAAATAAATTCTGCATTTCTATAGAAATAGTAAATGACCTTCCCGTTGTTGTAAGTACTCGAGTGTATAGTTAATGGAAAACATTCCTGCCTTGCTCCAAACTTAAGCAGCATTTATATAAGTGAATATCTACGTAGATAATAATGTAGAACTTATATAGTGATATGAATCGTTCCTAGCCCTAATTTAAAATCGGACAAAATGCTGTGATGCGATGTTTCTCTTTTAATTACTGTTATTTAAACTAATAAGCAATAATGTAATCTCGATGACATTGTAAGCAATACATTAATAATATTATGAAATTATAATCGACTGTAATCTCACGTGAAATAAATATTGTATTTTATAAGTATTAAAATATGAGGTCCCAGTATTCTGGTCTATTTTGGAAATTGGCCTTGAATTTATTTATTTTTAATATAGTTTTCAATTTTAAATCTCATTTTCACTAACGTTGTAGAAAATGTGTTATAATCATTGTAATTTTATCCTGATAATAAATCAAATATAATTTTTCTCAAGTATAATGTTTTTACTCATTCATCACTATGTCCACTCACCATGTCATTTATAAAATAAAATCAAGGTGAAATCCAAATATTGCATAAACCTGTTATTTATTTTTAATGTAGTTTTCAATTTTAAATCCCAATTTGATGAACGTTGTAGAAAATGTATCCTAAGGGATCTGGTCATATCTTATTATAATCATTGTAATTTAATCGTGATAATAAATAAAATATTAATTTTCTGAAGTATGTTTTTACTCATTCTACATTCTGTCCACTGACTGTCATTTATAAAATAAAATCATGGTGAAATCAAAATATTGTATAAACGTTGCCTGTTATCGGTATCTTTGATGATGCTTGAAGGAGCGTTAGCGCTTGAACTATGGAGTTAGACGCGATTTGTTGTGCGACCTCATGCGTGTGCGCAGCATACCTGGCGCCGCACGCTCATCGCTATTCGCTTCAGTCGCGCGGCACTCGCGCGTTGCACCACGCGCACCGCGTGCTCACTCCAACATTACTCACCACCGAACCGCGCAAACTTCTGAACTATCGTAAAAGCGCGACGTTTATTTAAAATTAATTTATTTATGCAGATTTTCATAAGTGTTTCGTGTGTGTATTCAATAAAATATAAGACATAGGTATGTACATTTTTGATCACAAAACAAAGTTTTCGTAAATACGCACCCCCGGACGATTCATAGGAAAACTATATTGGGAAATGGAAAAAATAATTCAATCTGCCTACTTGTGATTATTGTTTCAAACCTGCACGTCTTAGTGAATATATTATTTGACCGTATCACATCACATTAACTTCCATACCGATCATTGACCGCTAACAATGCGGCGTTATATTTTCAAAGGGCAGACTTTAATAGGGGCTACGTGGTTCTTAGAGCTCGTAGCCGTTGTAGCACCTTATTCAAAACATCCCTTTACTTTTTAACAGTAATTTCTGTATATTTCCGTTGTTTTCGGATGAATGACGATAATTATTATTTGTAAACTAAAAGATAATAAATATTCTAATTTGCAAGTAGTAATATACGTAACGTGCAATGTGTCAATATTTTTTTCGCGATATTAGTAATGACGTCTGCCCAGCAGACGGAAGTACCATTTTTACACACTAGCCATACTAGATACGTAGTGTTGAACAAACTTGAGCTATTTACATACACAACACAGTGGCTTAATAAGTAGTTTTTCTTCGTAAAAACCTGAAGTAATTGCTTAGTAACGTAGGTAAGTATATTAATTCCGTTTATGCACAAATATTCCAGTGTGCCATAAAATTACTGTTACTCGATTAGGTATTCTCAGTCGTATAAACATGATCGATAGGTAGGCTTACTTGTATTTAAAGAAGATATCCTCGACCTAATCTGTGCATAGTATGGTTACCAGTAGCTATACTCACCCTTTAAAGGCTAGTGATCCGAAAGAGCACAATTTTTGTACACGCTGTTTCGTTTAATCTATCGCCATAATATTTTGTATGAAGGTCAGGAGAGTCGAATTTGACGAATAAAGGTTAAAAGAACATGCACTGTCCAACACAACGTTTTAGCCCAGGAGCACCTGACGGTATCTCGTCACACACGATATATATGTAAATATCTTACAAACAGCATGTAATTTATAACTGAAACTAACTTTATTTATTTATATTTGGAACGTATCTGCTACATATCTATCAGTTCCGCTAGAATCTTGGCGCGTCTCCCAAAAGTTCGTCTAGATATTGGCTGGCAGCCCCAAATACGCTCCAAATGTCAGTCCACTCTCCACTCGTAACTGGTAATAGATAGAACGTAATCATTTAAACTGTATGTGCAGCTCCTGGCTAATATAGTCCTATCTTTTCAAAATATTTTTTTTTCATCCATATTTCTTTTAAAAATCCGTACTGGTAACATTTCTAAAGCGTTTATTACACTACACGGTATTCAGGGCCCGGTGGAAAGGGGGGGCGTGACCCCCTAACTAGGGAGCTGCTTATTACATAATAAACTAGCCGGTCGATTCGACCCTAACTCAGTTGTGAAGTGACCATCGTTGCCAACGTATGGGGAATTCCTAAAACTGCGGGGAATCTCAAGTCGATTGGGGATTCATTGGGGGTTGGTAGATGTGGGAAAAGTGCGGGGATTCTAAGTATCGATTTTATTCTTCTGGTATTATTCTAAATATCGAATTTATGGGGAATCAGTAGATTTTTGTCCCCAAATTGGGGAATTCGACTTGCATTTTCGGGGATTTTTTAAAATTGGTGTTGGCAGTACTGCTCCCTAACTCCCTAAACGCTAGTTCACTGCCCGGTAGTAAAGGATTTAGGGAGCTAACTAGACCGGGCCGCTCCGGTCACCCTAATTAGGGTCCCTAAATCCCTAATTCTTATTACACCACCCTAAATCGGGACTTAGGACCTTGTATACCGTGTAGTGTATAAACCGCTTCAAACCTAATTTCGCGGACAGTTGAGAAGGTTATGCAGTAATTCTACATAATGGCAGGAACTGTCTTAATTAAGAATAAAGGAACTGGTTAAGTGTATGTAAGCACGATCACACGAGATCCTGAGCGAGTGAATAGGTTACTTCTAGGCAAGCGTGCTCCATCTTCGACCGCATCATCACTTACCATCAGGTGAGATAGTGGTCAAACGTATGCCTACAAATAGTAAAAATAAGATACTTCAAGTAATGGTAACCCTGGCAACATCAGTTTCTAACCTCGTTCGTTCACCTATCAAAAAGCGAATTTATAAACCTTTTTCTTAATCTCAGTGATTAGCCGACACGGTACGATTCCATGGGTGTTACAAGCTGTTTTTTGATATAACCAGTTACTAATATTATAACAAAAGCAGTTCGCGAGTGAATCGGATGTTTAGAAACACGAACACCGGTAGATGGCTGCGTTAGTACCATATCCTTAATGTTATTACAAATCGTTCATTTATCGTGACTGGCGTACATCCTTAAGGTTAGGATAATGAGCGAGCGTTTTCCTCGGTTTCTAATGCCCCTGAAATGATTTTCCACGTAGCTCCTCGGCTGCCTTAAACGATGTTGTAGGTCGGAGCCTCGGCGCGGACGTAAATAACAAACAATCGGCTCAACACAAATATATTTTATGACGTGACGGCGACTTGACAAACTAAACAAAGTTAATGTTGACCCATAGTGCGGCCTGATGGTGGAAACATTTGCAAAATACTTAAAAGAGTTCAGTTACCGTTTTGTTAATTGTTCACCGATAGGTTTCACGTCGTGCTATTATTTGACAAACCATGTTGGACTGTTGTTGTGACAGACGTCAAAACAAAAGCTGAACTACTCATTAGTATACAATTAATTTATTTCCGAGTAAAACAATAGAATATTTTTAAATTATTAAAACTATTGACTATTGAATAAGAAACTGTGTTAACTTGTGCTTTTTATATATCTTGTGTGGTGTCTAAAAATAAATAATTATAAAACAATAATTAATATAATTCTTAATTTTAATTCTTTATTAATAAAACAGTATTCAAAGACTAAACCCGCTACGAATCTAGCTAACGACCCAAGAGCTAGATTGACCAGGCACTATACCGAGGATATACCGGACGTTAGCCTGGTTGAGATTAGGATGGCTCTGAAGCAGCTTAAAAACACCAAGGCGTCGGGTGAGACAGAATTACGGCCAAACTCCTGAAAGCAGGTGGAAAACTGGTCCTTAAGGCTCTTCAGGAACTGTTCAATTCCGTCATACTCGAGGTGAAAACGCCACAGGCATGGAGCAGAATTGTGGTAGTACTCTTGTTAAAGAAGGGCGACGATGCCCTGCTTAAAAATTACAGGTCCATCTCACTTCTGAGCCATGTCTACAAGCTGTTTTCCAGAGTCATCACAAACCGTCTCGCGCGCAGGTTTGACAACTTCCAGCCTCCCGAACAAGCCCGATTCCGAAAATTCTTCAGCACTATAGACCACATACATCCGCTGCGGCAGATTATACAGAAGAACGAAGAGAATAATCTGCCCCTCTGCTTAGCGTTTGTGGACTACGAGACAGCCTTCGTTTCGATCGAGACTTGGGCTGTCCTGCAGTTTCTCCAACGGTGCCAGATCGATTATCGGTACATCGAGGTGCTGAAATGTTTGTACAAAAATGCCACCATGTCAGTCCGACTTCACGATCGGACCTCGAAGCCTGTTCTCCTGCAGCGGGGTGTGAGGCAGGGAGACGTCAATTCTCTGAAACTGTTCAAGGCCGCAACAAAGGAAGTCTTCGAGGTTCTGGACTGGAGAAGGCTAGGCATTAATATCGATGGCGATTATATCACTCACCTTCGATTTGGCGACGATACAGTCATCATGGCTGAGACTACGGAGGACCTCAGTACAATGCTCGATGATCTTAGTAGAGCTTCCAAAAGAGTGGGTCTTAAAATGCACAAGGACAAAACCAAGATCGTGGTGAATACCCAAGTAGCACCCACTTCTGTCAAGATCGGAGACTTTATACTCGAATTTGTAGACGAGTATGTCTACCTGGGACAAACGGTCCAGTTGGGTAGGGCTAACTTCAAGAAAGATGCCAACCGTCGAATCCGACTCGACTGGGCAGCGTTCGGGAAGTTGCGTGATATCTTCTCGTTCTACATACCACAGTGTCTCAAGACAAAAGTCTGTGACCAGTGCGTGTTGCTAGTGATGACTTATGGAACTCACAATAGGCCTCATCAGAAGGCTTAAAGTCGCTCAAAGAGCGTTGGAGAGGGCAATGCTTGGAGTTTCCTCGCGTAATCGAATCAAGAATGATGATATCCGCAAGAGAACCAAGGTTACCGACATAGCCCGAAGGATCGCCAACTAAAGTGGCAGTGGGCAGGGCTTGCAGAACAGATGGTCGATACGGCCGAAATGTTCTGAAGTGTCCGGAAGACGCAAAGTTGGAAGGCCTCCCACAAGGTGGACCGATGACCTGGCGAGGATCGCGAGTAGCCGATTGATGCGAGACGCACAGGACCGGTTGTTGTGCCGACACTTGGGGGAGGCCTAGGTCTAGCAGCGGATGTTTTTCAGCTGATGATGATGAAAACAGTATAACTTAAATAACTTCTTAACTAATAGTGAAAGTTATCATATTAAATACCTCGTTTCATTCAGATGTTCTATACAATACCTAGGTAATGTATACAATTCCTAGGTATTATAAAGATTACCTGCTGGTAAATAAAATAAATAGATTTTGGCCTGTAATAATCAATATACGATTATATGTCGGAATCAACTAGCTACATTAGCGGCCTAGGGTTTTTATTGAACGGCGCCGTTTAATTAGCGGCCTAAGTGTCATGCCCGGCATTTAATTGAAAAGCTAGACAAATATTTTGGTTCGATATCATTTAATAATTTGCCTAGCCAAGTTATTTGGGAACTTAGGACACAGGAAACTTGGGGCACCTCGACACGGATAGGTTAGGTTCGAATGGGATGCCGGAAACTAGAGTGAACGAGCAAAGCGAGCGATCTTATCTCCCGCCATACCATTCAATTTAGTTTACTTTAAACCCTGGAGCCAGAAATCTCCTCTTCCTGCTATCGTCTTTTACACACATTGCCTTTACTGCACATTGTATAGAATACCTAGGCAAATATAAAATGAATAATATTTTATACATTACCTTAATGTTCAGGTATTCTATAGACTGTATGGGTATTTCAGAATACTGGGTTTTACAAAATACCAATAACATATGTATATGGTACGCAATAAAGAAATGTCAACTCTCAATTCTTTATTGCCCATTGTTTTGACTGTCAGAAAAGTAATTGTAGCTTACAGTAGGTGGATACAGTATCCCGGATTCTGGTGAATTCTATGATTTAACTTGGCATATTAGAAATGACCTCCTATTAACCCAATAATCTTTAGTTTTGCACTCCACCATTCAAGATAAGTAAAGGCTCTAAAAGCGGCATAATTATGAGGTCTCCAGGACACTTCTCGATAGCTGTAGTCAGGACACTTTTGTAAATTTTTAGAACGATCGATTTTTACGAATTCTGTAAATTATTGAGTAGCTAGGGTCAACGGTTTGGCGTGCTTCATTCAGACATTCAGAGGGGTCTCAATTCTCAATGTGTGAATAAGTAGTGAACGGTTACTATAATATATAACTTATCTTGACCGTGGTTTGTGCTATTCAGCCTTGTAAATTGATTGATACTAGATATTTAAAAGCCTTTCAAACACGTATCCCCAAGTACTTATCAACTTCTTTAATTGTGTAGTTGGCTCCTACAAATGTTATACTTATGTGTGTTTAAACGATCAATATTTAGTTATGTAGAAAAATGCTTGTTTTACCGACACTGTTTAAAAATGAGCGGAAAATAAATTTTGGTAATTTAATGTCAATGTCAAATATTGAAGATTCTAAAGTAAACTTTAAACTAATCCATATTCCTAATAGGTTCTTCATAATATTTGACGATGCAAAAGGCCGCACAGCCAGGAAGTTACTCTTCATCCGCGTATTTTCTCAGTAAGTAATTTTAATTTACAAACAAACATATTGCTTTAGTTAATTCCATCCAATGGCGAGCGCTATTTGCTTCACAGTCCGGAGCTCGTGACTTAGAATAGACCTTCGTCAAACATTATAATTTTATTTTAAAATAACAATTCCAAAAACAGTACTCAGGGATGCTGTCAATGCACCCTAATACATAAGAAAAGACCATCACCGTCACCTTAAAATGGAATTTGTCACCACCATTATTCAAAAATTTGCTGAAGCCCACGAACACCGACTTCATCGACACGTGAATGTTGAGGCAATTCAGCTGCTAGACAACACAGACTTAGTGCGTAGGCTAAAAAGAACTAAACCTTTTGAATTAGTGTAGTGTAGTGTGCAAAGTGAGTGAATAATAGTAACAATGTTGTGCTATACATATAACACATGAACATAGTGTTTTATAAATTATATCAGACTCTAAGAAAGTGCTACGGACTTTGGTAAAAGTGCAAATGGACACTATTCTTAGTTTGAACATAATCTATCACGTAACATATTAAGTTAGAGTTAAATTGGTTATGAGTCTTTTAGGCTAGATCGTAATTAATTATTAAGAATTTTGTTCTTACTAATAAAGTACAAAAAAAAACTAAATTTACGCAAATCCATTAGGTTTTTATAATATGAATGTCGAATAATAAAATCGCGGTAGTGACTTGTAAGAAAGAACATCAAAGATAACTAAAAGCCTATTTATCGTATTATACCAAACGCCTACGTGTATATGGCCTTACGTGCGTTTACAGCCATTCATAAACATTTCGTAGGCAAGTCGATTCGTTCTACGTAATATATTATGTAGGTCACCAGGTATCAGCGTCTGCGCAACTCGCTATCAACGATCTGTTGAACTTGACCTTGTAGTGTGTTTGTTTATACCAGAATTCGTGTAAATCTCTGTAATAATATTGACTGTCCATCTAACGTATATTTAGAATGAATGTCATGGCATTGTGTAGGCTTGTGAATTCGGTAATCGAGTAAAGTAACGTTTGTAATCAAAATGTGTTTAAGCCTTTTTAGTGACAGCTAACAAATTATGTAATGTTTTGGCCTCCATTGGCATTAATCACGCTGATTGTGTACGAAAGATATTAGTACGTTTCTCGTTGTAGCCAGATCTGCTGTTATACGTTATATGTTAGTGTCCGTGGAGTTTCTTGCACGTTCTTCTCCATAGAGATCTATGCTTTGGAACGTTATAGCTTCATGTTTTTGACTGACCGACTTTGACAAACCAAAAGTGCCTGTAAATGGTTTATTTGAAATATACGATTTGAGTTTGAGTTTGATACACGTGCCTACGTTTTAGAGACTGAGAATATATTTTTCAAGGGTATAAGTACATATAGAGCCAAGTCATAGACTAGAATCTTATATGTAATGGTTTCTATTTCTATCCATGTAATGTTTTTTTTTACAAAAGTCGTAAAACTGTCTTATTATTGCCAAGGACAAATAGAGAGGGAGTCTTTAAATATAAGTTTTCATGATTTTCACACATTTCAAACATACGAAGTCAAAACTTCCAGTTTGTTTGTTTTTTTTTCTTATTCTATAAATCGTGTAAACGTGTAACCTTAGATACGCTTTTTATTTTAGAGGACAAAAGCTATAAATAGTTAATTTTATTGCAACATAGATAAAAACATAATAAATACAAACTATTAATTCGTATTGAACTTATACTTTGCCTTGACTTTTATTTTGTATGCTGATAGCAAACGCGACAGATTTTCACATGTACACATTATAAGCACACACACTGTATATATTTTCATGTTATTTTGTACAATAAACTAGAGCAAAAAATAAATGTATTTAAGTTCAAGTTCATTTATAAATCTCATTTTAAATGAACTATCTTTTTCTAATGAGAAATAAAGTTCTTGAAACATAACAGGTAGATTATTTTATTGAGATTATAAATACGTTTAATAATAAAGTAACCCTTTAACTACAGTACAATTATTTATTAAATACGCCTTTTTAACCAACTGCCAAGAAAGGATTGTGTTTTTCGCGCGTATCTTGTATGTATGTTTGTTTGTAAAAATTTCGTGTTAAAAAAAATCAAAAGCGCGGATTTTTAGCGCTATACTGTAATTCGTCAATATTTTTTAACAAAACCTATCGAATATGGTATCAAAATGAAAGAAATTCAAAGAAGTTTACAAAAATATAAACAAGTTATATTATTATGTTTAAATTTAATTGGGAATACTACATTGGCATTCAATCCGTTGTTTTTCCGTAAAAACTCAGCCAAATGTGTGTTAGACCATGTATTATGCATTTTTACCCAGTACATCACTAAGTAAATCGGTTTTAATGACCCTAATTTTTCAATTCCTTACTCTCGCAATTTCAATATACTAAAAATATTACGTCACTAAGTATGGCTACCCCGAACGGGACACACGCCGCGCGAGTACAGACGTCATTGATGGTCGTGTTTCTGTACGCACTTTTTAAAAGAAATGATTTAAATTGGGTAGCAGGCGGGACCTAGGTATTCATTTTCTTTCTGTTAATTATGTGTGCCGCCTACTACCAAATTGAATGCGGATATTTAACTAGGCTTTCAGTTCATATAGTCTGTTAAACCAAAGTAGAGTTAAATTTGTTTTTATTTTATTTATAATTTTATTTTCTATTTTCAATCTTTTTAGTGCATTGCTTAGTAGTTGAATTTTTTGCTGCCGTTTTTTTTTTAAAAAATAAATATCATTACTATATTTTTCTCTTGCACCTGCAGTCAGGAGCTGGCTACCCTGGGAAATAATTTCAATAAGTAGGCACTTGATTATTATTACACAAAATTATTATTTCTTTCTTTACAAAAACCTAACACGCACGTTGTTCCAGATTAGGGCTAACATCCGTCGTCCATTGATTTGTCCTAGTTTGGAAGCGGGAAGCGTCCAGGCGGGGTTTTCAAAAAGGGTTAAGTTCTTGTGTCCGAGGAAGCTCGATTGATTGAAAGGTTGAATGTAAAAATTTAAAACTAGTCTTCGTTAATAATTAATTCGTAATAATTATTGTAAGCCTTATTGGCACAAAAATTTCGAGCTCGCTCCACTCGCTCTTACATCATTATTTCTGTTTTTTAGGCATTATAGCATTTTAGAATCCGAGCCGGGGTACTAAAAATAGCGAGCACGCTTTGCTCGCCCTCGTTTTCGAGTTCGCTTGATTGTTATATCCTTTCCGCATAAGTGCGTTTCTGCAAATATTTAAAAAAGCATAAGGTACCCTACGAGCTTCTAAAATTTTCGCACTCGCTACGCTTGCTGTCAATGTGATTTTTTAGGTTATTTTTGTAAAAATACGCCACCTGACATGTTATATAACTGTGAAAGCGTGTCTTACATGCTGTGACAATAAAATTCTTCCCCGCACATAGATACAAATATTTGCGCCCCTTCTTGAGCAAAATCGTGGATCCGCGTCTAAATTACATTTTACATTAGACTATTATGTTGCTTATTTGATGATTGATTGAACATAAAATTATAATTATAAATTGTTTTTAACTTCGTAACCAGAAAAACAGCGTTTCTTGTTATTTTTGTACCTTACCAGATAATACGTGAAAAATTGAAGAGTGTATAATTTAAATTGAGTTGATATTTAATTTTTAACGCTGTAATTTATACCACAAAGAAGTTAAATGATTTAAAAAAAAAGTTTTATTTAAAAGGGTGAAATTTTTTTGATTGTGAAAAGTTTGGTTGGGAAAAACTCAATTTCACCCTAATGTCCGGGGTTTTTAAAGTTTTTGTCTGGGGTCCGCAAATTATATGATGGCAGCACTATCCCAGATGATCACAATACTTAACTATCTGCGTCATTTTTTAAGATATCTAGGTACCGATAAAGAGGCATTAGTCTACTTCCATTCATGGGAACCGCACGAGCCCGTCTACACGTGAATCTTGTACTCACGTGTGTTGTGTGATGGTCACCTAAAACGTGAGGTAGAGCGAAGTGCTGAGTCATGGCGGCTCCAATTCTAACTCACTTAGTAGTCGACGCAGACTCATGTCCGGCTACAACAACCGAATTATAAATCCATTTACCTCTATGGTAATTATAAAAGAACAAGGTCATGTCATTATAGCAGAAAAAAAAACACTTAATAACGTAATAAATATTCCTCTTTTCTGTCCTTGTCCACAGCTACTCAAACACACTGGAGGCTCACTCAAGATGTTACAAGTAAACAAAACCATTAAATTACTAAGTATATAATTCAGCGGAAGATCAACAAAAAGATAAAGAGATGCAGTGGTCCTGGCGGAAAGCGTTTTACTGCATCACTGGAGTTCTCGGGAAGGAGGAGAATGAGACGAGTGAGCCGTTCACGCGGTCGTCCTTCAGAAGAGTCTCCCCGCTGTACTGGAGAGTTCCCATCCTGGTGTGGGCACTGTTCGTGCTGTTCTGGTCCATGTCATTTTTCTGGGGCCCCACAGAGAAGTTCTTCCTGTACATGACTCACTGGGGACTGGCATTTATCGTACTGGAGTCGTCATTCGGGATATACGTGGCTATAAGAAGGAAAAGCTTAACAGGTAGATATCTACTTTAAAGCATTTTAATTAGTGTATCTGCTAATCAAATGGTACCTAATGGTCATTTTCCGAGTCAGTCGGTGGTGCGTGACTTACGGCGGTGGTTGCTCCACCTAGTGCTTTAACATCTTGGCGGGCAGGCGGGCTGTCTGGTGCAAGTTCCGCGGTACTGCTCTACCTACATAAAATATGAAAAAAATAACAAAAATATGTAGGTAGAGCAGTACCGCCAGAGCAGTCAGCCTGACTGATGTTGGCCTGACAACCACAAAATTCTTGTATCGTACTCGTATTATAGATTCGCGCCACCGCCACCGACTTAGTCACGCGTGCATGAATCTTTCGCAAAAGAAAACTACGATCACATATCGATTTAATACTTTAGTCAAAACTTTCGTTCGAGCATATATTTTTTTCATATCAAGTTGTTTACTCAGCTAATTGCAAAACGAATTTTCAATCAAATAATAAGGTTTCTAAAACTAACTCTGACTTACTATTATTTTATTATGCAAGGTCATTTTTATTGCCATAATTCAAAATAGTTAAGTTTGTTAATTGTTAGGTACTATACTAGAATGTTTAAGTAGTTAAATAAAGGTAAATAATCTTGGTGTCTTTATAATCTTTTCTATTTAAAAACTCAGTTTAAAAATAAAATTCAACTAAAAACCAACGTAAATACAACAATAACGATTACTACCTAAACTTTTCTGGTATAGGCAGTATAACTTGGATCGTGGGAAGGTTAGATCTTAATCAAACAAAAGATAAGAACAAGTAACGAAGTGTTTTCCACAGTTTACTTAACTAGGTACAAACATATGCAGTTTCGTCATCTAACTATATACGTTTCTTATCATTTAATGACGCATATAATATTTTATAGCGGTAAAATCCCTATTATATTATATAGTATTATTATACCGAACATTCGCTTCATAACCTTAACATTTGTTAATAAGAAGCACACGAACAGGAAACATTTCTAATGGTGGTGGGGAAAATGTGCAAAAAAATGTAAATGACCATCTGTAAAAAATTATTCATCTTACAATCTACAGTTAATAAACTCCATGGTATTGAAAACTAAATTCAGAACATAAGCATTGTTTTTAAAAATGCCCAGTTAATATTCAAACACAGACTAGATTTTATGAAAAGAATTTAAATAGCTACAAAAAATCGTTATTGCAAGAAACGATTAAAAATCTATGTCGCAAGACCTTGACGATACAATAAGGAACAAGTTCATTATAGACTGCGCTATTACAAGATCAGGCCGTCCTCATGCTTCACTGCTTGCAGCACATTTTCACTGCTTAGTTTATCACTAACTATGTACACGATCGGTCCTATTTAACGCTGCAATACTGGGCCGAAAAACTTAGTTTATCCTCGCAATCTATAACAACTTGTGAAAGATCATGCGATCGCGCGCTTAACAAAGACCATCTGGAAATGCTGTTAGGAAGTGATTGTGTACAGTGCTCTTTGTTAGTGTCGGTGAGGTGTCAAGTGTGTGGTTGTGCGGCTTCAGCACCATGCTGTGCAAGTGTGCGGGGCAGTGTGGCTGGCGCCTGTGCCTGCTGGAGCACCCCTCGCCCAGCAACTTCTACGTGAGCTGCTGGCAAGGCAACCGCTCGGCAGCGCCGCTGCTGCTCCTGCGGGGCTTCCTATTCCTGTTCGCGACGTGCGTGCTGCTCGCGTCTATCGCTGTGCCCTTGACACTAGGCATACATTTCGGCTACTGGTTCATATACCTAACACATTGGGGTTTCCTACTAATCGTTTTCACTACGGGCTTCGGTACTGCTGTATCAGCATATGCTTACTTTAAAAAGCCTATTGGTACGCTATTTACTTGTTCCTTTCTATATTTATGGAAATCTAGGCACATGTATGATGTGTTCTGATAAAACCGCACGTAGGTTTGTTATCAAACATTAGCCCTACTTGAAAAACAATCAGTCGTTCGCAGGATTGATTTTAAACCTTGATTGACACAGTTTTTAAGGAGATGGTTTACTGTTTTAAAGGATGTGTGGGGGTCAGTGGTGTCTCGTCAAAGAATAATATGTAGCACGTGGCTGCGGACTGCGTCACGTAGGAACGCGGGCGGCGACCTCGCGTCGGGCGCGTGAGGTCTCATAACATACTGCCTCCACCCACATTATCTCATCTGTCACTCGCTAACTCTGCCTAACGCACTATATGCGTAATTAAATAACCAGTTCATGTACCTGCATATACAAAACCAATGCATTTTGTAATCGTGTTAACTATTTTATGGAGGTCATGAATCACATTCTATGAGCGGATGAATTAGTTATGTTCCGTTGTTGCCGCACCGTGCGACCAATGTCAGCGGAACATGTGAACATAACGTTCACAAATTTATACATTTGTAGTTCGTAGGCCTCGTTGATGATCGGAAAGTTATAGTCGTTTTTGCTGCATTATAAGTTTGGTATCCCTATATTTGGTGGCCAATCAATCAATCTTAAAATATTAAATTCTTCCGTTACTGAGTGACTGACTGACAGACAACGCACAGCCGAAACTACTGGTTGTAGAATCCTGAAATTTTGCATGTAAGTTTCCTGGGGAGTGTAGGGGAGCACTAAGAGATCCTCTCGTAGTGCTCCCCGCTATCCCGCTATCCCGAAATTCGTACGGGAATGGGAAAAAAACGGGATATATCCGTACAGAGTCGCGGGCAAAAGCTAGTACTGAGGGCCGAGCATGAATATTTTTGACGTATAGTAACGAAATGTAAAATTTTACGATACCTACAATAGTCGCTTCACAATTAATACTTATTTGAATTGGATACTAAATGTATGTTATAAATGGTGTATGTCGCATAAAATTAAACCAAAATACTATGAGGTTAAAGTTATTTATATTCAAAATTCGCTTACGTTAACGTTACTATACGTCAAAATATTCGTGCTAGGCCCTCTTTATACCAACAATGTGGAATACGGTAGTAGTTATTGTGGGCTATCCAGTATCCAGAAATGTTGCAGTTTAGTAGTTTGAGTTCACCTCATCCCAAAATAGAAAAAAAAAAAAAAATTAAATTCCAAATCAAGACAGTTACTACACTTTGACATTGAAACTGCTATCGACATTTGAATATCTCTTATAATTTGTGTACAAGGTTACGTTTCGATTGCTATGATATTTGATCCACAGATGCAACGTTCGGCCTGCCATGGTACGTGAAGACGTACTGGATCCTGTATAACATCACCATTCCCGTCGCCTTCCTCATCACAGTGTTCTACTGGGGTATCTTGAAGACTTGTAAGTTGAAAAATATCTTTTATCTTTTTACCTTTCACAACCTTGCTAAAATTCATAACCCATCTTGCCCTTCGTAGTTAATAACCGAAAAGTAATTTGTCTTTTCATCAAGATTTATTATTGTTTGGATAATTAGACTCTCTCACCCTAATCCACCTAATGATTTTCCAGTCTCCTAAATTATCGACTTTTCTTCTATCTAGGTACCACATAGTCGTTTGAATGGACGTTTGTTAAAGAAATTAGATGTAAACGTTCTGTCTCCGACTCCTTATTGCTGATTGGTCATAGGCTTAGCTATCACATTCGATGTTAATAACTCAAAAACCAGTACGTATCGACAACTGATTCGTTTCAAACAACCATATTGAAAATGTACAATGATTGCAACGTAACAAGCGTTGATGACATTTAATTGACAGTTATGAAAGTAATAGTGTTACTTTAGAACTTTAGAGTTTACTAAATGTTTGCAACGATTATTTTAATTGCCGTTACCGATTTTATACTTGTTTATCATTTAAGCTTGTTGGTAACTCCGTTAATATTCTACAAACTAGTACTTCGCCCGTGACTTCGCTCGCGCGGGTTTAGTACTCCACAAACTTCATCTTCTATAGGTACCTCCCTCTTTATAGGGTAATGTGTAAATTATTTATTAATAGACTCAACGTAGGGCAGTTTACTCTAACCGCAATATTTTTTTACTTAGAGCATTTTATACCCGTCGTATAGTCAGATTTGAATAATTTAAAGTATAATTTACATGTACATAATCAACTTTAATTATCTAAAAATTTAAATGGATAAGTATTAATATCATGATACCAAAATCACCACTATTCCATTCCACCTGCGTTTGATTGAATTATTTGAACAAAAAGCGGTCATTCTGACCTAACCATAACGGTATAGGTAATAATGAGTACTTCAATAATGTCTTACATTATTGTTATGTATTATCAATAGTTTTCTCAGCAAACGCCCAATAATCTATTTTATAGGTAAAATTTTGCTACTTTGGGTTACATTATTGCACTTTTCTTAAGGATCTCTATTTTTTTAATACAAATGTAGCCCAGGTTACTTAGCAAAGATGTAGCTTCTTAATGATGAAAGAATTTTTAAAATCGATCGAGTAGTTGAGTTAAATTGTAACAATCAAATCTTTCCTCTTTATAATAAATATGTAGTTTAGATAAACGCGCCTATGGAGGGAAAAGGGTGCGGAAAAATACTTCAAAGTTGGTTAATCTAGATTTCTAGAGCTCACGCATCTTTGCTCGCTCTAGTAAATATATTCGTTCGCATTCTGATAAAGAAGGTCAGTCCTTGCTTAGGTCGGTATTGGCTTTTTGCTGTCTGCTTAAACATAATCTATCAATATCGAATGTTTCCAGCATACAACAAAACAACATGACTGGAGAATTTCCCCCAAAAGACTATGCAAAGGCACAGCGAGTCGATTCGGTGTGTTGCATAGTTGTAAATACGCCTGCAGGAGAACCGTAGCACATTGCGCACGTTTTACACTACTATGGACCCATGTCTCTCCTATCCTCAAACATTTGTTTTTTTTTTTATCAGGCGCTGCTGGGAATTGGTCCTGTTAAATGTTATATTTATTTAAAAATGTTTAATTATACGATTGAACATTTTTCCAGCGGCCAAAACAGTAAACTTTGCGCCAAACCCGGTGCTGGACGTGATGCTGCACGGCGTGAACTCAGCAGTGATGTTGGTTGAGCTGGCGTGCTCGGCGCACCCGTCGCGCCTCATGCACGTCATGCAGCCACTGTACTTCGCCGGGGCCTACATGCTCTTCAGCGTCATCTACTACTTCGCTGGCGGATTAGACCCGTGAGTGCCATAACACCAAGCTATACTTTCAACTAAAATAGTCAGAAGGAGAAATTTTTGACACTGATTGTCGCTGAGATGATACTTGCGACTTGAATTTTAACGCTTTATAAGTAAGAGAATTAGCCTAGTTCTAAAAGTTGATAAGGCTAAATGCATTTTCCAAAACATACACTATAAACACTTTTGAAACTCCATTTACTCTTTAATGCAAAATCTTCGTGCGACCTATCCACATTAACAGGACCACAAATGTCAAGTACCTTGGGATTCAGGTTAATAGTTTACCGAGTTGAAAAACTCATATTGATGAATTCGTCCACCGTATCCGTAAACTCATTTTTGTATTCAAAAAACTCAGATCAGTGACTAATTTCCAAACATTTAAAATAGTTTACTTTGTGCTTGACCAATACTTGCTGCGCTACTGTATCTCTGCATGGGGAGGCACCATTGCAGTCAGTATGTTACGTCTCCACTATTTTGGAAGCTCTACTGAGGTCATCAAGCATTGTACTGAGGTCCTCCGTAGTATCAGCCATGACGACTATATCGTCGGCTAATCGAAGGTGCTTCAAATAATACTGCGGATACATGTCACTGTACTACATTCCCTACAGTTGCGTTAAGGCAAGCGCAAAAGAATGAGAGTGTGCAGCACGGAGAGAAATAGAACTCCTCTTGCTCAACGGCATTACTACATTCTGGGTTCACAGGTTTACACTAAACTTAACGCCGTGTTAAATATCTATTTGCTTACGTGACAATAATACAAGACCGTTGTAAGTGACTGGTTTAAAAGTCTCACCTACGAAGAGTCTGAGAGATATATAAACCCAGGGTTACTTATAGCACACCAAAACATGCTCACTCACACACCTTAACACACACTTTACACCACGCATCTAGAATAATTTTAAGATTACATGTAAAAACTGTTTCTCATAATTTTGTATTTACTATCAAATCGATTAGGGCTGATAATCTCCGGGTGGGTCTCTCAAACTGTCAAACGACCAATGCTAGCCAAAGGAGGTTCGATAAATTAAACGTACTAACATACAACGTCCGTACCTTAAAATCAGAAGAACGATTAATCGAACTTGAAAAGGCTCTTGACTACATTAACTGGGATTTAGTAGGTCTATCAGAATGAAGACGCAAAGACGAAGATACACTTAAATACAACAAAAAAAATATTAATAAACAATTTAATTTATTAACTAACAAATGAAAAGTGGGAGAAAACGGAATTTGTTTAGAGTGAGGCGAAAAAGGAAATTTTCATTTTTTCTTCCAAAAGTGGGTAAAAAAATGTGGCGAAAGCGAGACAATAGTAGATTGTATCATAAGGGAGCAAATTAATATATTTACGGCGAGGGCGCTTTTTTGAATCCAGAGCGAAGTGATGGATGCTAGGGCGCGACTATGGGCCGTCATACCAACCAGTCTTTATGCAAACAATATTTGCGTTCGATTTCTTTGGCGCTGAACACTAAGATGTTCCAAATTAAAAAAACGCGGCGCACTTAGAAAGAGGATTTAAAACTCATTACTGCCCGCTAAAAGCTTCTAATAGAAAACACCACCTTTGGGTGCACTTAAAGGCGAACCAAGTCGTCCTTTTCGAATACATGGGATGAAAATCAATTTAAAACACCTTTATATATGACATTTGTCGATTATGCGAAAGCCTTTGACAGCATAAACCATGGCTCACTCTTCAACGTTCTGGCCAACAAAAACATAGAGCTCAAGTTTAAACATAGGTTCAAGATTTGACTTGGCTAGTTTTCACCAGCAAATCAAATTTTTAGAAGAGTAAGATACAAAAACTGTACCTTGGGTAAGTATAACATAAAGATGATAAGTAAAGCCAAATACAAGGTAACATGCACTTATGTAAATAGCCAAGTCGAATCTTGAACCTTCATTTACCTTTTTTCAGGATTATCTACAGAACTTGGCGCCTATTTAGATTTCAATTCTTTTTTCGCTGAAGTCGACAATCACGGATATTATTAACATTGAATTTTGGCTCCCTTTTTCACATTTAGGTTTTTGTTGGGATATTATTATCTTAAGCAGGTTATTAACTCATATCAAAGTGGCCAGGCATTAAATATGTACTCAGACCATAGACTATTTAACAACTCCTTACACGCTAATAATAATATTAGTTTTAATATTATATAATTAGAGATATAATATTCAAATCCGATGTCTTCGTAACCATGTTACAACGCTTGCATCAACATAAAAGTTCAAGATCAAAATATAATGTTCTAATTGAATGTTCCGTGAGATCGGAGATTGTTTATGTGATGTCGCAACGAGGAGACTCGACATCTACCTGACACATGACCAACATACCCATTACGCGAGAGGTCGATGGTCACTCACTCGGCCATAACAATATTCAAGTTCACAACTGTATGTACGGTGACATTGATTTTATAGCAAAAAACATTGATATGCCACAGGTTCACGATGCGCCATAACACGCAAGGTAGAGGTGACGCATCTTTAAGAATATGTGTAACCTTAAAATCTTTACCTTGTTTCTGATTTCGGGGACAATAAAACAAAGAAACAAACAATTCCGAAAAATAAAAACGTTTGATTAGTATGCAGAAAAAGTGTTTACGCATGACACGGCTCTACGCATATTTGTTTTATGTTTATGATTTGAGGACATCTGCCGTGATGTTACCAAATGTGCAAATAAATGTATCACACGACTCTAGTGGTAACGCCAGAGTTAGTCCAGAACGGTCTCGCTCGAGTCGACGCTACGCTTGAGTTGTATGTGCTTACTGACAATTTGGTGGTTTACTACAAACTAAGCCTAAGACTGTGATCCGAGTGGACACAGAATTAGTGACGAGTGAAAGCGCAGTAAGTAACATTATGACTCTAATAATGAATGTACCCACTTACGGGAACTGGTCAGCAACAGCATTTGAAAACACAAAATACTTAAAAAAAAACGAATAAAATGTATTTTTTTCTAAAATTATACTATTTATATACCTAAGAGCAATACTCATCGAAAGTAGAGCAGGGGCATGCTGCACAGATCAAGAAATAAGTCATTACGCCACCCTCAACTCAACTCAATTTTGCTAATGACGATGAAAATCTTATCAACCAAATAGTGGAAAAGTGTAGCTCAACTAAAATGTGCGTCAGGATTGAGGGACCCTTGAATTGAAAATCTATTGCTAACAGGATTTAATAGAAGTTATAGAAAAATTGTAGAACCGATCCAAAAATTTGTAGGACAATAACAAAAAAAGTTATAGTAATTCAAAGGGGGACCCCCAATTCTGACGAAAGGGTGTCTGTGTCTCGGTAAATTGATGCAAATTCATGCTATATTAATATCAAGATTTAGTAGAAATACGATTAAACATTTCCTCCAAAATTCAGCACGAACACCAAACGTACAAAGGTTTCACAAGGGTTTAAATGGGTCATAGGCCAGTCGTTTAAAACATCTTAGGTCGCAATAAATTGCACTGTCCTGATTTTTTGGGTTGTTAGAAAGGTGTCAGACAGAAGTTTTGAACTTCAAATCGGTAATTTTTCGGACTTTGCCTTATGTCTTCTAAACGCTGAATTCTACGTAAAAAGTTAATTATATTTAAAGTAAACAAAATTTGCTACAGTAAGAGTGCAAGTGCAGCATAATTAGTTTAAAGGTATTGAGATACAGTACTTCAAACATGAAACATTTTTGCCAAAAGTTCGAAATTGTAGTTTCAAAAACTGAAACCCTGCGAATTGTAGGACTTTCGAAAATGCGTTAAATTATATGCGTTTGTTTGTGTTAAATATAGTTCATTGAAAAATGGTTCTCATCATCTATATATAAAAAAATCAGTCCAGAGCGAGTCGGACTCGCGCACCGAGGGTTCCGTATCATCAAATAAAATGTGAATTGTTTTTAAATTTTCATCGGTGAGGCCTTTATTCGTTGAGAATTTTAACACTGCGGTGTATATTGCAGTCTTAGATCAGCGACATCTTTTGCCTGCTAGTGAAACTAATGTAATGTATGTTGATGATTTCTGAAAACGTGCGCTTTTTACAGACATCGTTATATTTTACCTGTAATCTTTACATAAACTTCTATCACATAGAATAATTTAGATTTTTTCTATACAAACTTCGGAGATAAGGGGGGGGGAGGGAGATGGTCAATTTTTTAACATTTTTTGCCTAAATAAAAACAAAAAAAATGTCTGAGAATTTACAAATAGCGCTCTTTTATATGATAGACATAGTAGCCCCACTTCGATTTTTTAGAACCCTGTGCTATGCTGCTGTGACAGACGGACAGACTTAGTCACACCATTAGGGTTCTTTTTTACCATTTTGGTACGGTACCCCAAAAACATATAGAGGATCGTCGTTCATTTTTTTTTTTTTTTTTGGGACAAGCCCGCCACACATTCCCAACCACTGCAACTCCTGAAAGCCAGAATCAACAGTGGCGACCACCAGAAAAACGCCGAGCCAATGAAGCCCGACGAGTCCCGGAGAAACGATTTAACTGTCTTGGATCCTGCAACGAATTTAATCAGAAAAGTACAGCGGAGGAGTAGGAAAATAAATATATGTATAATTTCCACTTCCCTCCTTTTCAAGCAGGAGACAGAATAGAGCTAGGCCAATAGGCACCAAGGGACATATACAACTGGGTTAAGCCCAGTTGTCAAGCACCACGGATTATATATTAATTAAAAACTAATGGGTCCTAAATTGTGAGCTTCTTTTGATTCCAGTAATAGGTATGGCAAAATCGCCTGAAAGCACGGAAATTTGTTCTGGTTTCTACAAGGTCCGTGTAGTAAACTACTCCAGATGTAACCTGAATACTATCTAACATAATATTGCGTTCAGTTTGCCAAAGAATACACTCCCATAAGATGTGGTGTGCGGATTGTTCGTATTCATAGCCGGCTGTAGAACATTGACATAAAGGCGAGGCCACAAGCCTAAAGGAAAATAATTTACTCTTAAAGTTGCCATGACCTGTGAGAAATTGGGCAACACAATGATCCACCTCCAGCCATGTCCTATCCAGCCGCTCACGAACGGATGGAAAAAACTGGTGGAGGTGTCGGCCTTTAATGGAATTTTCCCACCTACATTGCCATTCGGATAAAAGTTCCTCCCAGACGTCAGTCTGGGGTTTTAGTAATCTACAGATCTTAGCACGGTCGCGTTGCGGTAAAAACTCTGGGTCCGTGATCTTTCTAGCGTAGTAGTACATTGCAGCACGCCGCTGCACCTCTAGATCGACTGGGAGAACACCCGCCAGCACCGGTAAGGCTTCAGTACTAACCGTCCTATACGCCTTGCATAAGAATATCAAAGCCAAACGCTGGCTTTGCAGCAATTTACGGCGTACCGCCCCTATGATGGCCCTGTCAGCCCAGACAGGTGCCCCGTAGCACATACAACCCAAGTAAGTAGCCCCATAGATAGTTTTTAAGGTTTGAAATGAGAGACCTCAAGTAGCTTTGGATATTCTCGTCAAGGCGTAGAAGTTCTTTTTTGCTTTTTCACCTACTGTTTTTATATGATCAATAAATGAAAAGTTCCTATCTAGTAGCATACCGAGGTAGCACACGGATTCTTTTCTTTTAACGGGTACGTTATTAAATTTAATACTAGGCCAGGATTTTAGGTTCCCTTTTAAAATAAGTTGATAGGTTTTATGCGGTGCAAAGGTCAGACGGTTTCGATCGCCCCACTGTGATATTAAACGTAGACATGTGTCAGCCAAGTTCTCGAGTCCCGCCCGAGTGCTTGCCTCAATGAGCAGTAAGCCATCGTCCGCGTAACCGGTTAATGAACAGCCGCATGGGAGCGGAAGCGCGAGGAAATCATCGTAGCCAAAATTCCATACATATGGACCGATAACTGAGCCCTGAGGACATCCCATGGTTAGAGACTTAGAAATGGAATGATGTCCAAGTTTGAGTTTCGCGGAGCCGTTTAGAAAATACGAAAGAATCAGATTATAGATATTTTTGTAGCAACCACGGGTTTTCATTTTAAGTAGTAGCATCGGCCACCATGCGTTATCAAAAGCGCCAGATATGTCGAGAAAGATTCCAACCACGTATTTATGTTCCGATAAGTTATCAATTTTACGGACAGAGAGAGCCGCGTCGACTGTGGATTTACCAATAGTGAAACCAAATTGATTAATATGAAATTTAGTACCATTCGGTAGCAAGCGCGGAACGATTAGTCGCTCTAAGAGTTTCCCCAAAGATGGAAGTAGTGTTATGGGCCGGTAGGACTTAGGGTCATCCGGGGGCTTATCGCCACTCTTCGGAATAATGCGTATAAAGCCTTGTCGCCATATTCGAGGAAAAATACCTTCTGCAATGCATCGGTTATATACGGATAAGATCGCGTCGCCCGCTGTTTTACACGCTTCTATAATCATTCTATTAGATATTTTATCTTCACCGGATGATTTTTTGAGAGGTAGTCTCTTGACAACGTTTATGAATTCGTCAGTGGATGGAAGGTCTGACTCCGGTGATTCAGGTGACACCGCGGCCCACGCTCTAATCTGTTGGTGGTATTCATTATCATTTACTGATGAATCGTCTGGTATTAGAGAATTAAGCAAAACATCAGTTGTTTTTCAACGCCGGTGGTATGTTTATTATTTACTTTAATGTTCTGAACGTTCGCAAGGTCGACAGATCTATTAGCCTTGAACTCGTGGTACAAAGGAGACCACGGACCAAGTTTATCAACAATTTTCCGGAGTAAATTACCCTTAGATTTTTCAACCGATGCTCTGTAGCGCGACTTGGCAACTCTAAAAGTACTTAAAGCAAGATTAAGGGGGTCCCCGATAACCTTACGTTTTTTAAGCTTATTAAGTTGTCTGCGCGCTCTGCGATAGCTTTTACGTTGTTCAACAAGGTAGTCATTCCACCAATCACATCTATGAATATTGGTCATAGATGCGCGACCAATAGCAATGTCAGCACAGTAAGTGAAGGTGTCTGACATTATCTCAGCACTTTCCTCAGCTGACAGTCCATCGCGAGTGAAGTCTTTGGCATGACAAGCAAAAAGTGAGCTAAAAAATTCCCAATTCGCGCCCCTACTTTTATATCTAAAATTCCCAATTAAGTGTGACGAACCTTGAGTAAACATAGGAACAAATTCGTACACGATCAGGCGATGATCACTACAAGACGCGTCAGGAAGGACACGCCACCTATCCAAGCGTACGTCTGCACTGGAAAGTGTGACGTCAATACAAGATTCGCTCATTTGGCTACAAAAAGTAGGCGGTGCGTCTGGGGTGTTATGAATTGATAAGTTCATCTCAGCAATAAAATCTTCAACGGCACAACGTCGTTCGTAATCAGTGGCCCGAACTTTGCCATACCACAGGGAAGAAGATGCATTCACGTCAGCACCCACTATAACTTTGCAGCCCGCGAGCGACCGCAAGACGTGGCGGAGATTATGTATATGTGGAGTAACTGGGTCTGAATATTGAAAGTAGCAGCTCACAACGTAAACCTTAAAGGTAGGTGATGATACTTCCGCCACAGCGCAATGGGGCGTCATGAGATTACATATAGATGTTACAGTAAAGCTCGAAGAACGCGCAACATAAATTCCGGCTCGCGCCTTGCAATCCAGCTGAACTACCTTGTGACGTAAGCGCGCGTTTTGATATTGTTCCTGAACAAGTATGTCAAGGTTATAATCCACAATCAATTTATCCAGCTCAGATGTCGCCACCCTATCGTTATGGAGATTTAATTGTCCTATGGTTAAACTATTTATTTTTAGTAATTAGTGTTTAGGATTAATTGTTCGAGTTTCAGTTTGTAAGTAGTACAGGATCGTCGTTCAATTTAAAGTTGATGCCAACTTGATATTCGTTGTTAAAGCCGCTTCTCTGAAATAAATGATAGCTCAAAAGCAACGATTTCACCTCCCGGCACCGCGCAGTCCCCGCATGCTTCCACGCGGAAAGTTCGAACCATCGAACCTAGCGCCACAACATCAAATTATATCAATCTTATAATTATATTTATTGTACACCAAACCAACTTATATTAGATACAAACAACTAGACTAATAATCACGGCATTATGTACAAACGCGTATAAAAACTAAATATATCATTGGGCATCAAAAAAATAATCCACATCGCTGTCAATGGCGAAAGTGCCCAGAATACTGGCAGCATTGCTGCGTTGAATGGCATACTGATTCTTTGGCCGAAGAAAAGCCCAGCCCTCTGGTCACGTGAAGTCGACAAGTTGCTTGCTGATATCCTTAAAGACTCGATGCGCACTCGGACCCCACGGGCCTAGTGTTTCAACACCAAAAGGCTCAAATATATAACCTCCCATTAGGTTGTTATATTTGCGCCGTTTTAAGTTTTCTGCACCTGCAGTAGCCGCCCCAGCACAGCCCACCGTGCTAAGAAGATGGGATGGCGCACCCACACCAAAGGCCATTTTTTTTTTTAAGGATGGGAAATCATCACTCCTCCCGCTCTGGGTGAAGCAGAAGGGAGTGTCAGACTCCTACTGACTAGAATCCATCCGTGTTCCTCCCAATGCCCTTTGTGTACCAGGGCCGCGTCGACTCTTTCGAACAGATTCCGCAACACCGGCAGGCGCTGGCCCTAGCGGGCCCCGTCTTCTACGCTGACAGCTCATTAAGGCGTCGACCCGGGTTTGGTTCTGATCGGACGGCGAGCCACCCAATGCTCGCCATCCGCAGGCCCGTGCCTACGGTGGCCGGGAATCGCCCTGTGACTCCCGACGCCCGGGGCGTCTTCTCTTGTTGCGGCGGCTGAGGCGTGAGGTTTCCCTCTCTCTCACGCGTTCGACCTCCTCCTTTGCTAGCATTACTGCTTCGCAGAAAGAGGTGACCGCTTCCCATGCCTCCTCGCTCCGGACCATAGATTGAACCAGAGCCGGACGCGAGAGGTCGCCGCCGTCGATCGCCTCGACGAGGACACTGCGGTGCTCCGCCCAAGCAGGGCAAACCTCTACCGTATGCTCCACTGTGTCCTCCGGGCGATCCTCGCAGTGTTGACAACCGGGCGTGTCCTCCTGCCGAATCCGAAACAGATACCTCCCGAAACAACCGTGTCCGGTGAGTACCTGCGTCAAGCGGAAGGTGAGGACGCCGTGGCGCCGCTCTAGCCACTCCTCAAAGACACCAAAGGCCTCTTCCCATCGTCACGTACCAAGCCGTTAGGTTCTAAAACAGCTGGCACCCCGGCGGTGACAAGAGCCCGACAGATGATGTCATTAATGCTGGCGTGCCGTGCTAACCGTCCAGCGCTCTTACTGCAGGACAGGCCATGGTGTCCAAGGCGGTCGACTGCTTCACCGCATTGACACCGAAGTGGAGCTCCGCTAGGAGCACCCAGACACACACACGTAGCGATCCAGAAAGTACTGTCACTCAGCATAGTACTTATGATGGATGACGGTAGTGCGTGTAGCTTAAGACTCGACTTCCATTCACCCAGCCAGCAGGCGGGCACGCTCTTTGGGACGGATCTGTTAGATTCCAGCTTGATGCCCTTGAGTCAATTGAGAAACGAGCCAAGAGGATCATCGGTAATGATAGGCTCGTCGAGTCGAAGCTTCCAAGTCTTGAGCATCGACGCCGAGTTGCTGACCTTTCGGTTTTCTATCGGTTGCATTTTGGGGAGTGTGCGACGGAATTGCATGATTTAATTCCGCCAAGCCCGTTCCATCATCGGACCACAAGACGAACGGCGATGCGCCACCCGTACATGGTGGACATCCCACCCACACGCACAAAACGTTTTAGGAACACATTCATAGTGCGTACAGCTGAGGAGTGGAATTCCCTGCCACAGTCTGTGTTTCCAGATAGCTACAACCTGGGAATCTTTAAGACAAAAGAGAATAGGTTGCTTTTAGGCAAACTTGCTCCATCTTCGACCGCATCATCGCTTACCATCAAGTGAGATAGTGGTCAAACGAATGCCTATCGATACTAAAAAAAGACTGATCTAGTGTTGCTGGCACGCAAACTTCATAAACTCCTTTTGTCAAAATATTAACATAAATCAGCACTCTTATAAACAGTGATTTTAGAGGTAGAAAAAAATACAATAAAATAAAATATTGAACGCAGAAAAATAAATATTTGTTTCAATATTTATTTTTTACAGTCGTTGGTAAATTATATAGTGTCATGTATGGCTCCAAATTATTTTGAAAACTACTAATTCAGTTGATCATCTAACTCGCATCCATTCCATTGACGGCACGGTTGGCGCAGTGGTTGAGCGATTGACTGCTGTGCTGCGTGTCGCGGGTTCGATTCCCGCACGGAACAAATATTTTTATGGCCTACAGATAGTTGTTTCGGGTCTGGCTGTTTGTGTATGTGTATTTATATGTTTGTGAACGCACCCACGATACAGGAGAAATTCCTAGTGTGGGGCAAAAATAAAAAAAATAAAAAAAAACTCGCATCCTCGGGCGCAACTTGTGCTAAGTTAATATAGGCAGGTTGCGTTCCGAAATCCCGACATTCATTTCTCGACAGGCGCTCGAACCAGTGTCGCACAAACATCTCACGACTTCCCACCGCCTAGAGAAGGATGGGTAGATGAATGCTTCCTATCCCACTCGCCGACGTCATCGATGACGCACAATCATCTCACGGCACGTCACTCTGTTATAAACCACCCCGCTCGCATCGGACTCTTTACCCGCGACCTGGTCGGGGACATTGACGCCTGAGTAGGTCGCCCCAGTTTACACGCGGCCTACTCGAAAAGTTACACTGCTCATCTAACTCACATCCTCGGGCGCAACTTGTGCTAAGTTAATATAAGCAGGTTGCGTTCCGAAATCCCAGACATTCATCTCTCGACAGGCGCTCGAACTCACGTAGGTACCGAATTTGTGCTAAGTTAATATACGCTTATTCGGGGCAGATGCACTGGGCGGTAGTACTCACAATACACGACCGCTCACACACTCACAAGATGGCTCTGCGGTCCGGATCGTGATCGGCTAGCTCTGAGATCGAGACGGACGGGAGCCACACACTTATCTACAGGTGCGTCATCAAAGTCGACACCCTCGTCGCTGGTAGTCCACGCTGGGACTCCCCAGATAACTGGGGGTCTTACCCGGCGGGGTCTGACCGCCGTAGGTGCCGTGAAGAGGCAGCACTGAGTTAACAGTGTCGCGGCGTGCCTGTAGTAAAACTCATCAGTAGTAGTATACAACAGGCGTGCGTCTTATAGCTAAGATTTTTCTGGCAGGCGCACGCCCACACATGCTGTAATTAGGCAATCCATCGACCGGCGTTGCGGGCCGAGGTGCGCCACCGCATACAGAGGGCCCTGTCCCGACACCGCTTGCCACGCCCCCTTGCTGGGACATAGCGAATTCCACAAATCAAATCAAATCAAATCAAATCAAATCGTATATTTCAAATAAACCATTTACAGGCACTTTTGAATTGTCAAAGTCGGTCAGTCAAAAACATGAAGCTATTTGCACGTTCCAAAGCGTAGATCTCTATGGAGAAGAACGTGCAAGAAACTCCACGGACACTCTTTTAAACCATGTGATGTGTTACAAAAATCTTGTTAACATTAACATTGATTGCTTCTATATGTGAGGACAATGCAAAGAACAAGAAAACATATAAACAATTCAAAATGCAGGTACAGATTAAAATAAGCCAGTGGCAGGTAAGAGATGACCAGTTTCAACTGACGGCGCCCGTTCACGAACATGACGTGTGCATCAGCACCATCTAACTCAACCATTTTGAAGGGAATCAAATGATCCAAAACACGCGCCACCATCAGCAAAACATTTGTGTGAGCATGACAAGCTCTCAACTGCCACGCTCGTTCATGTCAAACTAATTTAATAACGAAATCTATAATTACATATGTAAATGGCTCCATAGTGCTCACATTTACACACACACCTGGTCGGACTCTTTAGTCGAAGCTCGAACGCCGTCTCGAGACGCACCCATGTTGCGCATCCTCTGCGATGCACAGAAACCGTGCATTTTCTAGTTTAGTTCTATTAGTTTAGCTTATTAGTTAGTTTTAGTAATATTAAAACCTAAATGTGATGCAATGACCCTTTCAGTAAAGTTCCATCGGAGGTATACATGAGCGCCGCTGATATTATGTGCTGCGTTCCAAATCCGGGGCTGTAGGATAACTCCGGTTCCATCCTCAGGCCCATATTGTTAAGTAATAGTTTCATTCTGGTTGTTGTTTCATCCACGGAACATCTTCAAGACTTATACCAAATCATGGAAAACACTTAGAATTTAGAAAATCTTCGTAAACTATACCTACCAAGACTTTTGACAGGTTGGAAAGGGGGAAAAATGTTAAATTTATTCTGATGCTTGTAATATTTATCGTCGTAAAAAACCAACGAAAGTAAGCGTTTCAAGCAAATTTGGACGGTAAAATATAACATATAATGTATATCGTCACATCTATGGCATACTTGCGAATCTACTTTTTTTGTGAAATGGATATTTAGATGAGAAACTATATCTAATGTGTTTCTAAAACGCAGAATGGAACAATTTAAATTTTGTAACAGTCAGAGATTAAAAATAGTAAATTTTCCACGGTGTGTAGTACCACCACACATTAGATAGTTTTTAATCAAAATATCGGTAAACTTACGAATCACGAAAATTGGATTCGTAAGTTTACCGTAAAATTGACAATATTTTCGACTACCGACGTTATGAGAAGGCTATATTTAATGAGACGTTGAAAATGCGACATAACGAACTTAAGGCTTTAAAATGATGTCATTTTCAATTAAATTGAACTTGTTAATATTTTATTTTTACAAAAATATGTCTGTGGTACGAGATGAAGTAAAATTTTTCGTCAAAAGTCGAAAACCATGTCATGTCAAATAAAGAAAATGTATTTGAGAATGTGCAAATACCGCTCTTTCATCTGATACATCATATGCCCTAGTAGCCCTCCTTCGAATTTTTGAGAACCCCTTTCAGTCGCTGTTGCAATAAAAACATATACATTTTTGGGTCATTTTCAAAATTAATGTTCTATTTATTGCAATTTCGTGTCCATCTAACTTGCTGATAAATAAAATAAAATACGGCTCAAAATTTTACCAGATGACCCACCATTCAGATGAACTGAGTAAAAGAGTAAATAAAAAAATAATTGTGTGGTAATTCAATTTGTGTTAAAAAACTAAATTTGATTTTTGTCGTAATTTGTTCCCCATACAAAATTACAATGTCCACAGTCGCGCGTACTTTTTAAATGAAGCAGTTATAAATAATAATTTACGCATTATGGAACCCGTTTCAACAATATTTCGTCCAGTAAACGAGTAAGATACAGAACAAATATGGATCTGGACCTATCTGAAATAAATGATATATTATTATTATTTCGTTTATTTTTTTTTAACATATAAATTATATTTTTAAATATTTCAATAAAAACATTAAAAAAAAACATTTAAAAATATAAAAATAGTAGCCCACCGGTATCGGGAACAGGGTCCAAGCTACCGGCGGTCAGGGCTCCAGAGAGAGGAACCTCCTAACAATACGAGCCGTGTCCAGAAGTACCGCTTTCTTATATTATTAATAAACTTTTTATTAATTTGCTTATAAACATGTGTCTCAAATTTTATTATTTTGCTTTCTTGTTAAGTTGATATTTTATACTAATAGAAGTAAATTCCCAATTTAGTATGGTAAATCCATGCATCAAGAGAGTTACAGCGAGGAGGCGCTAGTTGCCTTAGGCTGCCATTTTGTGTTTTGTGACTGATGATTTCAGTTCGTGCGCGTCATTTAAATGGACAATTAAAAACTAGTTGAAAAGTGTCAAATAGCTGGAATTCGGTAAGTACTATACTTTTTATTGCATCATGTCATTGATGCAATGTAAAGTATAGTATAGAAAATAGTAAACCTTAGTCAAATGCATGTTTTGTGAGTCACTCTTGAGGGTGAAATTACAACAATATCGTTATTTTTAGGTTATAGACACGTGTATTTTGTTCATTTGTGTGACATTTGGTTAGGGCTTGTTCACATATGCTCAGTAGAATCAACAGTGGTTTTAGTTAGTTAATAAATGATGTTGATAAAGTACCAATACTGAAAATATAATCAATATGTATGTTAGGGTTAGATCGACTAAGCAGCAAAAAGACTAGGTTGCAGTTTTCATCAAGTTTTTAAAATTTCAGGAAAACATTAGATAAGAATTAACATCTACATAATTTCCTATAAGACATTGACACGCTGGGAGTTTTGTCTTGGTTTTCAAATTATTTTCTCTAATTAATTAATATTTCCAGTTTTGAGATCAAATAACATACTACGCGACGTTATATAAAAAATATAAGGATTAATTTCAATGATTGGTTTTAGGAAAGATCGCGCTAAGGGCGCCACCAAATTTATTGTAATAAATATAAATAATAAACGCGCGGCGGCTGAAACTGAGAGAATAAGTACATACATTTATTTTAAAAAAAAGTATTGAAGAAAACAATATATAGGTACAAAATTCTACCCTTAAATTCTTAAATGTGATTTTTGCACAAATGTTTAACACAAAAAAAAAACATTACTGTCTAATTATTAACAAAAATAAAAGATAGCTTTATGTATACAAGACGTCTTATTTGATGATTAAACTGATTTACTAGTACTGCAAAATTGGTTTTTAATTATATCTGTGATTCAGTCCTTAATTTTCCTTTGTGTTACTTTTGTGTCACTATAACACAAAATAAACAAAATTAAAATCAAGTTGATAGCATTAGTAGTTCTTGAGATATCCAGCTGTGACAGACAGATAGACTTAGTCACACCATAAGGGTTCCTTTTTAATTAGCATTTTGGTATAAAAACCTAAAAAGAGGCCTGATATCATTAAACAATACGCCAGTAAATAGCTGGCAGTTAACACAAAGGTACCAATTCCGAACCAAATTTTCCGAATTTTCGTCCAGAAAATGAAATTAGAGATTTTTTTCAATGTAGAAGGTATTCCATCGGAATTTCAGCAATTAATCACATTTCTTTTTTTTTTTTTGCAAAAAAATGCCTTTTTGTAGTGATTGTTAATTAAACTCTGTGACCAAAGAGATTTGCCCACGAATGTCGCCCAAGTCTTGGCGTTGCTGGATTCAGGGCACAGTCAGCGTGTTGTGTCTGCACAATTGAATCTTAGCCTCTCTGCTCTCAAAAGAGTGTATCAGAGTTATTGGGAGACTGGTATGTTTACTCGCCGTCCAGGATCTGGTAGATATCAAGTCATGTCTGAGCGAGGTGGCCGGTATATTGCTTCTGTTTCTCTAAGAAATCGTGACTTTAACTCTATTCGACTGCAGCAGCGGCTCTGTGTGTTTCGAGGATTGGCAGTAAGCGATTCCACCATTAGAAGAAGATTCTTTGTAAATATTCTTCTATTGACAAAGCGTGGCCTGAAACCTCATAAACGAGCGAATGGCTCAAAATTTATGGTAGACCACCAAAGAGGGCGCTTTAACTTTTCTCGTGAGCACTTAAATCATACCTCCAATGGGACAAAGTTCTCTTTTCTAACGAGAGTAAGATCATGCAGTATAGTAACGACGGAAGAAAGAAGGTGTATCGAAGAGAAGGAGAGCTTTTTGCACAGTTAGTTACGGTGGCGGTTCTTGGACGGTTTGGGGAGGCGTAAGCACCGAACGAAACCGAACTTGCTTTTGCTTTTTTTTTTTGCTTACCGTGATAAAAATCCTAGGCGGCGATTTTTATGCTAAGCATACGCGTTGGGTATCAAGACTTACTACAACTAAGGGAAGGCAGCTCTTAAGTGCAGTTAAAGATACACATTCCGAAGTTATGAGCACAGGTAAACCAACGTACTGACCACCAGAAAATACCTGATCTTGTAGATTTCTTTTTTGTAAAAATATATCCGCCAATTACATTAGTTTGGAGGAAGGTTTTCATATGAACTCGGACCACTCTTCGATTATACTAAAACTTAGTCAAGAAGTCCTACTCAAAGAAAGCCACTTAACCCTGGTTAATAAGTTCACAGATTGGGAAAGTTTTGCCCTTGATCTAGATAATATAATCGACCTTTTTTTAAGGATGGGAAATCATCAAATGACTCCTCCCGCTCTGGGTGAAGCAGGAGGGAGAGTCAGACTCTTACTGACTAAAACCCATCCTTGTTCCTCCTAGTGCCCTATGCCTTCCAGGCCACGGTGACTCTTTCGAACAAAGTCCGCAGCCCCAGCAGGCACTGGCGCCTACGGTGGCCGAGAATCGCAATTTGTTGCGGCGGCTGGGGCATGAGGTTTCCCTCTCTCTCACGCGTTCAGCTTCCTCCTTCGCTAGCATTACTGCTTAGCAGAACGAGGTGACCGCTTCCCATGTCTCCTCGCTCCGGACCATGGCTTGAACCAGGGCCGAACGTGAGAGGTCGCCGCCGCCGATCGCTTCGACGAGGACACGGCGGTGCTCCACCCAAGCAGGGCAGACCTCCACCGTATGCTCCACTGTGTCCTCCGGGCGATCCTCGCAGTGTTGACACCCGGGCGTATCTTCCCGCCGGATTCAAAACAGGTACCTCCCTATACAACCGTGTCCGGTGAGTACCTGCGTCAAACGAAAGGTAAAGACGCCATGGCGCCGCTCTAGCCACTCCTCAAAGAGGGGACTTATCGCCTCAATTGTGGCGTGCCCAAATATAATCGACCTAAAAATTCTGATAAAACGTAGATATAAGGAATTTAACTATCCTAAGGAAATTGTGGATTGACTATCTGAGAAAAGGAAACAAAGGAAGCAGTGGCAGCAAGTAAGATGCCCACGAGATAAAACATCATTAAATAACCTAACTAAACGATTAAAGAGGAAAATTATACAACTTGAGGATGAATCTCTGAAAGGTTGGTAACCTTCAGAGCTAACTAATGACAAATCAACAACAATGACAAAATACTCTCCCTTTGGAAAGCGATAAGAAATCTAAAAAGGCCGAATATACAAATACCACCCATCAAAGATAGTGACGGAAAATGGGCCATAATCAAGGAACAAAAAGCGTTAAGGTTTGCTCAACACTTAGAAGAATATTTTCAACTCAATGAAAGCTCGATGGAAATACTTGAGATTGAAAATTTATCACAAAACCAAAAAATTAAGCTTGTGACTCCTTTAGAGGTAATGATTGAAATTCAAAATAACATTAGCTCGAAAAAGTCACCGGGCTACGATCTCATTACAGGTGAAAATCTAAAACACCACCCGCGCAAAGCAATAGTAAAGCTGACCAAGCTTCTCAATGCTGCATTTATCTTAAAACACGTACCTGAGCATCATCATATAGACCTATTTCTTTGCTGCCTGTGTTATCAAAACTATTCGAGAAACTTGTTGGGGATTGAAAACTTGGATATTGTTTATTAAAATATTAAGTAAAAAATCGGGTGTGTCGAGGTTGAGGCGTAAACCTATAGGACCGTCAACAAATATCTTGACGACATCTGAGTACCAATAAGGTTTGCCACCCTGGTCGACACACTCACGGTCCTCACCACATTGGACACAAGGAACTTGAGAACGATAAATCCGACACCACCCTGGGACTTGTGATCACTCTCCCGGAAATAGAGCAGATTGCCAGATTTGAGAATGATCGTATTCTCCCCCTCTCTTCGGACTTCAAAGAATTCCACAATACATGGAGTATTGTGGAATTCTTGTAACTTGCTCAATTCCTCCCCAAGTTCGGTGATCAGTGTTGCCAGGGTCAGTCGTTGGTGTTTGTAGGGGTAGCCGGATCGAGCTGTTCGAAAGAGTCACCGCGGCCCTGGAACGCAAAGGACACTAGGAGGAACAGGGATGGTTTTTAGTCAGTAAGAGTCAAACACTCCCTTCTGCTCTGCCCAGAGTGAGAGGAGTCATTTGATGATTTCCCTTTCTTAAAAAAAGGGGTAACCGGATCCATCCCGAGGATTCTTAGTACCCCTTGCCTCACCATGACCTTGAGCGCTGCCGGAGTCAAGGACACACGGGCTGCCGGGCACTAGGGGCCATTTTTTCGTTGTGACTATCATATTCGGAAGATATGCTATAATCGCAAAGCTTGGCAGACGGATTGGCCATCGCAGTTTAACTGTTGCAATGTTCAGAGAAATAATGCTGCTGCCCATTCGCCCTTAGTCGCTTCTTACGATACCCACGGGAAGTTATGGGATGGTGCTATTACTTTACGCCCGATATTATATAATCTCAAATCAAGGGACGTCTCTCGACCAATCAGAATAAACCACGATGAACTTTGACCTCAGTTGAAACTGTTTTAACTGAATCATTTCGACAAAATGTGTTTTGTCTAGTTAGAACTAGTTTACACTAATAGTCATTTTTAGCAGCAGTTAATTCTAGTTGTAACAAAGGCATTTAGTGAAAACTAGTTTTAATTTGAGAAAACGCGTTATAACTAAGAACGGGTTCTAACTGTTACATATATATATCATAAAGAAGCCCTCTGTGTAAAATTATAGCAATCTATTAACTAAGGTGCACACTTTTAATTTTATCGAACCAAGGAATACGAATCTTACATACTTACAAATTTTAATTTACCAAAATTGTCTTTTGGTAATATTTGTGAAAAACTAATAGTGACAACCTCTAGTATTTACTTCGGACAATATTCGTACCAATTTTTACGTACATTGGCCCAAGGAATAAGATTCTTCCATACAAAGTTTAACAACCCTTAATTCGCCTATGAGTTGTGTAAACTAATGATGACAATCTTTATTATTTACTTTGTTCAACATTTGCATCAAATTTCAAGAAAATTGGCTCAAGGAATAAGGTTTTTCATACAAACTTCCAACCCTTTTCTCACCTCCTTAGGGGATTCATTTTCATAAATCCTTTCTTATCGGATGCTTACACCTTATAAGAAATATTTCCTTCAAACTTCACGTTCCTACAACCAATAAAACAAAATAAAGAAAAATAGAACGATGTCTCTAAATAGCACACTTTTTCAGAAATCATTAACAAAAAATTCATTAGTTCCACTATCGGTCAAGAGATGGCGGTGATCTAAAACTGCAATATACACCGCAGCTCGCAGTGTTAAAATTCACTGACGAATATAGGCCTAGCCGATGAAAATTTAAAAATATTTCATGTTTTATATGATGATGCGGAACCCACGGTACGCGAGTCTGACTCGCTCTTGACCGGTATTTATAACTTAAATTCATGTAATAAGTCAGAAATAGAAACGAGCAGCATGAAGGTCGATGAAAATAAAATAAAACCCTTTAAGCTTTGGATGTCTATGCGTTGTGGCTGTTTGCCATAGATTAACACGTCGTTCTGTATATCCTGGAAATAATACACAAGCTTATCTATAGATTGATGAAATCTGTCCATTATCAGCTGCTTATCAAATAAACAGAATAAACGTAGCCCCAAATATCCATAGATAACTGTATTGATTCGGACTCACTTACGCAGAGTAGATAATCAAGTCATGGTGTTTTCCAGATGGGGTAACAAGTTCATCTACCCCGTGGTGGACTGGTCCAAGCCGGAGCAGACGATGGTGGTGATCACCCTAACGGCGCTGTTCCTAACGCTGATGCATCTGTTCACCGTGGGCATCGCCGCGACACGCGACGCCATCGCCAAGCGACGCCTTGCCGTGCCCACCGGCGTCTACAACGATGCATTCACACCTTAATACAGCACACTTACCAAATAATATCTGCTAGATGTCCCTCTAGCCACACAGGCCATGACACCTCCCAAGGGTATGCTGGATGACAACTTCCCCTTGTAAAGGTTAAATCAAGTGAGAAGTATGAATGTCAACTAAATAATAAACTATTCTGGGTGTGTAGTGTATTAAAATGTGATATAATTTAACGAAATCAAATCGTGGTAGGTAAGTCTAGGTATGTTATTGTTTTAAGTACTTAATTAGCTCTAAACAGATTATCATTTTGTAACTCGGCAGAAAATAAAGTTTGTTTTTATGATCTTCATTTTTAGGGTTCCGAACGTCTGTTAAAAAACGGCCAAGTGCGAGTCTGACACGCGTGCAAAGGGTTCCGAAACAATTTCATTTTTTTAACACCACAGACTTCTTTTGGTTTTCCTGTAATCTTTAGGTATAAAACTATTATTTGCACTTTTTTTCAAAATTTTTGGCTCAGTAGTTTCAGAGGTAAGGTGGGGAAGGGTCATTTATGATCTAATTTCTTGAATAACTTGTAAAACTATTTATTTTAAAATTATGAAAAAACATATACTTTTTTTCAGTTGATGTCACTTAAAAAAGTTTTCAATCTGTTTAAAAACTTCTTTTTTTGTTTCTAGTTTGACCTCCAAAAGTGACCCCCATACTACAAATTTATTTATTTACGTAAAGCGTCCGTGTTTGGGTCACAGACAACGCCCATATGTATACCAAATTTCAACAGAATCGGTTCGGTAGATCCGGAAAAAACTGGCTCTGTGACAGACGGATAGACAGAAGTCAAAAGACAAAACTCAAGAGTCAAAAGTCATTTCTTCAAATTAGGCTGAGTGCCAGCACTTTTTGAACGTCAATGTTTACAAATAGACAGTTCCCTAAAACGCCCGCCCGCCACCACTTCCTTAGTGTTTTAGCTGTGGAGAAGAAGTGGCCAACGAACTCCCCAGCAACACATCTGTCTGTTGAGTTTGAAGAACTCGCATTTATACAATAGTATACAAAATTTATTGCAAAGAAAATAATAAAACATGGGTAACACGTACACCTAAAAACTAAATCATTTGCCACTTGTTAGCTAGCACACTCCATAACGCCATCATAATCATACTACTCAAGCATAAAAACAATGTAAACCAAATTTAATAGGTAAGCTTCCAGATATAAAGGGCGTGCCCACCTACACGTGCAGGGGCAGAATCTAACAATATATCCGTGACTCGACGCCACAAGTGATAAACTAGGGCCACCAAAATTAAACGAGAAGCAGTTAATCGTTGTAACATTAACAAAAAAAAAAAGCAAACCATGGCTAACAAAACGACCATTCACCACAAGCAGCACCCTTTCACAAGCATAACGCAAATATCAGTCATTACCCTCCTCGCCATATTTGAGGGAAAAAGGTAAACTGACCTCCAACGCTACCACAAGCAGTGAAATCTTAAAGTTGCTCAGGATATAATAATATCAAACAATTGTCTAAGTCACTAAATAATCACATGTTGCAATACACTCATTTAAAAAAACATTGTATTGAGAGTATTATGAAAATACATTAAAAAAAGAAAAGAAGAAAAACAAATAATTGACCTCTACGGACATATGAGTAAACAAATATATTATGAACTCATAGAAACTGTCATAAGCTAACTATGAGGGAACATTAAAACGAAGTACATCTTGTGTTCGGCAATGCAACCAGCTACTATTATCGTCTAAATAATCCTTGATTGAATAGTATGCCTTCGAATAAAGGTTAGATTTAACTTTAGCTTTAAACGAGTTAAAAGGCAGCTCAAGATAAGAAAGGGGTAGCTTATTGTAAAAACGGATACCGAGCCCCACAAATGAGCCCTGAACCTTTCGAAGACGGTGGGATGGTGCATGTAGTTTGTGCTTGTTTTTAGTATTAAAGTTATGCACGTCACTGGTTTTCTACACTAATATTATAAAGAGGAATATTTGTTTGTTAGTTTGTCTACACTAATATTATAAAGAGGAAAGATTTGTTTGTTTGTTTGAAATTAATAGGCTCCGAAACTACTGGACCGATTTGAAAAATTCTTTCAGCACTGGATAGCTACATTATCAGGGAGTAACATAGGCTATATTTTATCCCCGTACTCTCACGGGAACGGGAACTACGCGGGTGAAACCGCGTGACGTCCACTAGTAATGTATAAATGGTTATTTTACCTAATCTACACTAATATTATAAAGAGGAAAGATTTGTTTGTTTGTTTGAATTGAATAGGCTCCGAAACTACTGGACCGATTTGAAAAATTCTTTTAGCATTGGATAGCTACATTATCAGGGAGTAACATAGGCTATATATTATCCCCGTACTCCCACGGGAACGGGAACTACGCGGGTGAAACCGCGTGACGTCCACTAGTATACAATATATTTGCAAAAATGGATTGAGATGCTACCGTGAGAATTCCAATGTCTTTGAAAATTTCTCTTAAAGAAACTCTTGACCCCAGCTGATATATTGCTCGTACAGTCCGTTTATGTAACACAAATATATTTGTATGTCTGCAGATTTACCCCACAAAAGGATACCGTAAGACATAACGCTATGGAAAGAACTAAAAATACTAACCGAGCTGTGTTCTACGTCAGTGAATTGTCTTACTTTTCTGACGGCGTAGGTGGCTGAACTGAGCCTCCCCGACAGGCTTGATATATGGGGGCCCCATTGAAGTTTGGAATCAACAGTTATTCCCAAGAACACTGCTAAGGGCACAGTTTTAAGCACCTCTTTGTTTAAGATGACATTCGGTCCTAAATTTCTAGCATTAGGTAAGAAAAACTTGACACATTTCGTTTTCTTGGCGTTGAGAACTAGATTTTTTGTCGTAAACCAATGCATAACTATGGAGAGAGCACTGTTTACTTTTCAAAATCTTGTCTATTTCTATCCACTTTAAAAATAAGAGAGGTGTTTAAGAAAATGGTACATCATTTAAATACACCAGAAACAAGAAAGGACCCAGTATAGAACGTTGAGGTACACCTAAATGAACTGGAAGCGCGGACGACTTCACACCATTCATATCTAAACACTGAAACTTATTATGTAAATATGAATCAATTACGTTAAGAGCTTAGTTCTGGAGACCATAATGACGTAGTTTACGCAAAAGCGTATCATGGTGTACGCAATTAGAAGCTTTGGAGAGATCATAGAAAACTCCAATTGCATTTTGCGAGTTCTTCCATGCGTTAAATATGTGTTTTAGGAGAGCAACCCCCGCATCTGTAGTTGAACGGCCTTTTGTAAAGCCATACTGTTCATTATGGAGGAGGTTATTGACATTAAAATGTTTTAGCAGTTCCTTGAGTATTAACTTTTCAAATATTTTGCTAAACGCAGGTAAGATAGAAATGGGCCGGAAGTTTTCTATATCATTTTTATTACCAGATTTAAATAAAGGTATGACTTTACTACTTTTCAGGAGGTCAGGAAAAGTTCCTAAGTCCACGCATTTATTAAAAGTAAGAGCAAAGTAAGGGGCCACGATATCTATTATGTTACTCAAAAATTTAATGGAATTAATGCCCCAGTTATCACCAGTGTTTTTTGACTTAAGTGTGTTGAATACGTTAACCACGTCACTAGGTGTTACGTGCTCGAAACTAAATAATTGTCTACATTTAGGCACACTACTACGTAAAAGGTTTTCAGCATTAGACGGCGACGAACTTACGGAGCGAGTCGTAGTTATAGGTATGTTTGCAAAAAAGTCATTAAATGCCTTAGTTACGTCAGCTGATTTACTTACTAATTTGTTGTCAACAATTATCTCTACTTGATTTTTCTTGTTTAACTGACTTGCCCGTTTCATTGTTAATGATTTTCCAAGTTGCTTTTACTTTATTTTTAGAAATTTTAATAATTAGGATAATTTCTAACAAACTCTAAAAAAGCAGTATCAAACTTATATTTTTTTGAACCACATAATTCAGATAGTCTCGCTTTACTTTTATAAATTTAATATCCTGTGTAGCCCATTGATTGAAGCCAAAGGAGGTACCTCTAGTGTTTAAAGTTTTTGACTAAAATGTAGATTGGTACTCATTTTGCACCACATTAAAAAGGGCTCCATAGATATCGTTAGGATCTTCATGTGTGTTCTATAGATGGTGGTTTTTTTTTAGATACGTTAATTTTAAACTTTTGCAACGGTTAGATGTGTAAGGCCGGCCGGCATACGATTTTATGTAGCATTATATTTATTGGCATAGGGAAGCTAAATAGTAGTCCACAGTGGTCAGACGTTAGGTCACTTAATACAAATTTATTTTCGGAATCACAATTGCCTAAAATATTATCAAGATAAGTAGCTCAAGTTGCCGTGATTCTAGTTTCTTCAAAAAACAAGTTACCCAAATTATAAGATCTAAGCAGATTAAGATGTCGATCACTTCTCGAACACTTCCACACAAAATTATAGTTTTACTACTTGACTTTAATTTATTGAGTGAATCCTCCATTACCGATTCGAAAAGATCAAAATCCCCAGAGGGCGGTCGCTAAATACAAATTATAATGTATCGCTCGAGTTCAACACAAGACAGACAGGCAGACACCCGAGTGATCCTATCAGGGTTCCGTTTTTACGGATGTTCGGAACCCTAAAATCCGGCCAAGTGCAAGTCAGAAACTCACACGAAGGGTTCGGTATCATAATCCGAATAAACACATTTTTGGTCCCCCTTATTATTAATTCATTTTTTGTTGTTATAGCGGCAACAGAAAACACTTTGTGAAAGTTTCAACGGTCTACCTATTACAGTTCTTGAGATATAGGCCGCTGACAGACGGAGGGACCGATGGATAGACGCGACGGGCGGACGGACGGATGGACAGCGGAGGCTGAGTAATAGGGTTCCGTTGGTTACCCTTCGGGTACGGAACCCTTATAGGATCACTCGGTTGTATGACTGTCCTACTATATGATTTAAAAATAACATGACTCAATTATGAGATTTGTTTCAAACCGTTTATGCGCGAGTCCGACTCACACTTGGCCGTTTTTTTGCTGTAATCAAAGCGCACTGTGATTTTAGCTATTTAAGTTTTGTAAATTATCTTGTTATTTTATAAAAATGGTTTGTAAATAACTTAGAATGTTGAGATACATTTCTATGGTCTAACCTTTTTGCGACGGCGACGTTATAAAAGATTTTAATTAAATATGTTAAGGTGTTTACGGCTATTATTTAACCCCAAGTTGTAGTTTTAATTAATATAAAAATCGGGCTCGATTTAGCCAACTACGACCACTTGGAAAATTTATCCAGTATACGTACTGACAGATGACATGATACATACGTACAGAAAATCCATATAACTTTTATATGTCCGTGAATACCACGGGACCACCGACACCAATCGCTTCCATATTTAGTAAATAATTAGTACTCAATTGGTACTAATTGGTACTCGTAACAAAAAAAATGGAACCTTCGTAATTTTCGAGAAAATTGACTTTGATGGTGGTCTCGCGGTAGTCACGCTGTTTTCAGCAGGAACACCATGAGCGCCGAAAAAGGGCGCATACTACAGCTATTCTAAGTATGCAAGTAATTAGTACCCTTATATATAATAAAGCCTTTTATTTCCGAAACAAGACAGCACAATTTACAATAATAGTTATAACAGAAATCACAAAATGTCTCGAATTTCGGTGTGCCTCATGGCATAGGCCTCCTCTAACAACTTCCATTGTTGTCTGTCGCAGGGTAGCCTCGTCCAATTTGGACCCGCTGTCATCTTTATTTCCTCCTCCCAATGTGTAAGTTGTCTTCCTCGATTTCTTTTGCCATCCCTTGGATACCACTCTGTTTGCTCCACTTTCCTTTAGTGTCTCGCATCAAGTGGCCTGTCCACCTCCACTTTTGTTGGTCTATTCTTGTTAGGATGTCGGCCAATTTTGTTTTAGCTCGGAGATCTGTGTTTCTTATTCTATCCTGTCTCTTTACACCTACCATGCTTCTCTCCATTGCTTGTTGACACTTGGCAAGCTTTTCTCTGAGCGATTTGGTGAGTGCCCATGTCTCACACCCATATGTTAAACATGGGAGTATACATGAGTTGAAAGTCTTTCTTTTCAAATTCATGCCTAGATCTTTAGTCTTCATAATCTCTTTGAGTGACCAGTATTTTTTCCAACCAATTTCAATCCTCATATTTATTTCCTGGCTAATTTGGTCTTTGTTAGAGATGACTTGACCAAGGTATATGTATTCCTCTACATAAGACAAAACTTCTTCCTTTATTTTATGTCTACTTTAAAAGAGTTAATCATTAGTTTCGTCTTGCTGTAATTTATTTTTAGACAAATTTTCTCGCTTTCTTCACTCAAACTGTTTATCAACATTTGCAAGTTTTCTGGCTCAAGTGGCTCAATTTCGACCCCATTTATGTTAAGACCAAACTTTTCCCAGTTCAAGTCACGAAAGATGTTTTCTAAAACGGCGGAGAATAATTTCGGAGATAGTGGGTCTCCTTGTCTCACACCTCTTTCTATGTGGAATTCGTTTTCCAGAGATTCCAATTGAATTCTAGCTGTACTGTTAGAATAGATGGTTTGAATGATGTTGATGTATACTGCTGGTATTCCTTGTTGCTTTAGGGTTTCCCATATGTATTCGTGACTTAAACTGTCAAAAGCCTTTGCATAGTCGATGAAGGCAATATATAAAATTTTATTATATTCTTTATATTTTTTAATGACCTGTTTGACTGTATGGATATGGTCAATAGTCGAATACCCTTTTCTGAAACCGGCCTGTTCAACCGGCTGCTGTTCATCCAGCATTGGGCTCATTCTATCCAGTATAACTTTTGCAAATATCTTGTACACATTTGACATTAAGCTTATTGGTCTTTAATTTTCAATATTCTCTTTGTCGCCTTTTTTGTGTATTAAGATGATGTGAGATTTTGCCCATCTTTCAGGAATAACACTGCTTCTCAGAATCTCGTTAAATATTTGAGTAAGGATGGGTATCAGTTCTTCTATTGATCCCTGCAGCAGCTCATTTGTGATTTTGTCTGGACCAGGAGATTTTCCCAGCATTTGACTCCTGATTGCTTTCTCTACCTCTTCCGGTAAAATTGAAGGTACGGGTTCTAGAGTGGCTTCAAATATTGATTCGGTATGTTTTTTAATCGCTACGTTTGGTGTTTGATTTGCGTATAGTTGACGGTAGAAGTCTGTTGCTAGTTCTTTGATGCTCTTCCTCTGTGTAGTGATCTTTGATCTCCTTTTAAGTTTTGGTATCCATTCTTTTCCTGCCTCCCGTAGTTCCTTTAGTGCTTTTTTGACACCACCGGTTTTTTGTATATGGTATTCTAAGGTTTGTAGTCTTTTGATCATACGGTCTCTTCTGATGCTGACTTTTAGTTTTTTGCTTGTCTCTGTTATCAATTTTATGTTTTCTTTTTTTAATTGGTTCTTTATCAGTTCTTTCCTTTCGCTTATTAGTTGTAAAGTTTGGTCGCTAAGATAGTATTTTTTACTTTTTTCTTTCCTGTTTGAGATCAGATGGTTTTTTATTTGTTTCTCTAGTATATCATATTTCTGTGTCACTTTTAAATCCTTTGTTGTTATATTTTTTATTTCTTCTGTATACTTTGAGTTTTGTAAATCTCTTGGTTGGTCTTCAAATCCGTTGGTATTTATGTAGTTTCGGGAAGTTTTAATGGGGAACTTTCTTAAGGAGCAGCGTATCATGCGGTGGTTTGTGTTAAAGTTCAGCTTACATATATCGGCAGTGTCTGTGAATGCTCTGGGGTGATTGCTTATTATATAGTCAATTTCATTTTTGTATGAGCCGTCAGGGGAAATCCAAGTCCATTTGTTTTTTTTTTCTTGAAAACTGAGTTCAGTAGAGTTAAATTATGTTCCATAAGAAATTCAACAAGTTTCTGGCCATTTTTACTTCTCTTACCGTAACCAAATTTTCCAAGAACATCTTCTTCGTTATTTTTTCTATTCCCCACTTGTTTATTAAAATCCCCCATTAGGATAATACATTTCTCTGAGTTATTTCTTATTGCTAATGACATCTCTTCATAGAATGACTCTAACACTGCTAGTTCAGATTGTTCAGTTGGAGCATATCCTTGTATAATTGACCATAGTTTTTTATATCCCGGCAGCTTAATGTTAAGTACTGCTAATCTATCTGAAATCTCAATAAATTCTTGTATATATTGTTTTAGGTACATTTTGATCAAAAACCCTACTCTTCTCTGGCCGGCTGTTTCACCTTTTTGATATAGGATATAATCTGTATAATCTTCAATTTTTTCGCCTAGTCTTCTCATTTCACTTATACCCAGTATGTCGAATTTTATATCTTCTAGGGCCTTGTTTAATTCCATTAAGCTTTCAGGTGTCCTAAGAGTTTTCGTGTTTAGTGTAGCAATATTAAATACTTCACATCTTTTAGTTAGAGGGTGGTGGTCTAGTTCTACCGCGGGGACCAGCCGTGGTGGGAGACATTTTGTTGTTAGCCGTTTCTTGTGATGTAGTGGTTGTCCGGTTTGCAGTGCTTTATCTCTAATTTCTGTTTGTGGTCTTGTCAGAAAACGTGATTGATCTCCCTCGTAGTTACTGAAATGCATCCAGCTTCTTCATTTTTGGGTCGTTTTTCGTGATACCATTCTCGGGACTTGAAGTATCAGATCTTTTCCTTGTTTCGTTTTCATTTCTCTCTTTGTTTCTTTTTTCTTTACATAAGTGTCTTTGGGCAAATCATGTGTAATATAAGTATCGGGTTTCATTTTCTTTTTGTTTTTTAGTATCTGGATCTTTTTGCCTAGGGTCGTGGTAGCAAGAAGAATTGGTCTTATCTTACCGTATTCATTCCCTTTTTTGCCCAGTCTCTGGACTCTATCGATTTCTCCTTGGTTAAGCTGGACCTCTATATCTGTTAGTGTAGATGTTACCTAAGTTATTAAATCCTCCTGCTTTTCGTCCTTCGGTTCTGGGACCCCATGCATTATTATATTGTTTCTCCTTCCATTCATCTCAAGGTTTTCAATTTTTCTATTTAATTTCTCAACTTCGGTTTTCAATTTCACATTTTCTTCTATAATAGGTTTAATCTTTTCGTCGACTTTTTGTAGTATAGCTGCGGTAATGTTTTCTGTTATTGTTTTTGTTTGAACATTTAGTTGTTCTGTCATTTTTGACAAGAGGAGTGACATCTCAGGTGACAATTGTAGTACCATTATATAAGATAAGATAATCTATTGAGCCATTGTTACAGAAAATTTCTATTGATACTTAATACTAAGTCGGTAATTGTATGTTGTCTACACTAATATTATATAGAAGAAGATTTGTTTGTTTGCTTGTTTGTTTGAATTGAATAGGCTCCGAAACTACTGGACCGATTTGAAAAATTCTTTTAGCATTGGATAGCTACATTATCAGGGAGTTACATAGGCATATATTATCCCCGTACTCCCACGGGAACGGGAACTACGCGGGTGAAACCGCGTGTCGTCCACTAGTGTTTAATAAAATTACACCGTGGTCCCTGAACTAGGCAGCGCCTGTATCTCGGGGGCCAGAGTTGCGTTAACATTTATTTAGGTAATACAGATTTGTTAGCAATTTAAGTTGGTGCAGTTATCAAAATTGATAAGGATTACAATGTTAAATTATATGTACAATTTTGGCACTGAAATAAAATGATAGAGAAAAGGTGAAAAATAAAATATTCGAATTAGGAGAGTGTTTTGCGTGAGTATTGTATGTTGCTGTTAGTGAAGTGTGGTAGTGGTGAGCATTTATTTAAATAAAACATATAAAGAGTTATGATTGGGATTAGGTACATAGCATTACTTGTTTTCTAAGAATTTCCTCAGTTTCATCATATGATAGACGTATGAGTAGTTTGATCATTCTTTTTACACAAGTTGTAGTCGAGGCTTTTAATATCACAAAATTTATTTATTTTGTTGTAGACATAGGTGTGTGAGTAGGAAGGGGTCCGTCTACCTAGAAAACTTTTCGCGGTCTTTTGAAAGCAGGCTTTGATAGTCAGGTCTATTCTTAACTGCCTTATGAGCATGTAATGTAAATGTATAATTGCCGTTCTCGGAAATTCATTTTAGAGAAAGTCCGTTGGTAACTTGAACGGTTTCTTTAACATTACTTTAATGACAGCCCTCTGAGCCCTTTCTACATATATAAAATGTGCTTTTAACGGCGCTGCCCCAGACCGCCGACAGAGGCCAAGATATACTTTTCGTAGAATTTTGATGGGTGTGCAGTCCCGTAACCTTTTCATTCGTTTTGAGATTAAGATTAGTAAATGAGTTTTCTGACGCCAGCGGTTAGTAGATGTAAAAATGTGATTTATAAGATATGTTTTCGTCTATTGTTATACCGAGGTACCTAATGGAAGGAGTGCGCTCTTTACGAGTGCAGGTGCAGCCAAAGTCGGATAGTTACTGCACGTGTAAAATTTAAGCGTTAAATGTGAAGGCGGACTGGAAGCTGTGGTTTTGGAAAATGTGACTACCTTTGTTTTTATTACGTTCAGGGTGAGAAGGTTTCTGCTAAGAGTATCAGCAAACGTAAGTAAACCGTTCTCAGCAAGTAGACTAGGTCCCAAGTATTGGCATGGAATATAATTGCTATTTCTTCTGCGTAGGATAAAATTTCGGCCTTACCTAGTGTAGTATTTAAGATGTCATTCATATAAAAAGAAAAAAGAATCAGACCTAGGGTACTACCCTGAGGAATTCCGTTGATGAAGACCCGAGGAATGAAGTTGATTGGAAGCAGTCCATCTGAAGCGTTTCCTACTTCTACTAATTGCCGACGGTTGGAGAGGTAAGACTTGTACCAATCAAGCGCGATAATTCGTATTCCTATTCCGTCTAGTTCGGCCAGGAGAAGTTTTATAGAAATATCTATAGAATTTTACCATTTTTTGACCTATGTTTGATTGACAAGCCTGTGTAGCATTGACATCGACTGGCCTGTGTGGCATTGACAAGCCTGTGTGGCACAGACTAGCCTGTGTGGCACTGACTAGCCTGTGTGGCATTGACAAGCCTGTGTGGCATTGACTGACATGTGTGGCATTGACGGGCCTGTGTGGCATTGACGGGCCTGTGTGGCAGTGACCAGCCTGTGTGGCACTGACAAGTCTGATTGGCACCAATCAAACTGTATGTCATTGAGCAGCCTGAGTGGCACTGCCTTACTTTGCTGTGGTAGCACTTAGTACTACCACAGATTCGATGTGTTTAGTGAGATATTTGGATCACTTGTATGTTGTTAGTGGGTCACATCACTAGTCGATAAGCGGGCGGCCTGACAAGATGGCGTCCTAACCATGGCTTGTAAGAATATATTATGAACACCTAATAAAACAAGTTTAATTTTACTCCAGCTCCAGTCTTATCATTTTGGTCTCAAACATTGTATTTAAAATGATAAATACTCCGATTTGTGTGCAGTGTTAGTGTTGCGTTAAAATATTTGTCGCTTATTACAGGTCAGGGTGACCGAGTGGAGAATAATGTCAATCACTATGTCTTCTGTTTGTCCGTAGATAGTGAAGATGAGAGATTGCTCTCACCTTCACCTTCTATTCTATATTGGGTCCTAGATTTTTAACATTAGGTAAGGCAAATTCTATACATTTTGTTTTCTTAGCGTTTAGAACTAGATTTTTCGTTGTAAACCAATTAGTAACCATGGTGAGTGCACTATTTACGTCGTCAAAATCATGTCTATTCCTATCAACTTTAAAAATAAGGGAAGTATCATCAGCAAAGAGAACAACATCACATATATCCTTTAAATAGAATGGTAAATCATTTATGTATACAAGAAACAAGAATGGGCCCAGTATTGACCCTTGGGGTACACCTAACTGAACTGGTAGCTCGGAAAACTTTGCACTATTAACGTCTACACATTGGAACCTATTATGCAAATAAGAATCTATTACGTTAAGAGCTTCATTTTGGAGACCGTAGTCACGTAGCTTTCGCAATAGCGTGTCATGGTGTACACAATCAAAGGCTGTGGAGAGGTCACAGAAAACTGCTATTGCATTTTGCGAGTTCGTTCGTCAACATCTCGATGACATATTATGTATAGGTAACGATTACGACGAATGTGTAACTAACGTACGCGAAACTCTTAAACTGTCTAGGTTTTGTTGTTAATTTTGATAAGAGCTCGTTAATACCATAACAAAAATGAAAAACGTCACAACATTAATTAGTTAGTTAAAAGGTTCTCGAAGTTGCCACAATGCACAATTCGAAAGTTTGCACAATTGATAGGTATCCTCGTCGCAGCTTGTCTAGTGGTACAATATGGTTTCCTGTACACCAAGTTGTCAGAACGTCAGAAATTTCTAGCATTACAACAGCATCATAATAATTACGAGAGTAAGATTACTATTCCCGAAAACGTTCTCGAGGATCTTAATTGGTGGCGTAATCATATTTTCACAGCTATATCTCCCTTTAGAAATTAGAGAAATCATAAAGAACTATATTCAGACGCTTCGAGAACAGGCTGGGGTGCCGTGTGTAATGGTGTTAAAGTTCATGGTAGCTGGAAAGTCATAGAAACTAAGCATCATATAAATTATTTATAGTTCCTAGCCGTGTTGATAGGACTAAAAAGTCTGGCCAGCAACGATAACAACTGTACAATATTGCTAAAACTAACAAGATCCATTTGACAATGGTGCGAAAATTGTAATATTTGGCTATTCGCATCTTACGTGAACACGAAAGATAATTGTGCTGATGAAGAATAATTTAGGAAGGTTAACCTCGATACAGAATGGGAGCTATCAGATCGTGCTTATCAAATAAGTAAAAAACAGTTTGGCTGTCCGGATATTGACCTCTTCGCTTCTCGTAACAATGCCAAATGCGATTTGTTTGTTTCTTGGAAACCAGAACCAGATGCTTACACTGTAGATGCATTTACTTTAAACTGGTAAACTATATTAATTATTATATAACTGTAAAATTTTGTTTCGGGAAGAATATACACATAATATATATAATACTAATAAAATACATATATAGGCTAAAATAATAAACTAATAAATATAAAGTTATATACAAATCTTTCTGATTAAGAGAACTCAAAAATGATGACTAGACCAAACTAAGAATGACAGGCTTTTAAGTAGTGATTTCGGATTTTACGCTTAAAGAAAAAATTTGACTCAGCCTTCTTGATGTCAAGGGGAAGCATATTCCAGAGTTTGATGGTTGAAATAGCAAAGGAATTAGACATAAACCCGGTGCGGTGAGAAGGAATGTGAAGAAGTAAATTTTTGGAAGCTCGAAGGTTAAGACTGTGAGAACTGCCCAACACTTTAAAATATTGTTTTAAATAATCAGGACCACAAGGATCGTTTATAATAGTGAAGAGCATGCAGAGGGATCTGAGGGATCTCCTTTGGCGGATAGGCAACCATTTAAGCTGAGAACGGAAGGAAGAAATGTGATCATATTTACGAAGGCTGAAAATAAAACGAATGCAATTGTTAAGAAGTCGATCCAGTTTGTTAAGAAGTTCCTGAGATAGATCAGAGTAGCAAACATCAGCATAATCAATCATTGGAAGCACAAGTGGTTGAACCAAAGTAGTTTTAGTGCTTGAAGGAAGAAAGTGCTTAAATCGGTAGAGAGATCGCAATGTGAAAGTTACTCTCTGGCTAACCTGAGCAATCTGCTTATTCCAACTTAACCTGTCGTCAATGTTTAGGCCTAAGTCTTTAACGTGTGGTGACAGAGGGATGACGGTTTTGTTGAAAGTAAGCGGCAGTAGATGGCTGGTGTCGAAGTTACGCAGAAATAATGAACTACCAATAAGGATAGCTTGACATTTACTGACATTGACAGTAACCCCAAATCTGCTTGACCAATCACTGATAGCTAGAAGGTCAGCATTCAGCAACGAGATGCAGTTGTCTAGGCTGACAATGTCAGTTTGCGCGTAGAGCTGTAGGTCATCAGCGTACAGATGGTAAGAGTATTTGAGGATAGTGGTGATAGAGTTAAGAAACAGAGAAAATAAGAGTGGAAAGAGTATACCGCCTTGTGGAACGCCAGTTTTCAGGGCGCACCAGTCAGAAAACTTCTGATTAGCACGAACCGCTTGCTGGCGACCACGAAGTTATGATGAAAACCAATCCAGTGCCAAAATAGCCAGGAGGATGTCGTGATCAACGGTATTAAAAGCATTGGAAATCTATTAAAACCAACACCGTTAATCTCGAATCCTCCAAGCCACTCCTAACGTCTTCTGTTACCTTAAGTAATGCTGTGGCAGTGCTGTGGCCAGGCCGAAAACCAGATTGGAAAGGGGACAACAGGTCATTCCTAAACACAAAGGAGGATATTTGCTTGAGAGCAACTGCTTCCAGGATCTTAGATAGGAAAGGGAGAATGGAGATTGGTCTGTAGTGATTAAATAAACTGGGGTTGGATATTTTAGGAAGAGGGATACATAATATCCAAACATCATAGTTTGCCTAAACTTCTAAATTTTCAAAAGTATCATGTTTTTCCTGTTGTTCTTTTTATTAGCCATTTCTATTTTACACATCAATAACGCGATTTTTTTGAAGTGAAAACTTCTTTAGCGGCGTTGAGCACTTTTTCTGTAATGGGTATAAAATCTTAAACTCGCGTCAGGACACGTGACCTGATCGAAAAAGCGTAAGACGGACTCGCGTCAGGGTCACGTGATGCTGATCGAAAAAGCGTAAGACGGACTCGCGTCAGGGTCACGTGATGCTGATCGAAAAAGCGTAAGATCGAGGGGAAGGGAGAGGAACTAGTATCTCCCACTCTTTCTACCGTGCCTGAGTGTGCTGCTCCGCTTAGGCGGCACAGGGCGCTTGCGCGAATGTCCGTCTGTGTTTATGTACAGCGTGCCACGCGTATCCAAGGATACGAAATTACGGAATTACGAAATTATGGATGAAAGTTGATTTTTCTAAGAGATAAAAATTAATGTAATATATAAATAAATAACGATATAATATTATGAATAATAACATGTAAATTGTCTTATTTGTGTACGATAGCGCAATAAATAAACATTGTATTCTACCTCATAAATGATAGTATTTTTGTACTTATAATTAAACACAACGTTATTTTTTGTTGTTTTTATGGTTCGTTTTGTTTATGTCAGGAACTGTGTCAAGATTGACATCTGTCACTGACAGTCGCTGTCGCGGCCACACGTCAGTGTCTTTTTGTTTATTTTGTTGTCGGTGGTTTGTCTATGATGTGACCGCGACAGTAAGGATGTATTATTTACATGTTTTCACTTCTGCCGGCACTCCCGGTGTTTTTTTTTTAATGTGTTACAGGTCCGGTTTTAAACACGTCCCGTGGGACTTTGCGGGGCTCAAGCGCAAATTATTCCACAAATTCGCTTCGCCGCGTTATTGCCGATGTACGGCCCCAGATGCTCCATAAAGTGGTCGGAAATTGGACTTCTCGATGACGCTGAATTCGAGCCAGTCATGGCGCCCATATACCCAAAATATTTAAGCATGTTTAAGCACTTATTGCATAAGAATATCTTTTAAACAAAGCCAATGCCATGGCAATTAAATGCTTTTTACGTGTTTTATTTCATTTTAAAAACCAGACCTCTAAAAAAACACCTTTACACTTACACTTTTTACATTTACACCATGTACACTGTGATGTAAGTACATCATGTACAACGAGAATAAAATATTATATTATCACTTTGTTTTGTCTAACAAAATAAATCAACTTTTAATAGAAACGAATCTTATATTTGTGTCAATAAGCCTATTATTTACTTAGTTCGCACCCAAAATGTACACGCGTAAATCAATGACGGTACATCTACAACAATATTACAAAGAGGAAAGATTTATTTGTTTGTTTGTTTGTTTGTTTGAATTGAGTAGGCTCCGAAACTACTTTCACCAAAAAATAAATATTTCTAGATAGAATATTTAATTTTTAAATTTTTTGGTGAAATATTTTTTCAAATCGGTCCAGTAGTTTCGGAGCCTATTCAATTCAAACAAACAAATCTTACCTCTTTGTAATATTGGTGTAGATGATAGAATATTTAAAAAAAGTTGGGGATTCGTATGAAAACTTCGATAATGTAACCCAAGGTGTGAAAATATACCAAATAAATACCTTACAGCTACAATAGAGCAAAGTGATGAACTACAGTTTTATAGAGGACATCACATTTATCTATAAAAAAAGTCCGGGAAGGTATATATCTAACTATTTTGGTTAGGTCACAACTGAACTACTAACTAACCAACTGCCCTAAGTTTAGTCTATTAATGAGTAATTTACACATAACCCTGTTATGAGGGTAGAAGGGACATGAAGTTCGTGGAGTACCAACGAAACCCGCGTGACCGAAATCGCGGGCGAAGTGCTAGTACTACAATAAGATATATTTTGGCACCGTGATTAGATAGTGTTTTAATGTGAGTAACCGTCTGTACGATATCGATTATCAGTTCCGTACGTGTTATCGATAGCGTCGGGTTTACTATATTTCGGTTACTACAACAGTATCAAAATGAGTGCTGTAAAGACTTATTTTGTACAAGAAGTGAAGTGGAGTATGCTCACTTTGGAGCATCCTAAGGTGACTGACTTCTGTCTCAGTAGTTGGCAGACAACGCGCTCGGTCGTGCCGCTTCTAATTTGGCGGGCGCTGCTGTTTCTTGCGTCACTGGGAATAGTGTTAAGCTCTGCAATAATATATATAATTAATGGTCACTTCGCGTTCTGGTTCATTTACCTGACCCACTGGGGGTTGACGACCATCCTCCTTACCACTGGATTCGCTACTTTGGTGTCAGCGCGATGTTACCTATATGGACCAATAAGTAAGTAGAAATCCTTTTGCTTTTCTTCCCTGAAATCTATTTTAGAACCTTATAATTATAAACAGTGTAAAATAAAAATGTTACGTAATTTAATTGTATTTATCCCTACAAGATAATTATACTTATGTTTTTGTTATCATCAGTTTTATTGAACTTGATACATGGTAAATATGCATAGATAGCTTTAGGGCTGTCTGTGCGTTCAATATACCTAACTGTATACATAGATCTAGTACAATGGCAATGCCTTTCCGAATAGGTACAGATTGTTCGTCTAGTAATATGTTGCGATTGAAATCCGCCAGGCACCGAGTTCAGGTTGCCGTGGTACGTGAAGACCTACTGGACGCTGTGCAACATCGCCGTACCCATTGCCTTCATGATCACTTTATTCTACTGGACTGTACTATACGAAGGTTAGTGCTAAAATATTGCTGCTCAAATATGTAGGAGTGATGAGTGTGCTTTGAATGTAAGGACGGAAAAAGTAAGAACGGATGGCAATGTGTATGGATTTTAGATCATTTTAGAGTTATTATGAATGTGAATAAACTTACAATCCCCGGTTGTCCATCTTTGGGAGCCAGCCTGTTACTTTCTTTTTCATATCTTGCCGATATTGTAGTTTGCTGCTTAAGCTATTAAATTGGTGTTTGGTAAATTAGGTCTGGCGGGGTACCTATGTACCTGTAGGTACAGATTCTTGGTCATAAATAATCTTGAGCACAGCTCTCTGTGCGCAATCCGAGCAGGTAAGTCTTGGCTGCACCTCCCCACACAGTTATGCAGTGTTGGATAATCGACTGATACAGGGCTAGGTAAATTAGTTTTCTAGTGTTGCAGAATCCCTTAGGGTCTTGAACACATTTATTAGCCGCCTAATTCTAGTAATGATCGAGCCAATCTGCCTGTCCCACTTCAGTCTATCATCTATCAGCACTTCCAAATATTTTGCCGATTCTACCCGAGAGATAACCTGCCAGGTGCATTTTATCATCGGTTGTCGCAAGTAGGTCTATTAATGAATAGTCAGGCAAGAGTTTAGTATTGGGTATCAAAGAAAAGGGTAGGAAATGTGTTTTTTTCAGGTTTAGTGTAAGAAGATTTAGTCTTAGCCAGGTCATTATTCGACTCTATCCTTGACCACCTGCTAATTCCGTCCCCATACAAATACTGCTGTATTATCTGCATATCGACACCTTAGAATGAAACCTCGTAAGACACTTTTACGGAAGAAGAAAAAAATGCATGCTGTAAAATTTTTGTACGGCGTCTTTTAATATGGAAAGGCCTTGGTAGAAAGAAGCCTATGAATCAACACGTATGAAACCTTAACCATAATCCTAGTTTTTTTTATTAACATTTTAATTATTTTAATAGTACGGACACTTCTTAATTACGAAAACATTTTAAAAAGTAATTCACTTTGGTTTTATTCCCCAGCGCCATTATTTTTAAATTGAAACAAAGCACTCTCACCGCTTTATCTGTGAGTGATTTTTAGTTGCAAAAATAATAAAGCGATTCAAGCGCTGTGTGATACGATCAACATCGACACTGACAGTCGATGAATGAGGGCTACCGTTCTTGTACTCACCTGTTGGCGCCACTGTCGAGTAAGGTTTTTAATCATAGCATTAAAGTTGTTAATCCGCGCATGTGAACAAAGTTAGAAAGAAAAAAAAAACAAATCAAAACAAATAAGTAAATAAACTCGCGTCAATAGCCAACCAACAGTGAAAGAACGTCGGCCAAATACGACCTGACCGAAATATGAAACGGACATCCATGAGTGATACGTCAAAAAATAGAGACTTAAGTGTATATAAAATTACGGGGCTCAACTCATTTTATTGGAGCCAGTGAAATAATTTAGCTTTGTAACAAAAATCTCATTTCCTTATTACTTTTTATAGGTTTTGGACTGCATCTAAACCCGTCCCGTTTTTGTTTAGGATTCATTGTTCGAGTTTCAGTTTGTAAGTAGTACACTCTTGAGATCCGCAGCGATGATCACACGGTTTTATAAAGCGTTTACACGCCACGCAAGTCGGCTTGAAATTTACGTCGTCCTGTTGCGGGCAATCTTTTGTCCCGCAGAATCTAATTCGATGCCTATCCACTTACGACCGTTATCTAACGAGCACCTACGGACAATTTAAGTAGACTTAATAAAGTCATCCTCTTTTATTTGAAGCTTATCTTTAATATGTTGGGCTATTTGGAAACCGTCATTACTGAGCTTAGTTGCCTTCATAAGCGCTTGTTTTGTCGCGGACAAAGTGCTATAATTAGCTGATCTAGCCGCGGTAACACACGGCAATGGTGGACGGGATTCCATAATTGCTGGTGCTACTTTTGGCAAACGTAGTTTCAATGAGTCCGCATTCGAAATTATACAATTGCCAATAACAACAATTGTATAATTGTTGTTATCGCCGTTTTGACCTACCATGCGGCGAATTGCATGATGGAGACATTTTCATGCTGAAAGAGCCTTAAAATAAACACGCAACGAGAATTTCGAATTTACAAAACGGAGCGATATAATAAACACCGCAGTGCGCGCGAGTGGAGAGGGTGATTAGTAAGGAATCATTCTATGGTTCCTTCATCGACCCATTGCTTAGTAGGTATAGTCCTCTGCCCCTTTACGCCAAACTTCTTCGCTTGTCTCCTTCGCAAATTATCAATGTTCTGTTTTGTTCCCTCGACAGCTGGTATCGAAGAAGAGCTCAACCACGCGCTGGACATGTCGGTGCACGGCCTCAACTCTGTGGTGATGCTGCTGCTGCTCATGAGCAGCGGGCACCCGGTTCGCCTTCTGCACATCTACCAGCCCGTGCTCTTCGGCATCGTTTACTTGCTGTTCAGCGTCATCTACCACTTCGCCGGAGGCACAGACCAGTAAGTTTGCTTTACTTACATATATACAGTAACCACTCAAAACTCCAGTAGCATGCAAAGGATTTCATTGCTATGACCTTTACGAGCACGTCATAGCTAGGCTACTGCGTGTACGTGTGCGTGTAAGAGTGTCTCAACTTTTCACAGATAACACACACTCGTAAACTGTCGTCGCACTACGCGAAATCTATATAAAGTGTGGTATGTAACGGATTGTATACTGGCAGTGTCTGGCAAACACCATATAACTGCCACGGCGTTCAACGTGATAACCATCGTATATCTCAAATATCTCGAAAACGTGACACCTTAGGGCACCATGTTGCAAACATGTTTTGTTTGCAACATGGTAACACATAAAACAGGAAACAGATATAATACTATATATGTATATTACTTGTATTAACGTGCGACGCAATTTTGAAAAAAAAAACCGAAGTGACGGCTGGTGCCTATGCCAGCTCCTATACGGGCTACGATATCAAGAAAAGGTGACTCACAAAAACTTTGTAGCTATTGTATTGTAGCTGTACCGTCCTGTAATTTGACACACTCGATCTGGCAACTCTAATTCCGACACATAGGTACACAGACATGGATAATACGTGCGATAAAAATCCTACAATTTGGACGCGCGGAACCCCCTTGCGAAATCTGCGTCCATAATACCCAATATAGTCTAGTCAACAAGTGCTTTTTTGGTCAACTGTTTTCTGCAGTCTCGAAAAATATAAATGAGTTATCATTCGATTCGGAAGAGCATGAAGATGATTTAAAAAAAGTAGTAAAAAACCACTCAAAAACATTGCAAAAGTTATAAACAATTTACTGAAAAAAGAAGGTGTGATGTAGTAGTTGTAAGCTATATAATAGGGTTCCATTATTCAATACAGTCAGTGTATTCTCGAAGTTCATTCGTTTTATTACTCTCCACAACACCCAACCTTACATGGCGGCCCTGCCAGGATCATAAGTCGGCACGGGGCCGAGCGCATGTGCTCCTTATACGGACAAAATATTTCAAACAATCAGTGGAAAGTTACAGTCTCTAAAATGAAAATAGAAAGAACATCGGAGTACCCGGCACGTATAACACGTCTTATCGTTACGTATCCTTGCACGTCGTTGTTGGTGAAAAATGGGCGGTTCCAGTTCCAAGGAAGAAGTGGTGATTGCCCAGACAGCTGGAGTCGGCAGCAGCGGCGGTTGGCGGCTCGTACGTATTACCTTCAGGAGACCACGAACGTTTGTCTCGTGATAAATAATCACCGTTTTAATGGTTGTGTTGATGGTGGTGCTTTACAAGCTGTATAACCATTGCCATAAGAAGAAGATACAGCGTTGTGTAAATTAAGTGACATTGAAACGATACTCCAGTATCTTACGAAGACAACAGGCATGCTTGGGTGCTGCCTCACAAGCTGACAAGGCCGAGGAATTTGACGTCTAGCTACGGCGACGGTAGTATAGCAGATTGTATCTTCACGGCCCGGCGCATTATTCATCGTGGCAAGCAGTAGTGTAGTGTCGTGGTAGTGGGAAAAATCTAAGTGTAGTGATGTGATCGGTCCTATGTCACTGGCGTGCTAGCAAGTAGATAGAGGTAATAACGTTTTATGATAAGAACTATATAATGTTAGTACTAATTTGTTTATTTTAAGGGTATCATATTATGTTATATTATTATGTGCTTCTTTTCTGAGTATTCATTGATCGCAATTTGTGTAAATTATCTTGTAAACCTGTTATGGCCGAGGAGTTAGATATAATATTAAATGAGTTAAAAGTCGTAAGAAATTATTTAATAAAAATTGGTCCTAGCCATCGGCAAGGAAAAATATAAGAGACAAAAAGAAAAGAGACAGATACTATTTTATTAAAGTATAATAAGTTTTTAGATTTATATAAAGAAAATATAAAATCCCTAGCAAGTGCAGAAATTACCCTAAATTACAAAGAGTTGTGGAGAGTTCGATAGGTTATAGGTGCTCTTCGTAAACTTGACGGTATCTCAAGCTGACAGTAATTCTGACAAATGTGCGTTATTAAGACCCACACACGAGAAGTTAGCAATCAAGCGATTTGCTGATGATTTGAGGGACCATAACTGCCGCGCGCACCTTTTCTTCTTTGACAGAGGCAATCCAAGCGGCCCAAGATGAAGAGATACCTGGTCCCAGTGGTTCATCAGAAGTTATAGGTACATATAGCCAGTCGCAGTATCTGGTTCGGAGGGCTCATAGAGGTTTTCGAGGACAACGTAGATTTGGTGCAAGAGGTGGTGCACAAAATCCACAAGAGCATCGAGGTCAACAACAACAGGTACCGTATGGTCATAATAATAATAATTACCGTAGTAATTATGGCAATCATTATCGTGGAGCGAACAGATCATCGCGTAGTAACCGCGGCCGAGGTATCAGGTCGCAAAGGAATATCAATGTCATAATTACTCCCAAAACTACCTTAATCAAAACGATGGTCTTGCAATCCTCCACATAAATGACTTAAATGTCACAATTACCGAACCACCATTTAAAGATGCTAACTGCCTAACATCAGTATAAACACAGAACTTACAATCTGTGCAACATATAGGTCACCTTCTGTTTTTAATATTAGGTTTTTTTGCGATTCTTTGGATACAATAAATGGTGACATTAATATTGACATCCAAATTGGAACGGAAGACAAACGCACAGGTGAAGACCTTGATGTCACAAGCCATCACGGCTTCTACCCGGTTCCGACACGTGAACGTAACTGTCTCGATCACGCTATTTTTAAAACGAATAAAGTCACTAAAACCGTAATCTGCGAAACTGGTTTGACAAAGCACGACATAGTCTTAGTTAGTGTATCAATGAAACATCAAACTACTGTCTTCTATACGCAAAGCAAATACAAGACTACGATCGACTATGCTAGTATCATATTGGATGTTGAGAATGCAGACTGGAGCACAATAATGCATCACTATGATGTAAATGAGGCGACAAATGAACATACAACAAACCTGCAGGAAATCGTAACACGACATACAAAAAAAATAAATAGTGCGGAACTCGTAAGTCGATTGGAAGGCCTTGGATGACAGCAAACCTATTGAAATGTGTAAGGAAAAGAGATGCCTTCCATAGTGAAACAAGGAAAAAAGATAATATTGACAACCACACCCTAGTGTGGTTGTCAATATTATCTTTTCAACAGTACAGAGCATACAGAAACACTTCATCACTTCATCAACAGTACAGAGCATACAGAAACACTTGTAACAATACCATACAGAACATAAAAATTGCTCATGAAAAACATCTACTGGACAGCTCGAAAGGCAACAGCAAAAATACTTGGGCTGCGTTAAAATCTGTCTGTAACCTGATCAAAAGACATTGTCTAATATGGCCCTCCTTAATGCCAATCCTGATCCAGTGGTCGCGTTGGACATGGCAATTAATTTATTTGCTAATACAGGAGAACAATTAGCTAAAGAAAATTTACTGCGTCTAAAAAAATCGGAAACCAACCTAGCTAAATTAATCAAAACAACTGGCAACACGGATGCCTCACCAATTAACTCCTTTTTCATGAACCCTGCCGATGAGATGGAAGTGAAAGCAGTTCTGTCAAGCCTAAAAAATGACTCAGCTCCAGGATGGGATGGAGTATCAAATCGAGTCCTCAAACTCGCCCAGCACTGTCTTGTGGTTCTCATCGCGCACATTTGTAACTTAAACATATTTAATGAAAATGTCCCACCCCAAATGAAGATAGCAAATGTGTGTCTGATTCATAAAGGAGGAGATGCAACTACGGTGTCAAACTACAGACCAATATCCCTGCTCACGTCACTTTCGAAGGTACTGAAGAAACTTGTGAATAAGAAGCTGTTGACATATCTGGAAGATATGAATTTGCTTTCCACAAACCAGTACGGCTTTCGTTAGGGCAGGTCCACGGAGGACGCTGTCACTAATTTAGTAGATTTTGTTGTTGGCCAACTTGACAAAGGGCTAAAATGTGGAGGCGTCTGGACCTTGCAAAGGCTTTTGATACTATGTCAAAACCAATCCTTTTCAATAAAATGGAATACATTGGCATTAGGGGCACTGCACTGGAATGGTTTATTTCGTACCTAACAGAACGCAAACAAAGAATCTGTGTGGGAGATTTACAGAGTTCCCTCGCTAGTATTGGGTACGGAGTGTCTCGGGGCAGCGTCCTGGGCCCTACTTTGTTTCTGCTATATGTGAACGGTCTCTGCTCATTAGACCTCAACATTGCACAGATCTTTGCGTATGCCGATGATACGGCTGTCATCTTTTACGGAAAATCCTGGGAAGAAGTCTACAGAGTCGCAGAGTGTGGGATGATGATTATCTCTAATAAGCTACAGTATTTAGATTCAGATTCAGAGTATTTATTTGTAAACATAGGTTACAGTTACACAGGTGTGTGAGATGTGACATTATTTTTAAGTTCTAAGTGCTTTGCCATTAGACGTACAAATGTCAGTATATATTCGAATTATTTCATTATTAATTTCACAAAATCAAATAAAATGATAGAAAGACTGATAATTAAGAGACACAATTAATACAATTTCAGATTTCAACAAAAAACTACAATGTCAAAACAAGTACGTAGTGAGTAGTGCTAATATATAATCCGTGGTGCTTGGCAACTGGGCTTAACCCAGTTGTATACGTCCCTTGGTGGCAATTGGCCGAGCTCTATTCTGTCTCCTGCTTGATAAGGAGGGAAGTGGAAATTATATTTTATTTTCCTAATTCTCCGCTGTACTTTTTTTATAAATTTTGTTGCGGGATCCAAGACAGTTGAATCGTTTTTCTACGACTCGTCACTGTTGATTCTAGCTTTCAGGAGTTGCAGTGGTTGGGAGAGAGCGGCGGGTTTGTCCCAAAAAAAAAATGTAGTTTTGTTTCAAATCCGTCTGTCCGGTCCGTCAATTGTACGTCATCAACATACATTTTCCCATCAATGAGAACTACAGCTTGCTGGTATTGTAATAAATAGAGTTCCTCTATCAACTCTATTTAGTACAAGACTACAGCTGCAAATCTACAACACAAACACGAAACAGTTTTGGAAAGGAAACTATAATTTGATACGCTGCTTTCGATAGGACAGACCATGTGTTGCTTGCCGTGTTTAGTGGTATTCATCAAGATCGTCGCTTGTTTATGCATATACACAAAGTAGTTAATAAAGTGCTTGATAATTAATTAACTTGCTAATTATATCCTGTTGCACACAATTATCTACCTCTATATTGTAATACCCATCAAGAATGCTCACCTAATGCGCTTTGTTGCAGAAAAGGTAACGCCTACATTTATCCAGTGGTGAACTGGTCGGAACCAAGTACGACGATTCTAGTGGTGTTTCTCACCACCTTACTGCTGTTGAGCCTGCACCTGGTGAGTCTGGGCCTGTCGGTGGCGCGCGACCAGGTGACCTCGCGCTGCGTTCGCGGCTCCGTTACCGCGCGCGCTGATGAAGGCATGCCCCTACGACAAGCCGGGACGACGAACGTTTAAATGATTATGAGGCTGCGATAGTGGCGAATGAAGTGAAGTGTTTTGGACTTTAGGTAGATACTTTTGGGTCAAACGATCAAGAGTCATGAGGGAATTGCAGTAAGGAGGAGCACCCACGCAAAATGTAGCAAATTATATTGGGTTTTACCTCATGCACATTTTTATTGCTCTAAATTTATTCTGTGTTTCCCTTCCATTGATATATAAAAAATCCAAGATGCACAGTCTCGACCAAATACAACACTCGAAACTGTCGTCAAAAACTGACATGTATCAAGTGGCATGTGTGAATTGTGTGTAGTTATACTATAAACAATTTTTTTTTGCAAATTCAACCTTACATGGATCGCTTAAAGTTGTTTTTACAAAGCAGTGCAGTATGGCGAGTAATGTGCAATTTTTTTTTGCAAATTCAACCTTACACGGATCGCTTAAAGTTGTTTTTACAAAGCAGTGCAGTATGGCGAGCGATGCGAGACTGTTTGAAACTAGCGCACAATTATACATTGTGCGCTTGTTTTTTGCGGACGTTTTTGTGATGCTGAGTGTGTATCTTGGGTTTTTTTATATATTAATGTTCCCCTCATAATCACGCACTAAACGTAACATAGCGAAACAAAATACTCGTTGCCATTTTAGTCGTCTCACAAGGACTTCCTTGTGAGACGACTAAAATGGCATGACCATTTAATGCACCCGACATAAACTACCTCTAGGTGCGAGTATTTTTTTAAATAATTGATTTAGATGATAGGTACAATAAAAGCAAATAATGCATTAGAATTATGAAACACCCTGTTAATAATATTAACGTAACAAAATAATGTCGCCGTTCCATTCCGCGCCGCCCTTGGAACACAAGGCTGGGACTGCGGTCGCTTCTGGATGTTTCAAACTACGTCATGCGTCATGGAATAATATATTATATATTTTTTTACATATTTCAATAGTACATTAATATCGTTTTTTTTTTCATTCTCAACGTGTAGTAGTCATTGGATAGATGAAGTGGGCTGCCGTTGTAAGACGACTAAAATGGCACCATGTATTAAGAAAGAAAACGAGTTACCAAATAACCTAATTAACCAAATTACCAAATAACAGCAGCATATTGCACACTAATTGTCATTTAGTTCTAAAACAAGAAAGAAAACAAGACTTCTTTTTCTTCGATTTATTGATGTAGAATCATAGTTTAGTACTTTGATTAAAATATTCGTATTGGGAAAATCGAATACTTCTGTGAACCTACAACTGAAAAAAAAGCATTTATCGAAAAATAATATAAAACGGTATATTATTTTTCGATAAATACATTTTTTTGCCGGTTTTCTGGGGAACCTACATAAAATTATACTTTTCTTTGAAGTAATTTTTTGCATACAGTACTTATGCGTAGAATCCTGGAACCTTTTTTTTATTTTCTGGGGGATACCTTCAAAAGGCACTTGGATGTTTTTGGGGGAAAGACCAGGGAGTTTGGGATTTCCGCCTTATTAAAACCACCTAGGTGATCACCTCGAAGAAGAGGAAGAGGCCCCGGAACCCCGTCTATGCAACACCCATTAGGACATATCTCTGGGGAGACTGTAAATGGGTCTCCCCTGAGCCTCTCCGTGCACGGGAGCACTTGATCACCGTGCGCCACCGTCTTTTCTGGTATCACTCGATTAAACCTACTGATAAAAATCTCGTCATCTCGTCATCTCGTCAAACCTGAAAATGTCCTACGATACAGGTCTGCGTACCTAGTTTAGGGGCCGGAAAACTTAATGTTCTCGATTGTACAACCTATTGTCTACCTACATGTGCTATGTATTTTGTTTGTTGTTGTTGTTGTTTTTTTAATAATAAACCTAATAATAATAATAGGGAGTACTTCCTAGAGGCCGACGTGGGTATGCATCGAGATGTGGTAGCGGTGGACAAAGGCCTCATCGCGCTCTCCTTGGCTAACGAGAACTGGCGCAAACCTGTGGTATTAGATACTAATGATCGCAGGGAGGTATGGCAGAGCAAGGAGCTTCACGGACGCTTTTATCGGGTCCTACATGGGCCCGATGTAGACTTCTTAGCGTCCGTAGCCTGGCTGCGTTTTGGTGACCTATTCGGGGAAACCGAAGGTTTTGTCTATGCAATTATGGACGAAGTTATGATGACGAACCACTACCGGAAATACATAGTGAAGGACGGCACGGTTGACATATGTCGGGCATGTCACCGGCCAGGGGAAGCCATCCGCCACATTATTTCCGGTTGTTCTAGTCTGGCTAACGGAGACTATTTGCACAGGCATAACCTTGTAGCCAGGATTATCCACCAGCAACTTGCTCTTAAATACAATCTTGTGGAATCGGAAGTACCGTACTATAGGTATGTGCCCGACCCAGTTCTCGAAAGTGGCAATTGCACATTGTATTGGGATCGGTCTATTATCACTGACAGGACTATTATTGCCAATAAGCCTGATATAGTGGTGATAGACCGACTAGAGCGTCGCGCAATGATTATTGATATAGCAGTCCCTCATGACGAGAACCTCGTGAAGTCTGAGAAAGATAAACAAACGAAGTATCTTGACTTGGCTCGCGAGGTTGTCGACATGTGGGATGTGAACACAGCAGTCATTGTGCCGATAGTCGTGACGGCCAATGGCATAATTGCCAAGAGCCTCGACCAACATCTCAAGAGGCTCTCGTTGGGCAGCTGAATCAAGGGCTTGATCCAGAAAGCAGTACTCCTGGACACGGCGCGTATAGTGAGGAGGTTTCTCTCTCGGGAGCCCTGACCACCGGTAACTTGGACCTTGTTCCCGATACCGGTGGGCTACTATTTTTTATATTTTTAAATGATTTTATTTTTTTATAGAAATATTTAAAAATGTAAATTTATATGTATTTAATGTCATAAATGGAATAATAATCATACAGAAGCAACATAAGCGTATCTTTCAAGCAATAAAAAAAAACAGAATTGGACTTTTCGATCGCGTAGAATAGTGACCGAATATCGGACCTGACTTCAAAAGATTAATTTTACAAGCTTATAAACAAACAATTTTACCTTTGCAACTTTTTAACCAATATTAGTTCAGAGTAGACAAACGCGAAAAAAAAAAAGAAACACTGTGTATTCAGGTTTCCTTAATGTATTATATTAATAGTCGGATTCAAAATAGAAATGGGTTGAACATTCACTTTTATTTACTACAAAAGGTAGCGGTACGCAAGCCATATATACGGGACGATTTGATCTAGGATTTGATTGATATTTTTGAGGAAGTGTCCCTCACAGTGCACTAGCAGTACGGTGTAAGGACAGCAGGTAAGATGGAGGATACGATGGAAGGTTTTCACAATAAACCAATCGTCACGCTGCAAAAGAGTTCCATTTAATTTTCGTCGTGCGTCTCTCCTTTGATAAGCACCGGTCTTTAGCCATCATCGATAAGCTTGTAAAACGTGGCTTAAGATTATAGTTTTTGCCATATACATAGGAACTGCAATCATTTTCGAAAACCTGCTGAAGAACATGTTATACTAGCACTTCGCCCGCGACTTCGTCTGCGTAGACTTTAGAGGTGGCGCGCAACTTCTTTGTCCCATATTCTCATTCTCGGAAATTTATCTTCATGATTCTTTATTCTGATAGTTTGTGAGTCTTTACTGTTCGTACTTTCAGCCCCGGAACTACTTTGACATGTTTCTGGTATTCTGGTACTTGTAAATCTTTCGCTCATAACTCCAGCCCAGAAGAAACTTCGATATGTTTCGGTTCGCCTGGTATTTTTAAATGCAAACCACTCATAATTCCAGCTTTGAATACTTCGACATATATCTGGTATCCTGGTACTTGTGAATCTTTAACGCTCATAATTACAGCCCGGAAATAACCGCTATATGTTTTTGTTCTCCTGGTACTTTTGAATCCTAACCACTCAAAATTCTGGCGCCGGAAACATTAAAATATGTTTCTGGTCTCCAGGTATCTACTTTTGTAACTGTAGCGCTCATGATTGCAGCCCCGAAAATAATTCTACAAATTTCTAATCTCCTGGTACTTTTAAATCCTAACCGCTCACAATTCGAACCCTGAAAATACTTCGACATGTTTCTAATCTCCTAGTACATACTGAATCTTTAACGCTCATAATTGCTGCCCGGAAAAACCTCCACATTGTTCTGTTGTTCAATCCTAACCGCTCACGAATCCAGCCCCGAAAATACTTCGCCACATTTCTGATCTCTTGGTACTTTTGAATTCTAACCGCTCCCAATTTCAGCCCCGGGAACACTACGACATGTTTCTGGTCTCCTGGTACATAATGAATCTTTAACGCTCATAATTCCTGCCCGGGAAAAACGTCCACATATTTCGGATTTCCTGGTACTTTTTAATCCATGCCGCTCATAATTCTAGCACCGGAAATATTTCTACATATTTCTGGCCTCCTGATACTCATGAATGTTTAGCATTCACAATCCTAGCCCTGAAAATACTTCGACATGTTTCTGGTTTCCTGGTACTTTTGAATTCTAACCGGTCACAATTCCAGCGCCGGAAATATTTCGACATGTTTATGGTCTCCTGGTACTTGTGAATCTTTAGCGCTCACTATTTCAGCCAAAGAAATACTGCGACATGGTTCTGGTTTTCTGTCACATGTGAATCTATAGCGTATACAATTCCAACCCGGAAAAAAATTCAACATACATATTTCTGTACGACGGTTAAAAAAAAAAACAAAAAGTATTCGAGCTCAAAAATACTTTAACATCGTTCTGTTCTCCTGGTACTTGTGAATCTTTAGCGCTCTCAATTTCAGCCACGGAAATACTACGACATGTTTCTGTTTTCCTGGTACTTGTGAATTTGAAGTACTAAGGCAGCAGAAGCGCTAGGTTTCCACTTCCTCCTCAATCTCCATTAGGCCATGCCTTTTACCGGGATAAAAAGTAGCCTATGTTTGATTCCAGTATGTGAACTATATGTGTGCCAAATTTCATCCAAATCCCTTCAGCCATTTTTTCCTGATTGAGGCACAAACATACAAACATACAAACATACAAACATACAAACATACAAACATACAAACATACAAACATACAAACATAAAAACATACTAACATACAAACATTCTTATTATAATATTAGTAGGACTAGCTGACCCGCGCAGCTTCGTCTGCGTAACATTTTTCATTACTGCTCCGCTCCTATTAATATTAGCGTGATGATATATAGCCTATAGCCTTCCTCGATAAATGGGCTATCTAACACTGAAAGAATTTTCCAAATCGGACCAGTATTTCCTGAGATTAGCGCGTTCAAGCAAACAAACAAACAAACAAACAAACTCTTCAGCTTTATATATTAGTGTAGATAGATATTAAAAAAATTGAAGTCCTATATTGTTGTGAATAGGGTATCAGGTACAATGTATTTAGTTACTGAGAGATGGAAAGAGCTCCGGGTGCCTAGTACATAATTTGCTCAGTCGGGTCCGAAACTATTACGTGTGTTTACAAAGAAAATGAAAAATTATCCTACCTCATTTCACATCTTCTCCTAGCGTTTTTATGTATATAGATCGGATGTTAAATAAACAGCATGACTTCTTCTTGTTTTCATGACAGAATTGTATATTCTTGCATCAATTCCAAAAAACAATACGGAAAATTGTTTGACGTGAACTGTCTCACCAAGAAAACGTCAGTGAGACTTTTTTTACGTGCGTACGTCCCAGCTAGCGAAAAAGTCGAAACTACACAACTCGTGCTACCATGGTGCTACAGATTTCCATACATTTGGTTCATGTACACAACGCCTGTTAGACGCGGGCCGTGCTCAGTTTGGACGCGTTGTCGTACGAATTTTACTCGTGTGTACACGTACGAACACGCACGAATGATCCTAACCTTCCAAGAACAATGGGAGCGCACATACTGGATGCAAGTTAGTCGTACGTATATGTACGTGTAGTCCCAACGTCCGAAAACAATCCGAACTTATTGGAATTTTTAAACACGTTCGTGCGTAAAAATGGATGTATTAAAATTGTTTTAATGTTAGTGGGATCAGAGTGATTCAAGTTACCACTAACGTGATGTTCAGCGCAGGGCATGGCGAAAAATATTCGTAGAAATGAATATAAAAAGTTTATTTTTTCATATGTACATAACCATGACCGTCGTTATTAAAGTCTTCCATAATATGATGAAATTCTCCAAATACATGTATTTTTCAATAAATTTCACGCACTTATTCAGTTCTGCGACAGCAAAGACGCCGCCGCAGTCTTGGAGTTATAAGAGAATCATCTAGAAGATACAGATTAGGTATTCATTGCGGTCCAACCAAAGATGACTTCACGAATGCGATGCCACTACCTATTCGGCGGAAAAAACGTATTCAGTGTACGCACTCAATTCGTATGACCACGATCGTACGTTTACGTACGATAAAAATTCGTGTCCAAAGTGCGCACGGCCGCGGTCGTTCGATTACGTCATAACCGAGCTCTCCGACCTTGACGAGCCGGGCACCCACTTATCGCGGTGTCATATTACACCGCCGCAAAAAAATCCTTCTCTCTCTACTCACAAAGCAGCTATTCACACACTTGAAACTATTATAGGTTCTCAAACAACGTCACTATAAAATAAAATGTAAACAATATTGTTATTACAACTCGAAACATAAACATTTTGTATTGATACAAGAGAACTTGATCGCTTTTAGCGATAAGCGATATATTACTCTCCTCTATGGGCCGCCCATTGTGTCACCCTATGTTATGTTTTCTTCATCTATTTTTTTCTGTAACTTATATGGTGTACATAATAAAGAGTATTCTATTCTATTCTATTATTGCTGAAAGCTGCTTTGTTGTTGTATTATGTTGATTTCAACTACATTGTTGGATCAACTTAAACGAAATTTTGGTCAATTTAAGTCATAAAAACACAAGTAATCTATTGATAATGTTGTTTTACGAGATCAGCTAGTCTATTCTTTAAAAAACTATTTCGATATCGAGCTTCAACTAAGTGACAAAACTCACAAAGTGAGCTTTATTGCATACAACATAAAGATCTTAATTTGAAACTCACCTCGGATTCCACTGTCGAGATACGAACATTTTGTTACAGAATAGCACTACCGTAATCGATTTCCGCAATATTTAAGCTCAAACTTCATAGTATGCGACATTTTTATTTACGTTGTAGCGGCATCAACGCCGCCACAAACGAAAAACCAATGGAGCAAATCTACATCACAACAAAAAGAACCGCGACGCCATCTATCTCACTAGCAGCGAACTACTAGGTTGAAATCCTGCATCGTGCAAGCAGAGTTTACCGTGCGATTTGAACATATACATCAGCTCGAATATCAACTAACGGGCAGTTGCCCGCCAGACACAACGACTGTCTAGTAGGAGGATCCTCCCTTTTCAATAGGACTTTGCAAGACTTTACTCTCAGTACCGCATACCCTCCAAACTAGTGACCCTCAACATTGAACGTCAGCGCAGCCTTCGTGCAACTACTTCAGCGTGACGTTTTCATCAATTCCTCATCGTGACCTCAAACTCTCGAGCAGCGAGTCATACAGCCAGCCAGTACCCACCGCTTCTACGGGTATCCTGATCACCAACATGCAGCAGCCACGCATTCCTGGTCAGCATCCTCAGCCTCTATCATCCTCATCAGCGACCTTGGCAAGTACACTGCACCTTCGGCCAGTCACATGAAGAGTCTCTCCTGGTCGACGTCAGCAGTCACGCCACTGCGTCGCATAGCAACGCTACCCCACATCCGACGTCCTGGTGCAAAAACGCAGCACTGTACCACGTCCGACACACTGCAGCATAACAAAGTGCTGTGCCAGATCCAGCAACTGGAGCATAGCAGCATCTTCCCGACTCACTGGGATCTCATCACCCCGACTCACTGGGGCACCGCAGGTAGTTCTGACTCACCGAGAACTCTGCGACTTCCGGTTCCGACTCACTGGAACCAACCTTCCACTGTTTTTTTTTTTGCGGTGGTAAAAAATGCGTTTCGTATACCCTCCCATCGGGGGATGGGGGGCTATGTGGGACTCCCCGGGCTGACCCGGTATACCCACTAAAACGACCCAGCGGCATTCCTGCATAGTCTGAGTGGAGGGGTACTGGGAGACCGGCACAGCCTTTACGTCCAGTCCTCCTCCGATGTCTGCCCGCCTTCACGGGGCGGGCTCTATACGCCCCCGCGCCTGTCGCCCGCCCATCACCACCATGAGGAGGGAGAAGGCGACGTCTTCTCCGACCTCGTCTTCGTCTGCGGAGCGGCGCAGCGAGAGGGTCGTCCTCCCACACGCGCATAGCGCTGACCACGCCGGGAAGTGAGAGGTCTTGGCCGACCACCGCAGTCAGACTGCGACGCAGATCGGACCAAGCCGGGCACACCTCGAGGGTGTGCTGTGTTCCGTGTCTTTCGCCGCGCCGCAGTCATGGCACCCCGTGGTCTCCTCCCTCCCGATCCGGTGCAGGTGCGATCCGAAGTAGCCATGGCCTGATAACACCTGCACCAGTCTGAATGAGAGGAAATCGTGGGAGCGCACGAGCCAGTCCCGCAAGACTGGACCGAGCGCGTCCAGGGTTCAGCGACCAAAGGTGGCGGAGGCGAGGTCCTCCGTCCAGTGGACGATAATGGCGTCCCTCACCTCCCGCCGCACGGCCTCCCGCTCCTCCGCGACGGGGCGCTCCCCGAGCGCCTTTCGCCGCGCCGTCCACTCGTACACTCCAAATCCCAAGGAGGGGTGCCAGCCAGAGCGCACGCCGCCGAGAACCCCACCGAGCGGTATGCCCTCGCCACCCGCAGTGCAATGACGGCACGGTTGGCGCAGTGGTTGAGCGATTGACTGCTGCGCTGCGTGTCGCGGGTTCGATTCCCGCACGGAACAAATATTTGTTTGGCCTACAGATAGTTGTTCCGGGTCTGGCTGTTTGTGTAAGTGAGTTTGTATGTTAGTAAACGCACCCACGATACAGGGGAAATTCCTAGTGTGGGGCAACGTTTTTTAAAAAAATGGCCCTTTGGGGCCTGCGGATCGCGGTGGCATTCTTCCTCCTGTGGAGGGAGTCCACCCAGATGGGGGCTCCGTACAGGGCCGTGCTCCGGAGGATGCCGGCATACAAGCGCCGGCACCGCGAATTGGGCCCGCTCAGGTTTGGTAGGAGCCAAGACAGGGCGTCCGCGGACTTCAGCAGGCGTGTCAACAGCCCGCTGAAATGCGGGCCGAAGCGCCACCTGCTGTCCAGCACGTCATCTGGGCCTGGGCCCCTATCCTGACGCCCTCCACAAATATGTGGGCGTCAGGATGGCAGCGCTGCCGAGGCCCGTGAAAAACAGGGCCTCGGTCTTGTTCAGCGCCACCTTCAACCCTAGACGGCGGATCCTCCCTGCGACCAAGGATCCGCCAGCCAAGGCCAGACAAGCCGCCTCTCCGAAGCTCCTCCCCCGGGCAGTAAGGAGAGTGTCATCCGCGTAACAGATGACACTCGTGCCCTGGAGGAGGGTTCCCCGCAGGAGCCAGTCGAATCCGATGTTCCACAGAGGGGGCCCTAGCACCGACCCCTGCGGAACACCAGACTCCGCGCCATACCGCCTCAGCCTGGCCAGCTTGTCCACAAGGAAGACCTTCTCGGTCCTCCAAGTAGCTGGCCAGGACGTTCCTCAGATATTGGGGCACTCCGTGATATCGGAGTGCCTCCAATATTGTCGAGTGGGGGACGGAGTTGAAAGCGTTGGCAATGTCGAATGACACCGCCAACACCCCTTCCGTCGCCTCCACCGCCCCCTTCACCTGGCCCTTGAGTAGGGCCAGCGCGTCGATGGTCGAACCTTCCACTGGCCTGGCAAGTATCACAAGATGTATGGACGACTCATCAACTATCGACCTCCGGTCTTAAGAGGGGAGTGATGTAGCGGCATCAATGCTGCCACAAGAAAAACCAACGGAGCAAATCTACATCGCAACAAAAAGAACCACGACGCCAGCTATCCAACTAGCAGCGAACTACTAGGTTGAAATCCTGCATCGCGCAAGCAAAGTTTACCGTGCGATTTGAACATATACATCAGCCCTAATATCAACTATCGGGCAGTTGCCCGCCAGACACAACAACCGTCTGGTCGGAGGATCCTCTCTTTACAATGCTGTGCGGTACTTTACTCTCTGTACCGCATACCCTTCAAAACGTAATGCATATTTTTGTAAACAAACTCCAAGAATATCCCAATATGATTCCAATAAAAAATGTTTCTAGATTACTAGCCATATATTCACTTACTCATTTTTAACAGTATATCGTTACAATATGTCACTATATTTCTGAAATATCAAATTTATTATACACGGGAACAAATCGGGCAACTTGTTTTTGTTTCGTCATTTTCACTAGATAATTTTGACTTTCGAACTTGAATATTAGTTGAAACTGGACAAAAACAATGTAAATTATGAATATCTATCAATGTTTGGCTTAACTTCCATAGAAAAAATCGTAAAAATCGAACACTCAAGTGTACAAAACGTACAAATAGAATAGTTTTTTGGGTCTCTTCACATTCTGTTTTCGTAATGTTAATAAGATATTTTTTTCTTCTGTCAGTGTCCACAGATTAAAAATATTATCTACCATAGAGTTCAATCGTTCAGAAACCAAAATAAACCGTAAGAAGCATAAAAATAAAGTTTTAAATCAGTGGCGTCAGGTGGATCCAATGGTTCCACCCGGGCTCAATGGAACGGATAAGTGTAAAAATTGTCACAGGCGGTACTTTTATGCTGTCGACGCAATTCTCACTACACAAAAACTCGTACTTAGCCCTCTGCTCATGTGTCCCCTTTTATATATTGTAGAGTTTTTATCCAATTGTTTCAAAGAGTTTTTATGGTGAACTCAACATCATCCCACACGTCAACTTGATGTTTATGAAATTTCACAAAAAAACTTTTATAAATTCGCAATAAAATCGTAAACTAGTATTTACACCGTGTAAACAATGAGTTATGTACTTATTGATGATGTTATTACGTAAGTAGTGCGTTAGTATGCATATGTTCGTGAGCAGGAAAATATAAAAAGGTTGTGGTACCTACTATATTTTAAACCGAATAAATAATTGCATCAGGTCATCAAAATGAAATTTATCTACATTTTCCGCACATATCACTGGTTTGGGTTTCCCCAGGAATAGTTTTAATTAAATTACATTTTTTTCAACTAGAAAAGTTAGTAGTAGGTAGGTGTCAGTGTATTGTGAGGATATTCAGTGTAGCTCACAACGAAAATGAGCTCGTAATTATTCAATTTTCTGTCATAGTTTAGAGATTAAGTTTAAAAACTAGGTGCGTGGCCCGACACGTCAATGACCTGCATTTTTTTTTTGTTTACGTTATTATAGACACCTATAAATAATATGCTGTCTTAACTTTGATATACAAAGATATTCTACAGCCTAATAAGTATCTACTAATTGAATTATTGAAAAATCCTCTTTTTTTTCAGTCAAAAGTACAATTTTTTAATCGGTTAACATTTTATACATATTATTGTTAGTTAACCATTCCATTTGAATTTTTAAATTTCATTCACTGTAGATGACACTGAGCTGAAAACCCCCAGGCACTCCACTATAAGTATTCTTTTATTTATAAGCGGTCCCCCGACACGATGACGCTTTGGGCAAAAAAAAATCCTGCCTATATTAAACTAAATGGATCAAAACATATTATTTTTTACTTTTTAGAGCACTTTTGTCAGGGTTGTTTTAGTAGTTCATTGTCGGAAGATTCTATAGATAGTCATTCCAGAGATTAGCGAAGAGTGAAGGGGGGAGGGAGGGGTAGGTTAGCGATGAAGAGTTTGTCTATTTGGTTTAAACAACAAATAAACAATATCGAAGACTAACATATTTATTTACCCTGAACATCCTTTTAAAACGCACAGGACCGGTCGTTGTGGCGACGCTTGGGGGAGGCCTATGTCCAGCAGTGGACGTCTTTTGGCTGATATGATGATGATGATGATCCTTTAAAAATGGTTCAAATCGGACCATTCAGTCATCAGATTTGGGTCCAAATTTTTTCATCTGATTTGCCTATTTAAAGTCACCCGATCAAACCGAAATGATTTTTGGAAATGTAAACCCGAAATTGAGCTTCTGACCACAGGGCACATATCCTATTTTTTGAGATTTGTATATCTGATATACTCTTAACAAGCCAAACCTGCTCAGTTATAAACTTTTCACCTTGTATATGTTTGCTCAAAAACCGTGAAAACTCCCACTCCATTAGTCAAAGAAGTTTTAATTTGATATTTTCGCTAAAATTTGCTACAGGCCCCACGGTGGCTTAATCCGGCTTTGCACCAGATGTGGTAATAACCCAGAAACACGTTAAACACATGATACAGGTAAACTCTTAATAAAATCTTGACATTTCGAATCTTTAAAGTCACCTTATTCCGTATACGGATATTGACAAGCCTAACTGCTTGTATGTATAGTTGCACGAATCATTCTGTTGTTCTCAGTATTTCAAACTAACTAAATATTTAATCAGGATATTACCTTCACTCTGATCTAAGTCCGTATTGATTATTATGAATACCTACTGATTCCACTATATGGTTACGTACAATAACAAAATGTTTTATCTCCAGACAGTTTTTAGATCACTTCATTATAAGACTTCAAAGTACCAGTAATGTTAATGTGGGATATAATTAATTGAGCAAATAAGTACGCATATTAACTGACGACTGTTGATAAGATAGCGATAGGTAATGTCGCGTGGCGTTCAATTATATATGCAAAACATAAAATCAACTAAAAATACAAGTATGTACTTTTACACATACGAAATGATGCGCTGCCAAAGTTGTTGAATCTGGCGAATACAATGCTGTTTCTGATTCAAAAACCTCTCCAGACATGGGTGCCGAGACGGAGTGCTTGCTAGAGATTGCCCTAGCACGCCCATGACTTCTAATCAGTCCTGGATTTGTCAATAGGCCGTATAGGCCGTGGCCTAGGGGCGGCAGATTTCAGAGGACGCTCACTCGTTTTCTGAGGATAAAAGTCAAACAAGTTCACTGATTTTCTCATGGTTTTTAAACTGATACGTTAAATCCCTAAAAAATATCAATCCTAGGTACCTACTGTTATTGTAGGTACTATATTTTATCTATATTATTGCGTGAATGATGGATGAGAGTGGCGGGCGGCAGTGGCTCAACATAACCAGCTCCGCTTCCCGCCCGCACTCAACAAGCCGCCTGCGCCCGCCGCACAGTGGTCCGAGAATCGAGCTCCATATTCATAGAAACTTAAGGTCGGGGTTTTCAAAAAAAAAAATTGGATTGTCTCTGGTATACCTTCCTTTATCTTATATATAAAAATCTCGTATCACGGTGTTTATTATCGAACTCCTTCTAAACGGTTTGACCGATTTTATGAAGTTTTTTTGTGTATATTTGATTTTTTAGGTCTGAGAATGGTCGTAGGGTATTTTTTTTTTGGATGGCAAGTCAACCCGAGCCCGGCTGCCATTTGTAGATCTTTGGCAGTCGTTACGGATAGTCAGAAGCCAGGAAATCTGACTCTAGTCTTGCCATGAAGTACCATGTTACACAGTTAATGGGTTGTGGAGGTCTGGTAGGCAGCCGCTCCACGTAAAATACTGGTATTCAGCTAAATCCGGCTTGACTGGAAGCCGACTCCAATATAGTTGGGAAAAGGCTAGGCAGATGATAATGAATGGCAAAACAACGTTTGCCGAGTCAGCTAGTTTCATATAATAGTGCGCGTGGTCCCTAGGGAACATACTCCCGGGATAAAAAGTAGCCTATGTCCTTTCTCAGGCTCAAGACTATCTGTGTACCAAATTTGATTTAAATCGGTTCAGTAGTTTTGGCGTGAAAGCGTGACAGACAGACAGATAGACTCACTTTCGCATTTATAATATTAGTAAGGATTAGTAAGGATGAAGGTTATGAGCAACTCAGAAAAAACTGAGACAGAAAAAATGGTTTGTTTTTTTTTGTATGGGCGAAAATGCTTCAAGTCATTTTTTTTTTGTAACTGAATGGAACTGATGGGCTGGTGCTCACACGAATTATTGCACCTCACTTGGTGATCAAGATGACATACAACACATGCACTTTTCGGCGTCACTTTGCGTGTAGCAAATTTTTAATTTGTATGTGATTTTTCAAATCTTTGACTTAATTAAATGAAGTTGCCGACCACTTTACTTATTAGATATCGTCGTTAGTTAGTGGCAATTATGATGAAAATAATAAAAAAGTCGTGCAAAGGGTTCCGAACTAATCTCATTTTTGTAACATGTTACTTTCAAACCATAGACTTCTTATAGGTTTTCTAGTAGTTTACAGACAAAGAACTTACTATTATCTGTATTTTTTAAATTTTAGTCACAGTAGTTTCAGAAAAAAATAGGGGCAAAAGCTCAATTACCATCTAATTTCTTGAATAACTTAAAAAAAAACTAGCCAAGTGCGAGTCAGACTCGCGTGCAAAGGGTTCCGAACCAATTTAATTATTTTAACACTGCAGACTTCTTATTCATAAAATTTCCTGTAATTTTTAGGTATAGAACGGCATTTTTTTCAAAACTTCTCAGGCTCAGTAGTTTCGGAGATAAGGTTTAAAACGCGTGAAAAATTGTTAAAGGAGAAGGGGAGGAGGAGGAAGCGGAGATCACGAACACCGTAAACTATGATGATATTAAAGATGATTTTGCTATTAAAAAGTCCCGTAAAAAATTGTAATTCTTGTTTCTTTTTAACGCTCTTTCATAATGACTAATTCATTCGTTTATTTAACTTTAGTGCCTTCCTAATTACAAATGAAAAAATATTATTTTAGAAAGGTACATGGGGCGGTAAAAATAAAGTGGCCTATACTCATAAAAAATATAAATCCGGCACTGCTTCTAATATTTTTCTTTGTCTTTTCTCGCTTCTAATAAAATATTTAAAATCATAAAGTTAGTAAAAATGTAATCAAACATTAAAATATACTAACAATACGGAATCTAATTTATCTGACGTTAGATGCACAAATTTATCTACATTTTTAAATATTACTTGGCAGTGAAAATACTGCAACCCAACCCATACCTAAGTTACTAATAAAAAAATGAGTAATTTAGGTAATGAGTAATTGGGTAAAGTAAATACAAATGCTAATTAATTCGCAAACAAAATACCCAATTATTTTATCTTACAGCTTTGACATCATTCAACCTAGTTTGGGTTTAGAAAACAAGTAATTGTATTACATAACTGAGGTTCTAGTTTACGCAAGTTTTGCGCGGTGTTGTAGTAGCGCGCAGTCCGCTGCGCCCGCGCTGGCCGCCAGTCTGCATCTGCGCCCGCGCTGCGCTCGCGCACCCGCACAGCAACCGCGATTATTAATTTATCACAATCAAATAAAATCCCTTATTTTAATTTTTCAATTACGAAATAGCCCTTGAAAACATAGCCCCATGCATTGCGTATAATATGCATTTCTACTAAGGGTTGCTTAGAATCAAACTTTATGTATTTTGCACTATTAGAGCTAATTATCAGATATCTAATCCTATGATTAGATTACTGTTAAGATAACGGCCGATCCGCAACGGCTCTGCTAACTCTCTTGAGACGACGACGAACGGTTTTCAGGTGTGGGGCGCGTTTCAAAATACACAGGGTGACTTTTTAAAGTGTGCGTGGATCGAGTTACTATCTGAAGTGATTGAACTTATCTTAGTCTCTTAAATACCTACTTGCAACACAACACTGTCGAATGCAGGGAAAAGTGTAACCATCTATTCTAAAAGTGACCGTGTTTAATATTTAAGTAATCAAAATGGTTAAAATTCATAGGAAAAGTGTTTCTTTTTCCGGCCTTTGGGTGTCGACAAACGAAAGGCTGAGCGATTTTTACGTGTCGTCATGGCAACGAGGAGAGTCGCCGCTACCTATGCTGGTGTGCAGGGTGGTGCTGGCGGGAGTGGCGCTGGCCATCCTTCTGTGGTCACTGGTGGAAGCCCCCAACCCCCACTGGCTGATCTATCTCACAAACTGGGGACTGTTGCTGGACGTGAGCATGCTCGTTTGTGGAATCATTGTCTCACTTGAGGCTATTTACAACAAGCCATATGGTAAGTTATTCCCTCCTATAAAGAAACCGTTAGTCTAATTCAACCCACTGCATTCCTTTGTAGAGTACCTCTCTTCCTGTCATTTTATTTTGCAAAGGATAAAAAGCCTGGCAGCATTAAAACTAATTATCTGCATTATTGGTCGAAGGCACGCCTTACCAAAATGTTGAAAATCATCATGCACGAAATGATGAAATTTGCGACAATCCATCTTCTACGACAAATCAGCCTTCTCAGTAGTCTGAGATCTTCACTCTAAAAACCCTCAAATAGGAATATGGCTTAAGAGGAAATGATATACTTTGTACGTAAAAAGTCATAATTTGAGGTTTGGCTCTCACCTGTTTCCTTCTCCCATATTGGACCGATTTAAAAGATATTTTACAAACTGAATAAGAAGGATGTATACTGTGTCCCTATGTTTATATTTTTTCATCAATAGTTGCCAAATTTGTACATTAGGGCTCTGTTGACTGGGGCGCCACAATTGCGGCGGTGGCTAGGAGTGGCTAGAGCGATGCCACGGCGTCCTCACCTTCCACCTGACGCAGGTACTCACCAGACACGATTTTTTTGGGAGATAACTGTTTCGGATTCGGCGAGAGGCCACGCCCACCCAGTCGTGTCCTCCCGCCGAATCCGAAACACTGTGAGGATCGCCCGGAGGGCACGATGGAGCATACCCTGGAGGTCTGCCCTGCTTGGGTGGAGCACCACCGTGTCAATGCGATCGGCGGCGGCAACCTCTCGCGACTAGCCCTGATTCAATCTAGGGCCCGGAGCGAGGAGGCATGGGAAGTGGTCACCTCCTTCTGCGAAGGAGTAATGCTAGCAAAGGAGGAGGCCGAACGCGTGAGAGAGAGGGAAACCTCACTCCCTAGCCGCCGCAACAGAAGAAGAAGCCCGGGCGTCGGGACTCGCAGGGCGATTCCCGGCCGTTGTAGGCACGGGCCTGCGAACGGCGAGCGTTCGGTGGCTCTCTGTCCGATCAGAACCAGGCCCGAATCGACTGCGCGTTGTGTTTCACACGCGCCTCAAAGAGATGTTACCGTAGTAGACGGGGCCCGCTAGGGTCAGTGCCTGCAGTAGCGGCTTTAGGGCCGGGCGACCCGGTCGCCGGCAACTGAAGGGCACCGCGCGCCGAGACATACAGGGCTCTGCGCGCGCTAGCTTGATTTAAACACCTACCTATTTCTTTCGATATAGAGAAAAACTGAAATTATTATTACAAAATTCACCGTATTGACTTTATAATCTTATTTCTTAGGAGTGACTGATTATGAGCAGAGTCGTAGCTGGCGTCCAGAGTGCCCCAGGCAAGATTTAAATTTTGTGCCCCCCAATTCCTATTTTTACCCGACTGCCCCAGGAGGGACCTAATATTTTTCGAGAGCATTGTATATTTCTCGCGCACTAAAAATTTGCAAACAAGTCACTTTCCAAGCAGTCTGTGATTGAACTATACAAAATGCTCCAATCCCGCTGATGCTAAACTAAATCTTTGGCTCTGTAAAAGACGCCTTAGTGTTAAAAACAAAGGAAATCGAGGTTTGTGGTGTATGGGGCGCCTTTGGGGCACAGTTTTAATTTTTGTCTGGCACTACTTTGCTGCCAGAATATTGTAGTGCTACATGAGTGGTTGTTGTTTTTAGTGTTTTTACCACTAACCAATAAATACAATACAGTATGCAACGAACTTACTGGCCTCAGCAGGCCCTTTGAGGTGAACGCAAGTCCGACTCGCACTCGGCCGGTTTTCCATTATTTTAGAGCACAGTAGCGCTCACCAGCCACTGCGTCAACTGCTTGCGCCTCGCGGTTGCAGGTATCATAATAAGTCAATAATAATAAATACCTACATGTTTGTAGTTTTTTATTAACTCAATAATAAATATGGCACAAAATTGAAAATAGGTTATTTAATTAAAATGAAATATAAGATCCATGGGCGCCAAATGCATGCCTCGCCCGGGGCTTGCTTATATGGCTGAGGGCAGCCAGGGTTTTGGCAATTAGTTCGAAAGAATTATGTTTTTGATGGGATAACTTTTTACATAGGTACAGTCTCTCCGCCCGCGTTTCCTCTTAAAGTAATGCTTAGACTAAGGTTAAGCTACCAAGATTCCAAGCAGTTTAGTACTTCACCCACCTATTCTACAAAGGAGGCTGAAAAATAAGACGCTAATACTAAGATTCAAAACATTATTATCAAATAGATAATGAGACCTGTTATCGGCTCCGATCCTGACATAAAAAAGAACTGACATTTTTCACGATTTAAACAAAAAATATGTTCTTTAAATATTTAATAACTGATTGATAAGTCTTTAAATAACTTTTGTACAACAATGGAATAGCTACTAGAAACTCATTATGTATTTTATTGGGTGGTGGGAAAAATATTCCCTTTGCCTTTTTTAATAGCTATGGTGTCCCACTACTGGGCAAAGGCCTCCCCCATATCCTTCCAGACACTCTTTTCTTGCGCCACCTCGAACCAGCCTTCGCAGTGTGCGTCCCAATCATCTCGCCACCGCTTTCTTTGCCTTATTAAGGGGATATATTTAGTATAAGGCCGTTTTTCGTTTTAGCGTATCTTGTTAGGTACCTGGAATAGGTATGTGAGATTACGGTATATTCTTTTTGACTATATGATCCAATCTATAGTATCCAACTGAAGGAATACACGATACGAAGAAATTTTGAAGAAAAAACACAAAGCAATAATGGGTAAACATTTTATTTTCTATATTGGAGTGTCTGTTTTAAAAGCGTTAATCTCACATTTTAACTCTAGACACACGCTAAAATAAATGTTTTCATTTTAGGATTAAAATACGTCAAAATGTGTCAAGAATGTGTTAAATGTCAAAGGCAACAAGCCTAGGGATGATTATGGAGTCGCGTTTGAATTGTGAAAAATGTGTTAAGTAAATACTAGCTTTTTACCCCGACTTGTCTGCGTGGGTTTTAGAAGTACCAGAAATAAATGAAAAGTATGTAATCCTACTCATGTTATAAATCTAAATCAATATTATGTTGTAATAGCTGACCTTATCATAATTCTGGGCTCCTGATATTTTGTAACTCTTTACCCCTCGTCATTTCAGCCTTACTTCATCTTGTACCACAGACATATTTTTGAAAATATTAACAAGTTCAATTTAACTGACAATAATGTCATTTCAAAGCCTTATTTTAGTTATGTCGCATTTTCAACGTCTTATTAGGTATATCGCCTATAAAACAGTATGTAAATCAAGTGTTGATAGCTTTCTCATAACGTCGTCGAAAATATCATCACTTTTACGGTAAACTTACGAATCCAATTTTCTTGAACTCGATATTTTGATTAAAAACTATCTATTGTTAGTTATAGTGGTACTACCTACACACCGTTGAAAATTTACTATTTTTAATCTCCGACTGTTACAGAATTAAATTATTCCATTCTGCGTTTTAGAAACACATTAGATATAGTTTTTCATCTTAATATCCATTTCACTAATAAAAATGTAGATTCACAAGTTTGTCGTAATTGTGACGATATTCATTATTTGTTAAATTTTAGAGTCCAAATTTACTTAAAACGCTTGCTTTCTTTCGTTTTTACTACGATAAATATTACAAGCATCAGAATAAGTTTTACTTTTTTCCCCCTTTCCAACCTATCAAGTCTTGGTAGGTATAGTTTACGAAGACAAATACAAAGATTTTCTAAATTCCAAGTGTTTTCCATGATTTGGTATAAGTCTTGAAGATGTTCCGTGGATGAAACAACAACCAGGATGAAACTATTACTTAACAATATGGGCCTGAGGATGGAACCGGAGTTATCCTACAGTCCCGGATTTGGAACGCAGCATATAATAGCAGCGGCGCTCATGTATACCTCCGATGGAACTTTACTGAAAGGGTCATTGCATCACATTTAGGTTCTAATATTGGTTAACTCGGTATTGAACTAAACTAATATGATAAAGAGTTAAAAATATATGTTTATAGGATGTTCGATTTATTTTTCACTGATACAAAACCACTTCCAGAAAATGCACGGTTTCTGTAAAAAGGCTACGTAAGTGGGCCACGCGGAAAAGAAACAAATCGACTACTTATCATTTCATTGGTTTTCATAACATAGGTGCATATTTTAATTATGATTAATTATTATTTTTATACAACTGGTCTACTCCATACCTTCCGTATGCTCAAAAGTCTCTAGTGCTACCTCTATCGCACAATTATGGCCATATTTTTAAATAGTCAACTGACTTAGTAGTTTTCAAAATAGGTGAAGGCCTCCTCAAAATCTTTCCAGTTGGTTCTGTGTTAAGCTACTTGTAGTCATTTTGGGCCAGCAGTAGTTTTTATATCATCCTCCCATCTTGGTTTTGGGCGAACCTTTTTTCATTTCCCTTGTGACCCTTTTCATGAAGTTACTCTTGCAGTCCATCTCTGGTCCTGAAGTCTTGCTATATGTCCAGCCCATTTCCATTTTAGACTTTTGGCATATTCAAGAGCATCTATCGATTTTATGGTTTTTCTTATTTTTGTGTGTCTGATTTTTGGATTTGCCTAATATTTAGTAAACTTCGCTCGATTCCCCGTTCACAGCTTATTAGTTGGTTATTGACCTTTGATGTAAACTTCCAAGTTTGGCAGCCATAGATCAAGCATGGTAGAATACAGGAGTTCAAAACCCTCGTTTTTAAGTTAGTTGGCATCGTACTTTTAAATATTTCACACAACTTCCAGTCTTGTTCCATGAGTTTTTCGATTATTCTTCCAATCTCCATCTCGTTGTTCTTTCTGTCAAAGTTGATCTGTTTTCCTAGATTGGTCTACGTATTTCAATAGTTCGTTTTAACTGTTTTCTTCCTGCCACTATTTCTCATTGCCATGGCTTTTATTGTAATAATTTTCAATCCTACTTGTATGCTGGCTCTGTGTAGAGACTCCACCATGTATTGAAGCTGTGAACTTCATTCTGCCAGCACTACTAAGTCGTATGCGAAGCGGAGATGAGTGAGATATTTAACCTTCAATATTGATGCCACGCGTGCAGGTATCAAGTTGCAATTAAAATCATATACTCAGGTCTACAGTTCCTTGAAGCTGTTAAAAAACTTCTAAATTAACGTAAAAAAGGCGTTACAGCAGTTTATGCCGCAAAAAAACACGTATATTTCGACACTCTCAAGGGAATAAAAATGTATAGGGTATTTTCCGTTGACCTAGAACAATGAAAGGATATTGCTATGCGTCCATACATCGTTCGCCTAAGAACCAACAGAGACGTGAATATACTTTCTGGTGTTCTAAAATATAATGCATACATTCGACTGAAACTAAATTAAAATCACGGACACTTCTGAGAATTTTAAAAATCCAACACGCTTTATCCAATATAATTAAGCCAATAGAAACATACCAAATGGACTAAGATCTCAGAGCTGCCAGACCTCTCTTATTTTCTCACTAACAAAATGTTGGTATGGTGTTAGTATGTTCGTTTAACATACGCAAACGTGGTAACTTTGGCCGACGGCCTATTTCCTTTTTTTAAGTCAAGGACTGATTATGTATGTTTTGCGAATATGTATGTAGTACGAGTGAGATCCATCACGAGGCTGCAAATTGGGCATAGTTCATTTACTAGGTGCAAATAACGAAAGCTACTGAAATACCTTTGATACATCACAAAGAAAAAACATGGGCCGTCGCGTCGGCCCAAGCTAGCAGGTTAAAAGTACATACTATCACTATTCTATATCACATTTTTTTAAAACTAGGAATTATGGAAAAGCTTTTTACTTGTATGTATACGTGTGATTCATAGGCCACTTTCCCCTCGGTGGACGAGTCCGACTTGCACTTTTCTATTTATTTTTGAACTGTAAAATATAGGCCTTAGATAATATCGCCAACATGAGATGTGGGAAGTAAATTTTGATAATCTACTGAGATACCAAAAACTATTTATTGCTCTTATAATTGCAATAAGAACATTCGCTTACCCTTGAGCCAAAACAGTCATAATCCAATATATTATTTACATATATAAATCAGCAAAGAACAACAGGACGTTCTTCGCGATGTTAATTCGCATTATAAACATACAAATATTTTCTGTTATTCTGTTCAAGAAGTAAAACAAACCCGATCCAGCATGTATCTAATTTCATTTTGAAATCAGGCTCCCAATACTAAAAAAAAAACATCCATACAATCAGAAATAAATACTCAACTTAATTTCATGAATGACCAAGTGAAACACGATTACAAAATAAATAATTAACGACTCGACTCTTTTTGCCGCTTGCTCAAGAAGATGATGAATGTTTTGGCGGCCAACAACTGCAATCACAAACATACTTACCATAAATAACTTCCGCGTACTATTTAATCGCCATTCGCGAGTAACTTGACTAATCCTTTGTTAAACAAAGCCACGATTGTTCGTTTTACACGCAAATCCGCTCATTGTTATCAAACTTCTAAATGAACATTCAATAACTTAATTTATAATAACGCTGACCTATTGTCACACGACTGTGATGGGAATTAAAATATTGACATAATAGTGGAGTGCCTGGGGGTTTTCAACTTGGACATTGAAAACTTCAAATGGAATTGTTAGCTAATAATATGCATGTCGGAAATTAGTAAGTCAATTGAACAATCGGGACGCCAACGCCATCTAGTGGCGTTCGACGGAGTCTAGGACGTTTGTGCTCGACAGAGACTGAGCTCAGTCTACTGGTGGCGGTCGAGCTACATCTAGAAACCGCCGCGTGTTCCGAATATTTGTTCAGTGTACCTATTGTGTGAGAATATTTTTAGAATAGAATACAATTTATTTTCCATTGTAAGTATTACACAACTTAAGATGTATAAATCAAAACAAGTACTTGCAATAAGTTAACAAAACATACGTTCTTGAAAATTATGTAATTATTTCGTGTGCTTAAATAATGCTGTTAATGTGAATAATAATTTGATTATAAGCAAACGGTTTTTCAATTGCGCAATAACTAATACTTCCCATAGTACGCCCACTGTAGTTCCAATATCCTAGCTGATGTAACAAAGAGAGTTATACTGCCGCCGACATCAGAAAGTGGTTTCGTGTTGTTTAAGACACAAAATGAAAACACAAGTAGTGACAGTTGGCGTGTTTAAAACCGTTGTAACAGCGTAAAATTAAAAAAGCTAAAAACGACTATTAAATTTAAAATTCAAATCATGCGAGTGCTTATTGAAGCACTATAAGTGCGCAAGCGAAATGCATTGGCTTGAGTTGACCCAGAAAATGCTAGGGAAATACGTGGTGCTTACGTTTTGAAATGCAAACACGTGGTGACAGTGATAGTGAAAATTGCAGTTTGTTTTTATTTAAACGCGTGCGCGTATCCAGGCTCTAAAAACTCAAAGAGATTCAAAGAAATTCGAAGAGATAAACCCAAGTTTGACGCGCGATCATAGTGCGTCACTGCGGTCGTATGTTTTATCGAGGATGTAGTGTTGTGCAGTGCAGATTATTTTGACTCTAAGTAAGGCATTGAAGAGCTTAGCGCTGTATGCCAGTCGTAGATAACCTATCTGGGTTCAACGTAGGACCAATTCAAGGAACAAATCAAGTTCAAGTTCGTATGCGTCGAGTTTTGTGCGGCTACCCTCATCAAACTGAACAATAAAAAACCAGTTGCTTGCCTCCGTTCCACACGGAACGGAGGCAAGCAACTTCACAACAGCTGGCCAGGTCAAGGAGAAGTGTGTGAAGATGTGTGAGATTTATCATGTCAATCTGATGAGCTATTTTCATTTTGTAATTGCTGTGAAGCTGAGACGCTCAGTAGTTAACATTTTCTATTTGTTAACAAGTGAACATTTCGTTATGCTGTGGAGACCGACTTAAAGAGTTACGGTTTCATGATTGGCGATTATAGATTTTTGATAATTGACTTGTCACTTTATTGCTCTGGGCTAAAGTGAGGCTTATATTCTCATGTTGACTGTCGCCTTAGCGTAGTAGTAGTTTAGGCGCTTTAGCTTTGGTGTTGCTGGTTATGTCGTTTCAAATAATGCTGAAGAAGCGATAGCAGAATAATCTGGTATCGCCGGTAGAGAAATAGACTGAAGTGCTTGGTGCTATTGTTTTTGGGACATTATAGAGATATGGTCACAACACCGATATCATGACAATACCTTACACTTAATTCTAAAAATTGTGATAGTTGCAAAAGCAATGTTATGAATTATCACCATCCATAATCCGACTGCCCACTGCTGGGCGTAGGCCTTTTCCTTGTGCCAATAATCTGATTAGACAGATTTTGATTTACTTTGATAGTGTGACTACTACGCTAACCTGAAACCTTTATTCCAACCACAGCTTTTATTGTACTTGTAATTTCGTAGTGTTTCTCAGTTTCAGGTATAATATCATGGTGGATGAAGCCAGCAAGAGGCTAGCGTTTCACATACTGCTATAACTTCTGAGCAGCTGCAACATCTGAGTAGTTCTGAGCGTAACAGATCGAAGGTCACCAAGCAGTTAGCAGGCTACAGTAGCCAAGTATCATGTCAACATCTGTGGGGTTAAGAGCGTTCAAGGCCGACTAGAATACTTGGTGAGTCGCCCATGTATTGTTTGGATATGAAATTTTAAAGCTTTAAAGGGGTTCATACCAATTCAGTGGTTGGATTGATAGTGCTAGGTAATTTTGACATACTTAGTCAAAGCGAGAACTTAGAGAGTTTCCTATTGGCGGTAATAGTTTCAACATTTTATTCAGTGGGAACTTTAGAACGAGATATTGCCTGGCAAGAATGCTACAAGGTCATGATCCGTACTTAGACGTTTTAGTGATAAATTGGACCTAGACTTTTAACAAGTGCTAGTAAATTCGATAGTAAACTATCATGAAAAACAACTTGATTTTAATGACGTTAATTTAAGCTTTAAAGCTACAGAGAATTCTGAGCTATTCCAAATAGTTATGCTAAATAGTTTTTATATTTTTCACTACGGTGTTGCCAACTACTATGCGAGTTAATGCAGGTGAGATTAAAATAAAATTAATTCATTCAAACTACATGAACTATAGAGGGAAATATTGTCAGGCCAAGTTGTTTTTTTTTTGTAAGCTCCGATGAGCATAGCTGTTATAGCATGGCATAAGTTATGAAGTATATGATGAGTTAGCATCAATTTAGTTTTTGTGAACAGATTCTGAGTTCTGTGGGTCGGTGACTGTACCAGAGTATCGAGCAATAGTCCTGGATGGCATAGACGGGAGAGTCTAGACCAGGGTATCGTTGCGGTAGTTCTAGGTAGTGTGGTTAAGAGATTTGACTGTTGTGTGATTTGAGTCGAAGAGAGTTACTCCGCTCCAGACTCACTGACCGAGTTGGCATTCCCGTGGGGAAGTGCGAGTATAGCAATTGTGTTTTGCTGAGCTATAAGATATCTGTTGACTGTGAATAAGATACCTGTTGTTTTCTTGATCACTGTCAGTGGTACTTGGACTTGATAATCCCGAATACTAGTAAATCGTGAGTCAAACTCAAAGCATTTATTTCAATCAAACTGTTTTTCATCAAGTTTTAAACTGTGATGGCTGACTGATCAGGTGAATTAATCAGAAAAATAGAGATGAGGAATAGCTCTGTGTAATAAATCGTTTGTAGATAATCTCTAATCTCTACTTTCGTGATAAAAAATAGGTGAAATATCGTCTACACTAATAATAATAATATATACGAACTGTTGGGCAGTAGCGAACCCACGGACCTGATCTCCCGGGAAAGGTCTTATTCCTCATTTCCGGCGTGCCTTTATTGGCTGGCCGGAGTGACCACTGACGAGGAACAGAGCTCCCACCTCTTTCTTGCCTTAATCGGCCGGTCTGAGTGGAAATTCGCAAGAGCAAACGTGCTCGGGACAAGGATGTATAATCCAGTAAGATGCTGGTAGGGATCTTGACCGTACTTCTGGGATTATCCTGATAGCCGTGGTATACCTCTCCACTCCTCTAGCACCTTAGGATGTGTTGGGCAACATATTCTTGGCGCTACGTCACTTTGTGCTGGCGACCGTTTTCGGGGGGCTCAGTTATTGAGTGTGCAAGTCAGCCCCCGCCATTTTAAAGCCGTTTTAATTTTTAGTGGTCAGGCAAGGGCCAATAGTTCTTCCATAATAAACGATTATCAGTCCACTAAACCACCTAAACCCATAGCGTTTCATCTTTTGTTTCCATATTCTGCAATAGTCCTCCTCCAACCGGGGATTGTCCTTGGGTATACTTTCACAGTGCATACAGGGTTCGTCGGTTGGTACCCCATTCCATTTGAAATGTTTAACGGGTTCTCTGTGAGTTGACTTCGGTCCCTCGTACGTCTATCAAAGGACCGGGTCTCCAGGCACCCGCGAATATCAAATAAAATATATATATATGTTACAGTCATAGTGATTAAATAGATATTATACATAATGACTGGTCATTATATATAATAACAAAATTGACTAGACAATATGATAAATTAATCACTTCATCCGGATTTTATTCATAATAGCGGGTCAAAGTTAGCCAAAGTAATAAATACGGTCTAACTGACTTGTTACCCCTCCCCCTCTTCATCCCACTGCCGCGTCGCGTGATCGCCGCCATCTTGTAGCTGACGCAAACAGTGGTCGTCATCGTTTTGTTATGAGAGGTCGCGCCGCGCGTGCCGCAATTTCCGCGAGTTTTTACATTCGTATCAGTGTCTAATAATGGCAGATGAAATGAAAAAACGTTTCTATGAAAATATCACTGTACTCATTGCAAGTAAAGGAAAAAATAATCAGTTGTTTACATGTGATCAATATTTGTCTTTAATTTCAAAAGTTAAAGAATCAAAGAACAAGGTTATTAAGAAAACACCTGAAGATTACCAGCGCCTATCAAGATACGATGTCGTCAAAATTGGAGCATCAGAAAAACTAATAATTCCGGTGAAAAACGAAGGTGATCCCATTATTTACTATGCTCACTTAGACGAAACTTTTCAAATAATCCACGACTGTCATATTAGTATTGGACACGGCGGTAGAGTCAGAATGATGAAAGAGTTAAAATTAAGATATAAAAATGTAACTGCTGAACTCGTCACAGTGTATTTGAATCTGTGCGAATCTTGTCAGAAAAAGAAAAGTTTGCCAAAAAAAGGTCTTGTTATAAAACCGATTATCAGCAACGAACTTAATTCAAGGTGCCAAATAGATCTCATAGACATGCAATCACAAAGTGATGGTGATTATAAATTCATCATGGTCTATCAAGATCACCTAACAAAATTCGTGCAGCTGCGGTCTTTAAAAAGTAAGCGAGCAGAGGAGGTAGCGTATCATTTACTGGACATTTTTACTATATTTGGAGCGCCTAGTATTTTGCAAAGCGATAATGGTAGAGAATTTGCTAACAAAGAGGTCAAAGAAGTCTGTGCGATGTGGCCGGAATTAAAAATCGTACATGGCAAACCCCGACATTCTCAATCACAAGGGTCTGTTGAAAGAGCTAACCAAGATATAGAGAAGATGCTTTGTACTTGGCTGGAATCTAACAAGACGACGAAATGGTCTGAAGGATTACGCTTTATTCAATTTATGAAGAACAGAGCGTATCACGTAGGAATAAATCGTAGCCCTTACGAAGCAATGTTTGGCTGTAAAGCTAAAGTTGGATTAAATAGTCTTCCTAAAGACGCGCTAGTTGAACTGTCAACAGAAGAAGAGCTAGAATCTATATTGAATGAAGACGAAAACCAGTTGAATGAGGAGAGGCAAACCGAACCCAATATAACCGACGCTGTGATTAATGAAGATGATGATACTAAAATTTCAAACACTGATTCGCAAAATGAGATTCCGGATAATCTGACAGGAAACCCTGATAACGATACCGAAAACCAAGGAAATACTACAGATCCGTCAAATATAACGCAAAGTGGCCAGGAAATAGTAATTGCTCTTGATAAAAAGAAAGAAGACATTGGAAACATCAGAAAATTAGTTGGACAATCTCTGAAAAAACAAGCAGATAAAATGTTGACTCTATCTTCGCAAAAATATCCTGCTGCTAATATAGGCGATAACGTAGTAGTAAAAATTCCTGACGTAGACCGTGCCAAAGCCGATGATAGAAACATTATCGCTGTTATAATTTCTCAGGAGACAGAAGGAATGTATAAGTTAGGCACCAAGCATGGGATTCTAAATCAACTTTACGCAAGAAATCAGTTCACTGTCTGCAAAGAAACTTTTATTACAATTGATATCGTTCCCCGACATGAAGTTACCATCAGAGAATGTGCAAAAAAAGAGTCACATCTTGGCGGCCAAGGATTTCAGCACTGCAATTGTACTGGAGAATGCGTTTCTAATAGGTGTAAATGTAAAAAGTCAAACCTCATGTGTAACTCAAAATGTCACAAGAGCCTTACTTGTAAGAATAAATAAAATGTTATGACCCAGTTAATTCATGTCAGTTCATTTTAAATATTTTATTATTATAGTCTTTAAAGAGAGATACCAAATAGGTACTTTTACTGATCTCTGTGTTCTTTTTTAATTTTTTTTAATGGCTAGTGAGCTTTTCTACTTTTTAAAGTTAAATAACTTTAAAACAATTTGATTTAATGTAGAATTATTATCTATGGCAATGTTATTTTAATTCTTAATATTAAAAGTCAAACCTCTTGTGTAACTCAAAATGTCACTTGAGTCTTACTTGTAACAATAAATAATACTTGTGACTCAATTAATGAATGTCAGTTCATTTTAAATATTTTATTATTGTAGTCTTCAACGATAGATACCAAATACTTGTATTAATCTCTGTTCTTTTTTGTTGTTTTTAACGGCTAGTAAGCTTTAAGTTTACTTTAGAAAGTTTAATTACATTATAACAATGTTAATTAATGTAGAATTATTATCTATGGCAATGTCATTTTAATTCTTAATAAAAACCTTAACAGTACCTACTTGTTTTATTACATTATCCAAGTCTTGGAAGATATTATATAAAATTGCTAGTTAATGTGATTAATTCCGTGTCAATTATCACTTTATCTAAATTGAGTAGACATTATAAATAATGGCTAGATAATATACATAATATCCAGATTAATTACTTTGGCTGTAACATATATATATATAAATTTTATTTTTTTTAACATATATTTAAAAAATGTAATCTATATGTATGCAAAAAAATAAACGATATAATATAATTTTTAATAATATAATAATAGGAAAGATTTGTTTGTATGTCTGTTTGTTTGTATTAAATAGGCTCCAAAACTACTGGACCGATTTGAAAAATTCTTTCACCATTAGAATCCTACGTTATTCTTGATGAACATAGGCTATATTTTATTTAAAAAAAGAGATCCATAAGAAAATTGCAATAATGTAACCCAAAGTAGCAAAATTTTTCCTACAAAATTCATTTTTTGGCGTTCGCTGAGAAAACTTTGATGACACATTAAAATAATGTACTAAATAATTGAAATACTCATTATAACCTGTACAAAAAGTCCGCGAGGGCATATGACTAACTATAATGATTAAGTCGCAATGACCGCTTTTTGTTCAAATTTGATAGGTATCATTATATAAATTCTTATCCATTTAAATGGTTTAATAATTAAGGTTGATTATGTACATGTAAATTATTAAATTCACATCATTAAATTATTCAAATCTGACCTTTCATTTAAAAGTTACAACGGGTATAAAATGCTCTAAGTAAGAAAAATGTTGCGGTTAAAGCGATCTGCCCTGCGCCTATTAATCAATTAATTATTGACTATTAATGTGTAATTTACACATTACCCTATAAAGAGAGAGATAGAGGAGATGAAATTCGTAGATTACTAAACCCGCGCGAACGAAGTCGCGGGCGAAGTGCTAGTTTTCATTAATCCGCGTTAAAATTTATCTGTAGAGTTTTTAAGTAGCTAAGTTGGGAGACCGTTGTTATTAATGAGTAGTGATGTAGATACCAAAGTCTATGTCAAACTACTCGGCACTAGAGAACGGATGTGCGGAATATGCTAAAGCCCTACTTGATAGTAGAATGGCAACTAAAACAAAGTTTTTATTAACGATTTCGTGGTTAATAAAACGAAATCGTTAACAAAAACTTTCTCACTCTTCATTTTTTAATGAAAATGAAGAGCGAAATTAGACTAAGTTAGAAGGAAGTTAAAAGATCCATTCATGGTAGCAGAGATTTTGGATGATTATTGTTATAAGTTGGAAGTTCTGAACTCAAAAGTGTGTTTGAAAATAGTCTGAAAATAGAGTAAAAAAAGACAAGGCCATAGAGTCATGTACCAGTCGAAGTAAATAGTAAGAGTTAAAGATGCTCACAGAGATAATGAACATGCCAAGGCGGGGTACACGTGAGTAGAGTAGGCTTCTCTATTGACCGTCCGACCGCACCAGTAGCCATTATGTAGTCGTAGCCCGGTAGAAATCTGTCTCTTGAGGTAGCTCAAGTAGTCCATGGGTGGTAGGCGTGTGGCTCTGGCGGGGGTCGTGGTCTGTGATGACCGTAGTTTCGGTCTGTGATACGTAGTGGTAGTCTGGGATGACCGTAGTGGTGGTCTACATGTGTGTAGATGCAAGTATTTTGAGGGCAATGGTGTGATTGCTACTCGTGGTCAATGGTTACCGTAGTGGGTGAAAGTCCCACAATGCTCGACACACAAGATGGATGCACGTGTTTGAGTAGCGGGCCTCATGTGTGTGGATGCACGTATTTCGAGGGCAATGGTGTGATTGCTACTCGTAATCAATGGTGACCGTAGTGGGTGAAATTTCCACAATGCTTCAAATGCATTCTGGATGCGCGTGTTTGAGAGGTGGTCCTCATGTGTGTAGATGCAAGTATTTTGAGGGCAGTGGTGTGATTGCTACAATGCTCCACATGCATGGAGGATGCACTTAGTTCGGCTATGAGAGCCATGGCGCTAGAGTTGTTTACTTGTGTGAGTGGTTCCCCGAGGCTTTGTTGCAATGCAGTTGATTTTTGATGTGATGTGGACAACGGTGGAACATGGCTCTAGGTGATGATTTCAATGTCTCATAAGATTTCAAAGTTTTTTTTTATGTGTGGTGTTAACTGCGAAGTAATGTGAAATCAATCAAATGATTAATAATAAAGTTTTTCTTAGCCTTATTGTGATCAGGATTGGCCCAACAGATCAAAATACTGTTGTTTAGTTTTAGTTGCAGGTTAACACACAAGGCCGTGTGATAGCAGGATGGCCGTGTCGGAAATAAGTCAGTCAATTGAACAATCGGGACGCCAACGCCATCAAGTAGCGTTCGACGGAGTCTAGGACGTTTGTGCTCGACAGAAGCTGAGCTCAGTCTACTGGTGGCAGTCAAGCAGTGCACACGTACACACGTCTTGAAATCGCCGCGTGTTCCAAATACTTCTTCAGTGTTAGGTACACTGAAGAAGTATTTGTGTGAGAATATTGTTATTGGGACTGAGTGTGAATAATAATTTTATTTAAAAGCAAATGGTTTTTCTATTTCGCAATAACCAACACTTCCCATAGTACGCCCACTACAGCTCCAAAATATTCTGGCTGATGTAACCTAGTGAGTTGTACTACCGCCAACATGCATAACAGTTTACCTATTAAAAATTGTGCTTATGATTAAAAAAAAACGAAAGTTTGGTCGTTCTTCTGTTTTACCTGCAATGAATCGAAGACTTTCCGTTTGTTTTTGGGTTTTGATATATCGGTAATTGTAGCTTCAGGGTACGATTTAAAAAAAAATTTTTTTTTTTGTTCTTTTATTAGAAATAATTGAAGTTTCCTTTACGGCCAATCATATATGGCCATAAATAAATCTTTAAGCCATCTATGGCCTACTTAAATTCACCAGCTGAAGAGGTTTCCCTCGGCATCTTGCCAGCTGATTTATTTTATTACTTACAAGATCATAATAACTATCAGCTGACAAATTTTTATACAGGAGGATATAACGTGTCTAAAGTAATTCGACTTTATGCTTCATGCTCCGATTGAAAGGTTAAACCTTGAAGCCTTTATTTATTTATTTTTTCCAGTAAAAGCACTTACAATTAATACATATTTAGATTTCTAAGACCTTTTTTATAATATGAAATAATAATATAATCCATAACTATGAAGAATAAAAAAATCCTAGAACAAAAACTTACAAAATTCCATCGTGACTAACTTTCTCTTTTTTATCTTTTTCCTTATATTTAGAAAACTAGATATCCTATAGACTTGATGATTTTTGTAATATTGTTTTTATGTAAAACCTTTCATTTGACACTAGTTTTGTAACAATACCTCCATTAAAAAAAAAACACATTTTCAAGTTACGTAATTATTTTACATTACAAAATCTTATTTGAAAATTCTGTGAAAGTGTGTGAAAATATCTCTTCCTCTCTTTCTTTCCTAGACTATGTGCAAGTTAGAGCAAGATAGCAAAAATAAAAATAAAGGTACTAATAACAACAACAAAAAATTCTAATAAAAATAAACTAATTACGTCAAAGCTTCTGGGGCAATCCCCAGAAGCTTTGACGAAATTAGTTTATTTTTATTAGAATTTTTTGTTTTTTTTTAATATTTTTTTCCATAGACACGGAAAAAAATGTCTCCCGTCTCTGTGCAAGTTTGAGCAAGATGGAAATAGTTAAAATATGAAAATAACGTCAAAACTGACGGCGCCATTACGTTGCCTCGACACATGCGCGTTGGAATGACGCAATGCCGTCTGACGGCGTTATACCTACCTTTTTTATTACTTTAAGTTATTTTTTATCAAATTAGCTACCCAATAGTAAAAATGGTTTGTTTATAACTCAAACATAACGTTTTCTATTCTATCACACACACTTGCTTCTCCAATCCACTTTAGACATTGGCAGAATAGTCGACATTGGCTTTGCTTGCTTGCTTTAATATAGAATAGAATAGAACATTTTCTATCAACTGTCAAAAGATGACACTAAGGATGGTTTATTAACAATCGTAAAATGTCTTTATATAGAAGATAAAGATAGGCAGCAATCTAGGCCAAGAAGACATTGCTAATCTCCAAAGCATATTATATAACTTTAATCTTGCAACCGTCTATCTTATCCATCTAATTGTACTTTTTATCTAAATACGCAAGCGTAGCGCGGACGCGACGCCGCCGCCGCAGAGAAAAGATAAGTGTGACATAAATAAATAGTTCTACTAACGAAGACGACAACTAATATAATCCCACCAATTGGCGTGACGTCACATCTAGTTATAGCCGAAAAAGAATAAGTGCAACAGTAGTAGTTAGTAGAGTTTTTGTAGGTAACCATTTGAACCCTATTACTAAGCCTCCGCTGTCTGTCCGTCCGTCTGCCTGTCAGCAGGATATATCTCAAGATACGTAAAAGGTAGACAGTTGAAATTACAGTAATAATATGGTTGTTATCACAACAAATAATACAAATTAAATTAAAAATTAATGGGGGCTTCCATACAAGAAATGTTTTTTTTTCGGTTTATGTTACGGAACCCTTCGTGTGAGAGTCCGACTCACACTTTTTATGAGAAAAAATAAAAAGTGTGAGTCGGCCGGTTTTTATTAGAAAAAAAATAATCGATATCTTATAATATCAGCAAATAACTGGCCTTTGTTTTTTATTAACTTAACGTAAAAAAAAACTGGCTGGTCGGACTCGCGTACAAAGGGTTCCGAACCAATTTCATTTATTATCATGTTGTTTTGACACTATAGACTTCTTAAAGTATAGTAGGTTAAGAACTATTTATCTGCTTTTTTTTTTCAAAATTTTAGGTTCGGTATTTTCGGAGATAAATTTCGGTAATTTCGGTGGGAATGGTCATTTTTGATATAATTTCTTGACTAGCGTCAAAGCTATAAATTTTGAAATTACATATTTATAACCTCACAGTAAGCCGTTTCATTTTCACACGAAACAGTTTGAAGAACTTTATTTTTTTTTTAATTTTCTACTTTGACCCCCAAAAGTGACTCTCATACTCAAAATTTAATAATTTACGCGTCCATGTTTGGATTACAAAAGTCCATAATTATGGGAACAAATTTCAACAGAATCGGTCCAGAGGATCCGGAGAAAACTGGAGACGGACAGATAGACTGAAAGACATACAGACAGACAAACAGACACCCGATTGATCCTATAAGGGTTCCATTTCTTACGGATGTTTGGAACCCTAAAATTACATAAAATTCATACAAAACCAAACTTCAGAGGTGTTTCGAATTTTTGCTGAGATATGTACGTGAAATATTCCAAATACAAATGAAAAAAACAATTTAAATATTAAAAAAATAATATTTAAATCGGGTTTGTAATTCTAAGTTTAAGTTTGTCTTCTTTTGATTTTTTTATTTAATTCAATAATAATCAATTATACACAGATTAGGTACCTATAATTTATTATTCGATTTTCTTTTAAAAATTCCTATTCTCTTAGGGGCAGTCTCGACGAGCGAGAGAATCGCGACGATATTATCGTCGTGCCACGTGCCACGTATTTCTGTAATAATTTAACTTAATGAACGTGTCTACACACGGCGTTATTACTGCGGCGATTCGACGAGTGGATATGGCGCCTTAGATACATTCTTAGATTTAAATCTCTTAGCAGTGTTTGATTGAATATTAGCGATTGCTCTGTATTTTTTCTGTTTGATTTGTTTGAATAATATTTCACAGTAGTTTGAATTTTTATAGTTTTGTTTATTGATTTTCGTAATCGATACAATAAGACCATGCCATGCTATTTACTTTTTGATTTCGTTTTATGTTTATTGAAGTATGAAAGGGCTGCTAATTTAATTTGGTCTTCACCATCGTAATTACATTTGCTTGACAAAATTCGATTAACGCTTTTGCACCAGCTATAGACTAATAGATTTACCGAGATTGCTGTAAAGCTTTTTATTACAATTTCTCTATCTATACTAATATATAAAGCTGAAGAGTTTGTTTGTTTGTTTGCTTGAACGCGTTAATCTCAGGAACTACTGCGCCGATTTGAAAAATTCTTTCAATGTTAGATAGCCCATTTATCGAGATAGGCTATATATCATCACGCTAAGACCAAAAGGAGCGGAGCAGTAATGAAAATTGTGACGCAGACGAAGTTGCGCGGGTCAGCTAGTATTTAATACAATTGTGATATGAAAAATCAGTTGTTATTTATACAAGATATTTTATTCTTTCTTTTAAACTTGGTAAGTGCATGTCGGCGTATAATTGCCTTCGTTGTCGAAGTCACACATAATTTTCAGCAATATATCCACACAAACAGTAAAATGCAATAGTACAAGGTTATAAGTAGCCACAAAGAAATACTTTACTTGAGTCCAAGGTGTTTATTCCACGAACAGCCAAAGAATGATCTTAAATTCACGTTACATCGGTATTTATACCCACAAAACGACAATCATAAAAACAGAATATCAAGCAAAATTACACAAATATGGCGGGAAACGTTAAAGAGTAAATTATCTTTATATATTTAACGTAGGCGGTAGATAAAAATTACAATAAAAAGTAGAACGGAAATGGTCAAGTGAAAAGAAGCTATCAAATTAAATCTATAAAAATTCAACAGGAAGCTACAATATTTATTTAAATAATTAGAAAGGAAGTTGTCCAATTAAATCTATATAAATTCAACACGAACTCAATATTTATTTAAATAATTAGAAAATTGTAGTTATTGCTGTATTTGAAGTTATCAAGTTAAATCCCATAAGCTAAACAGGATTTTACAATACTTTTTTATATATTTCAACGTGGAAGTGAACGTGTGTCGAAAAATTGGAAACCACAGATTGGATTTGGCTAAAAGATATTGACAAGTTTTGAGATGGATATACTTGCCAAGTTTTGTTTCTATTTTATTCCTTTAATTTAATAACATCGTTCCTTGTTCGTTTTTACTGCCACAAAGAGAAAGCTTACATTTGCACCCTTTTACTGCTTTTAATACCTTTGTTAATGCCCATCCACAAACATTATTTCTTAGGAAGATACCAGGAGTTTCTGTGTCGCCTCCTAAATCCGATCCTAAACAGTTCAAGTGGCTCACTAATGTGCACATTTTCATATTTATTAGTATCTTCCTGGATTTTTTCTTTTTGAGTTATAAAAAACTGCAGACTTTAGGCAAGCATTTACTTCCTCTTCACAATTTACACGAGGTGAATGGTGAGCACTAAAATTGTTTAGAAGCTATTTTTATATGCTCCCTCACGCCCTACACAATCTGGCGACACATTGTGTGCACCCATACTACTGAAATTTCCAAAGAAATTTTCCAGAGGATCCTGGTTGCAGTTTCGAGTCAGGAAATAATCTTGGTAGTATTTCTCATTTAAGGTTTCCCTGAAAAATGGTATCCCTGTATGGTTTTATTTCAATTTTTTAAAGTCGAAACTCGTTTTTCTATTTTGCTTACTCTATCTATACGTAATGAACAGAATTAAATAAATTTTTAGCCTCCTCCCACAGTTTGTGATGTGGAGTTTTTTTTTTTACAGCTCCTGTATAAATTTTGCTATTTTTAACATGAAAAGGTCCACCATCTATGCTATCAAATATTTTACCAGTCATTATAATATAATATACCACAATTTAAACATGTGCGCTCATTTCAAACAGTCTCGTATCGCTCGCCATACTGCACGCTTGTCAAAACTGTCGAAGTGTTCGTTAACAAATTGTAAAAACAATACGTCAAGAACGTTGAAAAAGGATGGGATATCGTATTTTCAGTAAGTGAAAGATTTAATTGATTTGTGTTTGTGGTTTTTATGGCTTAATATCTAAAGTTATATGTGATTTTGATTTAATTTGTCTCAAAACTTTACTCAACGGTCCAAGTATAATACGGCAAATTTCAATGGCCGCTTTGCCAGTGTAAGAACGATGCATTACAGCCTCCTTTTATTTTAGTCGCATACTAAAATGATCTTGTTCTTATTAATGAAGTCGTTTTTTTATTGTCTTTTTTTATTAATAATTTTTTTCACTTTTTTGGATTGAGTTTTTAGCAAATATTTATGCGTCAAGTATTGTAATATCGTTTTTAATTGAGTTCCAAAAGGAGAAGAGGTCATTAATTCGACGGTTTTCTATGTTTTTAAATGTTATATTTATTTATTTATTTTATTTATTATATACTTTATTGTACACCAAAAATTAAATACAAAGGAAACTTAAAACTAAAGCACATACAATGGGCGGCCTTATCGCATTCCGCGATCTCTTCCAGGCAACCTGGGATGGACAGTATTTGCCTGGACATGAAATTGGGGCTGTCGTATAATATAACATAATAGATACACAGATAAATACATAATACGCTATATGTATATTAGATACATAAATACTAAATATACAGACAGTAAAAATAACTGACAGCTATGGACATAATTACAGCGATAGGTAATGTTCTTTGACAAGTTTTTTAAAAGTATTTAACGACTGAGCGCGTCTTACTGGCAATGCATTCCACAGACGGGCAGCCTGTACAGTAAAAGATTTATCCATGAAAGTTGTGGAATGCATCGGCATTTTCAGTCGCAAGTTATCTGATGACCTCAGGTATCTAGTGTGGGAATCGCCGAGAAACTGAAAACGTTTCTTAAGGTAAAGAGGGGTGAAAGGAGAAAAAAGAACATTGTATAAAAGTGAAAGAATTGAGCATTCCGGCGAAGGTGAATTGGCAACCACTTGAGCTTCACGCGAAATTCGGAAACATGGTCATATTTGCGTAAACCGAATATGAACCTGATACAGAAATTTTGAAGCCGCTCAAGTTTATCAAGTTGTTCTTGAGTTAGGTCAAGATAGATGGCATCAGCATAATCAAGGGTGTGAAGAAACAGTGATTGTGCAAGCGCAATCTTGGTGTCAATCGGAAGAAAATTTTGCAGTCTTCTCAACGACGCAGCAGATGCAAATAGCTTCCTGCTAACTTTCTGCAGTTGGGCAGTCCAAGAAAAGTTTTTGTCAATGAATATCCCCAAGTTTTTTACTTTTTCTGAGAAGGGAATAACTGAGTCATCGAAAGAAACTTGGGGAAGAGATGTCCAGTCGATCCTTGAGACCATCCTGGAACTGCCCACGACGATAATCTGCGTCTTTGCAGGGTTGACCATGAGTCCATATCGCTTGCTCCATTGGCATATGCGAGCCAGATCACGGTTGATGGTGATAATTGCCTCATGCAGGTTCCCAAGAGGAGCACGCGAGTAAATTTGTAGATCGTCTGCATATAGATGGTAGGAAGAAGTTAGTTCATTAGAAATTGAGTTAATAAAAATAGCGAAAAGTAAAGGGGATAAAACGCCACCCTGCGGAACCCCGGCAGAAGTACGACACCAGGAGGACAAGGTCTCTCCAAAGCATATACGTTGCCGGCGACCGAACAGGTAACTACGAAACCAGTCAACCACCGATGGAGATATATTAAGAGAGCGTAGAATGCCAAGCAAAACATCGAAATCAACAGTATTAAATGCGTTGCTGAAATCGAGCAATGCCAGGACCGTTAAATTACTGCTTTCCATGGCAGTCCTAATATCTTCAGTAATGTTCAGAAGCGCAGTAGTAGTGCTATGACCAGGACGGAAGCCGGACTGGAAGGGATTGAGGAGATTATTTTTGGATAGGAAAGTACTTAATTGGCTGTGGATTAACCGTTCAAGGACTTTGGACAGGAATGGTAAGACGGATATTGGACGAAATTCAGAAAAGGATGTGGTTTGGTCTTTTTTGGTAAAGGAATGATTTGAGCATCTTTCCATGAATATGGAAAGACACCACTAGATGCAGAAAAGTTGAGGATGTGGCAAATGACGGGAAGGATTACGTCCAGCACTGGGAGTAACATTTTACGGCTAATACAGTCGCTTCCTACTGCATTAGAGGTTATCGATAGTATGCTCTTCTTAACATCACATGCGGAGAATTGACTAAAAACGAATGGAGAATAACTGGGAGTCGGAAGAGAAGAAAGATAATCCAAAGTATTTAATTTTATTGTCCTATCGAAATTGGACGACGCTGTGAAATGATTATTCATTGCATTGAAGTCTAAATCTTTAGGGATTGACTCTTGTCGCGTTTTACCGACTCCCAATGATCTTAGAAAATTCCACACCTTGGATGCGTCCCCATTTTGGACGGAATTATGAATGTGTTGGCGATTAGCATTCCTACATACCATATTACAGCGATTGCGGATTGAAGCATAATTTTCCCTATTTGCATCAGTGGGCCGTCGCTTAAATTTAGCCTTTGCCGCCACCTTTCTTTTCATTAACTTTTTAATCTCATCTGTCAGCCACGGGGCCGGCAAATGTTTAACTTTGACCGCTCGAACTGGTGCGTGACGGTCATAAAGCTCGACAAGCTTATCAGTGAAGATACCAACTTGCTTGTCGACGGACGTGAAGGCAAACAGAGGAGACCAATCTATGTTGCTGGCATCCTCGCAAAGATTGTCAATGTTCATACCACCAAAATTGCGTTGCATGAGAATTTTGGCTTTAGCCTTAGGAGGGCGAATTTTGTATGAGAGATAAATCAAATCATGATAGGAAAAGGCGTCAGCTGAGCACTGACCATGCTTAGCGACGTGATTAGGTGAGGAAACGAAAATCAAATCAAGAAGTGAAGGAGTAGAGTTTGGAAAATGGTGAGTGGCACCTAGTGGAAGAATGGAAAGATTGCTAGAAACTGAAATATTAGTCAGAGAAGCAGAGCGATGATCCTTTTTGAGGAGACAAGTATTAACGTCACCCATGATTATACTATGACTGTAAGAAGGAATCAAGATTTCTAAGAGTTTTTCAAAAGATGAAAAGAAATTTATCCGTAAAGAGGGACAGTAATAAACACCAAGGAGTAGTTTCGAATGGTGCAGTTCGACCTCAAGAAAGAGGTGTTCACCAGCATTTGATGGCGGTGGCTGTGTTGATACATTGATAACAGAGAAGGGAATGTGCGCACGGAGATATATGGCAACACCACCACCACCGCCAACAGTCCGGTCGTTTCTGATGAGCACAAAGCCGGGAAGAGAGAAACTATTCGAAGGGAGACAAGGTTTCAGCCATGATTCGGAAATAAGAATAGCATGAATGTTTTTACAGTCAAAGCTTGCCAGCATATCGTGGAAAGGAGCCGGAATACTTTGGGCGTTAATATGAATAACGTTAAAATTCTGAGGAACATCAGAGAACTGCGCTGTAAGACTGTCTGCAAGAGACGGAATACTCACGAAACTGTCATCATCACTTGTTACAGAGAAAAAACTATTTCTATCACTGCTAATATCGACAGTCATAAATAATATATAAAATTATATCTAAAAAATAGTTATAAACACCAAATACATGGTTCACCTGCTGGATTGCGCTAATAAACTTATTAAATAAAATTAAAAATTACATGCAGTCCGGGTAGTTAAAAAATAGAAGAAAATCGTACATTTTAAAAACGAGAAATAACACATAAAACAATATATTTAAATTGCCAATGTCAGTACACCGCTACCTAAAACGGAACGCATACATGGAGATTTGACACTGACAGTAAGTTTAAAAAAACTAGATTATGTCAAAAACTTATTGCAATGTAAACAAAAATATGAAGTTAATACAAATGAAACACAATGTTACCCGGACTTTGAGTAAACATTACAATATCACCTCTTTAAGGCTGCAGTACGCTTAAGCCTAGTAGTCTTCGCAGCCGCTGCGGCCGCCGGCACAGCCGTTTTTGGATCGCATTGCAGAGGCTCACTCAGTGTCAGAGGAACAGGCGCTAACTTGTCCAACTCGGCGAGGGTTTCGACTCGGTGTCGCGTATCATCAGGACCAAGAATATATACGCAGCCCGCCTTAGTCCAGCTTCTCGTGACGCCGCATCTTTCCCTCGCAGCCAGAAACACATCGTGCCGCCCCTTTGTGAGGAACTCGGACATGGTGACGCCTGAAGCCCTTAATTTAGTTTTGGAGTACCAAAGTTTATCCCTCACCGCAAGACTGGCTACCTTGAAAAGGATAGGCCTGGTTTTACTAGGCACCGCTCGCCCCATCCTGTGACATCGGTTGATGTCAGCAACGGTGAAGTCGCTCAGCTGTAGTTTGTCACGGACCACCTCAGCAATCACCCTGGCAGTATCCTCCTTCTGCTCTTCAGCAACTCCATGCAACAGCAGGATCTTCCTTCGGCTGCGCATCTCGATTTGGTCCACACTTCGTGCCAGCAAACCCACTTGTTGTTGAAGACTGTTGAGAGCCTCTGTGATGAATGTTCGGAACATTGTGAACTCCGTAGCGAGGCTGGCAGCTGTGATGGGTGTTTGAGGAGTCTTATTTAGCTCTTCCTCAAAGTTATAACTGTTACCGACAATTTGGTTAATCCGGTATTCTATAGAATAGCTAGGCAATGTGTAGAATACCTAAAACATTCAGGTAATGTATGAAATATTATTCATTTTATACTTTGCCTAGGTATTCTATACAATACCGAATACGCAGCAAGCAATGTGTGTAAAAGACAATAGCTGGGAAAGAGAAGACGTAACGCGTAACACTAAGTTCACACGACGACATAAATTTCTTAGCCTGATCTGATTTTTACAGGATACGGTTTAGTCACAATACAATTTATAATAATATGAATGAATTTCGTGCATTCTATTTTAAGATCCGACAAATAACCGAAACAGGCAAAACTTAAGATCCGATCGTGTTGTGCGTAACTGATCATAAGTCCGTAGGTGATACGGAGTAGAATACGCCCGCAACTAAGCCCGAAACTACGGACTTTGGGCTTAGAGAGTAGCCCCCTAGATTCAGTCCCACGTCACGAAACCGAATATATGGTTTAGTAGCTTTCAATATTTATAAAATTTTCATTTTTTTTTTGCATACATGTTGAGAATTACGCGGCAGGGTGTTCTTAAGGGGGGCAATTTTTTATTAATTTTGCGATAGGACACACCGTTTTCGAGATACAAGCAAATTTAAAAAAAAAAACTGTTTTGCAATTGAAGTCAAGGGGTTGGCAGTGTCAGAGCGCTTTCCTGCAAAAAACCGAATTGCGTATTCACGCGGTGATACGCCACTCGGTTTTTTTTTTCAGAAGTGCAAAACCGAATGCCGTGTGATCAGAGCATTCGGTTCTTTCGTATACGAACGGTAAAAATCAGAGACGACAAATCCTGTCTCCGTGTGAACGTAGCGTCACTTGTCGAAAATATGTATATCGTATCCATATCGTAGAATTAGCCAATTCATTAAATCTCAACCTCAAACCTAAGCTCGACATGTGCTACCCAAAAAACATATTTACGCTTATATAACAGTATAATTATGGGTTGAGAACACAATTTACTCAACGCAACTCTTAAAACACTAACTCAATGTCAAATAAAAAAACATATTTGTTTCCACTCCATGCCTTGTTCTACTGACTTACTTCGGTCGTAAAATTGTATGGCTTTTTGTACACTACTTTGTAAAAATAACTTTAAGCGATCCGTGTAAGGTTGAATTTGCAAAAAAAATGTTTATAGTATAAGTACACACTCACACATGACACTTCATACATGTCAGTTTTTGACGACAGTTTCGAGTGTTGCATTTGTTCGAGATTGTGCATGGGTTTTTATATATCAATGCTATAATTGCATTGATTCTGTCGTATAAATATGGACCAATGAAAATGAAGAATCTCCTAATGAACGATGTTTTGGTAACGTGTGTCCGTTTACTCACTGCATGTTTTCTTCGTTTTCTTCGTATGGGTCCAGCCAACTTCTTTCTTTTTGCTAAACTCTAATAACCACTTCGTGGCACCCATTTTCATTCGTTACAAAGCATCAAGGAGAATTCGAGAAGTAAACTCCATTCCGGAAAAAGCGTTTAAAAAATGTTTTGATGATTGGATTATTCGTTGGCGTAAGTGTATCGTTTCTAAAGGAGCATACTTTGAAGGTTATAAAATAAATTTGGATGAATAACTAACATTTTGTATATTATTGATCTTTTTCCGGTACTTTCTTGACAGAGTAGTATATGTACTGCTCTACATATTCTAGTTCAACTCCATCTAGTATGAATTTTATTTTTTGCTGTTTGACATTAATTTTTCTTTTGCTTAGGTTCATGTGCAAGCTTACTTAGCTTGTGTTTGCTTTCTATATTCAGTTGACATATCATTTTTTCTAGCTTCTTTTGAGTTTCTGCGAAGACTACGATGTCGTCAGCAAATCTTAGATGGGTGAGGCGTGTGTTGTTGATTCGGGACGCCTTCCGAGACCTAGTTTCAGTTTGGAGAATATGCACTGTAGGACCGCAACAAATAATTTTGGCGATAGCGGGTCTCCTTGCCTGACACCTCGGGCTATTCTGATATTGTCACCTTGAGATTCTTATTAACTCTGCTCACACTATTCTGATATATGACATGGCTCAGAATTGAGATGGGCCTGTTATTCTTAAGCAGGGCATTGTCGTCTCTTAACGAAGAGTAGCACCATACCTCTGCTCCATGCCTGTGGCGTTGACTCGCAGCTTGTGTTGCAAAATAAGAAGAAACAATTTTGTGTTTAATAACTACTTCTTAAAATAAAAAAATGTAATAAACTTGCTTTGCATAAAAATATGGCGTATTCTTTTAAACTTAAAAATAACGCTTGACACACTCGTTGTCTCCCCCCACTATAGTTTTCTATGTGTGGATACTATGAAATACACTAAAACACGGACAACTAAGACCTAGACCCAAGGTACCATTCAAATATTAATAAATATTGAATAATACGTAGTAGAGCAGCTTTCCGACCATGTCAAATTTTTACTCTTAGTAGGATGATTGCGGGAACTGTGGGGAGCCCGTGTGCAAACGCTCGGTGCGTGGACTCGCCGTACGCGATTCTTATATTGTGCACTAGAAGACTCGGCTCCATTGATATATAAAAACCCAAGATACACACTCAGCATCTCAAAAACGTCCGCATAAAACAAGTGCACAATTTAAAATTGTGCGCTAGTTTCAACAGTCTCGCATCGCTCGCCATACTTCACTGCTTTGTAAAAACAACTTTAAGCGATCCGTGTAAGGTTGAATTTGCAAACAAATTTTTTATAGTATAACTACACACAACTCACACATGACACTTGATACATGTCAGTTTTTGACGACAGTTTCGAGTGTTGCATTTGTTTGAGACTGTGCATCTTGGATTTTTTATATATCAATGCTCGGCTCTTAAGGCTCTCGCGGACTCTTAATCGGTAACTCTTGGGCCTTTCTCCTTACATTCAAATCTAGATCGAATTAATACATGCCTTTATCATTTTCTTTTTTCCAAAACATAATTACTTAAAAAATTATGACAATCCAAAAACTCGTAAAAACAGCTCGTTTTTACCGCCATGTTCAGATGACTATCAGACAAATTTGATAAGTATTTAACAAAATAAAAAGTAATAAAATATAGAAAGTCTTCTTCTAAATTTTGATATATATTTTTTATAGATCAGTCCAGTTTTGAAGAAGAAAACAGCGGAATACAAAATGTCTTTTGGTCAAGATTTTTATAGGTAAAATGAGCCTCTGCTGCAGTTGTCGCTTTTGCACTTTTTTCGATAGGGCACAGTGCGACGCATCGGCGATAGTTTCTTCAAATACCTATTTTTCAAATTCCTCGGGACTAGAGTCCCCTCTTAAGAGTCATTTCACGTTTTCGCGCAATTTTATAAGATTTTAATCTCACGACTTACAGATCTGAAAGCGACAACTGCAGGTTGTCGCTTTCGCACTTTACTTGATAGGGTACAGTGTGACGCATCGGCAATAGCTTCTTTAAATACCTATTTTTCAAATTCCTCGGGACTTGAGTCCCCTTTTACTAAAAAAAAACTCTAAAACCAGGCGAGTGCACTGGAAAGGCACTGCTAGACAATTTTCCAGTCTCCTTCATAAAATGGGGAATGCAGAATACCCTGAAACTGGGTGCAAATTACAATTGCAATAAATCTTGCTTTTGATGTTTCGTCGGTTGACGATCTAATAACCCAAATATACCCGGACGTCCAGAACCTACTTAGTTAACCTATTATTTATCGTGGGACATATCAAATAAAAGGGACTGTGTGGATTTTAATTACATTTTTTTCGTAATTTTAAAATAAAAGGTTTTGAAGTTTTTCAAGAAATTAGACGAAAAATGTCCATGCCCCCCCCCCCCCCTTATCTCCGAAACTACGGAGCCTAAAATTTTGAAAAAAATGGAGATAATACATCTTTACCTATAGATTACAGAGAAACCTATAAGAAGTCTAGTGTTAAAAAACCATGTTAAAAAAAATCGTGCCCTTTGGACGCGAGTCCGACTCGCACTTGGCCAGTTTTTTTTAAGGATAGGAAAGCATCAAATGACTCCTCCCGCTCCACCCGGAACAGAAGGGAGTGTCAGACTCTTACTGACTAAAACCCATCCTCCTAATGCCCTTTAAGTTCCAGGGGCCGCGGTGACTCTCTCGAACAAATTCCACAACCTCAGCAACCGCATTGGGCCCGCGTGGTGGATTACGGCCCATTCCCTCTCCTAGAGAGGAGGCCGAGTCCCAACAGTGGGAACATTATAAGGCCGACTATGCTATGCTATGCAGCAACCGCACGTTCACATAACCACTGCATACAGTGGTTATGTGAATGTTCGATTTCGACACCTTAGAAATAAAACGATCAGGCTTCTACTTCTAATAACACTTTGTTGACGTCGATCGAAGGATCAGGATACCAGTACAAATCAGTGGACACTGTAGTGCATAATAGGGAACATGCAATATTTCTATTATTGCTTGAATTTTAAAGAACTCCGTCTAGAATAGACAACCACATAAATAAGAAATGAAAACTAATGTATTGCCAAAATTGCGTTTTTAAACAGACAGTTTAAAATTTCGCGCGAAAACGGACGATGACGTCGGTCCTGTCTACCACTGGTCAAGAACTGTCACGAATCGAAAGTCATAGAACAAGATCCCAGTGCTCCCAGAACTTACGTAATTTCTCAGAAAACAAAATAATTGTGGAACAGAATAGTGTTAGTATGTAGGTATTTTGAACATACGCATAACTGCTAGCTTGGGCCTACCTACGCGATGGCCAATTTGTAAGTATCATCATCAAAAACTCGCTATAAAACGACGAGATCATTTACATAGTCACTTTAGTAAAAAAAAAGGTTTTATTGGGTCATGTTTAAAAAACCTTTTCTCAGATAACTTTGACACACAATTTTTCAAAAAAAATGTGCTATATCACCCTAGGCAAGTTATTCAAAAAAATGGCCCATTTAATCAAGATTTCAAAATGGTATAACACTTGCTACTTATCATTCCATAAAAATATTATCAATGTTATCAACCATTTGTGAGGTGCTTACTGTTAGACAGCTCTACATATTAACTATAATTTTGAAGCAACATTAAGAATTAGCATATGACTCCAACATTACACATAGGCGTAGAAAACAATTAGTGTGTACTCGTAAACATAAACCGGAAACTTCTTTTAATAAAAGATTTTTTTTGTATTTCTGGGTCTCCATGTCTATAATAAATTAAACTAAATTTTGGATATTTACTCGCTTAATAGGGTTCGTTGCAAAGACATGGTGAAAAAGTATTTATTGACATTAACTTATGATGACACAGAAACATTATTTACCGTACTGAGGTAGCAGGGTCCTTTGTGCAATTTCTAATTCACTCTTCGTTACTCTATATCGACTCATACACTCAAATAATCACACCAGCTTACTCCGCACGTATCATTTTATACATCATCACACAACACTCACCTCCCTTTACACTCTCACTCACTTCTCATCACACATACTCAACAACTAATTTAATTTTTATTTTTAAGTTTTGTTTTTCTTGTACAATTCAAACAATGCTGTACTCGTTAGCATAATTTTGTATGCAAATATTATTCCGTGAGATTTGGCGCTGTATACCGAGATACAGGTTTTTACCTAGTTCGGTTACAGAGGCACTTACTATACTGTATTGTAATTATAATTATAACACTAACTTACTCATTTTAAGTCTCTTTTGTACAAACTTCTCCCGGGAGATCAGGTCCGTGGGGTCGCTACAGCCCAACAGTTCGCCACAAAACTGCCTTGCGGAAAGTATCGCATAGTTGCGTATAGTTATTTAGGATTACATTTAAAAAAAAACACTACAAAATTGGAAAATTTGTGATCACAGGACCTAAATAGGGTGTTGATTTTCAACATTTTCAAAAGTATTCCTATTATCACTTAACCAAGTAACATGGAATTTATTTTTTATTTAACCTGCACTGGTATAACCTAGCCTATCGCCACGTACCCGCTTGAGTTTGAGTTTCGGGACACCCTGTATATAAACTTCTTCCGTTACTGACTGATTTAGTGACTGACAGACAACGCACAACCAAAACTACTGGTCGTAGAAAGCTGACATTTGGCATTTAGGTTTCTTGGAGAGTGTAAGGGAGTACTAAGAGATAATTTCTCGAAATTCCTACGATAGCGGGAAAAAATGGGATATGCGCGTACGAAGTCGCGGGCAAAAGCAAGCGTTTAAAAAAAAATCGTCCCAAAATTATTACGGGAACGGGAAAAATGACATATGCGCATATCCGAAAGTAACCGTTAGTTTTTTTGTTTGTTAATCCGTAGATACGAAAGTAACTCTGTCACGTGTGTGTGTTTGTTACCTCTACAAGTCTTAACCTTGGTTCACGGGTAGACCACGTCCTGGAATCGGACATATACTTTTCAAACTGGGAGTCACTTGGGATAATTTTCGATTTCAGAAACTAGTTTATTATCAGTACTTAAAAACAAATAAACTGGCAGAAGCTAGTTTATTATCAGTACTTAAAAACAAATAATCTGACATAGGTACATGTTGTGCACATGGCACGGCTACGATGAAGCAACTTTATTTTCTATAGATGCAACTGTACTTTGCCGACTGCCGGCAGACACGCAGTTTGATGTCGTAATTTCCACGATGTCGGCGTCTGGTGGGACGACCCCATACGCAACATAGCATTATGTCTGACGCAACTATTACCCGCCATTAACATTCACTACCAACTGATATTGTGCCCCTTAAAATTACCATTCGTGAGTACTTGACCTTGTTCCTTCAAACTTTTTTTAGAAACTTGACACACTTGTTTGTTACGAATTCAATATTATGACATGATGACACAATTTCGACAAACTCACTAAACGCGCACTGATTACATAGTGAGACATTTCGTCAAAATGCTTAATGGGATAATTTAGTAGGTATGGTGAAAGTTAGGCCGTGGGCACGAACACAGCGGGCGTGGTGTGGCAGCGGCGGTGGCGCGGGCGCAGCGCGTTCGAATGCATAGATTTATATGGAACTGTTCACAAAGGTAGTGGCGTGGGAGCGGCGCGGCGGCGGCATAAGCGCAGAAGAGAAGAGAAGAGATGTGAAGAGTTGGATTTTTTTTACTCGAGTTTATATGGCTACTGACTCGAGTCGCAACTCGATTTGACTCAACTCTGTGTCTCCTGTACGGAGAGAGAGAGGATTCGGGGAGCTCGATTCAACTTGACTCGAGGCGCATAGTAATAATAATGAGAGCGAGCCCGACTCAGACCGAGTTCTATTTACATGCATTGCATCTCACTCAACTCGCATCGACTTGAGTGAGATCAAAGCATGAATTACCATGATGTAACTTACACCAAAGGGCGCGCGCGAGCCGCGCGGTGTGCGTTCGATCGAACGAGTTGATTGATGAGGACTCTAGTCGGTAAATCTTGGACCTTTCTCCATACAAAAGTATTCCGCTGTTTTCTTTGTGGATAATGCTGCTAGAGCAATGATTTTTTCCGAAAAATCTTTATCGAATTAAGACGTGCCTCTGTCATTTTCTGTTTTCCAAAACAAAATTACTTAAAGAATTATGACTATCCAAAAACCCGTAAAAACTGCCCGTTTTTTTACAGCCATGTTCAGACGACTATCAGACAAATTTGATAAGTTTTTAACAAACAAAAAATAATAAAAGCATAGATATAGTCTTCTTCTAAGTATTGATATATAATTTTTATAGATCAGTCCAGTTTTGAAGAAGAAAACAGCGGAATACAAAACGTCTTTTGGTCAACATTTTTATAGATAAAATCAGCCTCTGCTACAGTTGTCGCTTTCGCACTTTATTTCGATAGGGTACAGTGCGACGCATCGGCAATAGTTTCTTCAAATACCTATTTTTCAAATTCTTCGGGACTAGAGTCCCCTCTTAAGAGCCATTTCACATTTTCGCGCAATTTTATAAGATTTTTATCGCTTTTTTACGATCTTAGGTAATATTCAGAAATTTTAAAATACATGTATAAAGATAGACCAATCTTTGATCTTGTTCTTTTATGGAGCACATTTCCAAAAAACAACTACATCATCGCAGAGGCAAATTCCTACTCCAAAATCTATCAATAATATTTATAAAATTTGGGTGAAAAATCACGGAAAGCATCAGATATAAATATCTTTTAATATACATTATGTACCATTTTCTCGATTTTTGATAACATTAATCTGTAAAAAAATAAAAACCGAGACCAATTTTTAGGACTTATATCGCATTTTTTTTTTGCTTTAATAAAGCACAAATTCAAAATTTATACTGATCAAAGTAAACTATGTTCTTTGAAGAATCCATTTTTTTTTTAAATTGATTCTTTTAATTAGAAATAACATTGTTTTTAAAACTACTCTAAATTGCAATAAATTACGATGCGCAAACGGGCACTGATCCGTAAGGCGCAAAGACGTACGGCGTGAGTGCCCGTGGAGGTAGGGCCTGTGTCACTTTTTCCCGTGTCCCGACTGTCGAGCGCTCGTATAGTAAACCCGTTATTACACTAAGACTACAAGTTTTTGATCTTCGGTATTATTAAAAGATTTATTTATTTTAAAGTAAATATTATTTTAGTATTTTGTAGAATAATGACGTTATTTTGTTTTATCAGTTTAAGCAATGGGGCGCAAAAATTCTGTTTATCATTGTATCAAAAATTCGCTGGCAAAGTACTATGCCAATTCAGACTTTAAAAGTTTCTGGAAAAGCACTAAGAAATTGAATCCTAGGCCTGGTATTCCTGTGAGTATCGACGGGGTTGCCAACCCAAAAGATATTGCAGAGTTGTTCAAAACCCAGTTCGCCACACGGTCTTCCTAGGGACCACCATGCAGGGAGCTCGATGCTCTCCCCAAAGGCGAAGAGGTACCAACGGTGGTCTTGGCGAAAGAGGTTAGGATCATAATTAAAAATATGGTTAGACGAAAATCCCCAGGGCACGACGGGCTGAGCATCAAGCACCTACAGCATCCGGGTGCACACTTACCGCGAGTACTCGCGCTATTATTCAACTTGTGTCTGTCTCATTCATACTTGCCCTCGGACATGATGCGAGCCCTGGTTGTGCCAGTTGCCAAGAATAAGACTGGAGACTTATCGGATGGGTTAAACTACAAGTCAATGTCACTGGCCACCGTCATAGTTAAAGTACTCGACAGCATGCTCAACTCACATCTAAATAAGCATGTCAAGATTCATGATGCCCAGTTCGGTTTTCGGGCAGGACTGTCAACGGAGACGGCCGGATTCTTAGTCTGAAGCACACTGTCAAGTATTACACAGATAAGCAAACACCAGTCCACGCGGTTTTCCTGGACCTATCCAAGGCCTTTGACCTAGTCTCTTATGATTTACTCTGGCAGAAGCTATGTGACACAACACTGCCTCCAGTGCTCGCATCTCTCCCTCAAGTACTGATACCTACACCAAGAGACTCGGGTGAGATAGGTAGGGTAGCTTTTGGAGTCCTCTGTCCTCGCCCTTGCTCTTTGGTTTGTATATGAACGCCTTCGCGTCGAGTGACTCAGCAGCATGCTTGTCGGCTGTTATGTGGATGGCGTTTGTTTTAATAATCTGAGGCGGACGACATAGTGCTGCTGGCTCCCTCGATTAATGCTCTCCGAAAGTTACTGGCCGTGTGTGAGTCGTACGCGGAGTCTTATGGGTTGATATACAACACCAAAAAGACAGAGTATATGGTCTTTAGAGGACCTAGCACGAATATTTTTGACGTATAGTAACGTTACGTAAAATTTTACCATAACTACAATACTCGTTTCGCACATAATATTTATTTGAATTAGATACTATATTCATCTTTTTGAATGATATAAATTGTGTATGTCCTATAAAATTAAATCAAAATACTATGTGGTTATAATGTTTCACATTCAAAATTCACTTACGTTAACGCCTTCTGGTCTAATGCCAGGTGTCCAGCTACGGTCCCTCACTTGATACTTAAAGGTCACACAATAAACAGGGTGTATAAATTTAAATACTTTGGCCATCTGGTAACAGATACCCTGAATGAAGATTTAGATTTGGAGAGGGAGCGCAGAGCATTGTCAGGCCGGGCGAACATGCTGACCCGCAGGGTCTCTCAATGTGCAGACGTAGTTAAAATAGCCCTTATATATAAAAATCAGCCATATAAATTTAAGTTAAGTAACTCTTACTTTTAGTTACCCTTCTTACCTGATACCTGTCCAGGTGTCACAAGGCGAGCTCTACAAGCACGCAAGTATTCAAAGAACATTAGACGCTACTAAAACCTAAGGTTTCATCTACGTGAAAATAAGTTATGTTTGATCGCTCTGGGATCTTACTCGATGTAAGCGTATTAATAAATAAAATTAATTATTAACAAACCAATCAAAATAAATATTATTTTTTTAGAAATTTTGACCTTGGCCTTACAATTTAAATCTTTATTTTTAAATCTTGGTGTAAAAACTGTAATCCTGCACATGATCCCGAACTCGCCTAGGCAGAAACTGGTCATCTTCTTTAGCTTGAACCTTTCTTTAATAAACTTCCGGATAGGATATTATGGCAGTTTCTTTGAACAAAATAATTGTCATTTGTTACATTCAGGCCACATTTCCGTGACTTTATTTGGCGTTTAGTGCTATTTTCCCAAGTCACTATATCGATTATCGAAGGCGCTTAGGATAAATCATCCAAACGAGTGTCGCCTAACATTGTCGCTTAACCTTTTTTTCCCTCACGATACATTTAATGAGTATAGGGGTTAGATACAAAGCTAATCCTTTGATTTACTCAAGTTTCAAAATTCACCCATATTGCTTTTAAATATGTCTCTACGAAATGACAATTTTAATTAAAATAAATCACACTCCACACACCATTTATACCTTCATATGGTCCTAATTTTACTAACAGGAGGAAACGTCATAAATGAAAACAACTCACTAATTCACTTCCAACCTAAATAATTTAACTCCACCATTCGTTTTATTTTAGTTGAATAAAAAGAGCATACCTGTGAGTTTTCTGTTCATCAAGTGGAACCAACATGATATAACCGGCTATTGGTTAGTGACTATAACGTACAAGGAAATTGTAATAAATTAATTCTAATAATCTATGAAAAAATATAATCAGCTCTATTTAACAACACGAAAGCACATTATGATAAATTCTTATAAAATTATACATAAGACCTTTTTTTACTATTTATAGGCTCGCGTTTGACCACTATCTCACCTGATGGTAAGCGATGATGTGGTCGAAGATGGAGCACGCTTGCCTAGAAGTAACCTATTCACTCTTGACTTAAATACTTCCAGGTTATAGCTATCAGGAAACACAGACTCCGGCAGGGAATTCCACTCCTTAGCTGCACGCACTATGAATGTGTTCCCAAAACGTTTTGTGCGCGTGGGTGGGATGTCCACCATGTACCGGTGGCGCATAGCCGTTCGTCTTGTGGTCCGATGATGGAACGGGTTTGGCGGAATCAAATTATGCAATTCCGTCGCACATTCCCCAAAATGCAACCGGTAGAAAATCGACAGGCTAGCAACTCGTCGTCGATGCTCAAGACTTTGAAGCTTCGTCGCAACGAGCCTATCATCGCCGATGATCCTCTTGGCTCGTTTCTCATTTGACTCAAGGGCATCAAGCTGGTATCTGGCAGATCCGTCCTAAAGATGAGAGCAGTACTCCATACATGATCGAACTTGCGCTTGATAGAGTTTGAGCAGCTGTTCCGGCGTGAAGTACCGTCTCACCTTTGCTAAGATCCCCAACTTCTTTGCAGCCACTTGAGCTTTTGCCTCTATGAAAGGGCCAAAATTGAGGATAGATGTTAATGTAACCCCAAGAAGCTCAAGTTGGTCGGTTATCGGCACGGTTGCACCTCGGAAAGATGGAGCTGGGTGGAATTGGCCCCGTTTAGCGGAAAAGAGTCACGCTTGGGTCTTAGCAGCATTGAATTTGACCAGATTGGCATCGTCCCATTCTGAGACGGCCTGTAAGAACACGTTCAAGCGCTCAACCATAGCTTCCCGGAGAGACCGAATCTGCGACCCACCAGTTCGTGCGTTGGACATGTATCTTTCAGCAACAGTGCTGTCGTCTGCATACCCAAAGGTACCGGGTTTAAGCAGATCATTAATATGCAGCAAGAACAGTGTTGCCGAAAGCACCGTCCCCTGAGGAACGCCAGCATTAATATCCAGCAGTCCGGACGAGCAGCCATCAGTGACCAAATCGTCAGTGAAAAAGTCCAATCACACTATCCGGCGGGCAGACCGAAGGAAGGAAGCTTACTAATAAGGCTATCGTGCCAGACCCTGTCGAAGGCCTTCGAGATGTCAAGGGAGACCGCTAGTGCCTCCCCTTGCTTCTCTATGGCCTCACTCCATATGTGAATGGTATACGCAAGAATATCCCCAGTAGACCGATTTCGGCGGAATCCGTATTGTCGGTCACTAAGGACATCATTCGCTTCTAGGTATGCCAGGAGCTTATGATTCAGCACGCGTTCCATACTCTTACAGAGTATGGACGTTACTGAGATAGGTCTATAATTCGACGGGTCAGCTCGACTACCTTTCTTGGGCACGGGCTGCACGTTAGCTTGCTTCCAAGCCTTTGGCACTTTTCCAGTCTCATACGAAAGCCGAAATAGGCGTGTCAAGATCGGAGACAACTCAGGCGCACAAATCTTCAGCACAACCGCCGATATCCCGTCGGGGCCACTAGCCTTGTTCACGTCTAGGTTACGCAGTACCCTACGGACGTCCCTCTGATGAATGCGAATGTTCGACATACTCTACTTGCATCCAGCAGGAGAAGCAGGGGGCTCCGCGCCACCAGGATCCAGACGTGAAGATTCCGCAAACAAAGAAGCAAACAGGTTCGCTTTCTCCTCAGCGAAGTGGGCCAGCGTCCCGTCGGGTTTCAGCAGTGGTGGTAGTGAGGGGCGGCAGAAGTTCGATTCGACCGACTTAGCCAGGGACCAAAAAGCCTTGCTACCTGCTGGGTATGAAGAAAGTTTGTTCCCTATTCGGCTAATGTGGTCAAATCGAGCCCTCCGCAACAACTTGCAGCCGGACTTGGCAGCCCTGTTGAAGGCTCTCTTCTTCTGACTCACATCAATTGCTTTGCGCGTACGAGCGTCGACCCATGCTAGGTACGCCGCGTGCTTAGGCGCATCAGCGCGATGGTACTCGGCACCAAACCATGGACGAGCTTCGCCAGACATTGTTACGTCAGAGAACGGAATGTAGTACTCCATTCCCCTCCGCAACACATCCGTCACGGCGTCCGCGCACGATGAAGCATCAGTCGAAGAAAAGCAAGTAGGCTGCCAAGGGTAACATGCGAAGAAAGATCGCATGCCATCCCAATCTGCTGACCTGTATCGCCATACCCGCCGGGTGCCTCTTGGGCTAGGATCGGGCGGGGAGTAGACGGACACAGACTTCACCAGACAGTGGTCCGAACTACCCAGTGGTGAAGAAATCGTCACCGAGTAGCGGTCTGGATCAGTTGTCAGCAAAAGGTCCAAGCAATTGGCAGTGTGCAATCAACATCCGGCACCCTCGTTGCCCCCTGGACCAGCTGGGTAAGATTTAACGTTAGCGCTAGCTTTCGCGTCTCTCGTCCAGCATGGTCTGTGCACTGGTATGGGAAGAGCCACTCCTGATGGTGGGCATTGAAGTCCCCCAGTAACACCAATTGGGCAGAAGGGTACCGCTGCTGAGCCGCATCCGCCGCCTCACTCAGGTGCTGTGTGAGCCCAGTTGTCTCCAAATCACTGCTGTGCGAACGGCAGACACAGGCGTATACAATTTTGTCCAGGCCTGTGTCCACTATAACCCACAGCGTTGAGAACCTGGAGTCTTCAAGGTTTCGGAGACGCCGATAGCAGATGTTGTCACGGGCGTACACACATACGCCCGCGCGTGGTCTAAAGTGGTGCTCCAGGGTAAACCCTGGGTAAGACAGATATGACACGTCTGACGGACATCCGATCTGCGTCTCCGACAGAAATAAGAGCGCTGGTTTCTCCGTCTCGAGGTGGTGATGGATTGCGGCGAGATTTGAGTGCAGACCTCGTATGTTGGAGAGGTGCACTTTGTGCAAGAGGGAGTGCTGCCGCTGTACAGCTTTTCTCTTATTTTTCCTGTTCATTCTGTTATTTGAGTGAAGGAAGGGGAGGAGAAGGAAGTGAAATAAGGTTCCATGCTGCTAACCTTCAGCTATCACGCTACCCTCCGCGACTAGTCTCCCGATACGCCCATGTCAGCGCAAGCCTGGTTGGTCTGCCTGCATTGGAACAACTATTTCGACCCAACTCCTCTGAATTGGCTACACTGGGCATTGTACCGGAACGCGGCTAGGCCGCTTGGCGGTACGTCTTTGCCCAGTGGGTGATCACAAGCCATCGGCCAAAGCCTACCACCAGTTACTGTTACCTGATTGGCACCACCCGGGGACCACGTGTAGGGTCTAACATTAGGTAATCTCCTACGGTTTAAGTAAATCAGTCTTTATTTTATCGGACTTTTTATGTCTTTTTTATTTTGTCGTTCTTATATGGTGTCTTAGGTGATGTAGCAGCATCAATACCAATACAAGAAAAAAAATAACCAACGGAGCAAATCTACATCGCAACAAAAAACTAGCAGCGAACTACTACGTCGAAATCCTGCATCGCGTAAGCAGAGTTTACCGTGCACCGTGCGATTTGAACATATAATCAGCCCGAATATTAACTAGGCAGTAGCCCGTCAGGCACAATAACCGTCTGGCCGGAGGGTCCTGCCTTTTCAACAGGTTTGCGGGACTTTACTCTCTGTACCGCATACCTCTATAACATAATGAAGAGTATTCTATTCTATTTTGCAAAATTACACAAAACAACAGTTACAAATTGTAAGTTGTTCGCGACGGGTCGTAACATATAGTTTTATATAAAACTCGCGTATATACGAGCTTATGTTATAGAATAAGATAGTTATAGTATGAGTACTTATTTAATCAAATTAAATTTATATTTTGTTGTCGTTTTCCCCAAGACACATAAGATGTTCTTGGGGAAATTATTTTCTTTAAATAAATAAATAGATACACACTCCCCTACACATTCCTAGTAAACCCCCAAAAGGTATTTTGCTATAACAGGTAATGGTAAAGAAGGTACACAGGTATTGAACATTTCAGACATACCGACACAGGACAGTTACACAAAAAGGTAACAGGGTGGAAAGAAAAACCGCCATTTACAGACACCTACATTTACTAAATATACAGAAAATCTAGGTATTCAGACTTTAGATAATCGGCACTTGAAACCTAGCGCTGAGCTCTATTCAGATATAAATACATCTTTAGGGTCAGATAAAGCACCAAGCCACAATTTAAGAAAATGTAAAAACACAGACTTTTCCCCTCCCGGGTTTCGGCTCTTATAGGGCTTCCACCCTTAAAGACACACAACTTTCAAAGCCACCCGGCTTTGAAAGTTGTGTATCTGGATAGAGGGACGATGCACCTGCCCTAAGATATATAGCACAACAGCCCTTAAGGCACAGTTTTTCGGGAAGTCAACCCTAAATAGTAGTCAAGTTCACACTTATAGATAAATTCGGTAGTTAAATGCAACCAGCCCCTCAATGGACAGGGTTGAAGGGTTGATTTTCATCCCATTCGACGGGGAATTTTGGGGGCTTTACAGAGAGGTGCATCAACCCCTATCCAGATATAGCAAAAATGTATGTCAGTTATAGTGGAACTCACAGTTAAAATAAAACTTAAACAGTTAGCGATTTATGGGCCTCGTTACGGTAAAGTTAAATAGAACGTTAGTAAACAGATAGAAAATAGAAATTTGTAGTTATTGGCAAGAAAAATATTGAACTTGTTAACTAAATATAGTAAAAATAGCCGCGAAAAGTTTCCCTTAAACCGCTAGCTGCAGTGTTAACAGTAAATTCTGCATCTTCATTTATCCCTGGTAAGCCACAGCCAGTACAAATAGCAAGAAAGAAGAACGGGTTGTCTATTGTTCTTCAAACGGGTTGTCATTCCCGAATTTCATTTAACCGAATTTCATTTGCCCGAATGTTTTGTTTGCCCTAAAAGACATATGACATACTGTTAATTGCCCGAAACTTAGATATCATAAGATACGAGTGCCATACGTATTGTTTTTCATTTTTTAAGTACCATAATAATTATCAAACACAATATTTAAACGCCATAATGATTATTAGACATAACATAAAATATTCTATGCATGGTTGATGGTGGGCTTGGTCGACCTTGAACAGAAAACTTCACGCAAAGTCACGAGCGGATGCACGTATAAAATAATTATAACGTTTCAGGACACCATTATGGCTCAAAAACTACGGGCATCTGATATCATTGGCAAAGCATTACGTAAATTTAACGTAAACTTCCATATTCGATCTTTTGTCATACCTAAGAGTAGTCTTTAGGTACGAATGACTGTATAGTGTAAGACTTATGTACCAGACGGGCGTGATCGACTGGAACGGGGGTGTGTTTGGGGTAGGTCTATCCTTCTTATATTTCTTCGATGTGAAATGTGACCACCCGACTGCGTACAGCCGCGCTGACGTCCTGTACCTGTATACTGAGGTTCCCGTACCACACGTGTAACGTTCTTCTGGTATACCGTTGTTTGCCCGAACTTTATTTACCCTAATATCATTTGCCATAATAGTCAACAGCCATAATATTATACGACGTAATATTCATTTGCCCTACTCTTATGTGCTAAATTAGTCACGTGCTAGAAGCTTTGTTTCCCATAAAGTCACTTACCATAACATCATTTGTCATAATCATTGTAAGTCCTAATTATCACATGCCCTAATTATCACATGTCCTAATTATCACATGCCCTAATTATCACATGCCATAATTATCATATGCCATAACATCATTTGCCATCGACATTGGGTATGTAACGGTTGTTATATCAGGAGAAACTGGATGCAATCGGGACTTTAGGGCACTCCGACCTGCCATCCCCTTCGTGGTTATTTTTTTATAAACCACACAGAAGTAGGAGCTTCGGGGCACAATGAAAAAAAAATCGCAGCGCTTTGAATTTTTGAGGGATTTTAGGGGACACTTTGAGGTTAAAAAATTACCGACGATTTCCTTCGTTCATCCATTTTATCCATAGTTATACCAAGTTATCCAAATATCCTTAATTATGCAAATTTTTGTCTTTTTTTCAGTCCGAGTTTTCAATTCAAAAAAAAAATAATTTTCTAAAAGATGTCTACATTTTCTTATAGAGAATATCGTGAAGTTTTCAAAACCCTCCTTCGATTTCCTATACGATCATTATTTCCGGAGTTATTGAATATCAAAGTCAAAAAGAACTTTTTTGCTTTGATTGACGATAACTCCGCGGCAAATCGTCGTACAGGCTTTTTGAATACGCCAAATTAAAGAGTATTAAATTCTCTAAAAGAACTTTTAAACGAAACAATCAAAAAAAATTTTTTGAAGCCCGTGGACCTTTTTTTAGACGGGAAAAATTTTTTTTTCGGTAGTTTTCTTAGGATTTCTCCAAACCTGGACATGACGTAATTTTCATGGTCATATCTGAAAACTAGACACTTGGAGCTACAATTTGCTTTTTTTATTTTTTCTGTACGACCATTTTCCTCGGAGTTACAGCTTGTTGAAAATCCCCCAAAAATTTGGAATTTTTTTTATATCCCTTAATTTTTGTGACTAGATATTCACTCAGTCATTCGACACAAGCATGTGTTTGCGCATAGTGCACTATGTAGAAAAATAAAAAGATTTCTTCGCAAATTTCAGACATATAATAACTTTTACGATTTAAAAAAAAAACAAAATCGAAAATTGAATATAAAAATAGTACAAAATAGACAAATAAAAACTACATCGTTTTGGTAAATTGTAGAACTGACGGTAATTTATGTTTAAAAACGCAAACACTAACTTAGGCACGGTTTTAAATTTATTAACGATACCTTTGGAGAATAAATGTGCTTAAGGACCTCAAATCATGGTTGCAACCAGAAAAATAGCCTAGGAGCGTCTCCAACTACAAAATTGCATAAATGATGCGGCACTAAGTAATTTTTGCAACTCCTAGACCGTGTGGTATTCAGCAAGTAAAAAGAATAGACCTCCTCCCGTGGGTGTCTTATGAGGCGACTAAGGGATATTAGACGGAATGACAACCGTTTTTTGACTCCGGTAACCGACACATAGCAGTATATCCATGAACCAAGCTGGAATGCTCCCAAATGCCGAACCTTATAGTGGGCAGCAGCACTATAAGATAAAGCATTCCAGGAACTGCGGTCACCAACCCGCCTGTCAAGCGTGGTGACTATGGCAATTCCCCCCTATGAGAAGCAACGCAGATTCACGGCCCCCAGTTTCCGGTAGCTGCACTATGCCTGGCCACGTTATCGGTCACGGTAAATGTGCGGTGAGGGATGCTAAGAATCACCGGACTACGGCATGGTACCAATCCCGAAAAATTTACCTGGCGACGTACAATGGACGCTCTCTGCGGCTGAACGAGCCACCAAGCTGAATTGGAAGTAGAGTTAAGTCGTATTAACTGGCACATCATGGAACTATCGGAGATCCGAAGACAGGCGGAGGAGACGATAACGCTCTATAGTAGCCACTTGCTCTACTTCCGAGAAGGACACCAACCATCCCAAGGTGGCGTCGGATTTGTGTTCTACAAGTCACTCAGGGGTAAAATTGCGGAATGCGCTAGTGTGTCGGTAAGGGTGGCATACCTTGCATTTAAGATATCGGAAAGATATTCTTAAAAGATTATACAAGTGTATAATTCTGGCCCTAACGTCCGCACATCCTGACGAAGAAGTCGAGGCCATGTACGAAGATACAGTGCTTCTACCCTATATTATGTGTCGTACCAAAACATTCTACAGTGCTGTCATGAGTGACTTTGAAGTTACCGATGACAACAGTGAGACCAGACTCACCACTCTCTTGTACTCCCACTATAGCGATGATGCTATATTAAGAGTACAAGAGAGCGGTGAGTTGAGAGTAGGTCCATTCGGCTATAGGCGCAGAAATCACAGGGGGCGAATAAATAAGGGGGTAAACTTCCTCGAGGTTCAGGGGCTTTTTCTGATGAACTCTTTTTCCAGAAAAAGTCTCAAAGGAAGTAATCCTGGCGAAGCTCCGATTACGTGACAAAGAATGAAATCGATTTCGTTATGTCCGATAAGCGTCATATATTCAGAGATGTCTCTGTGATCAACAGGGTCAATACCGCAAGTGATCACTAACTGGTTATTGGCACTCTGAATATTAATGTTAAAATCGAAAGAGCGCGTCTAACGCGGTCGACAGTCAGAACAACGCTACCCAAGGTCGAAGCTGGTTGCGAAAGCTTCCAGTTGGAACTACAGAAACAATTTGCCATGTTAGAAACCACTGAGGACATTAACGATGCCACCGAAAGCCTGCTACGTGTCATCACATCAGAGAGACTCTAGAATTGATGAGGAAAGGACGAGAACTCCCCAATGCCACACCGTGCGAGCGTCAGGTACTTAACAGGGAGGTCAAGAAGCTAGTCAGACGCGACACTCGGAGCGCAAATACCCGTGTCATCGGGCAAGCCATATGCGGAACAAGGGCTCGAAGGTATTTACAAAGCTGTATACCTCCCGTTGTCAACTGATGAAACTCAAAACGTCACAGGGCACCGCCGTCACCTCGATGTCAAAGATACTCGCTGAAGTCGAAAAGTTCTACGGAGACTTGATTGCTCAAAAAACATGCCCACCTCAGGCCCACAGCGCGGATGATCCACGGGCCAGGCTTAAACGCCATCTCACAGACGAGCTTCCCGACATTGACAGGGGTGAGATTAGAATATGTAGCTCTTGGACAACTTCATAACAACAAAGCTCCGAGTGATGACGGGATAACCACAGAGCTGCTCAAGGCAGGAGGAACACCTGTCTTGACAGAGCTTGTACAGCTCTTCAATTCCGTCATCCACACTAGCATAACACCGGAGGCATGGCACGGGAGCGTAGTGGTATTATTTATTTTTCAAGAAGATAACACGCTCCTCAAGAACTACCGCCCCATTTCACTCCTGAGCCATGTCTACAAGCTGTTTTCGAGGGTTATCCCGAATCGTCTCGCCCAAAAGTTTGACGACTTCCAACCGCCGGAGCAGGCCGGGTTTCGAAAAGGCTATAGCACCGTGGACCACATACACGCCCTCAGGCAAATAATTCAAAAGACCGAGGAATATAACCAACCTCTGTGCCTAGCGTATGTGGAAAACGAAAAAGCCTTCGACACTGTCGAGACCTAGGCTGTCCTGGAGTCCATTTAGAGATGTCTTATCGACTGTCGCCACGTAGAGGTGATGAGATGCCTGTATAAGGACGCAACAATAACCGTCCAAGTTCAAGAACAGAGCACAAAATCAATCCAACTGCGTCGAGGTGTAAGAGAGGGAGACGTCATCTCTCCGAAACTGTTTACGAACGCGTTGGAGGACGTTTTCAAGACGCTTGATTGGCAAGGACGGGGCATAAATATCAACGGTCATTATATATCGCACCTCCGATTTGCGGATGACATTGTGATCGTGGCGGAATCTTTGCAGGAGCTGGAGGTGATGCTGAACAGCCTGAGCGATTATTCAAGGCGGGTGGGTCTCGGGACGGGATGAATCTGGACAAAACCAAAGTCATGTACAATGGTCATATCACCCCGAGACTTGTAATCGTAAATAGCGCTATCCTCGAGGTTGTGCAAGAATACATATATCTAGGCCAAATTATACAATTTGGGCGGCACAACTTAGAGAAGAAAGCGACCAGAAGAATTCGCTTGAGCTGGGCGGCATTGGGGAAGCTGCGTGATATCTTTGAATCGTCGATCCCACAATCCCTTAAAACCAGGGTCTATAACCAGTGCGTCCTACCCGTAATGACTTACGGAGCCGAAACGTGGACACTCACTATAGGCCTGGTCCACAAATTCAAGGTTGCTCAGAACTGGAAAGAGTAATGCTCGGGGTTTCTCTAGTGGATAGAATTCGCAACGAAGTCATTCGCCAGAGAACTAAAGTCACCGACATTGCGCGTAGAATCAGTATACTGAAGTGGAAGTGGGCCGGCCATGTCTGCAGACGGACAGACGGTCGATGGAGCAGACATGTGTTAGAGTGGAGACCGCGTATGGGCAAACGTAGTGTGGGACGCCCTGCGGCACGATAGATCGATGATTTATAAAAGGTGGCTGGCAGCGGATGGATGCGGACTGATCAAGACCAGGATGGTTGGCGCTCTTTGGGGGAGGCTTACTTTCAGCAGTGGACGGATTTGGCTGAAATGATGAGACAATATGCAAATAGAAATAACAAAGAAACTAATCATGTGCTCAGAAGGATTACTATGTTAAATTTTTAACATACGCAATTTAAATGACTACGATAAAATAAGAAAACCTATATCTGCGTGTGTCCTGGGGACCGGCGGCTGCAACAAATACGCGACCAATTGGCTCACATACTTTATGAGATCTTGGACAAGACAAAATATGCTCACAATCAGGTGATTTCTTAAGTTACGGGGTGAAACGTGGACCGATACCGTCGTCTGCTACGACCGGTATACCGTCGTCTGCTACGACCAGCAATAAATGAAATTTATGAGCAACTTAATTCTGAAACTGAATACCTAATAAAGAAAGTGAAAATATTTACGTACCGGTATTTTATTGGTATGCTAAGCTAAAAGCTTGAGACCATCATTATCGATAAGTTTTCCGGAGACAAAAGGATAAATTGAATCAAATATCGAAAACCCCAAAAAACTATTCTTCCGAAAGAATAAAAACGAGAAATACGTACCATCACACTATAACACGTAACTAAAAGCACTATTCGAACGTCGTAACTCGAATCACTTCAGTGGATTTTTCTTTAGTTTTGCAAAAATAATCATGAATTCTGCATTTAATGTAACAATTCACAAGACACTGACATTCATTTTTTCAATTTTTGCACTGACTTTTTATAGATCTAAAGAAGAATTGTGGATATCTTAATTGGCTACTAGTATAACCACCGTGTTTGGACTCATTTTAATTGTCCTGATGTATACTAACGATGTACGAATATGTAAGATGTATGAGTATAAGAGTATACAACTAAGAGAGTCACTGCTCACCTTTCTGTTTTTTATTATCACATATAAATTTGACCTTAAGCCTTGTCTCCCAGTGGGGTGATGACAATGTGGTCACTTTTAACGCCACCAAAACACAGGCGTGTCTTTTTACCGCAAAAAGGAGTCGTTTTGACCAAACTCCTACTTTTCGGGGTGCATCTGTTCCTGTGACTGATCGGCTCGAGCTCCTAGGCATGGAGTTGACATCCAGTCTCAACTTCAGCGCCACCATCGAGTACAAAGCCCAAACCGCTGCCAAAAAGCTGGGCATCCTAAACAGGGTGAAGCGATACTTCAGGCCTGGACAGCTTTTAACCCTATATAAAGCGCAAGTCCGATCCTGCAGGGATTATTGTAGCCACCTTTGGGATTGCTCAACTAAGTATCAGCTTGCCGCGCTTGACTCGGTGGAACGCAGAGCTAAGAGGGTCATCGGTGACGAAAAACTGGTGAATGCCAAGCTACATAGCTTGGCTCATCGCCGTAAGGTTGCCTGCTTGTCGGTCTTCTACAGATTGTACTTCGGTGAGTGTGCCCAAGAACTCCACGACCTCATCCCACCGGCCCCCTTCTACCATCGTACCTCCAGACGCACTGCATCTTACCATCCCTACCTTGTTACTATTCCTCCAATTCGCACTAAGCGTTTCCAAACGTCTTTTATAATGCGCACAGCAAAGGAGTGGAACTCTCTGCCTGCGTCTGTGTTTCCAAACGCTAACAACCCTAATCTCTTCAAAGTTAGAGTGAACAGGCTCCTTCTGGGTAAGCTCGCTCCATCGTAGACTTTGTCTCTGTCATTTCTGACCTAGACTAGAGTCAAGAGCAAACCCATCTCAAATAAAATAAAAAAAAAGTAAAATAATACCTATTTTCCTATCTTGACACTCATTTTAAACAGGCCTAAAATGTACACAGAAGTTGAGAGGTTGCATTTTATATTTGTTTTCTAAGACTGCAACAGCCTAATCACGTTCCTATGTACTTATTTTCAGAGACAAAAGAGTTGCCGTGGTACGCGAGTTTATACTGGGCGGTGTTCAATATCGCAGTCGCCCTCTCCATCATGATCACTGCGCTGTACTGGCTGCTACTGTATAACCCTGGTATGCATGAAACTGGGTCGACAATATCACCAACTTCGTGTGAGATACCTGCATTAGAGACTCACAGACCCGAAAACATAGCAAAATGAAAAGAAGGTCTATTTCCCGCAGTGGCTGATAATTAATTATGATTTAATGATAACAATACTTTATTGATATAAAACCTTACAATAGCTTAAATCTAGTTACAGTTCTCCATAAAATTAAAGGCGCACAAATGTTGAAACCCTTACTCCTAAACTAGGAATACCTGTGACTTAGGAGTCAGTGTTCTACTGCTACTTGGACACTATTAAACTTAATGAAAATTAAAAGTAAAAATGAAATAGAAAACTTAAAATAAAATAAATTAAAAGTAAGATTTAAGAGTAAAATGACTGGGTGTAGATTCTGCATGTGGGACTGGGAATCGTGTGTTCTGTTTACGTTTCTGTTGCGTTGTGTTTTGAGTTGTACATCTGTCTGTTTTGTATTATTAAAAATTTAATTACTTCAGAGTAGTTAGCAGTTCTTCAGTTTTAGCTTAGTCTAGGTGGTACAGAATGTTATTCAGCTTAGCTTATACCTCGAGTTTACTTGACCCTGCAATTTGTGTAGTCTTATTAATATTTTTGTTACCTAGAGAGCTTAACAAATACAGCTGTCTTCTGGCAAAGGCAGTTCTGTAGCTAGGGGTTGAGCAAACTATTCTTCGACCATGTTTATTTGGGTCTGAGGGTGATACTTGGTTATGTTTCCAGAGCGTGGTTCTAAGTAAGAATAGCTGTCTCACAGTTAAAAGTTTGAGCTCGATGTAAAGCTGATGATTCGGATAGCGAAAGGGCTTTTGCGTCATAACCTTTAGTACTGCCCATTGCGCTCGTTCCAACTGGAGGAATTTAGTTTTGGCCGATAAACCTCAAGCTAAAATACAATAGCCGATGATGGACTGGCAAAGTGTAGCGTAAACTATTTTTAGGGTCTCTAAGTCCGCAGAATGCCGTAATAACTTAAAGAAGTAAATTGTTTTCTTGACTTTACTGGCAGTAGACTCTATATGCTTATCCTATCTCAGTCCATCACCGATCATCACGTCCAAATATTTCACCGATGTTACTGAGGGGAGCGATAGGCAAGAGCAGGTCGAGGTGCCCAGACAGGAGTGAGCTCTAATTGAGTATATGTTTGGGGGTTTTGTACTCGTATGAATAGAAAACGGGATAAAGTTTGTTTTTTGTAGGTTTCGGGTGAGAAGATTTTTGTGAAGCCATTCCATGACAATTTGCAGGAATTTTTCAGCATTATTTTTCACCTCAGCCCAGTTCCTCCCATGTACCACAATGGCTGTATCATCGGCATAGGTATATATATATTAGCAGATGGTAGAGCAAGGGTGCACAAGTCGTTGATGTAGATGAGGAAGAGCGTTGGGCCAACGACACTGCCCTGCGGGATTCCGTATGAAATTATCTCATTAGCACTAATATATGAACCTATCTTCACACAGATTTTTCTGTCAGACGTCAGTCAAGTGACTCTAGAAGAGATCATGAACAATGCCTCGTGCATGCTATGCAGCTTGGACAGAAAGATCGGAACAGAGACTGTGTCAAAAGCTTTCGATAAGTCAAGAAATAGACCCAGGCATCTGTGCTGGCTATCCAACTTCCTAGCAACTAATTCAGTTAGGTCCAGCACAGCGTCTTCTGTGGATATTCCTTTTTTCTGAAGCCGTATTGAATTTTTGCTATTATGTCGAATTTCTGCAGGTAGTTTAGAAGTTGTTTATTTATATTTTTTTCCATTATATTCGACATAAAAGGCAATGGGAATATAATTATTTACACAATCTCTGTTCCCACTCTTACGTATTGGGTGGATAACGGCTTTTTTGCAGGTATTAGGGAATATATATGTGGCTATAGGACAGTACACTGAGTAATTAGTGGTACGAGGATGTGTCGACAAAGTTTTACTAGTTTGACGGGAATACCATCCTAGCCAGTGGCACAGTCTTGTCGTAGTGTTGAAATAATGGAGTATTTGTTGGTGTATGTAAACTCTTTGATTTTATTTCACAGTCTTTTTGGGTCGCTTTTTGCTTTGCGTAACTCTTTCTGTTCGTATAACCTTTTAAGTTTTTTGAGAAGACTAATAAAGTAGTTTCTATATCGTTTGTGTGTTGTTTAAATTTTTGCTGTCAGGCGATTTCCTTGCCTTTTTGTGAAGTTTATCTCGGAGGCGAATGCATCGTAGCAAATCGAGTGTAATCCAGGGTTGAATATTTCTGTATTTCTTAGGTATAGTTACTATTTTTGTTTCACCAATTATAGCAGTGTTCAATATTTCAGTAAGTGTATCAGGTGCAAGGTTACGATCATTAGTACTCAGTACTTCCGAGAAATCCTGGGCTTCGATGTGATTCGTTAGTTGACTCAATTTTTGGTATTTTGCAGGCCATTTATATAAAAATAATAGTTCTGTCCATTTTTTGGGGTGGTTTGGGATCTACCTCCTTGCGGTCCACCTCAGGCAACGGCACCACAGGCTTGCCTTTGGTACAGCAGAACGATCCCACTAAAAGCGGTATAAGGCTCCACTAGGAGCCACCTGGCTCGCTACCACCATCCCGCCGAAGTCCGGTGCCAAGCAGCTTGCTGTGTTCCGTCGGTGTGCGGGAGTGCCAGTGCCGTTGGGGGAGAAGGAGATTGTCAGTTGCTCTGCTCAGAACCGGTCTTGGTCGCTAGGCTAGACTTTCCGGGTATCTCATTTTGGAGGGTAGCGGGATACGAAGCACGGAGCCAGCCGTTGGCCGGCCGCAGTTAGTAGGGGACCCAAGTAGCACGCCAGCCACTTGTCAAAGGCTGCCACGCCAACTAGCGAAAAATCCCGGTATGCTCCACCGTGCCAGCGACTGGATGGGAGGAACCGGTGGCCATATCCGGGGGGGTTCGAGCGTCCCCGCAGTCTCCAAATGAGTTTCCCTTAGGTTAGGTTAGCTCTAGTGTTCCACTTGGATCACTGAGCAGCGCATAACATGACTAAAGCGAAGAAAAATAAGGTGAAACAACAGCTGCACTTCCTCCCGCTAAAACTGCACCTCACTAATATCAGGGGGTTGCACTCCAATCTCGATCCGGTCCATCACCATCTTGAGACCGAGAAGCCGCACCAGTTTTTCTTAACGGAGACGAAGATAACAACTCAGTCAGACGTGGCGTACCTCAACTACCCGAGCTACTCTCTAGAATACAAGTTCAAAAACAAGGTCTGTGTGTACGTCCGCGATGACATTTGCTGTCGTCGTCTCCGTTGCTTTGAGAAATCGGGTTTTTATGCCATATGGCTACTTGTAGACACCGGCGTGGAGAAATTTATCTACATCGGCGTATACCGATCGCACAGCGGTAACCAGGAGACAACAGCGCTGTTTAATTCCCTCGGGGAGTCGACCGACGTAGCCCAGCAACGGTACCCAACAGCGAAGCTCATTTATCTGGGGACTTCAACGCCCACCATAAAAAGTGGTTGTTCCCGTACCAGAAAACTGACCATGCCGAGTTAGAGGCGCGCAAGTGTGCTTTAACGCTAGATCTAACCCAGCTGGTGAATGTGGCAACGCGGGTACCGGATGTTGACGCCCATACACCCAATTGCTTGGACCTTCTGCTGACAACTGATCGGGGCAGTCATTCAGTATCGGTCTCAGACCCGCTGGGAACGTCTGACCACTGCCTGGTGAAATCCGTATTGACCTGCTCTCCTCCAGATAAGAGTTCTACGAAGCACGAGACGAGTATGGCGATACGAGTCAGCAGATTGGGCTGAGATGAGGTATTTTTTTGCGTCTTATCCATGGCGGCAAGTGTGCTTCTCCTCGGGTGACCCCTCGTGCTGTGCTGACGTGATTGCGGACGTGATTCGGCAGGGGATGGAGTATTTTATTCCATTCTCCGACAAGCTCGGTCACAAATCCTGGCTTTGGTATAATGCAGAATGCGCCCACGCTGAGGCCCGTAAAGAATCTGCTTACCAAGCGTGGATCAAGGCCCGTTACCAAAAGGTTAAAGCACGTAGAGTTCGCGCGAGGAAAAGAGCCTTTCATTGTGCCGCTAAGTTCTGCAAGCGGGTTTTACATAAGGCATGTTTTGACCATGTCGGACATATCGGGGCCAAACTAGCATTGCACCCTCTAGGTAGTAAGCAGTTTTGGTCACTGTCAAAAGTGGTTGAAACGAATTTCTGTCGACCCACTTTGCTTCCGATGTTAAAACCTGATCACTCTGCAAGTGAGAAAGCAAATTTATTTGCAACTCTCTTTGCAAGCAATTCGCGTCTGGACGCTGGCTCCAAGCAACCACCAACTTTACCTCGTTGTGATTCTTCGATGCCGGAGATCACAGTTCACATTAAAGAGGTCCGAAGAGTATTGTGCAGTCTAGACGTGAATAAGGCCAGCGGGCCTGACGGCATTCCAGCGAGAGTGTTGAGGCAATGTGCACCTGAACTGTCTCCTGTGTTGGCACGCCTGTACCACCTCTCTCTTGAAAAAAGAACGGTGCCGAAATCATGGAAGCTTGCGAATGTGCATCCGGTGCCCAAAAAGGGAGACCGTGCTGACCCTGCACATTACCGTCCGATCGCCACTACCTCCATCCTATGCAAGGTTATGGAAAGGGTTCTTAATAGTAAGCTGCTGACCTACCTTGAAGACAATGATCTCCTCAGTGACCGTCAATATGGCTTTCGCCGGGGACGGTCAACTGGCGATCTTCTTGTGTATGTCACGCACTGCTGGGGCGAGGCCAACGAGAGACACGGCGAAGCACTTGCCGTGTCGCTCGATATCTCGAAGGCCCTTGACAGAGTCTGGCACGCAGGTCTACTCAGCAAGCTGCCCAGCTGGTTTTTGTAGCTGGATATCAGACTTCCTGAGTGAAGCGTAATCGTTGACGGCTGCTCCTCTGACCTCATGGCTATTGATGCCGGAGTTCTTCAGGGGTCTGTTCTCTCTGCAACTCTTTTCCTGCTGCACATTCAATGACCTACTTCAGTTTGGTCTTGTTGGGTACGCAGATGACAGTACGGTTTCAGAGAAATACTTGTCCAGCGCAACAACCAGCGGAGATGAATTTTTTTCCTTGAGAGAGTCCATGGTAGAGCGGACAAATTTGACCTTAAGCCTTGTCTCCCAGTGGGGTGATGACAATGTGGTCACTTTTAACGCCACCAAAACACAGGCGTGTCTTTTTACCGCAAAAAGGAGTCGTTTTGACCAAACTCCTACTTTTCGCGGTGCATCTGTTCCTGTGACTGATCGGCTCGAGCTCCTAGGCATGGAGTTGACATCCAGTCTCAACTTCAGCGCCACCATCGAGTACAAAGCCCAAACCGCTGCCAAAAAGCTGGGCATCCTAAACAGGGTGAAGCGATACTTCAGGCCTGGACAGCTTTTAACCCTATATAAAGCGCAAGTCCGATCCTGCATGGAGTATTGTAGCCACCTTTGGGATGGCTCAGCTAAGTATCAGCTTGCCGCGCTTGACTCGGTGGAACGCAGAGCTAAGAGGCTCATCGGTGACGAAAAACTGGTGAATGCCAAGCTACATAGCTTGGCTCATCGCCGTAAGTCTTCTACAGATTGTACTTCAGTGAGTGTGCCCAAGAACTCCACGACCTCATCCCACCGGCTCCCTTCTACCGTCGGACATCCAGACGCACTGCACCTTACCATCCCTACCTTGTTACTATTCCACCAATTCGCACTAAGCGCTTCCAAACGTCTTTTATAATGTGCACAGCAATTTATAGTGTCCAATGTTACCGTTACATAATGTGGTGTTTCTATGAGAAGTTCGTTAGATATAACAGAACTATTTAAACAAATTTTAGACACGGAATATATACCTTGACAGTAGACAATATCAACTTTTTTTTACTATAGACAGGCATACGTTTGATCACTATCTCACCTGATGGTAAGCGATGATGCGGTCGAACATGGAGCACGTTTGCCTAGAAGCAACCTATTCACTCTCGTCTTAAAGACTCCGAGATTGTAGCTATCTGGAAACACAGACTCTGGCAGTAAATTCCACTCCTTAGCTGTACGCACTATGAATGTGTTCCCAAAACGTTTTGTGCGCGTGGGTGGGATGTCCACCATGTACCGGTGGCGCATCGCCGTTCGTCTTGTGGTCTGATGGTGGAACGGGCTTGGCGGAATTAAATCATGCAATTCCGTCGCACACTCCCCAAAATGCAAACGATAGAAAACCGACAGGCCAGCAACTCAGCGTCGATGCTCAAGACTTTGGAGCTTCAACTCGACTAGCCTGTCATTACCGATGATCCTCTTGGCTCGTTTCTCAATTGACTCAAGGGCATCAATTCGGTATTTGGCAGATCCGTCCCAAAGATGAGAGCAGTACTCCATAAACGATCGAACTTGCGCTTAATAGAGCTTGAGCAGTTGTTCCGGCGTGAAGTACCGTCTCACCTTTGCAAGGACCCCCAACTTTCTGGCAGCCACTTGAGCCTTTGCCTCTATGAAAGGGCCAAATTGAGGGTAGATGTTGACGTAACACCAAGAAGCTCAAGTCGGTCGGTTATCGGCACGGTTACACCTCGAAAAGATGGAGCTGGGTGGAATTGGCTCCTTTTAGCGAAAAAAAACACGCTTGGGTCTTAGCAGCATTGAACTTGACCAGATTGGCATCGCCCCATTCAGAGACAGCCTGTAAGGACAAGTTCAAGCGCTCAACCATAGCCTCCCGGAGAGACCGGAACTGCGACCCACCAGCTCGTGTGTCGGACACGTATCTCTCAGCAACAGTGCTGTCGTCTGCATACCAAAATTTAGCAGATCATTAATATGCAGCAGGAACAATATTGCCGAGAGCACCGACCCATGAGGAACCCCGGCATTAATATCCAGCAGTCCGGACGAGCAGCCATCTTTAACCACTCGGATAGACCGATCCCTCAGGAAATCTGCAATCCAATCACACAATCCGGCGGGCAGACCAAATGAAGGAAGCTTACTAATAAGGTTATCGTGCCAGACCCTGTCGAAAGCCTTCGAGATATCAAGGGAGACCGCAAGTGCCTCTCCGTGCTTCTCTATGGCGTCACTCCAGATGTAAATGGCATACGCTAGAAGATTCCCAGTAGACCGATTTCGGCGGAACCCGTATTGTCGGTCGCTAAGGATATCATTCGCTTCTAGGTATGCTAGGAGCTTACGATTCAGCACGCGTTCCATACTTTTACAGAGTATGGACGTTACCGAGATGGGTCTGTAATTCGACGGGTCAGCTCGACTACCTATCTTGGGCATGGGCTGCACGTTAGCTTGCTTCCAAGCATTCGGTACTTTTCCAGTCTCAAACGAAAGGCAAAATAGGCGTGTCAAGATTAGAGACAACTCGGGCGCACAAGTCCTCAAAACAATTGCCGGTATCCCGTCGGGGCCACTAGCCTTATTCACGTCTAGGTTACGCAGTACCCGAAGAACTTCCTTCTGATGAATGCGAATGTTCGACATACTCGACTCGCATCCATCAGGAGAAGCAGGGGTCCTCGCGCCACCAGGATCCAGATGCGACGATCCCGTAAGCATAGAAGCAAACAAGTTTGCTTTCTACTCAGCGGAGTGGGCCAGCGACCCATCGGGTCTCAGCAGTGGTGGTAGTGAGGGGCGGCAGAAGTTCGATTCGACCGACTTAGCCACGGACCAAAAGATTCATGTTTTATTACCCGTGTAGATTCATTTTGGTTGGCCGTCCGTTTTATATAATACAAGTTATAGCCATACAACACAAGGAGATTCACCACTTTACTTAGCCAGCCCTCAGTAATTGCCAATACATCACATCTGACATTAAGTAACTTTATCAATACTAATAGTGCATCAAAGTTTTTATTTATACTTCGTATGTTCATATGGAAGATTTTGATATGCTGGTTTGAACCTAACAGGTAGTTTGAGCAATCTGACGGTGACGGATTTTGCTACTTCAAATTCATCTAAGTCAGCTGTAATAATATGTTGTAGATTATTAGCCATTTATAACAGATGATTTACGATTATTTGATTCGATACAATGCACTGGAGTGTTTGGAATGTATGGGCAGAAAATAAAAACTAATGTAGTTTGAAATACGACACCAACAGTCATGTGGATTGGTTAAGTAAGGTTTGGTTAAATATGAAAGAAAGTTGGTGTGTTTAATGTGGTATCTTGTGAATGAATTTGAATGTTGAGTCATTTTACTTTAGATACGCAACAAAATAAAAATATAAAGCAAGTTATCAATTAAAATACTGTAGCATAACTAATGTGTCCAGCATGACATTAGAATCCTGCAGTTCTTCGAGTGTTGTTTCAGACTTGACGAGAATTTGTTTATCTCCGGCTTGCTTTCGAAGAAAAATATTGCCACTCGAGGTCCATCAGAATGCGAATTTTCGTAGGCGTACAAATTCTCTTGCCTGTTAAAGAGCTTTTTGTTTATATTTGATATGTGCTCCTCAACATAAACTGTCTGTTTTTGTCCCGGTATTCCGAGAAACTCCGTATTCGATTTGTCTTCTTTATTCGACTTTTTGTTGTTGTAGGTGCGTACGCGTGAGATGAGGTCGAACTTTGTTTGGACGTTAGTGAATTCAGCGATTATAGATTTGCTGGTGCCTCGGTCCCCTGGTGTGCGCTATATATCTCGAAAGTTGGAGGCAGTTAGTGGTAAGTTCACTAAGTTGGCTGTGTCTGTTATAATTTTTGTCAGATCTGCCGACGATTCCTTTTCCTAATTAGATATGTTGTGCACTTCAACACTAGAGGACCGGGACTTATATTGAAGGTCTCTGACAGCCATTTCCAATGACTCGGAGTACTTCTTGTATTTCATGCTTTCTTGAGCGCTGGAGGCGCTTAATTTCTTTCTGTAGATCATCATACTGACAGCTGAGAAATTCAACAGATTTATTGAACTCGATGTTAGTTTCTTGAATTTCAATGTTAGTGTTTTGAATTTGTATGTTTTGAAGTTTCAAATCTGACATGTCAGAAACCAGCTTTGCATTCGGCTCAGTTTGCACTTCAGTTAGCTTTGCTGCATTCACATCTAGGTCAATCTTCCAAGCCAGGAGCCTTTCCTTGATTTCTGACTTAAATTCTTGTTTAAATTGATCAAATTTTTCCAACTGGTTTTGCTCACACGGCGAATCATTAAACCGTGGACGCTTGTTGCGTGAGTTTATTTTAACAAACTCCGGTTCGTTCACTGCCTGGGTGAAATCGGCTTCCGATTGTGCTTGGTCCATTTGGGTTCTTGTGGGTGGAGAACGCTGCATGCGAAATGACATGGTAGTAATTTTAAATATGTAATATTCAATACGGTTGAACGCTATCTGTTTATATCTGCGCCTACTTCACGTAGAACTCGTAGCTCGCCTCGTAGCATTGGTGACTAGTACACTGTAACGTAGTCAGTGTCGTAGCACTCGAAGAACTCGTAGCGTGAACTCGTAGCCGTTGAATATTTCGCCGTTGTTGTTGACAGTATCGGTGGAGCAGCGCGCTCGCCTCTTGAGCGTGCATGATAATGAAGTATACATTATCTTGTTTCACCTTGTACCTTTGCACATTGTTTACAAAACTGAAAAAAGTATGAACTCGTTAAGTTTTTAGCTTTGTAACGTGTGTCTGTAACCGAGTATCAATCATCATTAGCGTGTGTGTTTCCTGGCATCAATAGTGCAATTAGATACACTGGTATCAGAAAATGGAGACTTTTGCATTAGCATTGTTTTCACTTTCAAGAATTTGCATTATTTGCATTTATATTCTATACTATATACTATTCTATTCTATATTGTATACTAGGATGTTAGTAACAATGTGGCTTATGCAACCCATGGCTGGCAGTATAGTTCTCACAGATTTTGACAAGTTTTCTGAGTGCACTGACCGAGGGAGCCAACAGCACCATGTCATCCTCCATTAATGAATAGGATAGTTGGGATAGTGGGATGTGGATTGACATCTGTCTTTCAAGCTCACCATTTGTAGTGATTAAATCATAAAATGTTCAACTGCAGGGCAAGATCCTTATCGCGGCGGCGTTTAAAATATATCGGCTCGTTTTTTTTTTTTAATTGCAAGACCATTTCAAGTTCAGGGTCTAGGATCAGCAACGATGTAATTCTTAGCCAAAAACATAGTCATGATTATATAAAGGATAGTCATAATTTTACAAACAAAAAATGACATTGTGTTCTTGTCTTGCCAAGTTGAATAATATTAGGGCCCGCGGTTTCGGACTTGACTGACATCAGACATCCAGGATGAGGCTCCCTGGTGTATGCATTTTGTTGATAATATTATGCAGGTTGCCAAAAGCGGCTTAGAGGTAAAGAGCAGATTGGAGACGTGGTGGCAAAGACTGCAGAGTGTTAACCCGAAAATGAACAGAAGCAAAACAGAATACCATTGGGTCTAAAAAGGCCAATTTAGCAGAATCAGCCAGCACATCATGCTACCCGAAACTGTCAAATTTTCCAAACCAAACTTGAACCTTCTTTAGCGATAAAGATTAAAATGAAATTTGTCAGATTGTTGTATGATTAATATTATGATCCTAATATGATTCTACTAAAGTGGTCTTTTTAGACCCGCTGTTCTGCGATTTTGCGATGCATTGTGTGACGGTTGACAGGAGAGAATGAAAAAATGCAATGTTTTGTGCCGACCCCAAGCATGGGATAAGGGCCGGCAGATAATGATGGTTTTGGGTTTGACAAACCTCGGGAACTTATTCTTCCATTGCTATCGATTTCAGACTTACGAGAGGAGATGGGTGCGCGCGCATTCTGGCTGGACGTGTCGACACACGGCATCACGTCGTGCGTGGTGCTGGCCGAGCTGCTGCTGGCGCGCACACCCGTGCGCCTGCTGCACCTGTACCTACCGCTCAGCATGGGGCTGTGGTACGCCGCCTTCTCCGCCATCTTCTACATGGCCGGTGGCACGGACATGTAAGTAGAACTATGTAACGTCGAAACACCACGCATCGGCGTACAATGTAACGTAGCGTAGTATTATGCGTAGCGTTCGTTTTATCTTTGTTTATCAATATTGTACGTATCTGAAAAATCTGAAAGAAATTCAAGGCGATCTAAAAATTCAAAAATAGGAAATAAAAAACATGCAAGAAAATATTTCCAAAGCTATAAACGACAATATTAACCAAAAATTTACAACAATGGAAAATTGAACGAGCAACCTAGAAATGAAAATAAATCAACAGCAAAATACAACAAATTATTTAGAAAGACAGGCTAGAAAGAAAAATCGAATATTCTATGAAGTAGAAGAGACCAAGCATTATCTATGCTCGGTCTCTTCTACTTCATAGAATATTTACGTAACGCAACCGTATTTAGGTCGCAAAAGTTCATATGTATGTCAAATTTCTAAAGAATCGGTCCAGTAGATCCGGAGTTTTCTAGAAAATCGACTTCGAAGGTGGTCTGGCGGTAGTCACGCTTTTTACTAATTTAGTATTGTGCTCTTAAAACGGACATTTCTATGTGCGATATTTTTATCGTTTGGCTTCTTGCAGAAGAAAATTCCAAGCAAACCAAGCATTATTTATGCTCGGTCTCTTCTACTTCATAGAATATTTACGTAACGCAACCGTATTTAGGTCGCAAAAGTTCATATGTATGTCAAATTTCTAAAGAATCGGTCCAGTAGATCCGGAGAAAACTGGCATTAGTACACGAACAAAAAAAATTGGTACCTTCGTAGTTTTCTAGAAACTCGACTTCGAAGGTGGTCTGGCGGTAGTCACGCTTTTTACTAATTTAGTATTGTGCTCTTAAAATGGACATTTCTATGTGCGATATTTTTATCGTTTGGCTTCTTGCAGAAGAAAATTCACATATTAATAGAAATATTTTTTCTTGGCAATTTGTTCAAAGAGATTACTCTTCGATCTAGCTCTTGGACTATCTCTCTCTCTTGGACCTATCTCTTTTGGACTATCTCTCTCGGACCTTAAAAAATGTACTCATTATATCTTCTAAACTAAGACCCGACTAAATCTGTCAAAACTAAAACAGATGTTCGCTAGGTGCCCTAGCTTTAGAGATTCAAATGGACCAAGCTGGGGTAGGCGCACCCCAGATCGGCCACCTATAAACCCTTATAACTTTTGAACCAGTGACCGACTAATTCTGATATTTGGCGACTAATTAGCACAACAATTCCAGCCCGGAAATAACTTCGACATGTTTCTGTTCTCCTGGTGCTTTTAAATCCTAACCGCTTCCAATTAAAGCCCCAGAAATACTTCAATTTATTTCTGGTCTCCTGGTACTTGTGAATCTTTAGCGCTCACAATTCCAGTTCTATAAAACCTACGACATGTTTCTGTTCTCCTGGTACTCTTGAATCTGATGTACTAAGGCAGCAGCGGCTCTGCATTTCCACTTCCTTCTCAGTCTCCATTAAGCCATGTAAGTTACTGGGGTAAAAAGTAGCATATGTGTTATTCCAGGATAAGAAGTACATGTGTACTTGTGAATCTTTAGCGCTTTCAATTCCCGCCCAATAATTCTTCGACATATTACTGGTCTCCTAGTATTAGTGAATCTTTAGCGCACACAATTCCAGCCCAAAAAATACTTCGACAAGTTTCTGCTCTCCTGTTACTTTTTAATCTTTAGCGCTCTCAATTCCAGCACAAAAACTACTGAGACATGTTTATGGCCCCGGTCGGTACTTGTGATTTTTAGCGCTCTCAATTCCAGCCCGGAAAAAACTTCGACATGTATATTCTGTTCGAATCTTAAAAGAATAAAAAAATGGCCGAAACTGTCTTCGCGCTCGCAATTCTTACCGAAAAAGAAGATTCACAAGTACCAAGAAACCAGAAACATGTCGAAGTATTTCCGGCGCTGTAATTATGAGCGGTTAAGATTAAAAAGTACCGAGAGAACAGAAACATGTCGAAGTTTCTTCCTGGCTAGAATTATGAGCGCTAAAGATTCTAAATTTTTGTAGCGATACTTCAAAGTATAATGAAATCTCTGAACTGCGAAAAAAAAGGACTAATGTACATGAGAAAGTCCTCGGTAATCTTCAATTTGCGGATGACATAATATTATTGTCAGAAACGAGAAACGGGGATTACCGAATATGAACAATGAACTTATTGACGTAAGCAATACGATCGGCCTAGAACTAAATGCTACCAAGACTAAAGTCATGATGAACCACTACGTTTACCTAGGACAACAAGTATCTTTCTGTAAGACAAAACACGAAGATGAGGTTAAAAGTTGAGTTAACATAACCTGGAATACCACCCCGTCTTACGTGTGGCTGCCAAACATGTATATAAAAAATCATCAATCATGGATATATAAATATAATAAATCTGTAGAAGAATCGTTTTTGTACATTAAAAAAAAATTGCCAGGCAGATAAAGGATAAATAACAGAACCCATTTCCATCACTTTTAGAATTTATGTCTGTTTGGATGTGCAGGCATCACGTAAAAAGTACAAAAGTAACGTAGATAACTTTCATATATTATAATTGTACGTAACTGGAGGTATAACTTGGTTTTTGTTTCATCGCAATCGATTCACTCTATCAAAGGATATTTGTATTTAAAGGTTTCGTTTAAAGTTTCTTTTTTATATATTGAGATTAAATAGTTATAGTTTAGAACTGTTTCATGAATGAATGCGTATGTTATTTGTGAAACTCTTAATACCAAAGGAAAAAAATGAAGTATTTTGATCTTATCATTTTGTTTATCGTAGCATGTAAGCTGCTAAGTTTGATCTTATATATTGACAGTTCAACTACAATGTCGATAGATGGCGATGTACTGATGACGTGTTTTTCTAAATCGCGGTGTTAAGATTCTCCGCTGATCCATGACGTTAATCCATTTCTGACAATGAAAGTTTGGGTACCTATGCTATGTAGCTAATTGGAAGGGGATAACGATATGTTTGACCGTGATTGATGAATTTTATTGTGCTTCGAATCGAAATAATTAATCTATATCAGCCGCACGGGTCGATCTTGAAGGTTAAGCAACGCTTCCCGAGGTCGATCTGTGGATGAATGGCCATTGTAACATACCGAGATTTTTCCGTGCCTCGGAATATAAACAGGCGCATGAATAAAATACAGATAAGAGTTGCACGAGTCGATCTTCAGGGTTAAGCAACGCTTGCCAAGGTTGGTATGTGTATGGGTCCATCTTAACATAGCGAGATTCCTACGTGCCTCGGAAAGCACGTTAAGCCGTTGGTCCCAGCTGTCATTTGAAGTTCTTTGGCAGTCGTTACGGATTGTCAGAAGCCAGTAAAACTGGCTCCGGTCATGCCAAGAAGTACCGTGTTATCCAATTAATGGGTTGTGGGGGTCTGGTAGGCAGCCGCTCCACGTAAAATATTGGTATTCAGCTAAATCCAGATTGACTGGAAGCCAACCCCAATTTAGTTGGGAAAACGTTAGGTAGATGATGAGTTGCACGAATCCATCTTCAAGGTTAAGCTACGCTTGCCGAGGTAGGTCTGTGGATGGCTGACCATTTTAACGTACCGAGATTCCTACGTGCCTCGGAATACTATAGCCACTCGGGTCGATCTTCAAGGTTAAGCAACGCTTGCCAAGGTCAGTCTGTGGATGGGTGACCATTTTAACATACCTACCGAGAAGAGATCTCAGGCAGTCTCTATGCATTGTCAGATGCCGAAAATCTGATACCTGATCTTGGCAAGAAGTATCGTGTTACCCAGTATTGTAGGGTTGTAGAGGTCTGGTAGGCAGCCGCTCTACGTAAAACACTGGAATTCAACTGAATCCGGCTTGACTGGAAGCTGACTCCAATATAGCTGGTTAGGCAGATGATGCTTCATGGTAAAAAACTGAAATGATTTGCGAAAAACAGTGAATCTACAGTTGGCAAAACTGGGCACAGATTACAAACGTAATTTTGTTTCAATTTCCTTTATCCACTAGGGAGACAGCCTAAGTGACATCCCGGCATTTAATTGAATTTAGGATTCCCAAAAACTAAATAAATTCATAATTATATTTTCGTCACACATTTACCTACCCTATTCATAGACGGCCTAAGCATCTGCTAGCCTGTTCATTAAATGTTGTATTAGAGACATTGGCCACTTTGACACATTTGGGCATTGGAGATCATTTAGGCCGCTGATTACCCCCAATCAATGAAAAGGCCAATAAAACGGCACAGTTACTCTCTAAGGGACCGTCAGCCCCAATTGGGGCCAAATGGTACTTACTGTCTTTCAATTGTCTTGCGAGCTCGGTGCCTGTCGGGCACTTGGCTGCGACAATAATAATAACGTTTTACTTTTTTTAATATAAATAATAAATAAATAAAATTGTTTATTGTTTCGAAATCAGTACATAAGTGTATAATGAGGCATCATCATCATATCAGCCGAAAGACGTCCACTGCTGGACATAGGCCTCCCCCAAGCGTCGCCACAACGACCGGTCCTGTGCGTCACGCATCCATCGGCTACCCGCGACCTTCACCAGGTCTTCGGTCCACCTTGTGGGAGGCCTTCCCACATTACGCCTTCCGGTACGCGGTCGCCACTCCAGAACTTTTCGGCCTCATCGACCATCTGTTCTGCGAGCAATGCCCTGCCCACTGTCACTTTAGTTTGGCGATCCTTCGGGCTATGTCGGTTACCTTGGTTCTCTTGCGGATATCATCATTCCTGATTCGATCACGCAAGGAAACTGCAAACAAGCATTGCCCTCTCCATTGCCCTTTGAGTGACTTTGAGCCTTCTGATGAGGCCCATTGTAAGCGACCACGTTTCAGTCATCCGTATGTCATCATTGGCAACACGCACTGATCATAGACTTTCGTCTTGAGACACTGTGGTATGTGGGACGAGAAGATACCGCACAACTTCCCGAACGCTGCCCAGCCGAGTTGGATTCGACCGTTGACCTCTTTCTCGAAATTGGCCCTGCCTAGCTGGACCGTTTGTCCTAGGTAGACGTACTCGTCTACAACTTCGAGTGTAGAGTTTCCGATCTTGATGGGAGTGGGTGCTACATGGGTATTTACCATGATCTTGGTTTTGTCCATGTTCATTTTGAGACCCACCCTTTCGGAAGCTCTACTGAGGTCATCGAGCATTGTACTGAGGTCCTCCGTAGTCTTAGCCATAACGACTATATCGTCGGCAAACCGAAGGTGATTGATGTACTCGCCATTGACATTAATGCCTAGCCTTCTCCAGTCCAAAACCTTGAAGACATCCTCCATTGCGGCTGTAAACAGTTTCGGAGAAATGACGTCTCCCTGCCTCACACCCCGCTGCAAGAGAATAGATTTCGAGGTCTGTAGTGCTATTCTGTAACAACATTTTCGTATCTCGACAGCGAAATCCGAAGTGAGTTTTAAATTAAAGACCTTTATGCTGTTTGCAATAGAGCTCACTTTTTGAGTTTTATCACTCAGGTGAAGCTCGATATCGAAATATTTATTTACAGAATAGACTAGCTGATCCTGAAGTCGGACTGACATGGTGGCGTTTTTGTACAACGTTTTCAGCACCTCGATGTACCGATAGTCGATCTGGCACCGTTGGAGAGACTGCAGTCCAGTCTCGATCGAATCAAAGGCTTTCTCGTAGTCCACAAACGCTAAGCAGAGGGGCAGATTATACTCTTCGGTCTTCTGTATAACCTTCCGGAGCGTATGTATGTGGTCTACGGTGCTGAAGCCTTTTCGGAATCCGGCTTGTTCGGGAGGCTGGAAGTCGTCAAACCTGCGTGCCAGACGGTTCGTGATGACTCTGGAAAACAGCTGGTATACATGGCTCAGAAGTGAGATGGGCCTATAGAGGCAACCCCATTAAGTAATTAACAATACTTGTGTTGGGTACGACTCGCTACTTCCCCTATTTTACATTTACATAATTGAAAAAAATAAACTAAAGTAAAATTATAAAAAGGAAACAAATGCAAATTAAAAACTATAATTAAAATAAATGAGTGCTCTTAAGATAGTTGCTCAATTGTGTCTGTACGTGTGTGTGAGTGGTTGTGTGCGTGTGGGTGAGAAAATGCGTGGGAAGTGCGTGTGTGGGTGGGCGTGTACCTATGTGTTTGTACGTATGTGTTTGTGTGCTTTGTCTCTTATTATGTGTTACGTGTAACTTTTTAGCATGATCTATTCAGAATTTGTTCAATTTCCTCGTATGTCAATGTTTTTAACCATTCAGTTATTATATTCTTGCATTTATATTGAGCCTCTGGATGGAATTTTAATTTTGAATTTATTTTATTGTAAACATAGGCAGACTGACAAACATACTGTCTCTGCAAAAGCCGTCCGAACCCACGATGAGGGGACCACCCTATTATTGCCTTTTTTTTCCTGGTATGTTGGGTTAAGTGGGGTAGATTTATGCAGGTATAAAGTCATGTTTAATAGGTAAAGCTGTCTTACTGTTAACAAACCACACAAACTATATAGTCTGTTAGTGGGATATCTGTATGGTTTAAAATACATGACATTTAATAGTGACCTCTGGGCTCTTTCGAGCTCAAGTAGTTTAGTTTTGCCAGCTCCACCTCAAACCGGAATGCAGTATGTGGTAACAGATTGTGCCAGCGCAACATAGATTTTACCGAGCACGTCCGGAGGCATCACATAGCCAAGGGTTTTAAAAATCCATATCAATTTTCGCACACGAGAGACAGTATTATCAATCTGTGCCTGCCATGACAAACACTTATCAATAATAATGCCTGAGTACCTATCTAGTAGAGGTGACCCGCTGTAATATATGCCTAACCTTTTCCCTACTATATTCGGATCTGGGGGACTACTCTCTAACGAAATCCGTAGTTTCGGGCTTAGTTGCGGGCGGGCGTATTCTAACTCCGTATCACCTACAGACTTACGATTAGTCCCGAACCCGAACTGAGAATGAATGACAACACGATTTCACAGTAACTGTCAAATCGTGTTATCATTAGTTCTCAGTGGTTAGGTGATATGGAGTAGAAAATGCCCGCCCGCAACTAAGCCCGAAACTACGGATTTCGTTAGAGAGTAGCCCCCCTGCTTCCGATCAGCACGGCGAAGTCGCGGTATGTTAAATAACATGATCACCTATCCACAGAGCGACCTAGGTAAGAGTTGGTAAACCATGAAAATCGACCTGTGCGACTGTTATTATTTAGCTACGAGCTCCTCATTTAATAAGTCTTCTCATTCAGTACCTACTAAATATCGATTTTAAAAATTCGATTATTCTTATACAGTAAATTGATTCTATGAACCCGGTAGAACTGTTTAACATAAAATGTATTTATCGGTGTTCTGTAATCTGCAATTGTCAGTGAAAATCAAAAACACTATGTTTCTTTTTGGGCTGGACGAAATAAGAATCACCTTGATTCATCAGTTTCTTTGTTTCGTAGTTTGAAGACTACCTACCACCGTTCGTTCGATAGTCGGTTTTGTTGATTTTGATACCTACCTCGAGGTAGGTACCTATGTACCAGGAGATTGCCTGGGCTAATCGGCATTTCAACCGGAAGAGATGATAGAGGGTCCTGCATTAGGTACTCCTGTTCCTATTTTCTAAACTTTGAGAAAGATCAGGATACGCAAGGTATTAACTAAAAGTAGATTTTATCACTGCAACAGATATTTTTCGACATCCACGCGAACGAAGTCGCGGGCACAGCTAGTACAATAATAACACTAAAAACAAAATACCAGTATGCCAGAGGGCGATAGGAAAGGAGTATACTAAACATACAGTACATAAAAACAACAAAAATAATAGATGCTTTGGAACATTCTCAAAAACTAAAATGGAAATGGGCAGGCCATATTGCACCCCTGTTCCTCTCGAGGGATCCGTATTGAGTTATTATAAGAATTGATTGAATATTTAATTTAATAAATATCTAGAAATTTATATTTTAAAATTAATTTATTTAATTAGAAATTATTAATAATGACATTGCAACTTCATAATTATGATATGAACTGTAATATTTTGAAATTTTATGCATGTACCTTATGTATTAATAATCCTATGAAATATGTTTTTAAAAATCATTCTTATGGAAATAAAGAAGCTATATTATTATTATTGTCCGTATCTGTGTCTCACTGCCACTTGCAATTTCGCTATTCTATTGAAACTGAATTAGTACCAACATAATCGTTCCAGAAACGGAAATCGTTTTATATACAACGTGCTGGACTGGTCCCAAGGACGACGCACCAGCATCGTGGTCGCCGCGTCCATGGCAGGCCTTATCGTCGTGTACGCGTTCGTGTGGGGTACCGCGCTATGCCGCGACAAGCTGTCGGCGCTGCTGGTGCGCACCACGAGTCACGACCTGTCCGCCGCGCCGCCCGAAACCCGTATGAGAGGTGTATGAACTAGCTAATTTATTTTTTTATAAGGAATCCAGAAATCTCATTGAGCATAGACACTAACAATATTGCGACACAGCTAGGTATATGTACCTATATAATTATTTTTTTACAACTAAGTGTGTTATAAATGTTTTTTTTTGGACTGATTATGGCTGTTTGTTCACATCAATTACATTTATTTTTAGCTCAAATTTGCGAGTCTGAAAAGGCTACTTTAGCAGAAAGAGAAAGTACATCACGCTACTCGTCATAGTCACATTTTCCCAATCAATCTTGAATCTAAAGCTTTAATGATAAAGATGAAAATTAAATTTGACAGATTGTTGTATGATTAATATTATGATTCTAACATGGTTCTACTAAAATGGCCTTATTAGACCCGCAGTAAAGTTTATAAGAGTAATGCTACTTATTAATGTTATTGTGTTCAGTATTCACAAAAGCTAACTGCTAAGTACATTTTGTAGCTTCAATGTAACCTAGGCTATAATGAACCTACAAAATAAATCTGTTCCAGACGTTTTATACAAAGTGACCTTTGATCGGGTAGTACTGGTTACTTAATTTTTATGCTTACGACAAGTCCTTCATAAAATTTTTGGAAAATAAAATGAACCGATAGGCTTTTTATCCTGTGCAAAATATTCTGTTTTATTGGTATACAAATTAAATATTATAATTATTAATTAAATGTAAATATGCTTTAAAAGAGTTACACATATTAAACCTGTTTGTGTGTGAAAAGTGTACCTTATTTCAGCGTATATATCATGAATCATGTGTGCGTGTCGTATAACATTTTACCTGTACCTGGTCTGCCACTTAGTCTACTTATTCTCTTTCAGTAAACTCATTGGACACCGTACTTGACTCGTACATTTAGCACAATTCATCCAAACATGATTATCAACTACTAGGCCAGTCACAATAGACAGACTAAACGCGTTAGGTTGCAATAAATTGGAAAAAATAGGACTGTGCAATCACTGTCCTGATTGTGTTTTGCGATATTGTTGAGATTGGTGTCAGTAATGTCCACCCAATTTTTCAACTTTGAAAGACCTGTGCTAACTGGTTCCCTATCCATTTGCATAAAATTTTAAGACCTAATATAACTTGGCAAACTTTTGTTTCTCCTAATTATATTTTCGCATGACAGCTTACGCATAATTTTTTTAAGCGTAATTTCTCTAATCATAATAATGATTTAGCATAACATTCAAAAGCATACATGTATTAACACATAGTGATATTAAAACATATTTTATACAGGCATACCAAATAAGCATAATAATTATCTCCTAAAATGTTAGACACTAATACACATTTTTATACAATATTGTTCTAATGAAAGGAGACTATTTTAATTTTTTGAGAAGTGGTCTATGATCCAATAGCGATACTGTAGTGGTGTTTTGTGGGGATGCCTCAATTATACCCTTGTGCAAAGGGGGCATCAAAATCTAACCTGGCAGTTTTGAGAAAAATAATACTTTAGAATTCACATTTCTTGCTACATTCTCCAGGAGAGAAACACATTGATTAGGTAAGTATTTAGCGTTTTTTAAATAAAATTGTAGCATTAAAATGTATTCTAAAATATTATATTTACGACGCGCGGACCGGTCGTTGTGGCGACGCTTGGGGGAGGCCTATGTCCAGCAGTGGACGTCTTTCGGCTATGATGATGATATTTATCCCCATTTGCACAAAGGTATAGTTAAGATTTCTCCATTGAAATACCATAACAGCATCGCTATTGGTTTATAGACCGCTATTGTCAGTCTCCTTTGTAGGCACTTTACATTGTAGGTAGAACAAATTATTTATTTTTATTTTGCAACAAGCATGTTTGCATGCATGCAGCAAGCATGCAGCATGCAAACAAGCATACACCATGCATGCAGCAAGCAAAAATGTAAACAAGCATACACCATGCATGCAAACAAGCATGCAACACGTATGCAGCACGCAAGCAAGCATGCAGCAAGCATGCAACATGCAGCAGGCATGGTTTCTGTCACTCAATAAACAAGTATACACCATGCATGTAGGAAGCAAACATGTAAACAAGCATACACCATGCATGCAAGCAGGCATGGTTTCTGTCACTGCTCCGGCGCTGCGGGTCTCCGGCGGCCCCACGCAACCTTATCATCGCAGATGTGTTTTACGCTCACCACCGCAGCTTCGGCTTTTTATTTATTTTATTACACTCTAGGGGTAGGGCAGACAAGACTACGTGGAGTCTGTTTTGCGGCGATTCGTTTTTGTCAACTTTTGAAGCACAACATGAATAGAATAGAATACTCTTTACACCATGAAGGATTATTATAGAACATCTTGTGATGCAATTTTATATAATAAATAAAAGAGAAGACTTGAATATTTAAAAGAATATTGCAATAGAAAATTACAACAAAGAAAAGTTCACCATTGACAAAAGGGCGCGCAAGAGAGGAAGAGCAGAGCCCTCTGTGACAAAAAAGTGTGGGGATAGCAGATATTTTAATCAGTTCTTGTTTCACTCTTCATATCATTGCTGAATTTTTGTGCAACTTCTGCATTCTGACATTTCAAATCTATCCAAAACTTCACTTATGTCTTTCTTCTGCTCCAACAAAATCGTGTTTTCATTTCTTGTTATATTGAACCCCAAAAATTGACTTACTTTTCCTAAATCTTTCATTTCAAAGTGTTCCATTAGTTTATTTTTTAAAAGAACTAAATATAAGTAGGTCCTTTCCTTTCTGAGAACTAAATATAAGTAGGTCATCAACCCACACAGCAATGTAAGTATTCTTCTCTGTATTGTAATATACACATGAGTCGGTCTTACATTGTTTCATTCTTATGGTTTGCAGTAAATTGTTCAATTTTATGTTCCATAATCGACTAGCCTGCTTCAGACCATATATAGATTTAAGTAAATGTCATACTTTGGATCCTTTCACATGCATTTCAGGATGTACCATGTAGATATCAGTGTTTATTTCCCCTTGCAGGAATGCGGAAACAATCTCTAAGTTATATTTAGCTGCTAAACTAAGCAAAAAGCATATGGTCTGATACCTCACAACTGGAGAATAGATTTCATCGCAGTCAATGCTTTTCTTTTGGGCTAATTCTTTTACGACTAGCCTTGCCTTGTATCGTACAACTTTTCCATCTTAGTCTGTTTTTGTTTTGAACACCCACTTTGACGGTAGAGCCCTTTTGTTGGAGGGAAGATCGGTCAAGTTCCATATGTTGTTCTTCATTAAGGAACTGTATTCTTCATCCATAGCTCTCTTCCATTGCACAGCGTGAGGGGATGACAGGGCTTCTTTTACTGACTGTGGGTCAAACAGATTAGTGTACAAGCAATATAAACTATTCTCATCCTTCCGTTTATTGATTTTATTACGTGGCCTGAGAGTAATATTACTGACATAATCCTGTGATTTACATGCTTGTCTAGGTGGTTAGTAAATCTCATCTAAATTTCACTAAAATCTTCATCTTGTGTATAAATTTTATATTGATTACCTGTGACTTTCGAACTTCCTAATTTTGTTCTATTTGACTGGCTTGAGCTGTCTTCCATCAGGCTGTCATGGCTGACTTCATTTGCAACTGATGAACTAGTGCTTTCTGAAGGCTGGTTCTTTTCTCAAATGACAACTGACACATTGTTGTTACATGACAAGTTATTATCAAATTTTTCATGAAAAATCACATCTCTACTTTTCATTATTTTGTTACTTTTGGTGTCTAGTAAGCAATACCCTTTACTATTATCGCAGTATCCTACTACTATCATTTATTTTGACTTTTTGACCCATTTTTGCCTCTTCACCTTCGGGATGTGGACCATGGAATCGGAACCAAATATTCTAATATGTGATAAATTAGGCTTATGTCCATGCCACATTTCATACGGAGTCTTAATATTCAAACTTTATGTGGGACAACGATTTGTGACATAAGCTGTAGTAGCTACAGCCTCTGCCCTGTATTTTTTTTTCTAAATTGGCATAGAGCAACATACACCTAGCACGCTCAACTAGAGTGCGGTTCATCCTCTCTGCTAGGCCATTGTGCTGTGGAGTATAGGGAGTTGACGTCTGATGGTTTATTCCATGATTATAGGGAGTGCCGCGTTGACCGTTGAGGCGTACGAACGTCTTTATTAGTTTGTCGTGTCATTTTTACTATTATTTACACTAAAGTTACTAAATCATTTAGACAATGGATAGTTTTGGAAGATCTTTAAGTACGGAGTCGAGTATACCAGATGAAAGTTGTATGAATGAAGAGATGATGGAGAATACCACAGAAGAAACTATTATAGAAGGAAGAACAACAAATGTAGAAGAAGCAAGGCAGAGAAATGTTGAAAAAGGAATGAGAGAAGATAGCGAAGAAATTACCGAAGAGGATGGATTTACCACTGTTAAAAGAAAACCGAAAAGAATATTACGAAGCAATTCACTGGATAATTATCGTAATGTGGGTAGATTTGAAAATAAAACACAGCAAGCAGAATATTATGAGGTAAAAAAAAGTAAAAAAAAATGGTTGGTATGGCTAAATTGTTTAAGTCACAAAATATTAATGATATCCTTACGGTCAAATATAAAAGTCCATACAAAATATTTATAAAACTTAAAAATATAGAAGACACCAATAAAGTTCTTAAGTGTGTAATTTCATTGGTAGCATTGTTCTGTTTAAGTTTATTATTTTCCATGTAACTTTACATTTATTATCTGCTTTCTCTATGTATCTTTTATTATTATCCCTTTGTATCGTATTTACACATTGCCTTAGTCTTTTGCTATATTTTCTAAATTTTAGTTTATTGTGGGTAGTTTTATTTTTATAATAGATACTTTGTGGTTTCCCGTTTGTTATAAATGACTTTTTTAAACCTTTAGTTACCCATTTTAGGTTAAGAGAGTTACGAGTTCATCTTAATTATAATCAATGGGAAACAGCTCATAGAATAGACAAAGTTCATCGTGCAATAATGAAAAGGCTTTATTTACGTCTGTTTCCAAGTATACTTCTGAAAATGATAGCTTACTAATATAGTAATTAAATTTTTCTACATTTTGTTTACTCAGGTCTCTTTTGTATGCAAAACAATGCTTTCGAAATACATTGTTTTCCGTTTTTAATTTGATTGATAGTGTTTGTCCGGTATTGTGATCTGATAGTCCTAATTCATGTGTTTCACCTTTTGCGTCTTTGATGTCAAAAGTTTTTCAAGGTTACGACCATGTCTTCGGGCTATGTGGCCAAAGAATACCAGGATAATTCGCAGACAGGTGGTGGAGAGCCTAGACTTGTTATTCAACTCACGAAGGATAAACTGATTGGTGCGGAATGCAGTCCACGGAATCTGCAGCATCTTCCTCTAGCACCACATCTCGAAGGCGTCAATGAGATCACAATCGGCCTTTTTTAATGTCCCTGTTTCCGATCTGCAGCTAAATATAGAGAATACTAAAGATGTTCCAAGTTTCATGTTCGTCTAGATATGTTGCGGTCCCTCCATATATACTCTGTAGCTAGGATCAGGGCAGTACAATTTATTACGAACTAAGATGTTTTAAATGACTGACCAATTGACATTTAAAACACTTGGGGATGGGGTTTCAAATAAAGGAATACATGTATTACAAAAAACATTTATTAGGGACTAATATATAGCAAAATCTACAAATAAACATAAAGCAACCAATTCAAACTATGATTAATATAACAAACTAAATAATTGATATGTGATTCATTTGAATTTGACTTATTGTTAATACATCTATACTGTGCGGACTGTGATAGCAAATATTACTTATTCCTGACATATTAATTAATTAAATAAAACAAATATTAACATCCAAAATAAAACTCGTATATAAAAATAATTTTGAAATACATTTTAATCCAAGAATACAATTTTTAACAAAAGATATCATGATCATATTTGGACAAGTCTCAAAAAATAAGGAATCTCACATTTACCTTGTATATCCAAAAATATAATTTTTATATACAATCAATAGGTAGGTACGTCGTAAGACTACATCTGAGCTGATGGTCGCAGGCAAGGCACAAGACAGCCCGCACGACCGGGACAGGCATACCGTTGAACATTGTTATTGTGAACCGTCGCCTGCGCACACTGCTGGGACACGAACCAAACCAACACGTCTGCATACACGTCTATCTCATTAGCTACAATGTGTTATATTCAAGAAGATTATTTTTACCGATTAATTATACCTAACCAACATTAAACTGTCTCTTTGTTAATCAATGGTTCTTCCATAAACACTCAATATCACAAACATTCAGCATCACACTCATATTTACGCAATTCTTAAATCTAAAAGGCATTTCCAGAGATCATAACTTACATTAGAACATTTTGAGTGACCCCTTTATTATTAGTATTATTTATTATTTTTAGTTACGAGTTTTTTTTTTAAGCGTCTACATAGTACCTTTTAGTTTTTTATATGAATGAATCTCTGAATAGATTCAATTGACTTTATTACTACATAATATATTATAAACCGTCAAAGTAAGAGTCGACTCGCGTGGAAAAGGTTCGAAAGAATTTAATTTTTGTTACATGTTTTCAAATTTCAACAGAATCGGTCCAGTGAATTCGGAGAAAATTGGCTGTGACAGACGGACAGACAGATACTCGAGTGATTCTATAAGGTTTTAGTTTCTTACGGATGATTGGAACCCTGAAAAGTTCTACATATCGTATATTTGTGAAGACATATACACGGTGCTATTTTAGTCGTCTTACAAAGGCTGCCCACTTAATGTACCCGACACATAAACTAGCTATAGGCGCGATTATTTTTTTTTTTAAATAAATCATTAAGATAATAGGTGCAATAAAAATAAATAATACATTAGAATTATGAAACACACAACATTTCAAAAGAATTATGTTAATAATGTTTACGTACCAAAAAATTTCATAGTTCCATTCGGCGCCGTCCTTGGAACATAGTTACGTATTTTAAGTTACGTCATGCGTCATGATAATGAATAATATTTTCATTTATTAAATAATTCAAATGTTCATAAATATCATTTTTTTTTTAAATGTGTGTAGTACTTGGATTGATGAAGTGGGCTGCCGTTGTAAGACGACTAAAATGGCACTTTATGGCCTGGCACTGGCACAATTCGTGTATAAATACTAGCTTTGCCCGCGACTTCTTAAGCGCATATCTCGTTTTTTCTCGTGTAGCCTACAGCCTTCCTCATGAATGTGGCTATCATTTACAAAAAGATTTTCTCAAATTCGACAGGCAGTTCCAGAGATTAGGGCGTTCAAACAAATAGACGTAACCCTTATTCCAGCAGGAAAGTGGCTCTTAGTATTGGAGCATTCTCTAAAAGTCAACCTTTGGGTTAAAAAAACAACACTGTGATAGCGCGTAAAACAAAAAAAAATAAGATTTAAATAAAATTGCTTTTTTATTTTTTCGGAAAGAATAAACAAATAATATATAAAACACTAATAAAATACATATATACGCTATGAAAATAAAGTAATGAATTAATTAATTTGTGTAATATATTTTTGTTTAAATAGTCACGAAGATTGTTGAATGGGCAGAGAGCTTACATTTCTGCAAAAATGTGCGCCGAAAACATAATTTGTGCGTCTTCAGGTTTTCGAGATACGGCATTTCCTGGTGGAGTCACGTTTTGCAGAGTCGTGTATCTCTAAATCCATTGTGCGAGTATTTGCGCCTGTAGAATTAACATACACTAATAGCTCATTATCTGTGTGCGAATTTATGAAAATCGCTGTAAGCATATTTAAAATTTTCAAGTAATCGCGCTTTTATGAATACCCGAAAAAATATCGCAGCGCCTAAATGAGAAAACGTATGAGCTCGCTGAAAACGATATTCGGCATATTGTAAAATACAAGAAACCGGCACAACCCATAATGACTAGGTGTACAGTTCGCGTCACGCAAGTTTACCTGGATCAAGGGCTTGATCCAGAAAGCAGTACTTCTGGACAAGCGCGTATAGTAAGGAGGTTCTCACTCGGGATCCCTGACCACCGGTAGCTTTGACCCTGTTCCCGATACCAGTGGGCTACTATTTTTTTTATATTTTTAAATGTTTATTTTGTATAGAAATATTTAAAAATGTAAATTGTATGTATATTTATGAATAATAAATGGAATAATAATAATAATTTTATTGAGCTATTGTTACAGAAAATTCGTATTGATACTTAGTCGGTAAATGTAACAAGTTGAGTTTAACATAAAATTTCACCGTGGTCCCCGAACTAGGCAGCGGTTGTATCTCGGGGACCAGAGTTGCGTTAGCATGATTGTATTTAGGTTACACAGATTTGTTAGCAATGTGAGTTGGTATAGTTATCAAATTGCTAAAGATTACAAAAGTTAAATTATAAGTACAGTTTTGGCACTGAAGTACTGAAGTGAAAAATAAAATAATAATAAATATTTGAATTAGGCGAGTGTTTTGCGTGAGTGTTGTATGTTGCCGTTAGTGAAGTGTGGTAGTGATGAGCATTTATTTAAATAGAATGCATATATAAAGAGTTATGATTGGGAGTAGGTACACAGCATTACTTGTTAACTGATGATTTCTTCGGTTTCGTCGTATGATAGAGATGAGTAGTGTTTTGTTAAGACTTTTACATAAGTTGTAGTTGCGGTTTTTAATATTACAGTATTTGTTTATTTGGTTGTATACATGAGTGTGTGAATAGGAGGGGCACCGTCTGGCTAGAAGACTTTTTGCAGTGGACAGAGGGACGTGAGAAACGCGTTTTGAGAGCAGACTTTGATAGTCAGGCCTGCTCTTTAGTGATTTGTGAGTATGTAGAGTAGCACTCAGAATTTACAACTGCCGTACAGGTCTGTTGGAAACTTGAACGGTTTTTTCAACATCACTTTTATGACCGCCCTCTGAGCCCTTTCTACATCTATTAAGTACTTTTACCGGCGCTACCCCTGACCGAGATTCATACTGAAGCAGTGATTGAAAGAGACCAAGACATACATTTCGTAGTATTTTAATGGGTGTGCAGTCCCGCAATCCGTTCATGGCGTAAATAAGTTTTCTGACACGAGCGGTGAGCAGATATAAATGTGGTTTAAATGAAATGTTTTCGTCTATCGCGATACCCAGGTATCTTATTGAAGGAGTGCGTTCTATATGGGTACCGGTACAGTCTCTAGGCGAACGGTTACCGCATGAATGAAATTTAAGTGTTAAGTATGGAGGATGACTAGAAGCTGCGGTTTTGAAAAATGTGATAAGTTTTGTTTTTTTAACGTTCAGGGTCAGAAGGTTTCTGCTAAGAGTATCAGCAATAGTAAGTAGAACTTTCTCAGCATGGTGATAGACTTGGTCCCATGTCTTGGCATGGAATATAATGGCTGTCTCGTCTGCATAAGATATAGTTTCGGCCTTACCTAGTAAAGCATTTAAATATCATTTATTTAAAAAAGAGAGTAGGACCAAGGGAACTGCCTTGGGGAATTCCGAAGCTGATTGGTAGCAATCCACTTGAAGTGTTTCTTCTTCGACTAACTGCTGGCGATTGGAGAGGTACGACTTGAACCAGTTAAGCGCAATACCCCGTATTCCTATTCCGTCTAGCTTGGACCGGAGAACGTCTATCGAAATTGTATCAAACGCCTTGGCTAAGTCTAAGAAAACGCCCAAGGCGTGCTCTCCATTTTCGATGAAAGAGGCTACAGAATTGGTCAGTAGTATAGCAGCGTCCTCTGTCGACTTAACTCGTTTAAAACCAAACTGTCGTTCAGATATCAGATATTTTTCTTCAAAAAAGTTAACTAGGCGATTATTGACTACTTTTTGTAGAAGTTTAGATAGGATGCTTAGGAGAACTATTGGGCGATAGTGCTCCACTAAATCTGTAGAACCACTTTTGAGAATGGGTCGAACGCCAGCAACCTTCCCTGCTGGAAGGTTGTCTGGAAAGATTTTCTAAGGACAGATTGATTATGTGAGCGAGTGGTTTGAGTAAAGACTTTTAAGTTTTATGATTAGTCTAGCACTGATGCCATCGAGTCCAGGGGCGCTATCAATTTTAAGCTGGTCTATCAGTTTTTCGATCTCTGATTCTACGGTAGGTTGAAAGAAAAAGGAATGAAGAGGAGTTCCACGCGGTCTGTATTTACTAGATAGCGATTCTTGCGTTTGAGACAGTCTCTATAAAATGACATCTGAAAGAAGGAAACTATGCTTAATTTTATCGACAGAAAACGTATTTAAAATATTTTTGTATAATTTTTAATGTTTTTTTAATTTGTTCGCTACTGTGACCCCGGTCTAAACAAAACGGTGTAACTTTTAAACTTAACGATCTATTGCGATATAAGGCTATCGTGCCAGACCGAAGATCGTGTCGAAGGCCGAGATGTCAAGGGAGATCGCTAGTGCGTCCCCGTGCTTCTCTATGGCCTCACTCCAGATGTGAATGGCATACGCAAGAAGATCCCCAGTAGACCGATTTCGGCGGAACCCGTATTGTCGGTCACTAAGGACATCATTCGCTTCTAGGTATGCCAGGAGCTTATGATTCAGCACGCGTTCCATACTCTTACACGTACCGAGATAGGTCTATAATTCGACGGGTCAGCTCGACTACCTTTCTTGGACAAGGGCTGCACGTCTTCCAAGCCTTCGGCACTTTTCCAGTCACAAACGAAAGGCGAAATAGGCGTGTCAAGATCGGAGACAACTCAGGCACACAAGTCTTCAGAACAATTGCCGGTATCCCGTCAGGGCCATTAGCCTTGTTCACGTCTAGGTTACGCAGTACCCTACGGACGTCCTTCTGATGAATGCAAATGTTCGACATACTCGACTCGCATCCATCAGGAGAAGCAGGGGGCCTCGCGCCACCAGGATCCAGACATGAAGATTCCGCAAACATAGAAGCAAACAAGTTCGCTTTTTCCTCAGCGGAGTGGGCCAGCGTCCCGTCGGGTCTCAGCAGTAGTGGTAGTGAGGGGCGGCAGAAGTTCGATTCGACCGACTTAGCCAGGGACCAAAAAGCCTTACTACCTGCTGGGTATGAAGCAAGTTTGTTCCCTATTCGGCTAATGTGGTCAAACCGAGCCCTCCGCAACACCTTCTTGCAGGACTTGGCAGGCCTGTTGAAGGCTCTCTTCTTCTGACTCACGTCATTTGCTTTGCGCGACGAGCGTCGACCCATGCTAAGTACGCCGCATGCTTAAGCGCATCAGCGCGATGGTACTCGGCACCAGACCATGGACGAGCTTCGCCAGACATTGTTACGTCAGAGAACGGAATGTAGTACTCCATTCCCCTCCGCAACACATCCGTCACGGCGTCCGCGCACGACGAAGCATCAGTCGAAGAAAAGCAAGTATCGGGACGGCATGCGAGCTTTTGAGTCTCTCGTCCAGCATGGTCTGTGCACTGGTATGGGAAGAGGCACTCCTGATGGTGTGCATTGAAGTCCCCCAGTAACACCAATTGGGCAGAAGGGTACCGCTACTGAGCCGCATCCGCCGCCTCACTCAGGTGCTTTGTGAGCCCAGTTGTCTCCAAATCACCGAACGGTAGACTCAGGCGTAGCGCCTGTGTCCACTATAACCCACAGCGTTGAGAACCTGGAGTCTTCAAGGTTTCGGAGACGCCGATAGCAGATGTCGTCCCGGGCGTACATACATACGCCCGCGCGTGTTCTAAAGTGGTGATCTAGGGTAAACCCTGGGTAAGATAGGTATGACACGTCTGACGGACATCCGATCTGCGTCTCCGACAGGATTAAGAGCGCTCGTTTCTCAATAGTATACGGATTGACCACTAGAGGGTTCTCTTGAACCAAAACAAAATCTTTGAATCGATAATCATGGAAAAAATTATGCTAGTACTTTCTTAAGTACTAGCATAATTTTTTGTTCTTACATACAAAAAGAACTCGATGAACAAAAATCTGAGATTCGTAAAAGTGCTGATTTGGTAACAGAAAGAGTTACAAAAATAATGTTATGATACAGAAAGGCTTATTAAAGGACACAATATTACATATATGAAAGAAGACTACCCTATACAAGTTTTGGAAAAACGAAGAGAACTGCAAGAACAGGTGAAAATAGAGAAAGAGAAGGGAAACAAAGTGAGAATACAATATGACAAACTGGTTATACAAAAACCTAATAACAAAAGGTCACTCCCAACTTCAGCAAAATACACCGCAACTGCAGAATTTCAGTCTAAAAGCATTACGAAAGTGACAGCAACATATAGCAATCAAACCCCCCCTCTCGCACGAATATTATAAACAAGCAACAGAAAACAAACAACAGTAAACATCTTTCAAAACAGCTGGTCACCATAGATATCAAACCTGCGTTCAAAACAGATAACAAGGTCTACGTACAATGTAAGAACCTTGTCATCATATAGTCGTTTGTAAGAGCTGACAGAATAACTAAGTAACATAAAATATTACATTATAGGATTGTCAAAAACAAGACGAATAGGAACAAAAATAAAAGAATATGTATGAAGAATGTATTCTCTGTCACGTAGGTGACAGAAAAAGAAAGTATGGCGTGGGGTTTCTAATAAATATAGTTCATAAAGGAAACATTGAAAGATTCACTGGTATCTGTGATAGAATCGCAATATTAAACATGAACATAAAGGGCAACCAAATATCCTTCATACAAGTATATGCGCCCACAGAAATAGCAAGTGAAGATGAGATCAACAATTTCTATGCAGAATTACATAAAGCTATGGACCTGGAGCACAAAACATATGTTATCATGGGCGACCTAAATAGGCCAACCTTGAACAAACGAATATCTGATAATGAAAATGAACGGGTACGGCAAAAGAAACCAAAGATTGATAGACTTAGCTCTTGAAAAAAAATTGCAATTTTGAACACCTATTTTAAAAAATAACCAAAAAGAAAATGGACATGGCGCTTGCCAGGGGGAGAGTATAAAAACAAAATAGATTACTTTATGTCAAACAGACCTACCTATCTACCTAGACCTAGTATGGTACAAAACATAGATCTACTGAACCTCAACTTCTCTTCAGACCACAGACCAATTAGGGCAACTTTAACAATACCTAAACAAAAAAAGAGCCGAATAAAAAACAAAAACTACCAAAACTCTATACTGAAAAACGAAGAAGAAAAAACTACAAAGAGAGCATCTTATCTCACCTACCAGATCTAGACCGGGAAGAGGATAGCTCAGTACAAATATGTCACGATAAAATAATAAAAGCTATTACCTTCTATACGCTCGAATACCAAATAAGAGCACAAAGGGAAGTTATAAAATACTATCTGATAATACACTAAAACTTAAAAAGGGAAGACAAGAATTACATAAAACCAAAAACAAAACCAGATCAATGAAAAATGAGACTTCAGCGTTATACAAAATAATTAGTAAACGTATAAAGCACGACTATTCAAGATACAGGCAAAATACTGTTGAAAAACATTTATTACATGCAGGCAGCTCCAAAAAAGCATTCAGGGAATTACGAACAAATAAGATATGGATAGACTCACTTAAGGTCGATGGGAGGAAATTAAATAATTGAATAATAAATATAGCCACAGAGTTCTATAAAACCTTTACAGCGCCCAGATACGTATGAGCAGTGCCCTAATAACACAGCTACGGCGGATGTGAACACAAAGGGTTGCAGTGAACCATTTGAAGTTATAGAGGTTATCGAAGAAATAAAAATACTTAAAAATGACAAAAGCCCAGGCTCAGACTATATTTCAAATGAAGCCATAAAAACAGCTTATACCCTACTAGCCAGACCGCTGACTCAATTGTTTAACCATATATTACAAACATATAAGACACCGACACAATGGTCAGAATCAAAAATAACATTAATCTACAAAAAAGGAGACCCATGCGACATTGCACACTACCGACCAATAACCTACTGCCCTGCTTGTACAAGCTATTTTTTTCGCTTATAAACCAAAGAATAAGTATTACACTAGAAGCTGAACAGCCCATAGAACAGGCGGGATTTAGAAAGAGCTTTTCCACGATAGACCATATTCACACTCTGGAATTTCTGCTTGAAAAATACATAGAAAAACAAAGACCTCTATACATTGGATACATAGATTATAAAAAGCCTTCGATACAATATCTCATGAGAGTATCTGGAATACACTAAAAGAACAAGGAGTAAAAAATGAGTATATAAAGGTAATCAGAAGTATATATACGAATAACACGGGAAGAGTAAAACTTAAAAAATACCAGCCCAAGTTTTCCTATTAAAAGAGGAGTCCGTCAAGGCGACCCAACCTCGCCTAAACTGTTCATCGCTATGCTGGAGTCAACAATAAGGAAGCTAAATTGGAAAGGTTGGGGCCTGAACATCGATGGAAAACCCCCGAGCCATCTCCGTTTTCAAGATGACTTGGTACTCCTATCGGAATCGAGCACAGAACTCCAATCTATGATTCAATCACTGAATATGGCTAGTAAAGAAGTAGGATTAGAGATGAACCTGGCGAAAACAATGCTCATGATTGACGCAATTGAAAATGACAAAATAATCTACACAGATAAATATGCATATTTATGAAAAAAATTAGCTTGGACAGAAAAAGTAATGAACTGGAAATAGCGAGACGAATACAACTCACCTGGAACAAATATTGGAGCCTCAGGGAGATCTTTAAAAGCAATATGCCAGTAAAAATTAAAAGTAGAGTCATGAATTCCTGTCTGCTGCCGCCGTGCCTGACATATGCGTGTCAAACCTAAAAATATACTTCCAAAACAAAAACTAAATTATCACATGCCAGCGCAGTCTAGAGCGCAGTATGCTAAAAATAAGAAAAATACAAAAGATACGACACACTAAAATCGGAAGCATATCAAAAGTCGCGGACGCCCGCCCTAAACTATGCTAAAAAGCTCAAATGGAAATCTTTTGAGGAGGCCTTCACCTGCGGAGGGCTTCTTGCAACTAACAACGAATACTTTTTTAATATAGTAACATAAATAGTAATTAAAAAAAAATCATGTAAGTAAAAATATCATGAGATGTAATTGCAAGATATATAAGGCCTTTTTATTTTTATAATATACTAGAAATAGCTGATGTATCTACCAGTAAAACAAACCAAACAACATAAGTTGCTTTTTGCAGCAATATGAACACCGTATTTAGTTAAGATAATAGCAGTTAAAAGAATTTACTAACTATAGTTTACTTTTACTGTATAACTGGGTTCAGACACTTTCCGAATTTTTTCAGCTAATAACAATTATGTGTCAACTTTTTTCTTTCACTAGCCACATGCGTGTCAGTTTTTACATTAGCTTTAGCTAAAACCGCCTATCCACGTATAACCTTCTCTTTCGCACGCAGCATATAACGCGCGCTCATCATACTCGGTTCTTGTTTTCGCGGTAATCGTGCGCGGTCTGTCGAGTGTTGTAATTGTCTTGTGTTTATTTAGTAAAATACAATGTTTAATATGTTATCTTTGTAAAGTACAATGATCACTTTGGACTAGGAAAAAACAGAATTTGGTAACAAGATGAAACTATCACCAATATGTAGTCCATTGTTAATGTTATTATTTTCAACGGTTTTCTAAAAAGCGCAATTACTTGAAAATTATACTTATATATTTTTTTCTTAAATCTAATTCTGTCACAAATACGCACGAATAAAGAGCTATTCGTGTATGTTTATTATACAGTATGCGCATACAATGGTTTAAAAGATGCACGATTCTGCAAAACGTTACTCCTCTATCAGGAAATGCAGTATCTCGAAAACCTGACGACGCACAACGGCGGACATTTTTGCACAAATATAAGCTCTCTGCCCATGCACAATATTTTTCTCTCCGATCATTTGTTTCAAATATTTCTGCTGGAAAAACGCTGCTACAGCAGGAATCGCTTTTACGTTTTTTTTCCAAAACGACATCAAGCACATTTTTAGGGTTCCATCCCAAAGGGTAAACAACGGAACCCTAATACTAAGCCTACTCTGTCCGTCCGTCTGTCCGTCTTTCAGAGGGCTTTCTCACGAACCATAATAGGTGACAGTTTCACTGAGTGTGTATTTCTGTTGCCGCTATAAATCCTACTTCCTACTAATATTATAAATGCGAAAGTTTGTGAGGATGGATGGGTGGATGTTTATTTCCCTTTTACGTCAGAACGCCTGAAAGGATCTTCATAAAATTTGGCACAGAGGTAGATTATAGTCTGGAATAACTCATAGGCTATATCCCCGAAGTATGTTCTTTAGGGATCACGCGGGCGAAATCGCTGGCAGAAGCTAGTAAAATATAAAAACAAAAACCGCTATAACAACAAATAATAAAAATACGATGGTACGGAAGCCTTCATGCACGAGTCCGGCTCGCACTTGGCCGGTTTTTTTATGTGGCACACATTTACAGCAGATTACGCACTAATTAAACGTTTCACTTATGTCACTCTAGAAGCCACTTTCCAGCTGAAGTTACGTTCACCAAACAGACAAACTCTTCAGCTTTATTATATTATACTAGTGGACGTCACGCGGTTTCACCCGCGTAGTTCCCGTTCCCGTGGGAGTACGGGGATAATATATAGCCTATGTTACTCCCTGATAATGTAGCTATCCAATGCTAAAATAATTTCTCAAATCGGTCCAGTAGTTTCGGAGCCTATTCAATTCAAACAAACAAACAAATCTTTCTTCTTTATAATGTTAGTGTGGACAAGTTTTTGTCTGCGACTTCGTACGCGCATATGCCGTGTTTTCCCGGTCCCTTAGGAATTTCGGGAAATCTTCTCTTAGCGCTCGCCTACACTCCCCAAGGAACCTACATGCCTAATTTCAGCTTTCTACTACCCGCAGTTTCGGCTGCGCTTTGTCTGTCAGTCACCCATCAGTAACGAAAGAATTTTATGTATATTGATAAAATCAATTTTCTTATTCAAGATTAAACTTCGTCAAACTCAGTGTATGAATGAATACTGCAACACGGCTCTTGGCTTGGTTCTATGCCCCAGCGTTCGAGTAATATAGTATCATGCTTATCCATAAATTTAGCAAATGTCTACTTATCACATCGAAAAATAGACTATTAAAATTTTTATAAAATAATAAAAAGAATATTTTATCCGGAAGCCAATACCAATGTTAAAAACATCAAGCCCAAAAATTCGTGGCCCTCTCAGGCACTGGGCGCTACAAGTGATGCAACTGGTACAAATTTGCCGCCTGGGAATTGAGGCCTTAAGCTCAAGAAGACACATTAAAAAGTTTTAGTAAGTAGGTAAATATAAAATATTAAATAGTATTGCACCCTAAGACTAAAAATTCATGTCTTTCGTATATAATATAATATACAGATACACCGTCAATATTTTACGGCATATTTTAACATTATTGAGATCATCGAGTACTTAGTTGGCAAATACATTCAGACTTTGTATCACAATGTTAGAAGAAACATTTGGATAACAGGAAAATATTACTCATGCAAATGTCAAGTTGTAAATTGTAATAGTTGTAAGTTTTGGTGATAACAAAGAACTGATTCAGTATATAAACTCCGATGAAAAACTTACTGAACTGTACCTGACAACAGTATCACTCACAGTGATATAATATACTAAAATACCTAGTATAACCATGACTCGCTTGTTGCAGCAGTATAAGTGACCCATGAGGTACGGTCACTTAGGTGAGCTCCTCGCCGTTCATTAGAAACACCCTGAACGAGGACTCGTCAGCCGCGTCTTCGTACATCAACTCCTCCTAATAATAAACAAATTTGTAAAACAACGGGTGGACTATATAGTACCCGAGATAGAAATATTACTTTTCTTGTTGATGAGAAACTGGGCGGATCATACGCGAAACACATTAAAAACCCTCAGATCGGTTAATCCACTGTCAAATCAAATTACGTAGACGTAATTGAGACTACAAGCCACAAACAATAACGGGATGATTATTTAGATTTATTTTAATTCCGGAAGACATATAATATAGTGCACCATGCACCAGAGTTGTGACTAGTAAATAACTAGTCAAAATAAAATCTGTAATTGTGACATTTAATGCAATGAATGTGATATACCTGTATGAGATCATTGGTGGGATGCGCGTCAATAAGGCACAGGTCCGCGTCCATGGCACTCGCCTCGCTACTCAGCGCCGCACCCACGATTTGCCTGCATACAATATTTGCCACTGAAATATTTACTTTAGCAATCTCGAAGTTGAGCTTCAGTAATTTAAAAAATATTGATCTTTTTGTGTCCTGTATGTAACTCAGTTAGGATTTTAATTGTTGCATGATGAATACTCTGCATACAAATTAAGAAATAATTCCAATATAATCGTTCGTTTCATTTTAATTTCCTGTGCTATGTAAGTATTACTCACTGGCTATCGTCATCGATAGGTTCGTTGCCGTGGAGGAACAAATCGCTGCGCACCGTGAACACGTCGCTGACCGAACCCTCTGCTCGACTCACCTGAAATTACAGTTTTAGGATGCTTAGGCACGATTATGCGCGCGTCGGGAGCAAAGTACGAGCATCCGAGATCGCTTGCCCTTAAAAAACAAATAAAATTTCCGCGAATCTGATGCGACAGCGGGTTTTGCACCATAAAAAAAAATAACAAGGTGTAATTGAAAACCTCTTAAAAACTTAGCGTTTTGTACACATTATAATAAACGATTGTTTAAAAAGAACCAAGACAGAAGTCAGAAAAAAGAGTGATTATAAAATAAAGCCGATGCGTTTCGGAATGGTTATTAAATATAGCACATAGTCTCATGTACATATCTCGTTTGGTCCAGCCATCCTGACGGTCACGAACTGGAACCTCACCCACGGTAGCTGCACGCACGGGAGTGAGTTGCCGTGTCAGTCGCGTCAATACCCCTACGCACCGCGCAGTCATCTATGGCACGCCAGTTACACGGCAGACAGCAGCGGCAGACGACGGCGGCGGCGGTAGTTGCGGTGGCAGAGATAAGACCGTACATCCCACTTTTCCTTTTTAATAGTCTTCTCCCGCTCTAGGCGGAGCAGAAGGTAGTGCCAGACTCTTACTGACTGAAACCCAACTGTGTTCCTCCTAGTGGCCTTTCTGCTCCAGTGCCGCGGTGACTCTCGCAGGCCCGCGCCTACGGTGGCCAGGAATCGCCCTGCAACTCCGGACGCCCGGGGCGTCTTCTTCTGTTGCAAAAAAGAGGACCCTTGTAAGATCAATGTCTTGTCCGTCTGTCTGTCCGTGTGTCACTACCGATTTTCTCAGGAACGGGTGGACCTAGCAAGTTGAAATGTATACCAGATACTGAGGTCTATAGTCCCTATAAGTTTATAAAAATTAAGGTCCTGAGTCAACACGTTAAAAAGATATGGGCAAATTTAGATTTTCGCAAAAACTTCACACACGGCTGTACCATCGCCAGTCCTTTTTTCTTTGAACTGTGGCCTTTTAATCTGGACACGCGGCAACGTGTCCAGAATTAAGTTTGCCATTCGCATGGTCAAATGTCGTCTGCGGAACCGTTCAAAACCCCCAACCAATAAACGGAAACTATCAATAGTTTATGAATAAAAGAATTGATAAAAAGATAAAAATGTTTTAAAATATATTCTGAAGCTTTATCCGGGACCTAACGGACAGGCTCACGTAGCGTACCTACATTAACCTATCTGGACCGATCATCATTCATACTTCAAGCAGTCAACACAAACCTCGAACATTCATGAACCAATCTATCAACCTGGCTGAACTATTCAACCAATCATCCATAGCTGGCCCGGGAATATGTTCACACGCACACATCCATGTCAGCACACAAAGACGTGGTAAACTAGCGGCGTGGCGCGGCGCGGCGAACGGGCACACAACGGGATTGCATCGTCTGACACGACCGCGCTCGGACACACTTACCTTTTGCTTTTAGTTTGCTATAACTTTGTAAGTCTAATGAACCTTAAATACTGTCCACTGCCTTTAAGTAGACCTGGGCCTATACAGTGTTAAATAAAATACTTTTTAAGTTTTACTATTTCTAGGCAAAATTATTTCAAAGAGAATTACCGGATTTTTTGTGTTCATTTTCAGAACGCACCGTTCACAATCATTCCAATCGCTATTAGAGTCTCTGCCTAAATTAACTATCGTTCAAATAGTACTTTCGAGTTGGCGCAAGACGTTTACTAGAACTCGTTCTACCAAAATTGTATTTTGGTCACTGTAGCGAGTACGATAAGATCTGGTATAAAAGTCATGGTCTGGTTAAACTTGTGCTAGGGATATAGGTATCTCCCGAAACATCCGTGTTCGGTGAGTATTTGCGACAGGCAGAAGGTGAGGATGCCGTGGCGCCGCTCAAGCGACTCCTCAAAGTGTCCGTTCGTGTGTACCCAGCGCTGGGTTGCGACAGTCGCTGTCTCCATCACCATGAGAACCTGCCGGAGCTCCGTCCACCGTGCTGCGATTTGCCGCGGCAGAGGGGTCTCGCCCCGGCGTAGCACCTCCACGCGCTACCCACAAACGTGCCCGAGGGCTCTGGCGTCCAGATCCCTTGGCGTCAAGGAGGCTCGCCGCCTCGCCGGAGACCGTGCGGTATCCCCGGGTCAGCCGGATGGCCATGACCCTCTGGAACGCGTTGAGATATCGGGCTGGACGCCTTCTCAAAGTTAGCACCCACACCGGCGCCCCATAGAGAGCCAAGGACCGCACGACTCAGGTAGTACCCCTCTTGGCATAAAATTTTAAGGCATAAAATAGTTTGGCATAACGTTTCCGCATACCTTTTATGAGCATAATAATACTGCTGCATAATAATGCTTTGGCATAATGCAAAGGTTACCTTAACTATCATTTAGTCTTATATGTTTTGGCATAAGTTGGAGTTGCACAAATTTTAAAGGCATAATATTTATTCGTGTAATATTCATGAGCCATAAATATAAAAAGTCATAATTGGGTGTATGTAGCCAATAATTTTAAATTGATCGTTTGGTACTGGGTAATTTAATACAGTTGTGGTGCGAGCTCTGGACTTGGGGCACTCCGACTCGGACAGGTTAGGTTAGAAGGGGATGGCGGGGTCAAGTGAGCGTGCGACGCCCACGTTCAGAAGTAGGAGCCCCGCGAAGTGGGGTTCCGTCTACCAGGCTTAGTGTCTACAACTTACCGTTTAGTTATTTATTTGGGTTTATGCGTTTATAACATTATGCTTCATTATTATTATGCAAGCAGTATTTATGGCAACAAGCATTATGCCTAATAAAATTATGCGTAATGATCATTATGCTGAATTCCGTTATTCCAATGTAAATTGTGCTAAAATATTTTATGTTTATCATTAGTATACCCACGACTCACGGCGTATGGACCCCTTATATTGGGCAGATGCCGCTTGAAGGCAGCCCCAGCCCGCCCCAGTCTGGGAGCCAAACGTCGGAAGACCGTACATCCCTGCAGCCACTTAAAGTAGCTAGTGTAATATACAAGCACGTCGTCGCCCAGCATGTAGTCCGCGCGACAGCGGCCACGTGCAGTGCGTGCACGCCACATGCCGCTCCGCGCTCCCTGCAGCTGCATCCAGTAGGTAATGTAACATACATGCACGTCGTCGTCCAGCACTAAGTGTGCGCGCGACAGCGGCCACGTGCAGTGCGTGCGCGCCGCGTGCCACTCCGTGCACGCCGCACTGCCCACGCTGCCCGCCCCCTGCGACTGATCCCCCACGAGCTCGGCACTCACTAGTGACACCTCCTTCGAGTCTTCCTCTTCCAACACGACGTCATCCGGCACACTCACCTGTAATTTGAAATAGGGTAGTGGATTAAAAAATCTAATTAGATAGATTTCCAAAAATATCCGACACATATTTTAACTCGTTTGACGTCGGGTTTGCGAGGCTATAGACATGCCTAGAAAGCAAGGCTATTTGGTTATTGGCGTATTGGTCGCTCGATCGCTTTACCTCTCTTAAAATTGTGTAAGGAGAATTAGAAGAGCTTTCTATAGGGAAGCTTTCAATGTCTATAAACAAAATAAAAAAAACACAAAAACACCCGACTGACCCCCGATTTGAAATTTATCATAGCATAGTGTATCGTATTCTACTAGTCCAAGCCCTTTCATTTGATACCCATATTGAGGGATTTGTGAAAAAAAAAGGAAGAAAGAATAACTGTTAATTCGCGTGAACGTGACACACATAGAATTGTTGTGGGTAGGTCAAAAACTTGTCAAACAACAACACACATGAAGAAAAAAAAATAGTAGATACTTATATCCTAGACAGAAGCATGCGTCACAACCGCGGAAAACGGCTGACGCTCAGCATAATGCCGAGGCCCATGCACGAGGGCACGAATCCACGACGCTGGTTTTCAGCGTAAGCCGGCGGCGTGTCGCTGTCTAAAATAATTCACGCGAATTACTTTTTTTTGGGTCCCCGCCCGCTAGATAGTGTTAGCAGTGACAACTTGCAAGCGCGATTTCCTCAATTCCAACTAATAGATGGCGTTAAAAGCGTATTGTACTGTATTGTTCGTCGCTTGTCCACTTGACCTTGAAGCTGACGTCGTCGTTACGAGAATAATGTAGAGATTTCAACAAATATTTAAAATGACTCGAATATTTACTCAAAATAGTGGAATAATGAAAACATCGTTTATAATTTGACAAGTTACTTTTATTATTCAAACCAAATAGCTTGGATAGAATTAGATAAAACTCTGTAAATACATGCTTATAGATTTTAGTTAAAGTTTAATCTCCTTATTAAAGTGCCTATAAAACCGGTCAAGTGCGAGTCGGACTCTCACACGAAGGGTTCCGAACCAGAAACAAAACACGTTTCTTGGATGGGAGGTCGCTTTAGTTTTTGTATAGCGGCAATAGAAATACAAGTATTTGTTGATAAAGCGTTAATAGAAATTTTAAATTCGACATTAAGTTACTTTTATTTTTAAAACCAAATAGATGGGATTGAATAAATAAAAATCTGTAAATATCTATAGATTTTAGTAAAGATACTTCAAAGTATGAAACCGGCCAAGTGCGAGTTGGACTTTTGTACGAAGGTTTCTGTACCATAACCCGAGAAAAACCGTTTCTTGTATAGGAGCTCCCTTTTTTGTATTTGTTCTTATAGCGGCAATAGAAATACACATTCTGTGAATATTTCAACTGTCTACCTATTACGGTTCTTAAACTGAAATCGCGAAAAAAAAATCGTCGTCCCCATACATTTCTATGCGCATAATTAAACAAAATGTTCTGAACAGCAGATTTTTTTTTTTCGCGATTTCGGGGTTGGTCACATAGTAAAATTGTTCATAGTGATGAGTACAATGACCCCTTAAGAGATATTGTGTTTATTCTGTTACACGTTGTAAATACGAATATTTTTGTTCCTTAATCTATCACTGCAACTATATGTAGGTAGGTAACATGCCTACAATGTCACGGAGGTGCATTTACCGGCACCAAAGTGGGGCTCGGAGTTTTTAAATTTGGTTTGCCATATTATTCGTTCAGCCTGGACGGAGACCCCACTACGGGTTCTACTGCTACTGCTAGCTAGGCCACAGATAATATACCTAATACTAGACTTGACCTTGAAGCTTGCGTTGCCACAAATTTTCTTATATGCCTACTTTATGGTGATTATTCGGTTATGCTAGTACAGGTAATTATTATAGGTAGTCCTCACGACCGGTTTCGGCCATAACGGCCAATCTAAACGCGGTGCGGGCGAGACAAATAGTACACAAGCACACGCACACAGCGACATTAGTCAGCGGCTCAGCGCGTCCATTTGAAATGCGCGTAGATACCTACAAACGCGAGACTGAGTTGCCCTCCGTAATCCCGCGCGCGCGCGACTCTCCGCTGTCCCGTCGAAGACAGTAGGGATAGCGTCATTGCCGTTGTGTTTACACCTGTTAATTGTTATTTTCATCGAAATCGAATTGTTCCATTTAAGTTAAAATTATTCACATTCAATTTACTTCATTGTTTAATTAACTTGAATACCTACTCAAGTTCATGAAACAATTAAATTAGGTACATAACATTACTCGATTCTGAAATTTAAAAAAAAGCCGTAAATTTAATAGGTAGCTAATGCCTAGTACATTTACATTAGGTATTAATATTGAATCCAGTTTCGGATTCCCAGTACTGATTTGCTATTCTACTGTAATAATCTTTCTTTGATTGAGATTAGTGTTTAATATGAATGTTTCCTTGAAAATAGATCTCGATATAATTGTTTATAAAGATTTGAATGGCTTAATATGCTAAATATTATGTAGGTAAATGCAAGATACCACCTAATACAGATTCATACATTCGATTTAATAATATACCTACCTACATGTACAAGTTTAAAAAAAAAACCTAAATGATAATTTTTGTAAAAGAATATGAAATGGTAAAAAACATTTTTTTAGACAAAGTACTTTGCACAAACGTCATTCGAGGCAGTTACCAAGCAACTCGCCCAAGTAGTAGTATTTAATTTTATGAATGAGTTGAATAGCAAACTTTAAACTTTCGAACAGCGCCATCTATTGCCACATAAAGTACGGATTTTAAATGATTCGTTCCAATAATCTTCCAAACTTGAGTAAGAAGCCCATTATTCCATAATTTAGTGCTAAGCGAGGGTTATTAAATAAGAACATACTATTCTTAAGACCCTTCAAAAGAAAATAAAAAAATACACTTACACTTCAATAAAAAATCGATACATGTCACGCCATCTATTATCATTTATTAGAACTAAATTTTCTTTATTCGTGTTGGGACCCCATGTCTTAAGTTACTTGACTTAAGGTCCTATGCCTAGATGGGGCAGAGGGCGTCCACAGTAGTTCTCCATCGCAAGCGGCCTTGAGCTTCACGCTTCACTTCACTCCACGCCAGTCCGATGCCCGTCGCTTCTGCCAACACGGTGCGTCGCCAGGTTTGTCGGGGACGGCCACGCTTCCTTTTCGGTTCGGTTCGGTTCGGTTCCGAAAAAAAAACGGAACCCTTATAGAATCACTCGGGTGTCTGTCTGTCTGTCCGTCTGTCACAGCCAGTTTTCTCCGGATCCACTGGACCGATTCTGTTGTATGCACTACTACCGACAGGTTTCATTGCGTCAAACGTTGAGGGTGCCACCCGACAGTGACAAAATCAGTCAGCGAGCGGTCGGGTGTCACCCGGTGCGGCAACAAGTGCGGAGGTTACGGTCACTTCATTGGGGGGCACTAAGAGAGAATCTCCCGAAATTGCTACGGGAACGGATAATAACGGGATATGCGCGTACACAAAGTCGCGGGCAAAAGCTAGTATAAAATTCTTCCGTTACTGACTGATTGAGTGGCTGACAGACAACGCACAGCCGAAACTACTGGTTGTGGAAAGCTGAAAGAACAATGGCCACTCGGCTAACATGCTTGGACTAGCAAAATTTAACAAAAAGTAACTTAATGAAACATATGTCGTTTCATTCGCCTATATAAATATAACAAATAACGGTCTTCAACATATTTTTAAAAGGCCGGCGAATCTTGAAAAACTATGAAATACGATTTTAATCGACTTCAAAAAAAGGAGGTTCTCAATTCGACCGCACATACATATATTTTATGTGTGTTCGCGGATAACTTCGTCGTTTGTGAACCGATTTCGATGAATCTTTTTTTTTTATATGAAAGGGTATGCTGCCGACGTGGTCCCATTGTTACTAAGTCAGGATCTGATGATGGAAACCATAGGAAATCGAGGGCAATTCTCGAAAATTGTAGGCACGCATCTGGTAAAAACTTGATATTCGTGTGTAACTATGAAATACGATTTTAACCGACTTCAAAAAAAGGAGGAGGTTCTCAATTCGACCGCACATACATATATTTTATTTGTGTTCGCGGATAACTTCGTCGTTTGTGAACCGATTTCGATGATTTTTTTTTTTTTATATGAAAGGGTATGCTGCCGACGTGGTCCCATTGTCACTAAGTCAGGATCTGATGATGGAAACCATGGGAAATCGAGGGCAATTCTCGAAAATTGTAGGCACGCATCTGGTAAAAACTTGATATTCGTGTGTATATCGGGTGATACTACAAAACAATGAAGGTTTGGATCAGACCTGATGATGGAGACGACAGAGAGTCAAGGTCTCCACATCGGTATGTAGGAACTACCAAGTGTTTGGGCTTATTTCATTCATATTGACGAGACCATTACACCGAAAACACTAAGTAAGTTTTATTAAGTAGGCTCCAGTTCATATCATAACATAACGCCGGTACGCTGTGAATGGGTACGCAGGTACAACTAAAAAGTGAAAATTGTAAACTAAAAAGTAAAAATAAAATAAAATAAAAAAAAAATACAAAAATATAACCGACTTCCAAGTTATGTTTTTGATGGGAAAATAAATTTATTTTCCCGAATATGTGCAATAAATTAATTTACTTAAATATTAATGAATTATTACTTTAATGTTGAAGTTCGTCTTATTTAAATAGAGATGCAAAAATATTGAATCGAAAGCAGTAAGTACTTTAAAAATATTTAAATATACGCATAGTGAGACGCATGCTTATAGTGCTCTCGCTCTCATTCTCTCTGCTGAATATTTTTTGTGTTTAGGGGATGTTTGGTCACTACAATTTGTCTGACTAATGAAATATAACTTTGTAATAGTTACCTTAATAACATATTTGCAAATCAGAGATGTAAAAATAAGTGAAGTTCGTTTATTTTTTGTGGGGCTTTAAAGCGCCTGACAAAAGTTTTGGTACATGGAAAGTGTCTGATACTTATGTTACAATTTTAGAATAATATTCTAAAAACATATATAAAAATCAGCCATGTAAATTTAAGTTAAGCAACTCTTATTTTTAGTTACCTTTCTTACCTGGTATCTGCCCAGGTGTTACAAGGCGAGCTCCACAAGCACGCAGGTATTCATAAGAACATAAGACGCTACTAAGAACCTAAGGTTTCATCTATGTGAAAATAAGTTATGTCTGATCGCTCTGGGATCTTACTCTACTATCCCTAGAGTGTAATTTAAGCCCGCGTCGGCGCAGAGCGGTGGAGCGGCCCGTGAGCTGAGGAGCAGGCAAACCCCGCAGCGCCGGAGCCGTGACAGAAACAATGCTTCCTGCATGTTGCATGCCTGCTTGCATGTTGCATGCCTGCTTGCATGTTGCATACTGCATGCTTGTTTGCACACTGCATGCCTACTTGCATGCTGCATGCTTGAAGCAAGCATCCTTGTTTGCATTTTTCTTACTGGGACCACTTAAAACCACTTTTGTTAACCACCACCACCACCACACCACCACTTAAAACAGTGGTATAATGAACGTTCGGAAACACAATACTTTGAACAAATGTTATTTCGGCTAAGTGTAACTTCGGTAAGAAGTTTCTCCACCCAAATGAAACGTCGGAGTAACGAGAAAAATCGAATTGATACTAAGTCAACTGATACAGTGGCAGACGTGACTTCGATGAAGTATAAAAAAAACGAAACGATAATAATTGAAAAGTTTCAGGTGAAATGAAATTCGGTCAAATATTTTTCGAACTTATGATAGGTAACCGTGATGTGTGATATACTAGCCTATACCCTTCCTCGATAAATGGATAATTTGGACCAGTAGTTCCTGAGATTAGCGTGTATAATCAACCAAAAAACTCTTTAGCTTTATTAGTATTAGTATAGAAATAGATTAACACAATAAAACGGTAAAAATATTGTACACTACCCGTGCATGCCATTTTCTATTTTTTATGACTAGCTGATCCAGCAAAACAAAAATAGCAGCCTTATAAAAAATAGTCTACGACCTATTTCATAAAAATCGATCAAGCCGTTTCGGAGGAGTTCAATAACAAACACTGTGACACGAGATTTTTATTTACAACCTGTAACAGAATAAACGCACAGCCTTTAAGGGGTCATTGAACTCATTATTATGAACAACTTTCACAATGGGACCAACACTGAAATCGCGAAAAAAATCGACAAACATTTCTGTGCGCATAACTCGACAAAATGTACTGAACAACCGTTTTTTTTGCGATTTCGTGATTGGTCCCATAGTAAAAGTTGTTCATAATGATGAGTAAAATGACCCTTTAAGAGGTATTGCGTTTATTATGTTACAGGTTGTATTAGAAGATTAGAAGGTAAAAGTCTACTAGTACATGCATACCGGTAACACAAACTTGATGAATACTCACCAGATATACGAAATCTCCATCTTCACTGACAGTGGTAGGCGGGTTCTCGGCCACCGGCGCGGCAGTCACATCTTTAGCTTCCCTGTGGACCTTCTTCATGTGCATGTACAGGCTGCTCATGTTCGTGAAGGCTTGCTCGCAACCTGATGATGGAATTATAGTAGACTAGCTTTTACATGCGACCTCCTTCGCATGGATGTCGGTTATCGGGGATGCGGACGAAGTTTATTAGTAGCCTATGTCCATCCACAGGGAGAGAGAAAGGTTGAGACTTTATCCATATCGAATTTCATTACAATTGGATCAACCGTTTTGCCGCAAACGCGTAACAAACAGACAGAGTTACTTTCGCATTTATAATATGATCATGGATTATGCATCGATGGGATAAAGCAGCGTCACGGTGTCTCAACACGAAGAAAGAAAAAGTTCTAATGTCTCAATTTTTATTAAAGTATGTGTAAAATTAAGTTTTTTCTTTTTAATTAGCTTATGAATTGTATGTTCTTATTTAACAACCTCTTCTAATATAATGGAATAACGCTAAGCGTCCGTCGCGGGCCATGCGGTCCTTAAATAGGGCGTTCATTTTTTTCTTCATCTCAATTCATTCCAAATCCTTCTACCATAAGAAATATCATAGGTTCGGGTACATAACGGTCCCGACTGACCATTTTTAGGGTTCCGTAGCCAAAGCCGTAGCAAAAAACGGAACCCTTATGGATTCGTCATGTCTGCCTATTCGTCCGTGTCACAGCCACTTCTTTACGAAACTATAAGAACTATACTGTTGAAACTTGGTAAGTAGATGTATTCTGTGAACCGCATTAAGATTTTCACACAAAAACAGTAAAAAAATTTTGGGAGTTCCCCATACCCAATTCAATTGCCCAATTTCAATTCTAACAGCCATGTCCAAGATCCTGGAACGAATACTGAACAAAAGCCTGATTAGTTTTCTCGGTGCAAACAATATATTAGCCAAGAACCAATACGGGTTCAGAAATGGAGTGAGTACCGAGGACGCGGTTATGGATTTGTCTAGTCACGTAGCTAGGATGTTGGATGGTAAGCGCAAGTGCCTGGGTATTTTCTTGGATCTGTCAAAGGCCTTTGACACCGTTTCTGCCCCAGCCTTATTGAACAAAATGGAGCGTATCGGAATACGTGGTCTCGCGTTAAAAATCTTCGCGGATTATCTCAGCGATCGTACGCAAAAGGTAGAAATCGGCAAACACGTAAGTGATGAGCTTCCAATCACATACGGCGTTCCGCAAGGTAGCATCCTGGGGCCCACTCTCTTTCTCATTTATATTAATGATCTCTGCAAACTAACCCTTGACAATTGTAAGATCTATACATACGCGGATGATACTGCCCTTGTCATAGATGGTGATGACTGGCCCCAGGCATACCATAACGCCGAGGTTGCCCTCTCCTCTGTGATGAAATGTTTCTCTGATAATTTGCTTACCTTAAACGTTGAGAAATCGGTATATGTTCCATTTGCTATTAGGTCAAATCTATGTCCCTCAAATTCCCTGATCCTGCAAGCTCACGCTTGTGATTCCTTAACGCAGTGTTGCTGCCTCTCCCTTACTAGATCCCCATGCGTGAGGTACCTGGGAGTACTTATCGATCAGCATCTTAACTGGCACCCGCATATAGTCCAAGTCACGTCAAGAATACGTAAACTCATATACGTTTTCAAGAAGCTACGTAGCTGTGCTGATAGTGAGACACTAAAACTTGTATATTTTGCCCTTTGCCGGTCTGTGCTTACGTACTGCCTTCCTGTTTGGGGTGGTGCCACACAAAATGTATTTATCCGACTTGAGAGGAGACTTAAGTTTACGGAAGCCCTGATGTTACACTTGAGTCAATAGTTGTCTTTTACTACACCATTTTCATGTATTAATGTGTATTTAAGACTTAGAATTCATGGTTTAACGGGGTGTTATCCGAATTTTGGCTGTTTGGAAATCAATTAAAAATGGTCAAATAAGTCAAATTAAGCCCGAAAAAAACATCCCATCAAAAACATAAAGGGAGCCAAAGTTCAATGTTAATAATATCCGTGATTTCAGCAAAAAAAAAGAATTGAGATCTAAATGGGCACCAAGTTCTGGTAGCAAGTATTTTCCCACGCTGCTTGCTGGATGTGCATTATGAACTTTCAACTTCGATATTAAGATGTATCGTATTTTTAATGGAACTGAAGCTCTATTGTTTCATTCAACATGTTCTTAAAAGTCTCCCAGTCTGTACACTTGATAACAAGAGTAAGACTTTATTCTTTGAACAGAATTCTTCCGCTTATTTCTAAGTAAATTGCGAGTGATCCGAGTTCATTTCATAGCTTTGATCCGTTTTCACATAACTACATGATTGGTTTTTGATTACGAAAAAATCTATTCTCCACACATGATGTTAAAGAAAGTTGCTAGGGTTATTAACACGTTGCGGAATTTGTTCGAAAGAGTCATCGCGGCCCTGCAACGTAACGGGCATTAGAAGGAACACGGATGGGTTTTAGTCAGTAAGAGCCTGACACTTCCTTCTGCTCCGCCTAGAGCGGAAGGAGTCATTTGATGATTTCCCATCCTTAAAAAAATTATATAAAAAGGGTCGTTAACGTGCAATAGAGCTACATAAAGTAGGCTGTGGGAAAACCAACCGGAAGAGAAGTCTACCCCCGCAAAGGAGAGAGTAGAGACTCCGCTATCCGCACCATGTTAGACTCCCATTCTCAGTCAGTCTTGGCTAAGTTAGCCAGCCTAGCTCCGCCCAAATGCCTCCTGGGTGCTTCACAGGTTTGGCGGAGCGACCTCACCGTTGCGAGAATTTATTCACGTCGGACAGCCTCGGCATTGCTGTTTGGATGACGTGGGCAACTGATTCCTCGGTTCGAAGCAACCTCTGCAAATTGGGCTGTCTACAGCGCTGATGTTGAAAAAATGATTTTTAGGGGGCAATGACCCGTAATGATACCTATTATTATTCGGATGGTACTTCTACTAGAGCTGAGAAGTCACTTAGTTAGTCGCGTGTATAGGCTTAACGTTGCCAGTTTTGACTGCCCGCAATTTGTAGCCCGTGACCATTTGTTGTCACGAAGTCAGTCAGATCTCTGGCAAATTCATGTACGAAACTATGGGAAAGAAAGGAGGGGGAGTGGGTACGAGTCCAGCACTACCATCTCGGAACCTCTCATTGCCTAGGGATTTACAGTTCCCCTTGATCCATTGGAGAGTGAAGCCCACAACGGATAATTTTTGGCCACGGGCTGTTCATGACGTTTCATTGGCTCACTGGGAATTAAACAGTTTTGAAACTAAACAGAAAATAGTTTTTTGGATGTATGTGACTGCAAAGTTTTATAGAAATTAAATACCTAAATAGAAATCATCCATGGCCGTTTTCATGGAAATATATTTCTTACTAGCTGTGTCCGCGACTACGTTCGCGTGGATGTCGGAAAAATATGTGTTGCGTTCCTCATTTCTCTCAGAATTAAGAGAATAGGAAGAATTTCAACCAGAAGAGATGATACAGTGCCCTGCATTAGGTACCCAATGCCGGGCACTGTATCATCTCTTCCGGTTGAAATTCTGACCAGCCCAGATAATCTCCTCGTACACACCGTCCTCGAGGTAGATATCAAAATCCACAAAACTGACCATCGAACGAACGGTGGTGGGTAATCTTCTAACTACGAAATAAAGAAACTGATGAAACAAGTTGATTCTTAATTTCGACCAACCCAAAAAAGAAACACATTTTCTCTAATTTTCACTGACAATTGCAGATTATAGAACACTGATCAATTAAATTCATTTTTACATTTGATATTAAACAGTTTAACCGGGTTGATAGAATCGATTTATTGTGTAAGAATAACCAAATTTTTAAAATTAATATTTAGTAGGTACTGAATCAGGAGACTGATTGAATGAGGAGCTCGTAGCTAAATAATAACAGTTGCACGGGTCGATCTTCATGGTTAAGGAACTCTTGCCGAGGTCGGTCTGTGGATAAGTTACCATCTTATTTAACATACTGAGGCTCCGCTGTGCTGATCGGAAGCTGATCCCGATACAGTTGGGAAAAGGCTAAGCATATATCAAAAAGTATTTCGTTATTATTATTGTCGCAGCCAACTGGTTCAACCTGCCGTTTTATTGGCCTTTTATTGAACGACGGTTTAATCAGCGACCTAAATGTTATCCAGCTAATGTGTCTAATACAACATTTAATGAACAGGCTGGCAGATGCCAGATGCCAGATGGCCATCTAGAGAAAAGGTTAACTGTGTGACGAAAATATAATTATGATATGATGTATTTTTGGGAATTGTAAATTCAATTAAATGCCGGGATGACACTAAGGCCGTCTCCCTAGTGGATAAGGAAATTGAAACAAAATTACATTGTCAACAGATGACAAAGTCCCCAGTTTTACCAACCTGTTCTTCGCAAAACATTTCAGTTTTTTACCATGAAGCATCATCTGCCTAGCCTTTTCCCAGCTATATTGGGGTCGACTTCCAGTCAAACCGGATTCGGTTGAATACCAGTACATATTTTACGTGGAGTGACTGCCTACCAAACCTCTACAACCCATTGGCTGGGTTACACGGCACTTCTTGGCAATTCTGCAGGTGACAAATTTTCAGCTTCTGACAATCCGTAACGACTGCCAAAGATCTCTTCTCGTTAAAATGGTCACACCCATCCACAGACTGACATAACTTTAATTTCAGAAGTCGGTGTTTTTGGTCGTTTTTTGACACCGATTTCCGCAATTAAGTTTTGTAGTGTTTTTTATTTGGAAATCGGTTGTATTTTTTCACAAAATGTTTTTTATTTTTCACTTTTTAGTGATACCTGTACCTGTGTAATAAACAGACAAGCGGTTTCAGCAATCCCGATCCGTTTTATATTTATTGAAGAGTTCTGTTGCCAACCTCCAAAGTACTTCTTCAAAAAATTGAAATGAGACCAGACCGGGAAAATACTCTTCCAAACAAAGAATCATCCAAATCGGTTGACAATTGGCGAAAATATCGCTGATTAAACATTTCGCATGGGATCCCATCATCAGATCATGACTTATACCTTCCATCATCAGCTCAGCAACATGAGATGATGATTACTAGGCACAAATATTTGAGTTGCGTCAAAAAGTAAATGAAAAACGTCAGAGATCCCATGATAATCGAGGGAATCCTTTAAATCTTTTATTTTTTAGGCTCATATGAGCCTATAAAATAAAAGATGGAAGGATTTGAAAGATTCCCTCGATTATCAGATAAAATAAAAGATGGAAGGATTTGAAGGATTCCCTCGATTATCATGGGATCTCTGACTTGGTGATAATAGGACCACCTCAGGAGTAAAGGCTTTCGAATAAAACATATTTTTTTAAAATCGGTCCATAATTGGCGGAGAAATCGGTGAACAAACATAAAAAGTACATACAGCCGAACATAGAACTTCCTCCTTTTTATAGAACTCGGTTAAAAATGGTCATCCATCCACAGACCGACCTCAGCAAGCTTAGCTTAACCTTGATGATCGACCCATGCGGCTGTTAAAGATTAATTATGTCGATTACGAATTACTTATTTACTTTTTCTGTTTTCCCTTTTACGTTCAAAATTACATAACCAAACTTTCATCGTCAGACATAGACAAAAGTCATTTAATAGCGGAGAATCTTAAGAGGGGACTCTAGTCCCGAGGAATTTGAAAAATAGGTATTTGAAGAAACTAGTGCCAATGCGTCGCACTGTGCCCTATCAAGTAAAGTGCGAAAGCGACAACTGTAGCAGAGGCTGATTTTGTGTCCGTATCGACCGCGCGGCCATGACGTTTTTTTAAAAAAAAAAATTAAGCCACGATTTTGTAAAAATTTGTAAAAGTAGACTCCCAAAACCATAAATTTGTCAAAGCTTTGGTGAAAAAGTTATAAGGGTTTGAACGTGGCCGCGCCATTGAAACGCTCCGAACCGCGCGGCCACGGAGATCTTTAAAACTAAGCATTGCAGAGACCTGAAATTTTGGTAAGTAACAGATTGAATTTGTAAAAAAATTGTAAAAATATAGAAAAAAATCCTTGGCTTATATTTTAGGAGCTGTAAGACTAATACGCCATGGCCGCGCCATTGAAACGGTGAAAAACACATTTTCGCCGACATCTCGCTGAAAAAGCAACGCAGACGCCTGAAGTTTTTTGTAAAACCAAGATTTGAATTTGAAAAATTAGTAAAAATAAAACAAAAAATCCTAGGTTCATATTTCAGGAGCTGTAAGACTAAAGCGCCATGGCCGCGCCGTTGAAACGGTGAAAAAATACGTAATCGCCGATATCTCGCTGAAAAAGCATCGCAGAAGTCTTTTGTAATCTGAAGTTTTTTGTAAAACCTAGATCTGAATTCAAAACAGGTAAAAATGCACAAAAAAATTCTAGGTTTACATTTCAGGAGCTGTAGAACAGAATCTTAAATACGTCTTAAACATTTCGATAGGGTGACCATGGCTTATTGTTTACAGAAAACTTTTCACCTATTTACTAGAAATTATATCTCAAGGATTCTGAATGAAATGAAAATGAAACGTTAGTATACAAAACCATGTTTATTTGTTTAAAAATCGTTGTTTGCTAGCTGAAAATACTGGTTTTGAGTAGACGTGCGAAAACCATAACAGATAACTTTGCATAGCGTTCGTAATGACAATGAGAAAAGAGTAATTTGATGAATAAGACTAACATTAAATTCTGCCAGAAATAACCCCGTAATTAAGTCATGCATTCTAACATTGAATAGCACGAGCATAGGAGCGAACGAAACGCGCGGGTGCAGCGCTGGAGACGAAGGCTGGCTGTCTAACCAATCACAGCCGTCCAAAAAGAGATATCCCGCCGTCACACCCCGTCTTCCCCCGCCAAAAGCTTTTTCTCGATTAGTCGTCGTTTTACTTTCAGTTAATTCGTACATAGTACTTGTTGGTGTTTTAAATTTTGGCATTCCTATGGACTTCGATTTGCGTACTGTTTCGGAAATATGTTATTTGGCATTCCTACGGACTTCGATTTGCACACTGTTTCGGACATTTGTTATCTTTGGCTTTGAAAAACGTTCTGCTGCTGCAATCTGGACTTCATTACGCCTCAGAATTTGATTACTACATACTCTCTTACCATTTTTTTAGTCAACCTAAGTAGTTGACCTAACTAAGTATTGTAATGTAATAATACTTAGGTACCTATTTCAATAATGGTCGCGCAATCAATCGTGATGATATCTTTATGTAAAAAGGTGTATTGTGTATCTAAATTATGTATTTGGTAGATGTTTCAATAATCAATATTTTTGTCGGGAAAAACTACTGTTTACAAAACATTGACTCGTTGGCACCAAACTTTCTTTAAAAATACTTGCTGAGTACTTGACACTCCTTGATTTCAGCTCGTCTACATCTACACTAATATGAGTTTTAATGTGATTTTTAAATATGAAATATATCTTAGTACTTAAAAGAAAATAATCCGTAATTTTGAAAGAAATATATATTATATCTTAGTGTAAGCAAACAATCTATAATTAATGTGATTTTTAAATAAGAAATATATCTTAGTACCTAAAAGAAACTAATCTGTGATTTTTAAAGCACACATCTCAGTGTAAGCAAAAAAACTGTGACCTATGTGATTTTTAAACAAATAAACATAGTTTTGTATACTATCGTTTCATTTTTCGAGACATCTGCGTTGCTTTTTCAGCGAGATATCGCCGAAAGTGTGTTATCCACCATTTCAATGGCGCGGCCATGGCGTATTAGTCTTATAGCTCCTGAAATATAAACCTAGGACTTTTTGTTTTATTTTTACTAATTTTGACATATTCAAATCTGGGTTTTACAAAAAACTTCAGGCGTCTGCGTTGCTTTTTCAGCGAGATATCGGCGTAAATGTGTTTTTCACCGTTTCAATGGCGCGGCCATGGCGTATTAGTCTTACAGCTCCTAAAATATAAGCCCAGGATTTTTTTCTATATTTTTACGAATTTTTTACAAATTCAATCTGTTACTTACCAAAATTTCAGGTCTCTGCAATGCTTAGTTTTAAAGATCTCCGTGGCCGCGCGGTTCGGAAAGTTTCAATGGCGCGGCCACGTTCAAACCCTTCTAACTTTTTGACCATAGCTTTGACAAATTTTTGGTTTTGGGAGTCTACTTTTAGAATTTTTTACAAAATCGTGGCATAATTTAAAAAAAAACGTCATGGCCGCGCGGTCGAAACGGACATCTGATTTTACCTATAAAAATCTTGACCAAAAGACGTTTTGTATTCTGCTGTTTTCTTCTTCAAAACTGGACTGATCTATAAAAATTATATATCAAAAATTAAGAAGAAGACTATATCTATGGTTCTATAATTTTCTATTTTGTTAAAAACTTATCAAATTTCGCTGATAGTCGTCTGAACATGGCGGTAAAAACGGACTGTTTTTACGGGTATTTGGATAGTCATAATTCTTTAAGTAACTATGTTTTGGAAAAAAGAAAATGATTTAAAAACCCTCACAATAAGCCCTTTCATTTGATATGTCACACGGCACAGTTTGAAAAACCAATAATTATACCCAGCTCCGTTACTTCACCCTCATATTAATAACCCTTCATTATGGTTGACAATTAATTGTAGACCATAATTTTAATTATTATTAAGGGTTCCAGAGTTATCTCCCAAGCGTAGCGGGGTAGTTCAGTTTCACTCAAAAGCGAAGCGAAGGCATGTAATACAAGAATTCAAGAATCCTAAATGCAGCAAAGGATTCTAGCTAGACGTAGATAATTTTATACCTGAGGAGCAGTCTAGTTTTATAAACTCACACTCGTATTTAAATAACCTATTTTGTGACAGTATCCTGGTAGTAGATTATGCAGCGAGGGGATAAAGCAGTGTCTTATGTCACGGGCCTCATATTGTTGCGCGGTGCGCTTGGCGGGCACGTGGTGGCACGGCGCCTGCGCGGCGAGCACGCGCAGTGATCCGCGGTGCGCTTGGCGAGCGCATGGTAGCGAGCGGTGTAGTCACGCAGGTGCTCGCGCCGCATTAAGCCGCGGCCGCACGTGTGAGTAAGTACCTGCATGCGTACAATGATGCGCGGTGCGCTTGGCGGGCGCGTGGTGGCGCGCGGCATGGTCGCGTAAGTGCTCGCGCCGCAGGAACGCCCGGCCGCACGTAGCGCACGCATGACGCCGCTCGTCCGTGTGGCGCCGCGCGTGCCGCACTAGCTTACTCGCAGAACGGAACGCCCAACCGCAATCCTGTAAGCCACATTCATAGATTTAATAAGGAGATTGTTGTCGCGAAAAAATTGAGAAATATTTACGGCTAGTCTTGTAAAAGTTTTTTCATCCCATCTATTTGAAAAGGACGACTTGGTTCGCCTTTAAGAGCACCAAAAGGTGGTGTTTTCTATAAGAAACTTTTAGCGGGCAGTAATGAATTTTTAATCCTCTATACAGCGTTACATTTTGATCGTTTTAATCCCGTGGAGGATCGATCCGGTGCATGAAACATTATCGATTTGTAAAGAGAAAATAAAAAAATTAAGTACTTTTTTTATAAACTCAAATTAATTCTCGCCGAAGTGAAAAAGCAATGCGAACCATTAGTAGTCACCATTCAGTACTAACAATAATGACGCGTAAGCTCAGTCAACGTGGACTCACAAAAATTTGCCAATCCTAGACCAAACTCCGCCCCCAAACCTCATTTGATTGGCAATGCAAAAAGGCAAGCGCCCCGCGCACCCTGCGTGCCCCTCGCACCCCGCACACAGTGCAGCGCATGACCACGTCATGTAAACAATTCAGTTCGCCTAAGACGTCATCGGTGTTGTTGTTATGAGTATCCTTGTCGCGCGAACGTAATGGCGTCTCGTAATTACGTGTACTCCAATCTGGAGTTCGTTGCCATGGTGCAATTATACGCGATTGCGGGTTTTGATGCGCAAGCGGCTCGTCGTCTCTACAGGGAACCAAACCATTTGCAATCTTTGCGACTGCGTGGTATACCCAACGCCCAAGTTCCGTCTAGTCAGACAATTGTGGCGGCTACGCAGCGTTTATTAGATCACGGACAATTCCGTACACCTACACATGTTCAGGACCGCGGTCGCCAACCAGTGTACACACCTGAACTAGACGAAGAAATCCTGGAGTACTTTAAACGAGATCCCAGGCGTAGCACAAACATGGCTGCAAGTAGCTTTAACGTGAGTCAATATTACGTTTGGAAGATCTTAAATACAGAAGGACTCTATCCGTATCACTTCAAAAAAGTAGTGATAGGTAATTTAGAGGTGTTACTAATTATTAGGTTTGTAACAGAACTGTTTTTTCAATCGTTGTAAATAATTTTGATTCCACATTTTTATGAACGATTATAACGTATCGCAAAGTGTCCGGAAGTGTTAAATAAATCAGAGTTGATTAAGGTATGTAACATAAATTTTTATAAATCGTGTAATGAGAACATGTTATCTTTTTAAATCATTGAAAATAATTGTGATTCCACATTTATAACTAGCAGGCCTGTAGGGACTTATTTTTTTCATTTTACAGCGTTTAGCATAAATCTTTTAATTTTTTTTTTTTGGTATGTCCCGAAACCTAGGCACAAAGCAATTATGACGGTCCTAAGCCCGTAAAAGTCTGAAGGAAAATTTGGAATCATTTAATTTTTTTATGTACGTGAACATCAGCTGAGCAGCAGAGCCAATAACCTTAGTTGATCGGGCGGAGTGTAGGTAGTTAGGTACGCACCGACGATAACGCGACGAACGCACGCGTAGGTAACTAACTCTAGGTGCTACTACTGGTTTCATGCATTTTGTGAATATTATGTTATCACTTCCTATTTTTTTTTATTTTAAGAGATACCTACAATGCTATGCAAACTTTTGATAAATAGTATTTTGTGAGTAAAACCACCCGTCCAAGGGATTAAAACGATTAAAATGTAAGGCTGTATATAAATCACGTGTCACGTTGTTTGTCCGCGATGGACTGATAAACTACTGAACCGATTTTGATGAAACTTTGTAACTATCTGTTATTTGATCCAACTTAAAAAATAGGATAGTTTTTTGGAACGGGAAAAAACGGGATACGGGAAAAAACGGGATATGCGCGTACGAAGTCGCGGGCAAAAGCTAGAACTTCATATATTTAAGTACCTACATTTTGAATCCAATCAGCGGTTTTTGCGTGATGCCTCCACAAACGCACAGATAAACAGACAAAAATTGCATTTTTGTGTTTTATGTCGTTTTTCTAACGTTTCTATGTTATTTTTATGCGAAAATATTCAATGTACAGACACGGCAAGTCTAGGATTTTATTATATATACCTATAGATATAGATTTTGAATAAGTGATGTATGAAAAATTATAAAATGAAGAACGCAAATAAAATTATTATGTCTGCCTTGTCTCCCAGTGGAGTGATGACAATGTGGTCACTTTTAACGCCACCAAAACACAGGCGTGTCTTTTTACCGCAAAAAGGAGTCGTTTTGACCAAACTCCTACTTTTCGGGGTGCATCTGTTCCTGTGACTGATCGGCTCGAGCTCCTAGGCATGGAGTTGATATCCAGTCTCAACTTCGGCGCCACAATCGAGTACAAACCCCAAACCGCGGCCAAAAAGCTGGGCATCCTAAATAGGGTGAAGCGATACTTCAGGCCTGGACGGCTTTTAACCCTATATAAAGCGCAAGTCCGATCCTGCATGGAGTATTGTAGCCACCTTTGGGATGGCTCAGCTAAGTATCAGCTTGCCGCGCTTGACTCGGTGGAACGCAGAGCAAAAAGGCTCATCGGTGACGTAAAACTGGTGGATGCCAAGCTGCATAGCTTGGCTCATCGCCGTAAGGTTGCCTGCTTGTCGGTCTTCTACAAATTGTACTTCGGTGAGTGTGCCCAAGAACTCCACGACCTCATCCCACCGGCCCCCTTCTACCATCGGACATCCAGACGCACTACATCTTACCATCCCTACCTTGTTGCTATTCCACCAATTCGCACTAAGCGTTTCCAAACGTCTTTTATAATGCGGACAGCAAAGGAGTGGAACTCTCAACCTGCGTCTGTGTTTCCAAACGCTTACAACCCTAATCTCTTCAAAGTTAGAGTGAGCAGGCTCCTTTTGGGTAAGCTCACTCCATCGTAGACTTTGTCTCTGTCATCTCTGACCTAGACTAGAGCCAAGAGCAAACCCATCACAAATATTTTTTTTTTGTCATTTTGTTATTTTTTTTGACATTTTAAAATTAATTTATTGACATTTTAAATTTTATTTATTGACATTTTGAATTTTAATTTATTGGCATTGTCCAATTGCCAAGTTATCTTATTGATGGGATTTTAACTGATTGTTTGTATTTTTGATGTGATTTGTGATTTTATGATTTTTGTGTAATGGGTTGTAATTACCCGAGTTAATGAATTTATTATTATTATTGCGCTCGCATGTGTCCTTAATTACAAGCATTTCCACATTTCAACTTTACATCCTTTTGATGGAGAAATTAGCAGCTAAAATTCAAGGAATCGTTATAGAGTACAAATGCGAGGCTTGTGTGACCGTATTCCGAACCGAAGTAAAGCCGGTAGGAATTGCCTTGTATATGGACTCGTCTCTGATAAGTGATACTGTTGAGGTACGTACGGGGTAGCGGCACAGGTAAGGCCGGTCACCGGTGTGCGCACGCACGTGCTCGCGCAGGCGGCAGGGCAGGCGGAACACGCGGCCGCAGCCCGGCCAGGCGCACGTCAGACCGCCGCGGGCGCACATAGACGAGCCGTGCGCGCGCAGCCCCATCGCCCAGAAAAAACGCCGCCCGCACACCGAGCACCTAAGCAGAAAACCACCGAATTTTGTTGCATTAACATGTTCAGGTTATTTTGTTGCACTGCTTTCCAGTTGCTCGGTTCGCCAATTACGGGAAGTTTTTTAGTTACAAAAAAATACTGGAATCCATGTTTTTGAAAAAAAAAAGTTTTTTGCGTAATAATTGGTAGTACCAATAATTCAATTTAGCTTGACAAACAACACTGCAAATCAGCAGCCCCATATTCTCACAGTAAATCAGTAATTGACCAATGTATTTATGGGGCATTAATTGCATGTCTACCTGTGTGCAGCTTCATCCAGGGTATGGTCGTCATCCAGATGTTTGAGTAGATCGCTCCTTACTTCAAAAGTGCGCGGACACTTCTCTTCGGTTTCATTTGGTTTTGTTTTTTTCACAGGGCACTCGTAAGTTATCCGAGTTGGAGGTCGGTATGCCTGCCGTTTGTGCGAGTTTTTGTGCTTCTTTAGTTTCTCTTCACTCCAAAAGCCTTTCTTGCAATCAGGTTCATCACACTGCAAGCAATGATTTATTTCCTCGACTTTAATTTATATTGGTGTTATCAAAAAAATTATCAAATCAATGGGTGTAACATGATTCTTACCTTAAACTTGACAGCTCTATTAGAGTAGTTGGCGGCTACGCTTTGTGTTGCAGTTGTTGCAGCTGCCTGGTTGTGCACTTGCACTGGCTGTTGCTCTGATACTGGCTCCGAAGGCACTACAATTACTGAATCTAACTTTTCTTCTAAATCCTCCAACTGATGATCCTTAACTGTAAAAGTATTAATTGATATAATTTTTAGGATTCCGTACCCGAAGAGTAACCATCGGAACACTATTACTAAGTAAGCCTCCGCAGACGGCCGGACAGACGGACGAACGGCGTCCATCCTTCCGGCCGTACGTCTGTCAGCGTGCTGTGTTTCAAGAACCGTAATAGGTAGACAGTTCAATATGTATTTATTTGGCCGCAATAACAAAACTGTTTTATAATAAAAACTAAATTAAAAAAAAAAGCTAAGTGCGAGTCGGACTGGTTGGCCGAACGAAAACAAAAACTGCCAAATAGGGGAAATAATTCGTGTATAAGCGAATTTTGGCACAGTTGTAGGGAATGGTGTTTTAAAAAACATAATAAAATTACTGATGGGTGGGGCTTTCGGGTGGGCGGAGGTGTAAATGTTCCTTTTGCAGTTTTTCGTAAATAACTCGTAAACGGTGGCCCCCAAAGCAAAAAACGTTTCAGTGCATTTAGTACCTAGTCTACATAAAACTTTCTACAAAAAGATTCTTTACTGTTTCATTCGGATCAATATTTAATGAGATATGGAGGTAAGAAGATGGACAGATATTGACACTGCTACGGATTTCATTGAGCAGCATCAATCCCACCATAAAAACATGAAAGAAATTAATCCTTTCAGTGTAACGGACAAACTTAATAGAATAGAAATTTTCGGAGACCAGCAGGCCCGCGGTCTCAATAAAACTATGACGAATACCAGGTTAAACAAATGGAATAACAACTACAAAATTACTTCTTTTATCAAACCCAATGCAACAAGTGCTCAGATTCTTAGCAGCTGCAATGACGACTTCGAAAAGACATTGACCAGTGACGACCTTATAGTTTTAGTGATAGGATCAAATGACAAAAACCCTTACTCTTTTATAACTGAGTTGTGTAACGTCCTTTATAAACTACGTAACAATACTGTATATTTTATTACTAACGTACAATATAATCCTTATTTAAACGATAACGAAATACAATTAACTCCAACCTAGAATTAATAATACAAAATTATAAAAATTGAAAATACTTAAAAATACACAAACCAGAATACATAAATAGCATCAAAGACACGTCTATGAAAAATTACCACCAGTTTGAAGTTGAAAACAAGCTTTGCAATACAAGACTGAGTTTTTAATGGATTTAAAAATAGGCACATTACCCAGAACAGAACAAACACACATACGACACCGCGAAAAACCACACAAACCAAAATGACTGCCTTCTTTGAAAAAGTAAAACAAGTCGCTAATGACACGATAACTAAATATACTACAATCACGGTAATCCACCAAAATATTGCGGGGGTATAGAACAAACAGGAATTAATAGAGGTGGCCATTTCAAATTTACAGAAGGAACTGGGTTACGCAGATACTAATGTTTAACTGAAACTTTCCTTTAAAGTGGTTGTGAACCAAACCTTAGACTTAATAACTATAATCTCGTATCCTTCTTCTCTCGAACTAACCAACGACGGGGAGGCTCGTGTATTTTATTAATAAAATAAACCTACAATTTACAGAAATAAAAAATTTGGCTGTCCCCATTCCCTTTTTTTTAAGTATGGGAAATCATCAAATGACTCCTCCCGCTCTGGGTGAAGCAGGAGGGAGTGTCAGACTCTTACTAACTAAAAGCCATGCGCGTTCCTCCTAGTGCCCTTTGCGTTCCAGGGCCGTGATGACTCTTTCGAACAAAGTCCGCAGCCCCAGCAGGCACTGGCCCTAACGAGCCCCATATTTTGTGATGACAGCTCTTTGAGGCGCGCGTAGAACACCTTCACGTGACAAAAACGCCACAATGTCAGTCCGACTTCAGGATCAGACATCGAAACCTATCCTCCTGCAGCGGGGTGTGAGACAGGGAGACGTTTACAGCCGCAATGGAGGATGTCTTCAAGGTTCTGGACTGGAGAAGGCTAGGCATTAATGTCAATGGCGAGTACATCAGTCACCTTCGATTTGCCGACGATATAGTCTTCATGGCTGAGACTACGGAGGACCTCAGTACAATGCTCGATGACCTCAGTAGAGCTTCAGAAAGAGTGGGTCTCAAAATGAACATGGACAAAACCAAGATCATGGTAAATACGCATGTAGCACCCACTTCCATCAAGATCGGAAACTCTACACTCGAAGTTGTAGACGAGTACGTCTACCTAGGACAAACGGTCCAGTTAGGTAGGGCCAACTTCGAGAAAAAGGTCAACCGTCGAATCCGACTCGGCGGGGCAGCGTTCGGGAAGTTGCGTGGTATCTTCTCGTAGTCTCCCACATAGTAATACCACAGTGTCTCAAGACGAAAGTCTATGATCAGTGCTCGTTGCCAGTGATGGCATACGGAACTGAAACGTGGTCGCTTACAATGGGCCTCATCAGAAGGCTCAAAGTCACTCAAAGGGCAATGGAGAGGGCAATGCTTGGAGTTTCCTTGCGTGATCGAATCAGGAATGATAATATCCGCAAGAGAACCAAGGTTACCGACATAGCCCGAAGGATCGCCAAACTAAAGTGGCAGTGGGCAGGGCACATTGCTCGCAGAACAGAGGTCGATGGGGCCGAAAAGTTCTGGAGTGGCGACCGCGTACCGGAAGACGCAACGTTGGAAGGCCTCCCACAATGTGGACCGATGACCTGGTGAAGGTCGCGGGTAGCTGATGGATGCGAGACGCCTATTCCCAGCAATGGACGTCTTTCGGCTGATACGATGATGATGATGATGACACGTGATACAACAATATTTTTGAATAATTTGGAACTTCTCAACAATAAACTATGTAAAATACGTAACAAAAAAATTATCATCTGTGGCGATTGGAATATCGATAGGTACACTAAAAATAAATCAAACATCCAATGACTTAAATTCTACACTTAGTAATAACATAATAAACCACAAAATTGCCTACGAGAAAAATGCATGTCTGGACTTAATAGTAAGTAACATACACAACGCCAAATCTGCAATTCACTAACTAGCGCTTTCAGACCACGAATCAGCACAGTCAATAACGGTGAGCTTAGAAACTGATTTTCAAAGACATTCAAAGCGATTGGTTCAAAAATGTAAGAGAACTCAGTGACGAAAATATTATTAAATTTAATAACTGCATCTCAAGTCTATCTTTTTCCGAAGTTAACGAAGCTCAAACAACAAATGACGCCTTCGATAGACTACACTATATAATTACCCTGTTCTACAATCTATGCTTTCCGATAGTTAAAGTCAAAAATACTTGTAAAATAGAGGTCTAACCAAGGGTATAAAAAGATGCTGTATTAAAAAACGAACATTGTACCTAAAATACCATCTCTACAAACAAAACAAAAAAATAAGATGACGGCTACACTCGAATACCGAAAAAATGCATACACAAGGCTCAGTAGATTAATAGCTTAGAATACATTAATAAAACACAAGTAAAGCGGCCTGGAACATTATTAAAACAAATACAATGAATATGATAAGTAACTCTGAAGTTCACGCAGTTAGTGCTAATAGAAAAATTTATGACAATCCAAACTAAATATGTGACTTGTTTAAATATATTCCAAACAAATACGACTAATACGACTCAGAAAAACATGCAACATGACATGAAAATAACTACTCTTCAAAATCCTAAAAGCATCTTCCTTACACCAGTTGATGAATCAGGCGTTTATAAAATAATTTTTAGAAAATAATTCGCAGTCTAAGAAACACCAACTCTACTGGATATGATGACCTGAGCACTAAAGTGTTAAAAATATGTTCAACTAGCTTCGCTCCCGTCAACTGGCTACTCTACCTACCGACCCTAACCTACCTACCTACCCTACCTACCATAGCTACCCTACCTTACCTACCCTACCTACCTACCCTACCTACCTGCCTACCTACTTACCCTTCCTACCTACATACTCATTTTTTTTTGTATTTTAATTCTTATTATGCTATTCCGGACGAAGACTAATCCAAAAACACAAACTATGACAATCGCTCGAGTTAGTTAGAAAAGTTTTCGAGCAAACCCGACTTTGTTTTATATATTAAGAAGAAAAAAAAAATCTACTCCGTATCACCTAACCACTGAGAACTAATGATAACACGAATTGACAGTTACTGTGAAATCGTGTTGTCATTCATTCTTAGTTCGGGTTCGGGACTACGCCCCCCAAAATCGATCGTTCCCGTCACTGTGACCACCTTTGGTACGGTACCTTATTATTATTAGCCTTGTTTCGCAAATCGAACCGTTCGTTGCTTCGCTCTAAACGGAATCAGTCGCGGATTCTTAGCAGAAGGGTCCCGTCAGCACAGCACCTTTGGTACGGGAGCCTACAGGCCTGATCCGCAAGTCGAACCGTCCAGTACTTCGCAAAACTACGATAAATGCACTTTAAACGAAACCAGCACAACTCGGAGATTTAAGCAATTTTGGTCCCTAAGGCTTAGCACGCACTGCGATTAAACGCCCGCGTTTAACCGCAAAAAATGTAACACATAGCTTTCTTTGCAAGCGCACGCATTAGTGACTTTTTTCAGTGACTGATTTTAAAAACGCAACTTGTTACGTTTTTATCGCGGTTTGAAAACGCGCGGTTTTTTTGTGTCCCATAGTAACAGTACTGTGGCGCACGCACGGCGGTTAATCGCATTCGGTTTTTATTCAGTCTCGACTGATAATTTCAATAGGTATCAAAGTTACGACACATGCTGCTCGCCAGAAATCCATGGTGAAATGAAATAAATTTAAGCAAAACGCTTGCCGCAGTGCGTGTTGATGCGCGTTTTTGCATTTTCAGCAATTCCTAAACCGCGCGCGTTTAATCGCAGTGCTTGCTAAGCCTAACAGTTTAAGACCTTTCAGAGACCAAACCGAAATTCCTACGAACACGACTGTGTTTAAAAATCGTGTGAGATCATTCTCCAGCGGAAAATCTTAACACCGCAGTTCAGAAAAAAGCGTCATTGTGCAACGCCATCTATCGACCATGTAAACTGACAAAATATTTGGCAGCGGAAGACGTTAAATAAGAAGCCCGTATTTAACGATAAATAACGAAAAGGTACAAAAATAATCACTTTTATTTTGCCACGTATTAAAAGTTTCACAAATAACTCAACAATTTTGAATGCTTTCATGCATTTTATTTTTTCTCAATAGATTGCGCTCTGACTCATCAGAATACATTAGGAAGTTTCTTCCTAAACTTAAAAATTCAATAGCTTTTGATTTTGTGGGTTGATTTTGATGAAATAAACGCTAAGTTTTACTCGGGTTATCACTTAATACTTTTAAGTACTTAGATTTGCAATACAATCTGTGGTTTACGCGTGATGCTCCCACAAACGCACAGACAAACAGACCGACAAAAATTTCAAAAATTGCGTTTTTGTGTTTTATACCTTTTTCCTGAGTTTTTTGTGCATTTTTCATGCAAAAATATTCGATGTACAGACACGGTTAGTCTACGATTTTATTATAATTATATGTATAGAATAGAATAGATGAGTCTAGTGTCTCCTTTAACCTACATTATTAACTTGTCTCTAACAGAAGGAGTATTCCCAACACGTCTGAAAAATAAAAAATAAATCTTATAAAGAGGTTTGACTATAGTGTCAAACCTCTTTAAATAAGAAAGGTGTAAAAACTGACGTGAGCAATTATCGCCCAATAAATTAAATCCCAATCCTATCCAAAATCTTTGAGAAAGTTATGTGTATAAAAATAGAGAACTTTTAAACAGCACGTAATATTCTTAAAAGTACCATTTCCATTTACCAGAGAGAGATGGAGCTACACAGGACATTTTTAAATTTATTTAGCCTATTTTGTCTCACTGCTGGGAAAAGGCCTCCCCCCCCCCAAGTCCTTCCAGATTTTTTGTACCGAGCCAGCTCGAACCAAACCTGGCAGTAGGCGTTTAGGTCGTCTCACCACCTCTTCCTAGGCATGCCTGACGTTAGATAAAACATTTTTAGTAAATATTCTATGTTAAAATTCGTTTAAAACGCTTGCATACTTGCTTTGTCGCTGTTACGAATATGAACCTTAATACAAAAAAAATGCTTCGCGGCAGCGCGCTGGGTCATTCCAGCGGCGACGGCGGCGCGCCGGCGCGGCGCTGATATCCAGTCTACCCTACCTAGAAACCTTCCTCAGACTTTAACAAATATTTGATAAAAAAAAGTAGCTGATATTGGTCCAGCCGTTCTCGAGCCTTGCGCTTAGCAACTGATTTTGCTCATTTTTATTTATTTATTTATATAGATAATTTAGTTCACAAATTGTGTACCGCGAGTTCACAAGTTTTGTACTTGTGCAACTATAAAAAAGGTATATTTTCTACCCGCGACCTCGATACATTTGAAAAATTTATTTGAAACTATGGCCCGAAAAGTACATCCCTCTGAATAGATAGTAAATAAAAACAAAATTGGACCACTTTAAATGCGATAAACTTAAAAATGAATTGAACTTTAACGATGATTTGACCTTCTGTAGTTTCGAGACTGTGACGGGACTAAGCGCGAAGACGCACGCTAGCGGCGCACAGCGCGGACCGCGGCGCATCGTTCTGTTGCATGCGGGTAGCGGAGTGGCGCGGAGAGTTAGCTCCGCCCAAATGCACAAGGTCGTTGGCATGAATACAAGCCTTAACATTGAGTCTACTCTGCATAACGTGAAAACAACTGCTATCTCTTTCCATCTATTCTGTGGATGAAAACTGATATCAGCCGACTAGTTCGTCACTACCTAATCTACTAGGTACGTAATAATACGCCAAGTGTTTTAAAAGTGCAATTACTTACCAGGTACCGCATTCTTCCAAAAAACTGACGTAAATAAGATGATAAACTTCCCATCACACTTAAACAGGCTTTGGACTGTCAAGTTAGTGTAAGAATCGCATTTTTTTTTCTTATTATTTTTAAACAATAGGTACTTACATTAATATCAAATAACGATAAATTACAGTAACTTGGCGTGTTTCAAAGTTAATCATCTTATTTACAACAATTGCACCGTATTTACAGTTATTTACACACTCCCTACCTACTTATCTACAAAACTGTTGCACAAGTCCGCCTTCGCGTTGCACACAAATACAAATGTAGGCACGCTTACGTACATGTCTCTTCACTTTATTTAATGAGTCCGTTTCACGTTTTACTTGCCTAAATGCGCGTTTGATGCGCCTTTTTAGTTCTTCCACACTTCTAATATCATGTCCGGTTTGGCCGTACACTAGGTCCTTTACACGACCCCACAAAAAAGTCTAGAGGGGTTAAATCCGGCGAGCGAGGAGGTCACGGCACTGGCCCTTCTCGGCCTATCCACCTTTCACCGCCGTACCACACACTGTTTAAAAATTCCCGTACGCTTATGGCGAAATGAGGTGGTGCTCCATCATATTGAAAGCGCAGCCCTTTTATCTCTTCAAGAGGAATACGTTCCAACATTCTTCTCACACGGGTTGGTAGTAAGCGCAGATACGTGTCTCCGTTCAGTCTGTCCAAGAACACTGGACCTAGAATTCTGTTGCCGAGTATCCCGGCCCACACATTAACACTAAACCGAGTCGGAAAGTGGTCAGGCCGCACAACACGAGGATTCGCCTCAGTCCAATAATGCGCATTGTGTATGTTGAACATACCAACCCGTGTGAATGTGGACTCGTCAGTCCATAGAATGTTGCGGCGTTCTTCTCGAATCCAATTACAAAACGCGAGGCGAGCCGCGTAGTCATGTGGATGCAATTCTTGTACTCTTGTGAAGTGGTAAGGATGGAGCCCTTCCCGATTTCAAAGTCGCCACACGTAGTTGTCGCTCACGTTGAAGACTCCAGCAGCATCACTGATGCTCGCAAGAGGATGAGGCCGGAAGAAGTCTAACACTTCCTCTTCGAGTTCGGCAGAGTATGGAGGCCTGCCTGCGTCAACCGGAGGCGGGTCAAAGCGGCCGTGTTGTCTAAATCTGTACACGGCATCCATAATGGTATGATGACTCACTCGCACACCAAACTTTTGCTGGTATAAGTTTACTGCATGCGCAGTTATGGAGTTACACTCGCGGTAGCACAATACCATTTCAAGATATTCTTGATTGTAATACCGTCGTCTGGGAGGCATTTTTTAGAGGATATTCCCGTCCCTGACCGCTAAAACTAACTTCCGAGGGGGCGGGGGGCGACAGTCGCCCCCCGCCCCCTCGGAAGTTAATTTCTGTCACTGGCGAGCGGGCGGTCGGCTGGCGCGTGCGACGAACGGGGTGGTGCGGGTGAGGGTGGGAGCGCGCGGGGCTGCGCTTTGACAAGCGAGTTTGATAAGAATGGCAACAATGTATGAACGTCGTCGGCGTCTTTGAATTGAATTCGGTGCGATGCGGCAACAGTTTATAAGTCTACGGGATGGTTTTATACTAATAAATCAATTCAAATTTATACGTATTTTATAAATATGAAAAAAAAATAGGACAAACAATCAATAATTTATCTTTACTATCGTAATCTATAAACACAATACTGTCCCCATTGCAGCCGTGGCAGATATTTTTATAGCACCTTATATAAAGCTGAAGAGTTTGTTGGTTTGTTTGCTTGAACGCGCTAATCTCAGGAACTACTGGTCAGATTTGAAAAAATAATTCAGAGTTAGATAGCTCATTTATCGAGGAAGGCTATAGGCTATATAACACGCTACATCACGCAACGACCAATAGGAGCGGAGCATTAATGAAAAATGTGAAGTAGACGAAGTTGCTCGGGTCAGCTAGTAAATTCATAATTATGTATTAGTTACAATGTTCTCTCATTAGTCCAATCTTCATAATTAACACGAATCAGAATAATCCGCCGAGCGGTTTGAACGTGTTGACGTTCAACCCGCTCGGCGTCTCGCAATCAAATGCTGAGCGCACGAAGTGTAGGCAATCGCACGAAATTTGTCGGAAAAAAATCCTTTGATGTGCGGCAATTTACCGACAACGGCGCGAAGTGCATTTGTATTCGCGATGATGATTCGCGTGCAGAAACAGCAATCACAGCACAGAAATCTTACTCTCAAGTATATTTCAAGTACAAAATTCGAAACCGCTACGCTAGATAGCACAGTCTTCCTACGTCTGCTAGAAGTGCCTTAGAGTTTTGATGATCGATCAGTCAGTGAGTAAAAAAATTAAGTAACTTTGACAAGTTATAATTCTTAAACTCACCTGGTTCAAATTGAATGAAATTTGAAATATACCGTGTTTAGTCTACCTGGTTACTGAAAATTCAGGCTTCTAGTTTTATCCACAACGAAGTTATAGGGGGTCGAAAATGGCCTGAACTGCTTCGAGAAAAGGATGGTACGGCCGTGCCGCTTTTTTGCTCGACTTGGCGGGGGCACTGCCGTGCCCCCAGATGTACAGTAACCTACCGTTCTACCAATTTCTGTTGCTTTAGTATGAATAGGACGCGAAGTATGATTTTTTTCCCATTTTTCGTTTTTATTTTTTTATTCACCTATAACACCGTATTAGTTCGTGATTTTTACATCAAAATATTGCTTATACTCGGAGCTAAGTTCGCTCGCTTCGCTCGCTCACTCTAGCTCCAGCACTCCCATTCGAACCTAACCTATCCGTGTCGGGGTGCCCTAAGTTTCTGAGCCGCGCAGTCGATCTTTGTTCAGCGGTTAGATCAAATTTCAGTTATACAAGATGATAATTAGATCAAACTAGCGACCCGCCCCACCTTCGCACGGGTGCGAATGTTTATTTAGCCCAAATTAACAAATTGAACATCTAATTACCAGAATCAATAATATTGTGGTTCAGGCTGAAATAAAAATGCAATAGACTACCGTCAACGACGTCTGCTCTCAGGTGTCTACCAGTTCGGGACATCTCCGTTATAATTATTTGGTTGCGCAACTTACTTTAATTTTGAGATATCTCCTAAGATATTCATCCAAATTAAATGGTGTGAACGGCAATTTTGCTCTAAATTAAACACTCAAGATGACTAACATATTTATTAAGATAAGGATTAGTACTATATTGGTGAAAACACCTCTGCAAATGAAGCAGTATTTTATATCAAATTTGAATATCATAAAATGGTTATTGTGAGTCAACCATAAAAGATAGACGTATGCTATCGCAAACTTTTTCGTAGGTATTGATGTATTATCTAAAACTGTAGTACATCGTTTTGTTCTATCATCAATAGTTTTCGCAGCGCACGCGATGTAAAGAATTTTTACTTCTTCAGTAATAATCTTCATATACCAATCAGCCAATTTACACAAAAGCTTGACAAAAAATATATATACTAAAACCTTCCTCGAGAACTACTCTATCTATTAAAAAAACCCGCATCAAAATACGTTCCGTAGTTTTAAAGATCTAAGCATACATAGGGATAGACAGACAGCGGGAAGCTACTTTGTTTTATACTATGTAGTGAAGAACATTATACTTAATAAGAATATACTATACAAACGAAAAAATCCCAATATTTTTGTCATGGGTCTTTTTTATTACGCGAAATTGAAAACGACTCCATTCAATTCGTAACCCTATGGCATACATGTGACGTCACATCTGAACAGACCAATGAGAGCCTGTTTCTTGTATACCTGTGCTCCGATTGGTCACTTTTAGGCTTCTGTACCCGAAGGCCTATAACTAATGGAACCATATTACTAAGCTTCCTCTATCCATCTATCTGTTTGTTAGCGGGCTGTATCTAAAGAACTGTAATAGGTAGATGGTTGAAATTCAATCACAGAGTGTATTTCTATTGCCGCTATAATAAACAAGTTTTAACAACTAAATTAAAAACTGAAAAGTTTCTTGTATGGGAGCCCTATACAAGAAATGTTTTTTTTTTTTCAGTTTATGACAAGGAACTGTTCGTGTGAGAATCCGGCTAGCAGTTGGCTGGATTTTAGAAGCAATATTTCATTGTTTACTTACAATTATTTAATGATGAAAACTTCATAGAATTGTTACTGATATCAAAACATTTTGGTTTAGCTTCAGTAGTTTTCTTTTCTGTTGACACAGTGTCATCATAACACAAAGGCTGCTCCTGTCAATGAAAATACAAGTGAACTGGAGTGAGTAAACGGGACTTTAAGAACTTTGAAACAATTTCAAAGAAAAATTACTTTGAAAAAAAAAATCAAATTACATACTTTGAAAAAAAAAACAAATTACTTTTTAAAGTAGTGACTGAGAGAGAAGCGAATAAACAAATGTACCTGTGCAATACGGCCTGCACTATTTATGAAGGAGTCAATGTTGAGTGAATTTTGTCCCAAGTTTTTACCTCCACCTGAAAATATTAAAACAACATTATTTAATTAGATTTTTATGAAATTTTTTGTGTTGGTACATTTGGCAGGTCTGAGAATAGGTTGGAATAGGTTGTAGGCAATTTTTTTGGCAAAACAATGTTTGCCAAGTCAGCTAGTAACATCCCCTAAGACGACCCACTGACCACAATATAGTCTGTATTCTTAATCCTTACTAATATTATAAATGCGAAAGTAACTCTGTCTGTCTGTCTGTCGCACTTTCACGACAAAACTACTGAACCGATTTAAATGAAATTTGGTACACAGATAGTCTAGAGCCTGAGAAAGGACATAGGCTTTTTATCCCGGGACTATGTTCCCTAGGGAACACGCGGGCGAAGCCGCTGGCAGAAGCTAGTTACCTACAATATAATTGTAATCATAGTTACTTACATAACTAACTTATCATTCAGCTCGCACACAATCAAAATATCTCTCTTTTATTGATTCTGAACCACAACTTTTTTCATATTCTGCCTCAATGTGCCTATTTTCTGAAGTTATAATCATCTTTTATGACACATTTAGTGCCAAGAACTCAGCGTATGGGTCGAGCAGTGATTCGTTATGTGCCCACAACCCGTATCTGAGTCGTTGTTTTAAGTAGCTATATGTGACCTGTGTTCATGCGTGGTTTGTGGGCACACAAACAAATTGTTGTTCGGCCCATGTGTTGAGTGCTTGACACTAAAAATGTAAAAATTATTTTGCACTTGGCACTGAAAGTGTATGCTGAACCACAACTTTTTTTCATATTCTGCCTCAATGTACCTATTTTCTGAAGTTATAATCCGGACACGATATAAAGTAACGATTTAAAGTACTCACTTTTGATTTCCGAAATTAAATATGCAGTATTTAAATTAGCATGTTTATCAGTCTCCTGAGTTATAATTATATTATTTTGCTTATCTTCACAATCTTCTAATGTTAATCCCCATACTGTTCCACTTACATTAGTTAACTTATTACTTCTTTCCTGTTTTGTGATGTTTTCCATTTGATCAGATATGTTTGTTGTTTTCATATGAGAGGTGGTGACTAGAGATATTGCTTCAGGAGATTCATTAGTATTGGTTATCAATGCATTAGGAACAGAAAGTTTACCTTTCCGTCTGAGAATGTTAGGTTTCAGAATTTTTTTCCGAACATTTTTTTCGTTAGATCCAAACATAACTTTTACAGTTTTCTCTTCATTGAAATGTAAAGGATACCTGAAAATGATAAGAATAAATCTATGAACCAGTTATACATTTTAGATCTATAGATCTCTTTTGGGTTGCTGCCTCCATTTCTTAAAGAAATGGCAGCAGCCACCAAATAGTGGGCATTCATTTAAAAAATATCTATTCACATAGACTTACTAGTAGCCAGCTGAAATTCTATTAGGAGGTATGTATGGCTTCATATCATCATTTCAACCGAAACACATCCACTACTGGACATAGGCCTCCTCTAAGATCGGGTTTATCATAATAACCACGCTTGGCAGGCGGGTTGGCGATCGCAGTGTATGATGTTGAGTTTTGCAGAGAATGCTGCTGCCCTTTCTCTGGCGAGTCCCTTAGTCGCCTCTTACGACACACACGGGAAGTGATGGGATTGTATTATTCTTTTACGGCACCCTACGGCACCGGCCGACACCATACGGCTTCATATACCTCAGCTCAATGCATTAGAATATTTTGATATCCCAGCCACTCATTCTCAAAAAATCCTTAGAAATCAATACCAAGTCATTTGAGAAACAAACTAAAGAGATACCTGTAATGAAATCCTAAGCAAAGCAAAAGTATAAAACATAAAAACTTACAATTGAGTCAGATTGTTTTAAAAGACGCGTCAACAAACGTAAAAATAACTCTTCCATTTACTCCACAATGTTCTTTTTTTAATCAAAATATTCCTTTAGCCAGCCTCAAGTTTAGTTTGTGACTGCAGTAGTTTGAAGTCCCCTGTTTTACCTTTTTTATACCAACAACATTATTTTACACGATCTAAAAGCGTAGACAATTTTGTCAGAATCCGATCTATTGTGAATCTCGTTGTACCAACTCGTGCTCTCCGTTTATCAATGTGATTCTTTAATCTCATCACAACAGCTGCAATTTTTCCGCACACCTTTTAAGCTAAGAACATAAGTAACTTATCAACAGGATGCTGCTGCCCTGGGGCTAATAGATTTTGGTTTCTTTGCTTTGGATAATACGTTCATCAGCCGTCGTACCACTTTGTACTACTCCACAGAACACATATACTACTCCGTCCCAGAAGTGAAACGTATTTACTGGAATAGGTTTTTGGCTGGACGCGTCTAGATCTGTTCCGTGCGCACCACGAAAACGCGTATCGAGTATTTAGGCGTATTTTCGCGTCTGTTACGAGTGTTGTGACTTGCGAGTTTGCGGCCCACAAGCTTGGTCAGTTTCAGGAGGCTTTCTGTTCGACAGTCGAAGTTTGCGAGTTGATTTATTTGTTTTGCGTTTCTAGGCCCATACCAATAGAATCACTTTAACTTTGGTAAGCAGTGTGCAAATGTTGCTATAACTTTCGTAAGTACCTAGCTATCAAAACAATATTCTGTGAATATGTTTAACAATATAAAGAAAATATGAAATGTTTATCTTCTAAATACGCCAGCTTTTCTATGATATAAGTACCAACATTTTTTTGTTCTATGTTTCTAAACAAGCTGACAGTCCTAAGACTGTCAAGTATGTAGGCAAGTTTTCAATAAGATTTAATTTTAAGTACTTAATAAAATGTAGAAAATTTAGAATACCAACGAGTATTCAAATATACGTTAAATATCCATAAACTGAAAATATTCCGATTACCTACTCGATCTCGAAGTTACGAAGACTCGCTAGCTATGGAAACGTCAATAAACTTGAGACGCCTAAATCCTCGTGGACCTAGTTTTTGGAAAAGTTTTTAGGCGGACGCGTACTTCCAAGACTCAGTACGTGTTTTACCTAGTACGTCTCACCTCTACCCGTACTAGCCCTACATGGCGGCGGCTGGCTGCTTGGACGCTTGGTTGATATCATGCGCGTGTTCCGAAATATAACTCAGTCAGTATACTGGCCAGCGCTCATAACTTCATGAAAGCGACGCCATATTGTACTGGACGTGTTCCACCATATTATGATTGTACTGATGAGACAAGTGTGACGTAAATATTAATATATCAAACGGGCGTGTGTGCATCAGACTTTGAGGATTTTGACGTGATATCCTCTTATAAATAGATGAACGCCAGTTGCACGCACGAAACAGTGTCACGTTCCGCCTGAGTCAAGCGTGCAAGCGAGAGCGTGGAACAAGCGATAGAGAGGCACGATCGGCCTAAGCGTTCGGCTTGTTTGTTAAGAATTAAATTGTTTTCTTATGACGTTATTTTACTGTTTTATTTGCAATAATTATTGTTGTAAATGAAGAGAAACACTATTCTCAATATGGCGTCAATTTATGACGTCAACGCACTGGCCAGTATATTTCGGAACGAATCAACAGTCGGATGGCGTCGGATTCATGACATCATGAATAAGAATAAGAATTATTTATTGCGTAACAGTGTACAATTAGATCATAAAATATAGCATAACAGTTTTAGGTGCATCAGTCTACCCAAGTCGGATATGCAATACCTACTTAACAAAGAAAAGCAAATTGATTAATTAGTTCTGTTAAGTGTTAGTTACAAACCTACTTACATCGTCTTTTTCCAAAAAACTCATGCAAATTATAATAAACATCATTATGTAACTTTTTTTTAATTTAGTTTTAATAAACATTTTTCCATTTAATTGCTTTATTAGCTGTTGGTAAATTATAGTATATACGAATAACACTTATGTAAGTATTTTTATAATACAACGTATTCTTTGCTCTGGGCAAAACAATTTCATATTTGTATTGGTCGCGAATGTTCCTCTTTGAATCCGATTTTAAATTAAAATATTGCATATTATTCTTAACAATTTGTTTGTTAAGAATAATATGCAATATTTTAATAGTTTCAGTATATAGTATATTCCAGTAAGCGTCAGGAAGCCCTTCGTTCTGAAAACATCTCGTAATGACTCGGTACTTTGCACGCTATATATTGTCCGAAGACATTTCTTCTGGAGAATGTATGTAGATTGAATGTTTGTCGAGTTTACTTAGTATATGATAGGTTCCATAATAAGTTAATAAAGGATTAACATTTCCAAAGTAAGTATATCTAGTGACACTTTCATTTGTTGTTTCTGCTAGTATGGACAACGCATAACAAGCACTCGATATTTTCCGGATAACGGATAAAAAATATAAAAACAAGTACAAACAATTCTTTGATTCTCTTTTATAATGCATCATTCTGTTTAAATTTCATTCATTATGTAATTAGCATTGCGGCGACTAACTGGCCGTACCATTCTCATTTTTGTACTTTTTAAGCTATTTCAATCTACCTCACAATGTTTTATAAAATGTATGTAAACAGTGATTTATTTTGTTAGTATTTAGGCTGCTATAAGGTGTTTCAACATCCAGACAAACCTTTTAAGGTTTTAGTGATGTTTCTGTTTGTTTTGTGTTTTTCATAAGTTAATAACTAATAATAAAATAAAAGTAATTTTCTATTAATTTTAGTGCTATACCTCTTATATCCATATATATATGAGCACTGGCCAGTATACTGGGCCGCTAGGTAATAGGTGTTCTGTGAAACTGGGTTATATTGCGGAACATACCCCTTGTTAGATAGCACCCACAGCCCAACTAGAGGTGAAACGTATACACTGGAATAGGTTTTTGGAATAGGTATCTGGCTGGACGCGTAAATATCTATTCCGTACGCACCACATAAACGCGTATCGAGTATTTAGGCGTATGGAGTTTGATACTATACTCGCGGACTTGCGATGCGGTTTCACGTAGACGAGTGTTGCGACCCACAAACTCGGTTTATTTCGGAGATGTTCGGTTCGGAAGTCGAAGTTAGGGAGTCGATTTATTTGTTTTGCGTTTCTAAATCTTATGCCCATACAAATAGAATCACTATTCAATCAACAACGATAACTTGGTAAGTGCATATCAAAATAAAATTCTGTGAAAATGTTTAGCAGTTTTTTTGTTTTTTAAATCAGTACGTTACACAATACGTCACAGGACTGGTGCTTTGTTATTGTTTTCGTAAACGTATGTTTAAAGATTTTTGGTGAAAAGTGACTTTAAGTGTATAAGAATTTAGTTAAATTGAAGTGTGTTGTGTCGTTTCAATAATTGTTTATTTACCTAATTCTAAATTTGAATTAATGATGGCTCCGAAGAAAAGTATCGTATGGGATCATTTTGACGATAAAAGGGACTATAAAGCAAAGTGCAAAATATGTAAAATGGACCTTTCATTTAAGGCATCAATGTCAAGTTTGATGAAACAATTGAAGAGACGACACGGTACTATACGGTTAGTGCCCAGAGAAAGTGTACAAATGGAGCAGATAGAACCATGACTTCCAGAACCTTTACCGTACCAACAATTTTTTTTTCTATGTTTCTATCAATAAAACCTTGTCAGCTTTTATTGATAGAAACATTAAAAAAAATCCTAAGCCTGAAAAGTATGAATGGAAGTTTTCAATAAGAATTAATTTTAAGTATTATAAACGATACGAATATCAACGCGTAGTGTAATATGCACTAATAATCCAAAACTGAAAATACTCCATTACTCCGATTACTCGATCTCGAAGTTACGTTACGAAGACTCGCTAGCTATAGAAACGTCACTAAACTCGAGACGCCTAAATACTCGTGGACCTAGTATTTGGAATAAGTATTTGGTCGGACGCGTACTTCTAAGACTCAGTACGCATTTTACCTAGTACGTCTCACCTCTAAGCCCAACACAGACTGCCAGACTCACTGACGTATCAGTAGCCCATAGACATATAAAAAGTATGGACTGGAAATACCTACAAAAAAAAGGTGCATACCTACAATTCAAAGTGGCGCATAAAATGGCTGCCAATGCTAGGGTTGTACCAATCAGGGAATACAGTGTTACTATAACGATACTATAAAAGTATCGATACTAATACTACATACTAGTATTACGAGTCTTACTAGACATCACGTTTGAATCAAAAGTATAATTTATATTCTTACAATCTGTTGTAACAAAACAATGAGTAAAGGCTTACTCCTTTCTGTTAATGACAGTTAATGTAGAGTTTTTTCTGTACAGATTTTAAAAACACTTTTACTTGCATCACTTTTGCGCTTTCGCTTATTTTATACTAGCAGACCCGCGCAACTTCACCTGCGTCACAATTTTCATTACTGCTCCGCTCCTGTTGGTCTTAGCGTGATGATATATAGCCTATAGCCTTCCTCGATAAATGGGCTATCTAACACTGAAAGAATTTTTAAAATCGGACCAGTAGTTCCTGAGATTAGCGCGTTCAAGCAAACAAACAAACAAACAAACTCTTCAGCTTTATATATTAGTATAGATCTGGTCTGTAGCTTCTGGTAGGAATGTGGACTAGGTTTGCCAGATATAGTCATTTCATTTCCGGGACAATTCGAGGGATACTAATTTGGTGTGTACGAAAATAGATAGTGGTCTTTGTATATTGCATTTCTAGTAATATTTTACAAATGTACCAATACACCTATTTCAAAAACGAACTTACCAGCTTCCATTGCTCATACAATGCAGATTATTTTTAAAATATTAAAACATAACCATAAATTGTGCATCGCACCTCGCTTTTACTTATTTATTAAATAAAACTTCGGTAATAATCAACATAAGTGTTTTATTTATTCAATAATGGTATTGGTATGACACTTTGCACTTCATTGCACTTTAATTTTGAAACAAATGCTTCTTTCGTTAATCCCGGTTCCCAATTTACATGCTGGTACCATTTGCTCAAAGTTCTTGTGTGAGTAAGCATGTATTGTAAGTTCGCCTTATATAATTATAGGCGGGGATAAAAATGCAACGTGAATTTACCGGAAATGAAATGACTGTATCTAGCAAACCTAGTCCACATACCTACCAGAAGCTACAGACCAGATATAAAATAAGCGAAAGCGCAAAAGTGGTGCAAGTAAAAGTGTTTTTAAAATCTGTACAGAAAAAACTCTACATTAACTGTCATTAACAGAAAGGAGTAAGCCTTTACTCATTGTTTTGTTACAACAGATTGTAAGAATATAAATTATACTTTGATTCAAACGTGATGTCAAGTAAGACTCGTAATACTAGTATGTAGTATTAGTATCGATACTTTTTACAGTATCGTTATAATAACACTGTATTCCCTGATTGGTACAACCCTAGCATTGGCAGCCATTTTATGCGCCACTTTGAATTGTAGGTATGCACCTTTTTTTTGTAGGTATTTCCAGTCCATACTTTTTAGGCCGGCCGCATACGTACGGTTTCCTGATTAGGTTTCCTAATAAGGAATTCAGATTCGGAGACCTGAATGCTCGCCTTACATACAAAATGTTCAACTAGGCGCATACGTTCGTTTATTTTCCGAATGGGAAAAACAGATGACGTTCCTTTCAAAAACGAGCCGTGTGATCGGGTCAATAGAAAAGAAAATTGAACGTCTCGCGGAATTCCGAATCTGAATTCCTGATCGGAAAACCTAATCAGGAAACCGTACGTATGCGGCCAGCCTTATACGTCTATACGGCGCCTCCATATATTTTCTATCTCTATGCAGTGGCCAGACTATGCAAAATTGCAAATGTCAAAACTATCAACCATCAGTTGACAGATTAACTTTTTTATTTTTTCTTCTTTGGTAACCGAGCCGATGTCGATTATTTTGAAAGTGTCATGTGGTGACGGCAGTGCGGTGAAGTGAACCTTCGAAGTTCGAACTTTGCACTTTGTGGTAGGTAGATCTAGTGTTAGTAGCTAAATCGACACATTTTTATTTCAAAATGTAATAACAAACATTTATAACAAAAAAATTAACATCACTTCAACTGCATAGACCAATCAAAGAATTAAATCCTTGTCTACTGTTCATCTATTACACACACTTGCTTCTCCTATTTACTTTAGACATTGACAGAATAGTCGATATCGGCTTTGCTTGCCATATTAAAACATAGAATAGAATAGATATTACCATTTAAGCTACACCAATCTGTCAAATTTCTTTAATAGATTTTGAACTTTATATCTGAACTGAACCATTAAGGGTAAAGCTTGATTGGGAAAATTTTACAGTTTTGGGTAGCTCGATGCGGTGGCGTAACGATTTGTATTCAATTATTGGGGAAAAACTAAGTCTAACTGAGAGAGCGGAAGTTTATATGAAGGAGATTTTTATTTCGGAAAGCTTACGGTAGGCGCAAGTCAAAGGATTGAGAATTTAGGGAACATGAAAAGAAGATTAGGTATGATCCACTACCCATATTATACACGTTGCCATTTTAGTCGTCTTTGAACGGTAGCCTACTTCATCTATCCAATGGCTACATACAATTTTAATAAATTCATTAAAAAAAAAATTTTTTTTCATATTATAAAACCAAAGACTATATAAAAACTTTATTACAAAAAAATGAGGTTGGCAAGTGAAAGCTGATCTCAGATGGCGCCGCCACTACACGAAGCCACAGATAATATAATACTAACGTACAGATGTCTCATCATGGTCTCATCTCATACAAAGAAACGCGACCGCTGTAAAAAAAAATTCACGCGAATTAACTTGATTGGGTCCCCGCCAGCGGTGTTAGCAGTGACAACTTGCAAGCGCGATTTCCTCAATTCCAACTAATAGATGGCGTTAAAAGCATTGTACTGTATTGTTCGTCGCTTGTCCACTTGACCTTGAAGCTGACGTCGTCGTTACGAGAATAATGTAGTGATTTCAACAAATATTTAAAATGACTCGAATATTTACTCAAAATAGTGGAATAGTGAAAACATCGTTTATAATTTGACAAGTTACTTTTATTATTCGAACCAAATAGATTGGATAGAATTAGATAAAACTGTAAAGTGCCTATAAAACCGGTCAAGTGCGAGTCGGACTCTCACACGAAGGGTTCCGAACCAGAAACAAAACTCGTTTCTTGGATGGGAGCTCCCTTTAGTTTTTTGTTTAGCGGCAATAGAAATATACATTCTGTGAAAATTTTAATTAGGTATTCGTTTATAAAGCGGCAATAGAAATTTTAAATTCGACAATAAGTTACTTTTATTTTCAAAACCTAATAGATTGGATAGAATAAATGAAAATCTGTAAATACCTATAGATTTTAGTAAAGATACTTCAAAGTATTAAACCGGCCAAGTGCGAGTCGGACTCTTATACGAAGGTTTCCGTACCATAACCCGAAAAAAAGCGTTTCTTGTGTGGAAGCCCCCCTTTTTTGTATTTGTTCTTAAAGCGGCAATAGAAATACACATTCTGTAAATAATTCATCTGTCTACCTATTACGGTCCTTACAATGAAATCGCGATAAAAAAATATTGTATTCTGTTACACGTTGTAAATACGAATATTTTTGTTCCTTAATCTATCACTGCAACTGTGTGTAGGTAAGTAGGTATCATCCCTACAATGTTACGGAGGTGGATTTACCGGCACCAAAGTCGGGGTCGGAGTTATTAAATTTCAAAATTTTTAACATTCGTTTAGTCTAGACGGAGACCCCACTACGGGTTCTACCGCTACTGCTAGCTAGGCCACAGATACTGTATCTAATACTAGACTTGACCTTGAAGCTTGCGTTGTCACAAATTTTCTTATATGCCTACTTTGTGGTTTTTATTCGGTTATGCTAGTACCTATAGGTAATTACACTTCTGGACACATCTATTGGCCCACCTTAGAGTTTAGGTTTCGATGGCCCCTACCGAAATATGATTGCTAGATTGAACAAAAACTGTTGATGCAGTTTTAAACCACCATTTTACCATCTTTTTCGATCGTATTGTTTTAAATTTGAATTCAGAATACCATACGACATGGAGCTACGCCTAACAAGTCGGATATGCGCCTTGTTAAAGGCAATTGATTTTTGAATAAAAAACATGTATTATCAAATAAAGGTTTAATTTAATAACGCGTGTTGCCTCCATGGGCATCTACCACAGCTCTCATACGATTAGGCATAGAGCTTATCAACCGCTCTATGAAATTTTGAGGGATCATCTCCCATTCCTCTTCTATGGCAGTTTTCAACTCCTGCATCGTCTGGGCAACTGGCTGACGAGCCCTAACACGTCTTTTTAGCTCGTCCCACATGTGCTCAATGGGGTTCATGTCTGGGCTTCTGGCTGGCCAGTCCATAACTGTGATGTTCACATCCCGAAGATATTCCCTGACGATGCCGGCCGCATGGGCTCTTGCATTATCATGCATAAAAAGGAAATTTGGGCCCACATAGTCCGCGTATGGTATCACGTGAGGTTCTAAGCACTCACGAATGTACCTTTCAGCATTTAATGTTGGCAGCCGTGGTCCTGTAACAACCTCAAGTTGAGTTTTGCCGCTCGCGGATATACCGCCCCAGACAGTCCATGAGCCACCGCCATAAGCAACCCTCTCTTCAAAGCAGCATTGTGCGAAACGCTCACCCTAACGTCGGTAGACCATCTTCCTTCCATCATTGCCATGTAACACAATTTTAGACTCATCAGAAAAGAGTACACGGCTCCAATCTTGCTGTGTCCAATTTAAATGACTGCGTGCGAAATGAAGGCGCGCTGTTCGGTGGGCTCGCGTTAGTTTGGGCCCATTAGCTGGCTTGTGTGGTACCATATCGCGTTCTTTTAACCTTCTCCGAACAGTTCGAGCGCTCACAGATACTCCGTGGAAGTCGCGAAGTTGGTTTTGTATCTCAATGGAGGTAAGGTGACGATTTCTCAAGCTGGTCGTCACGATGAATCGATCCTGCCTTTCAGTTGTGACCCGAGATCGTGGCCTTCCTTGGCAACGAACAAAGCCGCCAGTCTCTAGGTACCTCCGATAAACATTTCGGACCGCAGATCGACTTAAATTAAGTTGAGCACTCACGTTTCTTTGGCTGTGTCCGGCCTGAATAAGTGCCACAGCTTGGGCGGCGACTTCAGGTATCCATAGATTATTGATAGAATCACACCTTAATGTTAAGAATAAGTAATGTTTGTTGCAAAACCAAAGATATCAATCACTTTTTCAAGAATTAAATCCAAATAAACCAATAAAACCAAGTTTTCTTAGTATTCGATTGTTTGATATCAACAAACAGGCTCCAAATTGTCTTTTGGTTCTTTAAATTCTGTGTTCGAAATTCAAAAAAAGACTATTGAATGAAATTGTGAATGTGCCAGGTTCAAAACTGCATAAAAACTTTTTGCTCGACCTAATATAAAATTTTAGCTAGGACCAAACGAAACTGAAAATACAAGGTGGGCCAATAGATGTGTCCAGAAGTGTAATAACAGTAGCAACTAGCTTACACTACTCCAAAAGTAGTGCGTGGCAAAGCAGCTCCGAGCGGTCAAGTGAATGTCAACACTTACGCTCTAGCATAATAAATCAGCGAACTATCCTAAAAAATATAATGAACGTTCAAAAATTTGTTGGATTATTGATAAATCTGTTTTAATATAAAATTATATGACTAACAAGGGCATGAAAATGGACAGAGAAATTTTCACATTACGTAATGAAGCAAAAATAAAAAAAAATAAGATTTAAAAGGAAAATCTTTTGGATAACTTAACAAAGCTATGTATTTAAGCATATAAAAATACATTAAAAAATAAAAATTGGCAGAGCAATTTTTCAGCAGAAGTTATAGAGCAAAATGTTAAAAGTCAAATTTGAGGTATCTTCGAAATCGAAAAAATGTTGGATACCTTTACATAATTATTCTAACTAATACATTCGTACGTATACAGAAAGTATTTCAGTCAGAGGAATTTTCCCCAAAGAGTTTAAGCAACTTTCATGTTTAGGTAAAAATACCTAACTTCTCGTAACAAAATTTGTTGGATTATTGTACATCTGTAATCTGTATTACCTGATTACATCACATGCTAAATTTCATAGACGGGAGAATGCCAGCTCCCATACAAAAAAGTTTGAACCCCTTTGTGAAAGATTTTATAATAATATGAATAATAATGCTGCTTTTTATATTTTTAAAGGTTATAGGATCACTCGGGTGTCTGTCTGTCTGTCCGTCTGTCACAGCCAGTTTTCTCCGGATCCACAGGACCGATTCGGTTCAAATTTGGTACACATATGGACTTCTATGACCCAAACACAGACGCGTTACGTAAATCATTAAATTTTTAGTACGGGGGTCACTTTTGGGGGCCAAACTAGAAAATTTCAAAATAAGTGTTTTGAACAATATCGTGTGACATATCAAATGAAAGGGCTTACTGTGAGAGCTTTAATTATATTTTTTTCATAATTTTAAAATAAATGGTTTTGAAGTTATTCAAGAAATTGGACGAAAAATGACCATTCCCCCCCTTATCTCCGAAACTACAGAGCCTAAAATTTTGAAAAAAAAAATAGAGATAGATCTTTACCTAAAGATCTTCGTCGAAGAAGAAATTCGTCGTTTATGAACCGATTTCGATGAATCTTTTTTTATATGAAAGGGTTTGCTGCCGAGGTGGTCCGATTGCCACCACGTCAGGATGTGATGATAGACACCATGAGAAATCGAGGGCAACTCTCAAAAATTGTAGGCACGCATCTAGTAAAAACTAAGTATTCGTGTGTATATCGAGTGATCCTACAAAAAAATGAAGGTTTGGATCAGACCTGATGATGGAGACGACAGAGAGTCAAGGGAACTCCACATCGGTATGTAGGAACTACCAAGTGTTTGGGCTTATTTCATTCGTATTGACGAGACCTTTACACCGAAAGCAATAAGTAAGTTTTATTTTATTATAACATAACATCACGCCGGTACGCTGTGAATGGGTACGCAGGTACCACAAAAAAGTGAAAAATAAAAAACTTTTTGCAAAAAATATAACCGACTTCCAAAAAAAAAACACTACAAAGTATAAAATAACTTTAATTTCGGAAGTCGGTGTTTTTGGTTATTTTGTTTTTTGTACTAAAATAAATGGAGCTACACATAAAATTACAATTATTTAAATTCCCTAAGAAGGCTGCTGGCCTGTTACTAAACCAGTTCTCATAAAAACTTCATTGTAAATTAAAAGTTCTGTTAGAAAAAAAGTACAATGAGAGTTCATCACTAGTTCTAACTATATTCCAGGATTCTGAAAAGCATGTCCGTATTATACTTTCGTGGGAATAATAGGTGAAGTTTACGTATATTAGCGCCCGATTATCCGATCACTGCTTATGAGTCAATGTTATCATTGAGGGTGCTTATGGCAAAGCCGCACGGGTCGATCGATCAGGTAAAGCTGTGCTTGCCGCGGTTTCCATTTTTTAAAATACCCATAAGACCAACGGCTTAATAATCCGTTGGTTCCGGCTGGCATTCGTGGTTCTTTGACAGTCGTTACGGGTCGTCAGAAGTCCGAAAATCTGTCAACTGTAACTGGTATTCGGCTGAATCCGGTTAGACTGGAAACCGACCCAACATAGTTGAGAATAGGCTAAGCAGATGATGGTGACTCATAACATTATAATTCTGGTAAATAAATAAAAAAATACAAGCTAAGCTGAGATCACATGAAAAAAATTGTTCTTGCAGCTATCTTGTATAACCGTTATTAGTGTGTTGTACCTAAATGAGAATAAAGAATACTAGGTACGTGAAACTTACTTCTACAGAAATCCATATCCTGTGTGGCACTTACGGCCTCAAGAAATCAATTTCTATCACAGCTGGCGCCTATTAATAATAGACGGAGTTATGAGGTAAAAAAACCTAATTGAGAACCTCCTCCTTTTTTTGAAGTCGGACAAAAACAATCGTCAAAAAAAATTTTAACATTTTTGTCCTCGACTGTGTGTGGTTTTCAGAGACAAAATGTTTTGTTACAGTAATAGCTGGTAATAAGCAATAACTTGACATGCATTAGATAGGCTAGGCTCCATACAAAAGTCCCATCATTCTTAACACCAAGTTTGACCCACAAACATGATCAAATTATTACACCACCTTCGCAACAGTCAACTTTAATGGTTTTATGGAAGTATAAAAATTATTATTATTTATTACAGGAAGAGCCGGAGCATTCACGGAAGTTATTCATTGGTGGCCTTGACTTCAGAACTCAGGCTGTGGAATTCACTGCCGCTTGACATTAGAGACTGCAAATCTCTTTCAGTTTTTAAAAGAAGAGTGAAAGAACACTACCTTTCTTTACCGTCATAGTTGCATATAAGTATGTGTTATTATTTATCTTATAATATTATTTAGTATGTATATTTATTTTAGTAATATTTATGTATTGTATGTTATATTAAAGTTTATTGTTTTATTTGTAAGTACTTATACCTTTTACACACGGTGTCTACATATCTTTTATACAACTCTCCTTTCGCAGGTATGCTGGAAGAGATTTCTTTTGAAATAAGCATTACCTTTGTACCTATTTTTCTGTTTCCTTCTTTTTATCTTTCTATGTAATGTGTGTACATAAATTGTTAAATAAATAAATAAATGATTCCTCTCTGAAGGAATTTTATGAACAATGGGGCGAAATTGTTGATGTTGTAGTTATGAAAGACCCTCAGACCAAACGGTCAAGGGGCTTTGGGTTCATCACTTATTCTCAGGCACACATGGTGGATGCTGCACAGAAGGCCTGACCACATAAAATAGATGGAAGGTAATATATAAACTAAATAAAAGTTTTTTTTTTTGTTATTTTAATTTGACTCCTAAATTGTTCAAATGCAGTATGCTTTTAAAAATTCAACCTTTGCAGAGTGGTGGAACCTAAAAGAGCTGTGCCTAGAGAAGAAATAAAAAGACCAGATGCTGCCGCCACAGTTAAGAAACTCTTTGTTGGTGGACTAAGACAAGATATAGAGGAAGATGATTTAAAGGAGTACTTTAGCTCATATGGGAGCATTGTTTCTGTAAGCTTAGTGACTGAAAAGGAAACAGGGAAAAAGAGAGGATTTGGATTTATTGAGTTTGATGATTATGACCCAGTAGACAGGATATGCTGTGAGTTGATCATTGTTTTCATTACTCATGCTGTTTCAGTATAGAAATATTAAATAGCTTCACTTTTTTCCAAGTGAATCCAAACCACAAAGTCAAAGGGCATCGCTTAGATGCCAAGAAAGCCTTATCCAAGACCGAGATGGCGGCCGGCGGAGCCGGTGGCGGCGGCGACGGCAAACGCCGGGGCGGCGGCAGGGGCGGCGGCGGCGGCGGTTGGGGGAACCGGCAGAACCAGGATTGGAGCAACTCTGGTAAAGTATATTTTTACTTACATTGCTATAGCCTACTTTACTTAGAAAAAATAAAGATTGACTACCTAATACAATTGTAACAAACACATTTTAATTATTTTGCTTTGATTTGAAAATGCACTAATTTGTGTTCAGCACACTTTTTTGTTCGTGATACAGGTGACATTTATTTGATATATAATTCTTTTAAATATCTTAATTATTTGTGTAGCGAACGCCGAGCGTAACTTAGAATAAGACTTAAATCATGTAAATATAATGCTATCACGCGGTATTTTCAATTCAATTAAATTCAAATATTTTATTTCGGATAATATAGTACATATGTAAATAAAGTATCACGTAGTAAGTTAAAGTAAGATATAAGTAAGTAGGATAAAATCATGTAGATAAAATCATCACGTGCTATTTTTCGTGCAGGACAAAGGTCCTAACGGGAATGATATGAAGATTTGAATGACGTTATTGCGACGCACGCTATTTCGAAAAAAATTAAGAGTGGTACGCCGCGCTAGTACAAAAGTCTTGGCATTGAAATCCACTGTTGCGAATAGCATATTCCAATCTGAATTTGTCTGGGGCTCTAATTCGCGACCCCGATAAAGCCTTATCTTTGTATTGGGTTTGGGAAACAAGAGCAATGAACAGTATTTTCTTAAGTTAACTTTTTAATTTCCAGTAATTATAATAATCATAAAAGAAGTCAACAAATCAAAATGATAGGTTCTACTCATTACCAAAAGTAACAACAATGTCATATTGATGACAAAATGGTATATTTCAATGCCAAGACTTTGGAACTAGCGTACCATTACAATAGCGTCATTCGCTATAGCGGTTTTCGACTTAATGTGTTTTCGAACTGGCGTACCACTCTTAATTTTTTTCGAAATAGCGTGCGTCGCAATAATGTCATTCGAATCTTCATATCGCATGCAGTTCAAACATGTCCGGGGTGCAAGCGTAAGACAATAGGTCACGCTGCGACGGCAAATCGAGCTGCGCTCTGCGCCCCCCCGCTACGTTTTTTTTTTATTAACGGGGGAAATCCTCATGGATGTCCTCCGCCCTGGGGCGGGCGGAAGGGTTTGTCAGACTCTTACTGACTAAAACCACCCCGGTGTTCCATCTCTCACCTACGCCGGGGACCGTGGGAACTTGCGACTTCCGTAATCCCCCTAATAAGCGGATTTTTAGTTTATAAGTTGCATAGCCTCGGCTGGGAGTCTTAAATTCTCATGAGGCCCACACAGGCAAGTCCGGTTAAGTAGTTACAACCTTCCCAGGTTCGTAACTGCGAGTGGTCTCCGACAAAAAAAAAAGTTCATAGCACATCCGGCCTCCAGATCTCCTACGAGCAACACCAAGAAATACAAGCATCGAGATCGCAAGCAGTATTTTCTTTGGAGGTTCCTGACGACACCCTGCACCATCATCATCAACAATACAGTCCACTTCAATTTCTTTTGAAAAACAGATGGCGGCTACAACTCAGGATATGGTCAAGGCGGATGGAGCAATCAAAATCCATGGGACTCAAGCAATGCTGGTTGAAATTGGGGAAATCAAGGTTATGAGGACCAAGGAGGCTGGAACCAGCCTAATAGCAATTTTGGTGGTGGATACCAACAAGGTTACGTTGGTGGCCCAATGCGACCAAACTACAATACTTCTAGACCTCAGCCTTATAACTCAGGTTAGTATACTTATCAAATGTATAAGCTTTAACTAACCTGACCTTCGAGGAAATGGCTACTTGTATAATTCAAGTTGAGGCTACCTTGAATTCAAGGCCCTTAACTCCACTATCCAACGACCCTTCCGACCTCGTTCCTTTAACTCCAACACACTTCCTTATTGGTTGTTCTCTAATCATGCTACCTCATCCACAGATCCAGAACGCCAACGTCAACAGCTTGAAACGATTTCGCCACATCGAATGTCTGAAGCAACATTTCTGGGCTCAATTCTCACACGATTACGTTCTGTGGCTACAGGAGAAAACCAAAAGGTGCCGGTCATCGGGCGAGCTCAAGGAAGGCACATTGGTCGTCATAAAGAAAAAAAACTTACCTCCTCTTATGTGGCTTCTTCTAGGACGCATTACCCATGTTCTCCCAGGCAGAGATGGCATCGCGAGGGTCGCCGACATCTGCTTAAGAAAGGGTATCATCTGGCGCGCTTCCAACACCATCTGCCCGCTGCCAGTAACCAAAAGCTGAAGACTCTTCAACGGGGGGAGCATGTTGAAGCCACAGACCTCAACACAGCCGCGCGCCGGCGGCAGTGAAGGAGGAGTGCGAGGATAGCGGTTCGCCAACCGGTCAGCGGCCGAACACAGACCCCGCGCCACACCAGTCAGCTGTTGCGCATCTCCGAGCACGGCTGCGCTCTCGCATATTATATTTCCATATTAGTTATTTACGTAAAGCAAGCGTACCGTTGTAATTTCATACTTGTTCATTATATTTTCTTGTTATACAGTCCACTCTTCTTTTCATTTAACTTACCACGACCTATCGTCGCCAACAGTAGTCAATACAAAGAATAGGTGCAATGATGGCATAAACAAACATGTAAGCGAGCTCGATTCCTGCAGGTCTGTACAGCTAGTCTATTCTGTAAATAACTATTTCGATATCGAGCTTCACCTGAGTGACAAAGCTCTTAACGGTTAAAAGTCTTATACAAATACGAATTCCGCTCACCTCGGATTCCGCTGTCGAGATACTTACAGAATAGTACTACAGGTCCAAACTTGTCAGAACTTATACGAAGCGCGAACAAATCTGATTGGCTAACGAGGTCTCGGGCTCGAACTTAAAATTACGTAATTGGTTACTATGTAGGTCGATTTTTTTCCTAGTAGTAGTGTAGGGGACTACCACTAGGAAATAGCATATTGCTTCCCAGATCCTTGTGATCGGTAAGTGGGGCCTCACCTTTCGGAAAGTATGTTACGTAACACGGAAGCTCCTGCGCCGCTTTTGTTTTGCCGAACTCGCGCGCAGATAATTGTGATTTTGTTTTGTTATTGTGACAGGACACGTAACTTGGGATTATTATTATAGTGTTGTTTTTTTTTCTGATCGACTGTTTTTATTGTGATAGGACACGTAATTAAATTTTGCATGTGTGTGTGTGTGTGTGTGTAATTGAAGTGTTCAACAATGCCTCGTGTAACTAACACGGCGGCAGAATACACTGACATGATTTTAATTGTGAATGGAGGACACATCGAGAGTTTAAAAATTTAGTGTTTTTGTTGTGATTGTTGTTGTGTGCGTACCTACTTCAAAACCTTACCTATCATAAAAGCCGGCACGAGCGGAAGCCTAAGCTCCCGCGCCACCGCCGGCCACCCGCCCTGACACAAGATACCTACCCATGCCGCGCTCCGGCGCGTAATTTAATGCCCCTCTGTCATATTAACTCTGTACAATGAAGGTAACGGTAGCAAACCAAGCTCCTTAAATATAGGTTGACATGATTCGTCAGATGGAATCTCGTATAGAGCTCGTAAACATTTTTTCATTTTTGTTACTTGTGGTTATTTGCTACATTTATTTGAATGATTTTATTGTAACTTTAAGTGTTCTTTGAAGCGCGTAATTAATATTTTCCATGTTTTCTGTGGATAACGCCGCTGATTGCATAATTGTTTATTTTATATTTTTTTTTTTCACTATCCACGTTTTTTTTTCTCCAGCATCATGTCTATGTTCTCACCAACAATGAATAGTGCTCATCAGACGGATTCAAATGAGCCCAAACACGATGGTTATACTAGTACCAACTAAGAGATCCACCTTTCTGGTCTCCATCATCCGATCCTTATAACCAACAACAATGAATAGTGCTCATCAGAAGGATTTAAACGAGCTCAAACACGATGGCTTAACTAGTAGCCATTTTAGAGATCCACTATCCACCTTTCTGGTCTCCATCATCAGACCCTTGTTCCCAAATACAATAAATAGTACTCATCCGAAGGATTCAAATAAACTTAAACATGATGGCTATACTAGTAGCCAAATAAGAGATCCACTATCCACCTTACTGGTCTCCATCATCAGGTCCTTGTTGCCAACAAAAATGAATAGTGCTCATCAGGAGAATTTAAATGAGCCCAAACACGATGGTTATGCTTAGTGATGGGAAATTCTCGAGAACATTCTCTTAGCGAGAACTTTGCGGATATGTTCTCGAGAATGTTCTCCGAGCAGAGAATTTATGAGAACTTAAAAACGGAGTAACAAAATCTAACTATAATCTAATCATGTCTTGAAATTTGTATGATAGATGAAATGTAAAGTGTGTTACTCGTATGTTATATGTATTTTGAAACATTTCGTGAAGCAAACTGCATTATGGGGATTTTCAAAACTAAAATACAGCATCAATTGATAACAAAACCATCATTTTTAGGTTTTCAATAGTTCCGAACACAGAACGCAAACCTTATAGTATCATTCGGGTGTCTGTCTGTCTGTCTATCTGTTTGTCCGTCTGTCCGTCTATCACAGCCAGTTTTCTCCGGATCGAATGGACGGATTCTGTTGAAATTTGGTACACATATGGACTTCAGTGTTCAAAATTTATTTACGTAACGCGTCCGTGTTTGGGTAAACACGGACGCGTTACGTAAATAAATAAATTTTGAATTTGGGGATCACTTTTGGGTGTCAAATTAGAAAACTTCAAAAATAAGTTTTTCAAACTATCGTGCGACATATCAAATGAAAGGTCTTACTGAGAAAATTTTAAGTATATTATTTATGATTTTAAAATGAAGTTTTGAAGTTATTCAAGGAATTAGGCCAAAAAACCGAAACTACTGAGCCCGAAATTTTGACAAAAAATGCAGATAGTAGTTCTTTACCTAGATTACAGGAAAACCTATAAGAAGTCTACAGTGTTTAAATAACCTGTTACAAAAATGAAATTGGTTCGGAACCCTTTGCACGCGAGTCCGACTTGCACTTGGCTAGTTTTTTTTACTATTGCTAGGCAAGCGTTTGACCAGTATCTCACTTGATGGTAAGCGATGATGCGGTCGAAGATGATGCTTGCTCGAAGTAACCTATTTACTCTTGATTTAAAGACTTCCAGTTTGTAGCTATCAGGAAACAGACTCTGGCAGAGAATTCCACTCCTTAGCTATACGAACAATGAATGTGTTCCCAAAACGTTTTGTGCAAGTGGATGGGATGTCCACCGTATACCGGTGGCGCACCGCCGTACGTCTTGTTCTTGTGGTCCGATGATGGAACGGACTCGGCGGAATTAAATTATGCAATTCCGTCGCACATTTCCCAAATTGAAACCGATAGAAAACCGACAGTAACTCGGCGTTGATGCTTTGAAGCTTCATCTCAACGAGCCTATCATTGCCGATGATCCTCTTGGCTCGTTTCTCGATTGACTGAAGGACATCAAGCTAGTACCTAGCAGATCCATCCCAAAGATGAGAGCAGTACTCCATACACGATCGAACTTGCGCTTGATAAAGTTTGAGCAGCTGTACTAGCGTAAAGTACCGTCTCACCTTTGCTAGGATCCTTAAGTTTTTGGTCCTTTGCCTAAATGAAAGGACCAAAGTTGAGGGTAGATGTTAACGTAACACCAAGAAGCTCAAGTCGGTCGGTCGGTTATCGGCACGGTTACACCTCGAAAAGACGGAGCTAGATGGAATTGGCTCCTTCTAGCGGAAAAAAGACTCGCCTGGGTCTTAGCTGCATTGAACTTGCCTAATTCAGAGACAGCCTGTAAGGACAAGTTCAAGCCATAGCCTCCCGAAGAAACCGAATCTGCGACCCACCAGCTCGTTCATTTGACACGTATCTCTCTCAGCAACACTGCTATCGTCTACATACCCAAAGGTACCGGTTTTAGCGGTTCATTAATATGCAGCAGGAAAAATGTTGCCGAGAGCACCGACCCCTGAAGAACCCTGGCACTAACATCCAGCAGTTCGGACGAGCAGCCATCTATGACCACTCGGTAAACCGAACCCTCAGGAAATCTGAAATCCAATCACACAATCCGGCGGGCAGACCATAGGAAGGATGTTTGCCAATAATGCTATCGTGCCAGACCCTGTCGAAGGCCTTAGAGATGTCTAGGGAGACCACAAGTGCCTCCGTGTTTCTCGATGGCCTCACTCCAGATGTGAAGGGTATGCGCTAGAAGATCTTTATTCTTGTAATTTTGTCAAAATTAAGTAAAAATAGGGACGTCATAGTAATTTCTCTTCATTAAATCAAAATATGCTGGTACCAAAAATAAATATTTTTCTACTAAAATCACATATTCATAGCACCTTATAGGAGGTAAGTACTTCTTAATTATAATTCCTTGCTAAAGTACAATTTACTTTGGATCATTCAGTTCTATTTAAAAATAGAAACCTTTTACAAAGTACACAATCAAACAAGTAATTAAGTTTATTTGCTAGTTATGGCACCACTGTCCTATTATAGACAATGAAATGTATGTTAATTACATCTAATAATGAAAATAAAAATGATCAAAGTTATCTGTTACATGTTATAACTGGAAGGATCACCTACTCGTTTTAAGTTCTCATAAGTTCTCATAAGTTCTCGTATGTTCTCCGCTCACGAGAATATTCGCGAACATTCTCGTTCCGAGACTATTCTCGGAACGAGAATGTTCCTTTTCCCCATCACTAGTTATGCTAGAGAGAGTGTATGAAAAATAACTTTTCTAGACTTCGTTTGAACGAACAATTTACACCATATATTTATAGTAGGGGAGAGCCCAAGCGGGGGTTTCGGGATTTACGCGAGCGCGTCAGAATAACATAAGGACCCCCTATGTTATTCTTTACCTTTCACCTTGTTAAGTACTCCCACAATACCTGAGCCCTGTACATAGGGTCAAACGTCTAGAGCAGCTGATCAGATTAGTAAAAAAAAATCAATACTCGATTTACTCAGCGCGTCAGATTAAGGAAAAGTAAGTTAGTAACATGCAGAAAAGTGTGCATTTCAATAATCTGACAACTTGAGCGTGACATAAGGAAATGGGAGAGTCAAAACGTCACCTGGACATTCTCGAGCGCAATTATTTTTTTTTATTTTGAAGGAAATCAGTCACGAATCAAGGAAATAATATAATCTGCTGATTTGCACTAGCCGAAGTAGCTAAAATAGCAACTAAACTGTGGTGCATGCGTCGCTGAGAACTATGTATTTCCCACTTTGCGCCACTCTGCCCTTCTCACTCTTTCTCTATTGTAATGTTTCACGCTATTTCTACGGCAAACTTTATAAAAATGATCTGGCAACATTTAATTGGAATTATAGTGGCAACATTTTAAGCAATGACAGCTGCGCGCTGATTGGCCATGTCTCCCTACGATGCCAGATTGCACGAGACGAGGCTTTATAAGGGCCTGCACGTAATTTCTCGGGAACACATCAGCAGAAGCGAATAGTCATTTAGTGCTCCTTAAAAGTCTAGATCCTTGCTACATAGTTACTACCTACTTGAAATCGTAACTATAAAAGTTGTGAGTACAGAACCCTAGAAGAGGTTCCTTCCTGCCTAAATCTTCCTCCCTACCTCTCAAGGAACGGCAGGATCGAAATCAGGAATTTTATGTGGTTTTATTTTTCACTATTTATATAAAAAAACAATCAAAACGAAGTTTAATGTGTCAGATTAACAATACCCCTCAAAATAATCGTCAGATTTCTGGCAAACATGACTGGAACATCAAGCTGAACCTCCTGTATAAAAATCTGACATGCTCGAGTATTGCAATATGGCTATTTTATTTTGCATTTTCAAAAAATCTTAACGAGCTTTCGTCACTTCCGAAACGTCAGTCTTTAAAATGGTAGCATTTTTAGGGTTCGCTTAACATCCCCTCTGCATATCTGACGCACTCGAAACAAAAGTTTTTTCCCTATTTTCTACCCTTCTGGATCTGGCATCTAAACTATCAATATCTGACACGCTCGAGTATGTCCATGTAACTGATTTTTTTTTACATTATTGATAATCTGTGGACGCTTCACCCACCACTGAACGGAGAAACATTACAGAATCTTTTATTCTTCTTATCATCTAAACTACAAAATGTAATAGGTCCCCACCACGCTCGAGTAAATCCACATTTAGCATCAATGCCTCCCCTACTATTATATGTTAGCCATAGAATTCGAAAAAAAAAAACGCATAATTCAGACGACAAACAAACTGGGATATATGTGATTTCTGTCGGAGGTGGATTAATTTTGTATGGGCCGTGACCATCCTTCTTTCTCACAATTTCAGTTTCAGGTCGTGAGTTAGAAAATTTCCAAGCATTTTAAACATTTCCGTACAAAAACAAACTAATATTGACCCCAAGTTGGATCAAAATCGTTGCAAATTACATCTAGTACAACCCATTTCAATGAAAACACTCAATTACCAGTCACCCCGTATAGCACATCAAATTAGTTTATTTCCCGATGGTCATATCGCAGTGCGCATGACCGAAAGTTCATTCAGACAATGCTTCAGTAGCCCTCTGTCGATTGACGGGGCATCGCGTCGCGACAACGATGACGCGTTGTGTGCAAAATCTAAATAGCTTCTATTTTTTACTTCTTGATAAATAAACTTGATGTTCAAACATCGGTTGTATTAACCCAAAAAACGAACACGGGGTGAGTTAGTTTCTTACTACACTGCTACGTTTTAGGTTTCAAGTGGATCATAATCACTAATTAAGTTAACTTGTACCTAAATATCAGCTAGACCTAATGCCGTGTTAGATCGCAATACTATTGAATTATTAATTAATTGCGATTGCATCCTGCTTTGCACACATTACCTACTTAAGTTCGTGCAGGCTGGACTAGCAGAAAGGTTTAAGTTAAATCGTCATGTTTTCATAGAAAAAGTGCAATGCGAATATACGATGTGTGATGGTGGACGCAAGAAGGGCCAATCGTGGCAACTCAGTTGGACCATGGTGAGTGTGGCGCTGTGGGCGCTGTCGCTGCTGGTGGCGACTGCTAACTGCTGTTACCTGTTTCCTAGTGGTAAGAACTCATATTATTAGGAAACTAGCCTGTTAACTCTAAATTGAAGACACAATAGGTTGCAAAAATCTGAATAAAATGGAAGAACCACTATGTGTGTTGGTAAATTGATTATGCATTTTCATGCTAGTGAGCAAATTTTGTTCTCTGCCTGCTCCAGAGTCCACAAGGGTCTAATCACCGTTATTGTGCAAAGATTTAAGTGTTTTTTAGGGTTCCGTACCTCAAAAGGAAAAAACGGAACCCTTATAGGATCACTTATTTGTCTGTCCGTCCGTCCGTCCGTCCGCCCGTCCGTTCGTCTGTCTCTCAAGACCCTTTATCTCGGGAGAGCGTGAAGGTATCGAGTCTGAAATCAAAACCATAATATAATCTGATCTACAGTTCCTTGAAGCTGGGAAAAAATCAAACTTCTAAGTTATCGTAAAAAAAGATACGGCCGTTTATGCTGCAAAAAACGTATATTTCGACACTCTCAAGGGAATCAAAAGGAGATGGGGAGGAACCAGTGCAAGTGGCGTCGGCGAATGAGACCTATATTTTCTGAAAGCTTATTGCATGAGCATCAATTTTTGTTCAGGAACCAAAAAAAAAACCTCCATGGAAAAAAGTTATCGATCATTAAAAAAAAAAAAACAAAATGCAAACAATGATTGCAGGCATAATGAGAAGCATCGGATAATAAAACAGATTTCATTTCAATGCTTTTTGTAAGTGTGTTGTTTTTCATTATCAACACAAAAAATCGGTTCATAGAGAAAAAAGTTGGTCATAAATAAGTTTTGCGAGAAAAGAAATCGCCGACTGCATGCCAATGAGACATACATCATTTTACAGCCCATTAGAATTATATTATTTTTCATTATGAACACTCAAAAATCGGTGAGTGGCAAAAAAGTTAAAAGTCATAAAATGTGTTTGCATAGAATGTGATAATATTTGGTTTCGGACTCTGTTCAACTCCCTTCTAAAAGCCTACGAATCTTATACAGAAACTAGCTGACTCGGCAAACGTTATTTTACCATACAAAAAATAAATAAAATACCCTACCACCTATTCTCATACCTACCGAATATATACAAAAAAAATCATGAAAATCGTTCGAGCCGTTTCAGAGGAGTTCGGTAACAAACACCGTGACACGAGATTTTTATATATTAGATAAATCGCGAAGCACTTGCACGAGTTGCTATGTGCCTAATTATTGCGTCTGTTAATCAAACAACGAACTAAAGGTTGTTTGCGCGGACAGGTTCCTTGTTGACTACGGAACCCTAAAAACGAATGAAACCAACTGTGACTGTGGCGTACATGTCTGTATACCCCTTTAAGGATTATAGTCGACGTCGTAAGACTTTGCTTTCATATCATAAGGACTATTGCTACCAACGATGAATTTTATCCTACAACAGCACATCCCTAAATAAATAAATCCTACTAAAATTATAAACTAACTTCTGCCCGCCACTTCGTCTGCGTAGACTTTAGAGATGGCGCGCAACTTTTTTGTTTCATATTAGTTCGGAAATGCATCTGTATAATTCTGGTATCCTGATAGTATGTGAGTCTTTGCGGTTCTTACTTTCAGCCCCGGAATTATTTCGACATGTTTGCGGTCTCCTGGTACTTGTGAATCTTTAGCGCTCACGATTCCTGCCTAAAAAATGCTTCAACATGCTTCTGGTCCCCTGGTACTTTTGAATCTAAACCGTTTACAATTAAAGCTCCGGAAATACTTCGACATGTTTCTGGTCTCCTGGTACTTATGAATCTTTAGCGCTCATAATTTCAGCCCCGAAAATACTATGATTATGTTCTGGTAAAAAAACTTGCTCTAAAATACTTTGACTTGTTTCTAGTCCCCCCCTCCCCTGGTTCTTGTGAATCTTTAGCACTTTTATTTCCAGCCCGGAATAATGGCACGCAAAAACGGCTGAAGGGATTTGGATGAAATTTGGCACACATATAGTTCACATCCTAGAATAGCACATAGGTTACTTTTTATCCCGGTAACTTACATGGTTTAATGGAGACAGAGGAAGAAGCGGAAATCCAGAGCTGCTGCTGCCTTAGTACATCAGATTCAAAACTATCAGGAGAACACAAACATGTCGAAGTATTTCCAGGGCTGGAATTGTGAGCGGTTAGGATTCAAGAGTACCAGGAGAGCAGAAACATGTCGAAGTATTTCCAGGGCTGGAATTGTGAGCGGTTAGGATTCAAGAGTACCAGGAGAGCAGCAAAATGTCGAAGTTATTTCCGGGCTGGAATTATGAGCGCTAAAGATTCATTACGTATTAGGAGACCAGAAAGATGTCGAAGTATTTCCGGGGCTGGAATTGTGAATGGTTAGGACTGAAAATTACCAGGAGATCAGAAACATGTCGAAATAATTTGGGGCTAGAAATGCTAGAATTGTGTGTGAATATTTCCAGCGCTGGAAATATTTTGACATGATCTGGTCTCTTGGTAGGTACTTATGAAACTTTAGCGCTCACAATTCTAGCATTTCTAGCTCCAAATTATTTCGACATGTTTCTGATCTCCTGGTAATTTTTTGGGCAGGAATCGTAAGCGCTAAAGATTCTCAAGTACCAGGAGGCCACAAACATGTCAAAATAACTCCGGGGCTGAAAGTAAGAACCGCAAAGACTCACATACTATCAGGATACCAGAATTATACAGATGCATTTCCGAAATAATATGAAACAAAAAAGTTGCGCGCCATCTCTAAAGTCTACGCTGACGAAGTGGCGGGCAGAAGCTAGTTTATAATATTAGTAGGATTTATTTATTTAGGGATGTGCTGTTGTAGGATAAAGTTCATAGTTGGTAGCAATAGTCCTTATGATATGAAAGCAAAGACTTACGACGTCGGCTATAATCCTTAAAGGGGTATACAGACATGTACGCCACAGTCACAGTTGGTTTCATTCGTTTTTAGGGTTCCGTAGTCAACAAGGAACCTGTCCGCGCAAACAACCTTTAGTTTCTTTGTTTGATTAACAGACGCAATAATTAGGCACATAGCAACTCGTGCAAGTGCTTCGCGATTTATCTAATATATAAAAATCTCGTGTCACGGTGTTTGTTACCGAACTCCTCTGAAACGGCTCGAACGATTTTCTTGAATTTTTTTGTATATATTCGGTAGGTATGAGAATAGGTGGTAGGGTATTTTATTTATTTTTTGTATGGTAAAATAACGTTTGCCGAGTCAGCTAGTTTCTGTATAAGATTCGTAAGCTTTTAGAAGGGAGTTGAACAGAGTCCGAAACCAAATATTATCACATTCTATGCAAACACATTTATGACTTTTAACTTTTTTGCCATTCACCGATTTTTGAGTGTTCATTATGAAAAATAATATAATTCTAATGGGCTGTAAAATGATGTAGGACTGAAAATTACCAGGAGATCAGAAACATGTCGAAATAATTTGGGGCTAGAAATGCTAGAATTGTGAGCGCTAAAGTTTCATAAGTACCTACCAGGAGACCAGATCATGTCGAAATATTTCCAGCGCTGGAAGTGTGAGCGGTTGGGATTCAAAAGTAACAGGAGAACAGAAAAATGTCAAGTATATTTTAGTGCTGGTATGTATTTATTTAATACTACATGCACACAAACGCACAGAGGCAGAGTTAATGCCTTAGGCATTTTCTACCAGTCAACCTTTGGGTGATGCAGAGACAATTAGTGGTAGGTGCAATTTTGAGCAAGAAACGCGATTAATAGATATATAAAAGGTACTATAGTATATACTCAATGAACAAAGTAATACACGAATAAACTTTACAGTTCATGTAAACAAACAATGACAAAAAATCTAGCTGTGACGATACTACTGCCTCGTCTCCTTAAGGGGATACATTTAGAATAAGGCCGTTTTTCGTTTTAACGTATCTTGTTAGGTACCTGGAACATGTATGTGACATTACGTTATATGCTTTTTGACTTTATGATCTAGTATCCAACTGAAGGAATACACGATACGAAGAAAATTTCTCGATAGAAAAAAATCACTAAGTTCGAAATATCTTTTTACTTTTTTTAGCTACAAGACGCAACGCTTTACATTAACCCTATGAAAATAACTTTAAAGCATATAAAATTACCTTATCGTGGTTTCAACTGAATTATAACTATTATAACTATAACTATTTTGATATAATAATCCTTTTATGTTATCAAATCCGAAAATTTATTTTGGTACTTTCGTTTTTTTATTCCGAGCTACACTCTTATTATCCTCATCTCATCTTTGCCTGGCAAAAGTATTTGAATCTCTCTCATTTGTTCAGTTCTTCAGATGCTCCGTGGAGCTCTTGCAGGCAGGACCTATGTCACTTTTCTGCAAATCGGAGCTGTCAGATCTTCGTAATTTCAATATTTTTTTTAACCGTAAATGCTAATAGTTTAGCCGTTTTTAGATAAATTCAGTGTTAAAAAATATCTGCACCATGTGAATGTGTATTTTTATGACCTTGAGCAATACAAAACGCAATATTTTTCTATCCGTGCTAACTTTTTAATTATGTGTAAAATTGGTATGAAATAAAAGAGCAAAACTAAATAAAGTACAACGTCGTTGGGATTTCCTACCCGAAGGAGACAATGGACTCGTTTTCCAGGAAATGAATAGCAACGGCTTGAAAAAAATAACGATTCCAAGTCATTACCTTTACTTGTACATACGTTTTGTATCCTCCAATGTTTTCATCTCACAAAGCAATATTGGGTAAACATTTTGTTTTCTACATTGGAGTGTGTGTTTATACAGCGTTAATCTTACATTTTAACTCAGGACACACGCTAAAATAAATGTTTTCATTTTAAGATTGAAATACGTCAAACATTAATGTGTCAAGAATGTGTTAAATGTCAAAGGCAACAAGCCTAGGGATGATTATGGAGTCACGTTTGAATTGTGAAAAATGTGTTAAGTAAATTGCTTTTTACCCGACTTGTCTGCGTGGGTTTTAGAAGTACCAGAAATAAATGAAAAATATGTAATCCTACTAATGTTATAAACTCTTAATCAATATTATGTTGTAATAGTTGTTAGCCCAATTTTACTTTATCATAATTCTGGGCTCCTGATATTTTGTGACTCTTTACCCTTCACCATTTCAGCCTTACTTCATCGCGCACCATAGATATATTTTTGTAAAAATAAAATATTAACAATTTCAATTTAATTGACAATGACGTCATTTTAAAGCCTTAAGTTAGTTATGACTCATTTCCAACGTCTTATTAGATATATCGCCTATAAAACAGTATGTTAATCAAGTGTTGATGGCCTACTCATAACGTTGGCGAAAAATTGTAAATTGTTTTTAAATTTTTACCGTCCAAATTTGTTTAATACGCTTACTTTCTTTCGCTTTGACGACTACAAACATTACAAGCATCAGAATTAGTTTAACATTTTTCCCCCTTTCCAATCTGTCAAAAGTCTTTATGAAGACAAATACAAAGATTTTCTAATTTTTCTTGATTTGGTATAAGTCTTGAAGATGTTCCGTGGATGAAACAACAATCAAGATGAAACTATTACTTAGCAATATGGGCTTGAAGATAGAACCGGGGTTATCCTACAGCCCCGGATTTGGAATGCCGCATATTATAGCAGCGGCGCTCATGTATACCTCCGATGAAACTTTACTAAAAGGGTCATTGCATCACATTATTGAACTCAACTAATATGATAAAGAGTTAAAAATATATGTTTACAGGACTTTAAATTTATTTTTCACTGATACAAAACGATCTCCGGAAAATGCACCGTTTCTGTGGAAAAGGTTACGTGAGTCAAGCCACGCGAAAAAAAAATAACAAATTGACGATTTATCTTTTTATTCGTTTTCATAACTTGTGTACATATTTCAATTATGATTAAAATATGACTTTTATACAAATGGTCTACTCCATACCTTCCGTATGCGTTACCTTAAAAGTCTCTAGTGCTATCTCTATCGCTCAATTATGGCCATGTTCTTAAACAGTCAACTGAATAAGTAGTTTTCACAGTAATTTGGGGCCGTAGAAAACATGATATAACTTACCAACGACTGTAAAAAATGAGTATTAAAACAAATCATGATTTTTCATGGCTCAATATTTTATTGTATTTTATCTACGTCTAAAATCACTGTTTATAAGAATGCTGATTTGTGTTAATATTTTGACAGGAGTTTATGAAGTTTGCGTGCGAGCAATACTGATTCAGTTTGCGGTTTGAATTAATTTGATGTTGTGGCGCTAGGTTCGATATTTAGAACTTTAGTAATGCAGTATTTTAGAAGGCGTTCAAGTTTGAAGCCGATTTTTTAGTCTTAATCAGCGCGTGGTCAAGGCATGTTCGATCATGCGTAGGGTATTGATGACTAGGGTAGAGACCGTACTGTCCTATAATGTCAAGGTACTCGCTCGCACGGCTGTATCGTGTATCAGTTGTAATATCGATGTTTACGTCACGAGTCAAGATACAGGTAGGCATTTCACATGATTTAAGAACGATATCCAGTGAATCACAAAAATCGCGTGTTATAAAAAGAACCACCTGTAAACCGCACAGATGGTTAAGTCCATACCAACGTGTATCAATAAGCAGCAGAGATGGGTCGTCGACGTATTTGTCGTGAACGAAACTAGACCGTCCATTTTCGTTTATCGACGCGTCGATCAACTAGTTGAATTTGTTGACTAGTTCACGACGTAAACTTTGTTAACTTTGCAACAACGCGGCGACGTCTATGCTGGACGGCTCGACGATTTAACATAGTTTGTAGGTGGACTAGCGCAGCGTCTGGTACCTTTTATTAAAAAAAAAATGGTATGTGTATCCTCAGAATATTAAACTTATTTTGTAGGTAGGTAAGTAAATAGGTTAAAAATAAGTTTTACAATTAATATTTGAAATTCCCTTCTTCTTAGAATACAATGCATTTTTACTCCAAAATGGCATTTGGCCCATAGAAATATCAACTCTTTGTAGTTAGAGGTCAAATTAGTTTGCTCGTTGTTCGTCCATAGTTGTATTACCTGACTAAGTTCTGGCGTCGATCGTCGCGTTAAGTCGATATGAACGTAGTGGAGTCTCAGTTTAGCCGTCTACGAATACAACTAGTCCGTTGATTAACGGTGAACCATCTAATCGTTCATTGTACGTAGACGGTTGAATTAACTAGGTCGTTCATGCAACGCCATCTCTAGTAAGCAGTTAGCTTCCTGAAAATATGGTTCCTCAGTTGTTACTCTCAGGTTAGTTTTGAAGAGTATTGCTGGTCCATTCATAGCCATTAAGTTGTACCTTAGGAGTTGACTCATTAAGTCGATATTCAGTCAATATAATGATATCTGGCAGAAAATTTAACCTGGTTAGGAAAACTGTGAAGTCATCAAAGTTTTTCTGGATGCTTCGTATGTTTTGGTTAACAATAGTAAGTTGAGTATTCACATTACCAAGGTAACTTAAACATTGTTCTGGGCAACTTACATAATTTGGTATTGGAGAAGATATCTGTACTGTCTATATCCCTTATTAAATAATTTTGATTAGCCATTTTTGTTTTGATTTGGGATTATAATAATACTTCCGGGATTGTCCTGATACCTCTCCACTCCTCTAGCACCTCAGGATATGTTGCCCCCTTGGCGCTACGTCACTTTGTGCTAGCGACCGGTTTCGGGGGGCCCATTTATTGAGTGTGCAAGTCACCCCCTGCCACTTTAAAGCCGTTATAATTGTCAGTGGTCAGGCAGGGGCCAATAGTTCCTACATAGTAAACGATTATCAGTCCACTAAACCACCCAAACCCATAGTGTTTAATCTTTTGTTTCCATATTCTGCAATAGTTCTGCTCCAACCCCGGGAGTTATCCTTGGGTATACTTTCACAGTGCATACAGGGATAATCGTAGGTTGGTGCCCCATTCCATTTGAAATGTCTAACGAGGCCTCTGCGAGTTGGCTTCGGTTCCTCGTACGCCTATCAAAGGATCGGGTTTCCAGGGACCCGAGAAAGTGAAAAACAAAAAAATGATAATAATAATTTCTGAATCAAGGGCTTGATCCAGAAAGCAGTACTCCTGGACACGGCGCGTATAGTGAGGAGGTTTCTCTCTCGGAAGCCCTGACCACCGGTTACTTGGACCTTGTTCCCGATACCGGTGGGCTACTATTTTTTATATTTTTAAATGATTTTATTTTTTTATAGAAATATTTAAAAATGTAAATTTATATGTATTTAATTTAATAAATGGAATAATAATAATAAACCCCACCGCCGTATCTCTACGTTGACGTCGTGGTTGGACTAGCGCGCCCCTATGAACCTTAGGTTCTCATATTTAGGGTGAGGGGCCAGACAAAGAGAGATACATTCCGTAAGGCAGTTTTGTGGCGAACTGTTGGCCAGTAGCGACCCCACGGACCTGGTCTCCCGGGAGAAGTCTTGTTTTTCATCTCCAGCTTGCCTTTATTGGCTGGCCGAAGTGAACACTGACGAGGAACAGAGCTCCCACCTCTTTCTTGCCTTAATCGACCGGTCTGAGTGGAGATTCGCAAGAGCAAAACATGCTCGGGAGAAGGATGTATCATCCAGTAAGATGCTGGTAGGGATCTTGACCGTACTTCCGGGATTGCCCTGATAGCCGTGGTATACCACTCCACTCCTCTAGCACCTCAGGATATGTTGCCTCCTTGGCGCTACGTCACTTTGTGCTAGCGACCGTTTTCGGGGCCCATTTATTGAGAGTGCAAGTCACCCCCTGCTATTTTAAAGCCGTGTATATTTTCAATGGTCAGGCAGGGGCCAATAGTTCTTTCATAGTATACGGTAATGAATCCACTAAACCACCCAAACCCATAGCCTGTCACCTTTTGTTTCCATATTCTGCAATAGTCCTGCTCCAACCGGGGATTGTCCTTAGGTATACTTTCAGAGTGCAAACAGGGATAATCGTTGGTTGGTGCCCCATTCCATTCGAAATGTCTAACGGGGCCTCTGCGAGTTGGCTTCGGCTTCTCGTACGCCTATCAAAGGACCGGGTCTCCATGGACCCGAGAAAGTGAAAACTAAATAATAATAAATCTGCTAAGGTTGGAGAAATATTAGATTTGGATAGAAATATGTTGTTATCGTTTTACCATAATGTGTGTGTGAGTGTGATGCGTGAAAGTGTGCATTTTGGGAGGTTTTTTGCATTGTGTCAATTAGTGTTTTGTTACATAAGTCTTTACAATATTTATCTTGAGTTTCATAAAAAGAAATAGCAGTAATTTAGGTAATAAGATTATCTTTTCCGCGCAATTGCTGAAGTGTATTTTTATTCTTAACATGAATATATTTATCGCCTTCTTGTTTTCAAAGGAAAATCCGTCCTTTCGTAATCCAGCAGACATTGAGTAAAGTCTTGAGCGTGAAAGTGGAGTTTCTTGATTTTGCTGGTGAGGTGTTCAGAAAAGTAAATTGGTGCAACAGGGCATTCCGAACCAAGGTGATAGGAGTTCAGCCGGGAAGATTTATTTTTGTTGTTGTAGTGTTTGGTACTACTTAAAAAATTGTCTTTCATAAAATCATTCGAGAATTCCACTACGACTGTCGATGTTGTAGACGCCTTCTTTGAGGGTAGACGGTAGACATCTTTAATGTTAGAGGTTGCAGATTTAAAAATTTACTGTATTCGTGAATTTTATAATCGAGTTTAGGATATCTAGCTTGCGTTCTTTCTTCCTCTTTGGAACGCCCCTAATCTCTGCACTGGTTTTTCTTATGGTTCTTTCCTCTAACTCGGCAACCATAGCCTGTGTGGACTAACGATCTTTCTCGAGATAATTAATTTTGTTTTCGAAATCTTGGATCTGTTTCTTGACATGGTCAAAGGATATTTCGATTTCACGGCTAAATGTTATAATTACGGTATTTTGCTCTAAGATATCAGACAAGTTTTTCTCAACGCTTTGCAGTCTATTTTTAAGGGGTTTATCATAGCTGAGAACATTTCCATAATCTCGTCCTTAAATTGTTCAAACTTATCTTGCTCTACGTCGTCCTCAAGACGCACACTTTTGGAAGTACCTCTCTTGGTGACATTCAAGTTTGGGTCCGAAGCTGAGAGAGTTTTGGGTGGAGTGCGCTTCATTGTTTACGTTTTAATAATAATAATAATCCCACCACCGTATCTCTACGTTGACGTCGTGGTGGGGCTTGTGTGCCCCACTGAACCTTAGGTCATACCTAGGATGAGGGGCCAGACAAAAAGAGATACAATCCGCAAGGCAGTTTTTTATTTTTATTTGTGACGGGTTTGCTCTTGACTCTAGTCTAGGTCAGAGATGACAGAGACAAAGTCTACGATGGAGCGAGCTTACCCAGAAGGAGCCTGTGCACTCTAACTTTGAAACGATTACAGTTGTAAACGTTTGGAAACACAGATGCAGGCAGAGAGTTCCACTTTTTGCTGTGCGCATTATAAAAGACGTTTGGAAACGCTTAGTGTGAATTGGTGGAATAGCAACAAGGCAGGGATGGTAAGATGCAGTGCGTCTGGATGTCCGATGGTAGAAGGGGGCTGGTGGAATGAGGTCGTGGAGTTCTTGGGCACACTCACCGAAGTACAATCTGTTTTGTGGCGAACTGTTGGGCATTAGCGACCCCACGGACCTGATCTCACGGGAGAAGTCTTGTTCCTCATCTCCAGCTTGCCTTAAGTGGCTGGCCAGAGTGAACACTGACGAGGAACAGAACTCTCACTTCTTTCTTGCCTTAATCGGCCGATCTGAGTGGAGATTGGCAAGAGCAAATGTGCTCGGGAGAAGGATGTATAATCCAGTAAGATGCTGGTATGGATCTTGACCGTACTTCCGGGATTGTCCCTATAGCCGTGGTATACCTCTCCACTCCTCTAGCACCTCAGGATATATTGCCTTCTTGGAGCTACGTCACTTCGTGCTAGCGACCGCTTTCGGAGGCCCATTTATTGACTGTGCAAGTCACCCCCAGCCAATTTAAAGCCGTTTTAATTGTCAGTTGTCAGGCAGGGGCCAATAGTTCTTTCATAGTATACGATAATGAATCCACTAAACCACCCAAACCTATAGCCTGTCAGCTTTTGTTTCCATATCATGCAATAGCTTTGCACCTACCGAGGATTGTTCATAGGTATAGGGATTGTCCTTTGATAGTGCATATGGGATAATCGTCGGTGGGTGCCCCATTCCATTAAAAATGTCTAATGGGGCCTCTGCGAGTTGGCTACGGCCCGTAGTACGCTTACCAAAGGACCGGGACCTCAGGGTCCCGAGATTGTTCAAGACATACCTTAAATAATAATAAAATCTTTTTTAGATCGGAGTCCATAACCACAACAAAAGCTACACACACACAAACAAACAGAAATTAAAAACACATACAGAAGCAGTTATTTAACATAATTAAAGGACGCACGATGTGTCGTCATCCAGTGCCACATCATTGGGCTATCTATTCTGCCGGCCACAATCGCCACCAAGCTGTTGGAGCTATCGCGCACTCAGATAAGTTTTGCAGATTAGTAAATAATAATTTAATAGCAATCCAAATCACAACATTCTAGCGCGGCGCGGCGTAGCAGACTGCGTCTCCTTTGTTCCCGCAGAAGTTTCGTAGCGGAAACCAGTTCTGTAGCACGATGCTACGAATTGCGGTCGTAGCGGCTGTCCTCAGCGGAGCGGGAGCGAGACGGCAATTTTGTCAACCCTCTCCTTTCCTTGTGGTGGCTTGAGAGTTAACAAGTTGTTAGACAACCTCTCCATGATCAGCCGGATCGTATTTTCAGCCCTCTCTATAGCCAGATCCCAGTTTTAATCATACACAAGGAGTGCCGTATCATCTGCATAAGCGTAAACGCAGTTTGTGATAGACTGCTTGCATAGGTCGTTGACATATATTTGGAAGAGCGTAGGTCCAAGTATACTACCTTGTGGAATGCCAAAGGTGAGCTCCTCATATTCGAGTCAATTTGTACACACTGACTTTTATGGCAGAGATAGTCTTCAAATAATTTTAGAGTCCGCGTACTCCTACGCGGACTCACTCTAAATTATTTTCGCTTAAATGATTTAGGCTTACCATATTTGATAAGATTCGGGGGACACAGACAGTATCAAAGACTTTAGCTAAATCCAGGAAGATACCGTAGCAGTTTAAATTGCTATCCAGCTTGTTTACCAGGCTGTTTGTAAAGGCTGTAACGGCATCCTCTGTAGAAATTTCAGACCTAAATCCGTACTGATTTGGAGCTATTAATTTCTGTGTAGTTAGGAAGCTCAATAGACTATTATTCAATACTCTTTCTAGAATTTTAGAAAGTGAGCTCAATACAGAAAATGGTCTATAGTTTGTCACTTTATCTCTACCCCCACTCTTATATAATTATATGGTTTACTCCTTAAAACCCTCCGTGAAGGTTCCAGTACTGATGGACAAGTTCCAAAGGAGATCCGCAAACAGTCCTAATAAATTAGGCCTCAATAAACAAAAATGAAATAATTTGGGTTTTCAAGGAGTAATATTAGTCTTTAATCTTAATACTTCATTAAGTATTTCAGCAAATTGCTGTTTAGTTCGACCAAACCAATAGTGGACTAAATGGTCTGGCATATTCTCAATATTATTAAAATCTATACTTAGAGGACTTGCATTTAATGTCATCAAGTCCTGTATTTGTAAAGCAGTAAACATGTGGTTGCTATTGTGAGGGGGATTATTCAAAAAATCCCATGAACCATGACTTACATGTCTGGAACATACACGGTTATTCATAGGAACATAAAAATTGTAGTTTTTTAGAAGTAATTGTCTTAGAGAGAATGGTAAGACGTTCAGTGCGATGGCAGCCCGAGACAAAGCAACGATTTTGTGACTCTGCAGCTCTTCCATATAAAGGCATCAATCATTATGTGATCTCGAACATTTGGTGGTACCTCAATAGTAGGCTCAGGAATAGGATTGTCACTGGATTCTCTTGATGTTCTGACTACATGTGGAGCTCTGTCAGCACGCTGCCAGCATGGATGACAAATAGAGCTTGTAGAAGTTACCTATAAAAAAAAACATGTTTTATTTATATTGTATCAAAAATCCTAACACCAACTCAGAAAAAAAGTAGAACCAACGACTGCAGTAGAAAAAAAAATGAACTTGTTTATGTGGGAAAAATAACACTATGCAAACAAAATGACTATTTTGAAAATCAATACATATTACTATGGAAAAAAAACATTGAATGTAATTCATTTATGTGGGGATTAACAACACTGTATAAACAAGCCAGGACTAGAAACTTGTTTGTTACTCTTTAAATAGCTATATGTGCTGTCAGATTATTAAGTACTTACTTGTCGAGGGTGTATCCATTCTGTTATAACATCAAAAATATGGCGTTCACGCTGTGTTGAATCTTGTGTCAGTGTATGGGATCTCATGCGCAATAAAGATCTTCCACAACTAATGCAAACATGACGATGGCCAACATTCAAGTTAGATCCAATATTCGAATCAGCACTGGTTCCTGGCAATGACTGTGTAGCTACCATCCAGCATGAGTCGCACACATGGTCCGATGCAGTGACCTGAAATATAGATTAACTATAAATATACAAACGCTTCATTGCTACATATCTTTGGTACCAAAGTGATAAGCACCTGCGTATGCAGGTGCATAGATGGTGGTGCATTATTTGTTGTTTCCTGTTTAACAAGCAACACACAAAATGTAAGTATAGGTGGTGTTTTTTACTTGCGTTCGTTAATAATGCAAGCTTTATATAAAATTAAACAAACCAGTATATCATTTTATCCAACCTTGCAATGAGTGTTTAAGTCTAATAAGTAATTAAAATAACAATAAAATAACACTTACTTGACGTGGAGATATCCATTCTCTAATCACCGATAGTATGTCGATTGAGTTTAGCGAGTTCCTTCTCATGCGAGCAGTGGATATGCCACAATTGATGCAGCGGAGATTATCCATCGTAAACAACAGGTAACAATGTCAAAAGGCAAATACGGAGTCCAAAGTGCGTGCAAAGTTCAATCGGTATTTCTGGAAGAACGGATTCCAAGAACGAAATAGGGTCGGTCACAAAGGCAGTCACAATCGTCCAACAACACAGCAAGGGTCGGTAATTAAAAGTAGCACACAAAGTAAAGATATAACGTAAGTCCACAACACGAGCGAGAAACGTTATGACGCTATCCGGCAATCTGTTGTTGACAACCGATTGTTTGACAAGTGACAGCCGTATCGAGTGTTGTAGTTCGCAAAAATGCAAATCGATTTTTCTAAAAAATCAGTAAAATAAGTTAACAACAACAAAAAAATACTTTATCTCTAATAATTGTTTCGCAATAAACTTATAAAAATACTTTTTGGAGTGAAAAGAAATATTAATCGAACATTATAGTACAAATCTTTTACTGCAAAAAATATTTTTATTTAAAAATGGCTTAATATGGTAACATCGGTTGTTATTAACAACTGCAGCACGAGGAATACATCAACTGACTTTTCTTTTTTATTAATTCCTTATTCCTAGGGTTTTTCGAGAAATGAAAGAATAAAGTAGGGCTTATAATTATCTAAATATTTTTCCGAATGGTCTAATACTTTGTCTATCGAGGCCATGGCTCGCCGATCTCCTTTGAGTGATTACTGGGATTTTAGAGAAGTTCTTAATAACCCTGACTGGTGTGTTATCTCATCTGGTAACCCAGTCACTACAAAGGTCACGGATAATTGTACCGACGTGTTCCTCATCCACCGGAAGAATTACAAGAGATTTAGGTAATTGGCTAGGCTGTTGCGTTGAGGCCGTAGTGTTGGAGTTGGGTTTGGGGGTTTTTACCCTAGATTTTTTCCAATATTAACAAAACGTATATTGACAAGATTTATAGACGTTTTTTCATCAGCTGGGGTTCCCAAAAGTTCACGAGGGGATCGAGTTTGGGAACTTGTGTTTGTAATGGATTTGATTACTTTCCACGTTGCCTTTGATTAATAACATTTACAATATAAAGATATGAACACAGCATTAAAGTACTAAATATATACACTTAAAATAAAATATCCTAACTAAGTTAAGGCGTCAAAAAATTCGTCCGCATCGCTGTCCACCGGAAGTGAGCCCAAAAGACTGGCGGCATTGCCACGTTGCCTTTGGATTATTTTTATCTTTCTGAAGTTCGTCTCTTTTATATGCTCGCTTTAGTTTCTTTACGAGAGTATTAAAAAAGTTCCTATACCGTGTATACGTTATTTTAGAAATTGTGTCTTCAGGCTTCTTCCTGGCTTCAAGATGCTTTCTATCCCGGTTTCTTAGACATCGAACCAAGCATAATCCAAATTCAAACGCAAAGTAACTAATAACTAAGGTTACAATGTTACTTTGCTTGAAACAAAACAAAAGGTAGTCCATTTAAATGTAAAATAATATTTTAAACAATTGTTGTATGCAGTGCTAAAATCAATATAAATCACTTTGTAGCTTTAGTTCGCGCCAAGCGCTCGATTTTGTTATAGCGCTCTTAAGAAAAATCTAAGTAAAATCTAAATCTGCTAAATGAAACTAAGGTCACATAACAGTAGGGCTAAATGGTTGTTCAAGCAACAACTTCGTACGTTGATACAGAGTAGTTGCCCACACAACCACAGCTTACACATACACAATACATAATACGCACATAATACAATTATTATGGACACAGAGACAGACGGTAGTGTTTCATCGATACATTTTAAAGGTGGTTTCTATTTGTGGTTCGATGGATTACTTCTTCAGGTAACACATTAAGAATAGTAATCCATCGTCTCGCTTGCTTACCATAGAAGTTATTCGCCTCAGGGACCTGCAGTTGTAGACTACGGAACCCTAAAACCGGCCATAAACTAAATGAAAAATCACCATAATTTGTGTTATTTCAAGTTAAATGTTTTTCATGGTCTTCCTTTTATTTTAGATAATATGTAATTCAGAAGAAATAAATAAATATAATTGAGCCTTTCGATCATCGGAACAGTAAAATTACAGGTTATTTTTTTGACATTTAGCGGGTTCGATTCCCGGTTCAGGTAGGCGATTATTTAAAATTCTTTGAATGCAGTTCGTATTGTTTTTTTAATTAACATAAAAACCGGTCAAGAGCGAGTCGGACTCGCGCACCGAGGGTTCCGTATCATCATATAAAACGTGAAATGTATTTAAATTGTCATCGGCGAGGCCTATAACTGTCGGAGAATTTTAACACTGCGGTGTAGAATAATGCAGTTTTAGATCAGAAAAGTTTGTTGATGATTTCCGAAAAAGTGTAGTATTTAGAGACAACGTTTTATTTTTCCCGTAATCTTTACACGAGCTCGTATCACATAGAATAATTTTAGATTTTTCTCTATACAAACTTCAAAGATAAGGGGTGGGGGGGGGGGGGATCAAAATTCGAAAACTATACGGCCTAAAAAGCAGGTTTGAGAATGTGCAAATAGCGCTCTTTCATATTGATATGCTATTATATGATATGACATGCCCTAGTAGATCCACTTCGAATTTTCAAGACACCCTTTCAGTTCCTGTTGTAAAAAAATCTTTTATATTTTTTTATATTTGCAAAATAGTTGGGCAAACGGCATTTAAAACTATTTAAGTTGATAGCATTAGTAGTTCTTGAGATATTCAGCTGTGACAGACGGACAGACTGTCGCACCATAAGGGTTCCTTTTTACCATTTTGGTACTGAATGTAGGATTCCGTCTTCATTCAGTAAAATTTTCTATCTACAGTAATAATAAAGTGGTATTAATAATAACATATATATAGTAGTAATTCAAAATTACTATATTGTTATACCTACAAAATTTGTACGCCACTATTGGCAAAATATGGACGCGCACAATACGCTGTTAATACCTTGCATGTCTGATTCGACAGTTCATGTAAATGCATATTTGACAAATAAATTATCTTTCTTTCTTTCTTTCTTTCCACGTGACAAAGTTTTGGGACACCCTATATTCCATATATACACCCTATATCCTATATTATATATCTGAATTTGCCAGACGTACCGAATCCGTGCCGCGGCGTGACGTGCGGGCCGGGTGCTCAATGCCGGCCCACTGCCGATGGACGCACCTACACCTGTGAGTGCCCCACCGCCTGCCCCAGCTACGGCGACCACGAGGGCTCGCGACCACTTTGCGCAAGTGACGCCCGCGACTACCCCGGCGAATGTGAGATGCGAAGAGCTGCCTGCGAATCCAACACCAATATAACTTTCAAGTATTACGGTAAATGTGGTAAGTATTTTATACTGGTGACTTGTTTTGGATAAAAATATCTACATACCGACATAACATATCATCATGTACGTCTGCAGCGCTAGGGAAAGTTGGCTAGTAGGTACCTATCCAATTTCGAGGATCGTTTTGCTATCAAACAAACTCAAAGTCATACTCGGCTGTTACTCAGAAATTAACCATGGAAAATCCAAATAACATTTAGGTCGACCCCAGGAACCAAGTTTAGCGGCTCAGCAGTCAGCTACTGAAAAGTTATTTTGTAAACATGAATTTATGAAGGTATTTGAATTGGTAGCCACGTCTCTGCCTCCCTAAGGTATACCTAGATTCCTCACATCAGCCCGTCCATTCCTTGTACATTTCACCGCGAAAGCTTAGATGGAATGAGCTTGAGGTGCACTATCATTTCATGTTGATTGTAAGGATTGACAGCTGACTTCTTGTTAATCACTCCTACGTTTTAACGTGAGATTCTTACAGAACAGCACTACCTACTGGTTCGCATTAACCTCTGAAGGATCTTTGTTTTGTTTACTAACTGGGAAAATAATAAAGATAATGAAAATAATCCGCAAGACGCATACAAGTAACGTTTACACAGCGCGAGTCGGCTTGGCCTCTGTTGTAACAGTAACTATAAGATGCAAACCAGTGTTGATATATTTTAGTCGCATTAAAGTTGTTGTCAAGCACATAAGCATTTTATTCACATAAATCCAGTCACGCAATTTGCAACCTTAATGCATACACCATATGGTCCTTCGGGCCGGATTGTAGTGCAACGTAGTGATCGTGTTCGGGTGTCGAAAACAAAGGACTACCACAGTCCTTAGATAAGTAGTGAGAACGAACCGTCATTAGCTACCGAGTTTTAAGGATTTTTAAGACTTTTGCGCATTATTCAAAACATCACGTTATTTTTGAAGATTATTGAGTTATTTGTGTTTATCAACGATGTCTACGCCAGAGCAATTACTGGGAGTATTAGAGGAAACAGCCAAGATTTTACAAAAGACACAAATTAACTTTAAGAAATGTCCCAAACAGAGATTAACACGAGGATATATTGAAACACGATTAAAATGCTTAGAATAATATTGAAACTTTACTACCAAGAATTAATAAAAAGTACGACACGGGAAAATCGAATTACAATGAGCTATTTTGTGAACGAAGATTATTATGTATGCGAAGATCTTTATTTATCCATGCAAGCGGACCTTAAAGACTTATGTTTACAAGTTACGTACGGCAGCCCGTCATACAGTTCAGGTGCACATGAATCGTTAGGGACGTTTACATCACAACTTAGATTGCCGAAAATAGAACTACCGAAATTTACGGGACGATACGAAGAATTGTCCTCTTTTCACGATTTATTTATATCATTAGTTCACAAAAATACTACAACTATTAACGTAAAAAAACTACACTACTTAAAATCTAGCATTGGTGGTGATGCAGAGGTGCTACTGAGATATATTCAGATAACGGAAAGCAATTATTCGCAAGCCTGGACCGCACTGAAACAAAGATGGAAATAAACGAATTATAGTGAACGCAGTTATTAAACGTTTGGTTAATCAAAGAAAAATAAATACGCTGAGTGCCAGTCAAATTAAATCGTTGTTAGACACAACTTACGAGTGCATTAACAACCTCAATAATATGTCAGTTTCCTCAGATTCTTGGGATCCTATGATAATATTTCTTGTTGTACAGAAATTGGACCAAGAAACTCACAAAGACTGGGAAGAATATTCCTACATGGGAAGAAGAAAAATAGATTGTGCTGTAATTGCTTGTTACCGGGACATGCAGTGTTAAGATGCCGAGTTCCTATGAACTGCCGTATCTGCAAAAAAGACATCATTCTCTCCTTCACGAGAAAAGGGAAGACGTTCCAAAGACAGGGAATGAGACAGCTACTACATCCACTGCAACTTCAAATGTGTCTGTACATCACTCTATAGAAGACAATAAAATAACAATGACGGCACAACACAGCAATACAAAGATGACGGCGCTGCTGGCAACTGCAATGGTGATATGTAAGAGTAAAGAAGGACACACCATTGTACTAAGAGCGCTTATCGACCTAGAATCGCAAGCATGTTTCATTACTGAGAAGGCGGCTCAGCTTCTGAAACTCAAAAGGCAGTCAGCGAGGGGCAGTTTGATCGGAGTGGGATCTACTAAAACAGATGTCGAGCAAAGGGTTCAGCTACCGGTTATATCAAGAGTAGAAAACAATTTCTGTTTTAACATACAAGCGTATGTGATGACTAAACAGTTGACCACTAAGTTACTAAATCTCGCTGTCTGCACTGATGTTCAGCACCTAAAATGTCTAAAATTGGCAGATCCGACTTACCATTGGTCAATCGATCTTCTGCAAGGAGTGAGAGAATACGTAGACATTTTAAAATCGGAGTTAATCAAAGCTCCACCAGGCCCACCATGCGCACAACGAACGAGGGATACAAAACAAAGACGAAGACAACTCTTTTCTTGTCATGCACCATCAAGAAGAGATGGATAATATGTTAAACACTGTGCTGGAAAGGTGAAGACGCTGGGAATCCTGTGGAACCTGAATACAGACAAATTTGAATATAAGTTTAACTTCAAACCTACAGAAGGTGCTGCAACCAAGCGAAGTATTTTCTCAGATGTGCAAAGATTATATGACCTTTTGGGATGGTTGTCGCCAAGCGTAATTACAGCTAAGTTGTTTATGCAAAAACTCTGGCTAGAACAAGTGAACTGGGATGATAAGATTATTCAAGACTTAGAAGATGAATGGATACACTTTAGATCGGATTTTGAACACATTTACTACATAAACGTAGATAGATACACAACAACCGAAAGCCAGGAATGTATTCATTTGCCTGGATTTAGCAATTCATCATCACGTGCTTATGCAGCAGCTGTTTACGTGAGAATAACTTGCCCCAACGGTGAAATTCATATCAATCTGATGGCAGCAAGAACGCGATTTGCTCCTATAAACTATATCCATTCTCTAACTAGAATTGTGTGGAGCACTGCTGTTGTCACAATTATTAACTCATGTTGGCAGGGCAATGCAAATACAAAAATCACAAACATTTGCTTGGACAGATTTGTCAATTGTCCTGGCGTGGTTGTCTGGCGAGCCCTTCAGGTGGAAGACATTTGTGGTAAACAGGGTGGTGGAGATACTAGACAACATCAGCTGCAATCAATGGTATCACGTATTATCTTACGAAAATCCCGCAGATATTGCTTCTCGAGGGTTACCTGTGGGAGACTTGAAAGAATGTCATTTGTGGTGGAAGGGGCCAAGCTGGCTGAGCAGGGAAGAAATCAAATTTAGTCGGCTGGAAAACACACAAACTGATGAAGAAAAGATAACAATTAAAAAGTTACAAACAAATTTAAAAATAAATAACACTGAAAATGATAACACAAGAATGATAGATCAATTTAATTTTTTTAGTTATTTAAAGGATCTACTCACAGCCATATGCTACTGTCGAAGATTTCTACGTTATAAACGCAGCATAGTTATTTCTGGAGCCGAGAAACATGTCACGACAAAGGAACTTTAAGAGACACTACATAAATGTATACAGATAGCACAACAAAACTATTTTGAAGAGGAAATTAAAACACTAACAAACGGAAATGAAGTAAAGAAAAGAGGCCCTTTAAAATATTTGAACCCCTTAATAGATCCCAAAAAAAGACATGAGAGTAGGAGGAATGCACATGCAGACGCACTTCATGGAGGAGTGCAATAGATGTTTGCCTACATCAGATCCAGATATTGGATACTGAGAGCAGATGTCGTGAAGGCATGCATCCGACAATGTTTGGTATGTGCTAAACATAGTGCCATTTCAAAACAACAACTAATGGGCGATCTACCGAAAGAGCTCGATACTCCAGCTAGACCATTCCTTCATAGTGAAGTCGATTTTGCAGGGCCATTTCAAGTATTGATGTCAAAAGGGACAGTCGCTAGAACCAGCAAAGCGTATATAGCCATTTTTTGTCTGCATGGCAGTCAAAGCAGTACACCTTGAATTGGTCGGCAATATTACAGCAGAAGCATTTATTGGTGCATTTAGAAGATTTACATCTAGACGAGGCAAATGCGCGCACTTATGGAGCGATCAAGGCAGGAACTTTGTCGGCAGTAATAAAGAACTATTAGCTGCATTACGAGCCGCGCAATGTGAGCTCCCAAGAGACATAGCAGACACATTAGCAAAAGACGGAACCCAATGGCATTTCATACCCGCATACAGTCCAAACTTCGGCGGTCTCTGGGAGGCAGGTGTAAAATCAATTAAACACCACTCGAAGAGAGTTCTTGCAACAAACCTGACGTTTGAAGAATTGCCAACCTTACTGTGTCAGATTGAAGCCTGTTTGAATTCCCGTCCTCTCACCCCTGCAGATGATTCAGATATAGACGCAACAGAAATGCTAACCCCAGGTCGTTTTCTCAATCTCCAATTGTTGTGCCACACCCAAACCTAGAAAATATAAAAACCACTTACCTTTCACGCTGGCAACACATGCAGAAACTTCTTGGAGATTTCTGGAAAAAATGGCAAACGGAATATTTAACACGTCTGCAGCAAAGACCTAAATCGATGAAACAAGAAACAGAATTAGAAAAGGACCAAATAGTACTTATAAAAACAGAAAACTTACCACCTGGAAAATGGCAATTAGGAAGAATAATTGAAAAACACTCTGAACCAGATGGTCTGACTAAGGTCTATAGTGTAAAAAGTGGAGACAGTATCATTAAACGATCATCATCATCATATCAGCCGAAAGACGTCCACTGCTGAACATAGGTCTCCCCCAAGCGTCGCAACAAGGCCCGGTCCTGTGCGTCTCGCATTAAACGATGAATTACTAAATTATGTCACTTACCTATAGACTGTGATGATGATGGTTCTCAATTTTTCCAAAAATTTACTTACCTTACTTGCACTGCTATTGTATTACATTCGCACCTGTAAAAGAAACTCAATTAAAACATATTATATACATATCTGTGAAGAAACTTAATTAAAGCATTATAACCTACCTGAATCTAACTACTTGGTTTAAAATGTAATGTTTAAAAATCGATAAAGTTATTAATAGTGTTGATATATTTTAGTCGCATTAAAGTTGTTGTCAAGCTTACACGCATTTTATTCACAAAAATCCAGTCACACAATTTGCAACCTTAATACATACACCAGCCCCAATAGGGCCTTACGGATTCTGACGATTGGGGTGGTTTGGCCCCAATTGGTCCGTACGGATCCTGACAGGTAAATAAATGTCCTAAAAAGGTTACTCGCTCATTATATTGGTAAATCTTGTTTGCAGATCCTTGTTCCGGCATCACCTGCCCCGATCCTGAGGTGTGTCAGCTGGACGAGCGCCGCTCCCCGTCCTGCCGCTGCGCTGAGCCGTGTCCCCTGGAGTTCTCTCCGGTGTGCGCATCCGACGGCAAGACCTACTCCAACGAGTGCCAAATGCATCGGGAGTCCTGCCGAGCCAGAAAACAGCTGAAGATTATTTATAAAGGACAGTGTAGTTCCGGTAGGTTGGGGTTTAAGAGTCTGAGTTAGACTTATTTTTTTTTCTCTATTTAAGGCTAAATAGGGTCCTGTTGGCAAGTTTAATAAAAGCTATTTATTTATTTTTCGTGTTTGGATTCATGTAGGTTCGTCAATAAAAGCTATTTATTTATATTTCGTGTCTGGATTCAGGATTCATATTGTAAAGCATGTGAACCTACTTGTCTGCACTTGCTGACAGACAAGTTAGTCTGAAGTTTTGGAAAGCGTCGGAAATAAATACCCATCCAACAACCAACTTTACAACTAGGAAAAATATCTTCTGTGAAACAAAGATTGGCCAAGAGAGCGAAGATAGGAACAACTTGCTGACAAGCGTGTTTCAAGAATCTAGTGGAAACTTTATCCCAACCAGGTGCGCTGTCAACTTTTAGACTCATCAAAGTCCTGCTCACTTCTTCCGGATCAGTGTCAAAAAAAGAGCAAACGAATTTATCTGTGTCTGAGAAATCTCTGATTAAACTATTTAAATTATTTCCTGTAGGTTGAAGTATTTGAGCTAACCAATATTTACAAAATAATCATTAATGAAATTAACAGATTCAGTTAGACTTGGTTTCATTTGTAGAAGTTCTATATTTTGGATCTTGGAAGTGTGTGTGTGTTCTTTGAAGAAGATCCCTTTCATATTTCTTTTAAGTTTTTTGATAAGTTTATTACAGAAGATTCAATTTTGTCGGTAAGTAATCTTTAAGACTAGTTGACCCGCGCAACTTCGTCTGCTCCGCTTCTATTGGTCTCAGCGTGATGATATATCAATCAAACTTTTCAGCTTTATATAGTAAATACAGAACACTAGCACTTCGTCCGCAACTTCGAAATCGCCGGTTTATTAGGTACTCCTCGAACTTCATCTCCTGTACCTCTCTCTTTCCTCCCTCTTTATAGGGTAATATGTATTTTTTTTAACCGCAACATTTTTCTTGCTTAGAGCATTTTATACCAGTCGTAACTTTTAAACGAAAGGTTAGATTTGAATAGTAATTTACATGTACATAAGTAACCTTAATTATCAAACAATTTAAATGGATAAGGATTAATATCATGATAACAAAATCACCACTATTCCATTCCGCCCGGGTTTTGATTCAATTATTTGAATAAAAAACTGTCATTGCAACTTAACTATAATAGTTAGACATATACCCTCGCGGACTTTTTATGGGTAATAATGAGTACTTTAATCATGTAGTAAATTTTGTTTATGTATTATCTCAAAATAGTATAATATAGCCTATGTTCATCAGGGATAATGAAGGATTCTAACAGTGAAAGAATTTTTCAAATCGGTCCAGCAGTTTCGGAGCCTATTCATTTCAAACAAACAAACAAATCTTTCCTTTTTACATTAGTGTAGAAGTGTAGATAGATATAGATATAGATATAGATATAGATATAGATATAGCTATAGATATAGATATAGATATAGATATAGATATAGATATAGATATAGATATAGATATAGATATAGATATAGATATAGATATAGATATAGATATAGATATAGATATAGACATAGATATAGACATAGATATAGATATAGATATAGATATAGATATAGATATAGATATAGATATAGATATAGATATAGATATAGATATAGATATAGATATAGATATAGATATAGATATAGATATAGATATAGATATAGATATAGATATAGATATAGATATAGATATAGATATAGATATAGATATAGATATAGATATAGATATAGATATAGATATAGATATAGATATAGATATAGATATAGATATAGATATAGATATAGATATAGATATAGATATAGATATAGATATAGATATAGATATAGATATAGATATAGATATAGATATAGATATAGACACAGATATAGATATAGATATCTGGGTTCAGGAGAGCTCGGGGTACTACCACCGCCCTTTTAGATGTGACTGACAACATTCTCGCTGCTCAAGATGCATGTGCACTCTTCATGTGCTGCTAGATTACTCACGTGCGTTCGACTGCATAAATGTGCGTAAATAGTAGATTGTATCATAAGGGAGCAAAATAATATTTTTACGGGGAGGGCGCTTTTTTGAATCTAGAGCAAAGTGAGGGATTCTTTAGTAGAATCCTGAACGTAGCGAGGGATTCAAAGTACGTCGCCCGAGCCAAAAATATATATTCGAAAAGGACGACTTGGTTCGCCTTTAGGTGCACCTAAAGGTGGTGTTTTCTATAAGAAACTTTTAGCGGGCAGTAAGGAGTTTTTAATCTTCTTTATAAGTGCACCGCAATTATATTTGCCGCGCACTTATGAATTTGGAACATCTTGATGTTCAGCGCCAAAGAGATCGAACGCAAAAATTGTTTGAATAAAGACTGGCTGGTATGACGTCAAAATCTATAAAATCTCTATCTATCTATACTAATATATAAAGCTGAAGAGTTTGTTTGTCTGTTTGCTTGAACGCGTTAATCTCAGGAACTACTGGTCCGATTTGAAAAATTCTTTCAGTGTTGGATAGCTCATTTGTCGAGGAAGGCTATAGGCTATATATCATCACGCTAAGACCAAAGCGCGGAGCAGTAATGAAAATTGTGACGCAGACGACGTTGCGCGGGTCAGCTAGTTCCTAATAAAACTGTAACAATAAATTTTCATAATTGCGAAAATATCTCAAATGTAAATATAAGTTTTTAGTTGTTTTATTATTAGATACCATTTAATTCCAATTTAGTTGTTACACTATGTTTTATACCCACTATGAGGAAATAAAAGGCGCCTCATATTTTATTGTAATATTAATATTTAATATAACATAGAGTAACAACTAAATTGAAATGAAATAAATAGTATTTAATAATAAAACAACCAAAAACTTATATTTACATTTGAGACATTTTCGCAATTATGAAAATGTATTTTTTGTTACAGTTTTATTAGGAATAGAGATTGGTGTAGATTTTATATTCTGCGTGTTTGAAATAATGTCCGAATCTGGCTCATATTGAGGAAAATGTGACGGTGAATCTCGTTGTTTGTATGTAGATGGGTGCGGCGACAGTGGCATTGGTGGATTAACTGAAGGTTGCAATTTAATGTGCCACGATGCGTTCACATGTTTTCGCCTTGTTCTCAATGGAATCTTCTATAAACCCAGAAGTACGACGATAACAATAAATAATAATAAATTTATTCACTAAAAATAATTTTACAATGACCTGTATACAGCTTGATGTCTGGTAACTTCAAATAAGTAGCAATTACTTGTGGTATGTTAGAAATTTTATTTTTCCTCAAAAACTAAGTATATGCTCGTCGGCACAAAAGCTCAGTTAGAGGCAATTAAACCTACTGGGATGTAGTTTTAAGAGCGGCCAACCCGTCATACTTTTCGTACAAACGCTCGTACGTGATTATGCCGTTGAAGCATAATCTGTCTTTTATTTTTTTGAACTAATAGGTATCTTGAACACTATAATTAGGTTTCTATCAAATCAAAAAATAAAAACTTAGAGAAACAAATTCAGTACAACCCTCCGAAAATCGACTGTTTTGCACTGAACTTTGGTCGTTCACAATGTACTCATTAATAGTAAAAGTAAAGAAAAAAAAAATTGATAGAAACCTTGCACATACAATGGAAATTCTAAATTACAAATATTTATTTCACAGGCTTGTAAGGCTTAATCAAAAAGACGTATTACCTGGAACAAGTTTTATGAAATTTTCGAACACTATTTTTCGTTCATTGTTATCGCGTTCTCACTTGCTTGTTAGTTTTCTAACACTGCGCTGGATGAAACAACAAGCTTTTCAACCACGCTCGCGTTGGCGGTAGACGGATCGGGAAGGGCCCTCTTAATGGGTGAACCCATTGAACGGGTTTACGAAGAACGGAATCTTGGCCTCATTATGGATTCAGAGCTTCGTTTTGAGAAACATGTAGCTGAATCGATTCGTAATTGTTTCTAAAAGCTAAAGGTACTGTACAAAGCTCGTCTATATCTTAGTGAGGAACTGCGAATTATGCTGGTGGATTATTTGGTGCTATCTAAACTGAATTACGCGGATGTCGCTTACGGTGAGCGAATTCTGTCCAAAACCGATAGAATGATTCAGATACTCCAGAACGCTTGCGCTCGTTTTTGTTTTAAAATTCCTTTAAGAAGTCATGTTACACTCTGTTTCAATAAGCATATCATTTTAAAAATGAATGCACGGCGTAAACTCCATTTGACGAACCTTTTATTTGGCGTCATTAAAACTCAGAAACTATACTTATACAATAAACTTGAATGGACAAGAGGTCTCAAGAACCGGCAAGGAAGACTATGTTCCCAGAGTCTTTTAACACCATACCACAAGTCGGCAGCGTTTAGAGGTAGTTTTCGGTACACGGCGACTAAATGTTGGAACAATATTCCCCCACCCATGAAATACTGCGGAAGTGAACTAACTTTTCAGGTAAAGTTAAGGAGTTTCTGCTTCAACACCCGAAACAGAATGAGAATACTCAAGGTTCCACATCTGTCATTTGATCTGTAGCTGCCATTTCGCTGTTATTAAATGGTTGATTTGCGTGTCATCTTTCAATTATTATTATAATATAATACAATCTTCCAATTTTCCTCTATTTTCTATTAAAAAGTAATTTTTAGTAAGTACGAATAGATTTTCTTTTTTTATAATTTTTAATATAATACAAGTTGAACTGATTTTATTTTATGACATTATTATTCTTCATTATTAACTGACTGAACTATGTTGTTTTTTTTTTTAGTATATTTGACATAGTTTTACAAATATCTTAATAACTTTGTAATATCTATATTTGTTGCCCTTGCTCCACAATAGTTTACGAGATCATTGTGAATCTATGTATATATGTAACATTTACTATTCATTTAATATTATTGTATCTACCTCATTCTACACTTTTTAACTTCACTTTGTATTTATTATGTTAACACCTATACTTTTTTCCTTTTTTATTTATTTTTTTTTTTATATGTGTACTGCGCGTTCGAGCGAATGGCACGTGTAGGCTGCAGCTGAAAATGAGCGTTAGGTGCTAATACCTAGTGTTGCCACCTGACACTATGCTGAGCTGAGGCCGTTCTGCCACAATATTGTTCTACATAATTATTGTATTCGATGATTGTAAGGTGTTTTTTGTTGTGCCAATAAATGTGATTTTCTTTCTTTTATATAGATGTAGATATAAATATAGATATAGATAAGATAAAAGATATAGATTATTATTATTATTTCGTTTATTTATTCTTATTTACATACACATTTCATTTTTAAATATATCTTAAAAAAAAAACATTTTAAAAAATAGTAGTCCGCCAGTGTCGGGAGCAGGGTTCAAGCTACCGGTGGTTAGGACTTCAGAGAAAGGATTTACAGACACCTTCATTTACGGAACATACGGAAAATCTAGGTTTTCAGACTTTAGATAATCGGCACTAGAAACCTAGCACTGAGCTGTATTCAGATATATACACATCTTTATGGCCAGATAAGGCATAAAGCCACAATTTGAGAAAATGTAAAAACACACATTTTTCCCCTTCCGGGTTTCTGATCTTATAGTGCTTCCATCCTTAGAGGGGTGGCTTTGAAAGTTGTGTATCTAGATAGAAGGATGATGCACCTACCCTAAGTCATATAGCACAACAGTCCTTAAGGCTCAGTTTTTCGGAAAGTCTACCCTAAATGGTAAACAAGTTCACACTAACAGATAAATTCGGTAGTTAAATGCAACCAGCTCCTCAGTGAGCAGGGTTGAAGGGTTGATTTTTACCCCAATCGACGGGGAATTTTAGGGGTTTTACAGAAAGGTGCATCAATCTCTATCCAGATATAAAATAGACCTAGATATAGACAAAAAATGTATGTCAGTTATAGTTGAAATCACAGTTAAAATAAACAGTTACCGATTTATAGGCTCGTTACGATAAAGTTACATAGAATGTTTGTAAACGGATAGAAAATAGAACTTTGTAGTTATTGGCAAGAAAAATATCGAACTTTTAACTAAATATAGTGAAAATAGTCGCGAAAAGTTTCCCTTAAACTGCTAGCTGCTGTAATATCTGCGTCTTCATTTATCCCTGGTAAGCAAACGTCCCTAACCCCAAGCTACCCCGAAGACAGCAAGTGCAAATAGCAAGAAAGAAGAACTTTACAATTTTTTAACAAACCGATTTATTGCAAAATATCTAAAAACACAGCCCGACCATACTTACCAGAGAAATTCAGACGTATAGCCTTCGAAAATGTACATAATGTAAGTCACCCCGGTATTAGGGTAACAAAGTCGTTAATTACGCAAAAGTATTTTTGGCCTGGTATAAATTCATAGGCAAATGAGCAAAATCATGATAGCATGCCAAAAATCAAAAATACAAAGACACACAGTATTAGAATTAGGCGTTTATTCGGAATGCGGGAAGTTTGAACATTTCCATATCGATTTAATTGGCCCGTTAACAGTCACAGCAGATGGGTATAGATATTGTCTTACTATAATTGGTAGATTTACAAGATGGCCGGTAGCCATACCATTGAAAGAAATACCCGCGGAAAGTATTGCCTAGGCACTATATGATTGTTGGGTCACACACTACGGTTGTCCAGTCAAAATCATTAGTGACCAAGGGAGACAATTCGAAAGCAATTTCTTCAATCAGCTGATGAAAGTAATATGAATCGAAAGGATTAAGACAACAGCTTATCATCCCCAAAGCAACGGTATAGTAGAAAGATGGCACCACAAACCGCGTCGAATTATTATCGAATAGACAAGCGTGTATTTCAATCGACTGACTAAAACCCGCATTTTTATTGAAATAATGTGAGGAAGATAACAGTAAAGAAATTACAGTGACCAACTTGCCGGGAAATACAAAAATAAGCAGATCCCCAAGATACAAAGAAAAACGCAACAGAGCCCGTAAAGTTGCAGCAAAAACTTAACATCAAATAGATCAGTCAGCATTTACGTTGGTAGGTCGATTACACAATCTCACTGTGTTTTATAATTATAACGTTGGATTTTAATTTTACTTACTAAGAATCTAAAAAGAAGAAGAAATCATAATATAATCTACCGTAACAAAAAAGCTTTAGATTTTTCAAAAGTTTGCGATTTCGCAAACATTTTTGATGTGTGTATGTTACAATTGTTTGCAATGACGTCACCTAACAAAACCAATTGATTGGAAAAATTAAAAATCTTAGAAATTCCCGGTTTTCAGATTTTTTCCTTTGTGTACACACAATTACCTAGCTGCATGCCAAATTTCAACTTTCTAGGACATCTAGAAGTGGGTTAGGTTTCTGATCTATATGTCAGTGAGTCAGTCAGTCACAAAAATGCCAGTTTTTAAACGTTAATGTAACTAAATAATTCTAAGTTTAATTTAAGCGGTGCGTTTTTTATATTGTGCTTACACCATAATTTACATTATGTTTTTATACGTGAGGATTTGTTATTGGCTTGCTGGTGACTACGGTTTCCTATTTTGTTTGTCTTTATTAGCTGTAAGTTCTCCATGCACTAAATAAAAAAAAAAAAAAAATAATAATAAATAAATAAATAAACAAATAAATAAATAAATTATTGTTTGAGCTACATTTATGAAATTGGATTCTAGACAAGCTAAGGAGTTTTAATAAATGTGCCCAATTTCATGTATGTAGGTTAAATAGGTTTCGAGTTGTGAAGGGATACGCCCACGTTTGATCCCTTCAACACTTCAACTTCCCTCACAACTTACAATATCATATAAACTTATTTGGTATATTTTCATTTCAATAACGTTCACAACATATAATAAACGTGACATGTTGATATAATTTATTTACATATGACATTTATATACTCTAAAACATATTTCGTATAACGTTATTGGATATAAGGTTTATTTAATCGAAAATCATTAGGTCTATCGTTTAAAATTAATATATTGTCATAAAAAGTCAATAATTATGTTGTGATGTGATAAAAAAACAAAAATTAGTGACAGAAACGAATCGCTGCAAAACCGACTCCACGCACCTATTCACCCTTGACTTAAAGACTCTCAGGTTGTTGCTATCGGGAAACACAGACTCCGGCAAGGAATTCCACTACTTAGCTGTACGCACTATGAATGTGTTCCCAAAATGTTTTGTGCGTGTGGTTGGGATGTCCACCATGTACCAGTGGTGCATCCCCGTTCGTCTTGTAGTCCGATGATGGAACGGGCTCGGCGGAATTAAATTATGCAATTCCGTCGCACATTCCATATAGTCACGTAATTGCTCAACGAAGTGTTATTTTAGCGAATAAAGCATGTTCTAGACGAATGTAATCCAGCATCCCATGAGAGGTGATATTGCTTCCATTCATCTAGACGGCAGATGAAATCTAAATTTTTGATTGACCTTCAACGTCTTTAAAAGACGGGCGCGCGCTTCCATCCACAGTTGGAGTACGCGAATTGCATCCGTCTAGCCGGCCGATTACATCCATCCAAGGACAGTTGTCCTGCGGCAGGCAAGGTGTGCACATATGCGGATGCAAAATGTCATTCACGTTTAAAATTAATTTTATGTTAATATCGGTGTACAATTAAGTATGTATATAATAAACTAGCTTTTGCCCGCGACTTCATACGCGCATATCCCGTTTTTTCCCGTTACCGTGTAAATTTTGGGAAATCCTCTCTTAGTGCTCCCCTACACTCCCCATGGAGCCTATATGCCAAATATTTTCAATTAGCTGTCTACGACCAGTAGTTTCGGCTGTACGTTGTCTATCAATCACTCAATCAGTCAGTAACGGAAGAATTTTATATGTTAGGATTAATAAATAATTCCAGTAAATTGAATGGCTGAGAATTCATCGTTCCTTGAACCAGCGCTTTATCCACTTTCTTTTTTTCCTGTTTTCAATTGCGCATAAAGCTGCTAAAGCAAGGCTTTTGATTTTTTTTCTACAACTTAAATTCTTCGTTAGCGCGATTCATAGTGAATCTTGATCGTGTTGGTGCTTGGTTGTAATCCGTGTAGCCAAAACACAATTCGCGGATGGAAACCAAGCTTCCACCATGGGCATATCTGTTGGGACGCTGGATTACATCCATCTAGAATATGCTAAGCTTTCGTTTCGTAACAAAAGCTCACGGAACAAATTTTCGCAAATAAAAATTGTGAATCGGGAAAGACGAGACGTATAAGCTTACGACGAGAACCATCCTTAAATGTCCTAGTCTGAAAGAATTCGTCACCGTAATGTATATTAGCATGTAAGTTATTACCTTGTCGGCCAAGTTATGTGAAATATTATTTATATGCGAAGATATTTCAGGAGTGAATCCTTGCGCGGAGGTGGAGTGCCGTCACGGCGCGGAGTGCCGCGTGGAGGGTGGCGGCGCCGTGTGCGCGTGCGCTGCGCCGTGCGAACCAGTGCTGCGGCCCGTGTGCGGCTCCGACGCGCGCTCGCACGACAGTGAGTGCGAGCTGCGCCGCGCCGCCTGCCTGCTGGGCCGGGAGCTGCGCGTGCTTCACGCAGGGGCTTGCGGTAAGCAATGTGCAAAATACACACATCAAAAGAAGTTTTCGATCAGTTTGAAAAATCGAAAAAAAATTTGTTATGGTAGATTATATTATGATTTTTTCTTCTTTTTAGATCCTTTATTTAAAAATATAGAATAAGAATATAAAACAATAAAACAGTTCAATTGTTCCATATAAAATGGCTTTCAGTTCTAGCTTACGCTCATTCAGAATTCTGATTTAATCAATTTTAACGGATTTAAAATACTTTTTCACGGAAAGTTGTAATCGAAAAAATGTCAAGAGGATTATCAGAAGTTTTACAAGCAAGAATAGTTACTTTGAGGGAACAAGGATACATCACGAGACAAATAGCTCGCAGAGTTACTATATCCCAATCCTGTGTCGTGACCACGTTGCAGAGCTACCACGGGATGGGTAATTTAGCTGACCGACCCCGCAGTGGTCGCCCAACTGTTTGGACTGCTGCCCAAAAACGCTACATTAGATTGCTGCAGCCCGTGAACCAACAATCAACGCTACTAAAATAGTAGCAGAAGTTCGGGCCGGCTCTGGGCTTGAAGTTAGCACTCAGACCATTCAGAATTGCTTGCACCAGGCTGGATTACGAGCATGGAGGTCTTGGCGAGTGCTTCTAAATTCCCGGCAACGTCAACGACCGAGATTGCAGTGGGCTAGGCTTCGGCAAAATAAAGAAGATGAAGAAGAAAACATTTGGCAAAACTGTCTCTTCGTTGACAAATCGCGAATCAGTACTCTTACAGATAACCGACGTGTCTTTGTCTAGAAAAGACCAGGAGACCATGAAAGGCAAAGAATTGTCACTGGAACAGTTCAGCAAGGCGGGAAATTGGTGTCCTTTTGGGGTGGTATTATGATTGGAGCTAGAATGACTTTGATCCCGTATTGAGGCTTTATTACAGCAGACATGTATACTGCAGTAGCTATTAATGGAATTGTCAGAGCATTCCGATCGAACCATGGCCACCAATTTGTACTGGTCGATGATAATGCGCCCGCACATCGACTGGCCTGCCTGCTTGCCTGACTTAAGCCCAATATTGCACGCATGGGATGCTCTTAAGTGAGCTATTTGGAACCGTCAGCCTCGTCCCCAGACAGTGCCAAAGCTCAGGGAAGCCGCTATTCAAGAATGGGACAGGTTACCCCAAGAAAGCTGGATAACTTGATCCTTAGCATGCCCAGGAAGATTTCCGTATGTGTTCGGGCCAGGGGATGATTTATATTATATTGAATATAAACCTTTTATTAAAAAAATGTTGTTTAAGTTTGGTTAGTCTTTTTCTTTCTATCAAATTCCTGTTACAATTACATTCTGATTAATTACTCAATATTTGTTAGTAAAAATAGTAAATAGTTTTATTTTTTAATTTCAAACAGAGTTTTTCTATTTAAAGAAAACACACAACAAAGAATTTTCCTTGATAATGTTAAATTTAAAAAAAATATCAGCTTATGCGAGTGATCACAAACTTTTTTTGATATGTGTACCTGTTTCTGTTGGATATTTGAATAATGTAGGTTTATTCGTAAAATGTGAATCGTGTATTGAAGAGTGAGATGGGATGAACATGAATAAATGATTTTAATTTCATCTTACCTACTTATTATATTGCATTATTTTACATTCCAGGTTCCAACGGCGTATGCGCCGACCGTGTATGTCCCCACGGCGGCGAGTGCGTGGCGACCGGCGGGCGGGGCGTGTGCCGCTGTCCGCGCTGCTCCAACGAGTTCGCGCCCGTATGCGGCTCCGACGGTATCTCGTACGGCAACCGCTGCAAGCTGCAGCTGGAGGCGTGCCGGCACCGGCGCGACGTGCAGGTGCTCTACGACGGACCCTGCAGTGAGTCACATATGTTTGTTAGCAAGGCGCGGACGCATCTCGTACGGCAACGTTGGGAAAAGGCTAGGCTGATGAATTGATTGTCAGTTGTGAAATATGTTCGAAAAAGTAAATAAACGTATTTTTAATATTACAGACGGATGTGAAAACAAGAAGTGCGAGTTCTACGCAGTTTGCGAGAGCGACGGTGTTTCTGAAGCCAGTTGTGTTTGTCCCAAGCACTGCGAAGAAGGCACTGTAAGTAGACACTGTACTGTGGTGTCTGAGGGCGCGGAAGTGTCCCCGCCATTTCGAGCAAAATAAAAAGGCAGGGCCGTGCTATTTTTTTCTCGAAGCCATTCAGGCCATTTTCGACCACCCCCAATTCGTTGTCTTCATTTCGTCGTGGAAAAAACTAGAAGCGTAAATTTACAGTGACCAAGAGGGCATTACATAGCTAGATATATTTCCAAATTACATTAAATTAAAACCAACAAGTCAAAGTTCCTTAATTTTGTCACTGACTGACTCATTGATTCATTGATCATCAAAATTTGTAAGGTAATTCTAGCAGACCCACAAGCTAAAAATTTTGTTTATCCTGTAAATTAAAGAAATCACGACATTCCGAATTTTTAGTCCCGTTTTCTAGATATACAATCTGAATAAAAAGCAACTTTTATATAAATACATTATAAATTTACATGCACAAGTGTATAAATACCTAACAAAATGAGCTCGTGAGTGTATAAAAAAGTATGAAGACGATGCTTCTATGAATATTATCAAGGGGGTTCACTTGCACCCCCTTTGCTTTCAATAAAACATACTTATAAAACGTTATAAAAAAAAAATTGACAAGCGGAATGCAGTAAAAGAGACCAAGCAAATCTGAGGCGAGGTATTTCGAGCTCCCCTCACGTTCGGCCTTATTTCCGTTTAGTTCTGGGCTTCTGGGCAAAAGAAAACCTATCCTATTCAAGGCGGGGTTTTGAAGATTCACCCCCTGAAAATGGTCCTGCGGTGCGTATGTTTGTACATGTTATGTTTTTGATGGGATTGTAATAGACACGGAACAGTCATCCTAGCTGATATTAAATTAGTCTCCAATAACAGTGCTCTATTTTTGCAGGAAACGGAAGAAGTCTGTGGTACAGATAATAAAACTTACAGCAGCGTTTGCGCATTGCGTGACACAGCTTGTAGAGAAAAGAGGCGGACTCATATCAAACATATGGGGTCGTGCGGTAAGTCATAATATTAATTCACTAGGAATTTGCACGCTACGTCTGCATAGATTTAGTACAAACGATTTGCATCTTTTCACCTCCTTAAGGTTGTTTGCGGAGAGGAGCGGAGCAGTGCCAATATTAACCAGTGGAATTGCATACAAAACCGGGAAGCGGAGTGGAGAAGCAGCGCGGGGAAGTGGAAAAAAACCGGCCATCCATTCAAATTACTCGTCGCGTGAACTAACTACCTCTACTCAGTCCATAACTCCGCTCCGCTCTACATCGCTCCAATCAATGGACAGGCAGTCCGCAACACTCCCGCTCTCCACTTCTTTGCCTCGCTCGGCGTCATTGGACAGGCAGCCTAAGGGTCTTCGCGCGTTGGTAGGAAAAGCATGCACATGCTACCTTATATCATTATAGTAGGTCATTGATTTGCAGCAGGAAAAGAGTTGCTGGATAACAGGCTTCCTGAGTGAACGGTCGATCCAAGTAGTCGTTGACGGTTGCTCCTCTGACCTCATGGCTATTGATGCCGGAGTTCCTCAGGGGTCTGTTCTCTCTGCAACTCTTTTCCTGCTGCAAATCAATGACCTACGTCAGCTTGGTCTTGTTGGGTACGCAGATGACAGTACGGTTTCAGAGAGATACTTGTCCAGCACAACAACCGGCGGGGATGAAGTTCGTTCCTTGAGAGAGGCCATGGTAGAGCGGACAAATTTGACCTTAAGCCTTGTTTCCCAGTGGGGTGATGACAATCTGATCACTTTGAATGCCACCAAAACACAGGCGTGTCTTTTTACCGCAAAAAGGAGTCGTTTTGACCAAACTCCTACTTTTCGGGTAACCTTGCATAGGACGGAGGTAATGGCGATCGGACCGTAATCTGCAGGGTTAGCACGGTCTCCCTTTTTTGGGCACACATTCATATAACATTGTCAAAAAAAATAAAAACTAAACACCGGCTAAAAGAAAATAAAATAAAATTAAAGCGGAGCAGATATTGCGACCACAGTAGATCCAAGTTCTTCAGATTGCGCAGGATCCCCGGTGTCGACTGAGAAGGACGGGAATTTGAGTATAAGGTCGTTAAGTTCGCCTGTCGTTACGATTTTCCTTCGGGACATATCAGGGCAAATCACAATAATTCTGCCTTCCCGCCGAGCAGCTGCAAACATACGGTGCCTAGCTTGTGTCAAAAACTCAGAGACGGTTATCCCTGCTCCTTTGAGAGCTATCTTACCGTCCTTGACAGACATGGATTACATTTTTGTCCTTACTTAACTCTATCAACTACATTCTTGATTGGATAAAATGTTGTGGACAACATCAACTAAATTTATTATTATCCTTCTCCGGAACAGAAGGACCTTTCTCCGCTTGGTAGTTTCATGCCTGTCGAACCCAGCAAGTAGCTCAATTTGGGATTTTAATTTGGACAATGCTTGACAGACAAACTGCTTGAATTCTGCGAACTCACATGCAATCGAAGAAATATCCGGTGAAGCTGATGCTGTACTAGAGATAGCCTTCTGCAATTTAGCCTCATATTCCTGCATGCGGGCTCCAAATAACTTCTCAAAGTCCTCGAAGCTGGCAGTTAGTTTAGTGTCCATGGTTATTGAGTGATAGTTAAGTTGATTTGGTGGCCAGGTCTGTAACAGTACTTTAATCTTGGTAACAATATATGGCGTGAGTGGGGTGATTTAATATAAAATTATATGGTGGAATAATATGGTTTGTTTCATTATTTTTTTTACTATTTAATAACTTAATTTAACAAAGAGCTTTAAAATTTCAATGTAAACACTTTGTCTACCTACAAAGGATTGATTTATAATGACCAGTAGGTATATTCTACTGTAATTACTGTCATTTTATGATGACTTGTCAATTAAATGTCCAGCAGGTATATTCTACAGACTGCTATCACTGTTATTTCCCGACAACTATCAATTCAGTCACCAGTAGGATTACATCTTACTAATTATAAATGCGAAAGTTAGTGAAGATGGATGGATGTATGGGTGTTTATTACTCTTTCACGTCAGAACGCCTGAAAGGATCTGCATGAAATTGGCACAGAGGTAGATTATAGTCTGGAATAACACATAGGCTATATATATCCTGGGAGTGTGTTCCCTAAGGATCACGCAGGCAAAGCCGCTGGCAGAAGCTAGTATTATTATATACTAGCTGACCCGCGCAACTTCGTCTGCGTCACAATTTTCATTACTGTTCCGCTCCTATCGGTCTTAGCGTGATGATATATATAGATACCTATAGCCTTCCTCGATAAATGGGCTATCTAACACTGAAAGAATTTTTCAAATCGGACCAGTAGTTCCTGAGATTAGCGCGTTCAAGCAAACAAACTCTTCAGCTTTATGTATTAGTATAGATATATTATTAATATTAAACTACTGCTATTAAATGTATGTGCTCTTTGATTTATTATTTTAGAACTAATCATGTAGTACAAATCAAATATCTAATCATGAGGTCCTGGGTTCGAATCCCACTCTTCTCAATACCGAAATAGATAAAGAGAGCTCGTTTCCCAAGCTTCCATCCGACTCCAACCGAAGAAGGTTCTCCTTCCCAGTCGAACTTCTCCAACGTGAGTAGGACCATGTTAGTGTTACACCTAGAACCAACTAGTTTGTTACTTCAATATCAATTTAATGATCAGAACATTCTGCTTCCTTTTTATAATGCGTCAAATTAATGACCAATAATGCTGTTGAGGGTTTAAAATTATCCTTTGGACATAGTCAAACGGTGTCTATTTAATAACCAGCAATGCTGCTTCGACATCATAATAAATCAGTATTATTATTTGATTTTACTGTTTTAAATATGAAAATAATTTTGTTATTTCTTTCGTGTCGATAAATGCCCGGTGCCAATATTCAACGATTAGTTATTGTACAAAAGGTACGATGCGTTTTTGAGTTACGAATAAAGATCGTTACTAAACAATCCTAAAAAAAAATCCGTCATCTACCGGCGACGAACTGCTGTCGGTTACCAACTTACCGAGTCCCTCCGTCGACACATGGCTAAGACTATTGTTATTGCTTGAGTTATGACCGACCCCTGTCATAAATTCATTGTTTGATTTTTTTTTGTGAAAGTTTTATGTAGGTACCTTTTAACGTGCTTTCAAGCCTTCGGCACTTTTCCAGTCTCAAACGAAAGGCGAAATATGCGTGTCAAGATAGGAGACAACTCAGGCACACAAGGCTTCAGAACTATTGCCGGTATCCCGTCGGGGCTACTAGTCTTGTTCACGTCTAGGTTACGCAGTACCCTACGGACGTCCTTCTGAGGAATTCGAATGTTCGACATACTCGACTCACATCCACCAGGAGAAGCAGGGGGCCTCGCGCCACCAGGAGCCAGACGTGAAGTTTCCGCAAACAAAGAAGCAAACAAGTTCGCTTTCTCCTCAGCGGAGTGGGCCAGCGTCCCGTCGGGTCTCAGCAGTGGTGGTAGTGAGAGGCTGCAGAAGTTCGATTCGACTGACTTAGCCATGGACCAAAAAGCCTTACTACCTGCTGGGTATGAAGCAAGTTTGTTCCCTATGTAGCTAATGTGGTCAAACCGAGCCCTCCGCAACACCCTCTTGCAGGACTTGGCAGCCCTGTTAAAGGCTCTCTTCTTCTGATTCGCGTCATTTGCTTTGCGCGTACGAGCGTCGACCCATGCTAGGCCGCTTGTTTAAGCGCATCAGCGCGATTGCACTCGGCACCAAACCATGGACGAACTTCGCCAGACATTGTTATGTCAGAGAACGGAATGTAGTACTCCATTCCCCTTCGCAACACATCCGTCACGGCGTCCGCGCACGACGAAGCATCAGTTGAAGAAAAGCAAGTAGGCTGCCAAGGATAACATGCGAAGAAAGATCGCATGCCATCCCAATCTGCTGACCTGTATCGCCATACCCGCCGGGTGCCGGGATCGGGCGGGGAGTAAACGGACACAGTCTTCACCAGACAGTGGTCAGAACTACCTAGTGGTAAAGAAATCGACACCAAGTAGCGGTCTGGATCTGTTGTCAGCAGAAGGTCCAAGCAATTGGCAGTATGCGAATCAACATCCGGAACCCTCGTTGCCCCCTGGACCAGCTGGGTAAGATTTAACGCTAGGACTAGCTTTTGCGTCTCTCGTCCAGCATGGCCTGTGCACTGGTATGGGAAAAGCCACTCCTGATGGTGGGCGTTGAAGTCCCCTAGTAGCACCAATTGGGCAGAAGGGTACCGCTGCTGAGCCGCATCCGCCGCCTCACTTAGGTGCTGTGTTAGCCCAGTTGCCTCCAAATCACCGCTGTGCGAACGGTAGACACAGGCGTAAACGATTTGTCCAGGCCTGTGTCCACTAAAACCCATAGCGTTGAGAACCTGGAGTCCTTAAGATTGTGGAGACGCCGATGGCAGATGTCGTCCCGGGCGTACATACATACACCCGCGCGTGATTTGAAATGCTCCAGGGTAAACCCTGGTTATAAAAGGCACGTCTGACGGACATCCGATCTGTGTCTCCGAAAGGAACAAGAGCGCTGGTTTCTCAGTCTCCAGGTGGTGATGGACTGCGGCCAGATTTGAGTGCAGACCTCGAATATCGCTGAGATGCACTTTGTGATAGAGGGAGTGCTGCCGTTGTACAGCTTTTCTTACTTTGCTCCTTTTCGTCATGAGTTTGAGTGTAGGAGGGAGAGGAGAAGGAAGTGAAATGAGGTTCCATGTTGCTAACCCTCAGGCACGCTCTGACAGGACGACATCATTGGGGGACTAGTCTGGCGACTGCGGGGACACCCGAGGCCCCCCGGGAATGCCCATCGGGCCCTCTCGTCTGGTCGCCAACCAGCACGATGGTGCATTCTGGGATTTTTCAACAGTTGGCGGGGCAGCCTTTCATGTGTGGCTAGCACACTACTTGGTCCCCCAACTACCTGCGTTCGGCCAGCGGCGCACCGTGCCTCGGATCCCGCTACTATCCACGACTAGTCTCCCGATACGCACATATCAATGCGAGCCTAGTCGGTCTGCCTGCATTGGGACAACTATTACCCAACTCCTCTGAATTGGCTACACTGAGCATCGTACCAGAACGCGGCTAGGCCGCTTGGCGGTACGTCTTTGCCCAATGGGTGGTCAGAAGCCATCCAGTATTCAGTATTTATTTATTTGTTAATATAGGTAAAGAATTACAGAACTTATGTTTGATTAACAGAGCGCTATGTTATGCCAGGAGGCGTACAAATATTGTGTGCTAATCTAGGTGAGGTTTCCAAATTTATTAAAAATCATGCATATTCATGGTGTACAATTACATATTATTTAATACTCCAATTATGTCAGACCTACATGAGGAATTATTAAAATGTCAAACGTATAAAATAAAAAAAACTATGTCAAAATAATAAAAATTTCAAAAAAATAATATGTCAATAGTACTCGTATTAAACAAAGTAATTCTAAATTAATTCGTCATTTAAGTATTTGTCAATAGTGTTTTGCATTTATTAATTAATAAAAAAAACATTTTTTGCTTAAATTGTGCAAGATTTAATTCTTTTATGGCATCTGGAATTTTATTATAAATACGTGGAGCCATACCCAGGACACTTTTGTTAACTAATGCAGTTTTACCTTATAATTACTCAATGAATTTTTGTACTGACTACGAATTGGAACATTTCATACCATTGTCATTTTTTCAGAGGTTGGGATTTGTTTTGACAAAGATACTAATTTGTAATATGTATATCGCCGGTAGCATAAGTATTTTTAATGATTTAAAATACGGTGCACAGCTGTCATCTGTTTTCAGACTACACATGGCTCTAATACACCTTTTTTGTGCCTTGAATAGTAGTCCCTTATCCGAGGATTTGCCCCAGAAAATAATTCCGTATCGTAGAAGTGAGGCTACTAGACCATGATAAGCAACAAGTAACGTGTCTATATGTAATTTTCTAGCCAGTTGAAAAAGCGCATAGGCAGATTAATTTATTTTTTTACTTAATCGTTCTATATGAGCTTTCCAATTAAGATTATTGTCAATATGGATACCTAAAAATACACTTACTTTCACTTCTTCTATTTCGTTGCCATCGTAACTGACACAAATTTTTGGAGCTTCAATTCTTTGGTGGAAATACATTACTTTAGCTTTCTTGAGGTTGATTATTAAATTATTTATATTAAGTCAGTTGATTATGTCAGCAAGAGTATTATTAATGTCAATTTGATAAGTATTTAAGTCCTTACATTTCCGAAGCCTACCACCAGTTTTGTGTCACCTGATTAGCACCACCCAGGGACCACGTGTAGGGTCTATTATTGGGTATTCTCCTACGGACGCGGGTGACTCAGCCCCCAAAATACGAATAACCTAATCATTAAAATAACAAAATCATTAAAAACATTCCACATGTTTGACCACGTTTTTAACCCCTAGATACCGACGCGCGCCTCGCGATCTTTATAAAGTATATCCATTGTATTAGTATTCGAAATAAAATATAGCAACTAAATATTCAACCTTTTAATTCTCTTTGTACACACTCCTGAGAAGACAACACGCATCCACAAAACTACTACTAGACGGAGACAGGATTTGTCGTCTCTGATATTTACCGTACGTATTCGACAGAACCGAATGGTCTGTTCACACGGCATTCAGTTTTGCATTTCTGAAAAAAAAAAACTAATGGCGTGTCACCGCGTGAATATGCGATTTGGTTTTTTGCAGGTAAGCGCTCTGACACTGCCAACCCCTTGACTTCGATTGCAAAAACAGTTTTCTTTTTAATTTGCTTATATCTCGAAAACGGTGTGTACTATCGCAAAATTAATGAAAAATTTGCCCCCCTTAAGAATCCTCTGGCACGTAATTCTCAACATGTAGGGGAAAAAAATGAAAATTTTCAAATTCCGCGCCCGCGACCCTACTTGTCTCATCTGATTCTGATTTCTGGCATTCGGCAAAAACCCGCTCGTCTGAACGAATGTATTGAAATGCTCTGCCAATAAACCGTATCCTGAAAAAATCAGATCCGGCTAAGAAATTTATGTCGTCGTGTGAACTTAGCGTTAGTGCCGCTCCCCCACACGTCTTCGCTTTCCCAGCTATTGTCTTTTACACACATTGCCGGCTGCGTATTCGATATTGTATAGAATACCTAGGCAAAGTATAAAATGAATAATATTTCATATATTACCTGAATGTTTTAGGTATTCTATAAATTGCCTAGGTATTCTATAGACTACCGGATTAACCAGATTGCCGGTAACAGATATAATATTTACGAACATAAAAAAAACCGTCGTTTGAATGACCTGTTCTCCTTTTGGAACTCAACTAAAAACTATACTTGACGCATAAAAATTTGTTAAAATCTCAATCCAAAAAAGTGAATAAATTTAATAGGTAATGAAAAAATTAAACACAATAAAAAAATCAACTCCATTAATAAGGACAGGATCATTTGTAGTATGCGACTAAATTAAAAGGAATCTGTAATGCATCGTTCTTATACTGGCAAAGCGGCCATTGAAATTTGCCGTATTATACATGGACCGTTGAGTGAAGTTTTGAGACAAATTACATCAAAATCACATTTAGCTTTATATATTAAGCCACAAAAACAAATCAATTAACTCTTTTACTTACCGAAAATACAATATCCCATCCTTTTTCAACGTTCTTGACGTAATATTTTTACAATTTGTCAACGAACAATTTTAAATTGTGCGCAAATTTTATGCGGACGTTTTCACATGGGCAATTGTCATTGCAGTCAGTTATATGTCGGGCGTCTATTCCGCCTATGCTGCAATGATAAATTTTGCGCATATTTGGTACAAGATGTACTATGTATTACCCAGTACCTCCTTAATTGTGGCAGAGTCATGTGCGGATGTCGCATGCCCAGCGGGGTCGTGGTGCGCGCGCGGCGTTTGTGGCTGCCAGGCTGCATGCGGCGGCGCGGCGCGCGAACCCGTGTGTGGCGACGACCGCCGCACTTACGCGCACCACTGCGCTCTACGCCGCGCTGCTTGCGAGGCTCGTGCGCGCGGTCAAGCGCCGCCTCAAGTGGCCTACTACGGCGACTGTACGGAGCAGGAGGAGAATGGTACTGCAGGTGAGGTGCTGTCTATCTACAGCGCGTGCGGCTGTCAGGCGGGATGTGGTGACGACCGTTTACTTATGTTGTGAGCTCTTTTAATATTCAGAACCTGTTACTCCATATATACATAATCTCTGTTACGTCTTGCGGTCTCTCGCGGGCTGCAAAGTTATGGTTGGTGCTGACGTAAATGCATTTTTTTTCCTGTGGTATGGCAAAATTCGGTCTACTGATTCCGAACGACGTTGTGCTGTTGAAGATTTTATTGCTGAGATGAACTTATCAATTCATAACACCCGTACTTAGTCAGCTAAAAGCGGAATAAAACAATGCAACGTCTTGATAGCAAAGGGTATATTCGTAGACTAGCGCGGCGGTGGTGACAACAACGATTTGTAGTTTATAACCTACTACCCACTTAGTCTAATTATCAACATACATCACACCTCCCTTCTTAAATTACAATAGTTTTATCAATACATTAAGTTTTATTATTCAAGGACATTGGAATTGGATAACCGGTTTTCGTGTTCGCTTTGGGTACTCTGCTTGCTGCTGATCTGATAAACCAGGTGATTTATTACAGTAATTAAAAACCATTCTCAAATACAGTTTGACGCGAAGCTTCTCAAAGCTAACCGACGAAAGGGTAGGGTATGTCCCACGACTCAATTCAAATCCACACTCTCTAAAAGATTATTTTGCTTCCTTGGGTATTATCTGTACAATAAATTCAATAAATCCTTAAACCTAGTATTCAGGTTACATCTGGAGTAGTTTACTACACGGACCTTGTAGAAACCAGAACAAATTTCCGTGCTTTCAGGCGATTTTGCCATACCTATTACTGGAATCAAAAGTAGCTCACAATTTAGGACCCATTAGTTTTTAATTAATATATAATCCGTGGTGCTTGACAACTGGGCTTAACCCAGTTGTATATGTCCCTTGGTGCCTATTGGCCTAGTTCTATTCTGTCTCCTGCTTGAAAAGGAGGGAAGTGGAAATTATATATATATTTATTTTCCTACTCCTCCGCTATACTTTTCTGATTAAATTCGTTGCAGGATCCAAGACAGTTAAATCGTTTCTCCGGGACTCGTCGGGCTTCATTGGCTCGGCGTTTTTCTGGTGGTCGCCACTGTTGATTCTGGCTTTCAGGAGTTGCAGTGGTTGGGAATGTGTGGCGGGCTTGTCCCTAAAAAAAAATCCTTAAACCTATATCCAAAAACTCTTTCAAGCTGTATTTAAGAAATAAAAACTGGCTGTGACAGACGGACAGACAGACAGACAGACAGACAGACACCCGAGTGATCCTATAAGGGTTCCTTTTTTTTTCGGAACCCTAAAAAATACTTAAAAAACCTAGACTATCTTAAAACAGAGAATCTTTTGACCTTTCTGAAATAAAACTAATTTTGACCAACCCTGCACATACATAGCTGTTCCTGACCTGGAAAAATAAATCTCGCTGCACTCACTCCACAAAAGCCACCGTCACTCACACACTGCTCATCTGAATTGCTCACATACATCTCCTACTAGTCTAACACTTCACACTACACTCAGTTACACACTGTCTAAATCAAAATCAAAAGGCATTTATTCAAACTAGGCTGAAAATCAGCACTTTTTGAACGTCAAAATTTACATGAAGACTGTCCCCCAAATCGCCCAGCCCGTCACCACTTCCTAGTGTTTTAGCTGGGCCAATAAGTGGCCAACAAACTCCCCAGCAACACAACTGTCTGTTAAGTTTAAAGAACTTGAATTTATATAACATAATTCAACATTTTATGATAGATATTGAATATTAAATTAAATAAATGGGTGGCACATGACAGCTAGCACTCTATATTATCCCAACAATTAAATATGAAACAATGATAAAACTAATAACATATATAGGTTATTAAATAAGTAAACTCAAGCATACAATACTAACCAAAATGAGCCTCCAGGGATAAATGGCGTGCCCGCTTACATGTGCAACAATGGAATTTAACCATAAGCTGTGACCCAAAGTCACAAGTGATAAACTACGACCATCGCAGTTAAATTATAACACTTAAAATTATAACAATAATAAATTTACCACGGTCAGCAAGACGACCAGTCACCACGAGCAGCACCCGTTCACGAGCATAACGCAAAGATCAGCCATTACCTCCCTCGCCATATTAGCGGGAAGGACGTAACCCGATCTCCGACGCTGCCGCAAGCAGCGACGTCTAAGGGAGCATGACGAACCTGCTGCCGGTTTCTCAGACAAAATCATACTTATCAATTTGTCGAGGTCGCTAGTTAACCACATACTGCAATACAACTCATAAAAAAACAAGTTAATGAGAAGATTATGTCAATAAATAAAATAAATAAATAAAGAAAAACAAAAATGACCCATGTCTCACAACATGACTCAGTAACTTTGCAGAATTATAGGTAGATATTTTATATTTTATTTTTATTATCACTTCTTCTTTTGTATTGAGCATACCTATTGTCTAACTTTTAGGTACTTAGTTTATATTTTTGTTATGCATAACTGGTTAGTTTCGACTCTTGCACGGAACTTTCGTTAAAGCTAATTCTAGACGTGGAAGGAACTTGGTGACCTGTATCACAGGTTTTTCTCAAAAACCTATATCAGGCACCAGTCTCTCATAAAGGTGGATTACAGCTGCGACATTTTTTGTACACATTATTATTAAGTAAACTTTGTGAAGAGAGAATAAACGATAAGTTATTATTATAATAATTGTTCTTCTTTTTCTTCTGCTTCTTAGTGTATGTAAATTGCGTCAATAGTGATGTATCGCATGACACTTCGTTGGAATCAAACGAATCCTCCACTGTTGGTGATTCAAGATTAAAGCAAGAGCAAATCTCGTTTTTCAAACATTTTGGAAACTGCTGTTTTGCCCCTCTTGTAAAATGCAAATGTCGTATCACAGCCAGTTATTGCGTGTAAAAATAGTACATGATTTTGATATACTATTTATAAGTATACTTTTGTAAGTAAATCTTTCAAAAATGATCTACTTACAAAAGTAGATAAATTTTTGATGAATATAAGTATATCCGATTGATGTTAAGCTTTTCCTGGTCCAGCGTATAAATTAAGGGACTGGGTTTCATTTTACCTGATGTTCTTATAGTTATAACTTATGTATATTTTATATTTTAAGTTACAATGACCGATAGAAAACAATTTCAACATATATAACAACTTTATAGATGTATATACGTGGCGTACTTATGCATATTCTGACGATAACGTGGTATCTTCTCGTCCCACATAATGTGGTGTCTCAAGACGAAAGTCTATGATCAGTGCGTGTTGCCAGTGATGACATATTGAACTGAAACGTTGTCGCTCACAATGGGCCTCATCAAAAGGCTCAAAGTCATTCAAAAGGCAATGGAGAGGGCAATGCTTGGAGTTTCCTTGCGTGATCAAATCAGGAATTATGATATCCGCAAGAGAACCAAGGTTATCGACATAGCCCGAAGGATCGCCAAACTAAAGTGGCAGTGGGCAGGGCACATTGCTCGCAGAACAGATGGTCGATGGGGCCGAAAAGTTTTGGAGTGGCGACCGCGTACCGGAAGACGCAACGTTACAATTCCAGCCCGGAAAAAACTTTAACATACATATTTCTGTTCAACGGTTAAAAAAAAACAACAAAAAATATTCTAGCCCAAAAATACTTAAACATCGTTCTGTTCTCCAGGTACTTGTGAATCTTTAGCGCTCCCAATTTCAGCCCCGAAATACTACGACATGTTTCTATTCTCGTACTTGGCTTAGGTACTTGTGAATTTGAAGTACTAAGGCAGCAGAAGCGCTGGGTTTTCACTTCTTTTTTTTACTATTTATAGGCGCGCGTTTGACCACTATCTCACCCGATGGTAAGCGATGATGTGGTCGAAGATGGAGCACGCTTGCCTAGAAGTAACCTATTCACTCTCGACTTAAAGACTCTCAGGTTGTAGCTATCAGGAAACACAGACTCCGGCAGGGAATTCCACTCCTTAGCTGTACGCACTAAGAAAGTGTTCCCAAAACGTTTAGTGCGTGTGGGTGGGATGTCCACCATGTACATCATTCTCCTCAGTCTCCATTAAGCCATGTCTTTTACCGGAATAAAAAGTAGCTTATGTTTGATTCCATATGTGCCTTATTTCATCCAAATCCCTTCAGCCATTTTTGCCTGATTGAGGCACAAACATACAAACTTTCACATTTCTAATATTAGTGGGATTATCATGACGCATAACGTGGTTTGAAACATCCAGGAGCGAGCGCACTCCGAGCCTTGTCTTCCAAGGATGGCGCAGAATGGAACGGTGACATTGTTTTGATACGTAAACAATTAACAGGGTGTTTTACAATTCTAATGCATTATTTATTTTATTTGTACTATCAACTTAATTAATTATTTTAAAATAATCGCGCATGGATGTAGTTTATACCGAGTACATTAAGTAGGCTGCGTTTGTATGACGACTAAAATGGCACCGTGTATAATATCCGGATTAATTACTTTCACTGTAACATATATACAAAAAAAAAAAAAACCATAACCCTTCTTCTGAAACAGGCCATATAGATGCAATAAATTCTCAACTCAATAAGTGTTATCATTAAAAAATTCATTTTCAGATGGAAACAGATCATCAAAGTACACAGATCTGACTAACGAGATCCGCGGAAGAGACGAGAACGAGAACTCGAGCGAGGTGGCTTCGGGCGCGGCGGTTTGCGCGCGCGTGCAGTGCGCCTACGAAGCCACGTGCGCTGTGGACTCCAGTGGACAACCCAGGTGACCACCACTCAGACTCCCACACATCAGCCACTACTAACACACAATACGCCAGGGTTGCTCAATTGTTTGAATGATTTACCGCGGCCCTGGAACGCAAAGGGCATTGAAATAACGCGAATGGGTTTATATTTATTGGGACAGTCCCTCCCGCTCCGTTCAGAGCAGAGGACAAGTCTTTTAATGAATTAGATCAAAAATACTTATGAGCTTAAAGTAGAAGGGTAACAATATGCGGTAGTATTCCTAAAAGTGAACTTTACAGACAACCTTAAGATGGATTTGATAGAGAAGGAGAAAAGATAATTATGTAGGTACCTAAGGATTCCGTGGCTATTTAAATATTTACAATACGTAACTCCCTAACCGCAGTAGTAACGATCCGAGATGTGCACTGATGCTGTGTAGTAGTGCTTAGTGCTATGCCTCTGTACCTTCATGTCGGCTGGCGTCGCCGAGCTAGGTGAAAGAAATTGTAGCGACATCAATGCCACCACAAGAAAAACAAGGGAGCAAATCTACATCGCAACAAAAAGAACCACGACGCCATCTATTCAACTAGCAGCGAACTACTAGGTTGAAAGCCTGCATCACCCAAGCAGAGCTTACCATGCGATTTGAACATATACATCAGTTGTTGTTATTAATGTTATTTTCTTTTCTGAAAAAATGCACTTCTTACAGACATCGATTTATTTTTCCTGTAATCTTTACATAAACTTCTATCACATCATAGAATAATTCAGATTTTTCTGTATGCCAACTTCAGAGATGAGGGGGGGGGGACTGGTCAATTTTTCTACATTTTTCGTGAAAATTCGAAGACCATGCGCACTAAAAAAAACAACAAAAAATGTCTGAGAACATACAAATAGCGCTCTTTCATATGATTTCCACAAGCCCTAGTAGCCCTACTTCAAATTTTTAAGACGTTGGAAGGCCTCCCACAAGGTGGACCGATGACCTGGTAAAGGTCGCGGGTAGCCGATATGCGAGACGCACAGGACCGGTCGTTGTAGCGACGCTTGGGGGAGGCCTATGTCCAGCAGTGGACGTCTTTCGGCTGATATGATGATGATTTGCTCAGGCGCGTGTTTTTGAAAAAGGGAAAAATGATTCAGGATAAAACGCACAGACTTTATTTATTCTTTCTATGGAATATCATTATTATAAATGTGGCTTAAGTTACAGTTTCTATTAAATCTTTAAGATTTTATTATGACTTTAGCTGCAGCCCATGAAATTGAGCCAAAAATATTGATTATCAATAATGCAATATCAAAACGTGTCGAAAAAAGGTAAAATCTGATAACGTCAGAATGACGTTGAAATAAAACAAGACACCCTAACCACTAGGCATGGGCAATATCGCTTTTACACGAATGTTCAGAATATCGGATATCGCATCTAGTTCTATATTTCAATATGTATTGTATATTGACTGAATCTTGGAATTTCGGAAGTGGTAGATAAGGATACTATGATTTTTAGGTTTCGGTTTTTATCGATTTACATAAATCCAAAACTAGTACACGTAGGAAGTCAACAATTTTGGTATAAATGTAATCAGTATGCGGTCCTAACTTGAAAAAAAAAATGTTTCTTGCCACCAAAACTAGTGTTGACCAGTGTTATTCTTTTAGAAGTACGATCCATCACTACTAGGTTCTACATAACTACATTCATAACACAATTTGTAACATCATTTTTTTGACGTAGTTGTTTTCCAGTCAGTTTAGAGTAGGTACTTGTTTCACAGAATTGAATAACTTTTACTATACCTTTTTTTCAATTACTGTAATAGTCAATCATTCCTATTATTAATTGAATTACAGATTAATGAAAATGACCGGTTATACGAAAAATAACGTTACCGTTTTGGGGTTTAAGTGAAAATTAAGTAGGTATAGAAATATTTTGGAGTTTAAGGTAGAATTAATGTATGAACTGTAGAGTTTTGAGAACATGGCTTTGGGGTTAAGTGAAATAAGCATATCCAGGACCTATATATTTGATCGCACTGAATCTGGATCCATATCAGGTATCCGCGTAACTAATACGTTATTGTTGGTATGAGTCTCAGAATAACACACAAAACTGTATCGCGCTATGATATTTGGGTCAAACCGAGCGATTGCGAAACGCGCGGGACTTTGTCCACTATACAGTTTCAAATAAAACACAATGATGTATATAAATCGATAAAATCCGAAACCTAACAATCATAGTACCTTACCTACCACTTCCGAGTTCCACATATGGTCCGCGAGCCAGCAACAGATTTCCATGATCAAGTTCCTCCCGGACGATAACTGGTAAAATGGTTAAGAGAGCTTTATTATGGAGTTCTGTGAACGTCAGCTGCAATCCGGTGGATGGGTTAAGCAGCGGCTGCCTCCCAAACTAGTTGAAAAAAAATTTTATCAGTCATTTCCTCCCGAATGAAAATAGGGTCAGATTATAGCCAACCCAATATCTTGCAGAAAACAAAACGTCAGCTGGCTGTATCTCGGTGGAAAAGTCGTTTCCTCTCGATTGAAAATTATGTCAGATTATAGCTAACCCATTATCTTGCAGAGAACAAAACATCAGCTGCTTTAGCTCGATGGGAAGGTCGTCAGCTAACTCCCTGAAGGAGCATTTATCGGCATCTTAAATTCACCAGCTGACGAGTTTTCCCTCGGCATCTTGCCAGCTGATTTATTTTATTACTTACAAGATCATATTAACTATCAGCTGAAGAAATTTTATCCAGGAGGAAATAACGTGTCTAAAATTATTCGACTTTATGCTTCATGCTCCGGCTGAAAGATTAAACTTTGGAGCTTTTTTTATTATTTTTGCATTAAAATCACTTACAATTTATACAGATTTAGATTTATAAGACCTTCTTCTATAATATGAAATAATAATACAATCCGTAACTATGAAGAATAAAAAAATACTAGAACAAAAACTTACAAAATTTCGACGTGACTAACTTTCACTTTATCTTTTTCCTTATATTTCGAAAACTAAATGTCGACTTGATTATTTTTGTGATAGTGTTTTTATGGAAAAACCTTAAATTTGACACTAGTTTTGTAACAACACCTCTAGAAACAAAAAATCACATTTTCGAGTTACGTAATTATTTTACAGTACAAAATCTTACTTGAAAAATTTCTTGCAAACTATCAAAATAGAGTGGTATAGGATTCTAATGAGAACTAATACACACTATTGTGAATAAATAAACATGTCAACTGGCTCAGCTGATGCCCTGAGCCGTGTTATGTAGGAGCATCTATCGCCTAATTAAATGCACCAGCTGACGAGTTTTCCCTCAGCATCTTGCCAGCTGACTTTGTTAATTACTTACAGGATCATATTAGCCATCAGCTTACAATTTCTTATCTGGGAGGAAATGGGGTGTCTAAAGTTATGGATAAGTTATGGTCTCTTGAAACTGGTTCACCAGTATGTCAAAGTATTTTTGAGTTAGTCACTACTCAGTAACGAAAGAATTTTAATTAGGATTTAATCTTGCTTCTTTCCCACCAACAAAACACGCTGCATCATGCACTTGGCCGGTTTTTTTAATTCCGTACCATATTTGGACTTGGTGGCATGTCCTAAAAGTATGATGCAGATTCTTTCGTCATTATTGGAAACAACTATTTACTTATAGTAAATCTATAGATAAAGGCATAATTATGGTATAAGACCATTCAGGGTGAGTTTCCTCGTGTTCCTTGGTTTGATGGCATTAACTTGAGTAGAAATTATGTTAAAATAGAACTTAAACTTAGATCCGGACACTGTCCATCAGCAAAAATTGCTTTCCCCAATTGTATAATTTGTATCAAAATTGAAGATGTTTGCTAATGGAATGTGTCTGAAAAAAAATATTATGTAGTTAACATAGTATTAGTCGTTCAGCATTGAGCAGCAACTTTTTTAGTTACTCTAAGTCTAATGTAAGCTTTTTTTGTGTATTTACACTAATATTATAAAGAGGAAAGATTTGTTTGTTTGAAATGAATAGGCTCCGAAACTACTGGACCGATTTGAAAAATTCTTTCAGCAATGGATAGCTACATTATCAGGGCGTAACATAGGCTATATTTTATCCTCGTACTCGCGGTGAAACCGCGTGACGTTCACTAGTTAGTTATATTACTATGAATTTACTATGTTATAAGGTATTACGGGTTTGGCATATCCTTGGCCAAAAACCCCGGTTAAACAAAAATATCTCACGACAACAACTGTACATCGACTACACTTTTAAAAAAACTGGCCAAGTGCGAGTCGGACTCGCGTGCAAAGGGTTCCGAACCAATATCATTTTTTCAACATGTTATTTTAACATTACAGACTTCTTATAGGTTTTCCTGTAATCTTTAGGTATAGAACTATTATCTGCATTTTTTTCAAAATTTTAGGCTCAGCACACAGCTGTTTCGGAGATAAGGGGGGCGGTCATTTTTGCTCTAATTTCTTGAATAACTTCAAAACTGTATTTTTTTAATTATGAAAAAATGTAATTAAAGTTCTCACAGTGAGCCCTTTCATTTGATACGTCACAAGCCCTTCGGCCAAATTCGAAACCATAGTTCGAAACCAGTTTCTAAAAACGAATAATGTTTTTTCTTTAGAAATTAGTTTGTATGTAAGAATTATATTTCTTATCTCGAAACTTGTTTCGGCAAAAGAATAATATTTCTTCATTTAAACCGGCAAATGAAAATCAAACCCTCTTTAGTTGCATAGGTATTTACATAGCATATGGTGATTGGTGAACTATAGAAAATAAAATTTTCGTATTATCGGGATTCCACTAGGCAATCCATGCATATGTTTTTTCACTCAGCTATTAGCTAACGCTAATAGCTGAGCTTCCTTTTAGAAAGTTACAAATATATAAACACTGTGCGTGTGAAATAAAATAAATTTATGAAACTATTTGGAAATAAAATCAGGTGCGTTTCCATACACTTATATTTAATTGAAATAATTTAACAACTAAAACTCAATAATGCAGTGAAAAGGGGGCGATGATTTCAACGCAATGGCCAACGGAGATTTTTTTAATTTTTTAAAACATCCAGGACTTGAGCTAATGTTGGATTCGTACGCCCAATAAATCTGTTTATTTTGGAATGCCACCCCTCCTCTTTGTTGTTCTTATTTCTTCTGTACTGCAGCAGCAAAGTTTGGCCAAATCGTTTTATTGAAATCATTTCTTTTTAAAATATTTGTTAAATTTTTGTACTTCTATGCCAACTGGACTTTTATTCATTACATATTTATAACCTTTATTAATAAACTCTTGTGGTAAGCATGCTAAACCAGCACAGCGGGCTACGTGTCTCTTTTTGACGCTTGATTTTAAGCCCAGATTTTTTGCCTTTCGGAATAATACCCTGTTGTAATGGAAGTAGCATAACTTTATTTTGATCAACGGAAAGACATATCTAATACCTTAGAATAATAACGCATAGAAACCTAGTACGAGTGCAAAAAGTGAGGAAACTTGAACTTAGCCTTATTCGTCAATCCGTCCAACTTAGCCTGCAGTACTCAAGGTCACGTTCCGTCGAACACAGCTCGCGAGTAAATAATTGAAAACAAACAAAATGTTATCAAATTACATTTCACAAGTTAGTTTTTTCATTTTATACATTATTTTTACGTAAATCGATTATTAAAACAAAATTCTAATAACCTAACTTGTCATAGCATATAGTGTTGCTATTTGTGAGGAAATAAATACCCACATTGCTTTCAATTTTGCAACTATTTTTGTTAAGCAAAAAGAAAATAGTTTTTAATGCACATACTACCTACGCTATTGAATACCTATGATATAACATTTTGCCAGTTTCGAGAAACTAACTTGGCATTAGGTATTTTATATTATTCTTTATAAATAGGATACTGGTGGCGATTCTGTATGCGTTAAACTAAACTATATTTATTTACAACCTGTGAATTATAGACGTTATCGACATTGATTTAAACTAAAAGTGAATTAGTAATTAAAAAAAACCAGACCAAATAACTAAGTTTGTTTATGTTTATTTGCCTGAAGTTCTTTGATTAGGTACATAAATCTAGTGTTGTATTAATTCATTGGTGTGCCTTTTCCGATTGTAAAAACTAGGTTTTTTTTTATGTCTCAAAAAGAGAAAACATTATAAGAGACGTTGAGTCAAAGCGGAAACTCTTTAGGAAGCAGTTGCAACTGCAAGGTTTTTAAATTATGGTAAAATAAAGATTACAATAGTAGTGATTAACATGTTATTCATTTTTTTGTCATTTTAATATACAATACCTACTTACTGTTAAACCTGTTAAAACTGTTTTACATGTCAGAAATGAATACATGCCTATAATATTTGATTATAACACATCAAGCATTCTAAACGCATTGAACAAAATCCCATTACTTATCTTCATGCGACTTATTTCCTTTTATTTTTAAATAAATTGAATTTTACCTTCCGAAAAAAAGTTATATCACAAGAAAAATCATCTTCATCTTTTCCAGTTCCCAATAACATAAAATACTTGTCTTGATTTGATAAAGCAACATAGTAATGCGTTTTCCCATATTTTGTGGGTAACGGCTTGGTAATGGTATCACTGAAAGCTATATCTGTGTGCGTTTTAGGAACGTAGACACATTCGGCTCACGCCCACAAATAAAATAAAGTGGACACACGATTTCGCTCGTGTTTTGTTCTAGACGCGGCTTCTATGCGTTATTATTCTAAGTAATTCTAATACCTTACATTGCTGCTTTCTCGAAATCTAATTACAATTACAATTACAATTATTTATTTATTTTCTCCCACAAATAACAAATTTTATACAGTTTATGAAGGAAACCGTTTGAAGATGGGAGACAGGAGCCCATACTAGGTAAAACCTGTGCTATGGGTCACCTGGTCTCCTTATCTCGGATTTATGTATAGATCCATAAAAAAGATACAAACTAATGTAGTAGGGAGCGCTCATGGCTCATTACTACTTAAATCAGAATATTACATTTAAAATAAAAACAAATCAAATTGAATTTGCCTATCAAAATTAATGGAAGGTAAGGTTGGTAAGTTTGTGAATTTGTTGGTGGGTGTTTATTGTTTGTGTAGTTGTTTGTGTGTGTGATATAATATGAGTCGTGCTTGTGTGTTTTTGGGGGGAGTGTGTGTAGTGCTTGAGTGTTACACTTCTCTGTAACCATATAACAGTTTCTCCGTATCGTCATAGCTAAGTGCTTGAAGCCAATTAGAGACCTTACGCTTGCATTCAAGTTTCGTTGACGAATAAATTGTAAGGTTTTTATTTGCAATATCATATAGACGTGGCCCTTGGAAAAAGAAAAAGTATCGGCTGAAAGTTGTCCTAGCTGGTTTTATTTGGCAAACCTGATAAAAACGCCTCTTTTTTAATGTAGGATTAAGACTACTATAATTCAAGCTAGAATGCTGTCTAAGTATGGTAGAAAGAACGTATAGTTGTCTCACCGTTAAGACTTCAGCTTGCTGGTACAGTTCCGTCGTAGGATATAGCCTCGGTTTGAAGAGGCTGATCTTTAGAATGAGTCTTTGAGCTCTTTCTAGTTCAACCAGGTGCGTTTTAGCTGCCCCGCCCCATGAAGAGATGCAGTAGGTGAGAACAGACTGACAGAGCGCTAGATAAACAGCTCGCATTACTTTGGAGTCCGCTACATGACGAAGGTTTTTGAAAACATATGAAAGTTTACGTATTCTCTTGGACACATTACCTATATGCTCGTGGAAGTTTAGATTTTCATCAATTGTTACACCAAGGTATTTAACGGATCTTGCATTATTAATATGTGGACAGTTGCAATTTGTGGCTATTTGTTGATGACAAGAATGTGCGATTATTTTGTGTGATGGGATGGGAGTGTTGCGTAATGAAAAGGTAACAAAGTAGGTTTTAGTGGCATTTAAAGTAAGGATGTTTGAAGCGAGCCAATGGCAGACCGTGTTGAAGCCTTCTTGTGCAAAATTAAAGACTTCGTCCCAGGTGTCTCCAAAGAAAGTAAGGGCGGTGTCATCAGCGTATGAGGTAATCTTGCAGTTTTGGAGATTATGTTTGCACAGGTTATTTATATAGCACAGGAAGAGAGATGGGCCCAATATACTGCCTTGAGGGACTCCGAATGTCACCGGACCCTCCTCGCTCACCGTATTGTCTATCCTCACCCTCTGCGTACGATTTTGAAGGTAGCTTTTAAAAAGAAGCAATTCCGTACCTCTTATACCCATGCCCTCAAGCTTATCTAAGAGTTTAACAGAAGAAACCGTGTCAAAGGCCTTCGCCATGTCTAGAAAAATAGTCAGGCATCTCTTTTTCTCATCCAATTTCGTTGCTATGAATTCAGTAAAGTTGTGTACAGCATCGTCTGTCGATTTACCTGGTCTGAAACCATACTGGGCATCTGCTAGTAATTTTTTACTCTCCAAGAAATTTACGAGTCTTCTATTAATAATCTTTTCTAAGATTTTCGACAGCGATGGTAGGAGTGAAATTGGGCGGTAATTATTGACACAGTCTCTTCCCCCACCCTTGTGAATAGGAATAACTATAGATTGCTTGAGGGCATCGGGAAACACACCCTGCCTGATACAGTTGTTAAAGAGCTCCGTGAGTGGGGGGGCTATGTATTCTTTAATGAGTTTCAGAACTCTGTTCGATATACCATCCCAGCCTGTGCTGCAGTCCGTTTTTAGGTTCTCAATTATACAGGCAACTTCTTCACAGTCTGTGTCCAAAAGAACAAAGGATGCGCATTGAGTACTGTGAGAATTATAGTCAGTGATCGGCGTAGTCATCGGTATGTTATTTGCTAATTGAGAGCCAATAGTTGCAAAGAAGCTATTTATTGCGTTACAAGACTCGACAGGCGTTTGTTCTAGCGAAAGTAGTTCATGGTTTGTTTGTTTGGTTTTGAACGTGTTTGTTATTTTTTTGATACTACTCCAGAGCTTCTTACTATTATTTTTGGCCATCTCAAGCTCATGTTTTTCGTATTGTCTTCTGCATTTCTTGATAATAGAGTTGCAAAAATTTCTGTACCTTTTATAAGTCGTTGCAAGTATGTGATTATCCGGCTCTTTTTTTAGTTTAAAATGCATTCTATCTCGGTTTCTGATACATCTGAGTAAACCTACAGTGATCCAAGGCTTTAATGTTACTTTGTTACGAGGAATTTTAATTTTGATTGAATTAGTCAGTATTAATTGTTGTATATGTTGTATGAATAGATTAAGCGAAATGTTTGGATCTCGTTCTTTAAAAATTTGGCTAAAGTCAATATTTTTGCAATCCGAAATGATATTGCTATAGTTTATTTTATCGATGATTTTTTTGTTATTTAGGCTGTTGTTACTTTTAGTTTCCAGACAGAAAAATACCGCTTCATGGTCAGTTACGGCTGAGTTAAGAATAAGTGTTAATGAGGGTAACTTTGTTTTTATAATTACATGATCAATACAACTTTTGGATCTAGTTGGGATGTCGAAAGCGGGGATTAATCCGTGGAATGTCAGTAGTTCAAGATAACGGGATACGTTTTGATTTGAGTCAAGTATATTTATGTTTATGTCGCCAATGATAAGGATATTTTTAAAGGATGATAACTCAGTTAACAGATCATTCAATGAATTTAAGAAATTGACAATATTTTTGAAGCAATGTGGTCTGTATAATGCAATTATAGCCATGTCATTATTGCCTTTTTTAATGAGATATAAATCTAAAGTAACCTTTATTATTTTATTTTCTATAGTTCATTCATTTGTCGGTTTCGAATGAAGAACTATTATTCTTTTGCCGAAACAAGTTTCGAGATAGTAATTATAATTCTTATATCGAAACTAATTTCGAAAGCAGAAACATTAATCTTCTTTAGAAATGGTTTCGAATGTGGCCGAAGGGGTCACAAGATACAGTTCGAAAAACTTTTTTTTTCATTTTCTAGTTTGACCCCCAAAAGTGACCCCCATACTAAATAAATGTATATTTACGTAAAACGTCAGACAGATAGACAGACAGACAAACAGACAGATAGACAGAGAGGCAGACAGACCGAGAGACAGAAAGACAGACTCGCATGAGCGAAACCCGAATGATCCTATAAGCGTCCCGTGTTTTACGGATGTTCAGAACCTAAAAAAAGTCATTTTATCTGTATCCATTGTATTATCTATACTAATATTATAAAGAGGAAAGATTTGTTTGTTTGAAATGAATAGGCTCCGAAACTACTGGACCAATTTGAAAAATTCTTTCAGCAATGGATAGCTACATTATCAGGGAGTAACATAGGCTATATTTTATCCCCGTACTCCCACGGGAACGGGAACTACGCGGGTGAAACCGCGTGACGTCGACTAGTAAATTGTATAAAATAAAGTACACAGGGTGAATCCAATGATGCAGTTTAAGTTTTCATCAAACCCGGCCCGAGAATCCTTTGGGTACCTATTTTTCGCTATTCTATGGGGAATTGCAAAAATACTCAAAGGTATAGGATTTGGCCATCCACGCCCATTTAAAAAATCACCTTATATTCAAACCTACTATCTACCTTACTTTAGGTGTGCATGCCTGTTCGACTGCGCGGCCGCAGCAGCTGCAGCCACTCAATCAGCTCCAGTGTGCGCGTCCGACCTGAGGTTGTACCCCACCCTGTGCCACATGAAGCTGGAAGCGTGTCGCAGGCAGGAGGACTTGAGGCTTCGACCCCTGCCCTTGTGTCGAGGGTTAGAGGTACGTAACTAGAATTATTGATTACCTCTTATGGGTTTGTACGGCTTGGTGAAGGAGTTGATACTTATTAGATACCTACTTTTTTACGGAAGAGACTATATAAAAGTAAAAAAAAACAGTCAAGAGCGAGTCGGACTCGCGCACCGAGGGTTCCGTACCATCATATATAAATATTTTGGGTATTTTACTTACTTTACGTACAGATAGATGAACAGGTGGCCAGGTGGATAAGCAGACAGACGGACAGGTGGAAGGGTAACGAAAGTTTTTGCAAAGTGTACTTTGCATCATTCGAGTCATGTACTTATCCAGTTAACTCGCCCGAGTAGGTAATAGTAAGTACTTATTTTAATGATCGAGTTGAAGTTCTATTGGTAGAAGAATGTGTAAACAGCGCTCTTTCATATGATTTCCCACATATGCCCTATGCTTCATAAAATATAGCTTGATCTCTGCGACAGCTGTCAGTAAAATCACGCCTATGAAGTCCTGAATTTCATAATAGTACAGACAGTACCTGTAAATGTCATACTTTATGAGTATGCCGACCTAATTAGTGATGGGCGACGAATCATTGTGACCACAGACTATAAACTATCGATATTTTAAATAAAACTTAATTTGAAACTAATTTATCTTTTAATTTTATTGTATACTAGTGATAGAGTGACGACTGATAGAACAGAATGGAAGAAAAAAAAACGTGTTGCGCCGACCCCAAGTAACATGGGATGAGGGCAGGAAAATGATGACTAGTGGACGTCACGCGGTTTCACCCGCGTAGCTCCCGTTCCCGTGGGAGCACGGGGATAAAATATAGCCTATGTTAATCCCTGATAATGTAGCTATCAATTGCTGAAAGACTTTCAAATCGGTCCAGTAGTTTCGGAGCCTATTCATTTCAAACAAACAAACAAACAAACAAATCTTTCCTCTTTATAATATTAGTGTATCTATATGGAACTCGGAAGTGATAGGTAAGTTACTATGATTATTAGGTTTCGGTTTTTATCGATTTATATGCATCATTGTATTTTATTTGAAACTGAAAACTCTACGAGGTCTCGCGCGTATTGCAATCGCACACGGAAGCACAGTATTTCAAGTACCCGACTCGGTTTGAACCAAATATCATACCGGGATACTGTTTTGTGTGTAGTTCTGAGACTCATACCAATATTAACGTTTTAGTTACGCGGATACCTGATATATAGATTCAGTGCGATCAAATACATTGGTAATGGATAATTATGCTTATTTCATTTAACCCTAAAGCCATGTTCTGAAAACTCTACGGTTCATACTAACTTCAATTGCCCTTCAACCCCAAAACGGTAACGTTTTGGCAATTCGTATCATGACTTCATGAGTCTTCTCCATAGTGAAGTACGGTTCACTGTGGAGAAGACACTTTAGGATAAGGACTTTCTACATCTCTTCATTACCATTTTTACTTGTTTTTCTTTTATAACCAAAGAAAAAAGTACCTACCTATGTACATACTTGTAATTTATAAAATACTCATTTGTTGATATATTTCTCTACTTAATAAACCACTCTACTCAACTATTTATCATATTTTTTGCGAATAAAAACTTACTAACACCAGAGTGTTAGTAAGTTTTTATTACCCATTCCTAATGTCCACTGAGTCCGCGAGGTCTGCCTCGACATTAGAAATGGGTGATGCGGACCGAATACAGATACAATACTTATGTATTGGCACAGTAACAAATACCTATGTATTTGATCGCACTGAATCGATAAATATTTTTTAAATACTTTATTGTACACCATAACAAGCACAGGAAAAACGCTTATAAAAACAAGTGTACAATGGATGGTCTATACAGGCTGAATTTTTTAAAGTGTGCCTTCATGGCCAAATCCATAACTATGAGAAATATCGAAAAACGCTAAAAGGAGTCTTGAGCCCCAATTTGGTGAAAAGTAAATCTACATCATTGGATTTTTGAAAAGTCGTTATTCCTACCCGGGAATCGAACTGGTTGCATAAAAAAAAATACACACCCTGTATTATTGCACCATCCAAAAGTGCAGCTAATAAAAATCAAATTCTGGGAAGTAATAACTAATGGCAAACTGAAGTAAAGTTATCATTTTTAACAAATTAGTTTTAAAATACACACAACACCGTATCGCACTATGATGCTCGGTTCGAACCGATTTGGGTAGGTAGGTATTTTAAATACTGCGCTACATCTTCCTTCCTTCGACTTTGTCAAGTGTACAGTTACAAATAAAAAAATACAATGATGTATGTAAATCGAAAAAAACCAAAACCTTAAAATCATAGTACCTTATCTACCACTTCCGAGTTCCACATAGATTCAGCCAAGAACATATTGAAATATATAACTTAAAAAAAAACCAAACAACCAACAAACCCACTTGATTGACTGGTAGAGAATGCCTTATTGGATTAAATCCACTTATGTACCACTATTGTACATGAACTTTAAATAAATAACTAAATGCGATAGCCGATATTCTAAACCGTTGTTAAAAGCGATATTGCCTATGCCTAGTGGTTAGGGTGGTGTCTTTTTATTTCAACGTCATTTTGGCGTTAACAGATTTTACCTTTTTTCGATACGTTTTGATATTGCAATGTAATGATAATCAATATTTTTTGTCATATTTTCATGGAGCTGCAGCTAAAATTAATATTAAATCTTAAAGATTTTATAGAAATGGATACTTAAACCATATTTAAAATAATTATACCCCATAGAAATGAATAAATAAAGTCTATCTGCGTTTTGTATGTACTGAAACATTTTTCCTTTTTTTTAAATACACGCGCCTGAAAAAATCAAATTTAACTATAATCGAGTAGCTTGATAAAAAATAAGCTTTCTACTAAAGTATATCACATTAGCGTTTAAAAATCTTCAGAATATTTTACTACTTTTGAACGTGTCCTTTGTAGGATCATATTACATCCGGGGTCGCGGGATTTGTTCGAGAGAGTCGCCGCGGCCCTGGAACGCAAAGGGCATTAGGAGGAACACGGATGGGTTTTAGTCAGTAAGAGTCTGACACTCCCTTCTGCTTCACCCAGAGCGGGAGGAGTCATTTGATGATTTCCCATCATTAAAAAAAAAGGATCATATTACATTAAATAAAGACTATATTTAATATGATTTAATTGCAAATGTAGAGTTTTCAGATTTTTCACTGTACGAGTAGTATAAGACGGTATTACTTGCCAAATTTCATAGTTCTAGGTCAACGGAAAATACCCCATATATTTTGATTCCCTTGAGAGTGTCGAAATATACATTTTTATAAATATAGCGGCATAAACGGCCGTATCTTTTTTTACGTAAACTTAGAAGTTTGATTTTTTTCATCGCTTCAAGAGACTGTTGACCTGAAAATATGGTTTAAATGCCAACTCGATATCTCCACCCGTTCCCGAGATAAAGCGTCTAGACACACAGACAGACGGACGGATGGACGGACAACACAGTAATACTATAAGAGTTCCGTTTATTCCTTTTGAGGTCCGAAACTCTAAAAAATATGCCAGTAAACAGCTGTCAGTTAACACAATTCCAAATTTGAATTTATATTTTTGAATTTTCATCCAGGAAATAAAATTAGAGATTATTTTCAATGGTATGCCTTCGGAATTTCAGCATTTAATCACATATATTTTTTGCCAAACATATCGTGTCTTTTTTAAATAAGCTCTATGACATCCTACAAAAGGGATATTTTTGAACAGATATGGATGATATCTCGCCTAAGGAAGCCGCCCAAGTCGTGGCGTTGCTGCTGGATTCAGGGCATAGTCAGCATGATGTGTCTTCTGACGAGAATTAGATAATGCAGTATGGTAATGCCGGCAGATAGAAAGTGTATCGAAGAGAGAGAGAGAGAGCATTTTGCACAGTACTGTGCAAAAGTTATTTACACGGTGGCGGTTCTTGGACGGTTTGGGGAGGCATAAGCGTCGCTGGAAAAACCGAACTTGCTTTTATATCTGGACTCCAATTACCGTTATTGGACTGGAGCCTCATGTGGTACCCTACGCACATTACTGGCGAAAAGATAATTTTATGAAGGACAATCCTAGGGGTTAGCCAGCAAGAAGGCCGGTCATGAATCCCATAAATCAATCCCACCTGTGGGATGAGTTGATAAAATGACTCACAGCGAGAGACCCTGCTCCGGAGACGAGTGGCCAGCTTGAACCAGAAAGGTGGGATAGCATCCCACAACACAATATTGTGACACTCATCCGTTCCATGACGAAACGCTTGGCAGTAATTAGAGCCCGGGGAGGAAACACAAGATACTAAATAAACAACTAAATCATTTTTCGTTAAAAAAATCATCAGCAACATCATCACCGTTCATTAATTTTATAAATTCTTCTTGAAGGGTAAAAACATACCTGTTGAACATAACACGATAGCTAAAGAAATTTAATTTTTAGGGTTCCGTACCTACCGATTACTAAGCCTCCGCTGTCCGTACGTCTATCCGTCCTTCCGTTCGTCTGTCTGTCTGTCAGCGGGCTATATCTCAGGAACCGTAATAAGTAGACAGTTGAAATTTCCACAGAGACCGTTATAACAAAAAATAATAAAAATTAAATTAAAAATTAATTTCCATAAATATACGGTGTTTTTTTTTCGGTTTATGGTACGGAACACTTCGTGTGAGAGTCCGACTCGCACTTGGCTGATTTTTATTTAAAACATAAATTTTCAATACCTACCTTATTATGTCCGCAATTAATTGGCATTTTTGTTTTTGTTAACTTAGTGTAAAAACATTGCATCGAACTCATACAAAATCCAGAAGTGTTTCGATTTTTTTCTGAGAAGTGTATTTGAAGTATTCTAATACAAATTATATTATAATACAAATAAAAAAACTGGCCAAGTGCGAGTCGGACTCGTGTGCAAAGGGTTCCGAACGAATTTTTTTACATGTTATTTTAACACTATAGACTTCTTATAGGTTTTTCTGTAATCTATAGGTAAAGATCTATTATCTCCATTTTTTTTTCAAAATTTTAGGCTCAGTAGTTTCGGAAATAAGGCAAGGAATGGTCATTTTTCGTCTAATTTCTTGAATAACTTCAAAACCATTTATTTTAAAATTATGAAAAAGTTATAGGTACTTAATTAAAACCTTCACAGTAAGCCCTTTCATTTAATATGTCACACGATATTGTTCAAAAGTTTTTTTTAAATTTTCTAGTTTGACCCCCAAAAGTGACCCTCATACTGAATCTACACTAATATTATAAAGAGGAAAGATTTGTTTGTTTGTTTGTTTGAAATGAATAGGCTCCGAAACTACTGGACCGATTTGAAAAATTCTTTCAGCAGTGGATAGCTACATTATCAGGGAGTAACATAGGCTATATTTTATCCCTGTACTCCCACGGGAACGGGAGCTACGCAGGTGAAACCGCGTGACGTCCACTAGTATTTAATAATTTACGTAACGCTTCCGTGTTTAGATCACAGAAGTCCATATGTGTACCAAATTTCAACAGAATCGGTCCTGTGGATCCGGAGAAAACTGGCTGTGATAGACGGACAGACAGTCAGATAGACAGACACGTGAGTGATCCTATAAGGGTTCCGTTTTTTGTTCGGAACCCTCGCTTTGCTCGGAAAATCTTCGAAAAATCATATTCTTTTGAATACATTCTTAGATCTAAATCTTAGAAATGTTTGTTTGGTGAATATTAGCGATTGCTCTGTATATTTTTTCTGATTGATTTGTTTTAATAAGATTTCGCAGTTAATAGTATTGAATATTGTTGTTCGTTATTTCCTTACATTTATCGGTATTGTTGTTTCTGTGCATTTCTCATAATAGCAGCAGAGCTTATTAACAGTAATGGGAAATTAACTAGTCTTACTATTGCTCCAACAGTAGGTGACGGCGCATGCCTTTTTCGTTCGCTTTCTTATTGTTGTATAGCATACAAGATAGATCAATGGAAATTCGTAAAGGAATTGTTGGTCATTTGATACAAAATTGGAATGAATTTGCTGTAATGTCTCAAGACAGTAATGGAGACAATAACATGACTCGACTCAAGCTAAAGAAGTTAAGGCTTGCATTAAAACCTAAACTCTTTGCACCATAATAAACAAAACTACCTTGAAAAAAACATGCGAGTGCACTTGAAAGACGATATTTGCGCTGGACAATTTTCCAGTCTCCTTCTTAAAATAGGGAATGGAAAATACCCAAAAAATGAGTGCAAGATTACAATTCCAACAGATCTTGCTTTAGTTGTTTCGACGGTTGACGATCTGATAGCCCAAACATCCAGAACCTACTTAGCAAACCTATTTTTTGTTATTTTTTTTTGAGGGCGGTAAGTCATTAAATGACTCCTCTTACTTTGGGCGCAACAGAACATACTGACTAAAACACACCGTGTTCCTCTTAATATCCATTGCGTTCCAGGGCCGCGGTGACGCTTTCGAATAAATTCCGCAACCTCAGCAAACCTATGTAGTGGTTATGTGAACATGCGATTTTGACGCCAAAGAACGATCAGGCCTTTATTATTAATTACACTTTGTTGATGTTTTTCGAAGGACCAGGATACCAGTACAAATCTCTAGATATTGTAGTATATTTGAATAATGCTATTCACTATCCTGTGAAGTTCCTTAACACACTCAACCCACTTGATCTTCCGTCTCACAAACTTATTCAATAAGATGGTAAGGTTATTTTAGTAGAGAGCCTGTATTGTACCATTGCTCCAATATATAAGTTATTTTTTTCTCTGTACGGTGGTCCCATCGACCTTGGAAACTTTGATATTTCTTGGCTATGCCAATGAACTATTTTGGCCCCTCGCACAGACCAAGCAAAAACCATCAATACGCGTAATATTGACAAATGCGGTCATTGAAGAAAATGAAACAAGTTTTATGATTTCTACTCAAATATTTAACCTCTAAAACTTTGTAATGAAGTTTTAACCTTACTGAGAAATTCCTAATGGAAAACCTCAAACACATTTTTTGTCCAACCTGGTCCCTGGACTCCACGCAGACCAACGAGCAGAGTGTGCCTTGAATTGCACTCTTCCAACTTCCTAACTCTATCAGGGGTTCTTAAAGGAAGAGTTTTGGCCGAAGGGTGTAGTCTACCGAAGTTTTCGTGGTAGGCTACGCGACACCGCGCAGCGTAACACGACGCCGTCACTTCGTGTGTCTTAGTTTACATTTTATATGTATTAGTTTTTTTTTCTATTTTGTTGTGTATTGTATTTGTATGGGCCACAGCTGCCTGAAATAAAGGAATAAATTATCATTAGATAATAAATAATTACTATCGGGACACAAAAAGTTGTGATCAATGGTTACGAATCGCACTATATCTAACTCACGTCAGGGGTTACACAAGGTTCTATTTTAGGGCCATTCTTATTTATTCTATTTATAAATTATATTAACACCCTTTTTCAACATTGCGATTTTTGCTTGATGATTTAAAGATTTACAAAAAAATAACCAATCAATCTGAATGTGCCAACTTCCAAAAAGACCTCGACTGCTTTTTAGACTATTGCTTTGCCAATAAACTCTATCTCAGCTTGTCTAAGTGTCACAGCAATACGTTTACAAAAAAAAACAAAATATCATCAAATATAACTACTGCCTTGGCAATACTATGTTAAGCAATGTTACATGCCTACGTGATTTGGGTATTCCATTGGACTCTAAACTCCATCTGGATGCTCATATAGATAACTAGTGGACGTCACGCGGTTTCACCCGCGTAGTTTCCGTCCCCGTGGGAGGACGGGGATAACATATAGCCTATGTTACTCCCTGATAAGGTAGCTATCCATTGCTGAAAAAATTATACAAATCGGTCCAGTAGTTTCGGAGCCTATTCATTTCAAACAAACAAACAAATCTTTCCTCTTTATGATATTAGTGTAGATATAGTCAATAAAGCTTACAAATTTTTAGGATTTGTAATGAGTCATCTAGGGAATTTCGACGCCCTTCCACCTACTTATATTTACATAAACAAATCCATAATCCACCCACAGCTAGAGTACGCAGTACCTATATGGAACCCCTACTACAAAAAGTACTATAAAATCATAGAGTTAGTACAAAGAAAATATCTTCGCGCTATGCACTATAGATGCTTCCGTAAAAAATATCATATCAGTCTCTACTTAAGAAATACGGCCTTTTGACTTTACACTCTAGACGCACTCTCCTTGAGATGATGACGCTTTTTAACATATGTCGATGTTATACAAGTTTGACTGTGCTAATCTGGTGTATAGTTAATGCTACCTGGTCTCTCGTACAGCACATGAGCGTGACTCTCGCTCTAAGTGCTTATTCGCTGCTCCTTTCTGTCGTTCTAATTCGGGAGCTCACTCACCGCTGCGTCGCTTGGTTGATACTTATAATAAACAATTTTGTTCATTAGATATAATTTTGCTCAGCAAATCGTTATTTAAAAAAGAAATCTATAATATCTTACCTACAGTAGTCAATGAGGACATGCATGTTGGCTCTTTGAGTGGCCTAACACTCACGGGGTTCAGATGAAGTTGATGTCGACTACCCGGATGCTATTTTTCAATACATTTCTTCTTTTATTTTTTTTTAGCCTGCCATAAACTATCATAAAAAAAATATTAAAAATTATACAAGGAGATGTTGGGCGACCTATTGTGCTATCAGTACCTATATATTAATATTAGGGTACTACAGAGTTCTTGAATTTGTGTCTGTCTTTCTTTTCCAACCTTATGAAAACTATAATTTTATGTTATGTAACTATAAATTTACACTAGAATAAGTTGTATCGATATTGTGTTTTAACAGCTAGCTATGGATAACGTCGTTAGCAGTGTATATGCTACTCCTATTGACTAATTGTTGAGATTTTTGTATTATATACTGCTGTTTTTTGTGACTAATAAATAATATAAAAATTATACATTACCATTCATCGTCATTTTTATGGTTATGTGGACAATTACGGAACCCTTACCGATATGTTCTGTGAAAAAACGAAACGGCTAAGCCACATATTTTGTCTATAGTTTGTGAAGTTAGGGCTTGTAGAGTTAGGGCGTGTAGAGTTAGAAGTTTGGCTCTACATGAGATCTGATAACTTTTTGACAGTGCGAGCCAATATGGTCTCGTCTTGGCAACATTTTACATGAAAATGTTTTGTGGGATAATATTAACCTACTTTGTGTAGAGAAATTAGTACCTATAGCAAACACTATGGTTGGAAAGTACTTTGATTCAGCTCAGCTGTGATCAATTCATACTCATAAGGTCACGATATTTGACTAAATTCTCCTAAGGAAACCTTTCGTTCTCCTGATCTTTTGATGATATTAAAGAAATTACTGTAACAAACGAATTTAAAGACAAGGTCATCAAAAGAGCAGAAGAACGAAAGGATTCCTTGGGAGAATCCATGTTAATGATTTCTTATCTTTTGACAAAGTATTATTATCCGAGATTCACGGTTAACCATATATTACAGTAAGGCTAAACGCTGCGCTTTCTCCGCTTTCTATTTAAAAAATGCTTGAGCGTATGAAAAAATTTTCGAGGCAAAAGTTGTTACAAAACGCTCAACAATTTTGATCTGAGGTGTTAACATCATTGCAGCTATAGAAACCGATTTTTGTGACCTTTAATAACTTACGATGCGGATACAAGATTTTATGCAACTTTTGACATAACATTAAGAACGCCAAAATGAAAGTTTATACGAGTTTCCCGCTAATAATATCTCTCATTCCTAGATATTTTATGCAAATTTGACTGGACTATCTACCTATTACGGTTCTTGAGATACAGCCCACTGACATACAGATGCACGGACAGCGTAGGCTTAGTAATAGGGTTCTGTTGGTTACCTTTTGCGTACGGAACCTTAAAAAAGGTATAACATAGGTTTATATTTCCTCAGTTCAGGCCGTGTGGTGACGATGAACCGCTGAACGATGCTGAAGGCAGGCCCATCGACTGTGGTGGTGGCCCTCATAGGAAAGACTGTCCTGTTAGCAGCTACTGTCATCACACTGCTAAAGCTGCTCGGTGTTGTCGGAAAGGTAACTTATATATTTTTTATATTGTATTGCCGAATAAAAAACATAATTATTAATATGTTTGTTTTCTGAATGATAGGCTCGTTTTGTACTACCATCTCACCTGATGGTAAGCGATGTGGTCGACGATGTTGCTACATCATTTGCCTTATTAAATACTCCTAGGTTGTGTATCAAATATAGTAATACTAGCTTCTGCCCGCGACTTCGTGTCTGCGTAGACTTTAGAGCTGGCGCGCAACTTTTTTGTCCCATGTTTTCATCCTCGGAAATGCATCTTCATGATTCTGGTATCCTGATAGTTTGTGAGTCTTTGCTGTTCGTACTTTCAGTCCTGGAATTACTTCGACATGTTTTTGGTATCCTGGTACTTTTGAATCCTAACAGCTCACAATTCCAACAATAGAAATATTTTGACATTTTGCTGATCTACTGGTATTTATAAATTTTTAGCGCTCTTCTCATAATCAGTCGTGCGCTTGCGCCATAGTGTGCGGGTGCGTCGGTAAATATACGCCGCGAAAATGTCGAGTTCAAAGGTTGTGAAGTTTACGACGTGTTATATCGGGTATTGCCGTATGGCGTCGGCCGGTGTCGTAAAAGAATAATACCATCCCATCACAACCCATGGGTGTAGTAAGAGGCGACTAAGGGACTTGCCAGAGAATGGGCAGCAGCGTTCTCTGTAAAACTCAACACCATACACTGCGATCGCCAACCCGCCTGCTAAGCGTGGCGATTATGGCAAAACCCCCAATGACAAGCACAACCAAAAAATGGCCCCTAGTGCCCGTCAGCCCGTCTACCCTTGACTCCGGTAGCGGTCAAGGTCACGGCGAGGCAAGGGGTGCGAAGAATCCCTGGAGTGGACCCGGCTACCATAAGAAACACCGACGACTGGACCTGGCAACACTGAACACGAGAACACTCCAGACCGATGAGAAGATCACTGAACTTGAGGAAGAATTGAGTAGGTTGCCCCTCTCTTCGGTCTTCAGACAATCCTACAATACTCCATGTATTGTAGGATTGTCTGAAGTCCGAAGAGAGGGGGAGGACACGATAATTCTCAAATCCGGCAATCTGCTATATTTCCGGGAGGGTGACAAGAAGTCCCAGGGTGGTGTCGGGTTCATCGTTCACAGGTCCCTTGTGTCCAATGTGGTGAGCATTGAGCACAAATGTTGGTTGGGCACCCTGGTCGACACACTTGTCGACCAGGGTGCCCAACCAACATTTTGGTGTCAGTTACAGGCTTTTTTATGGCTTTAAGTAATATAACAAAGTTATACTTATCTCAGTTTTAACTAAAGACGATATAGAGGAGCTAACAAACAAGTTTTAGCCCCAATCGCGGCACTACAACTGTAATGGACGATGTAATTCATCTTTTAGAGTTATAATAGCGCTAGTATCAGCATGTATATTTAAGAAGTTATAGCTCTAACCAGTATCTGTCACCTAAATCTCTATTACAGTGTTTGCTGACTCCTGTTATCACTTGCTGCTGTATAGTTACTGTATCAAACATCATTATTTCAGACACAGGTTATTAAATAGGGGTTGTCGAGAGTTTAGTAACACGAGATTATAAAAGTGTCGAAAAACTCCACGATCTAGGTTTGACCTTTAATAAACGATATAACTAAAGATTATTGTGATAGACAGTACTCTTAAAAGACGTCCTAAAGGCATTGGTGGCAAACAACGCATGTATGGGTCGTTATTAACACTAACCTCACTTTTGTAAAAGTTATCCTCTAAATGTGTTCAAGTAGTACCTGCGTCATAACTAATTGCGTCATAACTACACGCAATTTTTGGGAAGGAAAAAAAAAACGACACAGCGGCATAATTATATATATATATATTTAATTCAGTTGATAAAGTGCGAATGACGCAAACAAATCTAGTAGTTGTGATAATATTCGCTTGGGTTCCGTTGATTCAATCATAACGAAAAATGAACAAGATTTGTTACCAAGTCAAAATATAAATACTCATAATAATTGTGGTCAAGACCGAGTCGAGTGAGATGGTTCTGTAGAACGCGTATGAGGAAGATATTTTATGTTAAGGACGTGTGTGTCACTATACTTCAGCATTTCCGAAACAATTCTGTCTGCAGCGTCGTAGGTCGTAATGTTGCTCCATTTTACTCTACATTTTACTACTTCCCAATCTGGCAATGGGAATTTTCATCCATAGTATATCTTTGTTGTCGCGCGAACGCACGGCGCCACGTCAGACGACAGCGGGGAGGGGGCGCGCGGGACGGTGACGCAGCTCACGCGCGTGCCACCGGCCACCCCACCATCCCACGTTTAATCTCGATAGCGAGCGGGTACATCATTTGGTGTCCCGTACGACCACTGCAGCACCAATACACCATCTTTTATACAGTCAAATCGTTTCATGGAAGAGCCAAACACACCATCCCCAACAATCTTGTTAAATATTTATTTGGATATCGCAAAATATTTTTATTTTCTTATACTGAGTGAGGGAACAGTAAATAATATGCATTTTTTCCTTCCAACGTTTGCACAACTTTGAACGGCATTCTGAAACAATAAAAAAATAACTAAGAGCACTAATTATCTACATAAAATAAAAACCATAAAGGAAGGATGGCGTCGATGGCGAGGTTGGACCCAAGTTAGCTAAAAATTAACGTAGCGCTGTTCATGGTCTAATTTATACGAATTATAATAACAAGTTTAAAGTTCAAGTTCTGTACCTAAAAATTATTGAGGAATATTAAAAATAACGGGAATTAAAAGTTATTACTGATTTATAAAAATAATCATCGTGCAATTTCCGAACGCAACTTATACATTCCAATCTGCGCTAATAATTAGATAAAAGATAGAAGATCGTTTCCGCTTGGCGATTTTCCTACTTATACCCATATATCTTGTCAAAAAGTTTTTAAATATTTTGAAAAAAATATCATATAAAATGACTGTACCAACCATGTAACCAGACCGTAAAAAATATGACTAAGATTATTTTTGTTATGAACGGAATGAATAACATGGAACGGAAAAACGATACGTCAGTGTCAAATTGAATTGACACTATGTTTTTTACTATTTGTTTGTGTTCATGTTCATCCGGCATTATGTTAGATACAAGTTATATTTCTGCGATTTTGTGAATTCTTTACGACTTGGCTTAACCTAGACTATGGCATTTAATTCTGGGTAACAATTTTCAAGTGGTTTGGACTTTGTCAACTGTTAAAATGCGTTGTGTTAATTGTCAATAATTACGCATTGCTCGATTATGAAAACATCGTTTGTCGGAAGAATGGGGTCAAATTGTTGAAAGAGTCCAAAGATGGGTGTTTTAGCGCGATGTAAGTATATATATGCAAAATAATTTGTTGAATTTCGTGAACACATAAGTCAAACCACACATAAAGGGAGTGAGCAAAAATATAATCTTATCATGCTAACAAAATAAAAAACAAGTTTTAAATAAATAAGTATGTTGTTTTATTTATCCAACCTCTAGTTAAATGAAGAAAGAAACACATCAAATGTGCTTTTATAGAATGTTCCAAGAGCTAAAAAGCTGACTCCTTACCCTCTATAATCATGCAAAAATATTCAATTTTGTCTGGCTAAAGCAGGTGTAGAACCGATAATGTATAGGATCGGAATAAAAATCTCTATCAATCATACCTTATTAATAGAGATTTTTATTCCGATTCAGCACCATTTTGATAGGCCATGAGTGGATGCCCTAGAAGGACATAGGGACACTAACCTAGCATAAAATTTACATTAGTGTCCGTTGATTTGGAAGTTCATATTTTTTTGTAGATAATGCTCATAAATAGAAAGCTTTTTACAAATTTTCAACAAGCGGAGATTCACGGTTTACGAGACATAATTCTTTAAAATTTCCATACAAATTGGAAAATAGTACGCCATTTGCAAATTTTTAGGTTGGTTAAATTGTCATGGTTGACGTCAAAGTTGCCATTTCATGTTCCGTTGACGGTAAAAGAGTATTTTATTCAATTTTATGTCGTGTTTTTACATAAATATAATTTTATTTTTACATGTTCACATACTTTTCGTGTGTACTAAATGTGCACAATAATTGAGCAACAATTATTGTTCCACATAGTGTAAAAAGTCTTTTTACCCATCTTTTCATCAAAAACTGCTTTGTTATTAACAAAGCAGTTTTTGATGAAAAGATGGGTAAAAAGTCAATGAAATTGCATTATGCAACTAGCATAATGCAATTTCATTGACTTTTTACACTATGTGGAACGGAACGTGAAGCAACGCGATGCTATCTGTCAGCCGTCAACGTTAGTCATCCTTTGTTGCCCTTGCTGTTTTGTTACTTTTTATAAACCATTCAGAAGTAGGAGTTCCGCGAAGCGGGCTCTGTCTACCGGGCTTCCCTCGACTGCACAATGTTGAGCAGCTATAAAACGTTTTGAGGTTAGGTTACTATAATTAGATTTTCTCAAGAACGTTGGGTCGCCTTTACATGGGATTGGTGCCAGGACATAGGTGGCACCTTCCCCCTCCCTCCTCCTGTCAAACAATACTCATTTTTTACCCCTTTTTCTAACTCAAAACGATATTCTAACCTCAAAACTTTAACCATGGATATCTCCATAACCATGGGGCTCCGCGGGGTGGAGGTGGAGCAGAGGCTAACCCCTGCCCCCTTCCCCCTCCCCCGTCTCGCCCCGCCCCATAAATCGACGGGCTATAAATGTAAATTTCAACCCAGAGCTCACATCGCTCGCTTTTAACAAAAAAAAACATTATTTTTTGTGTAAAAAAATCAATGTAATTGCATTATACAGCAACAATTATTGTGCACATTTAGTACACACCAGAAGTATGTGAATATGTAAAAATAAAATTACATTTATGAAAAACACATGACATAAAATTGAATAAAATACACTTCTAACGTCAACGGAACGTGAAATGTCAACTTTGACGTCTACCATGACAGTTTATCCAACCTAAAAATTTGCAAATGGCATGCTATTTTCCAATTTGTATTGAAACTTTAAAGTATTATATCTCGTAAACCGTGACTCTCCGCATATTGAAAATTTGTGACAAGCTTTTTATTTATGAGTACTATCTATAGAAAAGATATGAACTTCCAAAGCAACAGACTATAATGGAAATTTTATCCAAAGCGTGGCTCCGTCGACGTGGCCTCCCTTGACTGTGCAATGTTAAGCGGTTATAAAACGTTTTGAGGTTAGGTTACTATAATAATTTATTTTTCTCAAGAACAGTGCGTTGCCTTTACATGGGAGTGGTGCCAGGGCACAGGGGCACCTCCTCCCTCCCTCCTACTACCAAACGATTTTAAATTTTTACTCTTTTTCGCTATTCTAACCTCAAAACTTTAACCATGAATATGACCATAACCAAGGGGCTCCGCGAGGTGGGGTTGGTACAGAGGGTACCCCCTTTTCCCCCTTTCCTCCTGAACCCCATCCCAATCCATAAATCGACAGACTCTAATGCAAATTTTAATTATGTGTTTTTTGTGAAAACATTAGGCCTACCTACATAAACTTGAGTTTTTTTTATAATAAACGTATCTTTCGGTGCAAGAATTTACTTACAATAGGTATACAGTTACATTAGGCAAAGATAAATATTAATCTTATTGAATGACTGACCTAGTGTAAGCGTATTCGGGTATGAAAGTAAGACGACACTCCGCGCGAGCTTCTGAAACATCACACAGCTACAGCACCAAAATGGCGCTATATTCGTGTGAGATTACGAGTGTGTGATAAAGACGGCAAAACTGATTTAGGTTCACACCATAGACAAGAGTGTTAAAAAAAAACCTAAAAATTAAAATACACTTTCATTCTCTACTTCTTAGAATACTAGAAAACACTAGAAAATATTTTTTTTCGCTTACGTAGGTCCCTACTAGCAGGTTTTCATTATTTCGTTGAAGAACCCTAATCGATTCTGTTTGTAAAATTTATAGGTGTTTTAATGTCATCACTGTAGCAATATTGTATTGAGCTATGTCTGTTATAACCATCTATGTAGCTCAAAGAGTGGTACGAATGAGCTAAGTGAAGATTCAATATTTAAAGTAAGCTCGCCATTGTTTTGGTAACCTAACAATAAATATTATTTCGAGTCATTCAACATTTGACCACAAAATACTAAATTTCTTATATTATTTGAAGCGTTTCATGAATACAAATTAATTTTACATGCCACTGCTCAGGGAGCAGGGATAAATAATAATGTTTAGCTTGAGGTGTCTATTTTATTATCATAACTTTTCTTCTAAATCTTGAATAAATCCTAGGCGCGTTAAAATTGAGATGAGAAACATGGTATACATTTACCGTGAAATCACAAGGGCAGTCATTTTTCACTTCACAAACTCAAATAACTTAATATTTAAAATGGCTTACCTGTTTCATTCCATAATATTATTCTGCTGTGTTGAATGATGGATGACATTACACTTCCACTACGAACAGATCAAATTGTATTAAGGTTATAGGCTTTTTTAATCATGACGTACGCTAAAAGTTATACAGTTGATATGTAATGTACTAAAGAAGTTTTTAGTGGCAAAGTATTCATATCCGACTCTTTCCTACCACCTGTAGTGATTACCAACCCAATATTACAACAGTGATATCGGTTAAAGTAGTAGCAGACGATGAATAAACGCTTTTGTGCAGTAGATTTAGTATCTTGTAACACCGTACTATCGGCTTTCTATATCTCTTACCTGTAAAACTGTGGGCCTCTTTCGTGGTTATAACTGAGTTAGAGCATGCTTTAACATAGTTGTACAGGTATGCGTTAACACTTTTATATAAAAATGGAACTGATATAAGAGTCTTTTATAGGTTTTTTTAACGCTTTGGTGTTAGTTGGGTGGCGTACCTGATACATACAATATCGTCAAGATATTCGTTGAGAGTTGTACAGGTTTACGCCCCAACCTCGACACACCCCGACGACGAAATAGAGACCATGTATGAGGATATATCTAGAGCCATACATGGTCATCAAACTCACTTCACCGTGGTCATGGGGGACTTCAACGCAAAACTGGGCAAACGAGACGGTGACGAGCTGCGAGTGGGGCAATTTGGATTTGGACGTCGGAACCACCGGGGATACTTACTGGCTAGTTTTATGGAGAAGTAGGGCCTCTATATGATGAACTCCTTCTTCAGAAAGCGTGAGCACAGGAAGTGGACCTGGCAGAGCCCAGACGGTGTAAATAAGAATGAGATTGACTTCATCATGTCGACGAATAAGCAAATATTCAAGAAAGGTCTCGACTGATGAGGTCTACGCTCCGTCCAGCACAGATCCAGATCCATAACTGCGAGAGCTTTCAGCTTGAACTTCAGGATCGTTTCGAGTACCTGGGGAGCTCCGTGGACGATTGCAACGATGGGTTCGTGGAAACTGTCCATACGGTCGGGTCTAAGTTTTTCAAGACTCGCCGTACAGATAGGAACAAGAGGCTCTCAGATCCTACTTTGAAGCTCATGAAAGAGAGGCGGGATATGATTCTGCAGTCTTCAGAAGATGCGTGCAGATACCGGCTAGCTTAATAGACGGATCTCCAAGTCCTTGAAAGCCGACCTCCGCCGCTTTAATACTGAAAAGATTAGAGATGTGATAGACCGGAATAAGGGCTCCAGGGTCTTTGCTAGAGATCTGTCTATTGGGCAGAACCAGCTCACGACACTGAAGACCGCTGATGGCAGAACCATATCCGCCAAATCGAAGCTTCTGAGAGAGATCGAGACGTTCTGCGGACAGTTATACACGTCAATGACTAAACCCGATATGAATCTTGCTAACGACCCAAGAGCTAGATTGACCCGACACTATATCGAGGACATCCCGGACGTCAGCTTGTATGAGATTAGGATGGCTCTGAAGCAGTTTAAAAACAACAAGGCGTCAGGTGAGGACGGAATTACGGCCGAACTCCTGAAGGCTGGTGGAAGACCGGTCCTTAAGGCCCTTCAGGAACTGTTCAATTCCGTCATACTCGAGGGGAGAACGCCACAGGGCGACAATGCCCTGCTTAAGAACTATAGGCCCATCTCACTTCTAAGCCATGTCTACAAGCTGTTTTCCAGAGTCAGCACGAACCGTCTCGCACGCAGGTTTGACGACTTCCAGCCTCCCGAACAAGCTGGATTCCAAAAAGGCTTCAGCACCGTAGACCACATACATACGCTCCGTCAGGTTATACAGAAGACCGAAGAGTATAATCTGCGCCTCTGCTTAGCGTTTGTGGACTAAGAGAAAGCCTTTGATTCGATCGAGACTTGGGCTGTGCTGCAGTCTCTCCAACGGTGCCTGATCGACTATCGGTACATCGAGGTGCTGAAAGGTTTGTATCAGCCAATGGCTTCATAGCCACGAGGCTTGACCAAAACCTCAGGAGGCTCTCGTTAGGCAGCTGGATCAAGGGCTTGGATCAAGGGCTACTATTTTTATATTTTTAATTTTTTTTTATGTTTTATTGAAATATTTAAAAATGTAATGTATGTGTAAAATAAAACCGAGAATAATAATTATTATTTATTTTCTTACCACAAATTACAGGAAACGTTGTCTTATAGTCTACAGATACAATTTCATAATTAATTTGTGGAAGACTGGTGCCTAAACCAGGTTCTTTAGAAAACCTGTATGTCAGGTCACCAGGCCTCCTTAACAACTTTTACAGTATAATTTTTGTACTGGAGACAATAAGATTTGCATAAAGTATTCAAACAAAAATCTCTTACATTATTCGTAATATTGTTCATAAAATTCGATTTACCAAAATAAAAATTACAGTGATATCAAATTATTTTATAAAGAAACATGCAAGGGAAAAAACCAGCATATGTTACCTATTAATAAAGAAAAGATACCACAAAGTGCAGGAAATAAGGACAACGGTGAAACCCCGAAACAGCAAGTTGAACGAAACTCACACACACACGCTCGGGCCGAATGGTCAAGAAACCCGTGCGCTTTTTGCTCAACTAGCAAAGTAGTTTAAGTATATTGCAATTGTAAGAAAACCTTGTACAATTCACTAATTACAGCGCCAAAGTCAAGTAAAGAGCATACAGATTTATAGACATGTGTCAATCACTACATAAAAAGTACATCTCAATAGCCCAAGCCCAGGTTGCAGCTGGACAACAAATAGAAAAAAATTAGAATAGAATTTTTGGATGATTCTTATCATTATCGCAGTTATATTGGGAATCATGCTTTGTTACGCAATAAAAAGGGGGTGCATGAGCCAACAGAGGAGTTCGTTAAGACAAGAGGGTATGATACTGAAGGGGACAGCGGCAGTGCCCGTAAATCCGAGAAATCCGGAAACCGTTGAAGGTAAACGCGTAAACAATGTGCGAAAAAGTGAATTGTGCAAGAATTATCCAGGTTATTTTGTGTGTGTTATTCAAAAAGCTCGTTCGCTGATGTTACAAGTGAACAATGTATTTTTTATTGGAAATTTGTTCTATTACATCAGTATCTTGTATGGTATCTTGTATTACGGCTAAGTGTACGGTATTGTAATTATTTGTATTTATTAGATTGGCGCTGTCATAACGGAAGCTGCCACTACCTAGTGGTGTTTTTAATTATTGCAGAGCGGACGTTATGCCAGCTACACTTAGAGATTTGATGCTTATGTATTTCTTTTAAAATGGACCGGTAGCTGAAGAAACCGTAAATGTATTGGTTAAGATAGTGTGTAAGGAACATTATGCGACATACTGTATTGTGTAAGTGACAAACGCACAATTGTATCCCAATGTATTTCAAAATTTTTAATTGTGATCAATGCAAAAATTTATGGAGAAAAAAGGGGTGTGATGTAGCGACCCTAGCAATGCGATTTGCTGAATTGCATTTATGATATTGTAAAGGAATACAGAGAGCCAGTAGGCTAGTCGTTTACATACCACCGTTCAGCCACGTCCTATTTTACTATAACAATATAACCTGGTAATTGTAAACATTATTAAACTTTTGTCGTATTCAGTACAAACCTTAAGTGCATATCATTAATTCTGGACCGTAACCCTAACACGCACAACAATTATCTAATTTATTTATTTAATAACTAGCTTTTACCCGCGACTTCGTACGCGCAGATCCCGTTTTTTCCCGTTCCCGTAAAAAATTCGGATAATCCTCTCTTAGTACTCTCCTACACTCCTCAAGGGACCTACATGCCAAATTTCAGCTTCCTACGACGAATTTTATAGGATTACAATTTTACCGGTTTCATAGAATCGATCTTTGTAAGAATAATCGATTTTTTAAATAGATATTTAGTAGGTACTGAATGAGGAGACTGATTGAATAATAGAAACACGGGTCGATCGACCCGTAGGTATGTTAAAATAGTCACCCATCCTAAGACCGACCTCCGCAAGTGTTGCTTAACCTCGAAGATCGATCCGTGCGGCTGATATAGTTTAGCCGTGCGGTTTTTATATACCAAGGCACGGTGCAATCTCGGTATGTTAAAATAGTCACCCACCTACAGACCAACCTCGGCAAGCGTTTTTTTTTTTTTTCTTAACGGGGGGAACTCCTCATGGATGTCCTCCACCCTGGGGCGGGCAGAGGGGTCTGTCAGACTCTTACTGACTAAAACCTTCCCGGTGTTCCGTCTTTCACCTACGCCGGGGATCGTGGGATCTTATGCGACTTCCGTAATCCCCGGCTGGTGCCGGCCCGCCTCTGTGGGCCACCTCGGGTCAGCGGGGGGAGTGAGGTGTTTAACTCCCCCCGCGACGTCAAAGAGGGGCGCACGGGAACACCACGCGCCACCACCTCGGGTCCGGATGAATGGGGGACGACGGACATCCCCAAGTCCGTCGCCCCTGGACCCAGTTAGGGGGGCCGGAAGAGGGCAGCGTATGCCCTCCTCCGACGCCCGGTGCGCCTGTTGCGGGCCGGGAGAGAGGTCGAGATCTCCCTTTCCCTTTCCGCAGCCTCCTTCTGTGCGATGACTATTTCACAGAAGGAGACCACCGCGTCCCAGGACTCCTCGCCGTCAACCATAGCACGGACTACGGCTGGCAGCGAGAGGTCACTGCCTACCACAGAAATGAGGGCACGACGCGGCTCTTCCCAAGCGGCACACTCTGCCAGCGTATGCCGCGCCGTGTCCTCCCGACAGTCGACGCAGTGGTGACACCGAGCGTCCGGCTCCCTGCCTATGCGACACAGAAACCTCCCGAAGTAGCCATGCCCCGAGAGGACCTGCGTCACACGAAATGACAGGGAGCCGTGCCTTCTCCCGAGCCACAGGTCGAGCACTGGCCGGATGGCCTCGATAGTGACGAGGCCGGCGGAAGGGCGTGAGAGCCTGTCCCGCCATTTCGCCACCAGGACCTCGCGCAGCTGCGACCGACACAGCTCAATGTGCCGCTGCATCAGTCGCTCGCCGCGCGCCCGCGCGCCCTCACGCCACCGATGCAGTGACGCGAGGACTTTTGCCTCCAGATCCTAGGGCGGAGATCCGGCCAGTACGCAAGCCGCCTCGTAGGAGATCGTGCGATAACCCCTGATGACTCTGACGGCCATCACCCTCTGCGGCTTCCGCAGAACGGTGATGGTGCTGGCCGTCAGGTCAGCCGCCCAAATCGGGGCCCCATACAGGGCCATCGATCGCACGATCCCTACGTACAACCTCCTGCAGGCGGTGCCCGGGTTCTCCAGATTGGGAAGCAGCGTTGACAGCGCCCCAGCGGCGCCCAGCATCTTGGGCGCCAGCCTCCGGAAGTGGGGGCCGAAATCCCACCGGCTGTCGAGCACCAATCCCAGGTAAATCATGGTGGACTCGACAGCGATACGGGCCCCCCCCAACAACTATAGCTTAACCTTGAAGATCGACCCGTGCGACTGTTATAGTTTAAAGCCACCTCGAAGATCCGTACACCACTAATGTAAGTAACAGTTTACCTATAATGATGCAGTTCACAACTGTCCAAGTAGGTAGACTCGAAAAGTGGAAACCCAAATCGAAATTCGAATAATGATCGATGTTTTTATTTATTTATTAAAACTTGATGCACTAGTAATATCACTGTACAAAGGCGGACTTAATGCCTTAGGCATTTTCTACCAGTCAACAAATAACTCAACAATATGGTTTGCTGTTCTTTTCACACATTTGTTACTACTACTTTTCTCAATAGATGACATTGCAAGTACCTATCTGGAGTCTCAATGAAAACTACCTAGTTTAGTGCTCGATGAAGTTTATTCCTAAACTTAAAAATTCAATATCTTTTGATTTTGTCGATCTATTTTGATTAAATAAACGCTAAATGTTACTCAAGTTACCGCTTAATATTGTTAAGTACCTAGATTTGGAATTCAATCGTTGGTTTATGCGTGATGCTCTCACAAACGTGCAGACAAACAGACAAAAATTTCAAAAATTTCATTTTTGTGTTTTATTTATTTTTTTACTATTGATAGGCACGCGTTTGACCACAATCTCACCTGATGGTAAGCGATGATGTGGTCGAAGATGGAGCACGCTTGCCTAGAAGTAACCTATGTTTTATATCTTTTTCATAACGTTTCTATGTAATTTTTATGCAAAAATATTCAATGGACAGACACAGCAAGTCTACGATTTTATTATATGTATAGATTGTGTACTTGCACACATTTATTAAGAAGAAGGAAACAGAAAAAAAAAGGTTCAAAGGTGATGCAGATTTCTATATAAATCTCTTCTAACATACCTGCAAAAAGAGAGTAGAGCAACAAGAGATGTAGACATTGTGTGTAAATATTGTAAGTAGTCGTCAACCTTAGTACCTAATTCAGCAATTTTAACTTGTATACAGATAAGGCAGTTGCTGATAAAAAAGGATGCCAGGAGTCATGGCACGGTTGCTGCGCGGACGGCGTTACAGCGGCCAGAGGGCCAGGCGGTGCCGGGTGTCCGGCTGTATGTGGCTGCCACCGGCTCGGATCTGTCAACGAACAGTGCAACGAGGAAGGCCAGTGTGCGTGCAGGTCCGGCGTTGGCGGCCAGAAGTGTGACCGATGCGAGCCTGGATACTGGGGACTTCCCAGGATTGGTACTGGACATACTGGTTGTATACGTGAGTATGACAGGATTTAGAAATATGTTAATTATCATGTGTTGTGTCTTTTATGGGGTAATTTAAGTCAGTTGCGTGACTAGACAATAAGAGTCGTTCCGCGGTTGGAATCGCCACTAACCAGCAGTTTTGACTTTTTACATCAGTAGCTTAATTAAAACTTAAGTGAGTAAGGTTTTTTTTATTTTCTATTATTATTGTAGCTAACATAAAATAAGAAGTGTCTCGCACTCTTCTAGCTTGCGGTTGCTCGGCGTTCGGGTCGGTACGAGAGGACTGCGAGCAAATGACTGGGCGCTGTGTTTGCAGGCCGGGCATTCAAGGACAAAAGTGCACTGTCTGCTCCAACCATGAACATACCCTGGGCCCTAATGGATGTTTCGACCGTGAGTATACTGTTGATTATATGTCACCAACGTTTCTCGTGGAGGGAACTCCTTGGTTTATACCACAGGAATCTCGCCTTTGATGCTTACTCAGCAATAGTGTAGCCTTATAACAGTGAAAGAATTTTCGTAATTCGATCTGTAGTGCTATTCTGCAACGGCATTTTCATATCTCGACAGTGGAATCCGAAGTGAGTTTCAAATTAAGACCTTTATGTTGTGTGCAATAAAGCTCATTTTGTGAGTTTTGTCACTCAGGTGAAGCTCGATATCGAAATAGTTGTTTACAGAATAGACTAGCAGGTCTTCCAAACATAAACAAGTTTAGCTCTTTAGAAAGAACTGGTTTTTGTGCAGTGTCTACAGAAGGTTTCCCTTATTTTTTCAACAGCGGAGTCGACACAACTGCCAGCCACGAGCTGCGCACACATGACGTGCTACTTCGGCGCGCATTGCGTGGTACGCAGCGGGCTGGCAGCATGCGAGTGCGGCGTGGCGCCCTGTCCGGCCACCGACGGGCCCTCCGTGTGCGGCAGCGACGGCCGCACCTACCTGTCCACCTGCCACCTTCGCACGCACGCCTGCCGCACCCAGGCCGACGTGGTGGCGCAGGCCTTCGGACCCTGCAGCCCGGAGGCACCGCACGTGCGCCGAGGTAGCCGCGCCAGTAGATCCGACCGCTCGTTCCTCACACCGGAAAGTAGTGACCCGCATACCAACACGCCCCTGGAACACGACAGAACCTCGCTCGGACACTTCGAATACATCAAGCGAAGCCCCAACACATTGCAGTTCACTGACGCTTCCGTAGATACCAGTGATAGCGGCAAACCCGACAGCCCCGAACCCGAGCTGACGTGTATCGATGTACTCCCACCGATTGGATATCGCTAGATTTGTAAGCTAGATTTGTTGTAGACTTCATTTTCGTAGTAGAATACTTGATTTTATGAATATAATTGAGATTTAATATATTTCAAATGATAATTCGCAGAAAAAACATATACTCACTCTACTAGTGCCATAGAACATAAAGTCAAAGGGAACTGTGCTAAATATAGCAAAAATAATAGTCTAACGTTTATTGAAGACGTCGAACAAGATTTTGATTCTAATGAAGTTGAAGATTATTCAATGCATGAAGAATATTTAGAGCAGAAAAGCCGTGACAATATGTATGAAGTGCCCTTGTTTGATGGCCAAGCGAGAATTACGGCTCGCGTGAGGTTTCCGGCTAAGCGCTTCGATATTTGGGCTGAGGTCTCTGCCGTTTGCGGTACAGGCGCAATAGTGAGTGCTTCCGGTACGAGGGACCATTTATGGCTCGGATTTGTGGAAGATATAGCCGTGTTACGCTGGGACGCGGGGAGTGGGCCATTTGAATTGCATACAGGAAAGGTTCAAATTAAGGGCAAATACAAAGTGTCCGCTAGGAGATATAAGAAAGACGCTGTTTTGAAGCTTGCATCGTCAGTGGCAAGAGGTTCGGCACTGGGACGCATGAGCTCCTTGGACATCGACCCCTACATCTACATCGGTCATCCTCCGGACAACGTTACGAAGTTAGAACTTTTTTAATTCATTTACATAATTTTCAAATACGATTAAGATAATCACTTCGTACAATATCTTCGTGCAGATTGTCGGGTGCAGCAGGTATTCCCGGCTTCGTGGGCTGCATGCACCGGCTGCGCGTGAGTGGCCGCGACGTGATCCCGCCGTCCCGCGGACTGACCGTCACTTCAGTTGGACTTCGCTCTTGCACTCCATACAATTTAGCTCGGCTGGTATGTCCGTAACAACCAATCTAAAATAGTAAACTTGGGTTAGTTGTTTGTCGCATTTTATATTGCCCCAAATAGTTTAATGAAAGTGGACGGTGGTTATTGCAACATCAAGTTGCAATAACTCAGTGATAGTATTGTTTTTGTTTCAAATAATTTATATATTCAATTCCTCACATGTTGCATTGTACCTAAGTACTTGAATCTTGATATTTAATTAAGTCTGTTGTAAATAGATTTTAATAACTTTAACAGAATTTAAATCTAAATATAATATTTGAACTATTCCAACTGTACTGAAACTATTTCCTCAAACTATGCTATACCTTACAATGTGACATTCGTGTAACTGTAAATTCAAAAGGTTTCTAATACTGAAACATATTATCATCTTTAACGTAGTAATATCTAATTCTATGCATTTTATAATAAATTATCTCCTTTTATACAAGCTGCCATTTTAGTCGTCTTACAAAGGCGGTTCACTTAATTTACCCAACAAAAACTGCCTCTAGGTGTGATTATTTTTTTTAAATAAGTAATTAAGAAAATATTAGGTGCAATAAACTAAAAAAATGCTTTAAAATTAAGAAACACCTTGTTAATACTGTTTATGTATCAAAACAATGTCACCCCGCGCCGTCTTTGGAGCTCGGATGTTTCAAACAACGTCATCCGTCATAATAATGAATAATATTTTTTTTTTAATAATTCGTATGTTAATAAAATATACCTACTTAAATTTTTTGAATGAATTTATAGTAGTCATTAGATAGATGAAGTGGGCTGCTGTTGTAAGTCGACTAAAATAATACCGTATATATGTATATTACAGTTATTTAAAATATTCATGTTTTTCATTGCTTATACAAACAAGATAGGCATACAGGACATAAAGATGTCAGACGTCTTCCTACAGTTCAGTCAAATTAGGTTTAAACACTTCTATCAGTAGTCACCCCCCGCTGGGCCTCGCCCGGGTAGCCGGAGGTCTCGCCTAACGGGGACTGATTGCCGAGGTATTATGAAGTAGCAGCAATAGCGCTGGTCCTATTTTGTCAAGATATATCCATACAAGACGTGTAAGATCGTAGAAACTTGCAACGGAAGAAGACTATGTGGCAACTCAAAGAAGTGCCTGTGATTGTGGGCCATCGCGAGCTAGTAGCCCGTCGGCAGAGCTCCTGCTGGAGGCGAAGTAATAAGTTGCTATCTGTGAAAAAAGAAAGTTTTCTATATCTAAAAACATAAAACTATTTAATACCTGGTAACTCTTAATGATAACATAAGTTATCTTTTCGTTCAATAATATAAAATTTAGAATTACAGTTTTTGATTTTATTTATGCACATTTCTCTCACCCGAAGCCTTCAAACACAAACAAATAATAAGTTGTTTACCTATGAAATTGCTTTTGTCTGTAGTACTGGCTATTTCAAATCAAAATGAAACTTATCATTGTGCGTACAGCTAAGGAGTGGAATTCCCAGCCAGTCTGTGTTTCCTGATAGTCTATTCTGTAAATAACTATTTCGATATCGAGCTTCACCTGAGTGACAAAGCTCACAAAGTGATCTTTATTACACACAACATAAAGGTCTTATGTTTATGTGAATTTGATACTCACCTCGGATTCCGCTGTCGAGACACGAAAATGTTGTTACAGAATAGCACTACTGATAGCTACAACCTGGGAGTCTTTAAGTCCAGGGTGAATAGGTTACATCTAGGCAAGCGTGCTCCATCTTCGACCGCATTATCGCTAACCATCAGGTGAGATAGTGGTCAAACGTATTGTACCAGACGGGCATGATTGACTGGAACGGGGGTGTGTTTGGGGTAGGTCTATCCTTCTTCTATTCCTTCTATGTGAACTGTGACCACCCGACTGGATCCAGCCGCGCTGACGTCCTGTACCTGTATACTAAGGTTCCCGTACCACACGTGTAACGTTCTTCTTTCTTGCTATTTGCACTTGCTATCTTCGGGGTAGATTGGGGTTCGGGATGTTTGCTAACCAGCGATAAATTAAGATGCAGAATTTACTGTTAACACTGCAGCTAGCGGTTTAAGGGAAACTTTTCACGTACATACATACACAATGAATAAATAAGTAATTTATATATTACTTGTATTTATAACTAATATATCGATATATTCTATTAGCATTGGCTGTATGAATGTATTTCTGTCGTCTCCGGTTATGCACGCGCGGGGACAAAGTGACGTGGGAGCCAGTCGTATGACAGCTGTCAGAGAATGAAGACGCGTGTTTGAACTAGTGAGCCGATATTCGTGACATTATATAGGGCATAATAACGGGTATACCAGAAACCAAAGATGAGAACCCGTTACATTTGGTGTCATTGAAGCTGGGAGTTGCCATCGACGAGCGCGAAATAGTTAACGCAGAGCGTATCGGTATGGTGCACCGCAACTTTACCGCGACCAGCAGTGCGGATGAGGCGGCGCAGGCGCGGCCGCGTGCGCTCGCTGTGCAACTGTCATGCCGCGCCGCCCGCGATCAACTGATGCGAGCGGCACGCGTGCGCTGCGGCCTCACCACGGTGGACCTCGACTTGCCTGCGAGTCGGTTCTACGTTAACGAACGGCTAACGCCGATTAAGGCTGCTCTCTCGAGAAATGCTTAAAAACAGCGTGCAGATGAAGCAACTTTTCGTCGGCATTTACTGAAAAATTACATATGAAAAAAATAGGTAGTAATCTACATGATATGATAGATCATTTAGTTTAGACAGAATTCATGTATCGGTATCACACAATAAGAAAAAAAAAACACCAAATCAGTCCAAATCGTTGAGATGAAACCATTTTACTCCTTCATTTTTTAACAAAAGTTATAAAAAAGATATCTACTGCTTTTCAATACAAACGAAATTAATTTGGTTTTGTTACTTTTTTAAAATATGTATTATTTTTATTATAATAAATTAAAAATGCGGGTAGCGGAGTGGCGCGTAGAGGATTAGTTAGCACCGTTTATGTGCACAAGGTCATTGGCATGTATACAAGCCTTAACGGAAAATTGTTTTTTAATGTGCGTGAGGCTGGACAGAAGCATAAATTTAAATACGTGTGGACCAAAGACGGCCGCATATATGTAAGGAAAGAGGATGGGGTAGCTCCAGTTCAGTTTGATAGGTATATTATTTAGTTTAAAAATAATTTTTAAATTACATATTTGTTGTTACACACGTTACTACGTTTGTTTTTTACCTTTTTTGTGTCTGTTGTTGTATTTTTTGTTATTATTTGCTGTGTATTTTCTGGCTGCAGCTAGCCCAGCCTAAAGGGTGTATTATTTTCGTTGGCATTTTCCGTAGTGGCGTAAGTTTGATGGTACCCATCTTTCATCGTTATGAGTTGATATTATATTCTCTCGCATATAAAATTATTTATTTATCACAAGTATTCACCCCATTTTCCACATTTTATGTTCCTACAGTTACACTTCAAGATGACACACTATGCTTATATGTATTTAAGGACATTTTAGCCGCGGGTCTGCCTATTTTGACATTGTTTTGTATTTTTCACAGTGTTACATTGAAACTAAGTTGTTGTAATTATTACGAAAATCCATTAAATAATAGTTACCTCATTGCACGAAACTGTTTTCTGTGTGGCACTGTGCTGATTGGTAATACTGATATACTGTAATGCGCGTAAAGTATTTTAAAATTGGATCCAATTTTAAAATACTTTACGCTCTAACCATGATGATTTTGTCGCTGCAATGGAGCATCATGATGTCAGTATTTTGGCAACTAGTGGACGTCACGCGGTTTCACCCGCGTAGTTCCCGTTCCCGTGGGAGTACGGGGATAATATATAGCCTATGTTACTCCCTGATAATGTAGCTATCCAATGCCAAAAGAATTTTTCAAATCGGTCCAGTAGTTTCGGAGCCTATTCAATTCAAACAAACAAACAAATCTTTCCTCTTTATAATATTAGTGTAAATGTAGATGTAGATAAATGAGACCTGGCTTAGAACGGGTGAGGAGGGGCCCGTCATGCCCGGGTACCGGCTGCGGTACGTGCCGCCGCCGGTGAGCGTGCGTTGGGTTTTACATCAAGCGCGGAATCAAGGTGCGTACACATGCGCACCCGGTTGAGCCTTTTCATGAGTCAGTTGAATAAATGAGGCTAGTTCTGAGCACAAATGGTGTCAAAATTGCAATCGGTACTGCGTATAGACCTCCATGGATGGATGTTGATTTGTTTCTAGACGCGCTTACTAGTACTATAAATCTAACTTCTTGCACACACACTATTCTCTTGGGCGACTTTAATATTAACTGTCTTAATCAAACAGACACTAGAATGAACAAATTGAATATTTTTCTTTAAAGTCTCGACCTAAGTCAACTAGTGCACTCTGCTACTCATTGTACTTCCTCTAGCGAGACTCTTATAGACCTCGTGTGTACGGATGCTAGGGCGCACGACTTTGAGGTGGACTGGATCAGTGCGCTTGGTGCGCATGCTTTTACTGCAGCTGTTTTTCATTTTAAAAAGGAGAAGACACCGCCTGTTGTTGTAATTCGTAGAAATTTGAAAAACATAGCACTGGACAAGTTTAAGGAGGACCTGGTCTTGGTAGACTGGCTTGCGGCAGCTGCGTCAGGTGACGTAAATGTTATAGTGGATCAACTTAAATATAATATTACCACGCTTTTCGATTAACACGCCCCATGTATGATTAAAATTATTAAAGAAAGATCATATCCATGGATAACTGAGAACATCAAGTTTATGATGCGCCTCCGCAATCAGGCAAGCATTAAATGTAGAAACTTTGTGTCAGAAAGCAAAAAGCACTTTGAAAAAGTGGCTTATTTTAAACAAAACATTAATAGCAAGATACACCATCCCAAAATTCTTTAGAAAAATTGAAAGTCAACCTTATTACCCTTTGATAGTGTGCCTGAATTACACTCCCATTTTAATGACCCTGATGAGATAAATTCCCATTTCTTGAATATTCCTGGTGATAGTGCGGCACCAGCATCATGTTTGGCTTTCTTTGTGTCGCATAGATTTAATCAAGGTATTTTTTCTATAAATGAAGTAGACCAATCAGAAATTATCAAATTTTTAACAAAATGTAAATCAAATGCGTAGGGTTTTGACCACCCCGGCCACCGTAGGCGCGGACCTGCGGACGGCGAGCATTGGGAGACTCGCTGTCCGATCAGAACCAGGCCCGGGTCGACGGCGCGCTGTGTTCCACGCGCACCTCAAAGAGCTGTCAGCATGAAAGACGGGGCTCGCTAGGGCCAATGCCTGCCGGGGTTGCGGGATTTATTCGAAAGAGTCACCGCGGCTCTGGAACGCAAAGGGCACTAGGAGGAACACGGATGGGTTTTAGTTAGTACGAGTCTGACACTCCCTCCTGCTTCACCCAGAGCGGGAGGAGTCATTTGATGATTTCCCATCTGTAGTGTATGTATATACTTATGATTGGTTTCGAGCGCGTATGTCACAACGTACGGACTGGGTGAGAGGCAGTCTGTGTTAAACCGTCAGTCAGGCAGCACGTGGTGGTGCGTAGGCGAGCCAAATACCTACTATTAGTGATACGATGCGTGGACACTACATATGGCGACGAGGACAAAAAAATAATTAAGACTGTAAGTAAAGTGACTTTATAAAAAAAAAGAAAATGTGACTGGCGAAGTGGCAAGATAATTTACTTATGCTACATGAATGTTACTTATTCAAACTAAGAAAACATGCGACATTTTCATTTACATTTCTCAGCAATTATAATTACCTTCACAGTTTAAACCAATAGTTTACTTTAACTAACAAATAGATACCCATTATGATTCAAAATTATAAAACTTTATACCTACTTAACGGTGGTGACTATTGCTTAACTTATGAAAAAGTTATTACATTTTAATGTTCAGCTACACTAATAACATTTTAAGGAATGTTCTTCGTTGTTTAGTAACTCGCACTAAAGTAATAATGGACTATAGAATAACCATAATGGTATTGAAGAGCAAATGTTAAACTGTGTTTGTTTATTTACACCTACGTAAGTTATAAATTACGGCAAACAATAATATAATGTCGGTTTTACCCTACCCAGTGATCTTGTAATTATTATTATATTCATAGGTATTGCTAAATTGTTGAAGTACCTACATGTGCCATAATGAACAAAGTGATTAGTGGATATTTCAATAATTATGAAAAACAATCACCACCACATCTTAAAAACGTGGTCAGAGACGTGGAGTATTTTTAATGATTTTGTTATTTTGAACCATTATATTATGCTTGGCATTATCGGAAGGATAGGTTGCAGTATTATTTAAGTACTGTGGTATTTATTGGTGGTTATTTAGGACAAGTTCAAAAACAATGATTGACCGTCTGGACGTTACCTGATTAAATGGATTCATAAGTACCAGGAGGCGAGCAACATGTCAAAATATTTCCGCGCTAGATATATGAGCGGTAAGGATTCAAAATAACCAAAACAACAGAAAAATGTGGAAGTTTTTCCCAGGCAGGATTAATGAGCGCTAAAGATTCATTATGTACCAGGAGACAAGAAACATGACGAATTGAAAATTGTGAGCAGTTAAAATTCTAAAGCACCAGGTGATCAGGGGGGCTACTCTATAACGAAATCCGTAGTTTCGGGCTTAGTTGCGGGCGGGCATTTTCTACTTCGTATCAACTAACCACTGAGAACTAATGATAACACGATTTGACAGTTACTGTGAAATCGTGTTGTCATTCATTCTCAGTTCGGTTTCGAGACTAATCGTAAGTCTGTAGGTGATACGGAGTAGAATACGCCCGCCCGCAACTAAGCCCGAAACTACGGATTTCGTTAGAGAGTAGCCCCCCAGATACATTTAGAAGTATTTTCGGGGCTGGAATAATGAGCGCTACAGATTCACAAGTACCAGGAGAACAGAACGATGTTAATGTATTTTTAGGCTAAAATATTTTATGTTTTATTTTTAACAGTCAAACAGAAATATCTATATCGATGTTTTTTCCGGGCTGGAATTGTAAATGCTATAGATTCACAAGTAACAGGAGGCTAGAAACATGTGAAAGTATTTTTTTGGCCGAAATTGTGAGTGCTAAAGATGCACAAGTACCAGGAGATCATAAACATGTCGAAATATTTCCGGCGCTGGAAACATGAGCGGCTAGGATTCAAAGGTACCAGGAGACCAAAAACAAGTCGAAGTATTTTCGTGGCTAGGATTGTGTATGCTAAAGTTTCACAATTACCAGGAAGCCTAAAACATGTCAAAATATTTCCGCGCTAGATATATCAGCGGTAAGGATTCAAAATTACAAAAACAACACAAAAATGTGGAAGTGTTTTCGTTGCTGGAATAATGAGCGCTACAGATTCACAAGTACCAGGAGACCAGAAAAATGTTTTAATGTTTCCGGCGCTGGAATTTTGAGTGGTTAGGATTCAAAATAGAAGAAGGAAAACAGAAACATATACCGGTATTTCCGGGCTGTAATTATGAGCGTTAAAGATTCACAAGTACCAACAACGATACCAGAAACATGTCAAAGTATTTTCGAAGCTGGAATTGTGAGTGGTTAGCATTTAAAAATACCAGGAGAACCGAAACATATCGAAATTTTTTGTGTTGGAGTTATGAGCGCTAAAGTTTATATATGCGCGATATATATTATGTGCGATTCCCAAATAAACAGTTTTTTTTTCTTTCTTTTCTATCTTTAAAACCAGAAACATGTCAAAGTAGTTCCGGAGCTGAAAATAAAGACTCACAAACTATGAGAAACGATGAATTTCCGAGAATGAGAATATGGGACAAAGAATTTGCGCGCCACCTCTAAAGTCTACGCAGACGAAGTCGCGGGCGAAGTGCTAGTGATATAATAATACTGATTTATTATGACGTTGTAGCAGTGATCGAGTGGTAATAGCTTCGACTTACGAGTTGTAGGTCACGGGTTCAAACCCAGCCAGGCACATTACTTTGTGTAATTTATTTCATCACCACTGCTCTCAAAACGGTGAAGGAAAACATCGTGAGGAAACCGGCATGTCCTAGAATAAAAATTCGAAGACATGTGACATTCACCAACCCGCATTGGGCCCGCGTGGTGAATTACGGCCCATTCCCTCTCCTAGAGAGGAGGCCTGAGTCCCAACAGTGGGAACATTATAAGGCCGACTATGCTATGCTATATGACGTTGGAGCAGCATTGCTGGTCATTAAATTGACGCCGTTTGACTATGTTCAGAGGATCCTCAACAGCATTATTGGTCATTAAATTGACAAGTCATCATTGAATGACAGTAATTACAGTAGAACATACCTACTGGTCATTAAATTGACAAGTCATCATTGAATAACAGTAATTACAGTAGAATATACTTACTGGTCATTAAATTGACAAGTCATCATTGAATGACAGTCATTACAGTAGAACATACCTACTGGTCATTACATTGACAAGTCATCATTGAATGACAGTAATTACAGTAGAATATACCTACTGGTCATTAAATTGACAAGTCATCATTGAAAGACAGTAATTGCAGTAGAATATACCTACTGGTCATTAAATTGACAAGTCATCATTGAATGACAGTAATTACAGTAGAATATACCTACTGGTCATTAAATTGACAAGTCATCATTGAAAGACAGTAATTACAGTAGAATATACCTTCTGATCAGAAGCCAGTAAATCTGACTCCAGTCTTACCATGAAGTACCGTGTTACCCAGTTAATGGGTTGTGGAGGTTTGGTAGGCAGCCGCTCCACGTAAAATACTGGTATTCAGCTAAATCCGGCTTGACTGGAAGCCGATCCCAATGTAGTTGGGAAAAGGCTAGGCAGATGATGATGATACCTTCTGGTCATTAAATTGACAAATTTGATTGTGAGGGGGAACCTTCATCAGTAGGAACGAGATAAAAACGCTGGACGCAGGAACTCTTGATCTACCTGGAAGCTGTTGGCATCAAGGGTAGTGACAAGAAACGGGCTTTGCTGCTACATTTTGTGGACTAGAATTGCTAAAAATGTCTATACTAATATTATAAAGCTGAAGAGTTTGTTTGTTTTGTTTGAACGCGTTAATCTCAGGAACTACTGGTTCGAATTGAAAAACTAGTTTAGTGTTGGACAGCCTATTTATAGGGGAAGACTATAGGATCTAACACCATGCTACGACCAATAGTAGCAAAGCATTAATGGATAATCTGACGAAGACGAGGTTGCTCGCATCAGCTAGTTTAATAATATACCAGATACAAATATCACCAGCTGATGGAGTGGATGTCTTTGGAGTGGCTATCACCAAACTCCACGCATACTTTATACCTAAACAAATTAAGTATTAAGAACGTCACTCTTTTTGATTGATCAAACAAGGGGCAAATGAAAAGTTTCAAAAATTTCTTAGTACGGCTTAGACAATAAACAGACAGACGTCAGTTCAAACAGAGTCAAAAGACATACAATATGTGTTCAACATCGACGATGACAGTTTATTAGATTGGTCGAATGAAGGTTAAAAGGTTATGTTAGTAAACTCTGCGTGTAGGTAAATCCAACTTTATTCACACACAAAACCTGGGGAAATATGAAACAAAACAAGGTAACCAAACATTCAGTTGCAATAAGACTTTTATGGTTATTAAAGTAAGAAACCCCAAGGGGTTCTTCCTAATGCTCCTGTTAGGTCAAGACCTAACAGGACCATTTGACGCAAATATAAAAATAGCAGATAGATCCGAAAATGCAACTTTTTTACTTTTTTTGCATCTCTGATGGAACTAGAGATCCTCTTGGGAAAGAAATTGCCATGGCTATAGTTATAATGGGTGTACTTAAAATCGGATTACAAATTGACTAAATGGAAACTAAGACAGTTTCCGAAATCCAGTGATGTTTTAGTGGAAGCACCAATCGATGAGAAAGTACAACCAGCATCATAGGAAGAAAAGTTGAAAAAATATATAATAAAAGAACGGTTACCAGTAACTCATCTCAAGACCATAATGTACCTACCATATTCTGACAAATACATGATTATGGTTGGAGTAAGATTTAAGGAGTGTAATTCCCTGCCAGAGTCTGTGTTTCCTGATAGTTGCAAACTAGGAGTCTTTAAGTCAAGAGTGATTAGGCTACTTCTAAGCAAGCGTGCTCCATCTTCAACCACATCATCACTTACCACCAGGTGAGATATTGGTGCCTATCAATAAAAAAGCGAGTACTTAAAGAGCTTCCCATTGGTGGTAATAGTTTCAACATTTTATTCAGTACGAACTTAAAGAATGAGATATTGCATGGCAAGGTTGCCATAAGGTCATGTTCCGACTTAGATGTGTTTAGTGAAAAATTGGATAAGCTTTTATATTAACGTGTCGGTGACAGTTTTCTTACATAACAAGTTATTAAATTCAGTTCGTAAATTCGATAGTAAACGATTATAAACAGTAACTTGATATTAATGACATTGATTAAAGCTGTAGGGATACAGAGAATTTTGAGCTATTACAATTTCTAAATAGATTTTTCACTACCGGGTTGCTTACTGTAGATGTAAGTTAATGTAAGTAAGATTTAAAATAATATTGATTGATTCAAACTGTTCGGTGCAGTTATGACCATGATGCTCGTAGATTGACGTAGAGTAATTCGTGAACGTAGCCCCTTCACATGAACGTTAGACACAAACATTGACAGGCCTTGGTTCTCTTCTCTTCGTAAACTCTGATGTGCATAACTTACCGGTTGGTATGTTTTAAAATCTCATTGTCGGAAAGATGCCCAAGGCCAAGTATATGAATAATTGTCTTTGTGAAGTTATGAAATAGATGACGAGTAAGCATCAAATTAGTTTGTGTGAACAGGTTCTTAGTTCTGTGGGTCGGCGGGCGTACCAGGGTATCGTAGCAGTATCACAGAGTGATATAGACGAGGAAGACTGTATCAGGGTGTCGTTGCTATTGGTGGTACAAATAGTTTACTCGGTATTCTTCCCATGAGGAAGTGCGAGTATAGGAATTGTGTTTTGCTGAGCTATGAGATAGATGTTGACTGTGAATAAGATAGATAGATAGATACGTAGTCTTTGATTTTCTTTGTTAAAATCAATATGAGTTTTATGACTTCATTGGTGCATGGACTTGGTAATCACGAATACTAGTGAATCACGAATCAAACCTAAAGGATTGATTACAGCCAGTTTAGAACTGTCGAATGGCTAAAACACTGAACGAAAAGTCAGTTAACTGAAGATTTGGAATAGCTCTGTGTGTAAAAGTTTGTAGATAATTGCCGTAGAGATTAACGATAGCAAATTTCTGGGGGGATATTGAAGTATGTAATGATGAAACAGGACAAATGATGAAAAAGAAATGTCGTACATTTATAGAAATTGAAGGTCAGTGGAAAGTTTTTAATGATTAAAAAACTAAGGAATTGAATCAAAAAGAAACATCTGCTTCAAAAATAAGATTGATTAATTATGACTATATTAAAAAGAGAAAAGGGAAGAAAGATAGAGATAATAACAATATCAAGGCATATAACATTGAATATAAGAAAGAAAATCAAAACAATTATCTCACATGTGATCATTGAAAAAATATTATTGGTATATAATTACAATATAGTATAATCGGGTCGCTAACCGAAAAAAAAATAATAACAAAGGAGTAAAATACCTCTAGTGTCATGTACAGTGTTTGGAAGGAAATAAATACTTAGTAATAAATACATACATATATTATTTATAAGTACCTAGATCCATAAAAAACCTACTACAGGAAGTATTTATACAAAAATAAAAATAAGGAAGGGATGTAGTGTATGTATATACTTATGATTGGTTTCGAGCGCGTACGTTACAACGTACGGACTGGGTGAGAGGCAGTCTGTGTTAAACCGTCAGTCAGGCAGCACGTGGTGGTGCGTAGGCGAGCCAAATACCTACTATTAGTGATACGATGCGTGGACACTACACCATCCTTAAAAAAAAGGGTTTTGACCACATTACGCTTGACATGTTTTTTATGACCCTCCCACAAACCTTAGATATCCTGACTTCTATTATTAACAATTCAATTTCTACGTCGACCTTTGCGGACTTGTGGAAAATTGCAGTGGTGCGCCCATAAGCATTTTACCCTATTTATCAAAGGTACTAGAAAAAGTAGTAAATGCCCAACTATCTACATACCTTGAGAAAAATAACATCCTACCGGAGGCGCAATCAGGTTTTAGGAAGGGTTGTAGCACTGCAACGGCTCTATTAGATGTTACGGATAATATATTATCGGCTCAAGATGAGGGGTGTTGTACCCTGTTAGTTTTATTGGACTTCTCCCGGGCATTTGATGCTATAAATTTATCTCTTTTGCTTTCAAAATGACGTGTTATGGTTTTGATGCACCAACGGTTGCATGGTTTAACAGTTATCTTAGCAATCGTAAACAGCTGGTTGAAATTAAAGATGCCAATTGATCCAGTATTTTTGCAAATATGACCCCAGTAGCAAAAGGTGTTCCACAGAGATCTATGGTCCCTTTTTATTCATTTTGTGTACAGCAGATATTGTAAATGCTCCCATAAATTCTAAATTTCATATTTATGCTAATTTATTTATTTATTGGCCTATCTACAATTGTTACAATGTTTATACTAATAACACAAGCAATATAATACAAACATAGTGTACAATATAATGCGATAGACACAGCACGCAAAAAAAAAACTTAAAATTACAATAATAGTGCAGAACTAACACTCACAACAGCTAGTGGACAGCTTCAGAAACAGAGCAGATACAAAAATAACAAAGAAACAGAAGAGGTCAATATGTTGGTTAGTTTTGATGGACTTGGCGCTTGAATTTTTGAAGTGATGTGGAATAAATATCTATTGATTGATGGCAATTATTAAGAAGCCTGCACATTCTGGGGATGGGGGAGTTGGATCCGGATACAGTTTTGCGGAATGGGAGACGTAACAGTTTGATAGGGTGACGCGGATAATAATAGGGTACGTTAAAATTAAACTTATTTAACAACTTGGGGCAGTCTATTTTACTCTGAAGAATTTTAAAAAGAAAAATTAAGTCTATGTTATCTCTTTGTTTTTCGAGTGAAGTCATGCCAAATTTTTCAAGACGTTTTGCGTAGCTCGGAACTTTTTTGTCTAGTCTGGCAGAATAAGCAAGATGGCATAAAAATCTTTTCTGGATCCTTTCTAACCTAAGACTATGTGTTGCATAGTGGGGACGCCACACAACCGCGCAGTATTCTAATACAGTACGAACGAGACAGTTAAAAAGATAAATCTTAGTTTTAGGCTTGCGAAAACATTTAGCATTACGTAAAACAAAACCGAGTGTCTTTGAAGCTTTTTTAATTATGTTGTCCATGACATACAATTATAGCTTTCGTTTAAACCTGAAGACTATGAAGCCGCAGTCAAATTATTAAACGAAGATCTTGACAGGATCGTGCATTGGTCAACCCGGCCAAAACTAAATGTATGCTCTTTGGGTCTAAAAATCAACTAAGTACAATAAATACAAATCATGCAAACGTGACCATAATGGGCCAGTGTATTGATCGAGTTTATGAAGCTAGAAATTTGGGTTTAATCATAAACCAAGATTTACAGTTTGAGGCCCATATTGCAAATTGTGTAAAAAACTGCTTCTACCATCTAAAAGTGTTATATAAGATGCGCCCATATTTAAGCGAAGACCTGCGTGTACAGCTAGTTGAAAGTCTGGTTCAAAGGGTTCAGAATGCCTGCGCGCGATTTTGTTTCATCGCGAGTACCACCAAGGAGCCACATTACACCATTTCTAAACAAGCATAATATTTTTAAAATGAAATCACTTCGGAAGTTGCCTGTCTTCTTTTCGGCGTCATTAAGTACAAATGTCTGTCATACCTGTACTCGAAGCTTGTGTGGGTAAATAGTCACCGGCAACGCAAGGCCAGGCGTTGTGCTCAGCAGCTGGCTACCCCACATCACCGTACTGCAGCCTTCCGAGGAAGCTTTCGTTATGCGGCCTCCAAATGTTGGAATAACATCCCCCACCCATTAGGGACCTGACAAATATAAACACTTTTAAAGCGAAGCTTAAGAATTTCATTTTATTCACGAATCGAATTTAATATTGTCAATATTGATAAATCATTTATTTATTAATTCAATAAAAAATTGAAATTTAATTTAATATTATCTTATTATGTACAATCACATATTAAATTTATTTTTTAAATTTAATCTTAATCAGTTATTTAATCACCTATATTTAATAGTTTTATTATAATAATAACTTACCAGGTAGTTATGTACCTAATTCCGAGTAATATGGGGGTAGTCGGTAGACTGGATATGATGAGTCCGATGCGCCTATCCGAGATCCACGAGATTTAAACATTCACTTTTCTTTTGTTTCTGCGACTGTAGTTGCTATTACAACTTTAACTTCCGGTTTTAATGATAATTACCGCGCCAAAGGAGACAAATTTACCTACATCAAAAATCCGCCGCCACGTCAACCAGCCCGGTGGCTTGTCATTGGTCGACTGATGCGCCATGTTGACGGTTTTGACACATTTATAACACACACTACACATCTATTTTAAATATCCCTTCTAACTGTAGGTATAGTTTTTTATATTACTGTATTTATTTACGATTTATTTTTATTTTATCAATATTTAATTAAGTATTCTGTTTATTGTATCTACTTTCGTCTGTGTGTCACTGCGGGGTGCCAACAGACTGAAAACCAGCGCTGGGTGTCGTAACGTTCAGCAAATGCTGAGTAGCCATCTCAGCATTTGCTGAACGTTACGACACCCTTTATTTACCTACTATTATTTCTGTTCACTTTGTCAATGTTACTGTGAGTTTGTGTCTATGCTGAATAAATGTTTTCTATGCTATTCTATATATATTTAATTATCTAGTGTACATCAGTACACCACATTGGCGACGAGGATTAACTGTAAGTGTTTTTTTGATACCTGCAATTTAAGGAACAAAGGTACACAATGATATTCATTCTGCTTAGGAAAATAAAAAGGAAAATATAGTATGATTTGTAGTAGACCACAATGAAATCATTGCTTGGGGAAATTCGCCTTGTTTAGGAAATAAAGTAGTAAGTGTAACAAAACAGTGTGTGCTTTCCAATGCTTCGTTCATATATTTTTACACCAATAAGTAAAATGAACACTCAATGGCGGGAAAATAAACATCGCTCCGATTAAAAGATGGCCGCCTTGTAAAAAAATCATGTTTATACATTTTAAGTACTCGAAGTTCAGCTTCTTTTAAAAATGGAACATACGGATTTACTGGGGCTTATTCATTTTAACTACCTACTTTGAATTCACAAAAAGTCCATAGTTAAAAAAAAAACACCGGTAGCACTCCGGGAGTGCCGGCAGAAGTGAAAACATGTAAATAATACATCCTTACTGTCGCGGTCACATCATAGACAAACCACCGACAACAAAATAAACAAAAAGACACTGACGTGTGGCCGCGACAGCGACTGTCAGTGACAGATGTCAATCTTGACACAGTTCCTGACATAAACAAAACGAACCATAAAAACAACAAAAAATAACGTGTTTAATTATAAGTATATAGGCGTATTATCAGGATTGGATATTTTAAAGTAAAAAGTAGGTAGTTTACTTATTAATCAATTTTATTCGATTAACTCACTTAATTTATAATAACTGTGAACTCAATTAATTATCATATCATAATTATTAACTAAAAGGTTTTAACACGATATTAGCAAATCTAGGCGCTATGACAACACGTGTATCGGACCGAGGTCTAGAATAGAATGCCCCGATCGCTCCGCGCGGTCTCCTTTTACGTCCGAGCACAAACAAGTCGAGTAGTGGGGGAGGTGGGGATGGCGACATCGCCTGATCGGTCCGGTGCACGTGCCGTGCACAACCGTACGATGACGTAGCGCCGTCACGGCCATTCTGACGTGCGTACGTCCTCGGACGCGCACTTTAGAAGCACTTAGGTATTTGTAATGAGAACCACAATTTTACTGTTCGTTCATCCTGACATTAAAATCTTATCTCATGGTCTGGTCCGGTCCTACGACCCTTCAGAGTAATAATCTTCTGGTCCGGTCCTAAGACCCTTCAGAGTAACATCTTCTGGTCCGGTCCTAAGACCCTTCAGAGTAATATCTTCTGGTCCGGTCCTATGACCCTTCAGAATTATACTACTGGTCCAGTCTGATGACCCTTCAGAGTAATATCTTCTGGTCCGGTCCTATGACCCTTCAGAATTATACTACTGGTCCAGTCTGATGACTCTTCAGAGTTATAATTTTCTGGTCCGGTCTAAAGACCCTTCAGATTTGTAACTACTGGTCCGGTTCTAACGACCCTTCAGTGTTAAATTCTCCCGGTCCGGTTTAACTAGCCCTTCAGGATTATTACTGCTTGGTCCAGCCATGGAAGACTCTTCAAGCTCTTTTAATTCTTTTTTCGTTCCTTGTTTTTCTTTTTTTTTTCCTTTTAAACGCTGCCCCGCACTAGGAATCTATCCTGTTTTGTGGGTGAGTTCACAAACATACAAACTCACTCACACAGACCAGACCCGGAACAACTATCTGTAGGCCATACAAATATTTGCTCCGTGCGGAAATCGAACGTACGTCACGCAGCGCAGTAGCCAAACGCCCAAGTACTGCGCCAACCGTGACGTATCTTTTAATTTAAACTGTTCCTAGATTTGCTAGGCCGGACTAAACTGGTCCCTGTAGCTAATATAATAATAAATTAACTCGTGATTTGTCCTTGTTCTATTGAATCAATTTTCTCTATGAATTTAAAGCACCTGTCACAACGTTAATTGGTTTAGGATCCAAAAACCCTTCCAATGATGTACCTACATGATCTATTAAGTTAACTACTTCTACTGGCTTTTTAAGTACGAGAGTCGGCATTTTTTTTTAAAGTGTGAGTCATAAAATAGTACCACTTAAAACTTTATTTTTATGGGAAGTTTCATGAACAATTTCTTCATTATTATTCGCCGTCACGTCATCACTGATATTTTCTGCATCTAACGTTCATGTGAGCACTCACGAATTACTTTACGTTAATCTACAATCATCAAAATCATCGCTGCGCTGTGCGGTTCGAATCAATCAATGTTATTATAATCTCACCCGTATTAAATTGCACAAATTGGAAAATCTATTTAGAACTTGTAATAGCTCAGAATTCTCTGTACCTTTAAAGCTTTTATCAATGTCATTAAAATCAAATTGCTATTCCTGATAGTTTTGATACTATCAAATTTACTAACTGATGTTATGTATGGCAAACTGCCTCCGTACGTTAATACGAAAGCCTAGATCCAAATTTTCACTAAAAAAACGTCTAAGTTGAAACATGATTCTGATGACTTGTGGTACTTGCTATGCGATAACTAAAGCTAAAGCTCACACTGAATAAAATTTTGACACTATTACCGCCAATGGGAAACTCTTTTAAGTACTCGCTTTGTGCTAACTATGTCAAAATTACCTAGCACTATCAATGCAACCACCGAATTGGTATCAAACCCTTTAAAGCTTCGTTTGCTATTCAAATAAAACTTGAGCGACTCACCAAGTATTCCAGTCGGCCTTGAACGCTCTTAACCCCACAGATGTTGACATGATACTTGGCTACTGCTGTTTGCCAACCTTCAGTCTCAAATCAAATCAAATCAAATCGTATATTTCAAATAAACCATTTACAGGCACTTTTGAATTGTCAAGGTCGGTCAGTCCAAAAAGATGAAGCTATTTGCACGTTCCAAAGCGTAGATCTCTATGGAGAAGAACGTGCAAGAAACTCCACGGACACTCTTTTAAAAATAATAAATTGTTACAAAGTTTTGTTTACATCAAGTTAAAATTATACAAACATGTGAGAACGATGTAAAAGACGAACAGGATTAAAGCGTCCGGGAAAAAAGGAACAAATCAAAGAAATATTTAAAATAAACCATGGCAACTGAGAAATGACCAGTCCCAACTGACAGCGTCCGTTCACGAACATGACGCATGCGCTAGCACCATTCGGCTCAACCATTTTGAAGGGGCCAAATGATCCAACGCATACGCCACCATCAGCAAGACTTTTGAGTGAGCATGACACTCCCAACCGCCAGGGTACATTCAAGTCAAAAACAAACCTAAAACTGATAGCTATAGCTTAAGTTTAAGGTACACAGAACTCACACATGTGCCGTTAAAATGGTTGAAATTATACATTGCTAAATAAATTGAGTCTATACAATGCAAATATTGTTTTTTACAATCTTCAGCCGGTCCAACAATGTATTTGGAAACATTGTTGGACCGGCTAACAGATTATTTTGTGCGCCCTAGTGATTTTGTGCGCCCTAGTGTCTGTCAGTCTGTCACGCTCAGAACCATTCAGAAGTTGCAGCTGCTCAGCAGTTGTTGCAACTGCTCAGCAGTTATGGCAGCATGCCAACCGCTAGCCTCCTGCTGGCTTTATACACCATGATACGATGTCTGAAACCGAAAAACGCTACGACAGTACAAGTCCAATAAAAGCTGTGGTGGGCCAAAAGGTTTCAGGTAAGTGTAGTAGTCACAGTATAAAAGTAAATAAAATCTAAATTTTATCGGACCATTGGCACAAGAAAGCGGCCTATGCCTATGAATGGTGATATAAAATCAAAATATTCAAAATAAAGTGTTAGGTAACTAAATCGCTCTTATGTCCAAAAAAATAAAAGCTCTCTGGTATTTCACTTCATGACTCGATCAGCGATAGCAGAATAATATCGCTTCATCAGCATTATTTGACCAATGACCAAGGCTTTGTGCCCATTTCAAGCGAACTCCTGTGCAACCGCCACTTCCAGGTATGTGCTTCCAATTCACCAAGAGTAGATAGCGACGGCAAAAGAATGGTCTCCCTTAGGGCAGTGTGTTGGCGCCGACGCTTTTTTTTTTAACATCTACGCGAACGAACCGCCTTCCACCTAACACACGGAGCGGTTCTTGTACGCGGTTTACCTGGCCCTAGCAAACCAAGCAGCGACTTTTATGGACGTGGAGCATAAACGTACAATGGCACTCAGTGCACTGCGAGATTAGTGTGACCACAACGCTCTACGGCCGAACCCATCTAAGAGACAGTCGTGCGCCTTCCATCTCTGCTATAGGCCCGCAAATCGAATGCTTAACATCACATGGCGTAGAGCCAAGGTCCAACATTGCTCGAATCCAAAATATCTCGGTGTGACGTTAGATATGGCCTAAGCGTAAAAGTCAAACTGTTACAATACTTAGCTCCGTCGAACCCGGAATAACTTGCTCCGTCACCTAATTTCCATCAATTGGGGAGCGGCACCCGATGTTCTCCGTACAACCGGCATGTCCCTATTTTTTCTGCTGGCGTGTTTGCTTGCACAGTGTGGCACCGACCTACTCTTTCTCGGAAAGTAGACATTGCCCTAAACGAAACGTGTCAGATAATATCAGGCTGATTAAAATAGACTCCACAAAACAAACTATCCGCTTGCAGGCATCGCACCTCCTGCTGTTCGAAGGATCTGAAAACCGATTCCCGACATCCCTGTATGGCCACATGCCAACTTCGGGAAGACTAAAAAGTCGCAAGAGCTTCCTTCTTTCTACACAGGCGATCCTGGATATGCCATCTAAAGGGAGAAGCAGACTGTGGGAAGAGAAGTATCCACCACCTCACGACTTCATAAAACCCAAAGAGCAATTGCCTCTGGTCGTGAATCGCAATGGCCTCTGGAAAGCGTTAAATCGCGCGCCAGCGCAATTTGCGCACCCAGGTAGGCCGCTGCAAACACAACTTGGCGAAATGAGGATGTAATGATCTGTTGTATACCCAACGTGAGTGCAGTGCCCGTTTTCAGAGCACGAGCCATATGTTACAGTGCCCCAAGTGCCCATTCTCCTGTAATTTGGAGTATCTAATGAATGCCACTGTTGCTGCAATTAACGTAACTACCTACTGGTCCAAAACAATAAAAAAGTTAACGATTGAATCGAAAAGAAGAAGTATTATTGAAAATGCTATCGCTTAATCAGCAACACTTATGCTATTAATAATAGCTTCACTTTAAGATAAAGCGACAGGCCAATTATCAAACATCGATAATTGCCATCCATAAAGGCGTTGCCTTTTGTAAGTCAGTCTCCACATCATAAAAATGAACACTCGTAAACAAAATAAAAAGCAGCTCTACAGCTATTAAAAAGTTTAAACGACTCACCAGATTGGCGTAGAAATCTTCATATAAATTCACACTCCTCTCCTTGACCTGACCAGCTGTTGTGAAGTTGCTTGCCTCCGGACGGAACTGGTTTAGTTCAGTTTGATGAGGGTAGCCGCATAAAACTCGTCGAAAAGGAATTCGGCGCAAAGCTCTTCAGCGCCATATGGTAAAACAATAAACTGCTCTGCACATCACTGCATCCTCGACAAAACATACCACCACGGTGACACACTATGATCGTGTGTCGAACTTCGGCCTTTCGGATTTAACTTCACGACACTTCACGGCACACATCAAGTTTTTAGCGTCTGGATAAACGCATGCGTTTTAAAAACAAACCGCAATTTTCACTATCACTGTCATTACATTTCAAAACGTAACCGCCACATATTTCACTAGCATTGTCACGAATCTCCATGTGGGCCCTTTGAGTTACGTCCCAATTCTGATATAGGCGTATTATCAGGATTGGATATTTTAAAGTAAAAAGTAGGTAGTTTACTTATTAATCAATTTTATTCGATTAACTCACTTAATTTATAATAACTGTGAACTCAATTAATTATCATATCATAATTATTAACTAAAAGGTTTTAACACGATATTAGCAAATCTAGGCGCTATGACAACACGTGTATCGGACCGAGTTCTAGAATAGAATGCCCCGATCGCTCCGCGCGGTCTCCATTTACGTCCGAGCACAAACAAGTCGAGTAGTGGGGGAGGTGGGGATGGCGACATCGCCTGATCGGTCCGGTGCACGTGCCGTGCACAACCGTACGATGACGTAGCGCCGTCAAGTACAAAAATACTATCATTTATGAGGTAGAATACAATGTTTATTTATTGCGCTATCGTACACAAATATGACAATTTACATGTTATTATTCATAATATTATATCGTTATTTATTTATATATTACATTAATTTTTATCTCTTAGAAAAATCAACTTTCATCCATAATTTCGTAATTCCGTAATTTCGTATCCTTGGATACGCGTGGCACGCTGTACATAAACACAGACGGACATTCGCGCAAGCGCCCTGTGCCGCCTAAGCGGAGCAGCACACTCAGGCACGGTAGAAAGAGTGGGAGATACTAGTTCCTCTCCCTTCCCCTCGATCTTACGCTTTTTCGCATCACGTGACCCTGACGCGAGTCCGTCTTACGCTTTTTGCGATCAAGTCACGTGACCCTGACGCGAGTTTAAGATTTTATACCCACTACAGAAAAGTGCTCAACGCCGCTAAAGAAGTTTTCACTTCAAAAAGAATATGGTGGTCTGGTCATGGGAGGACAATTGAGTGCGGAACGTGTCCGTGACACTTTGTCGTGCGTGCGACCGATGTTCGTCGGTGTGTGGGGCATTATCACGTAAAAAAGAAAAGAAAAAGAGTGACGTGACAGATTAAAAAAAAGGAATATCAGCCTAGATCATTTTAAAACTTTTTGTGGCAATTAATTCTTTTCACATTTTGTTTGAGAGCTTAAGGTTTGAGATGAATTAGGATTACTTTACTAAACAGGCATTTGGAGGATACCTACACACATTGTGAAAAACTTTTAAGCTGTTGATCCCGGCTGTCATTTGTAGATCTTTGGCAGTCGTTATGGATTTTAAGAATCCAGTTAAATCTGACTCGACTTACCTAGAAGTACCGTGTACCCAGTTAATGGGTTTGGGAGGTCTGGTAGGCAGCCGCTCCACGTAAAATACTGGTATGAAATTCACCTGAGTCCAGTTTGACTGGAAGCTGACCCCAATGTAGTTGGGAAAAGGCTAGGCAGATGGCTAATTGTATACCTGCACAATTTATATTAAGCTAATCATGGTTTTCATAAAGGTTCACTTAAAGGCCACGCAAATTAATTAAGAACCTATGTAAGGGATCGTATTATGTTTAACCAACGTAATTAACAAAATATAATTAGGTCCACGCAAAGAATACTTGTAAAAGTAAAATAGGGCTATGTTGTATTACTGTAACTGATATTCAGTAAAAAGCAATGCAAAAATAAGAGTCAATATTTTATTGCAGACTGCCCCAAAATTACTCATGCGTCATCCACACTTCCGAACTTAGACAATTTGATTGCGAATGTGATCCGACAAAGTTTCTTTTCCGACTCATGAAACAGGAGGAAGGAGAACCATTTGTATAATTTTATTAAGTTTGAGTAATCAAGCCACTTCGAAATTTGTCAATTCTTTAATAAAGAGGAGCATTTCATCGACCACATTACTGAAAAGAGTCAAATGTAGAGTCAAATGTAGAGTCAAATGTAGAGACAAATGTAGAGTCAAATGTAGAGTCAAATATTGAGTCAATGTAGAGTCAAATGTAGAGTCAAATATTGAGTCAATGTAGAGTCAAATGTGTAACTTGAAACATTTATTCCCACCACGGCTTTGATTGGAATTGTACTCTCGAAATGTTTTGGTGGATGAAGCCAGCAGGAGACTAGCAGTTTGGAAACTGTTATCACTGCTGAGCAGCTGCAACTTTGAGCAGTTCTGTTGTGTACAAGTAGTGTGACAGTACAAAGGTCGGCAAGCAAAACTGCTTGGCTGTTGGACAACAGTGGCAGAATATCATGTAAATGTATGTGGGGTTAAAAGCGTTCAAAGCTGACTGGAATACTCATTGATTGAGCTTTAGAATGAGATATTGCATGGCAATGTTGCCACAATTCGACTTAGACGTTTTAGTGAAAACGGCAACAGTTTTCCTTACATATCTACATGGCATTAAATTGCGGAGGTTTACCGGTATGGCATTAAATTGCGGACATACCTTCATGGCATTAAATTGAGTAGGTTTACCGGTATGGCATTAAATTGCGGACATACCTTCATGGCATTCGATTGAGGAGGTTTACTGGTATGGTATTAAATAGTGGAGATTCTCCGGTATGGCATTGAATTGCGTATATTATCGTATAAAAGGCCTTGGTCCGGGCATCAATAAATTGTGTTCCTTTCAAGACAGCCCTGAGCTGGGCAGTATAAAAGACTTTTGTTGATTTCAGAGAGCTTTGGTTCCGGGCAGTTGAACCGACTGATTTATTATCTGAAAGGTTTAATACCAGGTAGTATAAAATAATCTTCATTATTTTGGATGCATCTAATAACGACCGGAAATTATTATATTTTGATCTAGAGGTAAATATTTTAAAAGATGAAATAAATTATTTTTAACCTAATATAGAGACTCACAGAGTTTAGATTATAAAGCAAAAAAAAAGGATTTTTTTCTTGGAATGGTAGAACTCAGCAAAATGGCCAAAATAAGAAATGTCCTGCTTGAAATAAATCTAGTTTGAGATGTGTGAAATTGCAAAAAAAAACTGTGTAGGTGAGACATTCAACCAACGCGAACGTGGCAATGACGATAGTATTCAAAGATTTAAAAGGAATAACTAATTCCTTTTAAATCGAATAGATTTAAAAGGAATAAATATGAAAGATAATGAAGAGTTTCAAATTAAATCTACATAATGTATTCAGTGTAAACGGTGACGATACAGTTACGCGGATTAGATATAAAGGTATTAGTAGACTGGTAACAATTAAAACATAGTCATAAAACACGGAAATACTAAATGAACAAGACGTTGGCAAACAAAACGCACAAAATACAAATAAACAGTTTTAGTCTACGGGCGTAAACCACTTTTAAATATCATGAGGACATTTTGGAGCAAATAAAAAAAGTCCCATATGTTTTTTCGTTATTTTCACTATATGTATTTCTTTATGTTAAAATGTTTTAATTCCATAATCTTAATTAACAATTTAATCTACACTATTCCATTACATGACACACAACGCTTCTACTACACTCTAAAATCAACACTACTACATTTCATAAACCGCAAGTTATGCAATAACTCGACACATATTCATGCTCTTAACTGTAATAGAAAATTACTTAATCCTGAAGCTATTCCACTCATAACTAAGTTTATTCAAAATGAATTAAAATCCATACGCTGCACAGATATAAGACAAGAGCTGACCCTGCAAAGATTTTCCTTTTTATATTCACATAGTCGTTATGGATGATCTAAACATAATTAATACCGAGATCGAAAAACTTTCTGTCTTAGAATGTTTTGTCTGCTCTCCGGAAGCAAGTGTTAAATATTTGACTAAACCAAAATGTACCCTTAAAATATTCCATGCCAATATTCGAAGCATCAAGTGTAACTTTGACAATCTAACATTGTTATTAGGCAGGTTGAGTTATACACTGGATGTTATTTTGCTGTCCAAGTGTTGGCTGAGCAAATGTCCGAATATTCCCCCTCTATCCGGCTATAATACTTGTTTCACTTCATTTAAAAACCAAAATGATGGAGTAGTTGCTTACGTCAGAAAGGATTTACAATACTCTCTTGAAACTCCCTCGGTTAATGATGCAAGTTGTTTGGTACTAAAATTCTCGGACAAGGTTGCTATTGTCGCGATATATAGATCACCCTCGACCAAAGACCGCAATCCATTTTTCAGTAGTCTAGATATGTTGCTCCAAAACTTAAGAAAATTCAAAACTATCTCTCTTATTGGAGATTTAAATATTAACATTGCACCTACAAGTATGGATCCAAACTATGATGAATATTTAAACATTACTGCATCACACGCTATGCTTCCCGCGCATTCTTTTCCCACCAGGCTGGATAATTGTCTAGACCATGTAGTACTAAAGTCGAACCAAACTGCCACAACCTTGGTACTTGATTGTGACATAACTGACCATTCTCCTGTTTTACTATTTTGCAATCCTAGTTTCACAATAAATACACGAAATGTCAAACAAATCACAAAAATTGATATTGCAAAAGTGAAATCTGATATCGAACAAGCAGACTTTACTAAAATACTAAGTTCAAATAACCTAAACTTTGCTGCCGAAACTTTCGTATCTCTACTATCCTCTTCAGTGAATTACCATACAAGTTGTTCAGTCATTTCCAGTAGAAGGCGCATCATCAAGCCTTGAATTACTCCTGGCCTCCTTAGATGTATTCGGCAAAGAGATAAGTTACATAAAACCTCCAAGAAACACTCAGAAAATGACACACATAAGACAATCTATCGTCGCTATCGAACCTTTTGCAGTAATTTACTGAAGAGGCTCAAACGAGAATATGAAAGGTCAGAATTTCAGAAGGCCGGAAGGAACCCTAAGGCTACCTGGAAAGTTATTAAAGAAATATCCCATATGGACAAGAGTAAAAATTTTTCTTCAGCATTACTGAAATGTGAAGACGACCCTATTCTCTCTGTCAATATGGTAAACAGTTACTTTGCAAATGTGGGCAGTGCCCTTGCATCCAAGTTCTCAAATTCTTCAACACAAAGTACCTGTTCAGACCTTCACGTTCCGCCCCAGGTGGCTAGCCCTTCCATGATAGCCCCGTTGGAATCGATGGTCATGTCCGACGTTGATAACGCCGAAATCGAAAGCATTATTCTATCTCTCAAAGATGAATGTGCTGTCGGTTATGATGGAATCCCATGCACAGTTATCAAGGCCACAAAAGATACAATTGTCCCCCTCCTTGTACACATCTTTAATCTCTCTCTATCCTCTGGTATTTTCCGGATGTTTTCAAAACTGCCATATTCCACCCTATTCACAAGGGAGGAGACAAAGATCTTGTTTCTAATTACAGGCCTATATCCGTCCTTTCAACCATCTCAAAAATCTCCGAGAAAGTTATCAACGCGAGGCTTGTGAAATTCTTAGCTAAATTCGACATCCTGGCCGAAAATCAATATGGTTTCAGAGCGGGAAAATCGACAGAGGACGCTGCTCTGGAGCTCACAAATACAATAGTCGCACACCTTAACAATAATCAGAAGCCTCTAGGTGTCTTCCTCGAATTCTCGAAAGCGTTCGACACCGTTTCTGTCACCAAATTGATTGACAAGCTAGAACGGATTGGCATTCGTGGAATTGCCCTCGAAATCTTTCGTAGCTACTTATCGGGGCGTAAACAGGTTGTAAAGGTTGGATCGTTTGTGAGTGATGAAGAAAATTTGTTTTATGGGGTCCCCCAAGGCAGTGTCCTAGGACCAACCCTTTTCCTCATATATGTCAATGAGCTCTGTCAGTTGTCTCTTCCGAACACTAAAATCATTACATATGCGGATGACACAGCTCTCATAACCCATGGAAAGGACTGGTCTGAGACTCGTGAAAGGACAGAATTGGCACTGAGGATGGTTATGACGTGGCTAACCTCGAATCTTACTCTCAACATCTCCAAGACTAAATTCATCCCCTTCACCCCAAGTATCCTTACCCAACCACCTTTGTCGTTTGAGATCAGGACCCATGTGTGTACCCCAGAGGCCAACACCTGTAACTGCGCCCAAATTGAACGGTCTGATACCATAAAATACCTTGGTGTTATATTAGACAATCTTTTGACCTGGAAAAAACAGATAAACTCAGTTGTCATTAGAGTAAGAAGATTGATTTACTTATTTAAAAAACTTCGAGCGGCTGCTGATTTCCAATGTATTAGAATGGTCTACTTTGCCCTTGCTCAATCAGTTCTCGGTTACTGCATAACCACGTGGGGGGGGGGAACGCACAAGACAACCATGTTGCGCGTAGAGGGGGCTCAGAAAGCAGTTTTAAAAGTGCTCGCTAAGAAACCTATTAGATTCCCTACTTCTGAACTATACTCACTTTGTAAGGTCCTTTCAGTGAGCCAGTTGTTTGTGCTGCAAACAGTTCTTAGGAAGCACCAACTTCTCCCTTACAACCCTCATTCCCTTACCAAGAAGCGTCGTACCGACAGAGTCTGCAAGACTGAACGCTGCAGATTAGCATTGGTCAGTCGCCACTTCACTCACACTAGCTCAAAACTCTACAATGCCACAAATATTAAAATTAAAATATACCCTATGACTAGGAATGTACTGAAGAGGAAAGTGACCAACTGGCTTAAGTGCTTGTCCTATAATGAGACTGAGCAGCTTATGGTTTCATAAATGCGGTACACACACGCACGCATACACACACTCACACACACCATCACACACACACACACACACACAAATACACACCCTATTCCCACCTCCACTCTACATATATACAATAAAGTAATCACATAGTGTACATAATTATTTGTCTTTATTTTGTAATTCTTCATTTATAATTTAATTTCTTTAAGGTTAAACTGGAACAATGTTTATGAATGTATGTACTTTTGAATTGGGCGTTGATAGCTGCGCCACAGTATTTTACCTTTGTAGCTATCTTCGTTTCTCCAGTGTAATGTGTAAACTTCAGTTGTTCCAAATAAATAAACTTTTAAACTTTTAATGAAGGTGCAGGGAAAAATCAGAATGCCATTTCTTGGAATCGTTAGAGGAACCTACTTACGGTCTTTAGGGTAGAAAGTATGTACCTATATGTCAGCAGACTACTAATGCAGAGTTATTGATTATAAATGTTGTTGGCAAATGGATTCCTCATTCGCATTTCCAAACTTTATGTATTGTAACTTCGGAAAGTGTGAGGGCTTGTGAATATTTTAATCATTTTCTTTATGGTAGGAATTTTGATTTGGTTACCGACCATAAATTATAAGACACACTTTTCAGTACTAAAACGAAATCGAGCGCGCGTATATACTAGACCTTGCGAACTGACGTCAAATCCATCGACGATATTCGAAGACCATTTACTATTCACAGTGTCAGTATGGTAGAGCATTCTAAATGCATAAGGTTGAAGAGGCCTTTTCTAACGGGATTTGAAATTGAACGCCCACCCTATCATACGTCACGTGAAGCCGCAGTAATGTTAAGGGTGTGTGGCATGAAAATATTTGACAAGTTAAAGGGCCTGTTCAGACCTAACAGCATAACAGTCCCTAAGACCCTAAGACCTATAAGCCTTACACCCTTAACCTACCATATACCTAGTACGTGATATATTACGTATATAGATAAGTTCGGAATGTCTGCACCATGCGACCTAAGGTTACAGACGAATAATGGGCAGGATTTCCAGGTTCGAGAAGGGTACACTCACTGCCAGTCACGCTGACTCACGAGACTGATCAGAGATGGCTAAAGGTATTTTGGCCACAGTGAGGGGTAATGAGACAAGAAATAAAATTCAAATCTGATATATTTACAATATGTCACAGCTTATATACTACTTTTCTTAATACACGCAAATGAAAAATTTTACTTGTGTCCTATGCGTGTAAGATGCAACCAAACAATATTTTAACTGGGCCGTGCGTCAGTCGTGCCGAGTGCTGAGTCAATGTCCAAAGGTAACATTGAACAGGGATTATTCCGTAAATACTCAGGAGATATTTATTTTAAAGTGAATTATATTTCTACGGTGACATACGGTTGAGAGGGAATAGAATTGGTTTACCATTCAAACTGCGATCAGCGATCATCCAAAACGTTCTTAAAGCTGCACATGAGGGCCACCCTGATATAGTGGTATTGAGGGGTAGACTAAGATCAGAAGTTAAGAAGCCCAAAGAACATCGGACAAATATGACCTGACCGAAATATGAAACGGACACCAATGAGTGATACGTCAAAAACTAGAGACTTAAGTGTGTATTAAATTACGGGGCTCAACTTATTTTATTGGAGCCGGTAAAATAATTTAGCTTTGTAACAAAAACCACATTTCCTTACAACTTTTTATAGGTTTTGGAACGCATATAAACCCGTCTCGTTTTAATCTTTGGTACACGTTTCATCTTGGCACAACCATTAAGCACTTACTCTTTTAAAATACTAGATTTTATCGAAGAGTTTTTATTTATTCTTGTAGTTTATTTTCAATTATTTTTAGATGGGGATATGGGTTGAGTACTCCGAAATGAGTTGCAAATGATGGGTTAACAGTAACATAGAATGCATAGAGTGGAACGTATTATAAGAGCTGCAAAGCATTTACCGCTTTTTGCTGCTCTTGCGTCGCTGCGTACTGTGCGATTTCTTGTGGTTTTAGTGTTTTATTTGTGACTTGGCTACTATTACGGACTCCGACCGTTTTCATTTTGTTGTTTGAGCTGAGGTTATAGTCATGGCAGTAGACTTCAGTATTACCTACATCATAACCTCAAAAGTAACGTTCAAAGAGGCTTTTAAAAATATATTTTCAATATAGGATTAATAGTTGTGCCTAGGGGAACGAATTAATCCATACATTATTCATGTCCACGATATTTTATAATCAGGCCGCACGATGTATGGGCCGTGACCGACCTTCTTTGACGGAGCCACGGAAAATATAAGGCGCGTAATGGCTGTACCTGCACTGGTGCAGCTAATCTACCGATCCGTTAAAGACACGGAAGATGCCTTTTTTTTTTTTTGGTCGGGACCACTCGTAGTTCACCTCTAGAAGGCTGGTTACTACTCAACCGGGCTAGCCTGTGGTGGCCTCAGAATGATTCTAAAGCCCCCAGCCAAGGCAAACAAAATTTAAACCTACAACTCTGCTCGCTGGGGACACCCCCTGTGGGGTACGTGCCTCGGCTCAGCGGCATCGTTATCGGGAGGGCAGCAAGGGACAGGCTGGGTCATGACAATATTATTTATGGGGTTTAAAGCTAATGGCTCAGCGGCGCGGGCTGGCTCGTTAGGCAAAAGACGAGGAGCAATAACAACATTGCTATTATTACTACTGGGACGTCGCGCGGGGCCTCGGCGGCGAGGCCGGAAGGCGGCGGGTCGCGGTTTGTGTGCTTGTTTCAGAGTAATGGTTTCCCTACAGCTCTCTTGGACAAGGGTAATGGGATCGTCGGGTTCGAGTAAGGTGTGCCGTGGACGGCGGATCTTACTGATCTGGGAGGGAGCGTACCGGGTAACCGATGCGATTAGAGGGTTCTGGTGTTTTTCAGCAGATTCGATGAAACGCTTTGTGAGGCGTTTCATGAACTACTTGATGGTCGGGACTTTGAGATCGACATGGAGTCGCTCATTCCTAACGAACCACGGGGCACCCGTGGCTTTTCGGAGAAAACGGTTTTGGAGGGACTGCATCCTATGGATCCGGTATGACTTTACGTGGGCGAATGTAGCACACGCATAAGTCATGATGGGGCGAATGCAAGTGGTGTAAATGCGCAGCTTACATTTCAGGGACAGTTTGCTGTGCTGGTTCAGCATGGAGTGGAGCCTACCGAGAGCGAAGTCGGCACGCGAGCGCACCGCCTTAATGTGCTCATGGAAGCTGAGATTCTTATCTAGAATCACACCTAGATATTTGGCTCGCTCTTCCCAAGGGATCGGCTTACCAAACGTCTTAGTCGGTGGAAGGATCGGGGGAGCCTAGCCCGTGGCCTGCGGAACAGGACCGCCTGGCTTTTCTCTGGGTTGACCTCAATCCTCCATTTCCGAAACCAACCGCCTAGGCGGTTGGCGGACGTTTGGAGGTGTTGAGATATGGATTTACCACTCTTGCCAGAGTAGTAAATGGCCATGTCGTCGGCAAAGAGCGCTAACTGCGACTGGGGATCGGAGGGAATATCGCTGGTGAACAGCGTGAAAATGAGAGGCGACAGCACACCGCCTTGCGGTACGCCGGCGCGGATGGGGCGGGGGGTGGAAAGCGCAGCTTCGATTCGGAATCGGAAGGTGCGGTTCGACAAATAGTCTCGTAAGATGAGCACGAGACGATCTGGCACCCCGAGTTGATATAGCTTGTATAGCAGACCGTTGTGCCAGACCTTGTCGAAAGCTTTCGCTATATCGAAGAACAGGGCTCCCGTCATCAAGCCGCGTTGATAGCGGCCGTTGATATGCTCACCTGTTGGACGCACGAGTGAGTGGCTCTAAAGCCAAACTGCTCGTTGGGGATGAGGCTCTTTCGCTCGACGTAATCCCTGAGACGCTTATAAATAAGCCTCTCGTAGATCTTGCCGAGCGAGCTGAGTAGACTGATGGGGCGGTAGGAGGACGGGGAGGATTTGGGCTTACTCGGCTTGGGAATGCCGATCACGGTAGCCTCTTTCCACTGCTGCGGAAACATGTTGTTGGACAGAGCGCCATTGAAGATGGCGGTCATCAACACGATTAGAGTCTGACTACCCTGTTGGTAATGCCGTCGCGCCCAGGGGCTTTCCTGGGTCTGAGTTGGCCGATGATCTTCTCCACCTCGTCCGGAGTGACGGGAGGGAGAGGGTCGTCGAGGTCCTCGACGGGAGGGAGGGAGGTCCTACGTTCGACCGGGCCTCTAGACTGTCAGCCAGGCATTCGGCCTTCTCTTCTCGTCGTCGTTAAACGCGAGAGTGTTGTCGGGGCGGGTGAGGGGGGCATAGTGGTAACCTCGGAGGCGCGTAACTACGGAAGATGCCTACGTTGCATTGGATTGATATAGCAATCGGATTGATGGGGCCGTCACTCAGTAATTAGGTATTATATTTATGTTGTGATAGATTTAGGTAGTAGTCGCTGTAAGGAGGTGAATATATGCCGTACGATAAAATGTTGAAATAATTGGCTAACTGAAGGATATATTTAGTAGATCAGGAAATCTAGTCACTATCACAGCAGACAACGTCATTTAGAATTGCTGACAGAGTGGACTGTCCGTGTGTGATTTGTTGTTGTCGGTTACATGTGTCACTGTATATCGGTTGTTACCTGCTGACACTTAGTTTTAAGGATAATGTTGCTGACCCTATCCTACCCCCTGACCCTGCCTTCGCTCGAAGTAAAGCTTTTGAATTTGAATTTGGAGAGGTAAAAGGCAAAAAGGGAAAGGAAGAAAATATGTAGGTAAGGAAAATGGGCTCAGAAATGCCATTTTAAAGTTAGTTTATATGCCTACAGTGTATTCACAAGTCTACTATGTTGGTTTTAAACTATGGAGCAACAATCAGACAGTTGTGTCGAATAAAATGGAAATGTCGAGTTCCGAAATGATGAAAAATTCGTCCGCGTCGCTGTCGACTGAATGTGAGCCAAAAAGACTGGGGGCATTGCCACGTTGTATGGCAATGCTTATCCTCTGTCCGAGGTAAAAGCTAGCCCTTGGGTCACGCGAAGTGTCAATTAAACGTTTAGCTAGTTCTTTAAATAAAACGTGAGCACTCGGACCCCACGGTCCAAGAGTTTCAAACCCAAACGGCTCAAGAATATGATTGCCAATAAGGCAACTATATTTCGGCCGTTTGAGGTTCTCAGCAGCCGCAGCGGCATAACCAGCACAGCACGACGAACTAGAAAGACGGGATGGCGCAAGAGTATCGACACAAGTAGCATCCCACACTAAAGGGCTACCCATATTCCAAGGAAATAAAAACATACCGTCCGGTCGCTTGCCATCGTCGCGTGCCAGGCCAATGGGTTCTAGTACGGCTGGAAGAGCGCGTTGGATAATGTCGTTGATGTTTGCGTGCCGTGCTATGCGACCCGCACTTCGACTGCATGACAGGCCGTGGTGCCCGAGGCTATTGCCAGCTTCGCCACAGTGACAGCGATAAAGGTTCGATTGAAAGGTTTTAAGGTTGGATTATTCAAATATGTAATAATAATTACCACGAATTCACGATAGTATAATTATTACGGACACAATATTTGAGTACTACCTATATAAATGAAATAACTACCTAGTGGATAAAATTACATAAACGTGCATAATAAAAATAATAAGATAGTATAATAAAGGTCTTAAAATTTACATATAAAAGTTGATTTGAAAGTTAAATACTTATCCTTTATAAAAAAAAAATGACAAGAGAGGGATGTGGTGTAAACGTACATACATAAACAATGAATAAATAAATAATTAAAATATTACTTGCTATCGATAACTAATTATCGATTTTCTATTAATATTCCGGTTATGCACGCGCGGAGACAAAGTGACGTGGGAGCTAGTCGTATGACAGCTGTCAGGGAGTGAAGACGCGTGCATGAACTAGTGAGCCGATTCTCGTGATATTTTATATATTTAATTATCTAGTGTACATCAGTGCACCACAAGTTCAATATTTTTCTTGCTAATGACTACAAATTTCGATTCTCTATCTGTTTACTAACGTTCTATGTAACTTTAACGTAACGAGGCCCATAAATCGCTAACTGTTTAAGTTTTTATTTAACTGTGAGTTCAACTATACTTGACATACATTTTTGGCTACATCTAGGTCTATTTTATGTCTGAATAGGGGTTGATGCACCTTTCTGTAAAGTGCCCAAAATTCCCCGTCCAATGGGGTGAAAATCAACCCTTCAACCCTGCCCACTGAGGGGCTGGTTGCATTTAACTACTGAAGTATGTAGGGGAGTGTGTAACCATACCTATCTATTTATTTAAAGAAAATAATTTCCCCAAGAACATCTAATGTGTCTGGGGGAAAAAGACAACAAAATATAAATTTAATTTGACTACCTAAGTACTCATATTATAACTATCTTATTCTATTAAATAAGCTCGTATGTATGCGAGTTATATAAAACTATATGTGACGCATCGACGCGAACACGTATACCTATCAATAGTAAAAAAAACAAGATATTGTTTGGCAAAGAATGCAAAGAGTGGAGAGGCACACTATGTAAAAGGTAGAAGCAGATAGCGTTTTCAGCGACTGTACCTTGTTTACGTAAGTTATCAAGTGTGTCGTTGCGATTTTCTGTGTTTACTTTGTAATTTACCTTAAAAATGCACTCGCTGTTATCTTTACGTGAACTTCGAATTGAGCTTCGACGAAGAAATGCGTAGACTGCTGGAAAAAAGGTCGATTTGATTGAGAGGTAGGCATTTTAAGTATTTGAGTTATCTTTCATATTTCTTTTTTGTTTATGCTAAAACAAACTTGAATGTTTTTCTTTCTTTAAGTTGGAGGCATACAATCGAAATAAAAATTTTGGAGTCCACTTTGATCTTGAAGAAGACAGTTCAAATGTATGTCCGCCTTCTGAAGCTTGACTTTCTTTGTTGATGTCTTGATTCCAAACATACAGACATCAAAAAAAGTTTGTGATCACTAGCATAAGCTGATATATTTTTTCAAATTTAACTTTATCAAGAAAAAATGTTTGTTGTGTGTTTTCCTTAAATAGAAAAACCCTGTTTGAAATTAAAAAATATAACTCTTTTTTATTAACAAAAATTGAGAAATTAATCAGAAAGTAATTGTAATAGGAATTTGATAGAAAGAAAAAGACTGTTAAGCCAAACTTAAACAACGATTTATTAATCAAAGGTTTATATTCAAAATAATATACCTCCTCCCCGGGCATGCTGAGGATCAAGTTATCCAGCATTTCTTGGGGAAATCTGTCCCATTCTTGAATAGCGGCTTCCCTGAGCTCTGGCACTGTCTGGAGACGTGGCTGACGGTTCCAAATAGCTCGCTTAAGAGCACCCCGCGCGTGCTCTACTGGATTCAAGTCAGGCGAGCCAGCAGGCCAGTCTAACCTTGTGATGTCGTGTTCTTGGAGAGCAGCATTGACTCGTTGAGCACGATGTGCGGGCGCATTATCATCGACCAGTTCAAATTGGTGCCCATGGTTTAGTCGGAATGGTCTGACAATTCCATCAATAGCAACGGCTTTATACATGTCTGCTGTCATGAAGCCTCGATACGGGATCAAAGGTGTTTTAGCTCCAATCATAATACTACCCCAAAAGGACACCAATTTCCCACCTTGCTGAACTGTTTCAGTGGCAGTTCTTTGCCTTTCACGTTTTCCTGGTCTTCTCCAGACACGGGCACGTCGGTTATCTGGATGAGTACTGATTCGCGAATCGTCAACGAAGAGACAGTTTTGTGAAATGTTTTCTTCTTCATCTACTTCATTTTGCCGAAGCCTAGCCCACTGCAATCTCCGTCGTTGACGTTGCCGGGAGTTCAGAGGTGCTCGCCAAGATCTTTGTGCTCGTAATCCTGCTTGGTACAAGCAATTCTGAATGGTCTGAGTGCTAATTTCAAGCTCAGAGGCGGCACGAACTTCTGCTTTTATTTTAGTAGCGTTGATTTTTAGGTCACGGGCTGCCAGCAATCTAATATAGCGCTTTTGGGCAGCAGTCCGAACATTTGGGTCACTTTTGGGGTTCGAACTAGAAAAAAAAACAAAAAGTTTTTTGAATAATATCGTGTGACATATCAAATGAAAGGGCTTACTGTGAGGGTTTTAATAATATTTTATTTATAATTTTAAAATAAATGGTTTTGAAGTTATTCAAGAAATAAGACGAAAAATTATCATTATCCTTATCTCGGAAAATACTGAGCCTAAAATTTTGGAAAAAATGGAGATAATAGATCTTTACCTAAATATTACAGGAAAACCTATTAGAAGTCTGTAGTGTTAAAATAACACGTTAAAAAAATTAAATTCGTTCGGAACCCTTTGCACGCGAGTCCGACTCGCACTTGGCCAGTTTTTAAATAAAGATTCTAAAAAGGAGAAGAAATCATTCAAATCATCGACCGTAACAAAAAAGTTTTCGATTTTTCATAGTGATCGCAAACTTGTTTTGATGTGTGTAAGTACTAAATCCAAGATTATTGTCAAAGGTATGTTGTAGGACTGTACTTTATACTCGTAGATTGTTCTGTTATTGTATTTGTTTAGATAGATTGATATTCGTTTATTTCCTTTACAGATTCCAAACCCAACCAAAAGGCAAACTTTTTTATGAGTCCCGACACCTTGTCACTGCTCGTTTTGCTGACGACGTCACCTATTTGCGTAGACTCTGCAAAGCTTGCATGAAGAAAGTTGCTTATGTGGAGATGCCAAAATTAGTACATATGGGTCCATTGAAGAATGTCACTACGTATGTGCTGCTGGTAGTGGTACAGCAACAAGCTGTAAGCATGTAGCTGTGTTATTATTGGGTGCTCATGATATTGTGGTACTACCGGTTAGATCCTAAGCAGCAAATAAACAGATTTGATTTGATTTGATTTGATCAAACAAGGATTGGATTCAATGGATAATTATATTGAGCACGTGCTCAGATGCTTTTACAGTTCTGTCATTCTAAAACAAATTATATATTTTTACGTCCTTTGAAACTATTCTAATCTCTAATATCTTTTTTATTTGTTTGTTTGTTTTCTTGAACGCACTAATCTCAAGAACTACACTAAAAATTCTTTCAGAGTTAGATAGCCCATTTATTGAGGAAGGCTATAGGAGCTGAGCAGGTGAAGTTGCACGGGTCAACTAGTATATAATAAATATATGATATTACACTGCCAATTATAGCTAATAAGGTTTCCTGTCTCAATGAATGGGCTAAAAATATATTGCAAAGCAATTTTTGCTCTCATTAAATAAATATCATCGTCTGTAGATTCCATGCCGCAGAGGTTTTTTATGTATTGTGGGATTCAATATTTATGAAAAGTAGCCATAACGTCTCGAATATTCTCATTTTCGTTAAAACCTGCACTCAAAAAGTACATGAGAGAATCAAAACCACAAGTATTCTTAAGACTGACATATTTATCACTAAGCAATACCGAACGACATAAGTTACCATTTTTTATCAATTTAATACTATGATTTCTTTTTCTCTTTATTCATTTCAGCTTCTCATCTCCAATTTTCAATAAAGGAGGGTTGATCAGAAAATATAGAATCCGCATTAAAATATCCAGTAGGAATATTAGATTTAACTTTTTTTGGCATTTTTTATCTTGAATGACATTTAAACATTTTATTTTTCTCGAGCGTTTTTTGTGTGGGGGTGCTTTATTCACTAAATCTTCACCAAGATCAGCAAGTGCAGTTTTTATTATTCCATCTAAAAAAATTGAGTATTTTTTGATGAACTCATCGATTCTTTATTTTTAAACTTTTGTTTTAAAGACTAAGTATTTCAAAGTTTTAAAATAACTTTCTATACCTGATGATGATGGTGTTTTATTTTCTGAATCAAAATATGATAAATTTTACCACATTGGAAGTCTTAATATTATTCCTAAACGTTGGAATGAATGGTGGAAAATAGTACAAATTTTCATTATATTTTAAGATCATATTAGTTTGCTTTTTTCCTTTTATAGTTTTAGGACTATCGTCGAATCAAAGTGAAAAAGTAAAATCCTGAGTATTATCATCAAATTTGTAAGTTTCATCCGATTTTTTTTCTTTCTGTCATCAAAGTGGTCAACTTCTACTCCGTTTAATAATTTATCAAGTCGTAATTTTGCTTCTTTACAGTCATTGTCCATATCATTGGTATACTGACCAAGGCAAACATTAATAAAATCACGGATGGTTTATTTGACTGTTATATACATTTTAGATAGATAGATATAACATTTATTCAGTACAACACAATAAGACACAACACAAAAGCATGATTATATAAATTATAAAACAGAAAAAGAAACAAGTCGATTAGAACATATAGAACATAGGTAATACATTAAAAAAGAAAACGAGAACATAATGAAAGAATTGTCACAGTGCTTTAAGGCTGGGTTATCCGGGCCTGTTGGCAATGAAAATGCTACCTCCGCTCGCGACCCCTCATGTTTAACACGACGATGTTATACGATGTCCTACCGATGACCGCCGACTTCTTCGCAGAATAAATACGTCACAGTGCAAAATATTTGCAGTTGATCTACTGAATTGTTTTTCTTTTAGACATGATTTCATCTATTTTACATTTATCGTTACGTTTTACATTTTATGGCAGTAACTCATGACAGACAAGGCGGTGAACTTAGTTTGGATTATGATTTTACAAATGAAACCGAAACAATTTTACAAACATGTTTTTTTAATAACACAATATAGCTATGTGAGAAAAAGTAAGTTAACATAGTAATAACAGAAAAAAAAACCGAACGTTTTCCATAAAATGTCGAAATCAAAGCATTTATTACAACAACACCATTTACAGGAACTATTGAATTTCCCGGGAGTCAGTTCCAAAGCGTAGATCCCTATAGTGACACTATTATTTCTGCTTCTACATGTAAAAACAATATAAAAAACACCGGCCAGGTGCGAGTCGGAGTCGCCCACCGAGGGTTCCGTACAAATTTGTAGCTACAAATTACTTTAAATAAAGATTATATTTTTTTACGGTTTAATTACAAATGTATAATTTTCAACATTTTCCCTATACTTGTACTATAAGACGGTATAACGCCAAATTTCATAGTTCTAGGTCAACGGAAAGACAATGAAAAACTTTTTACAACATCCAAATTCAAAAAACGAACACTACAAAGTAAAAAATAACTTTAATTTCGGAAGTCCGTGTCAAAATACGAAGAAACTACCAAAAACACGGACTTCCGAAATTAAAGTTATTTTTTAGTTTGTAGTGTTTTTTTTTATTTGGAAGTCGGTTGTATTTTTTTTTTCATTTCTATTATTAAAGTAATTGCCCGTGCAATCGATGCATCTTTGCCAAGGCAGTGGCAGATTATTGATGCCCTTCTTGAATAAATGAGACGGGAGGGAGGCAGTAAATTCTTCAAAAGGCATTTTGTACTGCTTCTCGGATATTGGATTTTTTCCCGCCAAGAGTTATTCAAATTTTTGAAAAAGTAGAACTCTGTAGGCGCAGGGTCTGGTGAGTACGGCGGATGACGGAGAGCTTTCAACCCCAGCTCTTGTAACTTGGAGACCGTCTGCTGTGCGGTATGACGTCGCGCATTGTTGTACAGGAGCAGTGGAGACGAGCGATTGACCAAAGCTGGTTGGAGACGTGCAAGTTTCTCCATCATTGTGTTCAGTTCTTCACAGTACACATCTGCAGTAATGCTCATCCCCTTTGGTAGCTATAATAAGCTAAATTGGTAGCTATAATGAGCTAAATTAGCTAAATGGTTCTACTGTTACGCTTACACTGTAACCATACTCTATTGTTTTTTGGCTAATAGAGTCGTGCTGCTACTGTTATAATATAAATTTATCGATAAAATATTCTAAAACATAGAAAATTGTCTCCATTGTGGCACATTTCTTTGATACCCAACATGACTACCTATGTCACGAAATTTTTTAGGTGAAAATGGTTGCAAACCAACTTTATAAATGATCATCATATCAGCCCAAAGACATCCACTACTGGACATAGCTCTACCCTAAGTGTCCTCATCGACCGTCTGTTCTGTTCACACCACTTCAGTACTCAATACTCAATATCTTTATTGCAATCCACATGTATTCTTAGGTGGTAAAAACAGGTTTAGTTCATGTGGACCCTGTCGGGCACAGCCAGATAAGTAGGAAAGAGGAAGCATTTTTTAACTATGTAAAATTATTAATAGGATAGAATGTCATTTATTCATTATTATTAATAGAATAGAATGTCATTTGTTTATTATTATTAATATAATACTGTTATTTATTTATTTATTATGATTAATAAGATAGAGTAATATTAAGAAATATTAATATTCAGCAGTAATATTATTGTTTTATAAATTATATAGATTTATTTATTAAAACATTGCAGAGCCATTTATTTTTTAAAATTATCCATTATTGATTTATCATATAATTATTCTCTTTATTTTTTATCCTTACATACTAATTTACATTTTTAAATATTTCTTAAAAACAACACATTATAAAAAAAAACATTTAAAAATATAAAATATAGTAGTCCGCCGGTGTCGGGAGCAGGGTCCAAGCTACCGGTGGTTAGGGCTCCAGAGAAAGGAACCTCCTCACAATACGAGCCGTATCGAGGAGTACTGCCTTCTGTATCAGGCCCTTTATCCAACCGCGTAACGCCAGCTTCGACAGATGGTCGTCGAAGCTTTTGGCCATCAGGCCATTGGCCGAAACGACTATTGGCACAATGACAGCTGAGTCCACATTCCACATGTCGACAACCTCGTGAGCTAAGTCGAGATACTTTATTTGCTTCTCTTTCTCAGCCTTCACGAGGTTCTCGTCATGCGGGATGGTAACATCAATTATCATTGTGCGGCGCGCTAATCGGTCTATCACCACTATATCAGGCTTATTGGCTACAATAGTCCTATCAGTGATGATAGACCGATCCCAGTACAACGTGACATGGTCATTTTCGAGAACTGGGTCGGGCACATACTTGTAATATGGTACCTCAGAATCCACAAGTTTGTATTTCAAAGCAAGTTGCTGATGGATAATCCTGGCCACTTGGTTGTGCCTGTGCAAGTACTCGCCGTTAGCCAGACGAGAACAACCGGAGATAATATGTCTGATGGACTCACCCGGACGGTGGCATGCCCGACACACGTCCACTGTCCCGTCCTTCATTATATGCCTCCGGTAGTTATTCGTCAAGATAACTTCGTCCATAATCGCACAGACAAAACCTTCAGTTTCCCCGAAGAGATCACTGAAACGTAGCCAGGCCACGGACGCTAAAAAATCTACATCGGACCCATGAAGAGCCCGATAGAAGCGCCCGTGAAGCTCCTTGCCTTTCCATACCTCCATGCGGTCATCTGTGGTAAGTATCACAGGTTTGCGCCAGTTCTCTTTAGCCATGGACAACGGGGTGAGTCCCTTGTCCACTGTGACCACATCTCGGTGCATACCCACATCAGATTTGAGAAAATATTCTCTGAGACTGCACATCTCGCGGTTGTGGAGAGTCTTGGCGTTTAAAAAGCCTCGACCTCCACACTTCCGCGGGATGTACAGTCTCATCACCGACGATCGTGGGTGATGCATCCGATTTGCGGTCAGCAGTGTGCGGACTCTCCTATCCAGGGCGTCGAGTTCGGTTTGAGTCCATTTGAGTATGCCGAAAGAGTACATTAATAGTGGCATGACTCAACCGTAAGGTATTTAAATTCTTTATAGCTTCAGGTAACTTACTATAGATTTTTATGCACATGACGAAGGTACTATTGGAGTGCATTCTTAGTGGCGATGTTGGTAAGTTTAACCTATTTTTATGCCTTAAACTAATTTTGGTTTGAATGTCCTCTCTTTTTGTAAAGAATTCTGGGTACTTACGCACGAACTTACAAGCTTTAAATATATAGAGACAGGGTAGGGATAGAATCTTTAGCTCCTGGAAGTGGAGCTTACAGCGGGTTTACAGCGCCACCGGTACATGGTGGACATAAACCTTTTTTGAACTCATTCATAGTGCGTGCAGCTAAGGAGTGGAATTCCCTACCGGAGTCTGTGTTTCCTGATAGCTACAACCTGGGAGTATTTAAGTCAAGAGTGAATATATTACTTTTAGGCAGGCGTGCTCCATCTTCAACCACATCATCGCTTACCATCAGGTGAGATAGTGGTCAAACGCGTGCCTATCAATAGTTAAAAAAAAAACCTATCTGGACCGTTTGTCCCAGGTAGACGTACTTGTCTACATCTAAGAGTGTAGTCTCTGATCTTAAAAGGAGTGGGTAATTGTTATAAATCTTAAACCATCATTCAAAATAAAAAAAAAACAAATACATATTCAATGATATCCCACTAAATATAATATAATTAATTACATGTAGTTCGTCGACTTCATCGATTTTATTGCTACCCTTAGATTTGTTTTTTGATTTATTGCAATGTGTCCGGGTTAGTCAGACTAGGCAAAGTCTGTCTCTAGTTAGGTACCATATGTATCTTTATTGTGATAGCATAGGTAAAGCTCTAAGAAGAAAGCAGTATCTACTTATTGTTTGTGCGGAATCGAGACCTGTGAGTAAACTGATTAAGTAGATTTCCTCTGGTCCCAGGAGGAAAAAAATCTTATTGTGTGATGGAACTCCGTAGGCCCTGATCTTGTGATAACTATAGGTCATGGCACATTATAAGGGCACCGCAACGGCACAGCAGAAGCACGGCGTCGCCTCGAATTTAGGCTACGTCTAGCCACCAGCGCGCTAAGTACGCGTCGTCTGCAAGGTACAAGCTCACAGTCCGCACCGGCCGCAAGGTGCAAGCTCGCAGTCCGCACTAGCCACGAGGTGTAAGCTCGCCGTCCGCGCACCGGCCGCTAGGTGCAAGAGCGCCGTCCGCGCGAGGCGAGGCGCGAGGGGCGATGGTGGTGCGCAAGCGACGGCGACGACGTTGTTTCGATAGCGACGTGCTGTCGACGCGCTGCAAGCACGCGGTCAGCTCGCTAAGGCAATTGGCACACTGCACCGCATCACGCAGCGTAGCGCGGGAGTGCGTGATCTTACGTTGCTTGAAAGTATCTCTCTTTGTATTAAAAACACGCGTAGTGCAACACACTGAAAACGCATTCACGCGTAGTTTTTGACTTCGTCGCCACGCGCGCACCCCGCAGCGTGTAGCGGGGCAGTGTGTGAATTACCTAACAGTGCGCGGGTTGACTGCACGTTGCTGGCTTTTTCATATTGACATTATGAAATATATTTTACGACACACGATTTAAGGCTCTAATTTGAATTACAAGTAAATTGCTGGGTTGGAGCGATGCCATTGCGGTGCCGGTATAGTGCCATGGCTTTATGAAGTAAAAAAAAAAACTTAATTCACACAAGTAGTTTTTGGTTGACCCGCACTATCAGTCTTGAAAAATAGGAGATTGATTGGAAAGCTGTTTTTTTGTAATCTTTGTATCTAAATCATAATATTATAAAGAAATTAAAAAGGTATTGAAACTCCTTTATGATAGCTACATTAAATTATCGATAAAAATGAATTTTGAAATGTGTCCAACCCTATTGTCAGATGTTAAAAAAGTCAACAAATCAAATTAAAATATTTTCATTTTCAATTAAAACAATGTGCATTAAAATAATAATATACTATCAACATATTTTGCCCGAACTCCTGAATTTTCCTGAGTGTCATCTTTTTCCTGTTGTTCCTTTTATGGGCCATTTATATTTTACACAACTGTGCCGCTATTTTTTCAAAAAAAGTGTCACAGGTCTGGCTCCAAACACGTCCCGTGGGACTCTGCGGGGTTCAAAAGCAAGCTATTCTCCACTAATTCGATGTTTATTAAAAATTTTCTTAGAAAACTCAAAAATCTAGCCGCACTTGGCCCTCCGAAATACGATTACCTTTCAGTTCGTGCAATTTTCAAATAGTTTTGTGCTGTAATTACGAAATGAGATTGAAAATAGTTTTTCAAATCGAATTTTAAATATTTTTTTTGATTGAGAAAATTATATTATTTCGTGTTTTCACTTCCACTTGCCACTAGAACAAGAATGTATCCCTCCCATATATTTTTTTCCGGGCTTAAAGTCACTTATTTGACCATTTAAAATTGATTCGAAAACAGCCAAAACCCGGACAACCCAGCCTTAAAAATATTAAACAGCGTGGGTAAAAATACTTTACCCGCGCATCGATATCCGACATAAAACATGTTAAATTATGAAGTGACTTGATGAAATGACTCATATCAAGTCTGATAAGCTTTAAGTATCTTTGAATTGTTGCCTTCGAAAATAAAAAAAAAAACAATTGTTACTGTAACTTTTTGTGGAGTAAAATAAAGTAAACGCCTTAACGCAAGTGGAAACCAAAGCCGATTAATCATTCGTTATGATTTCGTGTGGTGGATTATTTACGAAAGTTTACGACTTTTTTAACTAAATCAAAATAGTTCCATCAAAATATGAGTCAGTCGCCATTTGATAAATTGGCACGGACTTCATCTTAGTGTTACATGTAATAAGACCTACGTACAAAAAAAAAATACAAAAAATATAACCGACTTCCAAACAAAAAAACTACAAAGTATAAATAACCTTAATTTCGGAAGTTGTTGTTTTAAGTTTTGTTTCTTTATTTAGTGTTTTGTATATATAAAGAACCTCTGCGAAATTGAATCTACAGACGATGACATTTATTTAATGAGAGCAAAAATTGCTTCGCAATATTTTAGCCCATTCATTGAGACAGGAAACCTTATTAGCTATGATTGCCAGTGTAATATCACATTTATTATATACTAGTTGACCAGCGCAACTTTGCCTGCTCAGCTCCTATGGCCTTACTCAGTAAATGGGCTATCTAACTCAGAAAGAATTTTTCAAATCGGACCAGTAGTTCCTGAGATGTGTGCGTTCAAGCAAACAATCAAACCAACAAACTCTTCAGCTTTATATATTAGTAAAGAGTATAGATTTGAACATATTCTACTAAGATATTTCTTCAGTGCAACTTTCACAAAAAAGTGTTTAAATACGTCCTGTCAATCAGACGTAATCAAAAGAGACATAGCATTTTTGCACTTAAATATATATTTTTTTGAAATATTTGGCATAGGTGTTTTGGAAGAGGCAATTAATTTTGATGATGGAAACAGGAAAGCTGCACAACTTGTGTTGACCATCTTAGCTACAATTACGAGCTTTCAAAATTAATATTATTCGATTCGAATATCAATGAAAATTTTTCTCTTACTAATGATGTTCCTGTTGCCATAACAGTAAAGAACAAAACTTACAAAATTATGGGCGCATCTGAACTCATACCAGCATTTATTCCAGGCGGTTTTGGCCATTACTGATGTTACTGTTTTATGAATGAGCGTTTCTTTTGCTGATGATCAACATCTCAAAATTGTTGGAAGTACTGACCAACAAATGTTCTTACATTCATTGAGCTACATCCAAATTTCACTTACTTAAATAAAAGTATTTCAATAAGCGATTTGTTAATTTTGTAATCTACTTTTTTATTAAATATACATAGGCCATGTAATATAACATTAAATTAAGCGTACCACCTTGTTTTCGTTTCGTCTAAAGCTATATTAAATGAAGTGTATAATAGTACACAGTACTGTCTACATTTTGTTTCATTGTGTGGTCACACTACTCTATCTATTTTCATAGGATTAAGAAAATAATATTATTTCAGCTAAGAGCTAAGAAATGCAGAATTTTGGATATCTATTATTTAGTAGAATTTTTTTACTAAAAGTTAAATACACTAGACCTTCTGATATTCCTCTCGTCTAGCAGCTAGTACATAAACGTATGTCAGTGGAGGTGAGAACTGAGGGACCAGTTTCAATGATCGCTATCTTTAAATTGCGTCCATATTTTATTTCAATTTCTTTTTTACAAAATGTTTTAAGACTCCTACTAAAACTTTATGTATAATAAAAATTTAAAAAACCCCCTACAAAAAAACACTTTTAAAAGTAAAAAAATAATTTCTATTTATTCTTTTAGTTTAATATAAGTACGATTCTTTGGGCCAAGCGTCTTCGCCTCGGGAAACCGCAAATCTTTTGTGTTTACGAAGTACAAGTATTATTAGCGTAGTATTATTATCGTACTTATATTAAACTAATAGGATAAATAGAAATTATTTTTTAATTTTTAAAGTGTTTTTTTTTTCTCGGATGTTTTTTAAATTTTTATTTCATTCTTTTTAAACTTAATTTTCATTTTGGTAGTTAATATTCCTCATTCCTTTCCAATATAGTGTACATTATTCTACTAGTACTTTCATTTGATACCCATATTAAGGGAGTTATGAGAAAAAAATGTATTTCGCCATTTTGTAATGGCGGCCATCTTGGATTTGAAATTTGTCATAGTGTATAGTATTTTACTAGTCAAGTTCTTTCATTTGATATCCATATTGAGGGAGTTGTAAAAAAACATGTATTCTGCCATTTTGTGGCGGCGGCCATCTAAGACCAATTTTCATTAAACATACCTAAAAACACTCCCGACTTATTCACCTTTCAAACAAAAAAAAACTAAATTAAAATCGGTTCATCTGTTCGGGACCTACGATGCCACAGATAGAGACACACACACACACACATATATACGTCAAACTTATAACATCCCGTCGTTTTTGCATCGGGGGTTAAAAAGAAGGATTTTATTTATTCGATTCGGTAATATTCACCTTTAAAATATTTATCTTTATTGTGTGAAGTGAGGGACCACAGTGTAGTCGTTATATTTTTTTTTTATCTTCGATGCTTTGTGGTCTGTTATTCAGTAAATATCTTTACAAATTCTTTATTAAATGTCTGCAGTCACAATACCTTAATATTTCAAATAGTTTTCGAGATCTGGCTGACGGTGTGTGAGGACTGAGGGGCCACACTTTAAGGGCTGTAGTTTTTAAAATATTTTTTTACAAATTCCCAGATTTGTTTTACATTTGTTTTAAGACTACTACTAAATCCTGCAATTTTTATTTTGCGTCCTTGGATTACGAGGGGAACCTATTAAACCCGAAGACATTTTTCCAGAATCAACAAGTTTAATATAATTAGAAAAATCACAAAACCCGACTGCAAAACGTAAAACACTAACGGCCATTTTCAATAACCAATCTATCTTTTCTTCCAGCTACTAAAGATAAACAAACTATTTTTTTTTTACTATTGATAGGCACGCGTTTGAACACTATCTCACCTGATGGTAAACGATGATTTGGTCAAAGATGGAGCACGCTTGCCTAGAAGTAACCTATTCACTCTTGACGTTAAGACTCCCAGTTTGTAGCTATCAGGAAACACAGACTCCGGCAGGGAATTCCATCCCTTAGCTGTACGCACTATGAATGTGTTCCCAAATCGTTTAGTGCGTGTGGGTGGGATGTCCACCGTGTACCGGTGGCGCATCGACGTTCGTCTTGTGGTCCGATGATGGAACGGGCTTGGCGGAATTAAATTTTGCAATTCCGTCGCACATTCCCCAAAATGCAACCGGTAGAAAACCGACAGGCTAGCAACTCGTCTTCTAAGCTCAAGACTTTGAAGCTTCGTCGCGACGAGCCTATCATTGCTCATGATGCTTTTGGCTCGTTTCTCAATTGACTCAAGGGCATCAAGCTGGTATCTGGCAGATCCGTCCCAAAGATGAGAGCAGTACTCCATACACGGTCGAACTTGAGCTTGATAGAGTTTGAGCAGCTGTTCCGGCGTAAAATGCCGTCTCACCTTTGCTGGGATCCCCAACTTCTTTGCAGCCACTTGAGCTTTTGCCTCTATGTAAGGGCCAAAATTGAGGGTAGATGTTAATGTTACCCCAACAAGCTCAAGTTGGTCGGTTATCGGCACGGTTGCACCTCAGAAAGATGGAGCTGGGTGGAATTGGCTCCTTTTGACGAAAAATAGACACGCTTGTGTCTTAGCAGCATTTAACTTGACCAGATTAGCATCGCCCCATTCAGAGACAGCCTGTATCATTTTATCCTTCTCCTTCAGTAGGTTCCTCATTACTGAGGATCGTGGTCACTGGGCTCCTATAAGTGGACAATCTGTCTCCATCGATTCCGGTCCAAAGTTGCCATCACCACCGGCTGGAATTTGCTTGAGGACGTAGCTTCTTTCACTTGGTCAGGAGGACGGAGCCGGTCCATTACAGCGGAGCGAGGCAACGGAGGGGAGAAACGGAGAAATTTAAACCAATCATGTCAGTCAAAACGTTAGTGACTCACGTGTTACGGAGATTTTATGCAGTTCTATTGGTTAAAATTTCTCCGTTTCTCCGCTCCGCTGTAATGGACAGGCACTCTTAGGCCCAGACTCCACCAAAGTGGAGATGTGCGAAGAAGTCGGAAGCGGAGAAGCAGAAATGTGCGCTGACTACACTGCATGCCGCACAAATCTGGTCTCCGCTGCGCGCCATCGTTAGCATGCGAGGCAAAGCTCACATCTCCGCCTTGTACGGCGGCTCAGCCCAATTTCAGCTAGTGACATCTTCGCTTCCATCGCGCCATATAAATATGATATATTTACGCTCAGTGGTATCCACTTAAGCTGAGTAAAGACGATAATTATGTGAGATTAACCAAATTCTATTGGTTTTTTAAAACACGCCTCCACCGGGGGCTTGTCTGTTCTCCGCTTTGTTGGAGTCCGAGCCTAAAGATAAGACCGCCCGTACAAGTCGTCGCCTGCATTTCAATAAAAAAATAAGTTACGTACTCTTCGACAGACGGAGCTAACTCTAGAAATGTCATTTCATTATCCCTTCAATATCGGTCGATAACGTGACTACGTTTATGCGTTTGAATATTAAAATAGCAGTAGCAATGTATTTTCTTTTAATAATGGAATATTATAGCAGTGATAATTTATTTATTTCAAATAATAATAGATTGTGTCGGTGATGAGACCCTATCCGCGATATGGTATTATAAGGTTTATTTGTGTGTTCTCATAAGAATCCAATAACACCGTATTTTCATAGTTTATCAGAGAATTTTCAGGTAAAATTTTGTACTGTCAATAATTAGTAAGTTGAAAATGTGATTTTTTGTTTATGAAGATATTGTTACAAAATTAGTGTTAAACGAATGTAATGTGAAAATTTAACACATCGGAATTTTGTAAGTTTAAGTTCTAGGATTTTTGAATTCTTTAGAGTTATGGATTGTATTGTTGTTTTATACTATAGAATACGGTCTTGAAAATCTAAATATGTATGTATAAATTTCAAGGTTTTTTTAAAAGTTTGGATCAGAGGGATGTAAAAAGTTATCTTTCGTTGGTCTGACATAGATAGAACAAACCTGCAATTGTGAAACGCAGACCACGAATAGAAAGAATTTATTTTGTTTAAAGGGTTAGCCATCCGAAAACTTAGATAGGTTATTGAAAATGGTCGTGAAAGGACCGAAACCGGCACACTTTTATGAACTAAAACTGTTTCCTAATTGAATTTCACCACATGACTTATACATCTTTGTAATCTCCATTTAATTTCCTTCATTTTAAAACCCTACTCCATAGTTCTGGTGAAAAAACAATTTATTAATAATTATTAATTTAGTGCCCAAAATCAGCCAAACTGCTTTTTTTAAACTCCTATCTAAAGACACTTGGGTTTTTGAAAAGAATCTAATGAAACCTTAATTAACGAAATCGAAGCAGCCGTTTGGAAGGTACGAGGTAATGAAGACATTTACAAAGTAACAAACTCACAAACAAGCAAACATGCATACAAGATACGCGCGAAAAACATAACCCTTCCTTGACAGTCGGGTAAAAAAGGTACTCCGAAGGATCCAAGTTCAAGAAAATGTTTTCTAAAAGAATGTGAAAAGCAGAATGTAGGTCATTCACTTGCTATATACTTTACTAAGGTAAAGTAAAGTTATAATTGATTTGACAGTGAAGTATTTAATCAGAAAAAATGAAGATTATGACAAATAGGTACATTTCTTTCTGAGTGCCCGTTTACGGAGACGCGGGGCGTCGAACGTCGCATGCGGTTTGGCGTCGAGCAGGGGGGCGTCGGACGTTTTTTTTCCGTTTACGGAGAGGCGGTGCGTCCAGCGAGCCTCATCATCACACGCGAAAACACAAACATATGGCAATGTATGAGAGTGTTTATGAAGACGCGGGGCGTAAGCCGCAGCGGTGAATGCCGCGTCGGCGGACGCTTAACACTCAAGCCAGTATTGCCAACGTGTGGAAAATTTCTCAAACTGCGGGGAATTTCAAGTTGATTGGGATAACTGCTTATAAAATATATGGGGCCAAAAAATGCAAGACAGACGGTAAATTTGTACAAAAAAGGTGATATAAAATGCCAGAAAAAGAGTTTATTAACCTGCGGTCACCCGGTCGCAATAGCCGTCGAGACACAACAACAATTGAATAGTTTTATTGCAAAAAAATCGGTGGGCGCCATGTTTTTTGGTCGATTGGGGGCCATAGGATATTAAACACAGCGTTTTTTTAAAAAAGAAGTTTAAACCACGTGATTTGGTATGGCATGTGGGATGCCATTATGCGTCAATTTCAGTTGACGCCCAATGGCACACACGTGTGCCATCGAAAACTCACGAGGTAAATGTTTAGAGGTTATTGAAGAGGCAGAACATCAATTAAACACAAAAATACATAAATCAGGTTTCATCCTCATCAATGGCGTTGTAGGTGCTTCACCCGATGGAGTTAAAAAAAAAACGTTAAAAAGTTATGTTAATGATGGCATCATTCAAAACAAATATTTGTTGCTCAAACGCATGCGGCAAGTAAAAAAAAGCAGTTCTCTGTGTTGCTGATCCAAAATTTAAACAAAATAAAAGACAACCCTGTGTTGGATAAATTATGACCCTCAATTCACTACAGATTTATCATTATTTTTTTTAGTCTATACTGTCCCACTGTTGCGCAAAGACCTCCCCTAAGTCTTTCCAAGTATTCTTTTCCCGCGCCACCTCGTGCCAGCCATTTATTAAATAAAGCTTCAATATTTTGGAAAACATACATTTACAGCAAGATTATTATTAGTAGTGCTAGAACATAAAATAAAACAATTTATTTTAATCACTTTTTATTATTTCATTTTGTGAATTAATTAAACCACCCTACATGATCGAGATAACCAACACATTTGTGGCTGACTACTGAATGTGGTTTAAGAAATTGAAACTCTAGAACCCTTCTAAACAATTGGAGGATGCAGAAGCTTATTACCTTTTACAGATAGAAGAGGTTCGATTTCTGATGTATAGCCATAAAGTGACGGCACCGGTGTAATTTCACATGATGATGTTAAAAATTTAAGCAAAGGCGAAAGCTTTCTTGTTCTCAGTAGACATACTTACTGCCTCTAGTAGACTACTCTGGTCAATCACTTTAACACAACATTGTGTAGCGGCATCAACCTGAAAGTAAAAAATATTTGTTCTTTCCTAAAAGAATGCACAATTCAGCAAAAAAAAAAAATTTCGTCTCGGACTTACATTCATTTATTCGTTTATAGAAATCAATTTACCGCACCAGTATCATAAATAAATATTATTGTACGTCTAAAATCATTGTTTATAAGAGTGCTGATTTTTGATAATATGTGCAAGCAACTCAGAATCAGTTGGTGGTTTATTTGATGTAAGTTGTGTCGCTAGGTTTGATATTTCAGAATTTTTGCGCGGAAGTATGCGGGGACAGCACAGTGGGGGTGGTGAAATCGGTGCTTTCGAGCTATTATTCGGGATACGACATTAAGATTGAGGTGGACCATATGAGCACTCACTTAGGCGGCAGACATTAATTTCGTCATAACAGTCATTTGGCCAACCGCCTGTGCCACCGTAATATAGCTAAAAGCCTCTATTCATTATATCTCCGTCCCCCACCAACGCTAAACGCTATCTTATTGATGTGAGATTCTGCGAAAGATGGGATGATGGAAATTTAGGTGCCTTGAGCAACAGATTTCGATATTATCTCCCTCTCAGCCGACGTAGTTACTAGCGGGAATGTAATCCGCAATATAGGTATTCCCTTGGGAACATATTAATAAGATTTTCTTTTGTCGTTAGCTTCTGTGCGTAATGCGATGCGCGTATATCGTGTGGGTATATTATGTGTGTGTAGGTAAGTACTTACTCATTTTTACGATAGTGGAGCATAATGAACATATGAAACGGAACAGTATGAAAGGGGCATTTAGAGCTTATAATATGTCACACGCGTGCATTACAGTGAATGATGAATGTACGCCTATCGTGAGAGGGAAGAGTGTTCGTCGGAGTGTCGGCCACCTACGTCTGTTCAGAGTACAGCGTTTCTGACTAATTGTAAGTACTTATACAGTATTTTGTAAGGATGACAACAGAATACATACATTCAGTCAAAAAAGTTACGGGAGTGGATAATTTGTTTATAGTTCCAAATTCAATGTTTTGTTTTTTGCTAGTTTGGCAAAACTGTCTTCCATTTTGGTGAGTTTGGAAACATTGTACAAAGAGTTTGTCTTAAATTTTGCATCGCCAATGGAATTTCGTATTCGGAGAAACTGAAAATGTTACAGAAGGCTTACGGTGAATCGACTTTATCAAAAACACGTACTTATGAGTGATATGAAGCGTTCAAGAGCGGTCGAGATGTGATGAAAGATTCGCCACGCTCTGGTAGGCCATCAACGTCTGCAACTGAAGTTAACATCGCAAAAGTGAAGGAAATAGTGACTGAAAATCCTCACTCGAGTTTGAGAGAGATAGCCACTGAACTTTCCATATCTCACAAGTCGGTCCGTATCATTTTAAATAATCACTTTAGTATGAAACAATCGGCTAGTCCCAAAAGACCTTAATTTTCTCCAAAAACTCAATCGCATAATAGTCGCTGAGGACATGCTAGTACGAGTCAATCCGACCCAACATTCATGAAACGCATTGTTACTAGTGATGAGACGTGGTTCAGCTTCGGAGTAGCGCCTTCCAACTGAACCGAAACCGAAAAAACCACGCCAAAGTCGATCAAAAGTCAAAGTCATGTTGACAGTTTTCTTTGCCTATCGCGACTCGGAATTTTAGCCGGAAGGTCAAACGATAAATAAAAATATTATTTGAGTGTTATGCGGCGTTTAAGAGAGCAAATTAAACGAAAAAGGCCAGATTTATGGAAAGAAAATTCTTGGATTTTGCACCACGATAATGCGCCTTTGCACAAAGCCAACATTGTGAACGAAGTTTTGACCAAAAACTTAACAAACACTGAGCAGAGCATCTAATTCATCAGATATGGTTCCAGCCGACTTCTTTCTTTTTCCTAAACTCAAATTACCACTTCGTGGCACCCGTTTTCATTCGGTAGAAAACATAAAGGAGAATTCGCAGCGAGAACTGAACTCGATTCCGGAAAAAGCGTTTAAAAATGTTTTGTAAAATTGTATTATTCGTTGGCGTAAGTGTATCGTTTCTGAAGGAGCATACTTTGATGCTGATAAAATAAAGGACATTTTTCTGCGCCCATACATTGTTCGCCCTGGAACCATGTTTGTAAAATTAAGATTATCGGAAAATTAAATGTTGTATTGTCGATCATTAGAAAATTCCTTTAAGATCTTATTTTTATAGCGAACTAGCTGCAGAATTTCCAATTTCTGATATTTCCAAATAAAAAAGGTATCAGATTTTAAGGTTATCATCGAACCATAACAATGAATATTAGGTATAGTTTTTGAAAGTAATCAGTATCCGTTATAATAGCCAAGTCGTAATATTCAGTATATAGCCCCGAAAGTCACCAGAACACACCGATATAATTACAAAGAGCAAGCGATGCTAAAGTAAATAATAGTGAAGGCACAGGTGAGAGACTGATAGTTGACAGTGACACGTGACCATTTAGTGACGTCAAAAATAGGGGTGGCAAATAAGATACGGGTTATCGATATTTCCTATGATTTACTATGGCCATACGTTACAAACCGTAAAATTAACTTTTGTCATTCGATAATAATTATCATTACAAGTAGGTATGACAATATCCTTCTTTACTTATAATAACACTCTTCTATACTTCTAATAATATTAATAAATAATAACATTTGTATCTAGTCTACAATATTGTTTTTAAAGAAAACTTATAATGTATTCAGTAACAATCAGTATTTCGACTGAGGTGAAGCACAAAATTAGGGTTATTTTTATATTAATTGTCGTAAATAATTATTAAGTTAAAACTTTTAACTAGAAAAGTGGGTGGTGTAGGTACTTTTAACATAAAAGTACCTACAACACACACTTTTATAAACAATCATTAGAAAAACCCTGAATAATGATCATGATGAAATAATTATGTAGGTTTTGTTCACTTTATTTAAACTATTTAAAATCAAGTATGACCTCATTCATAATGTTATACTTTTAGGGAATAATGATATATGGAACAGTGGTTGTACGTTTTTATTGTAGCTTCTATTTGCACTTTATCCGAAATAAATTAATTCACAACAGTCCATTAAAAATTCATTATATCGTTTGCATCCAATGATTGGGCATCCCTTATCTTTTTCGACACGACATGACTTTTGGCGAAGATGGCGGCGGTTAATGTTATTAGTCGCGTAAAATACTTTCTAATGTCCATTTTGGCATGCAGCTAGTCCGTGTTACAAAAGTATTTGCGACTAATATAATAAAATAGAAAATAAATTGTCGTGTATGTCCGATACTTTTGTTGCACAGGGCGATTCTGGTTTTTGGATGAATAACAAACATTTTGTGTATTATTGATATTTTTTTCCGGTACTTTCTTGCCCGAGTAGTATGTACTTATTTTGAACCAACTGTTTAAGGCTTGTATTCATGCCAATGACCTTGTGCATATAAACGGAGCTAACTACCCTTCTATGCGCCACTCCGCTACCCGCGTTTTTATTTTTTTATGATGAAAATATAATACATATTTTTAAAAAGTAACAAAACCAAATCATTTTCATTTGTATTGCAAAGAAGCAAGTATTTTTTATACTCTTTTGATTAAAAATAAAGGAGTAAAATGGTTTCATCTCTGTTAAAGTATCAAAAAGTAAATAAACAAACACTAATCTGACTAATGCACGGTCACTCTTCCTCATTCCAATCCCATTCCCATTCAATCATTCATTCACTCCCTTGCAAACAAAAATCCTAATTTCCAGTCAGTCTCTCTTACTCACTCAACAAGTTACAAGCAACGCGCAGAACCGCGCGCAGTTTTACCGGCTTTCAACAGACTATCAAATCTACCTGCACTGACTTTCTCCAACAATTCGCGAGTGTTAGTGGCAAAAAGGGACGTCCCTGGAACTGTGAGTGAAGTGGCGCCACGATATAATCGTCGACAGCGAAGACCCGTGAGTACCCACCTTCATCCCATATTCATTGTTCTACGTGACTGTGCATGATTAAAGTTCGCCTACGGATTTATACAGTTCTACGAAGGGTTTAGCATATCAAACAACACAACATTTGTGGTCATTCGAGCGGATTTCTATACATGTACCTCCAATTTTAGTCGTAGTCATACACGTGCGGCGTCCAAATTTGCCATTTACATTTAACAAAAAACACGATCATACCTATTTATTACATTATTTAGTGTATTATCACATAATAACATAATTTAACACGCATCATATCATCATATCAAGTGGGTTTAAAGTTTTTTCAACTTCGATCATATGAAGTTTGAAATCTTGAACCAGTTTTGACCGGTCGGCGTAGGTAGGTACTTGAACATTTAGTTCGTCCGTTCCAACAGGAACGTGAATCTGAACATTTCAAGCGTTGTTTTAAGGTGTAACATATAGCATTAAAACATTACTTTATAACCATTTTAACATAATCATTCATTTTGCGTATTTTTTACGTAAGTTTGTTTGCATACGTAACACGTAACGGTGCAACGAATACTTTATAACATAATCATTCACTTTATTTGTGAGATTTATAAATAACATATAATTTATAAATAACATATCATCAGCATTTCATCATTTACGGTCCTTCAAATTAAATAATTTTCGCAAAATAGGCATAAAGTTGTGTAAATTGGTAATAGCGACATCTAGTGCGCAGTAGCGTTACCTACAAAACTTAATCGATCGTTCACTCACCATTCAATAATTTCACTCAATCTTCAGTGTTGTCAGCCCCAAGATATTACCATACTTAGAAAATTACTTTTATTTGGTAGTTTTTGAATAACATTTCGGGGAATATTTTCTACCATCGCTGTCATAATACGTAATTAATATTTACGTCATCAAACAATATTTTGAACTATTTCAAAACATCATTACAACTTATTTTAGTAATAATAAGTTACTTTTAACATATTTTACCGAGTAAATTCATCAAATTCAGTCATCATGAGTGAAGCTATGGCAGCTCATCATGAATCAAAGCGCAACATTGCGCACAAGCGATTGACAGATGCTGTTGTCTGCGCTCGCAAATGCATCAGTGATGCAAATCTTCGACCGCGTTTAGAAACATGGGGATCGCGGATAGAATCAATTATGGAAGCGTTTAATGATGCTCACACGAAACTTTTGGCTGAATATTCAAACCTTGAGATTAGTGAGGAACAAATGTTGAAACAAACAATTTATCAAGAACAAGCAGATGACATGTATTTTGAGTTTTTAGAAACTGTACGTAAGCTCTTACCTGACCATAAAGCAGATGTGGTAAAGGTTTCTACATCCTCAGTAGAAAACAGAAAACCTACTAAATTGCCTGCGATAAAGCTACCTACTTTCTCAGGTCAGTTTAAGGATTTTCCTGGTTTTATTGATTTGTTTAATACGTTAGTCCATGACAGGATGGATTTATCAAAAGTAGAAAAATTCCAATACCTTGTGACTTCCCTTTCAGGGGAACCAGTTAATCTTATCAGAGCTTTTCCAATTTCAGAAGCTAATTATATTAGTGCTTATGAAGCACTTGTTAATAGGTACAATAACAAGCGATATCTTTCATTTTTATGTTGGGAACAAATATGCAACCTCAAACCATCGTCGGCTCAAAGCTTGAGAAATCTTTTAGACACATTTTCAGAAAATCTTTCAATGTTGAATTCATTAAGTTTGCCCACTTCCAATTGGGACTTTGTTTTATTTCATTCGCTTTTGGTAAAATTAGATAAAAAATCCCGTGAAGCTTTTGAGCTTTCATGCAACGGTTGTGACTTTCCACGGTTTGATCAATTAAAATCTTTTTTAGTAGAAAGATGCAATGCATTAGAGCGCTCATCTTTAACAAATACTTCAACAGCAGTGGCTTTGCCAAATAATAATAATATCAAGAAGAATTATTCAAATAAAGATAACACCAGTTCATCAACTCAACATAAAAATCAAGCATCAACTATGTTATTGGCTCAAACGCCTCAATCATCAAATTGCATCATTTGCAAAGAAAATCATCCTCTCTTTTCATGTAATAATTTTCTTAATAAATCACCTCAAGAGCGCTTTCAATTGGCAAAGCAACATAAACTTTGTTTAAATTGTCTGCGTTCCAATCATAACACTTCTAAATGTACATCTACTCATGTGTGTAAATCATGCAATCAGCGTCATAACAGCCTGTTACATTTTCCAAAGGGTAGATCATCAAACCAGAGTCACCAAAATTCAAATCAACAACAAAATTCATCACAAGTTCAGGTTGCTGCAAATGAGGCTAGCACTTCTGATACTGTTGCGCCGGTTACAACATTATCAAACACAACAAAAGCATCTGCTCCGTCCTTTGTTTTGCTTGCCACAGTGCAAATTGAAGTCAAAGATAGGTGTGGCACTTATGAAAAGGTTCGTGCACTTTTAGATCCAGGGAGTCAAAGCCATATAATTTCAAATTCTTGTGTACGGAGACTTGGTCTGACTCGTATCAAATGTAACACTCCTATGTCAGGAATAGGGGACACTCCTGCTTTATCAGGTAGTAAGGTTTTTCTGGATATTCGTCCATTGGGCAATTCCAATATATCATTTACAGCAGAAGCGATGACTTTGGATAAAATTTGTAGCGATATGCCCACACGTGCAATAGATATCAATGATTTCAAACATATATCAAATCTCAAGTTAGCAGATCCTGATTTTCATAAATCTAGTTCTATAGACATTTTGATTGGTGGAGAGATTTTCCCTCAGATTTTGTTATCAGATAAAATTGAAAGTAGTAATCATACAGCAACAGCAATTAACACTATATTCGGTTATGTTCTCATGGGTAGGACACAAGCAGCCAATCCCATTGAATCCATTCCTATTTCAGTCAATCATGTATCAATGGATGCCAATTTAGATATTGCAGTCCAAAAGTTTTGGGATACCGACAACATGCCATCGGAACCAAAACAAACAGCCTCTGCTGACGACATTCGTTGCGAGGAAATTTATCAATCAACATGTAAGCGTGATGCTGACGGTCGTTATATCGTTCATTTACCATTTAGAGATTCATCATTACCATCATTTAACAATTCGTATAGTATTGCGCTTCGGCGATTTAATCAGCTTGAAAAACGTCTTAATCAGAACCAGGAATTTGGAGAAGAGTATAAATCTCACATCATGGAGTATCTATCAAGTGGTCAGATGGAACCTGTCCCACCTAATGAGTGTCAATCATCTTCAGCATATTATATCCCACATCATGCAGTGGTTAAGCCAAGTAGCGTTTCTACACGTCTGAGAGTTGTCTATGACGCCTCAGCTAAGGATAGTCAGGGTCGGTCACTTAATGACACATTATTAACAGGCGTTAAGTTGCAGGCAGATATTAACAACATTCTTTTACGATTCCGACTCCATGCAGTCGTATTATCAGCCGACGTACGTCAAATGTATCGTCAAATCATCATCACTCAGGAGCATAGGGATTATCAGCGTATCTTATTCAGATGTTCACCAGACGAATCAATTCAAGAATTTAGAATCAATCGCGTAACATTTGGAGTGTCGTCCGCGCCATTTCTGGTCATACGTACCATGCATCAGCTAGCTCAAGACGAACAGGAGTCCTACCCTCTCGCAGCAGAGGTTTTACGGAACGATCTTTACGTAGATGACGTAGTCACCGGCTGTAATAACATCCAACAAGCAGTTAATTTACAACAACAATTAGCTAAAATCATGGCTGCCGGTGGTTTTGAGCTCAGGAAGTGGTCCAGCAACCATGCGGCTGTACTGCAAAACATACCTGAAGAACATAAGATGGTACCAGATTTGACGTTCGACAGTGACACCAACTTTATTAAAGTTCTTGGCCTTGCCTGGAATGCTCATCAAGATGTTTTTAATTATCAAGTCAATCAAATTCCACGCGGCTGTACAAAGCGGACAATGCTTTCCGAGCTTGCTCGTATCTATGACCCTATCGGTCTACTTACACCATTAACATTTTTAGCCAAATTTCTTATCCAACGTCTGTGGTTATTGGGAACATCTTGGGATGAACCAGTACCCGATGACATTCATAGCCTTTGGACGAAGTATACGCATTAATTATCAAATCTTTCTCAATTACGTATTCCAAGACGTATTACACATGGTGAAGCAGCATCTTATCAAATTCATGGCTTCTGTGACGCTAGTGAAGCAGGTTATTCGGCAGCAGTCTATCTTCGTTCCAGCATTTCTCAAGATCAATATCAAGTCTGTCTGGTGAGCGCAAGATCACGTGTTGCTCCCACCAAGCGGAGAACGCTACCGAGGCTCGAGCTATGTGGTGCATCATTACTAGCAGATCTCATGAGTTATATCATTAACATATTTTCTAACATCATCAACATTGAGGACGTGTTCGCATGGTCTGATTCCATGATAGTGCTGTCATGGATCAAATCAAATTCAACCAATTTTAAAGCATATGTTGGCAATCGTATAGCAAATGTTCAAAGAAAACTAGCAAATGCTACCTGGAAACATGTGCCAGGCAAGCAGAATCCAGCTGATTGCGCAAATCGTGGTTTACTACCCGATGAGCTCATTAGCCACGCCCTCTGGTGGACTGGACCGGAGTGGTTATCATTAAATCAGAATCAATGGCCTAACGAGCCAACAAATACCGAATCACAACGCTTCACGGATGGTGATGTAACCTGTGAGCGGCGTATCACAGTGCTAGCAAACAATATAATCGATACCAACCCTTTGGATAATCTCCTTAACAAATTTTCATCATTAAAAAAGACTCAACGTATTTTAGCCTATTGTCTCAGATTCATCAACGCATTACGCAAAAACAAAACAGTTGATCATGACCATATAACAGAAGCTGAGCTAAGCAATGCCCTTATGGTACTTGTTAAACACGTACAACATATTGAATTCAAAGACGAAATCAAACAGTTATTAGCAGGAAAAGTTTTACCTAAATCTTTTAGGAAACTTAACCCATTTATAGATCACTCTGGTGTTTTGCGGGTGGGGGGAAGGCTCTCTCGTTCTGATTTAGAATTTGAAACAAAACATCCATCTTTGCTTCCTCATAACGAGCATATGCATCCAGGATTACAAACACTTCACTTTTTAATTCTTCAAAATTTTTGGATTTTGTCCCCAAAGCGAGCAATCCAACAAGTTTTAGCAAATTGCTATCGGTGTTTTCGTACCAAGCCAACAACACTTCAGCCTAAAATGGCAGATTTACCAAAATCACGTATAACCCAATTAAAAGCATTTCAAGCATTTGGTTGCGATTACGCAGGACCCTTCAATGTAACCCCCGTCAGAAAGCGTGGGACTCGCGTTACGAAGGCGTACTTATGTCTTTTTGTGTGCTTTGCCACAAAAGCGCTCCACTTAGAGTTAGCATCTGACATGTCGTCTGCAGCATTCTTAGCGGCATTGCGTAGATTCATTGCTCGACGTGGTAGATGCAACATTATCCATTCAGATTGTGGAACAAATTTTAAAGGCGCTCAATCAGAGTTGGCCAACATAATGAAAACGGCTTGTGAGACCGAACATATAACATTTAATTTCAACCCTCCTGGGGCCCCCCACTTCGGAGGACTTTGGGAAGCTGGGGTCAAGTCCGTAAAGACGCACCTCTATCGGGTAATAGGTACACAAATACTGACATATGAAGAACTAAATACAGTTCTAGTCCAGATAGAATCATTACTTAACTCTAGACCATTATGTTCAGTTAGCACGGATCCCAATGACATCACGGTACTCACACCAGGCCATTTCTTAACACTAGCACCATTAACTTCATTACCAACACCAGATTATACAGACATACCAACTAACAGGCTGACACGCTGGCAACTTTTGCAGCGAATGCATCAAGATTTTTGGTCACGATGGCATTCTGAGTATCTTACCACTTTAACGCAACGCTTGAAATGGAATAAGTCCTCACGTGACGTTCAAATCAATCAGTTAGTAATTATCAAAGACGAATGTTCTCATCCGTTACGATGGCGGTTTGGTAGAATTATAAAGCTATATCCTGGTCGTGATGGGATTCCTCGTTCGGCTACGGTCAAGACTGCTCAAGGTACTATTGACAGACCTTTAGTAAAATTATGTCCTCTCCCTGATGGACATGAGTAAATTTTCACCACTTTAAACAACAAAAAACATAATTATCATATTCATTATTAGTTTGTATTGTATTTATTACGGACACAATTACACATCATAATATATCATCAAATCATAATTATTCATCTATCATAATATCATAATAACACACCAGTTTTTGGTTGATATGGACGCAGCTTTCATTGTAGAGTTCTGTCTCCATAGTTTCGCCAGCAGGGGGGAAGAATGTTAAAGTATCAAAAAGTAAATAAACAAACACTAATCTGACTAATGCACGGTCACTCTTCCTCATTCCAATCCCATTCCCATTCAATCATTCATTCACTCCCTTGCAAACAAAAATCCTAATTTCCAGTCAGTCTCTCTTACTCACTCAACAAGTTACAAGCAACGCGCAGATCCGCGCGCAGTTTTACCGGCTTTCAACAGACTATCAAATCTACCTGCACTGACTTTCTCCAACAATTCGCGAGTGTTAGTGGCAAAAAGGGACGTCCCTGGAACTGTGAGTGAAGTGGCGCCACGATATAATCGTCGACAGCGAAGACCCGTGAGTACCCACCTTCATCCCATATTCATTGTTCTACGTGACTGTGCATGATTAAAGTTCGCCTACGGATTTATACAGTTCTACGAAGGGTTTAGCATATCAAACAACACAACAATCTCAACGATTTGGAAGTGATTTGGTGTTTTTTTTCCTATTATGTGATACCGATACACAAATTCTGGCGAATAGAATAGAATAGAATACTCTTTGTTATGTACACCATATAAGTAAACCAAACCAAATTACGAATCATATCATGTAGATTACTAACATTTTTTTTCAGATGTAATTTCTCTGTTAGTGCTGAGGAAAAGCTGCTTCATCTGCACGCTATTTTAAGCTTTTTTCGAGAGAGCAGCCTTAAAGAAAGGGTCGGGACCGGGTGTCGGCCGGTTAAAACGACGTAGCAAAAGGGAGTTTATAAGTGGTGTTAGTGAACCGCCCTATCGAGTGACGGTTATCTGTCTACTCTTTATTATTATTTAGGATCGGAAGATCTAAGCGGCCCTACCTTTTATTCAAATTATGCTTGCATTAATTATTCCTCGGAAACGGAAATCCCATTAGAAAAGTTCGCAAATTAAACGACATTTGCTGATTAAAATGTTATTTCAGAGTTTTGTTATACATCTGCTGCATATAGATAGGTTTTGGACTTTCAATAAAATATTAGGTTGACAACATACTGGTTGTACTGCTGTTATTGTAGATAAAATTCCTAGCGGTTCCTATTTATTTATTTATTTATTTTTATTTAACAATTTATGTACTTAAACATATTACATAGAAAGATAAAAAGAAGGAAACAGAAAAATAGGTACAAAGGTAATGCTTATTTCAAAAGAAATCTCTTCGAGGAGAGTTGTATAAAAGATATGTAGACAACGTGTGTAAAAGGTATAAGTAGTTAAAAATAAAACAATAAACTTTAATATGACATACAATACATAAATATTACTAAAATAAATGTATACTAATACATACTAAATAATATTATAAGATAAATAATAACACATACTTAAATGCAACTATGATGGTAAAGAAAGGTAGTCTTCTTTCACTCTTCTTTTAAAAACTGAAAGAGATTTGCAGTCTCTAATGTCAGGTGGCAGTAAATTCCACAGCCTAACCGCATGGGCAGTAAAGGAATAGGAGTAAAACTCAGTAGCGTGGGGTGGGGACTTAAGGAGATTTCTAAGATGCGACCTCCAAGGTGCATCTGAAGTACGGGATTAGGAGAAGCGTTCTCGCAGGTAGGTAGGCGTTGAGCATGTCGTGGAGGCTGCCGTCCGCAATGTGGCTTTGAAGAGGTCGCAAACCTCTAAAAACAAGGCCATAAGCGCGGCGGCGGCCTCCATTTTGGCGGCAGCGGAGGCCAACTTTCGCGGGCCCCCGTCGGACGAAATGTCAAAGTTGCGGGAGGAGGTCGCCCGTCTGGCGGCCGCCACGGAGCTTCTCCAAAAGGAGAATGAGAAGCTCCGAGCAGACCTGGCCGGGCTCCGAGGAGCCGGCTCCAAGGAGGTGTCGCAAGGGGGGCGCAAGCACGGGCAAAGCCCGTCCGTGGCTGGGGAGAACCAGGTTTTGACCCAGGTACTGAACCTGGTGCGGCAGGAGCTGGCTCCTATCCGTGAACGATTCTCCGTCCTGGAGGGTATCGTCCTGCGCCCCCCGCTAGCGGCAAGCCAGACAGCGTCAGACCAGAAGAAATCGGCCTCGTATGCAGCCGCCGTGGCTACAAATTCGGGGCCGACCAGCCAAGCCCACCGAGGGGCCGGACCGGTACCAGCGAAGTTGGCATCCGCGAAGCAGCAGAAAGGTGGGGCAGCTGCACAGGCGGCGAGGGCTAAAGCGCCAGCGGGGCAACAGGCGACCCCACCTTCCAACTCTCCTACGGCCGAATCCGGATGGCAGGTGGTCGGGGATAAGAAGAAGGCGGGCAAGGCAGCCAAGAAACGGCAGAGGAGGCGTCAGCGTAAAGCGCGAAGCGTCGCGGCTAAACTCCGCGCCCCGAAGACCGCAGCTGTAGTGATCACGCTACAGCCAGACGCGGAGAAGAAGGGCGTGACGTACGGCCACGTGCTCGTGAAGGCAAAGGAGGCGGTGAACCTCCAGGAGCTCGGCATTACTGGGGGCCTCCGGCTCAGGTTGACCATGACTGGGGCCCGGATGCTGGAGATCCCCGGTTCAGCCAGTGGCCCGACCGCTGACGCTCTGGCCGAAAGGCTCAGAGCGTCCTTAAATGCGGACGAGGTCCGAGTGTCCAGGCCCACCAAGTGCGTCGACGTGCGCATTCTAGGCCTGGACGACTCCGTCACGGAGGAGGAGGTAGTGGCCGCCGTCGTCAGGACTGGGGGGTGCTCTGCCGAGCAGGTGAAGGCAGGCACCATCCGTCCTGACAACACGGGCATGCGAACGGTCGTGGTGAGCTGCCCCGTGACGGCGGCCAAGAAAATATCGGAGGGCCGAAGACTCCTGGTGGGCTGGGTATCTGCGCAGGTCAAACTGCTGGAACCCAGACCTCTGAGGTGCTTCCGCTGCCAAGTGGGCAACCACGTGGGAGTTCAGTGCACCTCGGAGGTGGACCGCAGCGATCTTTGTTTCCGCTGTGGTCAGCCCGGACACAAAGCCGGCTCGTGTAACGCCACGCCGCACTGCGTCGCAGGTGCGGCAGCTGGCAAGCCGGCCGATCACTGGGCTGGGGGCAAAGCCTGCGCTCCACCCGCCAAGGCCGGGGGCAAAAAGAAGCCCTCCACCACCGCCGTCCCTACCGCCGCTGCCACTGTTGTCGCCGCTGCCGCCACCACCACCGCTGTCACTGCCGCCGCCGCCGCTTCGGTGGCCGCGAGAGAGCCCTCACAGGGGACTCAGGAGGAGGCTGAAATGGAGTGCCAATAACGGCTCCATTACGCCTCCTCCAGGCGAACATCAACCACTGCGCCGCCGCTCAGGATCTGTTGGTCCAGAGCATGGCACAGTGGTTGATTAACATCGCCGTGGTCGCTGAGCCTTACTTTGTCCCGCCCAGGGATGACTGGGTGGAGGACATGAATGGCTCAGTGGCCCTAATTTCGTCGGCCGCTGCCGGTACCCCATCCCTCGAAAACGTCAGGAAAGGACAGGGGTGCGTAGCAGCACGGTTTGGGGAGATTGTCGTGGTAGGAGTGTACTTCTCCCCGAACCGAACTCTCGCCGAGTTCCAAAACTCCCTTACGGAGTTGGGCGTCGTCGTCACCGGGTATCGTTCCCTCCCCGTGCTCGTTCTCGGGGACTTCAATGCCAAGCATTTGGCTTGGGGTTCCCGTTATACGGACACGCGGGGTAGGATGGTGGAGGACTGGGCTCTGGAGACAGGCCTGGTCGTCCTAAACCGGGGTTCTATCCCTACGTGTGTGCGGATGCAGGGGGAGTCCGTGGTGGACATCTCGTTCGCCAGCCCTGCTCTGTCACCGCGTGTCATTGACTGGCGCGTATTAGAGGAGGTGGAGACCTATTCCGATCACCGGTATATCCGGTTTGACGTCTCCACCCAGACCTCAACCGCGCCAGTCCGGCAGGCCCCGAGTGGTCCGCGGTGGGCGCTGAAGCAGCTGGACCGGGAGCTCCTCCTGGAAGCTTCGATCGTGCAGGCCTGGGTGTCACCTCCGGACAGGCCTGCTGACATCAACGACGAGGCGGAGTGGTTCCGGGAGGCCATGTCCGATATTTGTGACGTGGCAATGCCCCGGGTTAAGCCAGGACGCGCCCGCCGCCAAGTGTACTGGTGGTCGCAAGAGCTGGCGACGCTGCGTCAGGCATGCGTCGCTGCTCGGCGCCGGTACACCAGGCACCGCAGGCTCCGCATCCGCCCTCCGGATGCGCAGATCAGAGAGGCGGAGCTGTACGAGGAGTACAGAGTTGCGAAAGCCGCCCTCCGAGCGGGGATCCTGCAGGCCAAGGACCTGGCTCGCAAGGAGATGCTGGAGTCTCTGAACGGGGACCCGTGGGGAAGACCCTACAAAATGGTGCGGAATAAGCTCCGCACCTGGGCCCCCCCGTTGACGCAGAGTCTCCGGCCCCAGCTAGTAGAGGACGTGGTGAGCGCTCTGTTCCCCTCGCGAGGGGAGCATACTCCCCCGCCTATGGCTCCGCCGCCTGCGATGCCCTATGCGGACTACACCGATGACGACGATGACGATGCTCCTGAGGTGACTGAGGTAGATCTGACAGTGGCGGTTAACAGGCTGAAGGCCAAAAATACCGCCCCAGGACCCGACAGCTTACCTGGAAAAGCCTGGGTCCTGGCCTTGGAGGCTCTCGGGCCTCGACTAAGAGGGTTCCTAAGCGCATGCTTGGAGAGGGGCCAGTTCCCACTTCGTTGGAAGACGGGGAAACTGGTCCTCATTAAGAAGCCAGGGCGCCCTGCGGACTCTCCGTCCGCATACCGGCCCATCGTGCTGCTCGATGAGGTGGGCAAGCTCTTTGAAAGAGTAATTGCAAACCGCCTCGTCGAGCACCTAGTGAGGGTGGGGCCGGATCTGGCGGAGAACCAGTTCGGTTTCCGCACGGGCCGCTCGACGGTGGACGCCATCATGCGCGTGAGAGCCCTCTCGACGGGGGACGCGATTTCTCGGGGCGGGGTCGTCTTGGCGGTGTCTCTAGACATCGCCAATGCCTTCAACACCTTGCCCTGGAGTTGCATCAGGGAGGCACTTCGGTATCACCGGATGCCGACCTACCTCCGTCGCGTAGTCGAGGCTTACTTGACGGACAGAGCCGTCATCTACCCCGGTCACCTGGGAGAGTGGAACCGGCGAGAGATGTCGTGCGGTGTTCCACAGGGTTCGGTTCTGGGGCCGCTCCTGTGGGACATCGGCTACGACTGGGTGCTGCGCGCCGACCTCCCTAGCGGCGTCAGCGTGGTCTGCTACGCTGACGACACGCTGGTCCTGGCGCAAGGGGGATCGCACCAGGCGGCGGCCGACGCCATGACACGCGGGGTTGCGATAGTCGTTGAGAGGATCCGGCAGCTGGGTCTCGAGGTGGCTCTACACAAGTCCGAAGCCATGTGCTTTCATGGTTCTCGGAACAGGCCACCATCGGGATCCCAAATAATGGTAGGAGGGGTTCACATCGGCGTCGGATCGACGATGACGTACCTGGGTCTCGTCCTTGACAGCCGATGGAACTTCGTCGAGCATTTCCGACGTTTGGCTCCCAGACTGGGGCGAGCCGGGGCTGCCTTCAAGCGGCTTCTGCCCAATCTAGGGGGTCCAAACGCCTCCTGCCGCAGGCTTTACGCGGGGGTCGTGCGGTCCATGGCCCTTTATGGGGCGCCGCTGTGGGCGCCTACTTTGAGGAAGCGACCTGCCCGGTACCTGAACGCGTCCCAGAGGGTCATGGCCATCCGGCTGACCCGGGGATACCGCACGGTCTCTGGCGAGGCGGCGAGCCTCCTTGCCGGACTACCGCCATGGGATCTAGAGGCGAGAGCCCTCGCGCTCATTTACGAATGGCGCGTGGAGGCGCTACGTCGGGGCGAGACTCCTCTGCCGCGGCAAATCGCAGCGTGGCGGACGGTGCTCCGGCGGGATCTCATGGCAGTATGGAGACAACGACTGTCGCAACCCAGTGCTGGGCACGCCACAATTGCGGCGATAAGTCCCCTCTTTGAGGAGTGGCTAGAGCGGCGCCACGGCGTCCTCACCTTCCGCCTGACGCAGGTACTCACCGGACACGGTTGTTTTGGGAGGTACCTGTTTCGAATTCGGCGGGAGGATACGCCCGGGTGTCAACACTGCGAGGATCGCCCTGAGGACACGGCGGAGCATACGGTGGAGGTCTGCCCTGCTTGGGCGGAGCACCGCCGTGTCCTCGTCGAGGCGATCGGCGAAGGCGATCTCTCGCGTCCGGCCCTGGTCCAATCCATGGTCCGGAGCGAGGAGGCATGGGAAGCGGTCACCTCCTTCTGCGAAGCAGTAATGCTAGCAAAGGAGGAGGCCGAACGCGTGAGAGAGAGGGAAACCTCACGCCCCAGCCGCCGCAACAGAAGAAGACGCCCCGGGCGTCGGGAGTCGCAGGGCGATTCTCGGCCACCGTAGGCGCGGGCCTGCGGACGGCGAGCATTGGGTGGCTCGCCGTCTGATCAGAACCAGGCCCGGGTCGACGGCGCGCTGTGTTCCACGCGCGCCTCAAGGAGCTGTCAGCATAAAGGACGGGGCCCGCTAGGGCCAGTGCCTGCCGGGGTTGCGGGATTTGTTCGAGAGAGTCGCCGCGGCCCAGGAACGCAAAGGGCATTAGGAGGAACACGGATGGGTTTTAGTCAGTAAGAGTCTGACACTCCCTTCTGCTCCACCCAGAGCGGGAGGAGTCATTTGATGATTTCCCATCCTTAAAAATAAAAAAAAAAAAAAAAAAAAAAAAAAGGTAGGTAGGTGTTTTAGGGTTGTGAAGGATGTTAAATAGCAAACTCAATATCCAAGAGTTCCTGCGAAGTCGAATAGGGAGCCACTTGAGTACCTTGCGAAATCCAGAAACATGATCGTATTTTTTAAGGTTAAAAACAAAACAAATACAAATATTTTACAAACGCTCAAGTTTTTAAAAAAGCTCCTCAGTGGCATCCAAATAACAGGCATCAGCGTAGTCTATGATGGGCTGGATGATAGTTTGTGCAAGGGAAATTTTGGTTTTCAAGGGCAAATAGCACTGGAGGCATTTCAGCGAGTGAAATGTGTAGTGCACCTTCCGACTGACTTCAGCGATATGGTTAGTCCACGATAAATAGGAGTACATGATAACCCCCAGGTTCTTACTAAGGTCTACAACTAGTACTACAGGTCCTACTAAGTTCTATATTAACAGAATTCTATAAGGCTGATTTAACCATTCGTAATTGAACACTGAATCTGAAATTACCAAGAGGAATTTAACGTAAGGTATTCAAAACGCTTATTTAGCCGTCGTTGGTGCTATATAATGTGTTGCTTATTACATAACGTTTTCATAGGAAGCGCTTAGTACACGACATTGTTAGAATTTTCAAACGGGTTAATATCAAGAGCGGCTGAGGAATGTTTAATTACCGCTGTGACATCTTGCGAGGAGGGTGACGCGAGACAGTTGACGCTAGAATGGCGCCTCTGTAAGCTTTTCAAAGCACATCCCAAGAGGGCTATCTTAATTTTTCTTAAATTTGAGCGTTTGAATAGAGTTTTGATGTGTGATTATGGTTTAAATATAGCCATAAATTAAAAAAAAATATATATATATATTGGCCATATATAAGAAAGTTTGATTCTTGGGGGGGATTTTTAATATTTTTTTTTCAATTTGTTTACATAATTCAGTAAAAAGCTTGTCTGTGCAAAGGATGTTTCATAAAAATTTACTTTTGGGCATCTTTTGATGCTTTGTTACATCAAAGATATAATAACTTAATCATATATAAAAATGTTTATGGTACAATAATTGTATCTTCTACTTTCGAATGCCTAATTCAATTATTATGTTTCATACAATAAGTCACCAAAAATAAGACCATCAGCAAATAAGACCATCTGATGTTTACAGACCTTAGGCATGTCATTTATGTAAATATTAAATAATGGAGGGCCAAGAAAAATTAAAAAAAAAAGAAAATGAAGCATGATCAATGTCGATGTTCGATTCGACTCGATCGTTTTCGTCATCTACCTACGTCTTGAGCATCTGCAACAAAAAATGGTAATGAATATCAGGTCAATAAAAATATCAGGTGTAATGACGACATCCTCATAGGCTTCTGGTAGTTGATTACCAACGAAACAAGTCATTTCTAATTTCCCATCCTTATTTGTCCAACCGAAATCTGTTGGTAACATGTCAGTGATGATTCGATTATGGGCATTCCTCCACAGGTATGCAATATATCTTGTACGTAATAAACGCTGCCGTAACTCCAATTGGCAAGGTGACAAGTTAAAAACATCGTAATTACGCACATTTAACGAAAAGGGCTGTGATGTATCTGATACCTTGTACGTCTTGTTGAAAATTTCAATCCCAGTTCGGCTAGCGTCGGCTAATTTTTTTAAACCATACAAATGACAGATAAAAGATTCCATGGTATTGAATAATTCATCGACATTATGATCTTCAGATCCCAAGTCTGAAAATGCCTTTTGAAAAGTCGCCGAATTTATCAAAATATCGAAAGGTTTTTTCTTGCCCCGTCTATAAAATGCTGGATTAAAATCACATCCTGTTAGCGCATGAAGAGCTGGTAGCGCATGTGATACTAGACTCACATATTTTTTTTACCGATAATGGTAGCCATCACCAGATCAGGCCAATGATCGATAATAAACTCACGAGCGCCTTTTAAAATTTTATGTTTTTTAAATCTTTTGCAAAGTCTGCTGTTCTCGTTTGTTGAGGACCGGAGATATAAAAATCTTTGTCTGGATGACGAAGATTTTCATATCTCCCTAATTTCATAAATACCTCAAAGAGCATGCTCACAATCTTTTATCGAAGGTGTGAAGTAGTAAATAGAACGGCAAGTCGGCTTGCTGAGTTATTGATAAGACTTTGCAAAATCTTTTTTGACAAATCTCCAAAACTGCGTGACATATGTTTAAAGTATTTAAAAAGAAAAGAAGCCATCTACAATAAGAAAATCTAGCTGGATTGCTAGGCTGGCGGCTGTTCCATTTCTTCAATTTGTTTCTCTAACTCGTGAACCAGTACCGACTTAACAGTTTTATTAATAGAACCATCAATATGACACAGTGAAAGTGGAACTGGAGTTATTGGAAAACAAAGCACCTTTTCAAGATCTACGTTTGTATCTAGTGATAGAGCTAATAACCGACCGAATAAATTCCGCTGTAATTTAACTTGTCTGGTACTTTTTGTCCGATTCATGGTCTTCTTCTCCTTCGAACTTGCAAAAGTCAGTACCGGATATTTTTTCAATGATTTGTGGAGTGGTAGCTTGTCTAGTTGAAATATTGTAGGTCTGTTGGATATTAAGCAAGAAAGCCTCCTCATGTTTACGATGTTTTTTCATTCGATCTGGATGTAAGTCAGCGGCAATATCTTGATGACTCTTATTAATTCCTGCTCGAGTTAAAACATGGGAGATTATTCGAGTTCGAGCCCCTTGACTTCGTGCCCAATGTTGTCTCGCAGAGATGGAGTTTGTTAGATTTACGATTCTACTGAGCTGACGTGCTGCTTCACCATTGATCGTCTGTTCCAACGTTAAATCTACCGGGATTCGCGAGAAAGTTTTAGTGGTTCTTCGGATACCAAACGAGTCTTTAGCTATTTCGGCTTGGAGGCCCGGATGTGTGTTGTATACATGTTGTAATAGGTTTATATAGTACACTAGCCATCGACAGTAGTTTTGCTGATTGTAGTAGAAAAATAAACACACGATTTTCCCTAGTGTATAAAAATATAAATCTAAATCTCCTACTCTAATACTTTTAATAAATAAATGATAAAGACTTATGAAATCGATATAGATCGCGTAAAATTGCGTCGTTTTTCCATGCTTGCCTTCCAAAGTGTCTGCTGTATATAGATGTGTGTTCTGTATGCTGTACTTGTGGAGAGATGTCTTTAGATTGCATGAATGTGGTGAGATATTCTAATACTGATTCTTGGATTGTCAAATTATTGTTTTCCGTAAATGATTCAAAATGTAATTGCTGCAAGGTTACTGCCATGAGAGAATGTAATCGTTTGCATCGGTTATAATTCCTTCCAGTAATAAAACCTGTTACTGAACCATTCATTAGAAATCAGGTCACATTCGGTCATAATATGGGTTAGTCCACATTCTTCTATAAGGGTGCCAACTGCTTTGAAAAAAGCCATCTCAATATGGAAGGGATTTGAATGAAAATTTTGTCAAACTTCGTAGATTCTTGAGTTTGAATACAATAACTAGTTCGAGCAATAGCTAAGTCGTAGGTGACCTGGATGTATGGAGCTTGACATTCTCTAGCGATTTCTTGGCTCAATTCTAGAGTTCGCAAACCTGTAGAATTATTAGTAGGAGAGTCGTTTATTGGTGTAAGATAAGAAATTTTTAAATGGGTGAATTATCAATAAAAATGTTACTATGATATCCTACCCACATAGGAACATCTGATATTCTGTACACATGCGACAACATCCACATAACTTCTAATTGTTTAAACCGAATCAAATTTTCTGGAGCTTGATTGAGTCCGGAGATGTCGAGCTGATTCCATGTTGCAATTCTTAATTATTTTGTCAAATGTTATTTCTTCAAAGGCTCGGCGTTTTCGGTTTCTTCGTGTTGTGGTCATAGATCCTAATATATTTTCGTAGAAAATTTTGTTGGGGGTTGAACTTTCAATATCCACGGCAGTTGGAGATATCATAGTGTCTTCATCTCGAACAACATCTTGATAGATTATCCCCACCGTGTCACCGTGAAGAGTGTCTTTACCATTTAGCGTTTCTACGAAACGATCGAAATTATCGTAAGCTACTGACGTATTCAAATCCGGAGGACGTACAATATCTTCAGGACACACGTAGGAACTGTTTGCCGTTGAAAAAGTTAGTTCAGTCTCTCTTCCAAAACAGTATAAGAGCAGCAGTGCCCATACTGGGATAGTAAATTTATGTTTTTTTTTGCTGTTACACAAGCTCTTTACTGCCAGACCCAGAGTAATATACTTTGAAGTTTTGTTTCTGAGGCTAGAAGCAGCGTATATCAGATCTTGTCCGAGAGAATAAACTTATTTTTGTTCCGTTTTGTCGTGTGCTTTTCTTGATAAATGAGACACATCACCTCAAACTAATGTTTCCAAAAAGCATGTTAAATGTTTTGGCACATAATTGCACTCTCCTTTAATCAAATTTTCAGCAGTACAATCTTCGGGCAGTTTTGTTATTGGAGAGTTAATAATTTCTTCTTGGAGTTGTGCTGCAACTGAACGCATTGTTTCCTTCAGTGCCATAGTTTTGAATAAATCATTATAGGTCACAAAATGGGCAGAAAATGAAGCAAGACATTTTTTTCTTTTCTGCAAAAATGATGGAGACTTTCTAGATAACGATCTGACAATGAAGTGCTACTAATGGAATCTGATAATTGCTTGCATTGTTCTTCTAATAATTTGTGCCCGAAAAGGAATCTATTTTTTTTCAACATTTTAATATGTTCAGTAGCTGCACTCTTCACTAGTCAGAATTCTATTGACTGCCAAAGGAACTTCACACACACACACATTGGTCCTTTGTGTATGTGTTACTAAATTTTGTATCATAATTACCATTTTTCTTTCAGAGCCAAAATTCATCATTCAATAAGGTTATTAAATTAAGGTAAGGTAAGATTATTTAATTTTTATTTTTTTGGTATGCGTCATGCTTGGCGCAAGTGAACACTTTTTCTTTCATTTCTTTTCTTTCTATTATTCAATAATTTACCCTCATTGTAAAGGTTATTTAATAAACTTTTAGGCGATACATGTATTATTCGAATAGATACGTTCCGTTCTATGTATCCAAAAGTATGAACCATTTTACGTGACAAAAGGAAATGGCTCGAATTATTTGCTCCCAAGTGTACTACAGGGACGGTGCGAGAGAGTGAGAGTATAAGTGGGTGACTGCCGAAAAAAAACATTAACATAGGTGTGGTGTAGGTAGTATATTACCCAGAGACTAATTAGTTGTCCAGTCTAGTGTGCCAGTAAATTGACCTGATCCCATTCACTCAAATCACACAAGTTAAGTTGTGTGCTCGACGGTTCGGACACCATCCGGGCGAGTATTCACAGTAATCTACTACTCTATTGCTGGTAGAAGTAAATGAATTTTACTTCACTCCGCTACATAGCATCATTCGAAAAGGTCACAAAGTTTCGCAGCTTAGCTTTTACGTTCTAGCTGCATAGCACATCTCTGGTAGAAAGGCACCACCTTAAAATACAGACATAAACGTACGTAGCCAGATAAGAGATTTATGGTACGGTAAAAAATAAGTTTAAGAAGATAGGGCAACATGAAGTCCGTTTAAATGAAATCTAATTTTTGTTAGTGGCTTTGCGTAAATGTCAATTATTGGAACGAAGTTCCTTATCGCGCGTTGTGAAAGGGGGCTAGACGGAAAAAATTCTCACGAAAAGTTGTAACAACACTTTTTGCTATAGTTGTAAGCCGTGCGACGTGCGCGTGTTTCTCTGTCTGACTTTCTCTCTCTCTCTCATAGAAAGCAACCCAGTTATTTTCGTTTCGCCTTTCTATTTCTGTTTACATTATATTTGTAAGGTAGGCAGGGTAGGCAGGGTAGGCAGGATAGGCAGGGTAGGTAGGGTAGGCAGGGTAGGTGGGTAGGCAGGGTAGGCAAGGTAGGCAGGATAGGCAGGGTAGGTGGGTAGGCAGGGTAGGCGGGGTAGGCAGGATAGGCAGGGTAGGCAGGGTAGGCAGGTTAGGCAGGATAGGCAGGGTAGGCAGGGTAGGCAGGGTAGGCAGGGTAGGCAGGGTAGGCAGGGTAGGCAGGGTAGGTAGGGTAGGTAAGGTAGGTACGGTGGGTAGGGTAGGTAGGGTGGGTAGGGTAGGTAGGGTGGGTAGGGTCTAAATTTGAGCCTATTGATTAAGTTTATATTAATTATATTTGCTAATAATAAAAAAAAACTATTATAACTTAAAAAAAATATTACAATTCCTTCACTAATTACTTCTCCGAACTTTGTTCCATCCGGGTGTCCCTTGACACCTCTCAAGTTTTTTTTTATTATTCTGGCCTCTTCAAGATGGTATAACAGCTGACTTTAATTTGAGATGTCAAAATATTTTTGGTCTAGAATTGTGAGCCCTAAAGATTCACAAATACCAGGAGAGCAGAAAAGTACTCTGTGACCGAAACATGTCAAAGTATTTTTGATCAAGAATTGTGAGCGCTAAAGATTCACAAGTACCAGGCGAGCAGAAACATATCGAAGTATTTTCAGCCCTGGAATTGTGAGCGGTTAGGATTCGAAAGTACCAAGAGAACAGAAACACGTCGAAAAACATGAAAAACATGTCGAGGTTTATTCCGAGCTAAAATTATAAAAAGAACGCTAAAGATTCACAAGCACTAGGAGACCAGAAACATGCCTAATTATTTCTGGGACTGGAATTGTGAGCGGCTAGGATTCAAAAGTACCAGTAGACCAGACACATGTCAAAGTATTGCCGAGGCTTGAATTATGAGCGCTATAGACTCACAAGTAGAAACCAAGAGACCAGAAACATGTCAAAGTAATTTTTCGGCAGGAATCGTGAGCACTAAAGATTCAAAATTACCAGGAGACCACAAATATGTCAAAGTAATTACGGGGTGAATGTAAAGACTTGAAACTATCAGGAATCATGAAGATGCATATCCAAGGATGAGAATATGAGACAAAAATATTGCGCGCCAGCTCTAAAGTCTACGCAGACGAAATTTAACGCGGGCAGAAGCTTGTTTTATTTTTTTTTTATAATTTTAAAAATAAATGGTTTTGAATTTATTCAAGAGATTAGACAAAAAAACAAATAATTAAAAAATTAAAAAACACGCCTGCCATGTCCAAAAATGAACTAAAAACAAGCATTGGCCCAAAAAATTAAAACTGAAAAACAACTTTTTTATTGCAGTCGGGGGACAGTAGGTACTCTGTAACATTTCTTTAATGGTCCCCCGACTGCAATAAAATAGTTGTTATTCAGTTTTAATTTTTTGGACCAATGCTTGTTTTTAATTTTTTAGTTCATTTTTGGACATGGCAGGCGTGTTTTTTAATTATTTGTTTTTTATTTCATACCTTTTAGTGATAAAACGATATTTTGATTGAATAAGTAATGCGAAACTAAATCGATTTTTGATTGGTACCACAATGATACTAAAATTTCTTGGCTGTCCTAAAATTTTGATTAGCCTATGTTACCCGGGATAACGCAACGCTTCTAACGATACCACAAATATATCGAAATCGGTTAAGGCGTTTAGGAGTTACGATGGAATAAAGAAACTCACAAACACACATACATACATACATACATGAACCCTGAAAACATAACACTCCTTTTTTTAGGCAGTCGTGTAAAAAATACCATTCCAAAAATGTACAAAACTGGCCAATCGCGAGTCGGACTCGCGTGCAAAGGGTTCCGAACGAATTTAATTTTTTTTTTAAATTTTTGAATGCTAAAAGAATTTTTCGAATCGGCCCAGTAGTTTCGGAGCCTATTCAATTCAAACAAACAAACAAACAAATCTTTCCTCTTTATAATATTAGTGTAGATTATCATGAGGCATGACGGAGTTTGAAACATCCAGGAGCAAGTGCAGTCCGAGCCTTGTGTTCCAAGGACGGCGCGGAATGTAACGGCGACATTGTTTTGATACGTCAACATTATTAACAGGGTGTTTCTTAATTATAATGCATTATTTATTTTGATTGCACCTATCATCTTAATGATTTTTTTTTATTAATCACGCCTATAGTTAGCTTTTGTCGGTTACATTATGTGGGCCGCGTTTCTAAGACGACTAAAATGGCACCGTGTATAATCCAAATTCAAACGCAAAGTAACTAATAACTAAGGAAAAAATAATCCATTTGTAAAATAATATTTTTTAACAAATTTTTAAATGCAGTGCTAAAATCAATATAAATCTTGGGATACGCGGTCTGCAGCTTTAGTCCACGCGAAGCGCTTGATTTTGTAATAGCTTAACTACGTATTCGCTAAACGCTTATTTGTTATCTCAGCCTAAACTTTGTTTGTAGTTCCACCATGATACATGATTATAAGCTTTTTACAATTCCTCTGAATGTTTCTTATTCAAGAAAACATTTTGCAAGCATTTACGCATTCCCATGTGCCTACTGTTTTCAAAAACCCAAAAATATCTAGACACTTGTACCAGCAATAGATTCTAAAGTCGTGGGCAATTTTCCACAATAGCGCAACTCGCGTTCTCGTAGATTTCACTCTTGGCGAGAAATTAGCGCTAAAGCCACGACAATTATTTACAACGTTTCCAGTGCGGAATTACAGCCTACCGCACGGCGCACCACCGCAGTTTTATAAATTTATTCACGGGTTATAATTCCTCGGCGTTGACGATTATTTGAAAACGTAAACATAAGTGCGGCCATATTTCACGCCAGCGGCGCGGCGTAGCGTAGTAGTTGTGAAAGTAATCACTACAAATAAGTAGAAAAACTCCCACCGGTCCCACGGCCCGTTTGAAGACAAGCTGCGCAAACGCGCTCATGCAACTGCTCGATTCTGTAAACCTCTCCGTGAAAAAACAGGTCGAGTGAGCGCGATTGGGATGGAATGCGATTCCATGTTCATTACATGGATTGACAGCTCACTTCTTGATCACTTTATCCCGACAGTCGCCATCGCGCTGCGCCACACTGCGCTTTTGAGCTTACCGACTCACTATGGATCGGACAGGCAACGCCCAGGTCACGGCAGGCTTCATCGGATGCGACAATTCCCACGGCCCACCGGCCTGGCCTGGCGCGATCTAGCCTGCGGAATTTCAGGGGACCGCATCTTTAAATGAGAGAGATTAGCGTGGCTTCATTTGTAATGCACTGACAGAATGCATAATTCAATGCGGATTTGTTTCAGCCCAGTTGGTAAGTTTGTTACTGACTACTTCGGTATTTTAATTGGCTCTGCGTACATAGAAACGATATACCAATTCTATTTTAATAATCAATGTCATAAACGACAAACTGAAATTTGTTGGTTAGTTTAAAAGAGCAAAGTGTGCTCACCCAAACCGAAACCAGAAGGGAATTTTATATAACAATCTACATATTTACATATTTCTTATTACGGGTATTTATAAGTTACGAGTATATCTCTAGCAATTAAGAATCGATGTTAACTGTTGGGAAATACATAAACTACAATATCAAATCGAAGGTTGTCGTCGTAATCATAAATAAAGCTGGGTACGAGTATAACCTATCGAAAATAATAATAAGTGGCTATAACTACGCACCAGAATAAGTATTAACAGGAATTGCAAATAATAAAGGTGTCAAATAACTTCCTCCCCACTCACGCGCTGTGCGGTGTTATCTTATATCGCATCGGTCTGTAAGTTCGAAAATCATGTTGCGTGTTTATTTTAAGGCTTGTGAATTGTTTTAGCTATGCCCTAGTGTATAAGGTGAATGTTTTGTAAGTTTAAAAAGGTGTCTGTTATTTATTTATTGGGAACCAGCTGTTGCCTGCGGCTTTGCGTTTATAGGTCAGTCAGGACAAAGCCTTATCCTCTAATATATAAAAATCTCGTGTCACGGTGTTTGTTATCGAACTCCTCCGATTTTTATGTTTTTTTTATAGGTCGTAGGATTTTTTTTGGCAAAGCTACGTTTGCCGGATCAACTCGTCTAATCTAAATATATAAATCAAAGTCGGTTCGAACACATAACTTGAGAACGGCTGGACTGATTTTCATGGTTTTTGTGCTTTTGGATTAGTCTTCGTCGGGAATAGCATAATAAATATTAAGCTGTTAAAAAAAAACATAATAAGTAGGTTGGTAGGCAGGGTAGGTAGGTAGGCAGGGTAGGAAGGTAGGATAGGTTTGTAGGGTAGGTAGGTATCAATCAATCAAAAGGTATTTATTCAAACTAGGCTGAAAATCAGCACTTTTTGAACGTCAAAATTTACACGAAGACAGTCCCCCAAATCGCCCAGCCCGTCACCACTTCCTAGTTTTTTAGCTGGGAAGAAGAAGTGGCCAACAAACTCCCCAGCAACACAACTATCTGTTAAGTTTAAGGAACTTGAATTTATTTAACATTATTATTCAACATTTTATGATAGATATCGAACATTAAATAAAATAAATGGATGGCGCATGTCAGCTAGCACACTATTATTATTCCAACAATTAAATATGAAACAATGATAAAACTAATTACATATATAGGGAATTAAATAAGTAAACTCAAGCATACAATACTTATCAAAATGAGCCTCCAGGGATAAATGGCGTGCCCGCTTACAAGTGCAACAATGGAATTTAACCATAAGCTGTGACCCAAAGTCACAAGTGATAAACTAGGACTATCACAGTTAAATTATAACACTTAAAAATTATAACAATAATAAATAAACCACGGTCAGCAAGAAGACCAGCCACCACGAGCAGCACCCGTTCACGAGCATATCGCAAAGATCAGCCATTACCTCCCTCGCCATATTAGAGGGAAGGAGGTAACCCGATCCCCAACGCTACCGCAAGCGGCGACGTCTAAAATGACAAACCTACTGCCGGTTTCTCAGACAAAATCATACTTATCAATTTGACGAGGTCGCTCGTTAACCACATACTGCAAATACAACTCATAAATAACAAGTAATGAGCAGATTATGTCAATAAATAAAATAATAAAAAAAAAAAAACAAAAATGACCTATACGGTCAGAATAATAAACAATGTTATCTTAAGCAAGTAAAGAATCTACGAAAGAACATTTAGCATTGTCTCGTGTTCGACACAGCGACCGACTATTTGTATCGTCGAAGTAATCGTTTATAGTATAGTATGCCTTCGAAATAAGGTTAGATTTTACTTTCGCTTTAAAAGCATTAAAAGGCAAGTCTAGAAAAGAAAGAGGTAACTTATTATAAAAGCGGATATCGAACCCCACAAAATGGCCCTGGACCTTACGAAGATGGTGGAAAGTAGCATGTAGTTTGTGCTTATTTCTGGAGTTAAAGCTGTGGAAATCACTAGTTTTGGCATATAAATGTATATTTTGCCTGATATACACTATGTTGGCAAAAATGAACTGCGAAGCAACCGTGAGAATATCTATTTGTTTAAAAAGTTCCCTTAAAGAGACTCTGGACCCTAGCTGGTATATCGCTCGTACGGCTCGCTTTTGTAGGAAAAATATATTTTGTATATCAGCAGGTTTTCCCCACAGTAGCATACCATAGGACATAACACTATGGAAATAACTAAAATACACTAACCGAGCTGTGTCGATATCAGTAAATTGTCTAACTTTCATGACGGCGTAGGCGGCAGAGCTAAGCTTTCCCGATAGTGTTGATACATGAGAACCCCATTGAATTTTGGCATCAACTGTTATGCCCAAGAAAACAGCTGAGTCTTCAGTTTCGAGCACCTCGTCACTTAAGATGATATTGGGTCCTAGATTTTTAACACTAGGTAAGGTAAATTTTATACATTTTGTTTTCTTAGGGTTAAGAACTAGATTGTTTGTTGTAAACCAATTCGTAACCATAGTGAGTGCACTATTTACGTCCGTAGGGTAGGTAGGGTAGGTAGGGTAGGGTAGGGTAGGTAGGGTAGGGTAGGTACTAGCTAGGTAGGGTAGGGTAGGGTAGGTAGGTAGGGTAGGGTAGGTAGGTCAAAATCTCGTGTCACGGTCTTTGTTATCGAACTCCTCTGATACGGCTTGACCGATTATCATGAAATTTTTTGTGTATATTTGGTAGGTCTGACAATAGGTCGTAGGCTATTTTTATTCAAATGGCAAAAGAAGTCGGTTAACAACGTTTGCCGGATCAGATAGTTTAAATATAGATCAAATCAAATCAAATCAAATCTGTTTATTTGCCAGAATGTAGTACAGTGTAGGTTGATACAAGATCTTAAAACTATATTGGGCCCTTACATTCTACCATTACATATGGTGTGCAAATATTTTATTATATATCATCATATATCAGCTGAAAGTCGTCCACTGCTGGACATAGGCCTCCCCCAAGCGTCGCCACAACGACCGGTCCTGTGCGTCTCGCATCCATCGGCTACCCGCAACCTTCCCCAGGTCATCGGTTCACCTTGTGGGAGGCCTTCCAACGTTGCGTGTTCCGGTACGCGGTTATCACTCCAGAACTTTTCGGCCCCATCGACCATCTGTTCTGCGAGTAATGTGCCCTGCCCACTGCCACTTTAGTTTGGCGATCCTTTCGGCTATGTCAGTAACCTTGGTTCTCTTGCGGATATATTATTAGGTTTTTTTTTATATTAATTTAATGATTTATGTAATTTACCTATTATATCAAACACAATATTTAATAATTGTTCCTGATAAATAAATATCAACATTCCTGATTCGATCGCGCAAGGAAACTCCAAGCATTGCCCTCTCCATTGCCCTTTGAGTGACTTTGAGCCTTCTGATGAGGCCCATTGTGAACGACCACGTTTCAGTTCCGTATGCCATCACTGGCAACACGCACTAATCATAGACTTTCGTCTTTATAAATAGATAGATTGGTTAATTTCCACAGCTTTCGGTTAAAGTGCATTTATTTTCTTTGGGTGTGGGTACCGCGAAATAATTTAAGCGATCGTTATTTTTATTTGTTTAGTTTCTTTTTACTTTTTATTTAATTCATCTGCGTTTTTAACGTTTATTTAGTGTTTTCTTCATCAATGATGATGTCAACAAATGATAATACGCCAGATCGAGCTAGAGAAATATTTCGTAGAAATACAAAACTCAAAGGTTGCCCGTGGCAACAACCGTTAATTCGAAACGCTTGTTCAACGAAATGTGTACATGATACATTTTGCTCGATGATAGTTTGAAACGATCAAACATCCGAAACCGTGGAATAATCCTCACCGATTATATATAAGTATCCGTAATGTAGTAGTATAAACACACTATATATACTCGGATGAATATTGTTCCTTGTGTAGCGGTTTGGTCCTTGCCATTGAAAAGGAGACAAGTGTCGTCGGCGTACATGTAAACTTGCATTTTTAATGACATAACACATATTGTTTACATGGACAATATAACCAACAGCCCATATACAGATCCGGTTGGAACACCATATTTAACAACGCGCTCATATCTTTCAACGTTGCTCACTTGAACTCTGATAGTTCGACTGTCTAAATATTGAGTAAACCACCTATTGATAGGTTCGCTTATTCCACATTCCTCAGTTTATCAGTGTCGCTCAGTCAGTTACCCTTTGACAGTCCAAAAGTGGTTGTAAATGGTTTAATTGAAACAAATGCTTTAGGTTTGATTCGCAATTCGCTAGTATTCTTGATTACTATACCCAAGCACTACTAAAACTTGACAATCTCACATATATTGAACAAATAAAAATAAATTCTACTCCGTATCACCAACGGACTTACGATTAGTCCCGAACCTGAGCTAAGAATGAATGACAACACGACTTGACAGTAACTGACAAATCCTGTTGTCATTAATTCTTAGTGGTTAGGTGATACGGAGTAGAACACGCCCGCAACTAAGGCCGAGACTACGGACTTCGGGCTTTGAGAGTAGGCCCCCAGGGCCCCGTTTCATAAAGCTGATAATCCGACAATTGTCAAAAAGTGACAATTCGACAATTTTTCTGTTTCATAAAACTTACAGGCGACAAAATTGTCATGGTGGAAAATTGACAAATAGAAAAGTTTTACGAAACAGAAAAATGTGTGAAACTTTTTGAGTGACGGGTGACAGGTGAGAATTTGTCGTGAAAAACCTGTCAAATCTGCTTTATGAAACAGAGAATTGACGTGACGTATTGACATATTTGTAGAATTGTCCGACAATTCTGACAGGTGCGTTACCGTCAGTCGCGAAATCATATTTTGAAGTTGTAGCTTACTCAGAGCATTTCCATACCCGTCGTAACTTTTTAACGAAAGGTCCGATTTGAATAATTTAAAGTGTAATATATAGTGATAACAAAATCACCAGTATTCCATTCCAACCGGGTTTGATTGCATAGGTAATTAAGGCCGTATCTTTGAAATAAATGATAGCTCGAAAGCACCGATTTCAACTCCCGGCACCGCGCAGTCCCCGCATGCTTCCACGCGTAAAGTTCGAAATATCGCCACAACATCAAATTAATTCAAACCACCAACTGATTCAGTCCGCACGCAAACTTCATAAACTTCTTCTGTGAAAATATTACACAAATCAGCACTCGTATAAACAGTGATTTTAGACGTAGATAAAATACAATTTAATAAAATATTGAGCGACGAAAAATATTGATTTGTTTTAATACTATTTTTTTATAATCGTTGGTAAATTATGTCATGTTTTGTATGGCCCCAAATTATTGTGAAAACTACTAATTCAGTTGACTATTTAAGAACATGACCATAATTGTGCGATAGAGATAGCACTAGAGACTTTTAAGCATACGGAAGGTATGGACTAGGCCAGTTGTATAAAGATATTTTAATCATAATTGAAATATGTACACAAGTTAAGAAAACGAATGAAAAAATAAGTAGTCAATTTTTTTTTTCGCATGGCTTTACTCACGTAGCCTTTTCCACAGAAACCGTGCATTTTCCGGATATTGTTTTGTATCACTGAAAAATAAATCGAACGTCCTGTAAACATAAATTATTAACTCTTTATGATATTAGCTGAGTTCAATACCTAAATGTGATGCAATGACCCTTTCACTAAAGTTCCATCGGAGGTATACATGAGCACCGCTGCTATTATATGCGGCATTCCAAATCCGGTGCTGTAGGATAACCCTGGTTCCATCTTCAGGCCCATATTGCTGAGTAGTAAATAGTTTCATCCTGATTGTTTTTAGGGTTCCGAAAAAAAAGGAACCCTTATAGGATCACTCGGGTGTCTGTCTGTCTGTCCGTCTGTCACAGCCAGTTTTCTCCGGATCCACTGGACCGATTCTGTTGAAATTTGGTACACATATGGACTTCTATGACCCGAACACGGACGCGTTACGTAAATTATTAAATTTTTAGTATGGGGGTCACTTTTGGGGTTCAAACCAGAAAATTAAAAAAAGAAAGTTTTTTGAACAATATCGTGTGACATATCAAATGAAAGAGCTTACTGTGAAGGTTTTAATTATATTTTTTCATAATTTTAAAATAAATGATTTAGAAGTTATTCAAGAAATTAGACGAAAAATGACCATTCCCCCCCCTTATCTCCGAAACTACTGAGCCTAAAATTTTGAAAAAAAATGGAGATAATAGATCTTTACCTAAAGATTACAGGAAAACCTATTAGAAGTCTGTAGTGTTAAAATAACATGTTAAAAAAAATTTATTCGTTCGGAACCCTTTGCACGCGAGTCCGACTCGCACTTGGCCAGTTTTTGTTTCATCCACGGAACGTCTTCAAGACTTACACCAAATCATGGAAAAATACTTGTATTAAACTACTTGACCGTCACTGGAAGCTTTCTTATGAGATCGCATTTCCGTTTCCCGTCGATTTCTTACCAGTTTTCGTACTTTTATCCCCTCTATACTTCCGGCTCAGTGGCGCCACCTGGTGGTTGCAGGTAGTTTTTAGTTTTCGTAAAAAAGTGGCTAAACGAATATGTGATGACCGAGCCGTTTCATTTAATAAACATGCACCGCATTCCGGACTTTCTTCAATCTCAGGACTGGATGTGCAAAATAGATTTGTCCCAAGCATATTTTCATGTAAGCGTAAACAAATCGCACAGACGCTTTCTACGCCTAATAAACAACCAGGAGTTGTTAGAAATGACTTGTCTTCCATATGATCTGAGCACTGCTCCAAAAACCTTTTCCATGCTAACGAACTGGGTGGCCCAAACATTGCGGGTAAAATGGAACATGAGGATCCTGGTATACCTGGACGATTGTTTGTTAGTACACCAGAATGTTCACACGCTTTGCGAGCATGTCAAAATAACTGTACAAATATTACATAAACTGGGGTGGAAAAGAAATTTCGCAAAATCTGTTGTTTTTCCTCAAAAGAGTATAATTTATTTAGGAAAACTATGGAAACCATGGGAAAATCAAAAAATCCTAACAAAAGAAAAGATTCAGCCTAGGTCATCATTACAAAGATAAATCAGGCTCTTAAACAAGAGCGGTTAACTTTGAAGGAGTTGCAGAAATCAGTGGGACTTCTAAATTTTACTAGTTTTGTTGTCCCACGGGGTCGGCTCAATCATTGACAGTTACTAATGTTCATAAATTCACTGCCAGTCCTGCCACCAAAGTACTACCCACTACCATAAGGTGTCTTAGAGGAACTAAACTGGTGGGTCCAAAATTGTCAAAGGTCAACACCCCTTCAGTACCCTCCTCCAATAAATTTTCTGACGACAGATGCGTCGGATCAAGCGTGGGGGGGGGGGCAACTGAACAATTTAGCTCTGTCAGGAACTTGGTCTCAAGAAGAAAAAACGCTGCAATGCAATGATAAAGAAATGCTTGCAATATTATATGCTCTTCAGAACCAAGTTCATTGGCTTCATCAAATTTCGCTCCTCATTCAAAGCGACAACAGAACTGCGGTCACCTACTTACGAAAGGAAGGAGGTACGAGGACGTTATCCCTGTTGGAAATAACCTATCGAATTCGGAATTTGTTAGACCAACATCAGATACACTTCAGCATACACTTCATTCCGGGCAAATACAACAGTCATGCGGACCATTTATCGCGCCTTCGCCAACCTCCAGAATGGCACTTACTACCGACTTGTGTTTAAACAGTATATTCCTATTAGTAGTACCTCGATGGGAGAGGGTATTCTGGCGTGCCGATCTCAAAGCCCGAGCGCTCGCGGCTCCATTAACTCTGAGAAACCTACAGAGATACCTAATAGACACGTCGACGGGGCTCCCACCACCGCAGGTCGAGAACATTGTCCTCGATGTTTGGAAGTGTGGGGGTGGTCCGACGCGATAAAGACATGGAACGCTCAACATTTATCACTGCTTAAAAATTCTTGGCGAAAATCGACACTAAAAACCAACGAGGTTGCCTGGAAGCGCTGGTCGTCGTGGTGCCGTAATAAAAACCTTGACTTAATGAATCCCACTGTTTCGCAATTAGCGCAGTTTTAATGTGATTTATATTTAATTGACAAGTTGTCGTATAATTCAATACTTTTACATAAATCGGTAATTTCTACACTATGTAACGCTGAAACTTCAAGTCAGTTAAGATCACACGTTCTAGTAAGACATGTTTTAAAATCTATTGCCCTTAAAAATCCAAAGGTTACAAAGCCTCCAGTTTGGGATATTGATAAATTAGTTTCATTTTTGAATAATTACGCAATTGATTCAAATAATCTATTTCAAACATCACGTGATAGCAGTACAATATTTTGGCCTCGGTTTGGCTTCAAAACTGACAGCAGTAATTATGGGCAATCCGGCTGGAAATTGCTTTTAAATACCGATAGCTGTAACCTTAACCCTATGTACAGAAAAAAAACTATAGCATTATGAAACGACAGACGTAAAGTGGCAAAATCAACTAATGTATTTATTACGATTAGAGGTGTGGCTAAACCTGCTTCACGTACAGCCATTGCAGGATGGGTAAAACCCTGTTTCGGGAAGCTGGCATTGCAGCCACACCAGGTAGCACCCGGTCTGCTGTAGCCTCCAAAAGCTGGTTTCAAAATTATCCTCTCGACGAAATCTTGGCATGTGAAAATTGGCGTTCAGCTAATACATTCCAGCAGTTTTATAGACGAGAAATATTGAGAAGTACTGATTCACAAAACGTCACACAATTGTTCAATCCAATTGATTAACGTTGCTAAATAAATTTTGTGTTTATCTAGAACAGATATTCTTAAATTGGTTGTTTATGATTACAATTTATGATTTCATATAAAAAAAAAATTACTTATATTTCTAAGTTACACAATTCGAGGGGTGAAAGGCTATTTGGTTTAAGCGACATTTTTGCAACTTTACAGGAGAGCCATTTAAAGTTTAAAATTTCCGAAAAAAAATCATAACAAAAAAACTTCTTCAGCTATTATTGGAATGGAGTAAACTTAATTTAAATTAATTTGAAAACGTCAAGGTGTTGATGCTTATACCATATAAAACGGACCTTTAATTAAGAAGATAAATGTCGCTTAATACGAATTGCCTTAAGCCACTATTTTTCAGGGAACGGAAAAAAGATTTAAGTGACTTCATAACTACAATTGGCTACAGGAAAAAAATACTAAGCAACTCTGCAGTATATTTTCAGAATAAGCCAAACAGCATGAAGTGACGCAGCCCAAAATTAACTGTAGCAAGCTATTTATCTCACCTGCCAATTGAGATTAAATTGACTGACTGGCTAATTCACATAAGTAATATAATAGTATTGAAAATGTGACGTTGGATGTAACATTTTAAGCGTCTAAATCCGTCAATGGCTGTTGAAACAACCTGAATATACCGCTATCACCGAAAATTTCGGGTGCTGATATTGAATAAATAAAGAAATACACAGAATCAGTTCAAGTATTTATTAAGTCACGTAATAATAATAAAGTAGAACTCTTGTACGAAACGTCTCAATGTAGGAACATCAATATTTTATTTATTGTCTTTCAGTCTTAATCAACAACATCAGTTAAAATAAGTATTACTCGCTTATTCATATTTAACAATATTAGGCGTAAATCTGCATATTTTAACACCATCCTATCCATCACATTTGTCACCCTTATGACGATGAGATAACAATAACAAGTTTTTTTGTAGCTATATTCTGCTTAGTCACTTTCACACATTTGGCAGGAACTGTCAATGACAAAGTGACAAAGAAGAAAATAGCTATAGAATAAATATTTATATGAAACACACCACACACATTACACACTGTGGTGTATAATGTGTGTGGTGTAATTTACCTTAGTATAATAATCATGTAAAATCAGTCTCAATGTAGGAACATCAACTATAATTATAATTAACTTTTAGTACAAACAACTAAACTTCTAGCAATTATATAAAATACAATCAATGCTTGATAATAAAATGCAATAAAAAATAACGAAAAAGTATTTAGTTATCATTTTCTTCGACTGTATCCTCTACATCAGTATCGAGTAGAAAATCTTTGGAATTGCAGTATTGCAGATTTAAATATTCTTTATGAAATATCTTGGGTACAACCCCTGTGTCACATAATTTCTTTAGATCCATGTATTTGGCTTTGGTAATCGGCAAACTTGAATTATATCTACGATTGATAGCTCTAGGTTTCGCAATAATTTTTAATTTTTTATTAATTTTTAATTAATTTTTCGCTTTCATCTGATTTGTATGAGATTTCTTAAATGTTGCTGTACGGATTTTACTTATCTTACCTACAAGGTTTCCCTTAAAATATTTATCAGACATATCATCAAAATTTAAGAAATCCTCATGTGTCAGATTTTCAACATTATAAGGTGCCGGTTCTTTTCTTGCTAGCTGGCATATTGTAGCCCATTGCGATAGGGTTCATACAGTAATATTTCGAACGGATTGTTCTATTGTAGAATGTATGCTATCTACTGACATTCAAATCATCAGGTATATATTGTGTTGTGTCGTTTTTGTCTGAAATAAGTAAAATTTAACGTGTTAATAACAAATGGCTACTATTACAAGTATTACAAATATGAAACATATACCTACTTCTATATCCACAGAATGTGCATAAAAGTTCGATTTATCATTTAAATCAATTGGATCATCAATCAAGGATTCCGGTTGTTGATCTATGCTGTTCGAATTAAAAATACTTAAATCGTTGACTTGTTCATGATAGGTGGCACTTCCTAAGATTGTTACTGTAGATTTGGTGGTGTCGCTTTTATCAGTTACGGAAGACGTATTATCCTCTTTTGACACACTGATTCGTTTGATTTTGTGTTTGTAGAATTTCTGTCTTAATGTCTCCATATTTATCTGAAATAGTAATTATAAGGGAAGTACATAAGATGATCCTTTTACAACCACAAGTATGTACCTATATCATATTCATAGTTGGCGCTAAATGTTAGTACTTAACATAGTATACAAATAAACGACAAATCTATTACATAATAGATCACTGAGAAAGTAATTTGCATGTCGCTTATTGGTAATTTTATTGTAATTAACAAACTAGATGTACCTAAAATGCATCTAAAGATACGAGTATTAAAAATTATAAGTACAACTATATAAAACAGTGTGTATATCAATAATAACAATCATGTATTGTTATACAATTATACCGAACTTAAATGAAGACAGTTAGCCTAAGATTGCAATAATTCTCTTAAAATAATGAATTAACTACATACTTAATAGAATTAGTAACATAATTAAACTAATAAATAATAATAACAAATAAGTAAACGTATTACATTTCATCTCAATTTGAAATCTTACATAAACAACACTTACGATTTGTTTTGGAGAACGCTGTTTTATAAACACTGGCGGCAACTGTGAGTCACGTCACACCTTGATACACTCTGGAGTTCGACTGAAGCGCCTGAGCGCTACAGTGTCGTTGAATGTTCACGATTTTTAACTCCCGGGTGATAGAATAAATAATGGTATTATATGACATGAATGAAATGTATCATATTAGAATGGAATGATTTAAAGGTCGACTTTTCTTTTTATTAAAATTGAAAAAATGTTTCAAATTCCATCAGTTCATTTTACCGTCTGTTTTAAGAGTCATTCATTTAAAAAATAATAGGACCAAAATGTTTTAACGAACATGCAAAATAGCTAAAACAAAACGGCTATTTAGTTTAAGAAGCACCCTAGGTAGAAAATAGATGCAGCTGAAAGAGCTTAAGCGACACTCCATGTCGTATTTTGTTGACGGACAAATGATTTAAGCGACATCGCGACATGTAAATCGTGGATATCAAAATGATTTAAGTCACATGTTAGTAAAAAAAAGCAACAAGAAAAACGCTTTAACCGATATTGAATCTTTTTTCTGATAAAGGCCTACTGATTTATGTCTCGGTTCTTTAAATCATTGTATAGTTCAAGTACACTAGTTATAAATTAATGCAAAAACGACGTCAGATAATACAATGCCACTTTGGAAACAACCCAAAAATAGAGTTGTTTGAAGCGCCAAAAAAGTGCTCAGATTTGAATGAATCCGGCATCATCCGACGGAGAAAAAATTGCTGATTCCGAATATGTATATAACTCAATATCGCCCAAGATGTCGCTTCAACCAAATAGCCTTTCACCCCTCGACATAGTATTTTTAGATAAAGTTTCTAGAAAGTACACTTATCTATATAATTTCATTGAATTGCTTTATACATTTATTTAAATAAATGCATAAATTATTAATTACAACTTTGTTTAAATTCTCTTCTATCGCTCTTCTTTCTTGCTTTATCACATTGGCCTACAGTATAATATTACATACTTGCTACATATAAAAGTGGCGTCACCAAGCGATAACACATAGACCTCATAAGAAAGCTCCCAGTGAAGGTCAAGTAGTTTAATAGCAGCGATTTACCTGAAATAAAACGCATATTAAAAAACTTACCTCACTGGAAGCTTTCGCTTTATTTCTGCCTGGTTATATGAGACAATGAACAAAAATGGTGTGCCACTTTTTTACGAAAACTAAAAACTACCCGCAACCACCAGGTGGCGCCACTGAGCCGGAAGTATAGAGGGGATAAAAGTACGAAATCTGGTAATCGACGGGAAACGGAAATGCATCTCATAAGAAAGCTTCCAGTGAGGTAGGTATTTTAATATGCGTTTTATTTCAGGTAAAACGCTGCTATTAAACTACTTGACCTTCACTGAAAGCTTTCTTATGAGATCTATGTGTTATCGCTATGAATAAAAATATCTGTCTGTGATACGAGATAAAGTAAGGCTGAATACAATACTTATCAAAATGAGCCTCCAGGGATAAATGGCGTGCCCGCTTACAAGTGCAACAATGGAATTTAACCATAAGCTGTGACCCAAAGTCACAAGTGATAAACTAGGACTATCACAGTTAAATTATAACACTTAAAAATTATAACAATAATAAATAAACCACGGTCAGCAAGAAGACCAGCCACCACGAGCAGCACCCGTTCACGAGCATATCGCAAAGATCAGCCATTACCTCCCTCGCCATATTAGAGGGAAGGAGGTAACCCGATCCCCAACGCTACCGCAAGCGGCGACGTCTAAAATGACAAACCTACTGCCGGTTTCTCAGACAAAATCATACTTATCAATTTGACGAGGTCGCTCGTTAACCACATACTGCAAATACAACTCATAAATAACAAGTAATGAGCAGATTATGTCAATAAATAAAATAATAAAAAAAAAAAACAAAAATGACCTATACGGTCAGAATAATAAACAATGTTATCTTAAGCAAGTAAAGAATCTACGAAAGAACATTTAGCATTGTCTCGTGTTCGACACAGCGACCGACTATTTGTATCGTCGAAGTAATCGTTTATAGTATAGTATGCCTTCGAAATAAGGTTAGATTTTACTTTCGCTTTAAAAGCATTAAAAGGCAAGTCTAGAAAAGAAAGAGGTAACTTATTATAAAAGCGGATATCGAACCCCACAAAATGGCCCTGGACCTTACGAAGATGGTGGAAAGTAGCATGTAGTTTGTGCTTATTTCTGGAGTTAAAGCTGTGGAAATCACTAGTTTTGGCATATAAATGTATATTTTGCCTGATATACACTATGTTGGCAAAAATGAACTGCGAAGCAACCGTGAGAATATCTATTTGTTTAAAAAGTTCCCTTAAAGAGACTCTGGACCCTAGCTGGTATATCGCTCGTACGGCTCGCTTTTGTAGGAAAAATATATTTTGTATATCAGCAGGTTTTCCCCACAGTAGCATACCATAGGACATAACACTATGGAAATAACTAAAATACACTAACCGAGCTGTGTCGATATCAGTAAATTGTCTAACTTTCATGACGGCGTAGGCGGCAGAGCTAAGCTTTCCCGATAGTGTTGATACATGAGAACCCCATTGAATTTTGGCATCAACTGTTATGCCCAAGAAAACAGCTGAGTCTTCAGTTTCGAGCACCTCGTCACTTAAGATGATATTGGGTCCTAGATTTTTAACACTAGGTAAGGTAAATTTTATACATTTTGTTTTCTTAGGGTTAAGAACTAGATTGTTTGTTGTAAACCAATTCGTAACCATAGTGAGTGCACTATTTACGTCCGTAGGGTAGGTAGGGTAGGTAGGGTAGGGTAGGGTAGGTAGGGTAGGGTAGGTACTAGCTAGGTAGGGTAGGGTAGGGTAGGTAGGTAGGGTAGGGTAGGTAGGTCAAAATCTCGTGTCACGGTCTTTGTTATCGAACTCCTCTGATACGGCTTGACCGATTATCATGAAATTTTTTGTGTATATTTGGTAGGTCTGACAATAGGTCGTAGGCTATTTTTATTCAAATGGCAAAAGAAGTCGGTTAACAACGTTTGCCGGATCAGATAGTTTAAATATAGATCAAATCAAATCAAATCAAATCTGTTTATTTGCCAGAATGTAGTACAGTGTAGGTTGATACAAGATCTTAAAACTATATTGGGCCCTTACATTCTACCATTACATATGGTGTGCAAATATTTTATTATATATCATCATATATCAGCTGAAAGTCGTCCACTGCTGGACATAGGCCTCCCCCAAGCGTCGCCACAACGACCGGTCCTGTGCGTCTCGCATCCATCGGCTACCCGCAACCTTCCCCAGGTCATCGGTTCACCTTGTGGGAGGCCTTCCAACGTTGCGTGTTCCGGTACGCGGTTATCACTCCAGAACTTTTCGGCCCCATCGACCATCTGTTCTGCGAGTAATGTGCCCTGCCCACTGCCACTTTAGTTTGGCGATCCTTTCGGCTATGTCAGTAACCTTGGTTCTCTTGCGGATATATTATTAGGTTTTTTTTTATATTAATTTAATGATTTATGTAATTTACCTATTATATCAAACACAATATTTAATAATTGTTCCTGATAAATAAATATCAACATTCCTGATTCGATCGCGCAAGGAAACTCCAAGCATTGCCCTCTCCATTGCCCTTTGAGTGACTTTGAGCCTTCTGATGAGGCCCATTGTGAACGACCACGTTTCAGTTCCGTATGCCATCACTGGCAACACGCACTAATCATAGACTTTCGTCTTTATAAATAGATAGATTGGTTAATTTCCACAGCTTTCGGTTAAAGTGCATTTATTTTCTTTGGGTGTGGGTACCGCGAAATAATTTAAGCGATCGTTATTTTTATTTGTTTAGTTTCTTTTTACTTTTTATTTAATTCATCTGCGTTTTTAACGTTTATTTAGTGTTTTCTTCATCAATGATGATGTCAACAAATGATAATACGCCAGATCGAGCTAGAGAAATATTTCGTAGAAATACAAAACTCAAAGGTTGCCCGTGGCAACAACCGTTAATTCGAAACGCTTGTTCAACGAAATGTGTACATGATACATTTTGCTCGATGATAGTTTGAAACGATCAAACATCCGAAACCGTGGAATAATCCTCACCGATTATATATAAGTATCCGTAATGTAGTAGTATAAACACACTATATATACTCGGATGAATATTGTTCCTTGTGTAGCGGTTTGGTCCTTGCCATTGAAAAGGAGACAAGTGTCGTCGGCGTACATGTAAACTTGCATTTTTAATGACATAACACATATTGTTTACATGGACAATATAACCAACAGCCCATATACAGATCCGGTTGGAACACCATATTTAACAACGCGCTCATATCTTTCAACGTTGCTCACTTGAACTCTGATAGTTCGACTGTCTAAATATTGAGTAAACCACCTATTGATAGGTTCGCTTATTCCACATTCCTCAGTTTATCAGTGTCGCTCAGTCAGTTACCCTTTGACAGTCCAAAAGTGGTTGTAAATGGTTTAATTGAAACAAATGCTTTAGGTTTGATTCGCAATTCGCTAGTATTCTTGATTACTATACCCAAGCACTACTAAAACTTGACAATCTCACATATATTGAACAAATAAAAATAAATTCTACTCCGTATCACCAACGGACTTACGATTAGTCCCGAACCTGAGCTAAGAATGAATGACAACACGACTTGACAGTAACTGACAAATCCTGTTGTCATTAATTCTTAGTGGTTAGGTGATACGGAGTAGAACACGCCCGCAACTAAGGCCGAGACTACGGACTTCGGGCTTTGAGAGTAGGCCCCCAGGGCCCCGTTTCATAAAGCTGATAATCCGACAATTGTCAAAAAGTGACAATTCGACAATTTTTCTGTTTCATAAAACTTACAGGCGACAAAATTGTCATGGTGGAAAATTGACAAATAGAAAAGTTTTACGAAACAGAAAAATGTGTGAAACTTTTTGAGTGACGGGTGACAGGTGAGAATTTGTCGTGAAAAACCTGTCAAATCTGCTTTATGAAACAGAGAATTGACGTGACGTATTGACATATTTGTAGAATTGTCCGACAATTCTGACAGGTGCGTTACCGTCAGTCGCGAAATCATATTTTGAAGTTGTAGCTTACTCAGAGCATTTCCATACCCGTCGTAACTTTTTAACGAAAGGTCCGATTTGAATAATTTAAAGTGTAATATATAGTGATAACAAAATCACCAGTATTCCATTCCAACCGGGTTTGATTGCATAGGTAATTAAGGCCGTATCTTTGAAATAAATGATAGCTCGAAAGCACCGATTTCAACTCCCGGCACCGCGCAGTCCCCGCATGCTTCCACGCGTAAAGTTCGAAATATCGCCACAACATCAAATTAATTCAAACCACCAACTGATTCAGTCCGCACGCAAACTTCATAAACTTCTTCTGTGAAAATATTACACAAATCAGCACTCGTATAAACAGTGATTTTAGACGTAGATAAAATACAATTTAATAAAATATTGAGCGACGAAAAATATTGATTTGTTTTAATACTATTTTTTTATAATCGTTGGTAAATTATGTCATGTTTTGTATGGCCCCAAATTATTGTGAAAACTACTAATTCAGTTGACTATTTAAGAACATGACCATAATTGTGCGATAGAGATAGCACTAGAGACTTTTAAGCATACGGAAGGTATGGACTAGGCCAGTTGTATAAAGATATTTTAATCATAATTGAAATATGTACACAAGTTAAGAAAACGAATGAAAAAATAAGTAGTCAATTTTTTTTTTCGCATGGCTTTACTCACGTAGCCTTTTCCACAGAAACCGTGCATTTTCCGGATATTGTTTTGTATCACTGAAAAATAAATCGAACGTCCTGTAAACATAAATTATTAACTCTTTATGATATTAGCTGAGTTCAATACCTAAATGTGATGCAATGACCCTTTCACTAAAGTTCCATCGGAGGTATACATGAGCACCGCTGCTATTATATGCGGCATTCCAAATCCGGTGCTGTAGGATAACCCTGGTTCCATCTTCAGGCCCATATTGCTGAGTAGTAAATAGTTTCATCCTGATTGTTTTTAGGGTTCCGAAAAAAAAGGAACCCTTATAGGATCACTCGGGTGTCTGTCTGTCTGTCCGTCTGTCACAGCCAGTTTTCTCCGGATCCACTGGACCGATTCTGTTGAAATTTGGTACACATATGGACTTCTATGACCCGAACACGGACGCGTTACGTAAATTATTAAATTTTTAGTATGGGGGTCACTTTTGGGGTTCAAACCAGAAAATTAAAAAAAGAAAGTTTTTTGAACAATATCGTGTGACATATCAAATGAAAGAGCTTACTGTGAAGGTTTTAATTATATTTTTTCATAATTTTAAAATAAATGATTTAGAAGTTATTCAAGGAATTAGACGAAAAATGACCATTCCCCCCCCTTATCTCCGAAACTACTGAGCCTAAAATTTTGAAAAAAAATGGAGATAATAGATCTTTACCTAAAGATTACAGGAAAACCTATTAGAAGTCTGTAGTGTTAAAATAACATGTTAAAAAAAATTTATTCGTTCGGAACCCTTTGCACGCGAGTCCGACTCGCACTTGGCCAGTTTTTGTTTCATCCACGGAACGTCTTCAAGACTTACACCAAATCATGGAAAAATACTTGTATTAAACTACTTGACCGTCACTGGAAGCTTTCTTATGAGATCGCATTTCCGTTTCCCGTCGATTTCTTACCAGTTTTCGTACTTTTATCCCCTCTATACTTCCGGCTCAGTGGCGCCACCTGGTGGTTGCAGGTAGTTTTTAGTTTTCGTAAAAAAGTGGCTAAACGAATATGTGATGACCGAGCCGTTTCATTTAATAAACATGCACCGCATTCCGGACTTTCTTCAATCTCAGGACTGGATGTGCAAAATAGATTTGTCCCAAGCATATTTTCATGTAAGCGTAAACAAATCGCACAGACGCTTTCTACGCCTAATAAACAACCAGGAGTTGTTAGAAATGACTTGTCTTCCATATGATCTGAGCACTGCTCCAAAAACCTTTTCCATGCTAACGAACTGGGTGGCCCAAACATTGCGGGTAAAATGGAACATGAGGATCCTGGTATACCTGGACGATTGTTTGTTAGTACACCAGAATGTTCACACGCTTTGCGAGCATGTCAAAATAACTGTACAAATATTACATAAACTGGGGTGGAAAAGAAATTTCGCAAAATCTGTTGTTTTTCCTCAAAAGAGTATAATTTATTTAGGAAAACTATGGAAACCATGGGAAAATCAAAAAATCCTAACAAAAGAAAAGATTCAGCCTAGGTCATCATTACAAAGATAAATCAGGCTCTTAAACAAGAGCGGTTAACTTTGAAGGAGTTGCAGAAATCAGTGGGACTTCTAAATTTTACTAGTTTTGTTGTCCCACGGGGTCGGCTCAATCATTGACAGTTACTAATGTTCATAAATTCACTGCCAGTCCTGCCACCAAAGTACTACCCACTACCATAAGGTGTCTTAGAGGAACTAAACTGGTGGGTCCAAAATTGTCAAAGGTCAACACCCCTTCAGTACCCTCCTCCAATAAATTTTCTGACGACAGATGCGTCGGATCAAGCGTGGGGGGGGGGGGCAACTGAACAATTTAGCTCTGTCAGGAACTTGGTCTCAAGAAGAAAAAACGCTGCAATGCAATGATAAAGAAATGCTTGCAATATTATATGCTCTTCAGAACCAAGTTCATTGGCTTCATCAAATTTCGCTCCTCATTCAAAGCGACAACAGAACTGCGGTCACCTACTTACGAAAGGAAGGAGGTACGAGGACGTTATCCCTGTTGGAAATAACCTATCGAATTCGGAATTTGTTAGACCAACATCAGATACACTTCAGCATACACTTCATTCCGGGCAAATACAACAGTCATGCGGACCATTTATCGCGCCTTCGCCAACCTCCAGAATGGCACTTACTACCGACTTGTGTTTAAACAGTATATTCCTATTAGTAGTACCTCGATGGGAGAGGGTATTCTGGCGTGCCGATCTCAAAGCCCGAGCGCTCGCGGCTCCATTAACTCTGAGAAACCTACAGAGATACCTAATAGACACGTCGACGGGGCTCCCACCACCGCAGGTCGAGAACATTGTCCTCGATGTTTGGAAGTGTGGGGGTGGTCCGACGCGATAAAGACATGGAACGCTCAACATTTATCACTGCTTAAAAATTCTTGGCGAAAATCGACACTAAAAACCAACGAGGTTGCCTGGAAGCGCTGGTCGTCGTGGTGCCGTAATAAAAACCTTGACTTAATGAATCCCACTGTTTCGCAATTAGCGCAGTTTTAATGTGATTTATATTTAATTGACAAGTTGTCGTATAATTCAATACTTTTACATAAATCGGTAATTTCTACACTATGTAACGCTGAAACTTCAAGTCAGTTAAGATCACACGTTCTAGTAAGACATGTTTTAAAATCTATTGCCCTTAAAAATCCAAAGGTTACAAAGCCTCCAGTTTGGGATATTGATAAATTAGTTTCATTTTTGAATAATTACGCAATTGATTCAAATAATCTATTTCAAACATCACGTGATAGCAGTACAATATTTTGGCCTCGGTTTGGCTTCAAAACTGACAGCAGTAATTATGGGCAATCCGGCTGGAAATTGCTTTTAAATACCGATAGCTGTAACCTTAACCCTATGTACAGAAAAAAAACTATAGCATTATGAAACGACAGACGTAAAGTGGCAAAATCAACTAATGTATTTATTACGATTAGAGGTGTGGCTAAACCTGCTTCACGTACAGCCATTGCAGGATGGGTAAAACCCTGTTTCGGGAAGCTGGCATTGCAGCCACACCAGGTAGCACCCGGTCTGCTGTAGCCTCCAAAAGCTGGTTTCAAAATTATCCTCTCGACGAAATCTTGGCATGTGAAAATTGGCGTTCAGCTAATACATTCCAGCAGTTTTATAGACGAGAAATATTGAGAAGTACTGATTCACAAAACGTCACACAATTGTTCAATCCAATTGATTAACGTTGCTAAATAAATTTTGTGTTTATCTAGAACAGATATTCTTAAATTGGTTGTTTATGATTACAATTTATGATTTCATATAAAAAAAAAATTACTTATATTTCTAAGTTACACAATTCGAGGGGTGAAAGGCTATTTGGTTTAAGCGACATTTTTGCAACTTTACAGGAGAGCCATTTAAAGTTTAAAATTTCCGAAAAAAAATCATAACAAAAAAACTTCTTCAGCTATTGGAATGGAGTAAACTTAATTTAAATTAATTTGAAAACGTCAAGGTGTTGATGCTTATACCATATAAAACGGACCTTTAATTAAGAAGATAAATGTCGCTTAATACGAATTGCCTTAAGCCACTATTTTTCAGGGAACGGAAAAAAGATTTAAGTGACTTCATAACTACAATTGGCTACAGGAAAAAAATACTAAGCAACTCTGCAGTATATTTTCAGAATAAGCCAAACAGCATGAAGTGACGCAGCCCAAAATTAACTGTAGCAAGCTATTTATCTCACCTGCCAATTGAGATTAAATTGACTGACTGGCTAATTCACATAAGTAATATAATAGTATTGAAAATGTGACGTTGGATGTAACATTTTAAGCGTCTAAATCCGTCAATGGCTGTTGAAACAACCTGAATATACCGCTATCACCGAAAATTTCGGGTGCTGATATTGAATAAATAAAGAAATACACAGAATCAGTTCAAGTATTTATTAAGTCACGTAATAATAATAAAGTAGAACTCTTGTACGAAACGTCTCAATGTAGGAACATCAATATTTTATTTATTGTCTTTCAGTCTTAATCAACAACATCAGTTAAAATAAGTATTACTCGCTTATTCATATTTAACAATATTAGGCGTAAATCTGCATATTTTAACACCATCCTATCCATCACATTTGTCACCCTTATGACGATGAGATAACAATAACAAGTTTTTTTGTAGCTATATTCTGCTTAGTCACTTTCACACATTTGGCAGGAACTGTCAATGACAAAGTGACAAAGAAGAAAATAGCTATAGAATAAATATTTATATGAAACACACCACACACATTACACACTGTGGTGTATAATGTGTGTGGTGTAATTTACCTTAGTATAATAATCATGTAAAATCAGTCTCAATGTAGGAACATCAACTATAATTATAATTAACTTTTAGTACAAACAACTAAACTTCTAGCAATTATATAAAATACAATCAATGCTTGATAATAAAATGCAATAAAAAATAACGAAAAAGTATTTAGTTATCATTTTCTTCGACTGTATCCTCTACATCAGTATCGAGTAGAAAATCTTTGGAATTGCAGTATTGCAGATTTAAATATTCTTTATGAAATATCTTGGGTACAACCCCTGTGTCACATAATTTCTTTAGATCCATGTATTTGGCTTTGGTAATCGGCAAACTTGAATTATATCTACGATTGATAGCTCTAGGTTTCGCAATAATTTTTAATTTTTTATTAATTTTTAATTAATTTTTCGCTTTCATCTGATTTGTATGAGATTTCTTAAATGTTGCTGTACGGATTTTACTTATCTTACCTACAAGGTTTCCCTTAAAATATTTATCAGACATATCATCAAAATTTAAGAAATCCTCATGTGTCAGATTTTCAACATTATAAGGTGCCGGTTCTTTTCTTGCTAGCTGGCATATTGTAGCCCATTGCGATAGGGTTCATACAGTAATATTTCGAACGGATTGTTCTATTGTAGAATGTATGCTATCTACTGACATTCAAATCATCAGGTATATATTGTGTTGTGTCGTTTTTGTCTGAAATAAGTAAAATTTAACGTGTTAATAACAAATGGCTACTATTACAAGTATTACAAATATGAAACATATACCTACTTCTATATCCACAGAATGTGCATAAAAGTTCGATTCATCATTTAAATCAATTGGATCATCAATCAAGGATTCCGGTTGTTGATCTATGCTGTTCGAATTAAAAATACTTAAATCGTTGACTTGTTCATGATAGGTGGCACTTCCTAAGATTGTTACTGTAGATTTGGTGGTGTCGCTTTTATCAGTTACGGAAGACGTATTATCCTCTTTTGACACACTGATTCGTTTGATTTTGTGTTTGTAGAATTTCTGTCTTAATGTCTCCATATTTATCTGAAATAGTAATTATAAGGGAAGTACATAAGATGATCCTTTTACAACCACAAGTATGTACCTATATCATATTCATAGTTGGCGCTAAATGTTAGTACTTAACATAGTATACAAATAAACGACAAATCTATTACATAATAGATCACTGAAAAAGTAATTTGCATGTCGCTTATTGGTAATTTTATTGTAATTAACAAACTAGATGTACCTAAAATGCATCTAAAGATACGAGTATTAAAAATTATAAGTACAACTATATAAAACAGTGTGTATATCAATAATAACAATCATGTATTGTTATACAATTATACCGAACTTAAATGAAGACAGTTAGCCTAAGATTGCAATAATTCTCTTAAAATAATGAATTAACTACATACTTAATAGAATTAGTAACATAATTAAACTAATAAATAATAATAACAAATAAGTAAACGTATTACATTTCATCTCAATTTGAAATCTTACATAAACAACACTTACGATTTGTTAGACGTATTTTAATCCTAAAATGATAATATTTATTTTAGCGTGTGTCTTGAGTTAAAATGTAAGATTATTGCTGTATAAATAGACACTCCAATATAGAAAACATAATGTTTACCCAATATTGCTTTGTGAGATGAGAACATTGGAGGATACATTACGTATGTACAAGTAAAGGTGATGAATTGGAGACGTTATTTTCTTCAACCGTTGCTATTCATTTCCTGGAAAACGAGTCCATTGTCGCCTTCAGGTAGGAAGTCCCAACGACGTTGTACTTTATTTAGTTTTGTTCTTTTATTCCATATCAATTTTATACATAATTCAAAAGTTAACGTGGATAGAGAAATATTGCGTTTTATATTGTTCAAGGTCATAAAAATACACACTCACATGGTGCAGACATGTTTTACCACTAAATTTATCTGTAAACGGCTAAGCTATCAGCATTTACTGTAAAAAAATATGTTGAAATTAAGAAGATCTGACAGCTCCAATTTGCAAAAAAGTGATACAGGTCCTGCCTGCAAGAGCTCCACGGAGCATCTGAAGAACTGAACAAATGAGAGAGATGTAAATACTTTTACAAGGCAAAAGATGAGATGAGGATAATAAGAGTGTAGCTCGGAATAAAAACACGTAAGTGCCAAAATAAATTTTCGGATTTGATAACATAAAAGTATTATTATATCGAAATCTGTTTAGTTGAAACCTCGGTAAGGTTATTTTATATGCTTTAAAGTTATTTTCATAGGATTAATCTAAAACGTTACGGCTTGTAGCTAAAAAAAGTAAAAAGATATTTCGAACTTTGTGATTTTTTTCTATCGGGAAAATTTCTTCGTATCGTGTATTCCTTCAGTTGGATACTAGATCATAAAGTCAAAAATCATTTACCGTAATCTCACATCCCTGTTCGCGGTACCTAACAAGATACGTTAAAACGAAAAACGGCCTTATTCTAAAGGTGTCCCCTTAATTTGAACAAAAAGCGGTCATTGATATCTAACCATAATAGTTAGATATTAGACCCTCGGGGACTTTTTTATAAAAAATAAAGAGTACTTTAATCATTTAGTACATTAATTTTATGTGTAATGAATAGTTTGCTCAGCGCACGCAAAATAATGATTTTATAGGCAAAATTTTGTTACTTTGGTTTACATTATTGTAATTTTCTTAAGGACCTCTATTTTTTTTTAGTAATTTATAGCCTATGTTACTTCCTGTATTCTCCCTGAATTTTTAAAATCGGTCAATAAGTTTTTGAGCTAAATCGTAACAAACAAACAAAAAATCTAGTCTTTCCTCATTATAATATTAGTTTAGATGTTACTTTCTGATAATATAGCTTTCTAATGGTGAAATAATTTTTAAAATCGGTCGAGAAGTTTTTGAATTAAATACAAACAATCAAAAAATCAAATCTTTCTTGTTTATAATATTAGTCCAGATTAGTAGGTACGATAGTATATGTCACAAGTCGACATAATTGTCGCGACAATTGTGGAACTCATTTGACCGTCGTTTTTAGGGTTCCGAACAAAAAACGGAACCCTTATAGGATCACTCGGGTGTCTGTCCGTCTGTCACAGCCAGTTTTCTCCGGATCCACTGGACCGATTCTGTTGAAATTTGATACACATATGGACTTTTGTGACCCAAACACGAAAGCGTTACGTAAATGACTAATTTCTTAGTATTGGGTTAAATTTTCGGGGCCAAACCATAAAATTAAAAATAAAGTTTTTTGAACAATATTGTGTGACATATCAAATGAAAGGGCTTACTGTGATAGTTTTAATTATGTTTTTTTCATAATTTTATAATAAATGGTTTTGAAGTTATTCAAGAAATTAGGTGGAAAATGACCATTCCCCCCTTATCTAGAGCTGAGCCTAAAATTTTGAAAAAAAAAATGGATGTATTAGATCTTTATCAAAAATTACAGGAACACCTGTAAAAAGTCTGTAGTGTTTAAATAACATGTTAAAAAAAATTGGTTCGGAACCCTTTGCACGCGAGTCCGACTCGCACTTGGCCAGTTTTTGACATATGTCGAGTTTTATGAAACGCGCTTTTAAATGATAAATTTGTCAAGATAACACCAGTTGAGTTTTGACATATTTGTCACCTTTATGAAACAGCCTAAACGCGACAATTCCACAATTTTGTCATTTTTGACAAATATTAAGAATTGTCAGCTTTATGAAACAGGGCCCAGGTGTCATATTCACAGTCAACCGCTATCTCATAGCTCAGAAAAACGGCTTTGCTACACTGACACCCCCCATGGGAAGAATACCGAGTACGTTCTAGATGATTTTTGGCAAAAACCCGCAGGACATGGGCCCAGCATAAACCTTTTAGCTATAAATTTATTTTTCACAAAAAAATCGTCAAAAAAAATTATAACAACTTTGTCCTCGACTGTACAAACCCGGTATTTAGGAATTTTTCCCTGAACGTCGCTTCTCATAATTTCGCTCCTCAACAGACGTCTTGCTTACATTCCCATAACATCGCTCTTCACCTTACTGTGAATCCCACAACGTCGTGCCTACTTCAGGTAGTAGTCTTTTCAAACTTTATTTTAAGATTGCATAAAATTGTTGAATTTCATTTTTTTTTATTCTAAAAAGAAAAATAGAAAGGTTGGAACGGAAATAGGTATTAGTTTGAATTTCTCTCGGATGTGGACCGACGATAACCACTTAATTTTACTCTTTATTATCTGTAATTTTATTTGAAAAGCACTAGGGTAGCAGAAGTATTCAAGAGATTGCTGCTTAAATAAAACTCATGAAGAACATGCGGCTTATGCATGGAGTACGCATTACGTATTATACAACCTCCTACTAATTCTGTTACACTAGTACTTTCACGTTAAGAACATTAAGTTTAAATCAGGTCAAGTTTAAAAAAATGACTTCGATGTTTTCTGGAGGAATAATTTTTTTTTTAATTTATTAGGTACATTTTCAAATAATTATGTGATTTTTTTTATTGGTGGTTTTTAATTTAAAATGAGTTACACGTTGATGTGTTGCCGATTATACTATAACTTAGCACAATTAAATTAATAAAATATTAATGGATACCAAATAGCGCATTACTTCCTGGGCGAGATAAACAAACATGAATAACTCCCACAAATGCTTTCTAAACAAATTAGATTCTCGGGTTCGGGCCGTGCGAGTAGGCCGTGTTTCAAGGTCAAGAGGGTACGCATCGAAACTCGACATTTTATTATTACTTCTAAGGTAAGTACCTAATGTTACATTATTAAAACGGTTGTCTAGTTAATATTAATATTAACATTTTGCATATTGATGGTATCAATAGTATATTAAGTGTTTTCCCATTCATTACAGAATACCCACAAATTCCGAAAGACACAGCAGACACCGCAGTTACATGTTCATATGTAACTGCGGTGTCTGCTATGTATGTAACTGCAATCATGTTTTGCTTGAATTCAAATACTTGGAAGTAAGTGTGTTTCATGTATGTTACAGAATTTAAATATGTATTTTTTCTTAATGTTGTGAGGGACAATTACTTTCAATATGCGCAATTGAATTGCGTAAATTTGATCAAGGTGCGTCTTATATGTCCTACCATAGCTCGACAGACCATAGGATATACAGGGTTATTTGTAAAACACCAACAAGCTCTTAGGCAGTGAAAGTACACATGATAATAAACAATTTTTACTTTGAGAAAACCCCGAAAACTCGAAAAAAATATCAGCTGTTTCATACATTTTCATTGGGTAAATATTGAATTTTGTATGAAACAGCTGATATTTTTTACTATACATATGTAATTTAATCATAAAAAATATAGTCTTTATTTAAAGTAATTTGTAGCTACAAATCTGTACGGAACCCTCGTTGGGCGAGTCCAACTTGCACTTGGCCGGTTTTTTTCTCGTATGTACACGCTATATTATGTTATTAAAAAAACATATCTTTAAAATAGTCTCGGTTTCATTTGTAAAATCATAATCCTAACTATATCACTATCTCTAACAATATTACACTACATATTATAAAACTAACTCCCCCGACACGTCTGTCATGAGTTACCGCCACAAAATGTAAAACGTAAAGATAAAATGAAACGTAGATGAAATCATGTCTAAAAGAAAAACTGTTCAGTAGATCAACAGCAAATATTTTGCACTGTGGCGTATTTATTCTGCGATGAAGTCGGCGGTCATCGGCAGGACATCGTATAACATCATCATGTTGAACATGAGGGGTCGCGGGCGGAGGTAGCATTTTCAATGCCATTAGGCCCGAATAACCCAGCCTATCTGAATGGCCATGTAGGTGGGTAAATTCCATCAAATGCCGTCACCTCTACCAGTTCTTTCCATCCGTGCGGTATTCAAGACAATTTAATCGTTTCTTCGGGACTCGTCGGGCTTCATTACCTCGTCGTTTTGCTGGTGGTCACCACTGTTGATTCTGGCTTTTTGGAGTTCCAAAGTTGGGAATATGTGGCGGGCTTGTCAGAGAGCAACCATTTAATTTGGATAACGCAGCTTACGTTGATACATATTTCGCACGTAATCCGGCCGTCGTGCAAAATACGGCGCGTCAGTAAATATAAACTCAGCAATCATTTTGCTTGTGTCAGTATCATAAATACAGTCCAGAGATTGTCATGTTAATTGCAGCTTCGCTAGAGCGCCTCTGTAACCATGAATTTTATTTTATGACCTTTGTTTACATCGACCTTTGTAAAAATATTTCTCTCATTTGTTGATACAAAGCCTATTTCAAAACGACTTGCGCTGCGCATTTCGTTCTTTAGAATTTGAACAGTCTCTGTTATATTTTAATTAAGTACCTCTTGCTGCCTACCTCTTATAAATAGATATCTTAACAAGATACTCTTTTTTAATATTGATAGGCATACGTTTGAGAACTATTTCATCTGATGGTAAGCGATAATGCGGTCAAAGATGGAGCACACTTGCCTAGAAGTAACCTATTCACTCTTGACTTAAAGACTCCCAGGTTATAGCTATCAGGAAACAGGCTCTGGCAGGGAATTCCACTCCTTAGCTGTACGCACTATGAATGTTTTCCCAATGTTCTGTGCGTGTGGGTGGGATGTCCACCGTGAACCGGTAGCGCATCGCCATTCGTCTTGTGGTCCGATGATGGAACGGACTTGGCGAAATTAAATTATGCAATTCCGTCGCACACTCCCCAATATGCAACCGATAGAAAACCGACAGGCCAGCAACTCGGCGTCGACGATCAAGACTTTGGAGCTTCGACTCGACGAGCCTATCTAGGCTCGTTTCTAAATTGACTCAGGGCATCAAGCTGGTATCTGGCACATCCGTTTCAACGATGAGAGCAGTACTCCATACACGATCGAACTTCCGCTTGATAGAGTTTGAGCAGCTGTTCCGGCGTGAAGTACCGTCTTACCTTTGCTAGGATCCCCAACTTTCTGGCAGCCACTTGAGCTTTTGCCTCTATGAAAGGACCAAAATTGAGGGTTGATGTTAACGTAACATCAAAAAGTTCAAGTCAGTGTCACAAATTAGTTTTAAAATTTTTGACTAAAGCTGCCTATCTAAACCGTAACTGCTATTTTTTTTTAAATCCAATGATGCAGGTGTTAAGTCTCGGGCCCGATGTTGATCAAAACTAAAACTGCATCATTGACTTTGAAAAAAAAAATCAGTTGGTATTTTATTCCGAAAACTTTAAACTAATTTATTAAAAATGAGAGTTTTCCTTTAATTTGTTATCACTTCTCAGAATTTGATTCTTATTAGCTACACTCTCGCAGCAGGGTAGGCAGGGTAGGCAGGGTAGTCAGAATAGGCAGGGTAGGCAGGGTAGGCAGAATAGGCCCTTTCATAGAGGCTTTCATAAAGGCTCAAGTGGCTGCCAGAAAGTTGGGGGTTCTAGCAAAGGTGAGACGGTACTTCACGCCGGAACAGCTGCTCAAGCTCTATCAAGCGCAAATTCGATAGTGTATGGAGTACTGCTCTCATCTTTGGGACGGATCTGCCAAATACCAACTTGATGCCCTTGAGTCAATTGAGAAACGAGCCAAGAGGATCATCGGTAATGACAGGCTCGTCGAGTCGAAGCTCCAAAGCCTTGAGCATCGACGCCGAGTTGCTGGCATGTCGGTTTTCTATCGCTTGCATTTTGGGGAGTGTGCGACGGAATTGCATGATTTAATTCCGCCAAGCCCGTTCCATCATTGGACCACAAGACGAACGGCGATGCGCCACCGGTACATGGTGGACATCCCACCCACACGCACTAAACGTTTTGGGAACACATTCATAGTGCGTACAGCTAAGGAGTGGAATTCCCTGCCAGAGTCTGTGTTTCCAGATAGCTACAACCTGGGAGTCTTTAAGACAAGAGTGAATAGGTTGCTTCTAGGCAAACGTGCTCCATCTTCGATCGCATCATCGCTTACCATCAGGTGAGACTGTGGTCAAACGTATGCCTATATATAGTAAAAAAAAAGGCAGGATAGGCAGAGTAGGCAGAATAGGCAGAATAGGCAGAATAGGCAGAATAGGCAGAATAGGCAGAATAGGCAGAATCGGCAGAATAGGCAGAATAATCAACCAGTTCAATTCCAGGGTAGGAATAACGATTTTTCAAAAATCCAATGATGCAGTTTTAGTTTTCATCAAAATCGAGCTCGAGACTCATTTCAGTGTTTCTTGATATTCCATTTTTTTTTTAATTTGGCCATGAAGCCACACTTTAAATGTTCACATACTCAATACTCAATGTCTTTATTGCATTCCACATGTATTCTTAGCTGGTAAAAACAAGTTTAGTTCATGTGGACCCTGTCGGGCACAGCAAGATAAATAGGAGAGAGGAAGCATTCTCTTAACTATGTAAAATTATGAGCAAACTTAATTATATTATCTATTGAGAGATGTAATGACAATTAACACAGTGAGATTTTAAGACTTGGGCAGGTATGTACTCAAGTTATGATTTTATAAGTCGATCACTTAGGTATTCGTTTACCGAGTAGTAGCATTTATTTAGCAAAAATTCCAAATGTATGTAGCTAGTATAAAGTGTTTTAAAAGTCTCTAGTTATCGTTATTTTACCTCCTCATAGTAAAATCTACCAGCTTATCAGATATTCGTATGGCGAAATCAAATATATTTTACCAATTTTGATGTTGTTCCCAGAGTAAAGTTGTTCGTATTGATAGATAGAATCACACCAAGAAATCTTATAGGGGACTTCAGTAATCCGGTGTTGAGCGTAGGACACCCAAGGAACGAATCGAAGCGAAGCAAAGTTCGTTCAAATTCAAGGTGAGAACCGAAGTACGAAAAGACGCGGTAGCTACAGTTTCCGTCGCAATCGACTGTGCAGGATGTCAATTTGACAAAAAACATAGGACAGCGCATGCGCAGGTGGGTCGCGCATGCGCGTGTTCGCGCAAGATGGCGGGCGTATTTTTTTTTTATGTGTGGCCTCTCGCAGATCAACCTAGGAGGTTGTCGACTGCTTAACCGGACTTTCCTGTGGTGGCCTTTATATAAATGTTAAAGCCTCCAGTCAGGGCTTATTTTAAACTTACAAACTAAGCGACTACACGCCAAGGGCACCCCCTGTGGGGTACGGACCTCGGCTTAAGGCGTCGCTGGGGGGAGGACAGCTAGGGACGGACTGGATCGAATATTGATTATTTAGGGGCGAATTTAAAAGTACAGGCTCAGCGGCGCGGGCTGCCTCGAGCAAAGGTCGGGGTGGACATTGAAGGGAAGATCACGACGGGCCTCGGCGGCGAGGGCGAAAGGACGGCGGTCTTGTTTTGAGTGTGCTAGTTTCTTTACGACTTTCTTGTAGAAGAGTGGTAGAGTCATCAGGAATGGTTAAGGTGTGCCTCGGACGGCGGATCTTTGAGATGCAGGAGGGTTCGTATCGGGCGACCGATGCAATAAGGGGGTTGTGGTGTTTGACAGCAGTATCGAAGAAATGCTTAGTAATGCGTTTCATGAACTGCTGTATGGTGGGCAATTTGAGATCTACGTGGAGAGTCTCATTACGAACATAGTAGGGCGCTCCCATGATCTTACGGAGGAAACGGTTTTGGAGCGTCTGCATCCTATGGAGGTGATGAGGCTTTGCGTGTGCAAAGATAGCGCATGCGTACGTCATGATGGGTCGGATAACCACGGTGAACAGTCGCAATTTGCACTTGAGTGACAATTTGCTGCGGGCGGTCGTGATAAAGTGAAGCTTTCCCTGGGCGAAGGCGGCGCGTGAACGAGCCTGCCTTATGTGCTCAGCGAAAGTGAGGTGTCTGTCCAGGATGACCCCCAGGTATTTGGCTTGCTTCTCCCAAGGGATCGGCTTGCCATACATGGTGATCGGACGGGGGGAAGGAGGTTTAAGCCGTGGTTTTGAAAACAGAACCGCTTGACTCTTATCAGGGTTTACTTCTATTCTCCACTTTCTGAACCATCTGCCCAAGATGTTCGCGTAAGTTTGGAGAGTGCGAGCGATAGAGTCAGGGTCACGACCGCTATAGTACATGGCCGTGTCGTCAGCGAAAAGGGCCAACTGAGCCTTATTACTTTTGGGGATATCGCTGGTGAAAAGCGTAAATAATAGGGGGGATAACACTGAGCCCTGGGGGACTCCTGCTCGGATGGGATGAGGGGACGAGAGTGCACCCTCGATTCGATAGCGAAAGTTGCGGTTTCACAAAAAGTCTCGCAAGATGAGAACGAGGCGGTCTGGCACACCGAGTTGGTATAGCTTGTAAATTAAGCCATTGTGCCAGACTTTGTCAAATGCTTTCGCTATAGCGGGCGTAATGGCATATCACTCGCTCATATACGTTCGATGCATACGTGTGACCCGCTTGTTCAATGCAATATCACTGTTGTTGCGAAAAGTGTTATACGTTGTTATTGTTTTTAATTAATTATTTTGGTTATTCCTTACTATTTGATTTGTTTTTTGTGTGTTTTTGTGGTGTTATTTTTTGATATTGTTATTGTTACTGGTAGAATTTGTTATTTGTTTATAATATCATACGTATAAACAAAAAAATATTCTAGGAACGTAACACTTTTTTACGTGATTGCACCTGCGTGGCCGTCAGTAAAACCTAACTTCGGAGGGGTAAACAACGCTCATGCGAACTGTGCATGAGCAAAGCAAAACGAATTTAGCTTCGTTTTGCTTCGCTCCCGGTTTGGCCGGCACTTTGGCGTTACAAAAAACGAGTACCTGAAATTACAAAACACTTAACTACTTGAATGTATTTCCTAGTCAAGACAATACAAAAAGATTAGTAAAAGGAACAAACATGTATAAATATAACAACAAAAGTGTAGAAATCATAAAACGGTTACCTGAAATTACAATACACCCGTTATTGAATCTAAGTATGCTAATGTATTTCCTGGTCTAGACATTACAAAAGGTTTAGTAAAAGAACAATTATGTTAAGTAATTATGAAAATACAAACACAAGTATTGGTGGGTTTAGCTATCTAGTGCAAAGATATTACGTTTGCGGGAATTTAGTTGTTTAAGCGGTACGCGGTTTAGCGAACATATCAGCACTGAGATGAATGATTACTTGTTCACTAGGTAGTATCTTGAGCGTTAATATTCAAAAGATATTGCGGTCGACGAGCACTAGCGAGTGATAGCGGTTAAAGATATGGATGAAGTGTGGGGGTAGGAGCTTAGGCATGCCAATGAGATATGTTCGTTGTTATAATTCTAAAGTTATTGAGCTTTGGATACAAGCCTTTTGAACTATAAGAGTCAAACTATTTAGTAAGTAAGTTTTGACGACAACATGCTCCGGGGCATTGAGAATACGTAGTGTTCTCAATCAAAAGTAAACGAAAGGAATATTTTAATATTATAAATATTCACTTAATACTAGTTAAAGTTGAGCAACTATGATTAGAATGTATTACTTTAAACAGCAGTCAATTTATTATTAAATTATTGGGATGGTAATGGACACAATTTTACAATGGGTCTTTTAAATTGACCGGTAGCCGTTTTGACTAAAGCGACGCAAATAATACCGTCTTTACCGGGATATAATTCAATTATTATGCCCATTGGCCAGCGTAATGGAGAAATATTATCTTGATGAATTAAAACTATTGTACCGAGCTTTATGTTATCTTCTTGCGTTAACCATTTCTGTCTAACCTGAAGATTATGTAAATATTCTGTACGCCATCTATTCCAATAGCTATACACCATGATCTAACAATTGTTTCCTACAATGAAGAGACTTCGATCCATCGGGAGCATTCTCGATGGGCAGAGAAGTCAATGGCGAAGCCATGATAAAATGAGTAGGTGTAAGAGGTTCCGGATACGGCTCCTCAGATAGGACGCAGAGTGTTCTGGAATTAAGAACTGCCTCAATTTGAGTGAGGACAGTCCTCATAAGTAAGAATTTGGAAACCAATTATGCGGTATAAATGAGTTTTAATGGATTTTATATTGGACTACCACAGTCACCCATAGTGCAGAGCGCAGGGTGGAATCATTTCCCATTCAATGCGATAATAATCGGACAGTAGATTTTGTAATTGAACTTTCGATCCAACGAAGTTTGTTCCATTATCGGAATACAAACACGAGACAGGTCCACGTCGAGAGATGAATCTTTTAAAAGCGGTAATGAATGTATCAGAAGATACATAGGCAACCAGTTAAACGTGAACGGCTTTAGTAACAAGGCAAATAAATACACATATATAAGCCTTTTGACTTCTTTGACCGCGACGTCTACACAACGTTACTTTAATTGGGCCGGCATAATCTACACCCGTATGCACAAATGCCTTGGTCTCCTGTACATGGCAAGTAGGCAGATCAGCCATTTTTGGGCTGAGCTTTATAGGAGAATTTTTAAAACAAAAATTACAAGCGTGTAATGTTTTCCTAATGACATTTCTAGACGAGAGTATCCAATACTTCTGGCGCAACATCGAACTCAGAAGGTTAGTTCCAGTATGACAATGAACGCGGTGAAAATAATCAATTAAAACATGGGTATTGTTATCATGTTTGGGTAATAGAGCGGGGTGCTTAGCTTCATAAGGAAGGTTGGTGTTAGATAATCTACCTCCGATTCTAATAATTTTGTTGTCATCGATGAAGAGATCGAGACGTTTAAGTTGTGAGCGTAAATTACCTTTACGACACATTTGCTCAAAAAATGCATTTACAAAGACTGTGAACATTGTTCGAAAGTTAAAAATTACGCACCGTACAATGGAACGTGCGGTAAAATAGGTACTCTGCCCTAGGTACCTACTTTACCGCACGCTCCATACAACGGAGCGTTAGTTTCCTAAAAAAATATACAAGGAATTCCACCAAGGAGTTTCACAGTACGAGAATTAGAAGCTAGGAGGTGAAATAAAGCGCAGTATACTTTCCAATGCTTCCTTATATTTTTCAATAACACTAAATTAATTATTAACAAAATTATATTCAACTTTTCACGGCGGGAGACTAGCGAATACCACAGATTAAAAATGACCGCCACATTAAACTAAAGCTTCTTTTTAAGTAGGTAAGTACTTTAAATTCAACTAAATTAAAAAATAAATAAATAAAATAAATTAAAAATGGAACATCCGAAAACTAATGCTTATTCATTTTAAGTATTTTGAAGTTGTTTTAAAAATATTGTATCATCAAAATAATAAAAGGTAACAGTTAATAAGCTGAATGATCGAACCTCGAAGCGCGCTTAAGAGAAAATGAGATAAAGATGAGACGACGATGTAGTTCTAATTTTAAATTTGCTAATTCGTGCCATTTTTATACTGCAAAGCTTGTTGCGATTTTCCGACTTATATCTAAAAACAAGAAGTTTGTCTCATTACCTATTGTACTGTTTTCTAGCAAATGTGTCGTAAAACGTTGTATGATATACGTGCGGATATTGGTATTTACAAACTCGTGACTATTGTAAGCCCTCGACTTCGTCTCGGGCTTACATTCGTCTACTCGTTTGTAAAAACCAACTTACCACACTAATATCATAAATAACTATTTTGAATGTCTTTATACAATTGTTTAAAGTGATCACAGAGCGGATTAAGTATACATATTTCAGCTTTATTTAACTGAGAAACGGAAATTACATTATTACATTCGCCGCGAGGAATAATGCGTAAAAATCGAAGTATGTAAACTATAATATGCAAGATTTTATTCCAGGACGAGAATTTCTGTCAAATCGTATAAATTAAATCTGATTCGGAAAAAGCGACGTGTTATGTGTTAAAGTTTTGAATTCAGGTAACTCTTCACAAGAACTAGGGGTAAACGGAGTGATAGGCCATTCTAATATGGGACACTGAAGCTATTTGGGGCTGTGCCACCATAAATCATGTGACAGTAATTGTTCAGGCATAAGGCCTCTAGACAAGCAATCACTCGGGTTTTCTTTACCACTAACATGATAGAAATGTTTTGAGTCAAGATTTTCTTGACATTTAGCGACGCGGTTACTAAAAAAAATGTTCCACCTATCTGGGAAGAAGTAATCTACGAAAGGGCAATTTTAGAATCGGAGAAAGCAAATATATTATTAACTGCTACACGAGCGCGGTAAGTGTCATTAACTAATTTAATAAGTTTAGACATGAGAAGAGCGGCACATAACTCTAGACGAGCTATAGAAAATACCTTTACAGGTGCGACCTTGGATTTAGCACACACCAAACGTACGTGTGTGTTACCATCGGTATGAGTAACGTGCAAATATATGACGCAGCCATACGCTTTCATGCTGGCGTCTGCGAAACCAACAATATTTATTATGCAGTTACTAGAAACGGCCAAATGCTGTGATATTATTAAAAAAGAAAGAAGGGGGCTCTTGTTCCTGCTCTTTAAATTTTTGAAAAAGTGATACTATAGTAAGCGGTGGAGTATCATCCCAATCGATATGGAGATCCCATAACTTTTTTATAAGTAGTTTAGCAAATAGTACCACTGGAGCAGCAAAGCCCAGTACATCCCACGGCGATTGCGGAGAGAATAGATCTTTTCGTACAAGTCTCATCCAAGTCTGATGTTGTAAAAGTGAAGCTATCCTCTGAAGTTATCCATTTAAGGCCTAAAATTTTTAAATTGTCCTTGTATATTTTGACTATACACTGGGGCTAATTAAAGACCAATTACACGTAAAAGAAGTTTAATTTAGAGTATCGTGAGTACAGTAAGAATGTAGTCAGTAGAATGAATGACACCTCATATATTAAACGAATAAAAACTAATTAACAAACGCCTGCTAAAACTATCGTAAACCTATCGGCGTGCGAATTTACTATTAGATAACCGTGAGGCGCTGCGCCGCAACATATTCCCGGCCGTTGAAAACTTGTTTTTCAATCCTTCAGTTCAGCCGCAGTTGGCAGCGGGCAGAGTCGGGTAAAAGGGCGTCTCGCGCAGCCTCGTGAAGTTTTGATCTCTGCAACTCTTGTAACTCCATCAGGTCCAGGAAATAGCTGAATAACTCATGCCAGACGCCAGCTTAGTGGAGGCGCGTTTTCGTCAGCTAGGAGCTCCATGTCACCTATGTTGAGCTGAACGTTGCCTTTACGCCATTTTGTTCTTTGCTGAAGCTCTGACAAGTACTCCTTTTACCATCTTTGCCAGAAATGACGCTGTATTTGTTCAAGGCGTTTATATTTATTTCTTTACTTTGTATCACTTTCTACCAGGGCGGGTGACGGTAGTGCAGTTAACGGTCGACCAATGATGAAGTGCCCTGGGGATAAGGAGAGGAGGTCGTTAGGACAGGATGATAAAGGACACAAGGGACGGCGATTGAGTATCGCCTCCACTTGCGCAAGTAAAGTTGTAATTTCCTCAAATGTTAAATGACTATTGCCAATAACTCGTTTTATATGATATTTAGCAGAATTGACGCCGGCTTCCCAGATGCCGCCGAAGTGAGGAGCGTAAGCTAGTATGGATTTAAAATTAATACCTTGTTGACCAGCACAATCAGCAATAAGTTCATCACCTTGTTTTAGAAATCTACCATCTCATTTGCGGCGGCGACATAATTACGGCCATTGTCACTAAATACTTCAATGGGTTTTCCTCTACGCGCAATAAAACGTCTGAGAGTCATTACAAATGCATCCTTAGTCAAATCACTAACTGCCTCTAGAAGAATACATTTATATCGTAGACACACAAAAGTGCACATATAACATTTTATAACGCGATTCACGCGCTGAAGTGGTAAATTACCCACTTTTGGGCATACCGTTTTGCCACTTAATCGTCGGCATCGCACGCAGTTACTGACTGTGCGCCTAGCAAGATGCCTGCCATTTACAGACCAGACTATTTGCCTAATTGTTGCAAGCAACAAAATGTAGGTTCACCAAGTGCTCATTTGTAAAGTATAGTTTTGTTAATCTATGAGAGGCGTGTAGGAGCACTGGGTGTCTTATTTCATAGTTACATGTGGACGCATCTATGCGGCCATCGACGAGTTATAGGTATCTATAAACGGAGACAACGATAAAATTTTACTTCTAGCCGGTATTACAAAGGGTAAGCAATTCGTATTCTATAGAAAATGATTCACGCTGGGCGATACGACACAGTGAATGAAATGACTTCAATAACTCTTCTGGTGAAAGTATACCTACCCGTCTATTACAGGAGTTCTTTAAATATAAACCTTCGAACATATGTAACAACTTTCTGAAGTTTTTGATACGATGAGAAATTATCAAAATTTATAAACTTATCCTGATCACTTATTATTGACGTGTGTGCTTTCATCTCAGGTAATTTATCCTGCTATGAATTATTTTATACGGGCTAATAGCTTTCATTTTTATGTAAACAGCTAGGGCCGGATCACCACAAGTCCATAGTCAGTACATTTTTTGCCATCCACTCCCCTAGAAATTAAATCTGCTGGGTTCATGTTAGTAGGAACGTAACGCCAAGAACATGCTTTAGTTAACTCACGTATTTCACAGACACTTAATGTTAGCTACAAACATTTAATGTTGTAGGGTCACTATTTATCCAACTTAGAACTACACTGGAGTCGCTCCAGGGGACTATATTTCCCGGCTGGTACCGGAGAGCATCTGTAACAGATTTACAAAGCTTAGCGGATAATAAATAATGCAGCGCATAATTGTATTGGGTTTTAAAGGATGACTTGGCTCATAACAGATTGACAGTACTTTCCCCATCACAACTTACTGATTTTAAGTAAATACGTGCACCAATTGCACTTTAAGCCACATCACAGAACGAGTGTAACTCTATAAATTTAGGTTTGTCACACAGAACTAATCTGGGAACATTGATATATAGTTTTTTTATATATCAATGTCTGGGAATTTGAAATTTATTTAACCACGTCAAATCATCAGTGAATCTTATCCAATTGTCACTCAAACTTTTTGTAACTGGTACGTCCCAATCCATTTTTGCTGCCACATTTTTTGCAATATAATTTTAGGCTGAATTATCACAGGACTTAGAATACCTAACGGTTCAAATATTTTAAATGAGTTAGACATAACAAATCGCTTCGTGATGGTTGCATCCTGGTCAAGCACAACATTTTTAATGGGAAAATATAACATGCTGCTCGCTGAAAAAATGAGATTCGCAAGCCATTTCACTTTCACTCATTATACGTTTTGCGGGCACCTCTTCTCGTTGCACGGTCTATCATGGATTTATAGAACTGCTCTGATGTGGGCGCGTCACCATCAATATTATTTCGGTATTCCTCCCACTTAGATAAAGTATGACCATCTAACTTTGCAGATAACATAAAAATTACGAGAACGTCCCATTTGTCCGTGGGCTGTCCTAGGCTGGCCAGAGCGCGCAAATTTTTTGTGACGTAGTCTACCAAGAATCTTAATGATCTCTCCGTTTCACGTGAAAGCTGCTTTTGATAAACAGTGAATTTAGGTGGTGATTAATTAAGATTCGTTTGTTGTTATAACGACTACAAAGCAAGTTCCATGCCTCTCAGAGTAATTTGCGGAAGAAACCTCAAGGTTTGAAATAATTCTCGCAGCATCGCCTTCTAGATAAGACATGAGATAGTAAAACTTGTGGATTGGTGTTATACGTTCATCTTTGTGTATAAAACTCTCAAACGTGTTCCGGAGTTCCAGCCACCGAAAATAAGCACCATCAAATTTGGCTATTTGTATTTTCGGAAGCTTTAAACCTGCCGCCTGATGATCTGAACAACAAGAACTATCATGAACAGAAGCACGCCTGTGTTCCCATTCTACTTTAGAAAATTTGTCTAATAAAGTTTTAGCAGTGGCTGTATTGACAATGATATCACGCTCAATATTGTCACGTTCATCAATTTCGGCTGATAAGTTACCTGAGTTTAAAACCTCAATCTCATTTTGCAAGTCATCAACTCTTACTGACAGTGCCTCGAATTTTGCAAGTTTTAACCTTAACGCTGTTAATTGTCTGTTATTTAAAACAGTCATGCTCGTTATGCTATTAAGATGATTCTTAAATTTAGTTATTTGCCCTTTAGCAGAAGCTCTTTTAGTTATTAAACCTTTTAAACGATTTTTATCTACCGATTCGTCAGGCATTTGAGTAAACAAAAGAATTAAGTTCAAACTAAAGATAACGCAAACTAAACAATGGCTACTCTAATAAACTGGGGCTAAATTAAAGACCAATTATACGTAAAAGAAGTTTAATTTAGAGTATCGTGCGTACAGTAAGAATGTAGTCGGTAGAATGAATGACACCTCATATATTTAAACGAATAAAAACTAATTAACAAACGCCTGCTAAAACTATAACGTAAGCCTATCGACATGCGAATTTACTATTAGATAACCGTGAGGCGCTGCGCCGCAACAATCCTTATCGGAGAAATGAATAGGAGCGCGATTGGATTGCAGAACGGTATCTAACAATTCTTGTGAATTACTTGTCCATTTATTTTGATCGAACCACCGGCTTTAAATAACGCGACAATCTCGGTGTCTAGAACCTTAGCCTCTACCAATGACGGAATGGACGTAGCCAAATCATCCGTATAAAGCTCTTGCGAAGGTACAATAGCAGCACGTGGAAAACGATCCTTTTCATCCGTTGATAACTGGCGCAACGTGCGCATGGCTAGAAACGGGCTGGATTTGAGTCCAAATGCGACCCGATTAAATTCTCAAACAGGATCAGCGGTATTAAAACGGAATAATATTTTCTGATATTTTTGATGCTCATTAGTAACAGCAATCTGAAAGTACATCTGCTTAATATCTGCGGTAATTGCAATTGAAAATAAGCGGAATTTTAATAACAATAAAAATAAATTCGGCCCTGTGTGTAGAATGTCATTAAGTGACACCATATTATACTTTATGGCATTTGGCACTAGCGTCCAGAACAATGCGAACCTTAGTGGTTGCTTTATCCTGCCTAACAACAGGTGTAGTATGTAGTACCCCGTATCACGTTCAACGGTTGATTGCCAGAAATTATTTCCGTTAAATAATTTTTATCCAGATATTCCTAAATTATTTCGTTATAACTTGCGCGAACCTCAGGATACCGCAGTTTAGAATATTCTAAAGAAAGTAAACGTCGATATGCGACAGAATGGGAATTTCCTAATGCATCTGGATCTTTACAAAATGGTAAGACCGTGCAGTATCTGCCCGTGGGATCACGTGATATAGTAACAGAGTACTGTTGCTCACACTATTTCTGACGGGCTATAGAAAGTTTTCTCGGGAACTTCCTCGAGATTCCAGAATTTATGAAGCGAATAATGTCATGATAGAAAACAATAATTATAATCACATGTAGTGAAATATGAAACGGAATTCATCGCAGTGGATGGAGGGTTACAGTCATATTTGACAGCGGGAATATTACCCGTTAAAATATATCCGAATATGGTTTCAATGGCTGATGGAGCGGGAGGTGATATAATTTTTTCACCTAAAAATGGGTACAACTGTGCCCCGATTGGTAATTCAATATTTCCGGGTAAATGCCACATAGTATCTCCTAGCGGCAAATTAAATTGAGTTACTTGCAACATGCAAATGTAATAATATTATTTTGCGAAGCGTTATCAATCAAACACCTAACTAATACGTGTTGGTTGGTATTTTTATTTAAGGCTGAGTTATTCGGGACTGTTGGCAATGAAAATGGTACCTCCGCCTGTGACCCCTCATGTTCAACAGGACGATGTCATACGCCGTCCTGCCTCAAATACGCCACAGTGCAAAATATTTGCAGTTGATTTACTGAACTGTTTTATTTAAGACATGATTTCATCTATGTTACATTTTATCGTTACGTTTTACATTTTATGGTAGTAACTCATGACAGACGTGGCGGAGAAATTAGTTTTATAATATATAGTGATCTAGTGTTTGTGTTAATGATGTAGTTTGGATAATGATTTTACAACTGAAACCGAGAAAATTTTACAGACATGTTTTTTAATAACACAGTATAGCTATGTGAGCAAAAGTAAGCTAACATAGTAATAACAAAAAAAAAATTCAACGTTTTCCATAAAATCTCGAAATCAAAGCATTTATTACAACAACACCATTTACAGGTACTTTCGAATTTGCTGGGAGTCGGTTCCAAAATGTAGATCCCTATAGCAACATTATCATTGTTGCTTTTACATGTGAGAATAATGTAAAAAAATGTATAACAAGTACCTATAGATAACGTAACAACAATAAAAAGCTGTAGAAGGTCCAGTTAAGAGATAATCACACTTACAAAAAGTAAAAATGAGGGCCACAGCACTAAAACATAGGGATTTTTTCAAAGTATCTAATTTCATTATTTTCTAATTCCAGTCTTCTTTCTCCTTTTTTATCCTAATTTAACAAATAATATAGTAGGTATAATGTGAACAAGAGAGTGAGAGTTATGAATATTGTATTTTGGGGTTGGCACTAGTCACCCTCTTTCTGAACGTCATATCTAGTCCACGGTCGGAAAAGGAACGTGACTTCAACGGCAATATAATGCAGACGAGCAATGAGGACAAAAAAAGAACTAAGAAAATGAGTAAATTATTATTAAGGTTTCAAAACTACAAAACTAATGTTAGAAAATGTAAAACCATAACTAAAACCTACCTAAATAATTTAAACCTACCTACGGTAATAACCTAAATAAACCGACATACTTACGTAAATAACCTAACTCTAACTATGTATGTAAATAATCTACACCAAACTGTAAAAATTTATGAAATCAAACAAAAAATTAAGATGTTATTGGAACTTTTCAAATCTACCTTATAAGTCGATTTATGCGGTATAAATGTTTGTATGGAGAAATCTAAAAGAGTGGTTGGTTTTTCTTGAATTTCGGCATGAATACTTTTTACAAAAAAAAAAGTGAAAAATAATACGATTTGCCGTCAATTTAAGAATTGGCCATTTGTGATGTTCAATGTGTTAATTACGTGTATTAGGTCTTTGCCTATGAAATTGGCGTTTTAGTTAAATATTTAAGGAAACGTATTTTTTTTTCTATATTATTCATCAATTATTCAAGTAATCACCCATGCAATCGATGCACCTTTGCCAAGGCAGTGGCAGATTATTGATGCCCTTCTTGAAGAAATGAGCTGGAGGCAACAAATTGTACAAAAGGCATTTTGTATTTCCTCTTAGATATTGATTTTTTTCTCGCCAAGTGTTATTAAAATTCTGTAAAAAGTAAAAGTTTGTAGGCGTAAGGTCTGGTGAGTACGGCAGATGACGGAGGGCTTCTAACCCTAGATCTTGTAACTTGGAGACCCTCTGCTGTGCAGTATGAGGTCGCGCGTTGTCGTACAGGAGCAGCGGAGACGAGTGATTGACCAAAGCTGGTTGGAGACGTGCGAGCTTCTCCATCATTATTTTTTTTAATTTGAGATGGGTTTGCTCTTGACTCTAGTCTAGGTCAGAGATGACGGAGACAAAATCTACGATGGAGCGAGCTTACCTAGAAGGAGCCTGTTCGCTCTGACTTTAAAGAGATGAGGGTTGTAAGGAAACACAGACGCAGGCAGAGAGTTCCACTTCTTTGCTGTGCGCATTATAAAAGACGTTTGGAAACGCTTAGTGCGAATCGGTGGAATAGCAACAAAGTAGGGATGGTAACTTGCAGTGCATTTGGATGTTCGATGGTAGAAGGGGGCCGGTGGAATGAGGCCCTGGAGTACTTAGGCACACTCACCGAAGTATGAAGAGATTTCTCCACGCCCGTGTACACAACTAACCATATGACAGATAAAACCGATTTCTAAAAGCAACGGAGACGACGATAATAGATGTGATCGCGGACGTACACAGACCCCAGATTGCTTTTTGAACTTATGCTCAAGAGAGTAACCCGGGTAGTTGAGGTACGCCACATCCGACGGGATTGATATTTTCGTGTTCGTTAGGTTGGTGAGGTGCACTTTAAGTGGGAGGAAGTGCAGCTGTTGTTTAACCTTATTCCTTTGGTCATTTGTAGTTTTGAGTAGTTGGGGAAAAAGTCGAACTATTCGAGGCGCAGTTCAGTGAACCAAATGGAACTCTGGAGCTAAACTAACCTATGGGGAAATCATTTGGCGACTGCGGGGACGCCTAACCCCCCCCCCCCCCGCCTCGGGTATGGTCACCGGGTCCTCCCATCCAGTCACCGGCTAGCGCGGTGGAGCATACCGGGACCATTGCCCAGGGTGGACCGCTAGGAGGTAGATCCCAAACCACACCCAAATTTGTGTTTAGTTCTTCACAGTACACATCTGCAGAAATGCTCATCCCTTTTGGTAAAAAGTTGTGATGAGCTAAATGGATCTACTGCTACGCTTACACTGTAACCATATTGTTTTTTTTTGCTAATAGAGTCGTGCCGCTTAAACTATAATATAAATTTATCGAATAAAATATTCTAACTAAACATTTGTGTGCTATTGTTATTTATTTTTGAAATTTTAATGATTCCTCATTTAGGTCTGACATAGTTGGAGTATTAATATAATATACATATAATTGTTCAATTTATTTTCTAATTTAGTCATGACTATGCATGATTTTTCAAACATTTTTAATAAATTTTAATTTGTAATCCTTAACTAGATTTGCACACAATATTTGTACGCCTCCTGGCATAACATAGCCCTCTCAACTTCTCTCAAACATAAAATCTGTATTTCTTAAGCATTCCAACGCTGCGTTTCCGGTACGAGGTCACCACACCAGAACTTTTTGGCCTCATCGACCCTCTGTTCTGCGATCAATGTACCCTTCACACGACTTCAGTTTGGCGATCCTTCGGGCAATGTCGGTTACCTTGGTTCTCTTGTAACAAATCTTTAACCGTCATTCAAAATGAATAAATCAAATATATGTTGTTCGTCGACTTTCATTATTTTCATTTTCACAATAGGTGGTCGATTTTATTGTTACCCTTAGATTTGTTTTTTTACCCTTAGATTTATTGCTACGGGTCCGGGTTAGTCAGATACCCACACACAGTTGAATACAGATACATCTAGTACCTATTAGAAGTATCTTTATTCTGATAGCATAGGTAAAGCGCAACGACAACGAAGTTGTTTCGCTAGCAACTCGGTGTCGACGCGCTGTAAGCACGCGGTCGGCGCGCTGGAAGCACTGGAAACAGGCTGATTTCCCGTTGCTGCCATTTTTATATTGAAATATATTTTATGACACACGATTCTCATTCGGGACACTCGAGGCTCTAATTTGAATTACGAGTAAATTGCTGGATTGGAGCGTTGCCGTTGCGGTGTCGGTATAGTGTGCCATGACTTTATGAATTTAAAAAGAAAAAAATACTTAATTCATATATGTAGTTTTTGGTTGATCTGCACTATCAGTTTTAATAAATAGGAAATTGAATGGAGACTTGTTTTTTTATAATCTTTGTACTTAAATCATAATTAGGAATAAATTAAAAAGGTACCTATTGAATTTCCTTTATGGTAACTACGTTAGTTTATCGATAACAATTTGAAATGTGTCCAACCCAATTGTCAGATATCAAAAATGACAACAAATTTAATCAAAATATTTTCGTTTTCCATTAAAACAATGTGTATTAAAACAATAATATGCTATCAATATATTTTGCCCGAACTTATGAATTTTCGTGAGTGTCATCTTTTTCCTTTTATTGACCGTTTATATTTTACACAACCGTGCCGCGATTTTTTCAAAAAAAGTGTCACAGGTTTTTTTTTTTTATTTGATATGGGTTTGCTCTTGACTCTAGTCAAGGTCAAAGATGACAGAGACAAAGTCTACGATGGAGCGAGCTTACCCAGAAGGAGCCTGATCACTCTAACTTTGAAGAGATTAGGGTTGTATGCGTTTGGAAACACAGACGCAGGCAGAGAGTTCCACTCCTTTGCTGTGCGCATTATAAAAGACGTTTGGAAACGCTTAGTGCGAATTGGTGGAATAGTAACAAGGTAGGGATGGTAAGATGCAGTGCGTCTGGATGTCCGATGGTAGAAGGGGGCCGGTGGAATGAGGTCGTGGAGTTCTTGGGCACACTCACCGAAGTACAATCTGTAGAAGACCGACAAGCAGGCAACCTTATGGCGATGAGCCAAGCTGTGTAGCTTGGTATCCACCAGTTTTTCGTCACCGATGAGCCTCTTAGCTCTGCGTTCCACCGAGTCAAGCGCGGCAAGCTGATACTTAGCTGAGCCATCCCACAGGTGGCTACAATACTCCATGCAGGATCGGACTTGCGCTTTATATAGAGTTAAAAGCTGTCCAGGCTTGAAGTATCGCTTCACCCTATTTAGGATGCCTAGCTTTTTGGCAGCGGTTTGGGCTTTGTACTCGATGGTGGCGCCGAAGTTGAGACTGGATGTCAACTCCATGCCTAGGTGCTCGAGCCGATCAGTCACAAGAACAGATGCACCCCGAAAAGTAGGAGTTTGGTCAAAACGACTCCTTTTTGCGGTAAAAAGACACGCCTGTGTTTTGGTGGCGTTAAAAGTGACCACATTGTCATCACCCCACTGGGAGACAAGGCTTAAGGTCGAATTTGTCCGCTCTACCATGGCCTCTCTCAAGGAACGAACTTCATCCCCGCTGGTTGTTGCGCTGGACAAGTATCTCTCTGAAACCGTACTGTCATCTGCGTACCCAACAAGACCAAGCTGAAGTAGGTCATTGATGTGCAGCAGGAAAAGAGTTGCAGAGAGAACGGACCCCTGAGGAACTCCGGCATCAATAGCCATGAGGTCAGAGGAGCAGCCGTCAACGACTACTCGGATCGACCACTCAGGAATCGTTCACTCAGGAAGTCTGATATCCAGCTACAAAAACCAACTGGGATACCATAAGCAGGAAGCTTGCTGAGCAGACCTGCGTGCCAAACCCTGTCAAAGGCCTTCGAGATATCGAGCGACACGGCAAGTGCTTCGCCGTGTCTCTCGATGGCCTCGCCCCAGCAGTGCGTGACATACACAAGAAGATCGCCAGTTGACCGTCCCCGGCGAAAGCCATATTGACGGTCACTGAGGAGATCATTGTCTTCAAGGTAGGTCAGCAGCTTACTGTTAAGAATCCTTTCCATAACCTAACTCTCTTGTTAAACTTTTAACCTAACTCTCTTGTTAAACTTTAACTTGGTCTGGCTCCAAACACGTCCCGTGGGACTCTGCGGGGTTCAAAGGCAAGCTATTCTCCATCAATTCGATGTTTATTAATTTTTTTCTCAGAAAACTCAAAAATCTAGCCGCATTTGGTCCTCTGAAATACAATTATCTTTCAGTTCGTGCAATTTTCAAATAGTTTTGTGCTGTAATTAGGAAATGAGATGGAAAATAGTTTTTTTAAACGACCCTTTTTCTATCTATTTTTTTGATCGAGAAAATGATATTATTTCGTGTTTTCAGTTTCACTTGCTACTAGAGCAGGATGTATACCTCACATATATTTTTTTCCGGGCTTAAGTTCACTTATTTGACCATATCCAATTGATTCAAAAACAGCCAAAATTCGAATAACAGCCCGTTAAGTAAACTTGCGCAGTATACAAGAGAACCATACCGCGTGATGAATTTAACGCGCAAAGTATATTGTTATTACTGGCGGTAATTGCCGATTTTTCCGCCATAACTTTTGATTCCGACTGTACTACACTGCCAATAGACGAAGCATTATTATTATCCAAATATAAGAGAGAATGAAGACGCTTATTGTAACTTTTACAAAGGTAGGTAGATTTACATTTCGAGGTAGTATGTGTAACACACCCGCGTGTGTTTTTACAAATTCTTAACGTGATTTAGCGCTTATCGATTTAAACGAGGGACAATGATATAATTGCGAATGGTCCGACTTATTGCAATATAAACAAGCGGATTTATCATTATTATCGCAGGTAACGAAAGAGTGGACTGTATTTTGCGGTTTATTACGGGTAGCGGGATTATTATTTTTATTAGATCCCGAGGCGACGCAGATCGGTCTAATATTTTTGCTTGGGGTTTCATAAAATCAACAAGATCCTTATAAGAAGGAATTTCCACATCTCGCTTATGCATTTCGAATAAATGCACGGTAGTAAGTCTAACTTTCTTAGTGCTAGGTTTAATAATATGAAATCTTTTAACCAATTCTTGACCAAAAATACTTTGACATCTGTAAGTAATACAAAAATTGAGTAATGTTTACAGAGGTAGGTACTAGTGAAAGACACTATTTTGATAAACTTGAAATGACAAAGTTTTATAAAATTAATAATAATAGTAGACCGATCACGTGTTTACCGACGGTCTATAAAGTTTTTACATCCATTTTGAGAGGAAAGATTAACCATCATATTGATAGTAATTCAATAATGTCTGCTTCTCAGAATGGATGTAGGAATGGGTCCCGCGGTACTAAGGAGCTGCTCCTCATCGACATAGCCATTAGCCAACAGGTTCGACGTTCCCGAAGAGATCTGTCGACATGCTGGATAGATTATAAGAAGGCCTATGATTCAGTGCCACATACATGGCTCATGAGGGTGCTGGAGCTGTACAAAGTTGATGCAGTTCTACGCACCTTCCTGATGTCATGTATGGGGCAGTGGAGGACGGTCCTTCAATATTCAGGGTGTCGACAGACCCAGGCGAACAGTAAACCGATAAGGATCGAGCGTGGAATATTTCAGGCTACCGGTTGAGAAGAGGTGGTCAGGTCACACCGCACCTCCTTTACATGGATGACTTGAAACTCTTTGCTCCTAACAACTTGCAACTGATGAAGCTACTGAAGGTAACAGAAACCTTCAGTAGCGCCATCAGGATGGAATTTGGTTTGGACGAATGTGCGGTCATGCATGTAAAGCGAGGGGAGATTATGGAATCCGTGGGAACCCAACTCTCGGATTCCATATACCTTAAGTCTCTCTCCTCAACCGAAACTTACAAGTATTTGGGTATGTCGGAAGCATTAGGCATCAATGCTGTTGACGTGAAACAATCGTTGAAGGAGCGCTTCTTTGGCCGCCTGAACAAAGTACTTAACAGTCTTTTATCAGGCGGAAACAAGGTGCGCGCCTTCAACGGTTGGGTCATGCCGGTTTTGATGTACTCTTTCGGCATACTCAAATGGACTCAGACGGAACTTGACGCCCTGGATAGAAAGGTACGCTCACTGCTCACCGCAAATCGGATGCATCACCCACGGTCATCGGTGATGAGGCTGTATATCCCGCGGAAGTGCGGGGGTCGTGGCTTCTTAAATGATAAGACTCTGCTCAACCGCGAGGTATGCAGCCTCAGGGAGTACTTCCTAGAGGCTGACGTGGGTATGCATCGAGATGTGGTAGCGGTGGACAAAGGCCTTACCGCGCTCTCCTTGGCTAACGAGAACTGGCGCAAACCTGTGGTGTTAGATACTAACGATCGCAGGGAGGTATGGCAGAGCAAGGAGCTTCACGGACGCTTTTATCGGGTCCTACATGGGCCCGATGTAGACCTCTTAGCGTCCGTAGCCTGGCTGCGTTTTGGTGACCTATTCGGGGAAACCGAAGATTTTGTCTGTGCGATTATGGACGAAGTTATGATGACGAACAACTACCGGAAATACATTGTGAAGGACGGTACGGTTGACATATGTCGGGCATGTCACCGACCCGGGGAATCCATCCGCCACATTATTTCCGGTTGTTCTAATCTTGCTAACAGAGACTATTTGCACAGGCACAACCTTGTAGCCAGGATTATCCACCAGCAACTTGCTCTTAAACACAATCTTGTGGAATCGGAAGTACTGTACTATAGGTATTTGCCCGACCCAGTTCTCGAAAATGGCAATTGCACGTTGTATTGGCATCGGTCTATCATCATTGACAGGACTATTGTTGCCAAAAGCCTGACATAGTGGTGATAGACCGACTAGAGCGTCGTGCAATGATTGTTGATATAACAGTCCCTCATGACGAGAACCTCGTGAAGGCTGAGAAAGATAAAAAAACTAAGTATCTTGACTTGGCTCGCGAGGTTATCGACATGTGGGATGTGAACACAGCAGTCATTGTGCCGATAGTCGTGACGGCCAATGGCGTAATTGCCAAGAGCCTCGACCAACATCTGAGGAGGCTCTCGTTGGGCAGCTGGATCAAGGGTTTGATTCAGAAAGCAGTACTCCTGGACACGGCGCGTATCGTTAGAAGGTTCCTCTCTCAGGAGCCCTGACCACCGGTAGCTTAGACCCTGTTCCTGATACCGGTGGGCTACTATTTTTTACATTTTTAAATGTTTTTTTTTTAAATATTTGTTTAATGAAATATTTAAAAATGTAATTTGTAGGAATATTTATTGAATAAAGGAGATAATAATAATAATATTTATTTACTCAAAAACAGTAGGTAAGTACAGTACATTCTTACAAATATTAGGCTTACAGTTTAATTGTAAATAAGAGAATGAGCATCCGCAGCTGAACTAGGTGTGAGCCTGTATCTCAGCGGACAGCGCCGTTTCCTCTCAGAAACAATACACTAGGTAACCTAAATAAGCAAGAAACAAGAGTTTAGGACCATTACAAATCAAAGAGAAAAAAGAAATTAAGGTAAACTAAACTAAAATTACTAAAAATTTTTTGTGTGTGTGTGAGGATGAGAGCGTGAGTGTTTGTGTGAGTGGGGGTGTCTGTGTGTGTAAGTGTAAGTGTATACATATGTCTACATGATAAATGCACAGGAGTAGAGTGAATATACATATATTTAAATATACAAACAAAAATATTAACTGATTATTTGAATAAATTTTTCAGTGTCTTCGTATGATAGTTTCATTAAAAAATCATACGCCTTCCTTTTACTATGGAATTTGTGAAGAGAAAAAATATTTATGGATTTATTAATTTTATTATACACATGTGGTGCTAGAAAGACGAAGAATCTCTTTATGAAAGAGGTTTTAGGTTTATGTATGCGGACCACAACGTCATGTTCTCTGCGTTTCTTTGTGAGATCAGTATCATATATAAGTTCACCATGTTGTTTTAGTACAATGTTGAGTAAGAACAATTGTCTCACTGTAAGGACTTCACATGAGTTGTACAAAATGTTTGTGGGAAAGCGAATTGGACGGAAATTGTAAACTTTTAGTATTGCACGCTGAGCTATCTCAAGGCCTTTTAGAGTAGTTTTGGTAGCTCCTCCCCATACAATTATGCCGTAATTAAGAATGGATTGACAAAGAGAGAAATAAACTTGTTTTAATAATTTGAGATCAGGAACATTTCGCAAAGTTTTAAAGATATAAATTAGTTCTTACTCGTCCCGACAAAGCTTTAATATGTGCCTTATAGGATAAAGTAGTAATATCAAAAGTATTCGACTCGTTGGGTTGGTTGTCCCCAGTCACAACAAAATTAAAGCTGATATTCCAGAAGCTGTGGTTAAATAAAATGCATTGGGATGAAGAAGTTCCTGTAAACATCAAAGATGAATGGGTGGCGATAAAAATAGACATGGAATATTTGAATCAATGCAAAATACCGCGCTGGATCGGGTATCAACCTAATAACGTCATAGAATTGCTCGGGTATTGCGACGCATCGACTAAAGCCTAGCGGCAGCTATTTACCCGCGATTACAGAAAAATGATGAGTCATCTGTGGTACTAGTAGTTGCTAAGACTAGACTAGTACCTATTTCTAAAAGCGTATCTTTACCAAGATTAGAATTAAGCGGAGCCTATTTACTAGCTAAGTTAATGAATAAAGTTATTAACTATTACAGCGAAATGGACATTCGGATATATGGGTGGACGGACTCCATGGTGGTTCTAGGGTGGATACAAAGCGATCTCAGCCGATGGAAACCTATCGTTGCGAACAGAACTAAAGCTATCACAGCAACAATGAAACCAAGCTGCTGGCGATATATTAAGTCGGAGGATAATCCGGCAGATGCAGCCAGTAGAGGCATTTCAGCCTCACAATTGAAAGATCAAACACTGTGGTGGCAAGGACCGCTGTCGTTGAAAACGTTTGATGAAAAATTAGTAGCAAAGCAAAGCATTTATACCACCGATCAAGAAATAAAGGCAAAAGCAAGCAAAGTGAATGCTGTCCAAACAGATAACAAGGAAAGCACCATATTATAATTGTTACTTAAATTCAGCTCACTTAATATAGTAACTAAAATTATAGCATGGATTTTACGAGCCATCAAAACAATGAAATTTATGCAGATTCCAGTCACGTTAGGTAAATAGAGTGGTTTGCCTGAGTTTCTTACTTTGCAGAAATTGCGAAAGTTACTCATTATTAAATACGTGCAAAGATCTGAGTTTGCAGAGGAGATCATGTCATTACGAAAACATAATAAATTGAGTAGCAGAAGTAATTTACTAAAATTAAATCCCTTCCTTGACCACGAGGGGATCTTACGAGTTGAAGGCCGTTTAACCAAAGCAAACATGAGTATGGAAATGAAGCATCCTGCCATATTGCCTTATAGCAGTCGGCTTACTACTCTAATAATTCAGCAAGCTCATCAGCTCACCTTTTATGGTGGACCACGATTAACTTTATTCAATCTGAGGCAGAGATACTGGATAATCGATGGAATTAAAGCAGTAAGGAAAGAAGTGCGAAACTGCGTCACTTGTAGAAAACATGAGCCCAAACTACAGCATCAATTGATGGGAGAATAACCTGTAGCCAGAAGCAACCCCGCCCCGCCATTCCATCACACCGGAGTGGATTATACAGGTTTCGTAAATGTTAAAACAACAAGCGGTATTAAGACCACAAAAGGATATACTGCTCTGTTTATTTGTCTAGCGACTAAAGCTGTACATTTAGAGCTTGTATCCGGCCTAAGCAGTACTGGGTTTTTAGCAGCATTACGGCGGATGGCCGCCAGAAGAGGAGCGCCCCGCCATCTTTACAGCGATAATGGGACGAATTTTGTAGGCGCCAATAGAATGCTACAGGAAAGCTATCACGATTTCGAAAATGTATATGATCGTAACTTTTTCGCAGAACTAGCAGATTTAGCCTTCTTGGCCAAGTGCAGGAGGTTTGTGGGAGCGTGCCATTAGAAGCTTAAAATAACACCTCAAGCGAGTCATTGGAGAGCAGAAGCTTACATTCGAAGAGTTCAGCACTATATTAGCACAAATAGAAGCTTGTCTGAACTCCAGACCTTTGTGTGCCTTATCTGAAGATATTGAACATTTGAACGCACTTACTCCAGCGCATTTCTTGACCGGGAGGTCTGGAAGTACTATAATTTAAACGGAAACAGATGCTCGAACTAGATGGCATTTATCAAATAAGATAGTAAACGACGACCTATGGAAGAAATGGAGATCAGAATACCTAACGCAGTTATCTGTAAGAAGCAAATGGCGAAGCACTGAACAAAATATCAACATCGATGATTTAGTAACCATCCAGGACGACAATCTACCACCTGGAAAATGGATAGAGTAATAGAAACTCACCCAGGTCAAGATGGATTAGTTCGGGTTTATTTTAAAAATTACCTTAAAAACAAAAAGCGGAATAATTAAAAGGCCCATAGTGCAACTCTCCATCTGCTTCAAGCAATATGACGAAAGATAGAAAGGTTAATCAAGAAATCAACAGCAGCTTAAAGGAACCTGACGAGCGGAAAACGAGCAGTACAATCAAATCTAAGTTTGTATCAGTAGTATTGTCGTTAATCTTTTTTATGTCATTGATAACAACATCTCACGCAGCTTTTAACATATCAGCGTTGCCAAACAACAATTCGCTGTATTTCGAAACAGTGGGAAATATGCAAGTTATTCGAGACAAATGGAATCTTATTGTTTACTATGACATGAGTCCTTATTGGGAAGGGAATACAGCTGCAACAAAGTCTTTGGATTATTTACAAAGACTCTGCGCATCTCTGAACGATACAAGTCAATGTTATATAATAACGCTTCAATTAAATCACAATTACAAAGAAATAGAGCACTATAATCAACTTATGATTAATTAGCACTATGACGCGCGCACCAGACAGCGTCGCGGTCTCATTAATGGTATCGGTTACGTGGCCAATAGCCTGTTCGGAGTATTAGACGAACGATTCGCAGAACAATACAAGAAAGACATACAGCTAGTAAAACAGAATGAACGTCATCTTGATAACTTATTAAGAAATCAGACTTCCATCATCGAAGCAGAATACAACGTATTGAAAAGAACCGAGCAAACTATTCAATTACAACATAAAACTATAAACAAACACTTGAATCAATTAGATAATGCAGCCTTTGTTATTAAGCAAGAAGTTGAAGGCTTAGCTAAAACACAGGATTTTGCTTTCCTTAAAATGTGACCCGATCCATCCCACGTTGCGACTTTTATTAAGGCTGTAGCTAACAATACTTCATTCGTCCCTGGATCATTCTAAGACACATACGCAGTCATTGCGACATTGTCTTTTGGATTTGGGTCAGTTGTTGATGTTGCTAAGTTGTTGTATTTTTTGAGCAAGCGTCATACAAAACGGAGTGGTGATTTCCGTCACATTTGTGACATCGCCTAACGGAAATGCATTGCTTGCCATTATGATCAAATAAACAGTTTCTACGTAATTGCAATTTTGCTACTGATTTTAATTTTGCTTCATTAGGCAATTGCAAAAACTTTTCGCAATTAAACATGGCATGTTGTTGACCGCAAAAATAGCATTTTGTAGTAGACACGTGTAAGGCTTTTGAATGTGGCTTATATTGTGTTTATTGGCAAAGTTAGGGTTATGTCGTCTTGCCTTATGGTTTTCAGGAACATCGCTATTTATATGATTAGTTGATTTTGGTGCTGCTTGATCTAGCTTTCTGCGAGAAGTTTCCAGGCTCGTAAAGCTCGTCAGGAGTCGTTTTGACCAAACTCCTACTTTTCGGGGTGCATCTGTTCCTGTGACTGATCGGCTCAAGCTCCTAGGCATGGAGTTGACATCCAGTCTCAACTTCGGCGCCACCATCGAGTACAAAGCCCAAACGGCGGCCAAAAAGCTGGGCATCCTAAATAGGGTGAAGCGGTACTTCAGGCCTGGACAGCTTTTAACCCTGTATAAAGCGCAAGTCCGATCCTGCATGGAGTATTGTAGCCACCTTTGGGATGGCTCAGCTAAGTATCAGCTTGCCGCGCTTGACTCGGTGGAACGCAGAGCTAAGAGGCTCATCGGGGACGTAAAACTGGTGGATGCCAAGCTGCATAGCTTGGCTCATCGCCGTAAGGTTGCCTGCTTGTCGGTCTTCTACAGATTGTACTTCGGTGAGTGTGCCCAAGAACTCCACGACCTCATCCCACCGGCCCCCTTCTACCATCGGACATCCAGACGCACTGCATCTTACCATCCCTACCTTGTTGCTATTCCACCAACTCGCACTAAGCGTTTCCAAACGTCTTTTATAATGCGCACAGCAAAGGAGTGGAACTCTCTGCCTGCGTCCGTGTTTCCAAACGCTTACAACCCTAATCTCTTCAAAGTTAGAGTGAACAGGCTCCTTCTGGGTAAGCTCGCTCCATCGTAGACTTTGTCTCGGTCATCTTTGACCTAGACTGGAGTCAAGAGCAAACCCATCACAAATATATAAAAAAAAAAAAAAAAACTTACTTTCTAAGTAGTCTAAGAATTCCTGCAGTACCGGTAGCTCCCTAGATTTTTTAAGAGAGTCTATGTAATCCCCGTACGTTTCGCTATCCAGCTTCTGCGCTAATAAATGCACAAGAAGCGGATCCCAGGTGCTGATATTGATGCCTAAGTTTCGTATGGCATGCAAGCTTTCTAGTGCTACGTCATGCAGTTTCGTAATATGACCTAGCGATTGATGCTGTGTACTCGGTAAAGTGTTGATAACCCACGTAAATATTAGCTTTTTATTGTTATACCGATGGTTTAAGATTTCCCAACAGGTATGACAGTTGTAGGAGCTTATAGGAAGATGCTGAATAAGTTTTTCTGCTTCGCCCCTGAACTTCCCTTTTAGAAATTGCATTTTTTGCGCTTGCGACAAGGTAGGGTTGTTATGAATACAGAGGAGTTGGGTCGAAATAGTTGTTCCAATGCAGTTAGACCGACCAGGCTCGCGTTGATATGGGCGTATCGGGAGACTAGTCGTGGAGGGTTGCGGGATCCGAGGCACGGTGCGCCGATGGACATTTCCGGGGGGGCTCGGGCGTCCCCGCAGTCTCCACACTAGTCCCCCAATGATGTCGTTCTGTCAGAGCATGCCTGAGGGTTAGCAGCATGGAACCTCATTTCACTTCCTTCTCCTCTAACCTACTAACTCAAAACAATATGGCCAGGAACAATCAGAGAAAAGCTGTACAGCGGCAGCACTCCCTCTCGCGTAAAGTGCACCTCTCCAACATACGAGGTCTGCACTCATATCTCGCAGCAGTCCATCACCACCTGGAGACCGAGAAAACAGCGCTCTTGTTTCTGACGGAGACGCAGATCGGATGTCCGTCTAACGTGTCGTATCTTACATACCCAGGGTTTACCCTGGAGCACCACTTCAGACCACGCGATGGACGCTGAACGCTGAACGCTGTGGGCTTTAGTGGACACTGGCCTAGATAAAATTATCTACGCCTGTGTCTACCATTCGCACGGCGGTGATCTGGAGGCAACTGGGCTAATACAGCACCTCAGTGAGGCGGCGGATGTGGCTCAGCAGCGGTACCCTTCTGCCCAATTGGTGTTGCTGGGGGACTTCAACGCCCACCATCAGGAGTGGCTTTTCCCATACCAGCACACAGACCATGCTGGACGAGAGGCGCGGAAGCTAGCGCTTGCGTTAAATCTCACCCAGGTCCAGGGGGCAACGAGGGTGCCGGATGTTGATTCGCAAACAGCCAATTGCTTGGTCCTTCTGCTGAAAACAGATCCAGACCGGTACTCGGTGTCGATTTGTTCTCCTCTGGGTAGTTCCGACCACAGTCTGGTGAAGTCTGTGTCCGTCTACTCCCCGCCCGATCCTAGCCCAAGAGGCACCGGGGTATGGCGATACAGGTCAGCAGATTGGGATGGCATGCGATCATTTTTCGCATGTTTCACCTTGGCAGCCTACTTGCTTTCCTTCAACTGATGCTTCGTCGTGCGCTGACGCCGGACGGATGTGTTGCGGAAGGGAATGGAGTACAACAATCCGTTCTCAGACTTGGAAATGTCTGGCGAAGCTCGCCCATGGTTTGGTGCAGAGTGCAATCGCGCTAATGCGATAAAACATGCGGCGTGCCTAGCATGGGTCGACGCCCGTGCGCGCAAAGCAAATGATTCAGAAGAAGAGAGCCCTTAACAGGGCTGCCAAGTCCTGCAAGAAGGTGTTGCGGAGGGTTCGGTTTGACCACATTAGCCGAATAGGGAACAAATTTGCCTCATATCCAGGTAGTAAAGCTTTTTGGTCCCTGGCTGAGTCGGTCGAATCGAACTTCTGCCGCCCCTCACTACCACCACTGCTGAGACCCGATGGGTCGTTGGCCCACTCCGCTGAGGAGAAAGCAAACTTGTTTGTTTCTATGTTTGCGGAATCGTCGCGTCTGGATCCTGGTGGCGCGAGGCCCTCTGCTTCTCCTGATGGATGCGAGTCGAGTATGTCGAACATTCGCATTCATCAGAAGGACGTTCTTCAGGTATTGCGTAACCTAGACGTGAATAAGGCTAGTAGCCCCGATGGGATACCGGCAATTGTTTTGAGGACTTGTGCGCCTGAGTTGTCTCCAATCTTGACACGCCTATTTCGCCTTTCGTTTGAGACTGGAAAAGTACCTACCGAATGCTTGGAAGCAAGCTAACGTGCAGCCCGTGCCCAAGAAGGGTAGTCGAGCTGACCCGTTGAATTACAGACCCATCTCGGTAACGTCCACACTCTATAAGAGTATGGAACGCGTGCTGAATCGTAAGCTCCTAGCATACCTAGAAGCGAATGATATCCTTAGCGACCGACAATACGGGTTCCGCCGAAATCGGTCTACTGGGGATCTTCTAGCGTATGCTATTCACATCTGGAGTGAGGCCATAGAGAAGCACGGTGAGGCACTTGCGGTCTCCCTTGATATCTCGAAGGCCTTCGATAGGGTCTGGCACGTTAGCCTTATTAGTAAGCTTCCTTCCTTCGGTCTGCCCGCCGGATTGTGTGATTGGAATGCAGATTTCCTGAGGGATCGGTCTATCCGAGTGTTCATAGATGGCCGCTCGTCCGGACTGCTGGATATTAATGCCGGCGTTCCTCAGGGTTCGGTGCTCTCGGCAACATTGTTCCTGCTGCATATTAATGATCTGCTAAAACCCGGTTCCTGTGGGTATGCAGACGACAGCACTGTTGCTGAGAGATACGTGTCCAGCGCACGAGCTGGTGGGTCGCAAATCCGGTCTCTCCGGGAGGCTATGGTTGAGCGCTTGAACTTGTCCTTACAGGCTGTCTCTGAATGGGGCGATGGTCTGGTTACTAGGTACGATCAGTTCAATGCTGCATAGACCCAAGCGTGCCTTTTTTTCACTAAAAGGAGCCAATGCCACCCAGCTCCATCTTTTCGAGGTGCAACCGTGCCGATAACCGATCGACTTGAGCTTCTTGGTGTTACGTTAACATCTACCCTCAATTTTGGCCCTTTCATAGAGGCAAAGGCTCAAGTGGCTGCCAGAAAGTTGGGGGTCCTAGCAAAGGTGAGACGTTACTTCACGCTGGAACAGCTGCTCAAGCTCTATCAAGCGCAAATTCGATAGTGTATGGAGTACTGCTCTCATCTTTGGGACGGATCTGCCAAATACCAGCTTGATGCCCTTGAGTCAATTGAGAAACGAGCCAAGAGGATCATCAGTAATGATAGGCTCGTCGAGTCGAGGCTCCAAAGTCTTGAGCATCGACGCCGAGTTGCTGTCCTGTCGGTTTTCTATCGCTTGCATTTTGGGGAGTGTGCGACGGAATTGCATGATTTAATTCCGCCAAGCCCGTTCCATCATCGGACCACAAGACGAACGGCGATGCGCCACCGGTACATGGTGGACATCCCACCGACACGCACTAAACGTTTTGGGAACACATTCATAGTGCGTACAGCTAAGGAGTGGAATTCCCTGCCAGAGTCTGTGTTTCCAGATAGCTACAACCTGGGAGTCTTTAAGATCAGAGTGAATAGGTTGCTTCTAGGCAAACGTGCTCCATCTTTGACCGCATCATCGCTTACATTTAGGTGAGATTGTGGTCAAACTTATGCCTATATATAGTAAAAAAAAGAATAGCTTTGCTAAAGAGGTCTTTGAATGACGTCCAATGTTGGTAGCTGCCTGAAAATATAGGTATATCCAGTTTTGATGTGAAATGTTCTGTATGCGATACACTCCACAGCGTTTTATTGATCATTTTCTTTAACTGAATATATGATTGCTCATGCTGAGTATACACTGCTTCGTAATCCTCTTCCTCTCCACCTATCTCAATATCTATCTCCCAATGAAGGGAGTCAATTTGTGACCAGCGCGCTAGAAGTGTTCTCAAGGCGTCCTCTATCTCCCATTTTTCTGACATGGAGTCTAGGTCGATAAACCCTGTTGATCTCTTGAATGTTTTGAAATTTGCTGCTTGCTTATGTAGCATGTCATCTAATTTGCTGGTAGAGCCTTTTGACTCCATCGTATGTAAAATGCCGGCTTTTGCTGGCTGCTGATAACCCGATAGTCCTGATACTGCTAGTCCGCCGGTCCTCATGGTGCTCCTGTATTGGTTGAGTACTCCTAACGGATTTCATAGGCGTTAGCTTGCTTGACAACTGTAGGCGTTGTTCATTGATGAGAGACTTGGCTGCTGTATAAAGTTTACTAACCTTTTCATGCTCGGAATTTTTAAAATATGAATGATCTTTGACATCCTCATATTGACAAATTGCTAAATGATTGTTCTGAAAATCTGACCAATACCACTCTAACAACTCTAGTCGTCTTTTAAAATAGTCGTCCGATTTCCTATCAGCGCTATCCTTTTTTATATTTATCGGTATTCTTTCGATGAACTCGTTGAAGTTGCTGGTAGTAAAGTTCCTCCATTATGCTGCTAGTTTCTTTATGATAAACAAATGGAATGATCTTACTTGCACGAAACTGGCTTTCGTGTGCCGCTGATTTGCAGTTGCACTTCAACTGCCGCTGCTCTGATGTAGCTGGACACTGTCGCCCTGCTGCTGTAGATCCCGAGTGCTGCTGCTGCTTGAATACCGATTTGCTGCTTGTTGCTCAAGATGCTGATTGCCCCGTCATGGAGGCGCTGTTGTCCGCCGCTTGAGATGTTTAAGGACGGCGCTCTTGCTAGCTAATTTTGCAGCGTCACCCTGTGCTGCTAGGGTTTTGCTACAAATGCTTTGCTAAAGTTTTGCGGTTACGAAAGTTAGTCCACAGTCCACACATATCACTGCAATCCAATATGCTGATTCCGAACGAGTTCACTCACAAGTTACTTAATACACGTTACTCCCCAAAGAAAAACGGATATTAAAACTCGCGAGGTCCCGCCCGATGGCTCGAAGGACCATATTAAAGCTAGGAAGTTGTCTAAATGATACTGCTGCTTATAAAGTGCAATTAAATATATTATCCAGACCAAAGGTTTAGTAATACAAAAGAGCGAGGGAGCACACGCGATGACCGCTAATCGTGTACTGAATGATCGACTAATATCAATTAGTGAAATGGGGTAAAATGCACGAATAAGCCTTAATGCATTATTAGTGTATGGTTTCACCGTACAGTAATTTTTAATTTGACATTTTAATTGTGACATTTTTATTCTGACATTATGGTTTAAATATATATATATATATATTGCATTTAACTATAATATATGAATAAATAAATCAATCAATCAATAATAATAATAATAGTCAATTTATAATTAAAATTAGTAAATTAGTTTTTGTTTTGCATGTGTATTCCTCGCATTATTTAATATTTCTACACCAGCAATGGTAGTATGTGTGAAACGATGTTTAATGTAAGATCTCAATGTACCATATACTCAGAAATAAATACTTACTTACTTAAATACTTACTTAAACAAAGAATAACGAGGTATCGAGTTTTGCCGGGAGAATTGGGTAGTCAGTTAATTTTTGTAATCTCGCAGGAGCAGTAAATACTCGCAGTGTAGGATTGTGATTTTAACAAGAAGCTAAGTATTTCCCTTATTTGATCTTTATGTTCTCACTTTACTCGTTTAAATGTAATATTCGCTATTATGGGCAATTTGTGTTTTGTTTCTTGGGAATAGCTTTACTGTAGCTTACTGGAGTTTTATTTGAATTGTATATGATTAGCTGTTAAATTATATTGTTTTATGAGGATACAATAACTTGCTTCTTCTTACTGGAGTTTCATTTTAATGATATTTGATTAACTGTTGAATGATATTGTTTTGTTTTGTGGACTTGATACCTTTTATTGGAGTTTTATTTGAATAAGAATATTGTGATTAATTTGTTAAATTCTATTGATTTATGAGGCTCTAATAACTTTCTTGATTATACCTATATACATGCTAGAAGGGTGTAATTAAATACATACTTTAAACTGTTATAGCTGTTTATTTGATAAAATTGTTTTAATAGGTGTAACACTAATAAAGGATTCTAATGATGAAAGAATTTTGCATATCGGTCCAGTAGTAATCTGTAGCGAAACAAATCTGTCTCGTCTTATATAGGGCACCTATTTTAATAAATTCTGATACTGATCCCTTTGACATTGTCGGTATAGCAGCCGATGTTGCCGCACCTGAAACATGCAAGTATAGACATGACGCCGACATGGACACCGGGATGTTTATGTTCGGCGCTCAGCATTCGGCTTTTGGCTCAGGAGCGCGGCTTACATGTTGTAGTATCCACGCAACGTATTCACTAAACTTATCGACTGATTGTAGGTATTTGACTCGCCTTCACACCACCACGTGCTGCCTGACTGACGGTTGAACACAGCCTGACCCCCACTCAGTCAGCAGATTGTGACATATGCGCCCGAGACAAATCATAAGTATATCTACATACACTACATCCCTTCCTTTTTTATTTATATACTAGTGGACGTCACACGGTTTCACCCGCGTAGTTCCCGTTCCCGTGGGAGTACGGGGATAAAATATAGCCTATGTCCATTGCTGAAAGAATTTTTGAAATCGGTCCAGTAGTTTCGGAGCCTATTCAATTCAAACAAACAAATCTTTCCTCTTTATAATATTAGTGTAGATAATTACTACCTGTGTTAAGTTTTTTATGGATCTAGATACTTATACATAATCTATGTATGCATTTACTAGGAAGTATTTATTTCTTTCTAAACTCTCTGCATGAAACTAAAGGTATTTTACTTTTTTATTAATTTTAAACGATTAATGACCCGACTATACTATATACGGTTTGAATTCATTTATTTCTAAAGATTACAAATCACTTGTACAGAAATAAATACTTAACATCTAGATTTAGGTATACATTTTTAAAGTCCAGGAGTATCGAGAGGTTTGGTGTTAACATTACGAATTTATAAAGGTAATTTCTAAGAATTTTGCATTGACTACCGCCGTATATGATACGCCGATACTATATTGTAATTATATACCAATTATATTTTTTCAATGTCACAGGTGAGATCATTAACTTTCTTATATTCAATGTATTGCTTTTATATTATTATCATCTCTATCTTTCTCTTTTTAATTTCAAGTCATAATAAATCTATTTTATTTATAAAGTAGCCGTTCTTTTTATTCAATTCCTTGGTTTGTTTATCATTAAAAACTTTCCACTGACCTTCAATTTCTTTAAATGTACTATATTTCTTCTCAATATTTTTCCTAGCTGTAATAAATCCTTTAGGTTTGATTCGGGATTTGCTAGTATTCGTGATTACCAAGTCCAAGTACCACTAAAAGTCATAAAACTCATATTGATTTGAAGAAAGAAAATCAAAGACTACATATCTTATTCACAGTCAACAGCTATCTCATAGTTAAGCTAAATAAAAATTCCTATACTCGCACTTCCTCAAGGGAAGAATACCGAGTATACTCGTATTTGTACCACCAATAGCAACGACACCCTGATACAGACTTCCTCGTCTATATCACTCTGGGATACTGCTACGATACCCTGGTTCGCTCGCCAACCCACAGAACTAAAAACCTGTTCACACAAACGAATTTGATGCTAACTCACCATCTAATTAATAACTTTTTAAACGTCAATTATTCGTACTTGGCCTTGGGCATCTTCCCGACAAAGAGATTTTTAAATAAACCAACCGGTAAGCTATGCACATTAGAGCTTATGAAGAGAAGATAACTAGGCCTGTCAATGTTTGTGTCTAATGCTCATCTGAAGGAGCTACGTTCACGAATTACTCTACGTCAATTCACGAGCAGCACGGTCATAACTGCACCGAACAGTTTAAATCAATCAATCTTATTTTGAATCTTACTCATATTAACTCGCATACCTAGAAAGCAACCCAGTAAAAATCTATTTAGAAATTGTGATGGCTCAGAATCCTCTATACCGTTACAACTTTAACAAATGTCATTAATATCAAGTTGCTATTTATAAGCATCAAAAGTGGCAGCCCTACCATACGCCGATAACATAAGTCGCGGCTTCTAAATTTATTTATTGATTGATTGATTGTTATCTTTACATATTTATACCTATTTATTTATTTGGATGTTAATCTGGAAATAAATCATTTCATTTCATTTCTTAATCGCTTACCATCGAATTTACTTACTGAATTAAGAAACTTGTTATGTAAGGAAAACTGTCACCGACATGTTAATATAAAGCCTAGGTCCAATTTTACACTAAACACTTCTAAGTCGGAACATAACCTCGTGGCAACCTTGCCATGCAATATCTCATTCTTTAAGTTCATACTGAATAAAATTTTGAAACTATTGCCACCAATGGGAAACTCTTTAAGTACTCGCTATTTTTTCTTTTTTTTTATATTGATAGGCACGCGTTTGACCAATATCTCACCTAGTGGTAAGCGATGATGTGGTCATAGATGGAGCACGCTTGTCTAGAAGTAACGTAATGACTATTTAACTCTCTCTTTAACTCTTGACTTAAAGAGTCCGACGTTGGGTGTGTTATCAGGAAACACAAACACTGGCAGGGAATTTCCCTCCTTAAGGCTCTAGACAGACGGATCGCATTTCAACTGCAATCCTACCGCAAATTGCAGTTCGGATGCAGTTTGAATACAGTTGACACGACTGCAATAGAACTGCAAACCAACCGTGCAGTTCGATTGCAGTCGGTGTGCAGTTCACACGATTGCACGCCGACTGCAATTGAACTGCAATCGGACTGCACGTTTGGTTTGCAGTCGTGTCAACTGCATTCAAACAGCACTTGAACTGCAATTTGCGGTCTTCTTCTTCATTCAATCATTGTCACTGTAATGATCAAATCAAATCAAATCAAATCAAATCGTATATTTCAAATAAACCATTTACAGGCACTTTTGAATTGTCAAGGTCGGTCAGTCCAACAAGATGAAGCTATTTGCACGTTCCAAAGCGTAGATCTCTATGCTAAATAAAATTGAGTCTATACAATGCAAATATTGTTTTTTTTTTTTACAATCTTCAGCCGGTCCAACAATGTTTCCATATGCTAACAGATTATTTTGTGCGCCCTAGTGGCTGTGGAGCCGGACCAGCATTCAGCCAAGCATTTTTATCTTCAATATAATCCCCCAACTTATAATATGCTTGCCTGCATAGTGTGCGTTTAATACAAGATTTAAATTTTGTCTCATTAAGTTCTAATATATGGGGAGGTATCTTATTATAACATTTTAAACAGTACCCCATAAAAGATGAGGCAACTTTAGCCAGTCTGAAACCTGGTTGAACTAATTGATCCCTATTTCTAGTACCATAATTATGTCTGTCGCCTCTTTTACTAAAAAGATGTAAATTCTTTCTGACATACATGATGTTTTCGTAAATGTATTGACAAGGTACCGTCATGATGTTAATATTCTTAAACAGTTCCCTTAGAGAAGATCTTAAGATTAGTTAGTGGTAAGCTTTCTTTTATGTATCTATTTTTTCAACTTTTCTTCCAGTACTATGGGAATCCTTCTTAATGGCTGAGAAGCTGGTTGTACTTTCTCATCGATTGGTATCTCCACTGAAATATCATTGAATTTCGGAAACTCTGTCTTGGTTTCCATTTTGTCAATTTGTAGTCCGATTTTAAGTACACCCATTATAACTATAGTCATGGCAATTTCTTGTTGACGCAAAAAGTTGTGTGGCAATTTCTTGTTGACGCAAAGTGCAAAAGTTGCATTTTCAGATCTATCTGCTATTTTTATTTTTGCGTCAAATGGTCCTGTTAGGTCAAGGGGTTTAAATTTTTAATTCAATTACCATAAAAGTCTTGTTGCAACTGAATGTTTGGTTACGAGCCTGTACCTTGTTTTGTTTCATATTTTCCCAGTTTTGTAGGTGATCAAGTTGCACTTACCTACACACAGAGTCTACTAACATATTAACCTTCATTCCGCCAATACGACAATCTAATACACTGTCATCATCGATCTTGAACACATATCGTATGTCTTTGGACTCTGTATGAACTGACATTTGTCTGCTTGTTATCTAAGCCGTACTAAGAATTTTTGAAACATTTCATTTGCCCCTTGTTTAATCAATCGAAGAGAGTGACGTTCTTAAATCTTACTTTGTTTAGGTATAAAGTATGCTTGGAGTTTGGTGATAGCCGCGTTAAAGACATCCACTCCATCAGCTGGTGATATTTGTGTCTGGTATGTTATAAAACTAGCTGATCCGCGAAACTTCCTCTGCGTTACATTTTCCATTAATGTTTTGCTCCTATTGGTCGTAGTGTCCGTCAAGATGAACGATCACTAAGCATATTGAACGTTGAATTTATGCCCAAGAATTGCTTCCCTATTGTTTCTATTTGCTTCCTATTCTCAAACAATTCTTCCATCGTATTCTAGAAGAAAAAAAACATTTTAAGGGTGACCGTTCATTCTGACGTCCGGACGGCCGGTCACCGAGTCGTAGTATCCCTTATAAATAGAATTATTGAAATTCACGGTGGCCATTAATTACTTCCCGTTTGCTTCTCTCAATGTTTTACAACGATAACATTGTACCTATCACGGCAATAAAGATTTCGACAAAAGTGTTGTTTAACAATATTTTTAGTGCCTGACAAAAAAATTTAACAAAACTCTCAATTAACATTGATTGCAGTTATGCTTGAGTAGGCGATAAATCTATCGTATTTTATTGGTGGCGGTGGCCTACAGCTAATTACTATGTTATTAAAGAGAAGTGCCCATCCTATTTAGTGACAAAAATTCATACAAATGTAATAAACACCTTAGCTTTCATGACTTTCCTAACTTTAAACAAGTAGCCACTTTTATGTATAAAATTGTCAGCTTCGTAACTTGTTAAAAATTGTGAAAATGTTGGTCTAAACTGAAAAAATTGCGTTCGGTATATTTTGACTTAAATTTTTAACTTTACATTAAAAATCTAATAATTTTATGTATAAAAGTACAACTCATGAAGATTCAGTTAAAAAAAAACAGTTTACATTATAATACAAATCCAGTGCTATCTTTGTGGATAATGTCTCGTGTAACGCCATACAAAGATGTTATTAAGCATATCACTCTGTACCCTTTTTACGTATATTATTGGACAAAATTCCAGGAAGGAAAAACTGACAGATTAGTTCTCAGTATTGATGCTACTGGTAGCATCTTCAGGGAATTAGATCCAAATAACAAGACGTTAGTGACGAAAACTCAGAAAAACGATAGCTCTGTCCCAGTCTCTCAGATGATATCCGAAAGCCAGATAATGGATACAATACATCAGTGGCTACAGGCTTGGAGCAAATGTAATCCCGTTTCTGATGAAATTAACTTAGAAGATTCCTCTGCATTAATTGGAGCAGCAGTAAAGGCTTTCACTAAATGGGATTCTAATGCTAAATACGTTGAAGATTCCTACACAAAATTAGAGGAAGGTCAAGAAGCTAATGATTTATGTTACATACGCATTGACACAAGTCATTCCATAAATTTTTTATTTCCTTTATCATGTTTTAGATACACCGACGACTACCCTCCCCACTCTCGCGCACTGCGTTGCGTGTTTATTTTAAGACTTGTGAATTGTTCTTAGCTGTGCTATGGTGTAGTAAGTGCGTGTTTTGTAAGATTTTCAAGGTGTTTGTTTATTTATTTATTGATAATTAGTCAATTTCTCCAGCCTTCGGTAAGTGCACTTATTTTCTTTGTGTGTGAGTAATAAAATGTGCAAGAAACTCCACGGACACTCTAAAAATAATAAATTGTTACAAAGTTTTGTTTACATCGTGTTGAAATTATACATATACCAGCACTTCACCCGCGACTTCGTTCGCACGGGTTTAGTTGGTACTCCACGAACTTCATCTCCCGTCTACCCTCTTAAAAGGTAATGTGTAAATTACTTAATAATAGATTAAACGTAGGGCAGTTCGCTCAAACAGCAACATTTTTCTTACTTAAAGTATTTTTATACCCGCCGTAACTTTTAAACGAAATGTCTGATTTGAATAATTTAAAGTGTAATTTACATGTCCATAACCAACCTTAATTATTAAACAATTTAAATTGACAAGGATTAATATCATAAGACTAAAATCACCACTAATCCATTTCACCCGGGTTTTGATTGAATAATTTGAACAAAAAGCGGTTATTGTGACTTAACCATAATAGTTAGATATGTACTCTTGCAATTTTTTTTTTGTAGATTTTTATATCTTCTATAAAACTGTAGTACATCACTTTGCTCTATTGTCAATAGTATCCGCAGCGTACGCGCTATAAGGATCTTTTTTGGTATTTTTTTCACTTCTTGGGTTACATTATCGAAGTTTTCATACGAATTACTAAATTAAACTTTTTTGATTAATTTATTTTGTTTAAGGTTACTAACATAGTTGTAAGTTTTTCTGTTACTAACTCATTGTGGATTATAATTAATGTCCGAAATAAATGATTATTATTATTTCGTTTATTTATTTTTTTACATATAAATTATATTTTTAAATATTTCAATAAAAACATTAAAAAAAACATTTAAAAATATAAAAATAGTAGCCCACCGGTATCGGGAACAGGGTCCAAGCTACCGGCGGTCAGGGCTCCAGAGAGAGGAACCTCCTAACAATACGAGCCGTGTCCAGAAGTACCGCTTTCTGAATCAAGCCCTTGATCCAGCTGCCTAACGAGAGCCTCCTGAGGTGTTGGTCGAGGCTCGTAGCTATTAAGCCATTGGCTGATATGACTATCGGTACAATGATTGCGGAATCCACATCCCACATGTCGACAACCTCGCGAGCCAAGTCAATATACTTGATTTGTTTATCTTTCTCGGCTTTCACAAGGTTCTCGTCATGCGGGACGGTTATGTCTACAATCATTGCACGCATCACTATTCGGTCCACCACCACTATATCAGGCTTATTGGCAACAATAGTCCTGTCAGTGATGATGGACCGATCCCAATACAATGTGATATTGCCATTATCGAGAACTAGGTCGGGCGCATACCTGTAGTACGGCACCTCCGACTCCACAAGAGAGTATTTCAGAGCAAGTTGCTGATGGATAATCCTGGCTACAAGGTTGTGCCTATGCAAGTATTCTCCGTTAGCTAGACGAGAACAACCAGAGATAATGTGGCGAATTGATTCTCCCGGACGGTGACATGCCCGACATATGTCGACCGTGCCGTCCTTCACAATAAATCTCCGGTAGTTCTTTGTCATGATAACTTCGTCCATAATTGCACAGACAAAACCTTCGGTTTCTCCAAACAGATCACCAAAACGCAGCCAGGCTACGGACGCTAGTTGGTCTACGTCCGACCCATGTAGGGCCCGGAAAAAGCGTCCGTGAAGCTCCTTACTCTGCCATACCGCCCTGCGATCGTTAGTGTCAGGCACCGCAGGTTTGCGCCAGTTCTCATTTGCCAAGGAGAGCGGGGTGAGTCCCTTGTCCACCGCCACTACATCTCGATGCATACCCACGTCGACAGCTAGGAAATATTCCCTGAGACTGCATATCTCGCGATTGTGGAGAGTCTTAGCATTTAAAAATCTCGACCTCCACACTTTCGCGGGATATACAGTCTCATTACCGACGACCGTGGATGATGCATTCGATATGTAGTAAGCAGTGTGCGGACCCGCCTATCCAGAGCGTCAAGTTCCGTTTGAGTCCATTTGAGTACGCCGAAAGAGTACATCAATACCGGCATGACCCAACCGTTGAAGGCGCGCACCTTGTTTCCGCCTGATAGAAGGCTATTGAATACCTTCTTCAGGCGACCAAAGAAGCGCTCCTTCAACGATTGCTTCATGTCAGTAACATTGATACCTAACGCTTCCGACATACCCAAATACTTGTAAGTTTCAGTTGAAGAGAGAGATCTCAGGTTTATGGAATCCGAGAGTTGAGTTCCCACGGATCCCATAATCTCTCCTCGCTTTACATGCATGACCGCACATTTGTCCACACCAAACTCCATCCTGATGGCGTCACTGAAAGTTTCAGTTACCTTCAGTAGCTCCATCTATTGCAGATTAGTGGGGGCAAAGAGTTTCAGATCATCCATGTAAAGGAGGTGAGATATAACCTGACCACCTCTCTTCAACCGATAGCCTAGCCCTGAATTCTCTAGCAGTGTACTAAGAGGATTCAAGGCTAGGCAAAACCAAAGCGGACTCAAACTATCGCCCTGAAATATACCTCGCTCGATCCTTACCGGTTCGCTATTCCTCTGGATATTTCGACATCCTGGATAGCGAAGGACTGTCCTCCATTGCCCCATACACCACATCAGGAAAGTGCGTAGCGTTGTATCAATTTTATACAATTCTAGCACCTTCATGAGCCATGTATGAGGCACCGAGTCGTAGGCCTTCTTATAGTCTATCCAGCATGTCGACAGATCCTTTCGGGAACGACGAACCTGTTGGCTAATGGCCATATCAATTAGGAGTAGCTCCTTAGTACCGCGGGACCCATTCCTACATCCATTTTGAGAGGCAGACATGATGTTGTTGTTGTTAATATGACTATTAATCTTTGCCCTCAAAATGGATGTAAGAACTTTATAGACCGTCGGTAAACACGTGATCGGTCTATAATTTTTAGGGTCCGCAGTACTACCTGATTTATGGAGCAGGTGGGTTATTCCTGTAGTTAAGAACTGGGGTAGCGACCCAGACTCTAAGGCAGACTGGAATTGAGACGCCAAGCAAGTGTGCGATCTTGTGAACCATTTAATCCAGAAATTGTGCAGCCCGTCCGGCCCTGGAGATTTCCAGTTAGGCAACGGACGGACTGCACAAGTTACATCTTGGGGGCTGATGGTAATTGCCCCCATTTCTGGTATCACATCGCACACGCGCTCGACCTCCCGAGTCCAATCGCCCTCAGTATGACTGACAGGGACCGACCAGATGCTGCGCCAGAATGAACACATGGCATCATAATCCGGCAGGCGCATATCAGTCACACCTTGGTCCGGTCGCTCCCAATCCCTATATACCCACCTTTCATTACTTCGGAATGTGCGATTCTGGGTGTATCGCTTCACTCGCCGCCTATACATACGAATACGGCTTGCCCATGCATATACCTTCTGCTTCAGGAAATCGATGCGCTCTGTGACACGAGATATATAGTCTCGGGGATTGACATCAGTCCCCGAAAACGCCCGTCTCACAAAGCGCATCACTCTAGGGCGACTGTTGCCCTCCCTGAAGCAGGTCAGTTTGCCGATTAGCGCTCTGGCCTCACCGATACGACGCTCGATCCTGCACTGCCAAGCTGGTACGGCTGGTTTTGGTCGTGTAACTCTGTCATTGGTTATTTTGACATGAGCTACATGACATGCCGCTACAGCCGCGCAGTACATTATCGAGTGTGCATCAGTGAGGTCTTCGCAGTCGTCAAAATGATGTGACAACTGCGAATCCAGAGCAGCCACCAGCGCCCTGTTCTTGTTATGCATGGGCAAACGAGGTAAACGTGGTCTAAGTTCAGGCGGCATGTAGCGATATTCCTGAATATCACACCCCAAAGCACTCCTCAATTCGTCATTGCACTGGGTACTTACGTTTGTAACCCTGTCATCACTCTCCTCGTCAGCGTGGCTAGGAATCTGCGTTGACTGTTGTAGTGCCACAGTCTGCAACGAAGTAGCAATGACATGGCTACACATTTCAGTTCGGAGGCGATCAAGTACACTATCATCCAACATACGGTTACGCTGGATGACGCGCACTTGATCCGACAGTCGTTGGGCCGACACGTTGACAGCTGGTTCAAGTACCTGAAACAGAGAGAGCATCCGACCACGGTACGCAGTCAGGTTAGTTCCCCCCTCTGTAGCCCCAAAGTATGAGCGCATGACATTCTCGTTAATGGATTGTGTCCATCGCATGCGCTGCACACTTCCACCGATAGCGGGGACCCTATCAGAGACCGGTGGGCCTCGAGGTCCCAAGTAGGCCGGTGGTCGGCCTCGCCCGCGCCGACGCGCAGGTGGTGGTGTCGTCGGCGGCGAGAAGTATTCGGCGCTCGAGCTCGACGCAACTGCAGCTACCGGAATCTCAGGACTCACGGCTGGCGCTGGTCCCGGCGGCTGCTAGGCGGAGCTGAGCGACGAACCCGAAGATGGTGTTGGTGCGTCTTGCAATCGTGCCCGGCTTCTTGTCAACATTGTTTTTCCTTATTTTCCATTTTCATGTTTCTATTTCGTATATAAATTATTATTGTAATATTGCTCTGTTTTTTTTCTCTTGTTTTATTCCATATAAAATGCATAATGTGTGGGTTTTTTAAATAAAATTAGGTAAAAATACGGGATGAAAATTTCTTTTTGTCAGTTGACTTGACAGCCGAGCCACAGATTATTATGTTAATTATTATTATTATTGTGTTTTTTAAATTTATTTTTCTCAAGTTAGAACTTGGTATTTGCTAGAATCTCACGGGTGTGAACCAAGGTGAGATCCTAGTTATTATTGGCTATGTGATGGTAAATTACTCTGTACTGCAGTATAATTACTATCCAGATCCATTTGTAAAAATTTTCTAACTATCCGGCAAGTATTTAATATGGCAGCTTTTTGTAATGTTAGGTATGTATATTTAGATAGATTGAGTACATCAAAACTGTTGAATATTTGTTTTGGAATAACACCTGTTGTTGATACTACTATTGGGACTATTGTGACTTTATTCATTTTCCAAACTCTGGTAATTTCCTCTTGTAACTCTGTGTACTTCCTAATTTTTTCTGTAATGGTTTTTTTCATATTATTAGTGTTTGGGACTGCTATATCTATTATGTACGTGTGTTGGTTTTCTTTATCAACAAGTGTAATATCTGGTCTGTTGTTTTATATTGTGTGGTTTGTAATTATAGTTCGGTCATAGTATATTTTATAAAATTGATTTTCTAAAACCGCTCTTGGTGAATATTTGTAATACGGTGTATATGGGTCCTGCATGAGTTTTAGTTTAGTTGCAAGTTTCTGGTGAATGATGTTAACTAGTTGATTATGTCGGTGTGTGTAGTCGTTTTGAGTCAGTGTTATACAAGCTCCTGTGATATGTTGTATTGTTTCAGGTTTGCTATGACATTTTCTACATAAATCATTCCTAACTGTACTATCTTTTATTATGTATTTTCTATAATTCTTTGTATTTATGACTTGTTCTTGAATGGCTAGCATAAACCCTTCTGTTTCAGGAAACAGCCCACGTAATTCGAGCCATTTGTTGGAAGCTTCCTTATCTATATGTGTTTGGTATAAATCATTAGGATGTCTGCCGTGTAATTCTTTCTGTCTCCATTTTTTATGTATTTCTTCTAAATGTCTCGCTTTATCTATTATTTCTATATTATCTACGTTTAGGTTCAGTGGAGTATATTTGTTGTCTATCTCTACTATTGTTTTGTGTAATTGACTACTATTCTTCTTTCTATTAAAAAATTGTTTTAGGTTTATTATCTGTCTTTTGTGTAAATGTGATATTTCGATCAATCCTCTGCCTCCTTCTTTTCTGGGCATAATAACTCTTTCGGTTGCCTATTTGGGGTGGTGATACCTATGTTGTGTAAGAATTGTTCTAGTTTTAATTTCGAGTGCTTGTAATTCTGTGTTTGACCATTTAATGACGCCGAAAGAGTATGTTAGTACAGGTATAGCATAAGTATTTAGAGACTTAAACAGATTTTTACTAGCTAGGTACATTTTACATAATGAATGAATTCTTTTATAATATTCTTGTTTTAGTTTCTCTTTAATAACTTTGTGTTCTAACAGCCGCGCTTGGTTGTATCCTAAGTATTTGTAAAGTTCTTCATTTTTCATTGCTTCTATTACTTCTTCCGAATCTGTTGTGTAATGTCCTTCCACAATCTTACCCTTTTCTATATTAAGTTTTCGGCATTTATTCGGCAAAGTAAATGTGTTATTTGATGTAATAGTGATCTATTGTTTTTGATGTCAAATCCTAACCTTGATTCTGTTAATGCACGAGAGAGTGGATTTAGGGCTAGACAAAACCATAGAGGACTTAGTGAGTCCCCTTGAAATATACCCTTTTTAATTGCTATTCTATCTATGATTAAGTTTGTGGTTTGTGATTGTAGTTTTAGTGTGGTTTGCCAGGATCCCATTGAATTCTTAAGGAAATTTATAAGTAGTGGATTGATTTTGTAGATTTCTAAGACTTGAACTAACCATGAGTGTGGTACGCTGTCAAATGATTTTTTGTAGTCTATGTATGCTATGTATAAGTTTTTTCTTGCTTTTTGAACGTGTTTTAATAGAGTAGAGTCAATAATTAATTGTTCCTTGCAACCCATATGCCCCCGTCTACAGCCTTTCTGTTCTTCAGTTAGAATATTATATTTTTCAGTGTGTTTAACAATTTTATTTGTGATGCAAGACGTGATGATTTTATACATAGTTGGGTGGCAAGTTATAGGTCTATATTGTGAAGGATCCTGGGTTTTATTTGATTTTGGGATCATGTACGTGATTCCCTTAGTAAGAAAATCTGGAAGAGTTTGGTTACCTTTTAAAATATCATTAATTTGATCAGCTAATGTTCTATGTAGTGTATGTAATCTTTTTATCCAGAAATTATGTAAACCGTCTATTCCGGCAGCTTTCCAGTTATGCGTTCGTTATTATTATTATTATTATTATTATTTAGGAAAAACATGGACTGTTTCTTAGCTCTTTGGCTAGTTTTAAGCTACATTAACGGGCCAAGCCAAGTCAATGTAGCGTGTGGTGAGTGCTTAGGTGTCTTGAGGAGAAATTTCATTTTCCTCTATCTGCATGAACTTCCGCACTATTCTGCAGGTATTCAAAATTGCAGCTTTTTGAAGTGTTATGTAAACTGAGTCTTTAAGGTCTATTAATTTGAGACTATGGTGCAGATGGTCTGGTATTACCCCTGTAGTGGAGACAACAATGGGCACGACATATACTTTATTTTGCCTCCAAATTATAATTAAAGTTATTATATCCTTTATTCAATTAATATTCCTATAAATTTTACATTTTTAAATATTTCTATAAAAAATAAAAAAAAACATTTAAAAATATAAAAAATAGTAGCCCACCGGTATCGGGAACAGGGTCTAAGCTACCGGTGGTCAGGGCTCCTGAGAGAGGAACCTTCTAACGATGCGCGCCGTGTCCAGGAGTACTGCTTTCTGGATCAAGCCCTTGATCCAGCTGCCCAACGAGAGCCTCCGTAGATGTTGGTCGAGGCTCTTGGCAACTACGCCATTGGCCGTCACGACTATCGGCACAATGACTGCTGTGTTCACATCCCACATGTCGACAACTTCGCGAGCCAAGTCAAGATACTTAGTTTTTTTATCTTTCTCAGCCTTCACGAGGTTCTCGTCATGAGGGACTGTTATATCAACAATCATTGCGCGACGTTCTAGTCGGTCTATCACCACTATGTCAGGCTTATTGGCAACAATAGTCCTGTCAGTGATGATAGACCGATCCCAATACAACGTGCAATTGCCATTTTCAAGAACTGGGTCGGGGACATACCTATAGTACGGTACTTCCGATTCCACAAGATTGTATTTAAGAGCAAGTTGCTGGTGGATAATCCTGGCTACAAGGTTGTGCCTGTGCAAATAGTCTCCGTTAGCCAGACTAGAACAACCAGAAATAATGTGGCGGATGGATTCCCCAGGTCGGTGACATGCCCGACATATGTCAACCGTACCATCCTTCACAATGTATTTCCGGTAGTTGTTCGTCATCATAACTTCGTCCATAATCGCACAGACAAAACCTTCGGTTTCCCCAAAGAGGTTACCAAAACGCAGCCAGGCTACGGACGCGAAGAAGTCTACATCGGGCCCATGTAGGACCCGATAAAAGCGTCCGTGAAGCTCCTTGCTCTGCCATACCTCCCTGCGGTCGTTAGTATCTAATACCACAGGTTTGCGCCAGTTCTCGTTAGCCAAGGAGAGCGCGGTGAGGCCTTTGTCCACCACTACCACATCTTGATGCATACCCACGTCGGCCACAAGGAAGTATTCCCTAAGGCTGCATACCTCGCGGTTGTGCAGGGTCTTAGCATTTAAGAAGCCACGACCCCCGCACTTCCGCGGGATATACAGCCTCATCACCGATGACCGTGGGTGATGCATCCGATTTGCGGTAAGCAGTGAGCGTACCTTCCTATCCAGGGCGTCAAGTTCCGTCTGAGTCCATTTGAGTATGCCGAAAGAGTACATCAATACCGGCATGACCCAACCATTGAAGGCGGGCACCTTGTTTCCGCCTGATAAAAGACTGTTAAGTACTTTGTTCAGGCGGCCAAAGAAGCGCTCCTTCAACGATTGTTTCATATCAAGAGCATTGATGCCTAACGCTTCCGACATACCCAAATACTTGTAAGTTTCGGTTGAGGAGAGGGACCTAAGGTGTATGGAATCCGAGAGTTGGGTTCCCACGGATTCCATAATCTCCCCTCGCTTTACATGCATGACCGCACATTTTTCCAAACCAAATTCCATCCTGATGGCGTTACTGAAGGTTTCTGTTACCTTCAGTAGCTTCATCAGTTGCAAGTTGTTAGGAGCAAAGAGTTTCAAATCATCCATGTAAAGGAGGTGCGATATGACCTGACCACCTCTTCTCAACCGGTAGCCTTGGCCTGAACCCTCCAGCAATGTACTGAGGGGGTTGAGGGCCAGACAAAACCACAGTGGACTCAGACTGTCGCCCTGAAATATGCCACGCTCGATCCTTATCGGGTCGCTGTTCGCCTGGGTCTGTCGACATCCTGGATAGTGAAGGACGGTACTCCACTGCCCCATACATGACATCAGGAAGGCGCGTAGAACTGCATCAACTTTATACAGCTCCAGCACCCTCATGAGCCATGTATGTGGCACCGAGTCGTAGGCCTTCTTATAGTCTATCCAGCATGTCGACAGATCCCTTCGGGAACGACGAACCTGTTGGCTAATGGCAATGTCGATGAGGAGCAGCTCCTTAGTACCGCGGGACCCGTTCCTGCATCCATTCTGAGAGGCAGACATTATTGAATTACTATCAATATGATGGTTAATCTTTGCTCTCAAAATGGATGTAAGAACTTTATAGACCGTCGGTAAACACGTGATCGGCCTATAATTTTTAGGTTCCGCGGTACTACCTGATTTATGAAGCAGGTGGGTTATTCCAGTAGTTAGGAACTGGAGCAGCGACCCTGACTCTAAGGCAGACTGGAATTGAGATGCCAAACGAGCATGCGATCTTTGAAACCATTTAATCCAAAAGTTGTGCAGCCCGTCCGGTCCTGGAGATTTCCAGTTAGGCAACGGACGGACTGCACGAGCTACATCTTGGGGGCTGATGGTAATTGCCCCCATTTCTGGTATCGGATCGCACACACGTTCGACCTCCCGAGTCCAATCACCCTCGGTGTGACTGACAGGCACCGACCAGATGCTGCGCCAGAATGAACACATGGCTTCATAATCCGGTAGGCGCATATCAGTCACACCTTGGTCCGGTCGCTCCCAAGCCCTATAAACCCACCTTTCATTGCTTTGGAATGTGCGATTCTGAGTGTATCGCTCCACTCGCCGCTTGTACCGACGTATACGGTTTGCCCATGCATAGATTTTCTGCTTCAGGAAGTCGATGCGCTCTGTGACACGGGACGTGTAATCTCGAGGGCTGACATCAGTCCCCGAAAACGCCCGTCTCACAAAGCGCATCACTCTGCGGCGCGTGTTGCCCTCCCTGAAGCAGATAAGTTTGCCGATGAGTGCTCTAGCCTCACCGATACGACGCTCGATCCTGCACTGCCAAGCCGGTACAGCTGGTCGTGCAACTCTGTCACTGTTAGGAAATTTGACACGAGCTACACGACATGCTGCTGCAGCCGCGCAGTACAAGATCGAGTGGGTATCGGCGAGGTCTTCGCTGTTATCAAAATAACATGCTAGCTGCGAATCTAGAGCACACACCAGCGCCCTATTTTTATTATGCATGGGCAAACGAGGTAGCCGAGGCCTAAGCTCTGGCAGTGTGGAGCGATACTCTCGGAAAGCATCCTCCAAAGCGCTCCTCAATCGCTTATTGCATTGGGTACTCACGGATATAACCCCGTCATCATCATCTTCAGCGACGTAGTCGGGTCGCGGTGAAATACTGGGTCCTATTTGCACCGCGGCCGGTGGCGAAGTAGGTTAGACGTGGCTGCTCCGTGATTCCAGACGCAGTCTATCAAGTACGACGTCATCCAACATACGGTTACGCTGGATGACCCGCACCTGATCCGACAATCGTTGGGCCGAAACGTTGACAGCTGGTTCAAGTACCTGAAACAGAGAGAGCATCCGACCACGGTACGCAGTCAGGTTAGTTCCCCCCTCTGTAGCCCCAAAGTATGAGCACATGACATTTTCATTAATGGCTTGAGTCCATCGCATGCGCTGCACACTTCCACCGATAGCGGGGACCCTGTCAGAGACCGGTGGGCCTCGAGGTCCCAAGCTGGCCGGTGGTCGGCCTCGTCCGCGCCGACGCGCAGGTGGTGGTGTCGTCGGCGGCGAGAAGTATTTGTCGCTCGAGCTCGACGCAACTGCAGCTACCGGAATCTCAGGACTCACGGCTGGCGCTGGTCCCAGCGGCTGCGAGGCGGAGCTGAGCGACGAACCCGAAGATGTTAGTCGTGCGTTTTGTTCTCGAGCTCGGCTTCTTGTCAGCATTTCACAACATGTTGTCGGTCCAAAACCGGGTAATTGGTTTCGTGTTTGATTTCACTGTATTGTTCCTGGTTTTTTTCTTGTTGATCTGAATATATTTGCCATTTTGATGATAGTAATTTAATTAAATTGTATTGAAAATTGCGGATTGAGAAAATATTATGACGTTCTAGTTGACAGCCGAGCCACATATTAAAATTATTATTATAATTATTATTATTATTTTTGTTTATACATTTATTGTTCTCGGCTAGTTGGGTAGCCGGCAAATGCTAATAGCACGGGCCTAAGCCAAGTGGTTATCAGCTGGGTTAAGAGTTGAAGAGGGTAAGTTTGGGTGAGTAAGTTGGTGCGAGTTGTCTGGTTCACATTGTAAGAACTTCCTCACCAGTCTGCACGTATTTAGTATCACTGCCTTCTGCATCAGGTGGTAGGTACTAGAGGGCAGGTTCAGGGAAGTAAGGGACTGGTGAAGTTGTTTTGGTATTACTCCTGTTGTGGATAATACTATAGGGATTATTGTTACTTTTTGCAGATGCCAGAGTCGGGTTATCTCATCTTTCAATTCAGAATACTTAGATAACTTTTCTGCAATAGTGCTTTGTACGAGTATGTTGTGTGTGTTTGGTATAGCTATGTCAATAAGGTATCCAGTTTTGTTTGTTTTATTTATTAATGTGATGTCTGGTCTATTGAAGTGGACGGTTCGGTCAGTAAGAAGCGCCCGATCAAAATATAATTTTGCTGCCGGGTTTTCTAGCACGGTTTCAGGAATGTATTTGTAGTAAGGCATTATGGAGTCAATTAATTTATACTGGTGTGCTAGTTTCTGATGTATGATGTTGGCAACTTGATCGTGTTTATGTTTGTAGTCTGTCTGGGCTATTGATTTACATGCACCTGTAATATGCTGGATGGTCTCTGGTGAACTATTGCACTTTCTGCAGGTGTCATTGCTCAAGTTTTTTAAAATATGTTTCCTATAATTTTTAGTTTCAATTATTTGGTCCTGTATTGCGAGCATGAAGCCTTTAGTCTCCGGGAAAAGCTCGCCTCGTTTAAGCCATGCGTTCGACGCTTCCTTGTCGACATTAACTTGGGTTAAAACTTGGTAGTGTCTTCCGTGTAAAGACTTTTGGCTCCATTCAAGTAGTTTGGTTTTGTTGTCGGTTATTTTTTAGTTTTTCTGTTCGGTTTTGTCTTTTAAATTCAGAGGCGTAAAATTATGGTCGTTATTTGTAATTTATTTTATTTATTTATTTAATTAAGGTTCACCAACAGTTGTTACAGATATTAAAAGTAAAGTACATACAAGTAAATGTGTCTTAAATCTAACTGCACAACCAATTACAGGCAAACACCACATGCAAGATGCTCTTAGTAATTATAAATTAAATTTTGAAGACTTAATGTACTTAAATTCAAGACATTTATATTAATTACTAATTATATTAAATACTAATTACGTCTGACAAACGTCGATATTGAGTCTGAGGACGTCAACCAGGTCACTGCGTTCGTTTATGAGTTTGCACATACGGGGTATAGGTGAATTAGAACCAAACACTGTACGGCGAAGAGGTAGAGCTAAGGGTGTTATAGGTTTGCGAGGGGGTCTACGGGGTACTCTGAAATTGAACCTACATACCAATTGAGGGCAGTCAATTGTGTTATTGAGCAGTTTATATGCGAATCTCAAATCCAAGAGCTCCCTTCGAGCTTCCAGGGAACTCATTTTGTAGCAGCCTAGTTTATAAAGGTAGGAGAGATATTTAAATTGCCTTCCCTTTGAGTACCCTAGGTATCGGATAAACCTTTTTTGAACTCGTTCTATCTGCAGCGAGTGGGTTGCATAGTGAGGCCTCCATATCACACAGCAGTATTCCAGTATGCTTCTTATAAGGCTATTGTAGAGAACTAATTTAGTATGGGGGCGTTGAAATACCTTTCCATTACGAATGACAAATCCCAGCATACGTTGGGATCGACTGATTATGTTCTCAATATGTGGTATAAAGGTGAGTTTAGAGTCCAAGATAACTCCCAGATCTCGTACTACATCAACCTCGCATAAGTTTACTCCGTTTATTTGGTACGCCGAATTCACTGTATTTACATTTCTGGTGAATTTTATGTGGCTACATTTCGAACTATTCAGCGAGATTTTATTAGGATGCATGCAGATAATCTGTCGATATCTTCTTGCATTAGGTTTACGTCCTGTTGAGACCTAATCGGTCTTGAAATTTTCAGGTCGTCTGCAAAAAGGAATATGCTAGTATTGTGAAAGCACGATGTGACGTCATTTATATATATGATGAATAATACTGGGCCCAGATGAGAGCCCTGAGGGACACCCGAGGCAATTGCATACCTGTCTGATCGGAACCCATTGACAACCACATAAAACTCCCGACCAGCCAGATAAGAACCAAACCACTTTAGAAGACTACCAGTGACGCCGTACGTAGCTAGTTTTTTAACAAGCAGTTTATGCGAAACCTTATCAAACGCCTTGCTAAAATCTGTATAGACAGCGTCAAACTGTATACCTTTATCCATTTATATGTGGACAAATCAATGACTCCAATATTTTACCGAAAATCGAAAGGATGGATATTGGTCTATAGTTCTTTACGTCACAAGGGTCTCCACTCTTGTAGACCGGTACTACTTTCGCCTGTTTCCACTTTTTAGGGAATTGACCAGATTGGATTGAGGCGTTATATATCTTCGCCAAAGGAACAGCCAGGCTCGATGCACATCTGACAATAAACAGTGGCGGTATATCATCTGGGCCTGCCCCCTTAGTAATATCAAGGCTTTTTAGTTTTTCCTCAACATTTTCGTATTTGATGTCCACGGAAGCTATACTGTTTGACTGTGTGGCTATTGCTTCCAGGTATTCGGAGGCTACGTAGTTTTGACCTGAAGGTGAAGTTGTTTCTTCTTTATAAATGCTGCTATAATTTAATGCAAATAGCTCACATATTCCCTCTCCATTCGAAGATGTTATCGGACCATTAGTCATAGATGCTGGGTAGGAACTTTCTCCACCACGTTTATTCTTGATATATGACCAAAAAAATTTAGGACATCGGGCAATAGATTCTTCTGTGCTCTCAATGTAACTATTGTAACACTTTTTAGCGTAATTATTACATCGTTTAGAGATTAATCTGAGTGATAGCTTGTCAAGGGGATTCTTGTACTTTTTATACCTAACACGAAGTTTGTTTTTTTCTTTTAATAAATTAAGAAGTTTCTTATCAAACCATATTGGAACACTACTATTTTGTTTTCGGATGATAGGTACAAAAGTATTGATAGCTGATCCAATAACGCTATAGAAAACTTCTACCATTTCGTCGACACTACTGCAACATCCCAGACACTCTTCCCAGTCCTTATCCTTCAAATGCTTGTTTATTGCTTCATAGTCGGCCTTACGAAAGTTTCTTTTTGAAATGCTATTAGATTTTAGTTTTCGCGACTCCGTCAATGTTACTTGTATATCTAATGGAGGATGGTGAGGGTCTACAACACTTAAAGGATCCGCTTCACTAACGCAACAACCTGGAACGTCCACCAATACAACATCCAGTAGTCTACTGTTTTTGTTGGTAACATTATTGCATTGTCGGAGATTATTAACTGATGTAAAATCAATAAGAAGTTGATCGAGACTACTAATGTGCTGATTTTTGAGAGGGTTGTTTAAGTCATTCCAGTTTATAGCTCTCATGTTAAAATCTCCCACGATGCATGTGTACGCATTATGGTTATCCTGGTAAGAGTTACAATTACCAATAAAATGTTCCAACATTGATTTAGAGACCGGTGGTGGCAGGTAGACTGCACAGAGATCAAGACGGCGGAGTTGCCTCGATTGCTCGCACGGTATTTCTACAGACACCCATAGATCCTCACAATTACTTTGCCTATGCAGTAATCTTTTTGAGACTAGTTTTTTAGATACTGCAATCAAGACACCTCCGCCATCCTTATTCCAGTGGTAGCCTGAGCTTTCCCTGTCCCTTCTATAGACCAAATATCTACCATCAAACAGTTCTTTACTGCATATACTATTATTAAGCCAAGTTTCTGTCAGAATTAGAATATCGTAGTTACATGTTGCTATATTACAAAAAAAATCGTGCGTTTTCGTGCGCAGGCCTCTTACACTTTGATAGTAAATCTCAATATTAAACAAGTTGAATTTTGTTTATGCAATTCAATTTACATGCTTAAAAAGCTTTTACAAAGTTAAATTTACTTCAACCTATCTAAAGTTGCTAGATCTTTTATCACTATATATTCCGATGTAACGTCTTTACGCATTAAAATACGACCGCTTCTGATCCACACAAATTGGAATCCTAATTCTCTAGCTTTGGTTCTTGCTGCGGCGTGGATTTCCTTGTTGGTTGCTGATAGATGCTCCATTACGTAGATAGGTTTTTTAGGTCCCGCCAATCCAATATGAGAAGAGTTCAATTTATCCTGACTGTTTTTCTTATTGAAGTCGATCGAAGCTGCCAAAAATTTATCACGGAATCTTGGGGAGGTGAACTGAGTGACGATTGATCGAGGCCTCGGAGAGTCACGGTTTACTTTGGCAATTCGTGTGCAACTTAAAATATCATTATCTGTAATGGCGCAGCCTATGGCCGACCCCAGCTGTTTTGTCAAGCTGATGACATTCTCTGCTTTGTTCTCTGGGACGCATTGAATCTCAATATTGCTGGATCTAGCATGTTGTTCCATCTGGTTTACGCGATTCGTGAGTTTTACAATGGTGTTGGACATTAGTTCATTTTTGGTTTCAAGCTCCTTTATGGTTTGTGCAGATTTTTTAGTTTCCAAAATAGCAGTTTCATATTGACTGTTCATGAAAGACATAGCCTCAGTTACTTCCTTCAACTCTTCCCTGATTGATTTAAGCTGTGACTTCATGTTAGCATTTAATTGCGCAAGCATGTCAGTCATTGCAGTTTTTATTACTGCCTCTACTATGTCATGTACATCAGCCTTAGTCAAGGTACTAGATTTGCTAATCGGTGGTGACGACAGGGCTACTCTTTTTTTGGCACGCGACGTTACATTTTCTCCCGGTCTGGTGGGGGACACAGTACTTTCAGAGTTTTCTTTTGAAGGTGAAGATTCAAAAGAAAACTCTGAAAGTACTGTATCTGTACTGTACTACGACTGTGTAATAAGTTTGTGGAGTGTAGAAGATTCAGCTTTAGTAAAGAAATATTGTCTTAGTGTTGTGATTTGTTTGTTGTGTAAGTTCAGAATATCGATAAGCCCCCTGCCTCCTTCTTTTCTTGGCAATGTTACCCTTTGCACGCACGATCTTGGGTGGAGTTTACGGAATTTCGTCATGGTAGTATTTAATTTGCGTTGTAGATTTTTTAAATCTGTTTTGGTCCAGTTGATAATGCCGAAAGAATAGGTAAGTACAGGTATAGCAAAAGTGTTTAGTGCTTTTATTGTATTCCTTGAATAAAGTTGTGTTTTTAGAATACTATTTATTCGGTGTTGAAACTGCTGTCTTAATTTTTGTTTGGTTTCTCTCTGGTTTATTTGGCGTGATTGGTTGTATCCTAAATATTTATAAGTATCGTGTTCATCTAATGGCTCAATGTTTTCTCCTGTTTCTAATGTGTATTGGTGTTGATAGTATTGTCCTGCTTTGACTGAATTTATTTTGCATTTATCAATACCTAATTCCATTTTAACATCATTAGTAAATTTTTCTGTAAGGTTTGCTAGTTCGTTGAGTTGACTTTCACTTTTAGCATATAGTTTTATGTCATCCATGTAGAGTCGCGCCTTAAATCATCTGATTTAAGGCGTTATTTTGTGCCTGACGCTGACCACTGTTGGTATCTTCTAAGGGGAATCCTGAGCATGATGAATTTAAAATATTTGATAGAGGGTTTAAGGCGAGGCAGAACCACAGCGGGCTCAGTGCGTCTCCCTGAAAGATACCTCGTCGTATTTTGATTGGGCGGGCATCCGTCGTTTCTGTTGAGATATTAATTTTTAGGACAGTGCACCAGGTTGTCATGATAGTTTTTAGGAATGTGATTATTGTTGGGTGGATTTTGTAAATTTCTAAAATTTTAACTAACCAGGAGTGGGGAACTGAGTCATAAGCTTTTTTGTAATCAATATACAAACTGTAAAGATCGGTTTTTGATTTTTGTGCCTTTTTAAGAATTACAGAATCTATGACCAGTTGTTCTTTACAGCCTTGACTGAACTTTCTACACCCTTTTTGCTGTTCGGCTAAGATGTTATTAGCATTGGCGTGTATATATATTAATTCCGATATACAAGATGTGATAATTTTGTACAAGGTCTGCAGACAAGTGATGGGTCTATATTTTGCAGGGTTAGAGATGTCAGTGTTGTCTTTTGATATCATATACGTTGTACCCAATGTTAAATAAGATGGAATTGATTTGGGGTCTTGAATGAAATTATTTATGTAATTGTAAAGCAAACTATGAACAGCTGTAAATTTCTTGTACCAGTAACTATGAATATAATCTGAGCCGGGTGCTTTCCAGTTATGTAAACGAGCTAAAACTTCATGAAATATTTGTGGCGATATGTGTTCGAATACCATTGGCTGAATGTTCGTACTGCTATTAGTTAGTTCTGTTTGTATCCATTCAGCTTGGGTGTTATGCTCAGTTGATTGTTCCCATATTCCTGCCCAGAAACTTTGTAAGGCTTCTGGGTCCAGCTTGTTATGACTGTCTACGTTGTTAGTGCTATTGTTTTGAACATTAGTAGATGTCTGCTTTAGGTTGCGATAAAAAACCTTTTGGTTATGTATGAATTGGGTATTTTGCTGTTTTCTTTGGGTACACGCATTATATCTTTGTAGTCGGCCACTTACAACTGCGAGCTTTTGTTTTAGTGTGTCTAATATGTGTTCGTGCTGTGTGTTTGGTTCTTCGTGTACTGTGTGGATTTTATATTGTGTAGCAATACTTTTAACATGTTTAATTATTTTTCTACTTCTATTGCCATTAATGAATTGTGTTATCCTGCCTATTTTTGAACGTAAGTCTTTTAATTTTCGATCTAGTCGTCTTTGCCAATGCGGTGTGTATATATTATTTGTATTTGTGTTAATATTCATTTCCCTTGGTTGGAGTGTTAACTTTGCTCCGTTAACTTTAGCTACGGTCCATGCCGCACTGTATATGGCCGTCTGTCATGTATGAAAGTCAGTTTCGCTGTTAATATTTTCAGGGAGTGTTATTTTGTTGATGTATTCTACTATTCTGGCCAGATTCTTAGACGGCTTCTGTTTAGGGATGTACATTCTATTTGTGGGGCTAGTTGATAAGTAAAATTGAAGTGTCTGTTGGAAAGTTGAATCTATTAATGGGTCTCTATCTAAACTGATTAGAGGGTTAGGTAGTGTATCTGTTGATGAATTTACTAGATCGATATTCGGCGCTTGTATACCATCTTCTAAAGGGTATAATTCTGTATTATTCGTAATTATCTGGGTATCAGTGTTGTTGTCATTTACAGTGAGAACTACATTGTTATGATTCCTATTGTCTAGTTGTAATTCGTTTGATATTTCTAAACTTAATGTGTTTAACCTTTCAGTACTAATGTATTTATTTTTAACTATTGCCCTCCTTTGGTCAGCTATTCGCTGCTCACTTAGATGAGCAAGTGAGGGGAACATTCTGATAAAGTCTACATGCATGAGTTTACGATATACCGTTTGGTTGGTCTCTAAAGCTGTGACTCGATAGTATGATCTCATGATCGCTTCATTTTGATCATTGGTCCATCTCATTCTAGATTGTGTTTTATTTAGCGATCTAGGTGTTTCCAATGCAATAGATTGTGTTTGTGTAGTTGCGACTGTTGGGCTATCGGGAAACTGAGTTTGTGAACTTAATTGTAATTGATGTAATTTATTTCTGACTTCGGCTTCTATTTGATCTATAGTTTCTTGTGTTAGTAATTTGTTATTAATTATAGCTCGACGTTGATCTCCTACTCTTTGACGACTGACTTGCATGTTAGGGTACTTTTCTATAAATTGCAGGTGGAGCGGTTCAAGGTAAGTTTTTCTATCTGTATCTAATGAAGTGAGTTGAAGATAAGTACGCAGTATGAACTTATTCATTTCGGGCGTCCATCGTCTGCGTATTTTTGGAGCGCTTGTAGTGGGTGCAAGCGCAGAGTCAAGGTTGACTTCTTGCACAACACTGTCAAGCGTGGTAGTGGTGGACAAACTAGTTCTTCTTCTTGTCATGTATGAGGGGCGAGTTGAGGGGATGGATGAAAATAAAGAAGAGATATCATCGCCCGTGGAATCAGCTGTAGCCTCTACGTTGCGAGCCCGCCTGTTCAGCTCACTACGACCAGCTGTAACTATTTTATCGGTGGGAGCCCGCTTGCTCAACTCCTCACCGCCGATGGTTCGCATGCTGTGGCACCCAGCATCGGCTCCGGATGTGCCCCGGCGATCCCCGGGAAGCGACCGCAAATTATAAACTCTTTTACTCATCTCCATATTGGGTTACCCTGCCTTGTTAGCCGCGTAAGTTTTTTGTGTCCGCCCCCCACGTAGCTAGATGTTCAGCTTGGACGTAAGGTTGGATTTTAGGGGGCTTATTATTATTATTATACGGATCTCTAACGTTTTTGAAAATATTCTATAGCTTATTTTCATCAAGGATAATGTAGAATTTTAATCGTGAAAGAATTTTTCAAATCGGTCTAGAAGTTTCGGAGCCTATTCAATCCAAACAAACAAACAAATCTTTCCTCTCTATAATATTAGTATAGATGTGAGAACGATGTAAAATACGAGCAGGATAACAGCGTCCGAAAAAAAGGGAACACTTCAAAGAAATATTTCAAATAAACTATGGCAGCTGAGAAATGACCAGTCCCAACAGACAGCGCCCGTTCACGAACATGACGCATGCGCTAGCACCATTCGGCTCAACCATTTTGAAGGGAGCCAAATGATCCAACGCATACGCCACCATCAGCCTGACTTTTGTGTGAGCATGACACTCCCAACCGCCAGGGTACATTCAAGTCAAAAACAAACCTAAAACTGATAGCTATAGCTTAAGTTTAAGATACACAGTACTCACACATGTGCCGTTAAAATGGATTAAATTATACAATGCTAAATAAATTGAGTCTACATAATGCAAATATTGGTTTCTTACAATCTTCAGCCGGTCCAACAATGTTTCCAAAAGCTAAAAGATTGTTTTGTGCGCCCTAGTGGCTGTGGAGCAGGACCAGTATTCAGCCTCAGCCAAGCATTTTTATACTCAATATAATCCCCTAACTTATAATATGTTTTCCTGCACAGTTTGCGTTTATTACAAGATTTAAATTTTGTCTCATTAAGTTCTAATATATGGGGAGTTATCTTATTATAAAATTTTAAACAGTACCCCATGAAAGATAAATCTACTTTAGCCAGTCTGAAACCTGGTTGAACTAATTGGTATATATTTCCCCATTTCTAGTACCATAATTATGTCTGTCGCCTCTTTTACTAAAAAGATGTATTTTTTTTCTGACACACATGATGTTTTCGTAAATATATTGACAAGTTACCGTCATGATATTAATATTCTTAAAGAGTTCCCTTAGAGAATCGCGCCGGCGGAGATTGTATATCGCTTTGATGGCTCTTTTTGCAGAATTAAAAATAGACTCAATGTAGTCCCCATAGTAAAATACCGTAAAACATGATACTGTGAAAGTAACCACAATAGACCAGTCTCGCGGTATCGACATCCGTTAATTGGCGGATTTTCCTAACAGCATAAGCTGTTGAACTTAGCCGTCCTGAAAGAGATGTTATATGACCGCCCATTGTAGCCTTGGGTCAAACGTAATTCCCAGGAAAACCATTTTACCGACGTATTCTAGTTTTTCCCTGTTCAATAATATGTCACAATCACTGCTTTTGACATTGGGCAAGGCAAATCTTATACATTACGTTTTCTTTTCATTCAGAACCAAATTATTCGTCGTGAACCAATTTTGCACTTGCATTATGGCATTATTTATGATATCAAAATTGTCCGTCTGTCTAATTATCTTAAAAATTAAGGAGGTATTGTCGGCAAAGAGCACCATATCAAGTTATTGTTGCAATAAATAATGTAAATCTTTGATATATACCAAAAACAAGAAAGGAACCAAAATCGAGCCCTGGGGCACGCCCATTTTCACGTTTAACCCCGACGAATTGACACCGTTTATTTGAACTAATTGCTGTCTATCATTCAAATAAGATTTGATCAAGTTTAACGCTGTTTTGCCTAGTCCGTAATGCTCGAGCTTCAGGAGTAATGTTTCGTGATCAACGCAATCAAACGCCTTTGAGATCACAAAATACACCTATGGCATCCTGTGCGTCCTCTCACGCATTAAAGATGTGCTTTAATTAATGGCCTCCGTGAATTTCAATAATTCATTTATAAGGGACACTACGACTCGGTGACCGGCCGTCCTGACGTCAGAATGAACGGTCACCCTTAAAATATTTTTTTTCTTCTAGAATACGATGGAAGCAATTGTTTCAGAATACGACGCAAATAGAAACAATAGGGAAGCAATTCTTGGGCATTACGAGTAATTCAACGGTCAATACGCTTAGTGACTGTCCATCCTGACGGACACTTGGTCGTAGCGTAATGTTAGATCCTATAGACTTCCTCGATAAATAGGCTATCTAACACTAAAACAGTTTTTTAATTCGAACCAGTCATCATCTTCCTAGCTTTTCCCAACTATATTGGGGTCGTCTTCCAGTCAAGCCGGATTTAGCTGAATACCAGTATTTTACGTAGAGCGCTGCCTACCAGACCTCCAGAATCCATTAACTGCGTAATACGGTACTTCATGGCAAGACTGATTTACTGACTTCTGACAATCCATAACCACTGCCAAAGATCTACAAATGACAGCCGGGACCGACGGCTTAACGTGCTTTCCGAGGCACGGAGGAAACTCGGTATGTTAAGATGGTCACCCATCCACAGACCAACCTTGGCAAGATCGACCCTTGCGGCTGTTCTACTGTAATTACCGTCATTCAATCATTGTTCGCGACGGAGCGTTACATATGTGTAGTCTTATATAACTCGCGTACATACGAGCTTATATAATAGAATAAGATAGTTATAGTATGAGTACTTATGTAATCAAATTAAATTTATATTTTGTTGTCGTTTTCCCCCAGACACATTAGATGTTCTCGGGGAATTTATTTTCTTTAATTAATTAAATAGATAGGTAGGGTTACACTCTCCCCTACACATTCCTGGTAAACTCCTAATAGGTACTTTGTTATAACAGGTAATGGTAAAGAAGGTACACAGGTATTGAACATTTAAGACATACCGACACGGGACAGTTATACAAAAAAGTAACAGGGTGGAAAGAAAAACCACTATTTACAGACACCTCCATTTACTAAACATACAGAAAATTTAGGTATTCAGACTTAAGATAATCGGCATAAAAACACAGATTTTTTCCCCTTCCGGGTTTCTGATCTTATAGTGCTTCTACCCTTAGAGGGGTGGCTTTGAAAGTTGTGTATCTGGATAGAGGAATGATGCATCTACCTAAAACATCTAACACAATAGCCCATAGGGCACAGTTTTTCGTAAAGTCAACCCTGAATAGTAGACAAGTTCACACTTATATATAAATTCGGTAGTTAAATGCATGCAGCCCCTCAGTGGGCAAGATTGAAGGGTTGATTTTCACCCCATTCGACGGGGAAATTTTGGGGCTTTACAGAGGTGCGTCAACTCCTATCCAGATATAAAATAGACCTAGATATATCCGAAAATGTATGTCAGTTAGAGTTGAAATCACAGTTAAATAAAAACTTAAACAGTTAGCGATTTATGGGCCTCTATACGGTAAAGTTACATAGAACGATAGTAAACAGATAGAAAGTAGTCATTGGCAAGAAAAATATTGAACTTTTAACTCAATGTAGTAAAAATAGTCGCGAAAAGCTTCCCTTAAACCGCTAGCAACAGTAAATTCTGCATCGATCCCTCGTAAGCAAACATCTCTAATCCCAATTACCCTGTCTTCGGGGTAAATTGGGATTAGAGATGCAGAGAGCAAGTGCAAATAGCAAGAAAGAAGAACGTTACACGTGTGGTATGGGAATCTCAGTATACAGGTAGGTGCAGGACGTCAGTGCGGCTGGACGCAGTCGGGTGGTCACAGCTCACATCGAAGGAATAAAAGAAGAAAAGACCTACCCCAAACACACCCCCGTTCCGGTCGATCACGCCCGTCTGTTACAATAATGACTTGTCAATTTAATGACCAGTAGGTATTTTCTACTGTAATTACTGTCATTCAATGATGATTTGACAATGCTATCACTGTTATTTCCCGACAACTTTCAATTCAATGACCAGTAGGATTATATCGTACTAATATTATAAATACGAAAGTTTGTGAGGATGGATGGATGTTTATTACTCTTTCACGTCAGAACGCCTGAAAGGATCTTCATGAAATTACACACAGGCACAGAGGTTTGTGTGTGGATTAGATTTGAATAACACATAGGCTATCTATATCCCAGGAGAATGTTCCCTTGGGACCACGCAGGCAAAGCTACTGGCAGAAGCTAGTATTTTTATATATGCTAGGCATGCCTTTTAAGTTCTGTCGTTTCCATATTTCCCGGCAATATTGAATTTGAAACTGTTCTATATTCGAATGTGTTAAAATTTTGAATCTCAAAACAGTTGAAAGTATTAGGATTAATGCTATTGTTTAGTCACAGCGTCGATTGGAATCTGTCAGGTTACGTTCGAAAATGAATCTTTCTAAGGAAAATGTTCGTGCAATCATTTTCTACAACTTTAGAAGAGGCCTGACACGGCTTCAGTGTTTTGAAGAGCTAACATCTGTGTTCAGTGATGAAGCCCCGTGTCTGCGGACTGTCGAACGCTAGTATTTAGAATTTCAGCGTGGACATACTAGTGTTGGTGACAAATCCCGCGAAGGACGCCCAAAATCCGCCTTCACTGAAGATAACATCATTGCTGTGAGACAACTAATTCTCGAAGATCGTCATGACGTATCGAGAGATAGAGGCTCTATTAGGCATCTCAGGGACAACCATTCAGAAGATCTTGCATGAAGCGCTTGGTGTGAGAAAGCTAGTTTACCGTTGGATACCGCATCTGCTTTCCGACGATCACAAGGCGGCCCGCGTCAGATGGTGTAAGAAAACTCTGCAAAGGTTCAACCGTGGAGAGTCAAATCACGTCTACGACATCATCAGTGGTGGCAAATCTTGGATCTATGACTACGATCCTGATTCCATCAACAAACTGGGTATTTCAAGACGAGCCAAAGCCGACTAAAGTTGTTCGTTCTCGAAGCACTTCAAAGAAGATGGTGGCCACGTTCGTTGGAAAAACCGGCCATGTTGCGACTATTGCACTTGAAAATCGTAGAACGGTTAACGCAGAGTAGTATACCACAGTTAGTTTACCACAATTCGTCGCCGAACTTCGAAAACTAATTCGAAGCGACGCATCATCCTGCACCACGACAACGCAAGCTCACACAGCGCTCGTCAAACGATTGAGTATTTGAAGCAGGAAAAGTAGAAATTCTTGACCATCCTCCATACAGTCCTGACCTAAGCCCTAACGATTTCTTTACATTTTCTTAAATTAAGAAAAGTCTTCGTGGTCAAAGGTTCCAGTCCGGTGAAGAAGCAGTCGACGCTTTCAAGTCAGCCATTTTGAACACCTCCACTTTAAGAGTGGAATAAATGTTATAATAACTGGTTTGAGCGAATGGAAAAGTGTATTAAGCTACGTGGTGATAAGGTTCTAGTTGTGTTTTTTTCTTCAAACGACAAAACTTAAAACCACCTATTCTCATACCTACCAAATTACACACAAAATTTCATGAAAATCACTCGTGACACGAGATTTTTATATATTAGAAGATTACTGCTACATTTATGTGCTCTTTGATTTATTATTTTAGAACTAATCATGTAGTACAAATCAAATATCTAAGCATGTGGTCCCGGGTTCGACTCCCAGGTCGTTGCTTTGCATCGAAATAGATAGAGTGCTCATTTCCCAAGCTCCCATCTGACTCCAACCGAAGAAGATTCTCTTTCGCAGTCGAACTTCTCCAACGTGAGTTGGAACATGTTAGTGTTATACCTGGAACCAACTAGTTTGTTATTTCAATATCCATTTAATGATCAGAACATTCTGCTTCCTTTTTATAATGCGTCAATTTAATGACCAATAATGCTGTTGAGGATTTGTAATTATCCTCTGGACATGGTCAAACGGTGTCAATTGAATGACCAGAAATGCTGCTCAGACATCAGAATAAATCAATATTATTATATAATATTATACTGCTTTAAAACTTGAAAATAACTTTGTTATTTCTTTCGTGTCGATTAAATGACCAGGCACTACGCCTCATATCTGACCACGTTTTTAAGATGTGGTGGTGATTTTCATAATTATCGACATATCCACTAATCACTTTGTTCATTATGGCATATAAAGATACTTCAACAATTTAGTAAGACCTATGAACTACAAGATCAGTGGATAGGGTAAAAACCTCCATTATATTATTATTTACCGTAATTTACAACTCATGTAGGTGTAAATAAACAAACCAGGTTTAACATTTGCTCTCAAATATCATTATGATATTCGAGTCCATTGTTACTTTAGTGTGAGTTAGTAAACAACTGATAACACATTTCTTAAAAGTGTTATCAGTGTAGCTGCACATTCCAATGTAATGACTTTTTCATAAGTTAAGCAATAGCCACCACCGTTGAGTAGGTGTAATTTTTTTTTTTAATTTTAAATCCTAATAGGTATCTATTTGTTAGTTAAAGTATCCAAATGGATTAAACTATATATATTTAACTTTAATACTTCTTTTGGGTGAAGGTACTTATAACCGCTGAGAAATATGAATGAAAATGAAGCATGTTTTCTTAGTTTAAATAAGTAACATTAATGTACCTAAGTAGCTTAAGCAAACTGTCTTACCACTTCGCTAGTCCAAATTTCTTTTTTTTTTATAAAGTCACTTTACTTACAGTTTTATTTTTTTATCCTCGGCGCCAAATGTAGTATTCACATAAGGTATCGACTAAACGTATCGACTTATAGTAGGTATTTGGCTCGCCTACGCACCATCACGTGCTGCATGACTGACGGTTGAACACAGACTGACCCCCACTCAGTCAGCAGATTGTGACGTATGCGCCCGAGACAAATCATAAGTATATCTACATAAACTACACATGTTAACTCACCGTCGTCTTAAACACGTTTTACGTCACGCCGAGCACTCGATAGCTATCTACATAAATTTGCGGTTAATTGTAGTCTCAAAACGGTATATTTTGCGGGAACAACGTCTCAAGCAGGTACTTCCATTCGCTGAATGTTTTAATGTGGCAACATAATCAAGGGTCGGAGTAGAACACTTTTGATGGCTCTGTCCATAAAACGATTTTTGATAAGTGTAGCGGCGTTAATAAGGTTCTATCTCGGAATAAATTATACTAATTATTATTATTAAAATTGAATAAATTATTATTATTTAATAATAAATAAATTATTATTATATAAATTGGTCCAACTTCAACAAAGTAGCGGGCGAAGGTTTATATTTTGTTGTTGTAAAAGAGTTTAAGGCACTCTCGTCGATCATGGAACTGAAATAACTTGGCGGCGCGGCGTTACCGTCATCGTTATGTTCTATTCTATTCTATTTTTCATATATGGCAAACAAAGCCGATGTCGACTATTCTGCCAATGTCCAAAGTATATTTGAGAAGCAAGTGTGCAATAATTTATTTTCTTTTGAGAAAACAATGTTTGCTGCAGAGACAAGTAAAAAGTTTCTTCAATCGGTACAGTGGACTACTTGTTGTGTTAGTACGGGACTGAAACAAACAAAAAAATAAACATACATAAATATTGTTATAGTTGATTAAAACATCAAATATATATTGCATGCCACCTTGATACATAATATAATGGATTGGAGATATGAAGGGCTTATAATTTTATGTTATTGTGGCGGATGAAAGTCATCAGCGCCACAAGCAGGTCTGGAGAGGAAAATGTTAAAAGAGAGGGGAAATTAATTGGGAGAGGGATCTTAAGTTTAGGGAGACGACTATACAAATCAAGGGGAGGGACGTTGTTTGGGCATTCAAAAAATATGTGATCTAGAGTACCCTCTCCCAATCCGCACTCACAAAGGGACGAGTCACGTATGCGGATTTTATGGAGGAAAACGGGAGTACAGCAAAAACCTAAACGGATTCTGCAGAGAACCGATACAACAGTTTTGGAAACCTTTTTGAAACCAAAGAACCATGGTTTTGGATTTATAGTGGGTTGAACAGCATAGAAGAACCTGCCTCTCTTCCTGCTAGACTCGTTCCACTGATCTTGCCAGGCGCACCGGAGACTCAATTTTGGCAGGGCCAGCAGGTCGTAACTCTGGTGGGTATTGTGTGAGAGATCAGCCGTTACAGATGTGCACGCATTTTTAGCCAGGGCATCAACACATTCGTTACCCTTAATACCACAATGGCTAGGTATCCAAACTAGCTGAACATCCTTTCGACAGTTGGCACATGACAACAAAGATTCTTTAATTTTTAAAATAAGGTGATTGTGTAATTTGCTCTTAAAAGGGTTTTGAGCTAACGCCTGCAAACAGCTGAGGGAATCGGAAAAGATAACCGCCTTCTCAATGTTGGTGTGTGATTCTATAAAGCGACAAGCTTCTAAAATAGCCACGCATTCACCAGTAAATACGGAAGACTCTTTAGGACATTTAAACTGTAGAATAATTCTAGAGCTTTGGTAATAAACCGCGGCCCCAGTGTAATTAACGTCGTTCATTTTCGAAGCATCAGTGAAAAATAGTTGGTAATCATTCCATCGCTCGCCCACCGCCGCATTGAAGGCCGAATTAGCTGCAGAGGATTTTTTGGATATACCAATGTTGTAGAAAATTTTTGGGGTAAAGCAAATAACTTCGTAAGCGAAGTTATAAATGGGAAGTTTAGGACACTGGAAAATCGGGCACACTAAATTTTGGGATTGTCGAAACGTTTTTAAGATTAATGGAATTTCTTTATTTCTCCAATAGTTTGAGTTTCTACATAAAGCATCTAGCTCATTTAATTTTGCTATGAGAGGATGGGATGATTTGGAAATTAACCTGTAAACAAATCGGGAAGCCAGATATTGCCGTCTCAGGGCCAGAGGAGGTTCAGCGCACTCGACCTGCAATGCGTTAATGGGAGAGGACTTCATACAACCAGAGATGATCCGAAGACACTTGGACTGAACCTTATCCAGCCCCGCCAAAGCACCTTTATTGCATGGAATCAGGTGATATGTTCCATAATCTAAGACGCTACGAACTAAGGCGTTGTACACCAATTTCATGGTGTATGGGTGAGCTCCCCACCAAACACCCGCAAGGACTTTTAAAATTGAAACAACCCTTTCACATTTTTGGACCAAGAGATTTATGTGCGGTTTACCTGTTAATTTTGAGTCCAAAAGTACACCCAAAAATTTTACCTTATTAACTATAGGAATACTATGGCCTAAAATGCTCACTGATATCTGTGGAGTATGTCTTTTCCGAGAGAAAATTACCGCCGAGCTTTTGGGTGCGGAAAGCGACAGGCCATGGCTTAAAAGCCATTGGTTCAAAGAATCCAAAGAGAGGCATAGAGAAGCGGCAGCGTTAACGATGGAGGACTCTGTCACATACAAAACTATGTCATCGGCATATTGCAAGATCTGGCAATTATTATTAAGGCAGGACCCAATATCGGCCGTATACAAATTGTATAACAATGGACTGAGGACAGAGCCTTGAGGGAGGCCCTTCCACGTCTGCCGCTGGTCAAATTCCTCTCCCTGTACTCTCAGGACCAATGACCGGGACACAAGGAGACCACATATGCATTGTATCATCTTAGCCGGAAGACTCAGCTGTTGCAGTTTTTGCCTGAGAACGGGAAGAAGTACGTTGTCATATGCGGAGGAGATGTCAAGGAAAGTGGCAACAACGGATTGGTTTTTAGAAAAGGCCAGACGAATATCCGTCATCAGGACACCGACACTGTCCATTGTGCTAAGCCCTTTCCTAAAACCAAATTGGGAATTTGGCAGTAAGTTTCTCGATTCGACTATCCACTCCAGACGATTTTTAATAAGATGTTCTAGTAGTTTGGCAAGGACTGAAGATAAGGCAATTGGCCTAAGGCCATTCGGATCTTCTGGTGGTTTGCCAGGTTTCACTAAGGGAATGATAATTTGTACCTTCCACTGATCTGGTACCCACCCACGACTATAACAAAAATTTAAAATTCCCAAAAAGTAAATTTTAGCCTTTTCACCTGCACGACAGATAAATGAATATGGCACACCGTCGATGCCAGGAGCTGAGTCCTGGACATGACTAAGCACCACATTCAGTTCGTGCAAAGTGAATGGCGAATCAAGAGGATCATCTGCTAGACTAAGAAGGGGCTCATTTCTACATTCAAATGGAAGTGGAACATATGGAGGTGCAATTTTGTCGAAAAAGAGTTCAGCTGTTTCCCTAGCTATGGGTGAAGTAATTGAAGGGGAACACCCTCGTCTAAATCTGTTAATATTTTTCCAGACTGCTGAGATTGGAGTGGAAGGGGATAAGGCATTGCAGTATTTAATCCAACCCGCACGTTTCTTCTTGCGAAGAAGACGTTTGGCTCTAGCATTACACTGAAGATATGCCAAGAGGTTTTCGGTATTCATAGCCGCATTGTAACATAGCTCGGCCTCATTCCTTGCTCTTACAACCGAAGTGCATTCTGGATCCCACCATGGAGGTGAAGGGATTTTATTTTGGGCACTGTTTTTCAAAGGGAAGCAAGAATCTGCACTGGAGGTAACGGCTGAAACAAAACTCTCATAGCAGCTCTTGGCATGGTGGTGACTTGAAGTATCTGGTAAATATGAATTTAAATTTGGAAGATTGTCAATTTTGTCCTCCAGTAATGATTTAAACTTTGTCCAATCCGGTTTGGACAGGTTATATTTCAAAAGTGGAGGAGAAGCTTTTTCTAAATAAGTCTTGTTAGCCAAAGATGTAACTAAAGGGTAATGATCACTACCATGCGATAAAGTTGTACATTCCCAGTGAGCTGATGCTGCCAGGTCAACCGAACAGAATGTAAGGTCGACACAACTCTTCTGCTGCCCTGGAGGGGTTCTACGGGTTGGACACCCATTGTTCAATATGCAGAGATCTAGATCATCCAAAATCTCCACCAGAGCAATGCCGAAGGCATCACATCGTTCCGATCCCCATCTGTAGTGATGACAGTTAAAATCACCCATGACTAGCAATGGTCCATGGACATTAGAAAAAGTGTTTTTTAAAATAACTAAAAAATCAGGGTGAGTGTGGGCAATATATATTGAAAACACTGTGATACCCTCTACCCTTGCTGCTGTTATGCTCAAATTATCCTGGAGAGAGGGCAAGGATGTGGGGGAAAAAGGGACACGATTGTTGACGAGAAGAGCCGACCCTCCGTACCCATCGGATCTATCACATCTGAGGATGTTATAATGTGGCATGCGGAAGCTAAGATTAGGAGTGAGCCAAGTCTCAGCTATGGAGCAAGCCAATGGCTTGTACTTGTTTAGAAGGAATATGAGGTCGTGCTTTTTATGCCACACGCTCCTCACATTCCACTGAAGGAATACTTGGCGAGACGCCATTTTTGATTTGTAAGAGAAGAGAAATAAGTTGTTCGGCAACGTTGGACGGTGAATTTGAATTAGTGGAAGATGAAGAGATAATGATTGGTATTAGCTTTATTAAAAGTTCAATAACAGATACAGTATTATTTTGGGGGACATTATTATTACTTAGAGCACAGCCATTAGGCTGTGAAGGTTGGGGGACACTAACTATTTGTTGATGAGCGACTTTGTCATAGGATGGGGAAAGTGGGGCATGGGTCTTGGGCTTGAGTGTGACAATTTTTCTGTGTGAAACAGGGGTTCTAGCGACGTTAGCATAATTGCTTGAAGTCACTGGAACCACTTTGCTAGCATCAGCATATGATATGCATTTTTCAGCCATAATAGTCTTGATGGCCTTCTGTCTGCCATGCTCAGGGCATGACCTGCTATTAGCGAAGTGATTCCCCGAACAAAGCACACAAAAAGCCTCACTCTCCGAGATGTTGCAACCATCACCGGGGTGATCGTGGCCACATCTACTGCAGCGTGGTTTTGGCCTACATACATTGGCAATATGACCAAATCTACAACATTTGCGACATTGAACAGTTGGATAGATGTATTGTTCAACTGGGAGAGACGTGTAGCAGCAGAAAATCCTCTTTGGTAAAATTTGACCGTCAAATGTTATTACACATGTCTCAGTAGGTTTCCACTCTGTTATACCTTCTCTCTGCACTTTCCTATTAATACGACGCACTTTTAAAATTTGACCACATCCTGAAGGTACCGACAGATAGGTAATAGCCTCTTCTTCTGTAATATCACAGGGAACACCGGTGACAACACCCATCCTTGTGATATTGTAAGTAGGAATCGATGCTATGTAACTGTGTTTTGTCAGCAGACTGTTAACTAAGAAGGAGTTCGCATCCTGAGGGGATGTGAACTCAACAGAAACTCGATTCCTACCTACTCTATTTACTCCATCACGAACTATGTTTGCTATATTGTTTAGTATTAAAAATTTACCAAAGTTTACGGGGTGGAGTGTGGTACCTGCATTTGCCTGTGCTTCGATGCGGGAGACGTGAACTATATAGGGCGCTTTATCCATAACCGAATACCTAATACGGCCTATTTGGCTTTTTGGCTGCTTGCTTGGAGGTGACGGGGAAATAATTTCATCGTGGCCGGGACGTTTGCGTGTATTTTGCTGAGATTGAGTCACATCCATCTCAGAGACACTACATACCACTTCTGCAAACTGTGATAAAGGGTTCGGGGTAGGAGGAAAAGGAGTTAAGGAAGCTGGGATGTCAGGAGGATCAGGATCAGGTGGTTTGTTCCTATCCATTTTGGATGGAACTCTGCACAAGTACGACAGACACTACGAACCTGGTTACGGACACAAGGGCAACACAAATAACTTAAAACAAGTTCCAAAAGTAACAAAAATCACACGAAAATGCTATAAAAACTCTAGACACACGTGCAACCCAGTACACCCGTGGCGAGAATCACTCGTTATGTTAATGGGGGTGTTTTCTACGTATGTAAGTAGTATATAACAAAATATCATTAAGCAAAATAACACTATTATTAAAGGATTACTTGCGTAGTACGTAATTATAGTTGAGCCGGTGGCAGACAAAGGCAAATGCCTTTGTCTGAAGAGTAATTAAGCCACGCGACCATGTTTCGTGTTTTATGGTTTAGTAGCCTGAAATAAACGATATAAAAATAAATAATGCTCACGCGCACCATTAGCTTGGCAGATTCCCTGCTTCCAATCCCGACTTCTCCTTTTTTCCCCTCCATCCATTTCGCCGTGAAATAAGTGACAGCGGCGAGCAATTTATCTCATTGATCCCTTTGCACACGCCTCAGTCAATGCGCGCGCCGGCGACGCCAGCAGGGCCCGCCTCAAACGGATTTACGGGATTTCATACCAACAGAATAAAGGGATGTGGGACCGTTTATGCTGAATTACTGATACATTTTTGTTGGGCCCTCTGATCTTTCTCAAGTGACATTTGTTTCTGAATAGAAATATAGTGCGGACGTTTGCCAATCTTATTTTGTAAAGTCCTTTCGCGTTTTTAAAGCCTTTTTTGAAAAGTCTAATGTTTTTGCTTACGTAAATATCTATTTTGAAAAGACTAAAGCGACAAATCTACTTATAGTCGGCGCCAGGTGCAATAGCGGTCATTGATCCACATGTATTTAGTGACTTTCTCGATATCAAAAACAGAAACAAAGACATAAAGCTGTCCTGAATCGACTTCTATCGTGATTCGAACCTTCTAACGTAATGAAAAACGGTTCATAATTTATTGTTCGGATATCTACGAAGGATATTGGGGAAAGGTTAATGTACTTAATTGCAAGTTTATCTGGCGCCTGCCATAATCATATTAAGAGTAAAAACAAAAAGATAGGATATTATTTTACACACAAAAGCGCACGCGTACTTTTCCCCTCGTCAGCAATTTCACAAAGGATTTTATCTCTCATGGCGCGTTTTCATCATAAAAGTCGGTCACCGAATGCATTAACCGACTTGGTATTACATGGATCTCACAACTTTTTACGGTAGAAGAACTGAGTTGCGAGACTTGGTTTTTTTGCAAGTTTTGTTTTTGATGGCATAAGTATTTAATGCTAAAGCTATTGATAATTTCACATAAATTAAAAACTGGTATTCACAAATACCAGTTTTTAATTTTCACAAAATAAATACTTAAGATCATTAACTTCACACAGTATTTCATACTAGCTAGTCCTTATTCTTGAAAATTAATGGACCGATTTTAACCACTCCGCACGACAAGATTTTAACATATGACACACCAGCTGAGTCGACGGGGTCTTGCGTATTACGTCATGAAATTCAGGAATTACATCAACTTTCGGCAATCGAAGTTATTATAAAAAATTGTTTCCATAGCTATTTTATACGATAAGTTTGTGAGAAATATCTTAAATTACAAGTTATTGTTGTTTAAATCGCGTCAGTCTACTTCAAATAGTGTCTTATATATGAATTACAACAGCATTTTTAAAGGTTTTCAACTTAGATTTGGCGAAAATAATATAGGCCAGTCATGCAAGACATTTTAGGTCGCAGTATTTTGAACTGTCTTGATTGGGATGTTATTAGGGTAGATGCCTGTAGTGTAAATCCAATTTTTCAACCTCCAAAGACCTGTGCTAACCGCGTGGTGCTCGAAAAACTTCAAATTTTTTTCAGACTTTCTAAACGGTGAATTCTACGTAAAAAAAACAATTAGAAGATTTTTAAAGTAAATAAATTTTGCTATAACAAGAGTACAAAATATGCAGCTTAATTTATTTTGTTGGTATAGAGATACGAGTATAGCACATCAAACCCGAAACATTAAAAAAAAAACGAAATTGTAGTTTAAAATGAAGCCCTGTGAATTGCTGGACTTTCGAAAAGGATACTAAGATAGCTCAGAGAAAAATGTTTCATATCAAATAAAATCGAGTACAATTAAAATATCGTATAATCTATATCCCCACCGACCGGTCGTTGTGGCGACGCTTGGGGGAGGCCTATGTCCAGCAGTGGACGTCTTTCGGCTGATATGATGATAATCTATATCTTAAATATTAGACATATTTTGGTAGTATTTAAATTTGGAAGAAAATTAAGGAATACGATTTACGTTACGTGATAACGGACAACTGACTTCTGCAACAAAAGTACACGGCATAGTGTAAATTTGTATTTTCAATAATATAAGAATAGCAGATTGTATCATAAGGGAGCAAAATAATATTTTTAGTAGAATCCTGAACGTAGCGAGGGATTCAAAGTACGTCGCCCGAGCCAAAAATATATTTTGTGCTTGAGTATACACTACTTTTCATCACCCACTATGAGGAAATAAAAGGCGCCTCATATTTTATCGTAATATTATTATTTTAAAACATAGAGTAACAACTTAATTGAAATTAAATACCATCTAATAATAAAACAACTAACTAGTTTGGCTCGACTGTCAAACAAGTGACACAAATTCTTCACGTACAATTTTAATTAATTCAATTTATCAACTTAATCTAAATTAAATCATACGAAAATGCCGAAAACAAGAAGACAAAAAATCAAACCAAAGTTATAACTGTATAAATCAGACACACTATTAATATATGACGAATTTAAAAACTTACAATGCTGACAAGAGCCGCATCGCGAAGAGCACGCCCACCACCTCCGGCCTCGTCGCTCAGTTCTGCTCGCCGCCGCCGGAACCCAGCCCCACCGTGAGTGCTGTGACATCGGCCGTGGCAGTCGCGTTGAGCTCGAGCGACGAGTAGGTACTTCTCGCCACCCATGACGCCACCACCTGCACGTCGGCAAAGAGGACGCCAACCGCCAGACGGCTTAGGACCTCGAGGCCCACCGGCCTCTGATAGGGACTCAGCTGCCAGCGGAAGTGTGCAGCGCATGCGATGGACACAATACATCAATGAAAACGTCATGCGCTCATACTTTGGGGCGAGGGGGGAACTAACCTGACTGCGTGCCGTGGCCGGATGCTCTCTCTGTTTTAGGTACTTGAACCAGCTGTCAACGTGTTGGCCCAACGACTGTCGGATCAGGTGCGTGTCATCCAGCGTAAACGTATGTTGGATGATAGTGTGCTTGATCGCCTCCGAACTGAAATGTGTAGCCATGTCATTTGCTCCTCCGTCGCAGACTGTGGCACCACCACAATCAACCCAAATTTCCTGTGGCGAGGAGAGTTATGACAGGGTTACAAACGTAAGTACCCTGTGCAATGATGAATTGAGAAGTGCTTTGGAGTGTGCTATTCGGGAATATCGCTACATGCCACCTGAACTTAGACCACACTTACCTCGTTTGACCATGCATAACAAGAACAGGGCGCTGGTGGCTGCTCTGGATTCGCAGTTGTCAAGCTATTTTGATAACTGTGATACCGCTCACCGAGGCACATTCGATCATGTACTGTGCGGCTGTGGTGGCTTGTTGTGTAGCTCACGTCAAAATAACCAATGACAGAATTACACGACCAAAACCAGCCGTACCAGCTTGGCAGTGCAGGATCGACCGTCGTTTCGGTGGGGCCAGAGTGCTAATCGGTAAACTGATCTGCTTCAGGGAGGGCAACACTCGCCCTAGAGTGATGCGCTTTGTGAGACGGGCGTTTTCGGGGACTGATGTCGATCCCCGAGATTATATATCCCGTGTCACAGAGCGCTTCGACTTTCTGAAGCAGAAGGTGTATGCATGGGCAAACCGTATTCGTAGGTATAGGCGGCGAGTGGAGCGATACACCCAGAATCGCACATTCCGAAGTAATGAAAGGTGGGTATATAGGGATTGGGAGCGACCGGACCAAGGTGTGACTGATATGCGCTTGCCGGATGATGTCGCCATGTGTTTATTCTGGCGCAACATCTGGTCGCTGCCTGTCAGTCATACCGCGGGCGATTGGATTCGTGTGCGATATGATACCAGAAATGGGGGCAATTACCATCAGCCCCCAAGATGTAGCTTGTGCAGTCCGTCTGTTGCCTAACTGGAAATCTCCAGGGCCGGACGGGCTGCACAATTTCTGGATTAAATGGTTCACAAGATCGCACACTTGTTTGGCGTCTCAATTCCAGTCCGCCTTAGAGTCTGGGTCGCTACCCCAGTTCTTAACTACAGGAATAACCCACCTGCTCCATAAATCAGGTAGTACTGCAGAGCCTAAAATTATAGACCGATTACTTGTTTACTGACGGTCTATAAAGTTTTTACATCCATTTTGAGGGCAAAGATTATTAGTCATATTAACAACAACAACATCATGACTGCCTCTCAAAAAGGATATAGGAATGAGTCCCGTGGTACTAAGGAGCTACTCCTAATTGATATGGCCATTAGCCAGCAGGTTCGTCGTTCCTGAAAGGATTTGTCGACATGCTGGATAAACTATAAGAAGGCCTATGACTCGGTGCCTCATACATGGCTCATGAGGGTGCTAGAATTGTATAAAAATTGATGCAACGCATCACACCTTCCTGATGTCGTGTATGGGGCAATGGAGGACAGTCCTTCGCTATCCAGGATGTCGAAATATCCAGAGGAATAGCGAACCGGTAAGGATCGAGTGGGATATATTTCAGGGCGATAGTTTGAGTCCGCTTTGGTTTTGCCTAGCCTTGAATCCTCTTAGCACACTGCTAGAGAATTCAGGGCTAGGCTATCAGTTTGAAGAGAGATGGTCAGGTTATATCTCACCTCCTTTACATAGATGATCTGAAACTCTTTGTCCCCACTAATTTGCAACTGATGGAGCTTCTGAAGGTAACTGAAACTTTCAGTAACGCCATCAGGATGGAGTTTGGTGTGGGCAAAATATGTGCGGTCATGCATGTAAAGCGTGGAGAGATTATGTAATCCGTGGGAACTCTCGGATTCCATAAACCTGAGATCCCTCTCTTCAACTGAAACTTACAAGTATTTGGGTATGTCGGAAGCGTTAGGTATCAATGTTACTGACATGAAGCAATCGTTGAAGGAGCGCTTCTTTGGCTACCTGAAGAAAGTATTCAATAGCCTTCTATCAGGCGGATACAAGGTGCGCGCCTTCAACAGTTGGGTCATGCCGGTATTGATGTACTCTTTTGGCGTGCTCAAATGGACTCAAACGGAACTTGACACCCTGAATAGGCGGGTCGGCACACTGCTTACTGCGTATCGAATGCATCACCCACGGTCGTCGCTAATGAGACTGTATATCCCGCGAAAGTGTGGAGGTCAAGGCTTTTTAAATGCTAAGACTCGCCACAATCTCGAGATTTGCAGTCTCAGGGAATATTTCCTAGCTGTCCACGTGGGTATGCATCGAGATGTAGTGGCGGTGGACAAAGGACTCACTCTGCTCTCCTTGGCAAATGAGAACTGTCGTAAACCTGCGTTGCTTGACACCAACGATCACAGGGCGGTATGGCAGAGTTAGAAGCTTCACGGACGCTTTTTCCGGGCCCTACATAGGCCCGACGTAGACCAACTAGCGTCCGTAGCCTGGCTGCGTTTCGGTGATCTTTTTGGAGAAACCGAAGGTTTTGTTTGTGCAATTATGGACGAAGTTATCGTGACGAATAACTACAGGAGATTTATTGTGAAGGGCGGCACGATCGATGTATGTCGGGCATGTCACCGACCGGGAGAATCAATTCTCCACATTATCTCTGGTAGTTCTCGTCTAGCTAACGGAGAATACTTGCATAGGCACAACCTTGTAGCCAGGATTATCCATCAGCAACTAGCTCTGAAATACTCTCTTGTGGAGTCGGAGGTGCCGTACTACAGGTATGCGCCCGACCCAGTTCTTGATAATGGTAATATCACATTGTACTGGGATCGATCCATCATCACTGACAGGACTATTGTTGCCAATAAACCTGATATAGTGGTGGTGGACCGAATAGTGAGGCTTGCAATGATTGTAGACATATGGAAGCCGAGAAAGATAATCAAATCAAGTATATTGACTTGGTTGGCGAAGTTGTGGATATGTGGGATGTGGATTTCGCAATCATTCTACCAATAATCGTATCAGCCAATGGCTTAATAGCTACGAGCCTCGGCCAACACCTCAGGAGGCTCTCGTTAGGCAGCTGGTACAAGGGCTTGATTCAGAAAGCGGTACTTCTGGACACGGCTCGTATTGTTAAGAGGTTCCTCTCTCTGGAGCCCTGACCGCCGGTAGCTTGGACCCTGTTCCCGATACCGGTGGGCTACTCTTTTTATATTTTTAAATGGTTCTTTTTTATATTTTTTTATTTAAATATTTCAAATTAAACATTAATGAATAGTTAATGAATAAGGGAAACGACTGAAAACTTATATTTACATTTGAAAAATTTTCGCAATTGTGAAAATTTATTGTTACAGTTTTAATAGGAATAGAGATTGTTGTAGATTTTATATTCTGCGTGTTTGAAATAATGTCCGAATCTAGCACATTTTGACGAAAATGTGACGGTGAATCTCGTTGTTTGAATGTAGATGGACGCGGCGACAGTGGCATGGATGGATTAACTGAAGGTTGCAATTTAATGTTTTCCACGATGCGTTCACATGTTTTCGCCTTGTTCTCAATGGAATCTTCTATATACCCCTCTGCTACAACACTCGACTTCCATGCTCCATGTCGCTTGAGAACAGTTAAGTCCACTCCAGAATTTGCCAAAAGGGTAGCAGAAATACGACGAAAACAATGACCTGTATACAGCTTCATATCTGATAACTTCAAATTAGCGATGTTAGAAATTTTATTTTTTCCCCTAACTAGTTTGAAGCACTTGCCATTTTGATAACGGATGAAAAACCGATTAGTCTTCATGTCAGCAGGACGCAGGTCCAGGTATTTCTGCACAATAGTTTTGTATTTTCCTCGGATTAAGAAGGATCGGTCAATTTTTGTTTTTGTATCTATCAGCTTTACTAACAGTAAATCATCCGAGTGATTTTCGACATCATAAACAGTTATTTTGTGTTTAGTTATTTTAAATTCATTGCCACAACAAGCTTCATGTACTCCGAAAATTAAAGCCACCTGTAACAAAACCGAATGTGAATAAGACAAGTATCTATCGAAGTACAGGTGACAATAAAATGCGCATTTTATAACACTATGGTTATACTTTACTAATCCACCATATACATAGTTACTTATTTTTACGGCAAGAAAGACTTTGTCGGGTGCCTCAATAAAGAAAGTCTCCACGTTTTTGACTGAGAACACTTTGGATTTTTTAGGTTTAAATCCATCAGACATACTCTTCAGAAACGCTATTAATTTCGAATATGTGTCTAGTTTTACGTCGTTATTAGAACTGACTGTTGATTTTAGCATTGAGTAGGTGCTCCAAAGAGTGGAAGGTTGTTTAGTTTTGGCTAAGAGCTGAAGGTAGGCAAAAAACACAGATTCTGAAAAATTCTTGGCGCCTCTTGTATTTCTCCTTTCAATAAAATTACCATAAGCTTTCATATATTTCTCCCGGGATTTTGCAGGTAATACATAGATTATCCATCACATTTCTTGCGTCACTTCTAATACTTTCAGGAGTTAATTCTATACTTTCACTGTCACTTGAAGAACTCATTCACTCAACAATTTGTTTTCTTTTTTTTTATTCAGCCGGAGGCGCGACTGTGGGCCGTCGTACCAGCCAGTCTTTATTCAAACAATATTTGCGTTCGATTTCTTTGGAGTTGAATAATAAAATGTTCCAAATTCAAAAAGTACGTGGCAAAGATAATTGCGGCGCACTTATAAAGCGGATTAAAAACTCATTACTGCCCGCTATAAGTTTCTAATAGAAAACACCACCTCCTCAAGTCGTTCTTTTCGAATAGATGGGATGAAAAATATATTATATACGATAAATGTCTTAAGGATATTGAACATTCGGGTAATGTTCAATATCCTTAAGACATTTCCCAAAGCCCTTTTCTAGTAGATTATTTGCTACTTCAACCAATCTACTAGAAATACATAATAATATATATATACATTTTTTCCGGGCTGGAATTGTGAACTCTATAGATTCACAAGTACCAGGACAGCAGAAACATGTCAAAGTACTTCCGGGGCTTTGATTGCAAGCGGTTAGGATTCAAAAGTACCAGGGGACCAGAAACATGTCTAAGTATTTCCGGCGCTGGAATTGTGAGCAGTTAGGATTGAAAAGTATCAGGAAAACAGAAATATGTCGAAGATTTTTCCGGGCTGGAATTTTGAGTCCTAAAGATTCATAAGTACCAGTAGACCACAAGCATGATGAAGCATTTCCGAGGCTAGAATTGTGAGCGGTAAGGATTCAAAAATACCGGAAGACCAGAAACACGTCAAAGTTTTCCGAGGCTGTAATTATGAGCGCTACAGATTCACAAGTAGAAAATAGGAGACCAGAAACATGCACTAATTGTGAGCGCTAAAGATTCACAAATAACACTAATTGTCGAAGTAACTCTTGGGCTGAAAGTAAGAACCCCAAAGACTCACAAACTATCAGGATACCAGGATCATGAAGGTTCATTTCCGAGGATGAGAAAATGAGACAAAAAGTTGCGCGCCAGCTCTGAGGTCTACGCAAGCAATGTCGCGGGCAGAAGCTAGTTCTTAACTAATTTCTTTTAATTTAAAGATTTTTTTAATTTCATAATGTTATTTCCAATGTATTGTTATTGCCGGCAAGCTTAATGTCGCGATTTTTTTGAATTCCAAACTTATTGTGGTTACATAAAGAACAGAACAATAAACTTCAAACACAATATGAATTTCCCCTTCTTCGATTTTTTTTTCTGTTGAATATGTTGGACATCACTACCGCAAACCATTTTAATTTAAAACATAAACAGTCAATTCCGGTTCTCACAAAAAATAGGTAAAGTTTGGTAATGTCCGAAGCGGCCATGAATAAGAGTGGTCGAAATTATGGTATTGTATTTCTTCTGAACGGGTCGGTAATAGGCATAAATATTGATATCAGGAATCTATTGCTGCCGGGCACATTGTCTGAACACCTGCCAGCCGCGTATCGCGGCTGAGCAATATCCACGGGCTACCCCGCATAAATCGCATCCATGATGTTTCAATTTATATTCATGATATTATTAGTAAGTCAGACGAAATGTACGTCACATTTTGATTCTCTTTATCTATTTTATTTAATATATAAAACAAAGTCGGGTTTGTTTGAACACTTATAAAGCGAGAACGGCTGGACCGATTCTCATATTTTTTGTGTTTTTGGATTAGTCTTCGTCCGGAATAGCATGAAAAATAATATAACATTAAAAAAAAAAAGAGTAGGTAGGGTAGGTAGGTAGGGTAGGTAGGTAGGGTAGGTAGGTAGGGTAGGTAGGTAGGGTAGGTAGGTAGGGTAGGTAGGTAGGGTAGGTAGGTAGGGTAGGTAGGTAGGGTAGGTAGGTAGGGTAGGTAGGTAGGGTAGGTAGGTAGGGTAGGTAGGTAGGGTAGGTAGGTAGGGTAGGTAGGTAGGGTAGGTAGGTAGGGTAGGTAGGTAGGGTAGGTAGGTAGGGTAGGTAGGTAGGGTAGGTAGGTAGGGTAGGTAGGTAGGGTAGGTAGGTAGGGTAGGTAGGTAGGGTAGGTAGGTAGGGTAGGTAGGTAGGGTAGGTAGGTAGGGTAGGTAGGTAGGGTAGGTAGGTAGGGTAGGTAGGTAGGGAAGGTAGGTAGGGTAGGTAGGTAGGGTAGGTAGGTAGGGTAGGTAGGTAGGGTAGGTAGGTAGGGTAGGTAGGTAGGGTAGGTAGGTAGGGTAGGTAGGTAGGGTAGGTAGGTAGGGTAGGTAGGTAGGGTAGGTAGGTAGGGTAGGTAGGTAGGGTAGGTAGGTAGGGTAGGTAGGTAGGGTAGGTAGGTAGGGTAGGTAGGTAGGGTAGGTAGGTAGGGTAGGTAGGTAGGGTAGGTAGGTAGGGTAGGTAGGTAGGGTAGGTAGGTAGGGTAGGTAGGTAGGGTAGGTAGGTAGGGTAGGTAGGTAGGGTAGGTAGGTAGGGTAGGTAGGTAGGGTAGGTAGGTAGGGTAGGTAGGTAGGGTAGGTAGGTAGGGTAGGTAGGTAGGGTAGGTAGGTAGGGTAGGTAGGTAGGGTAGGTAGGTAGGGTAGGTAGGTAGGGTAGGTAGGTAGGGTAGGTAGGTAGGGTAGGTAGGTAGGGTAGGTAGGTAGGGTAGGTAGGTAGGGTAGGTAGGTAGGGTAGGTAGGTAGGGTAGGTGGGTAGGGTAGGTAGGTAGGGTAGGTGGGTAGGGTAGGTGGGTAGGGTAGGTAGGTAGGGTAGGTGGGTAGGGTAGGTAGGTAGGGTAGGTAGGGTAGGTAGGGTAGGTAGGGTAGGTAGGGTAGGTAGGGTAGGTAGGGTAGGTAGGGTAGGTAGGGTAGGTAGGGTAGGTAGGGTAGGTAGGGTAGGTAGGGTAGGTAGGGTAGGTAGGGTAGGTAGGGTAGGTAGGTAGGGTAGGTAGGTAGGGTAGGTAGGTAGGGTAGGTAGGTAGGGTAGGTAGGTAGGGTAGGTAGGTAGGGTAGGTAGGTAGGGTAGGTAGGTAGGGTAGGTAGGTAGGGTAGGTAGGTAGGTAGGTAGGGTAGGTAGGTAGGGTAGGTAGTGCAGCATTGTGTTCTGCAGGTTGGGCAATGAAACCTTTTTTCCCAAATTTAACTTCAACCTTATTCGTTTAGACACAATTTTCTTTTTCTGATCATATTTTAAATTGAGATTCCATCAAAATGACACTTGACAAATTTCAAGAAAATATGGTCAGTTTCTGGTGAATTTTCACAGATTGTTAATATGAATGAATACGAATAAATTGGAAGAAAGTAATAATAAATCAATCAAGTAGCATGTGTTAAATGTGAAGTATATTTTGTTTATGGAAATTTAAAAAAAAAAACCGTAAATGATACGCACGGTGCTATACAATGGAGCGTGTGGTAAAGAAGGTAAAGTCGGCTGCAAAAGTTCATGGATAGTTGAGAAACAAAATCGTGTGATGCGAGAAATGACGCCATCTAGCATGAAACCAGTCTTATCAGTCATCGACTAACAAAATTTAAATATACTGTTACTGGATGCCGTAGTTGCTTTGCTTTAAATTATAAAATAATTTTGTAGGTTCTTTTTTAATCTTCAAACCTTCAAATAATTTATAGTTCATTTTAAAGAAGATGTTCCAAATTATTAACTATGTTAAAGTTGAGTATCAATTTACAAGTATTTGATTTTCTAAGTTCTAGTTTTCAAACATGAGAGGGTAGGTTGAAAATGGACTTTTACATAATAAGGAAAATGCAAATACAGAATTTATGAGAATATTGTTAGTAATATGATAAAAAAGTACAAAAATAAAGGCCATTGCAACGTTTTATATTAGTTAATATCGATTTTTAACAAAAATAATGAATTAAAGTAACACGAAACGGAACGTATGTAAAAACAACAATCAGCGTTTATTGACGTCACTGCTGTTATAACAGCAAAAAGGCAACCTTATTTATGTTTTTGAGTTAGGACAGTTAGGATCAGTGGTGTGGTATCTATGTAGAGTTTATTTATCTGTGGTAATAAGGCGATGACGTTCGAGCTGGACACAGGGAGTAAGTGGTCTGCAATCAGTACTTATGTATATAACGAACACTTCAAGATGTTGCCGCTTATCGCAACAGATCTTAGTTTATATTCTTATATCGGGACTCGGGTCGAAGTGATCAGTTATGTTGTAGTTGATGTAGAGATCGGGACACACTCGGCGGGAGGATTGAAACTATTTGTTATAAAAAATGGTGGACCACCTTTATTGGGTTGGTCTTGGTTGAGTGAATTAAATATTGATAGCATTACAATTAACGAATTGATGTTGAACTTATCTGAAAACAACTTAATAGATAGTTTGAAAACCGTATTTCCTACCGTGTTTGCCCCAGGTCTGGGCACATGTACCAAGCAGCTCTCATTAAGATTAGGGGACACAACTCCCGTTTTTATGAAAGCGAGAACGTTACCGCTAGCTTTGCGTAAACCTGTTATGTTGGAACTTCAGCGACTAGACGCTGAGGGTACTATTAGCAAGATGGATTACTCAGACTATGGTACACCAGTTGTACCCGTCATAAAGAAGTCGGGTGATTTTCGTATCTTCGGTGATTATAAAGTCACTATTAACCCAAAGTTGATTCGCGATCCTTGGCCAATACCACGAATCAAGGAATTATCCGCCGCGTCAACTACTGTTTTTGGATGAGAATTCGTGGGCTTGTACGGTGATAACGACTCATATTAGCACTTTTATTTACCCGTTTGGTTTGACATGCATTCCTGAGAAATTCCAAAAATTTATGGAGGAAACATTAAGAGGTTTGAAAGGCACAGCTGTGTTCTTAGATGACGTGGCGGTCACTGGGGCCACCAGGTCTGAACACATTGCTAATTTAAGGGCTGTGTTGTGTCGCTTACGTGAGGTCGGTTTACGAATCAACCTTAAAAAGTGTAGTTTTATGAAAGAAAATATTACCTATGTAGGCTTTATTATTGATAAGCACGGTTTGCATCCAGACCCTAACAAAATAAAAGCGATTGTGGATGCACCCCCGCCGGAAGATTTGACTCAGCTCAGATCATTCCTAGGTATGATCAACTATTATGCCAAGTTTATACCGCGACTGAGTACTATTTTAAACCCTTTACATAGTTTGTTGCGTAAACAAAGTGTGTGGGTCTGGTCAGCAGATTGCGTAAAGTCTTTTCAGGATATTAAAGCGGCTATTCTTTGTAGCATGGTGTTGGTACATTATAACCCTGATCTACCGTTAGTGCTAGCCGTTGACAGCAGTTCATATGGCATCGGTAGCATGCTATCACATCGATTTCCAAACGGTGACGAGCGCCCAATTTGTTTCGCGTCACGGACATTAAATGCAGCTAAACGAGCTTCTAGTCAGCTGGACAAGGAAGCACTCGCCATTATCGCGGGAGTGACAAAGCATCACCAATATATTCATGGACGTCACTTTATTATAAAAATGGACCATAAACCGCTAACGTTTATTTTTGACCCGAAGTTTGGGTTAACGCAAACAGCAGCCAGCAGGCTGCAAAGATATGCCACAAGACTGGCGTCTTATGATTTTGAGATTGAATTCGTTAAGTCGAGTGCTAACTGCAACGTCGATGCACTGTCGCGACTGCCGTTGCCCTATGAACGGAAATTTTGTGATGACAAGGGTTCGGTACCTTATGTTAATTATTTTGAGGAATCAATTCCAATTTGTGCAAAAGAGGTAGCTTAAGGGACACAAGACATCGTCTTAAATAAAATTAAGAATTATTTAATCACCGGCTGGCCAGCTAAAATAGTAGTCGAGTCTGAAAAGCCTTATTACCACAGAAAAGACAATTTAGCTTTGGATCAAGGTTGTATCTTGTATAATCACAGGGTAATAATGACGGAGTTACTTAGAAAAACAGTCCTAGCGGAGTTATATGAAGGGCATTTAGTAGTAGTGAAAATGAAAAATATTGCTAGGAGTTACGTTTATTGGCCAACATTGGATGTAGAAATAGAAACCCTAGCGAAAAATTGTAGTGCTTGTTGCCAGCAGCGAGACGCCCCTGCGCGTTCCTTACTGCATCCGTAGGAGTTCCCCGCACGGCCCTGGCAAAGACTACATATCGATTTCGGCGAATTTCAGGGTAAACATTACCTCGTTACCATGGACGCGCATAGTAAATGGATCGAGGTGCAGAAAATGTCTGGCAGTAACGCCACGACGACGATAGGTAAGCTTAGAGAATTGTTCTCTCGTTTCGGTTTTCCTTAAAAATCGTTAGCGACGGCGGTCCACCTTTTGTATCGGCAGAGATAGCATATTTTTTAAATAGAAATTTCATAACGCATACCCTAACTAGTCCATATAGACCGGCAGGTAACGGAGCTGCTGAAAACGCTGTAAAGTTAGTGAAGCGTGCAATGAAGAAGGCAGTGCACGAGGGGATCGACGTAAATACGGCCATTTCAAAATTCTTATTTCAATATCGGAATTGCGAGCATTCCATTACAGGCGTCACGCCGGCCGTGGCGATGCTCGGCAGACGACTCCGTGGTAGGCTGGACTTGCTGCGGCCGAGTACCGAGCGCGCCAGCGAGGAGACGGCGGGCCGCGCCGCGCGTCCCATCCGGGTACTGAGCGCCACGCCGCGCCTGGTGACCAGGTGCTAGCTCGAGATTACCGCACGCGCGCCGACATGTGGGCACCGGCCGTAGTCACCGCGAGAGAGGCACCGCTCAGTTATCGAGTGCGTTGTGCTGACGGCACCGAGTGGAGAAGGCACATTGACCAGCTACTACCGGTTGAGCAGCCACGTACTTATAAACGGCATTCTGTGTTCACGCCCCAGGAACCAGACCGTGTAAATATTGCAGAGAAGTTTGAGGACGCTATCGGAGATGTTACCGGTGATCTTGATACTAGTGCTACGGAACCTTTCGTTAACCATGAGACTCGAGTAAAGCCTAGCACGCGTCCTCAACGCGCTTGCACATAAATTTAAAAAAAAACAACAAATATTAACGACAATGTTGCTAGCCTCTTTGTTTATTTTAGTTTAGATATAAGTAGGTATTCGGATTTTCGCTAACCATTTGGTTATTACATTTTTTTTGTTGTTTGCCCAAAGAAGCTTTGATTTTTTCGATTGACAAGTTTTTATTTCTCCTGTATATTTTGTACCTTAAACAGTTGTAATATCGTTAAGTACACTATTTTTTGTGGCCCCTCCCACACCTACGTGTGGTGTATGTCCTCCCACACCTATGTGGACTTTATTTATCTGTGGTAATAAAATGAACTGTCAGTTGGTTCCCGGATTTGGTGTCTTATTTGGTGAGCGTCTCAAAATATTAATAAAACACAACTAGTAGCAGACAGGAGTGACGTCATCGTCCGTTTTTGCGCGAAAATTTAACCAGTCTGTTTAAAATCAATATAAAAAAAACACAATTTTGGCAATAAATTAAAGCGTTTTCATTTCTTATTTATGTGGTGGTCTATTGTAGATGCGACTTCTTTAAAATTAAAGCAAAAATGGAAATATTGCTTGTTCCCCATTGGTAGGTAGTACAAATAATACTTAGAGCGAACATTTAAGACTAAGCTAAGCTTAAGTTAATTCCGATTACCTCGTTCGAGTGCCTTTTGTTCAGTTTTTATTTATAATCAGGTGAATTATTTAGTTATTTTATCAAAATGAGTACGTGTTGCAATATTGATATCGTAACATAAGAACTCAAATAATTGCTTTGCATAATCAAGACAAAAACTTGTCAGAAATAGCCAGAGAGACCGGTGTAAACGTAAGTAGTTTTATTTTTACTCTTTTATATAAAAATAATCCATTATTTTATAGTTACTTTCTCTACACAATAATTATTATTAGGTATTATATATTTATGTTTTGGGGAGGGTTTATTGCAAGACCATCAAAGAACTGGTAGACCACAAATTGTTAACATATCACAGCGTCGAACCATGATAAGGGAGTATGAAGAACATGGTTTTTTACTGACGAACCACTATGTTAGTTTATTTGACACTGTCCGTCGTGCTCTTCATAGTGAAGGGCTGCATTGTCGGAAGCATGTTGTGAAACCCTTGCTCACGGAAAACCATAAAAGGGCAAGATTACAGTTTGCTTTGGATCACATAAACTTCGATTGGAGTAATGTCATCTTTACAGATGAAAAAACTTTTAAGTCCAGTGAACACGGACGCTTATGTTTGTGGCGTCGAAATAATATGCGATACACAAGTGGTCACGTAGTGCCCAATATGCAATCAGGTCACATAATAGTGCACATGTGGGGATGGATGAGTGCAGCCGATTCGGGAGAACTAGTCAGAATACCAAGTCGAGCAAATAATGCAAATTATATAGAAGTGCTGGAGCAGACTATGTTGCCTGCCGTTCGAAATGTGTATCCAAGAGAAGAATTACCACAGATAAAATTTGTGCAGGATAATTGTCCTATATAACGTTGGCACAGTGTGTAGGCGTGGTTTTGTCAGCATGATGACAATAAGCGTTATTCCTTGACCTGCTAGATCACCGGATTTAAATCCAATTGAAAATTTATGGGGTGTTATCGTTCAACGGTGGAATAATCAAATGACACGAATACTGTCCCATATTTGTAAACAATGAGCCTCTAAAGGTGGATACAGACACTGCGAGGCATGGCAGCGCACGGGCGTACATTGCATGCTTCGCAATGTGTGGACGCTCATATTCGTAGTGAGGCATGGCTACCCAGGCAAATTTACATCGAAACGTGTGTGTTGTGAGGCGTGCGCGGCGCATGCCTCGCAATGTCTGTATCCACCTTTAGAGGGTCATTGTTTACAAATATGGGACAGTATTCGTGGATCAGATTTATGTAAAAATTTAGTTGATTCAATGCGTTCCCGCATGCAAGCTGTTATTGACCAAAATGGTGGTTACACGAGCTATTAATTAATAATTATACTTAATCAATATTATTTCATCATCATCATCATATCAGCCGAAAGACGTCCACTGCTGGACATAGGCCTCCCCCAAGCGTCGCCACAACGACCGGTCCTGTGCGTCTCGCATCCATCGGCTACCCGCGACCTTCACGTGGTCATCGGTCCACCTTGTGGGAGGCCTTCCAACGTTACATCTTGCGGTACGCGGTCGCCACTCCAGAACTTTTCGGCCCCATCGACCATCTGTTCTGCGAGCAATGTGCCATGCCGACTGCCACTTTAGTTTGGCGATCCTTCGGGCTATGTCGGTAACCTTGGTTCTCTTGCGGATATCATCATTCCTGATTCGATCACGCAAGGAAACTCCAAGCATTACCCTCTCCATTGCCCTTTGAGTGACTTTGAGCCTTCTAATGAGGCCCATTGTAAGCGACCACGTTTCAGTTCCGTATGTCATCACTGGCAACACGCACTGATCATAGACTTTCGTCTTGAGACACGGTGATAAGCGGGACGAAAAGATACCGCGCAACTTCCCGAAGGCTGCCCAGCCGAGTCGGATTCGACGGTTGACCTCTTTCTCGAAGTTGGCCCTGCCTAGCTGGACCGTTTGTCCTAGGTAGACGTACTCGTCTACAACTTCGAGTGTAGAGTTTCCGATCTTGATGGGAGTGGGTGCTACATGGGTATTTACCATGATCTTGGTTTTGTCCATGTTCATTTTGAGACCCACCCTTTCGGAAGCTCTACTGAGGTCATCGAGCATTGTACTGAGGTCCTCCGTAGTCTCAGCCAAGACGACTATATCGTCGGCAAATCGAAGGTGACTGATGTACTCGCCATTGACATTAATGCCTAGCCTTCTCCAGTCCAAAACCTTGAAGACATCCTCCATTGCGGCTGTAAACAGTTTCGGAGAAATGACGTCTCCCTGCCTCACACCCCGCTGCAGGAGGATAGGTTTTGAGGTCTGATCCTGAAGTCGGACTGACATGGTGGCGTTTTTGTACAACGATTTCAGCACCTCGATATACCGATAGTCGATCTGGCACTGTTGGAGATGCTGCAGCACAGCCCAAGTCTCGATCGAATCAAAGGCTTTCTTGTAGTCCACAAACGCTAAGCAGAGGGGCAGATTATACTCTTCGGTCTTCTGTATAACCTGCCGGAGCGTATGTATGTGGTCTACGGTGCTGAAGCCTTTTTGGAATCCGGCTTGTTCGGGAGGCTGGAAGTCGTCAAACCTGCGTGCGAGACGGTTCGTGATGGCTCTGGAAAACAGCTTGTAGACATGGCTCAGAAGTGAGATGGGTCTATAGTTCTTAACCAGGGCATTGTCGCCCTTCTTAAAGAAGAGTACCACCACACCTCTGCTCCATGCCTGTGGCGTTTTCCCTTCAAGTATGACGGAATTGAACAGTTCCTGAAGGGCCTTAAGGACCGGTCTTCCACCCGCCTTCAGGAGTTCGGCCGTAATTCCGTCCTCACCTGACGCCCTGTTGTTTTTTTAGCTGCTTCAGAGCCATCCTAATCTCATACAGGCTGACGTCCGGGATGTCCTCGGTATAGTGCCGGGTCAATCTAGCTCTTGGGTCGTTAGCTAGATTCATATCGGGTTTAGTCATTGACGTGTATAACTGTCCGTAGAACGTCTCGATCTCTCTCAGAAGCTTCGATTTGGCGGATATGGTTTTGCCATCAGCGGTCTTCAGTTTCGTGAGCTGGCTTTGCCCAATAGACAGATCTCTAGCAAAGACCTTGGAGCCCTTATTCCGCTCTATCGCGTCTTTAATCTTTGCAGTATTAAAGCGGCGGAGGTCTCTTTTCAAGGACTTGGAGATCCGTCTATTGAGCTGTCGGTATCTGCACGCATCTTCTGAAGACTGCAGAATCACATCCCGCTTCTCCTTCATGAGCTTCAAAGTAGGATCAGAGACCTTCTTGTTCCTATCTGTACGGCGAGTCTTGAAAAAGTTAGACCCGACCGTATGGACAGTTTCCACGAACCCATCGTTACATTCGTCCACGGAGCTCCCTAGGCACTCGAAACGGTTCTGAAGTTCGAGCTGAAAGCTCTCGGAGTTTTGAATCTGGATCTGTGCTGGACGGAGCGTAGACCTCATCAGTCGGGAACTTTCAAGCTTGATATTTAGATTCAATGTGCCTCTTACCATGCGGTGATCACTTCCGGTTTTCACCGCGTTAATCACAGAGACATCATTGAATATTTGCTTCTTCGTCGACATGATGAAGTCAATCTCATTTTTAGTTATACCGTCTGGGCTCTGCCAGGTCCACTTCCTGTGCTCACGCTTTCTAAAGAAGGAGTTCACCATATAGAGGCCCTCCTTCTCCATAAAACTAGCCAGTAAGTGTCCCCGGTGGTTCCGACGTCCAAATCCAAATTGCCCCACTCGCAGCTCGTCACCGTCTCGTTTGCCCAGTTTCGCGTTGAAGTCCCCCATGACCACGGTAAAGTGAGTTTTATGACCATGTATGGCTCTGGATATATCCTCATACATGGTCTCTATGTCGTCGTCGGGGTGCGTCGAGGTTGGTGCGTAAACCTGTACGACCTTCAACGAATATCTTGACGATATTCTAAGTATCAGGTACGCCACCCTGGTCGATACACTCTCGATGCTCACCACATTGGACACAAGGGACCTGTGAACGATGAACCCGACACCACCCTGGGACTTCTGGTCACCCTCCCGGAAAGAGAGCAGATTGCCGGATTTGAGAATTATCGTGTCCTCCCCCTCTCTTCGGACTTCAGACAATCCTACAATACTCCATCGCAACCTACTTAATTCCTCCTCAAGTTCGGTGATCTTCTCGTCGGTCCGGAGTGTTCTCGTGTTCAGTGTTGCCAGGTCCAGTCGTCGGTGTTTGTTTTGGTAGCCGGGTCCACTCCGGGGATTCTTCGCAACCCTTGCCTCGCCGTTACCTTGACCGCTACCGGAGTCAAGGGTAGACGGGCTGCCGGGCACTAGGGGCCAATTTTTGGTTGTGCTTGTCATTGGAGGGGGGGGGGGTTACAGAGATCGCTGCTGCCCATTCTCTGGCAAGTCCCTTAGTCGCCTCTTACGACACCCACGGGATGTGATGGGATGGTATTATTCTTTTACGGCACCGGCCGATACCATACGGCACCGGCCGATACCATACGGCGATTTCACTTAGTTCTTATTAGCTATTTGTTGCATGGAGACTTCCGAAAAATTCTCCCGCTTATGAAATTTGGCATGTGATGAAATTAGGTAATAAAGATTAAGATGAACAATAATCCAACGAATTTTGTTACGAGAAGTTAGGTATTTTTACCTAAATATGAAAATTGCTTATAAATCTCTGGGAAAAAATCCTCAGACTGAAATACTTTCTGTATACGTACGAATGTATTAGTCAGAATAATTATGTAAAGGTATCCAAAATTTTTTCGACATCGAAGATACCTCAAATTTAACTTTTAACATTTTGCCTTATTATAACTACCGCTGATAAATTGCTCTGCTAATTTTTATTGTTTAATATGTTTTTATATTCTTAAATACAAAGCTTTGTTAAGTTATCCAAAAGATTTTCCTTTTTAATTTTTTTTTTGCTTAATTACGTTATGTGAAAAATACCTCCGTCTATTTTCATACCTTTATTAGTCATATGATTTTATATTAAAACAGATTTATCAATAATCAAACAAATTTTCGAACGTTCATTGTATTTTTTAGGATAGTTTGCTTATTTATGCTAGAGCGTAAGTGTTGACCTTCACTTGGCCGCTCGGAGCTGCTTTGCCACGCAATACTTTTGGAGGCAAGTTTGATGAATACCGTTATTACAATGTTTTTATTTATTCTAATATACAAAACGTATGTACAGTCAATAGCACATCAAGTTACCATAAACTGTCAAAATGTCTCATTCGATTTTAAACTTACCCATTAACATGTTAATTAAGGTTTAAAATCATTTGGAGTAATTTGACAGTACTGTAAAACCTGATGTGGTGTAGACTTTACAACGGCGTTTAGAAATTCGCTTTATATTTGTAAAGAATATTTACTTAATGGATTTAAAATAAACGTTTGAGACCTTCCTAACGACTTTGTAAACTATGCGAACAAACTGGTCAAAAAGTATGCATATTCAGAATGGTACCTGTTGACAAAACTTTTTTAATCTTACTCGGAGATTTCGAGTTCTTGTTAGGAGGAACACGGATGGGTTTTATTTAGTCAGTAACTAAACTGGTCTGACACTTCCTTCTGCTTCACCCGGGATGGAAGGAGTCATTTGATGATTTCCCATCCTTAAGAAAAAAGCTCTTTCTGAATAAAACAATAGGAAGGTTAGGTTAGGTAACAATCACTTTAATCAAGATCAGACAATATTTGGTTAAATTTATAACAAAGGCAAGCTGTGTACATAAATAATAATCAACTAGGAATAATTACATATTTTTAATTGGTTTACATATTTGAATATAACAACACGTATCCAGTCATTCACGAAAATAAAAACCTTCAGCACAAAATGGAACACCTCCCTTCCGAAAAATAGCTTGCTGCTGCCGCCAGAACGAAAGGCGCAACTTATAATTATTTGGGGAGGGGGGGGGGATATTTGTTGGGTGACACCATATTAACCGCCCTGGGTGTCACCCATGCTAGCTACGCCACTGTTTAGACGGATCATAGATTTCTTGAAAACTACAATCATTCAAAGATTTTGGTTTAATTATGCATCCATTTTAATTTGACATTGATAGCAAAAGATTTAAATCGCTAGATCTGCCATCACATACATTTTACACTCGCACAATAATTTACACTAAGGATTTTGATAATTGCTTGAATGTGGGATTTTCACGCTCATTTGTAAGGTAAAACTGGAAGGTGCTCTCTGACAGCGCTTAAGGTTTGCCGTAAAAATGAATGCGACGATCGCATATTCGCGCAATAATCGGTTTCTATTACGTCGACACTTTAATCGTCTTCGTAACGAGTTCGGATTGGCAATCCAAAGGAAGTTCGGTCAAACTGTTTGCCTTTATGTTATAGAGGCAATCTGTTTGGTTGCAAGCGTCAAGTTGGTGTCGAACTTGGTCGACTTTGGGTGCAAACTGAGTCGTCAGATGACTGGGCCTTAGACGACTTCGGCTTCCCGCCCAAGTGTTGTGTCCGAAGAGTTTATGAGATCATGAGAAAAGTATATTTACTTACAGTGAGCTCACACAACCAAACGCGCTAGGGCGCATCTAGTAATTTAAATCTTGAATGACCACCGACTTATATCGCTAGATATGACCGGCATGATAAGATTGAGCTCACAACTCTTTCATATCGTATTTCCATTCCTGTTACATCTTTGTTTACAAGTAAGGTTTACATCTATATATTTGTCGGCTTTATTAAACGCACTTCATAATGAAAATGTGACAATATTGTCGTTTTCTGACATATTTGTCGCATTGTCAGTTATATTAAACAGGGCCCAGTGGTTTCGGCTTGTGCGTTGTCTGTCAGTCACTCAGTAACGGAAGCATTTTATATATATTGATTGTAAACAGCTTCCATTATTGCTCGAAGTACCAGGTTGTGCTTTTTTGTGACATTGTTGAGCTCTTAAAAATGAAAGTCTAGACTTAGTTATTTTGGGATGACATTTAATTATATGTGTATCTTATAATCTTCTAATATATAAAAATCTCGTCTCACGGTGTTTGTTACCGAACTCCTCCGACTCGACCGATTTTCGTGAAATTTTGTTATATATTCGGTAAGTATTAGAATAGGTAGTAGGCTATATAAGTATCATCACGCTATTTGCTTTAGAGGGCGAGTAATATTCAAAAATGTCTGTTTTGAACTACAATTGGCACATGGTTCCAAATGTACAATGGGCGGTCTTATCGCACAAGGCAATTTTTACAGACAACCTTTGGATGGACTAGACAAAAGGAGATAGTTTGGGCTGTCAGTGTACAAGCGTTCTAACTAATTCTAATTATACATAATAATATAAAATACATTAATACAATATCAATTAATATACTAATTAATATCAAATATATAATTGAGGAAGGAGCGGAAAAATTAGAGTGAATGGTAATGCTCCTTCACGATTTTTTAAACGCTGGTAGCGTTTGAGCATGCCTCACTTCTATGGGTAATCTAGTTGCTTGTATAGTGAAAGATTTGTCAAAGAAGGAAATGAAATGCATACGAATACTTAACTTTAGATTTTCCGATGATCTCAAGGACCTAGAATGTGTGTCACAGACGAACTGAAAGCGTTCTTTAAGATAAAAAGGAGTAGAAGGATTGAAGAGCACATTATAAAGTAGAGAAAGTTGGACAGTTTTTAATTTTGTATTTATTTTATCTTTTGAACTTTATTAATTTTGTCAAAAAAATAATAAAATGGGTTTTTACGTCCTTAAAATAACATTAAAAAGAGTATTTTGTATTCACAAAATAAGTAATTTATTAAAAGAATTGAAAAATCAAAATATATCAACAAACCTTATAAAAATAAACAAAAATTTAGGTAGAGACAGTCAGCAAAGCTATTGGGTATGCAGACAGCTAACTTGCAACTACTTTGTGTTCAACAATGTTGTGAATGTGCTCAGTAGACAATTATTGTATAAAGTACTCGTAAGTAAGTCAAAAACTTAAAAAAAAAATGTTTTTCAATTACATAAAGCATTAAAAAAAATATTATGCACACATTAAAAATAAAATTTGGCAGTGCCATAAAAAATATAATATTTTTGCCTATAAACGGAATAGCTTTGTTGACTGTACACATAAAAAGTTAAATCTTTTCTCAACTTTAAGCATGTAAAAGTTATTGTAAGTTTATTAATGTCAAAAATTATCTAGCTGATGTTTCAGCTAGATAATTTTATGATGCCTTTACGTTCGATATAACAAAAACAAATAAACAAGACAAAATTTAACAACAATAGCAAAACAAACAAAATTATCAAAGATTTTTTTCATTGTTTTTTATTGAGATGGGTTTGCTCTTGACTCTAGTCTAGGTCAGAGGTGATGATGGAGTGAGCTTCCCTAGTAGAATCCTGTGCACTCTAACTTTGAAGAGATTAGGGTTGATTGCATTCGGAAACACAGACTCAGGTAGAGAGCAGGGGAACTGCCAGGTTTGCGGGTTTGTTCGAAAAAGTCACCCATCCATGGCAATCTGTGCAGGACCGGATTTGTGCTTTGTAAAGGGTATAAAGCTGTCCAGGCGTGAAGTATCTCTTCATTCTATTAAGGACTAGTGGACGTCATGCGGTTTCACCCGCGTAGTTCCCGTTCCCGTGGGAGTACGGGGATAAAATATAGCCTATGTTACTCCCTGATAATGTAGCTATCTATTGCTGAAAGATTTTTTTCAAATCGGTCCAGTAGTTTCGGAGCCTATTCATTTCAAACAAACAAACAAACAAATCTTTCCTCTTTAAATATTAGTGCAGATGACAGGTATATCTAATAAAACATGGTGAAAGTTGAACAAATAAAGGTTTACAATCATTCATTGATTATTTATCAATGAAAATTTCGAGATATACAGCAAGTAAAACCACTAATTTAAAAATTCCAAATAATTTATCTTAAGGCGTGAGATCCGTTCTTGACGTTTCGACATTTTAGCGAATAATATTTAGAAATGTTGTTTTAAAACAATGACGATGACAGACGAATGTTTATGAAATGAGCTACTGCTGAATTTATTTTAACATATTGACATTTTCTTTGTATTCTCTATAAACAGATCCGTGCTCTACAGGTCCCATAAGGCCTTTCTTTCTGGAGACCTGCCGCAGTGTCCACCGCCGATGTGCTGGCCTCCAAACTCAACATTGACGTTATTTAAGGTGTATAGTAGGCTCAATAACCTTGAGCATCTGGGCCACACATTCATATCTGCGCCGCACACACAAGCATTTCCGTAGTGCACGCGCTACCTCAAAACTATTATCAAGGATTATGCGAGGACGCAGACATGCGCGCCAAGCCGGCTTTTTTGCCTACGACTACACAAGAGTATGGCGATTGCTCGGCTAATTTTTAGTTTAGATAGATACATACGTTACGCATATTTTTATTCACTGGTCTCATTTTTTATACGAATGTGGTTAAATAGAAGTAAAACAATATAGGTCAAATAAAACAATTTTGTGAACCAGTTTCGACTTTTCTGCTTACGATCTATATAAAGATACTCGAAACTCGAGGTCAAACTATTACCAGTACACTGGTAACAGTTTGACCTTGACTTTCGAGTATGCAGTGTACCTACTACTTTTTGTTTCTGCCTATACTACTTTATAGTCTCGTAGCATTAAGTCCTACTATGTACCACTATTGTTCATGAAGTTTAAGTGAATAAATAAACATATATTGATTTTTTATATTTCTTTAATATTAGTCAGTTTGTTGGTAATAAAAGAAATTAAGAATTAACGTCGGCTACGTTTGAAAAAAAAGAGCAGACAAAAATAAAACCCGAGCGACGCCGATAGTATTTTGATAAAAGTTGCTGTATGAAACTGTAAAATGCGCCCACGCGCTCAATCAAGCTGGCTCCTCTGCAAAGAGCTAGTCTATGAACGCACACTAATACAAAAGTTCGTAAATATTTGCACTAACAATTCATATACGCGTAGTCGGTCGATAGCGCGAGCGGAGCAACGAGCGACACAGCCTCCCCGTCTCAGTGCTAACGCACGACTGCCGCCTTCGTTCAAACAGAGCTTTTTATATTATGGGAGACTCAATATTGAACATTTTCTTTGCAAAATATTGATTGATTTACATGAGCAATGTTCACTTTATAGTACACTTTACCAGCAAAATTTCCATGTAAAAATATTTTTAAACTTCGAAGCCGTTTGGAAGAAAAATATCGTGTTATTAAATATTTTTTTACAGCAAAACTATATGTCATACGAAAACAACAATTGTTCATTTTGTTGTTTATGAATCCAACATATACATATATTTTTTTCCAATCTTTTGACCCAGCCGTTAATGGGGAATATCCTTTAAAAAGTAGCCTTTTGACGGCTCTGAAGCAGAGGTAGGGCCTTAAGGGTGCTCTCTCGAGAAATGCTTAAAAACAGCGTGCAGATGAAGCAACTTTTCGTCTGCATTTACTAAGAAATGACATCTGAAAAACATAGGTAGTAATCTACATGAATGATACGTAATTTGATTAAGCCAGAATTTATGTATCGGTATCACATAATAAGAAAAAAATCACCAAATCACCTCCAAATCTTTGAGATGAGACCATTTTACTCCTCCATTTTTTAACAAAAGTCTAAAAAAAGTATCTACTGCATTGCAATACAAACGAAAATAATTTGGTTTCGTTACTTTTTTAAAATATGTGTTATTTTTTTATAATAAATTAAAAATGCGTGTAGTGGAGTGGCGCGTAGAGGAGTAGTTAGCTTCGTTTATATGCACAAGGTTATTGGCATGTATACAAGCCTTAATAAGACTAGATCAAGAGGAATAAGCCATGTCTCTTACAGAGCTATTAAATCTGCCTTGTTGCATAAATAAAGCACTCCTTCTATAGAGCGTTTCAAAGATTTTCAATTAAACGAAGTTAATCTTGATCTCAATTATCTATTCATTACTGTTTGTTAAATCATTATAGCGAGATGTCTAGCGCGTTCAATTTAATAATTTCCAATGTATTGCTGTCCCGTTTCTGTAATGCATGGGAGATGTTTGCTCAGAACCGAACTGGAGGCATTCATGAAGTAGGTAATTCGCAAAAGAAGTCCCATAACTGGTGCGTAGAACGCGGGTCAGTGGCAATGGCATCCTGAAAATAGCGGTGGTGAGTCCTTACACCCTTATTCAGAGGCACTAAATGGAGAGAATGGTCAGGTAGCTTATTCGTTGCTTTATGGTTCTTTGCACATCCTGCTTCAGACAACTACTTCATTGTTTATTTTATCCTAGTTTGTGTATTACTAACACCAAATATGAGGTAATTTCAATAGCAAAATTAATTTATTATTCGAAATTGCCCGAACGAAATTTGCTAATGATAATATGACAAACAGAAAAGTCTGGAACAAAAACTAGTAAGTACATGGAATCTTGCATGCAGTGGTAATATAGTTTAATTGGTTGGAGTAGTGCGAAGTGTCAAGTAGTCCACTCAATAGCTATTTCGTCGTGAACTAAAGTGGTCAGCCGCAGAACCAACTTAACGAGCTTTCCAAGGCACGGGGGTGTTAAAACTCTGGGCGGCCATTGAGAAAATTCATTGAAGAAAAGCCCAATAATACTGTGCCCGTCCTGAGAATCAAACCTGGAACTTCACGCTGAGCAGTCTCTCACTACCGCAGGATTTATGAGATACAATAATTGATTTAATACGTTTTGGCTAACACTTAAAACTAATTCCGTCGAAAGTTGTTCTGGAGGCAACATCTGTATAGACGTCAGTGCTGTGCTAAGTGTCAAGCAGTTCACAAATCTTCACAGAAAAAAAGTGCATCAATCAAGACTTCGCCAGTGACATTGAAAATGAGAGGAAATTTTGTATTAGTTTTAAATAACGTTCACTTTGCGGCGACAATACTTGCATTGATGTACGGAGTGACATCATGGTGTGTCATTAAGATGCTTCGCAATTACAGGAATTACGTGTGCCTCAACTTGATATTGGCACAGTTTTTAGACATATTTTTTTGTTTAATTTTGACTATTTAGATAGAAATTATGCCATTGATCATAAGATTTATAATTCTTTATGGTTTTATATAACATCAGTGAGAGGCCATTGGTTAGTAGTTTAAGTCATTTGTTTAACGTTGACTTTGTTAAAGTATTAAGTGGGCACATCCAGAGAAGATATTTAATAAGTGGCTTGTTTGTTTGGGTAGCACCTTTAGTAACAATTGCCATTGTATCAACTCTCTATGTATTTTCTTAAAAAAAAAAAGTATAGCTGATGATCTGTTGTTACCGTTCGTACTAAACAATTTGCTTTTTATTATAATTAGCTAGCACTTCGCCCGCGACTTCATTCGCGCGAGTTTAGGTACTCTACGAACTTCATCTCCTTGTTCTCCCTCTATAAAGGCTAACGCGTGAATTACTAATTAATAGACTAAACAGGCTGTTCGCTCAATCCGCGACATTTTTCTTACTTAGAGTATTTCATATACCTGTCGTAACTTTTAAACGAAAGGTCCGATTTGCATAATTTAATGTGTAATTTACGTATACATAACCAACCTAATTTACCAAACCATTTAAATGGATAAGGATTAATATAATGATACCAAAATCACCACTATTCCATTCCAACCGGGTTTTGATCGAATCATTTGAACAAAAAGCGGTTATTGTGACTTAACCATAATAGTTAGATATATACGCTCCTGGACTTATTTGTGGACATTGATGTTCTCTATAAAACTGTAGTACATCACTTTGCTCTATTGTCAATAGTTTCCGCAGCGTACGCGATATAAGGATCTTTTTTGGTACTTTTTAGGTGTGAACCTTGCGTTACATTATCGAAGTTTTTATACGGATCCCTAACTTTTTTGAAAATAGTCTATAGCCTATGTTCATCAGGAATAATGTATTATTCCTGATGAACATAGGCTATAGAGTATTATATATATATATATATAGCTATAGAGTGCTATATATTATTATAGAATTCTAATGGTGAAAGAATTTTTCAAACCGGTCCAGTAGTTTCGGAGCCTATTCAATTCAAACAAGCAAATCTTTCATTTTTATAATATTAGTGTAGAAGATTGTGTGTTTACTCTGTCGCGGTTCTGCTTTTATGTTGTACCATCCTATTCTATTGTCTATTTTTGTAGTTGTGGTAAAAAGTAATCGAAAGCTTTGGCATACTTTTTATATGAATAAATTAAGGCTTGTATACATGCCAATGACCTTGTGCATACAAACGGAGCTAACTACTCCTCTACGCGCCACTCTGTTACCCGCATTTTTAATTTATTATAAAAAATAACACATTTTTAAAAAAGTAAAAGAACCAAATTATTTTCATTTGTATTACAAAGCGGTAGATGTTTTTTTTTAAGAGTTTAGATAAAAAATGAAGGAGTAAAATGGTTTCATCTCAACGATTTGGAGGTGATTTCGTGTTTTTTTTTCTTATTATGTGACACCAATACATAAATTTTGGCTAAACCAAGTTACGTATCTTATCATGTAGATTATTCCCTAATTTATTCAGATGTTGGCATGTCAGGTCAGGCTGTGTCAAGACGTGAGGATCACGGTGTCAATATGTAGAGAACAGTTATTCAAGAGCCTGCTGATACCCGACCGAAAATTATTGATGTATAGGTAGGAAAAAAAAACATAAAAACCCTTTGGTATTAAGTTAACTAATAACTATTTTATACTAATATATAAAGCTGAAGAGTTTGTTTGCTTGAACGCGTTAATCTCATGAACTGCTGGTCCGATTTAAAAAAATCTTTTAGTGTTAGATAGCCCATTTATCAAGAAAGGCTAAGACAAATAGGAGCGGAGCAGTAATGTAAATTGTGACGCAGACGAAGTTGCGCGGGTCAGCTAGTATATTGATATTTGTGGCAATCATTGTATGTAAGTTAGATTTATGTCCCTATACGGCTGTAGTATTAACATCACATTGGCGCATTATATCTGGTAATGTATTATTTAGAAAATTAAATATATATGTATATATTTTTTTTTTAATTAGTTTGTAAACACTATAGTTATATTTTTATGTAATCAATATGACGGCGCTACGTCATCGTACATTCCCAGCTCCACCACAACTCGACTTTTTGTGCTCGGACGTAAAACGAGACCGTGCGGAGCGGTCGGGGCATTCTATTCTAGACTTCGGTCCTATGCACATGTCGTGTACAACAGTACGATGACGTAGCGACGTCAAATATATATTTTTACAGTGATTGGCATTCGCTCAGTTTATGTTTACCCACATATTTGTAAGTTATGTTCCGCCCACGTAAGATACGGTTATCATTTTATTTTTACCGAATCCTAATCTTTTTCTAAAACCTATTTTACTTCGTGGCAGACTGGATAGGCCTGTGCAGAAAAGCCGGCGATGCGCCATCGGTACGTGGTGCTCATCCTACCCATACGCTCAAAACGTTTAGGGAATACTCCCACTGGCGTACAGCTAAGTAGTGGAACACCCTGCCGGAATCGTCGAAGGTCGAGGGCCTTATAAAGACTACTTACCTACATAAGTTGTGCAATATGTTTCTGTAAGAAGGTACATTTCAGACGTACAATGAAATTGATTTTATTTATAAGTATGTGTCATGCATAAAATACTTACGTATACTTAATATTCCACAGTTTACAGCTCAAGCTATTAGGAATGCGTAATGTGCAGGACAGCCGCATACTAGTCTTAGGTTTATAGTTATTTTTAAGTAATTAAAATATCGTTAGTTGGCAACATATAGAAAGTAGCCAGATGTAAGGGACAATTCGACACTTTAAAAACGTTTGGGTCACATTGCCATTCTTTGAGTTATTACCGACCCCTATAGTTAAAGATCCCTTGTTTTGTGAAAGTTTTATGTCTGCCCAAGAACAAAATGGTGTATTTGTCTCTAACATTTATTAAAGTCCCTTGTTTGCATTATTTTGTAAAAGTTTTATGTCCGTACCTATTAACAAATGATGTATTTGTCTCTTTGTACTCCGCGCCGAAAATAATTTCTAATTTAAAAAATAAACAACCGTAAAGAGTACCGCTCTCTCCCACTAACCGGGGTGAAACTGACGCCAAAGACCCTTATAAAAGAGGCCCGCGGGCCAAAACAAATCAGTCAGGCATGTGCCCACCTGACGCGAGACGTTTGCCCCGCAACCCGGTAGCGGACGTCGACGACCCCATCGCACCGGACTGGACTGGCGAGGGGCATCACCCTCGGTAGGGAGCGCCTTAAAGTCGACGCCTACGTCGTTGGTCGTCTCTCGCCGGGCCTCCTCCGGGCAACTGGAGGTCTCACCTGGCGGGGACTGACCGCCATAGGGTCGTGAAGATACGGCACTGTGAGACAGTGCCGTGGCGCCCCCTGCCGACACAATGACAGAGACACAGTAGGCACGCAGTGACAGCTAGTCGCGCTGCCATAAACCCGCACCTATATTGGCAACCTGATGACGTGCCCGTATTTACGGGCACGAAACATGATCCCGCGGGATAAAAGGCACAACCTATGCCCGCCCGCCGCGCCCCATTGCGGGGGCGCCGCGATTACTCCACTTCAACAAATCAGTTCCTCTTCATAGACAGTTCTTTCAGTGCCTTCATAGAGTCCTTTCTATTTGCTACGAGACAGAGAGCTTGGCTCAGCAGGGCCGTACTCGCTACCATCTACAGTTGAAAAAGTATTTTCATTTAAGTACTTCCAACGTGGTAGCACCTTCTTCACAGTGACAGTGTCTTGTGTGGCGACCCATCGTGCAAACGTACAAACAAACATACTAATACTACTCTAATACAAAGTACATACTAATATTACTCTATGTCACACATTTTGTAACCCACTGAGAAAATAAGTAAGGACTGCGGTAAACAATTTTGATTTGATTTGATTTGATTTGAGATTTTAGTTCATTAGCAGTGTCAATTTGACATAATTAACTATTTTTGAAAGGCTAGTGAAATAACTAAAAGTAAAGTTTTATGCAGGGCTAACTACATGTCAAAAGGATTGCACCGTCCATAGGGCGAACGGAGCGTCCGCTCCGGGCGCTAAGAGTCAGGGCCGTCTTTGGCAATGCTTGACGTAAGAAAGACGGTGTGGCTTAAACGATTACATACTTATTTAAATTTTGTTTTGAATATAAAATATTTTAAGACAGAACAACTGTAGGTACCTAAAAGACATTCTCCTTTTGATATTTTAATTAATTTTTCAACACATTCCAAAACTGTCTCCTACCACACTTCTTTTGGGTACGAAATGAAGTGTATTTCGCACTAGTGCGTAAAACTTACTGGTCTGCCCTGTATTTATCATACCAGTGTGGTCGTCCGACAGTCTCCAGTGGACGCCCGTCAACTCCCACGAAAATCGACGTCGAACAAAAAAATATCAATTTTTCACTATAACTTTGTTTCACAGTTACTTATTACTTAATATTCTTTACAACATACTTGCTCAAAAATGCCTGTATAGCCTGTATACATTGTTCGAAAGTTAAAAATTACGCACTGTACAACAGAGCGTGCGGTATAGTAGGTACTTACGTGCGCATCCTTACGGTATTTTTTTTAGAAGTTTCACAATACGAGGTTAAAAAAAGTGCAGAAGCTGTATAGGAGGTGAAATAAAGCTCAGTATACTTTACAATGCTTCCTTATATTTTTCAATAATAGGTACTCAATTAATAACAAAATTATATGAAACGATTTAATCTTTTACGAGCTCGCGGTTTTGGTATGGCTATTTTTAGGGTTTCGAAAAAAAAAAAACGGAACCCTAATAGGATCACTCGGGTGGCTGTCTGCCTGTCTGTCTGACCGTCTGTCTGTCTGTCTGTCTGTCTGTCTGTACGTCTGTCACAGCCAGTTTTCTCCGGATCCACTGGACCGATTCTGTTGAAGTTTGGTATACATATGGACGTAAATTATTAAATTTTTAGTACGAGTGTCACTTTTGGGGGTCAAACTAGAAAATTTCAAAAAAAAAGTTTTTTGAATAATATCGTGTGACATATCAAATGAAAGGGCTTACTATGAGGGTCTTAATTATATTTTTTTCATAATTTTAAAATAAATGGTTTTGAAGTTAGTAGTGGAAAACGACGACGACGACGTGTCGCCAAAGAACGAGTGGGTGGCCTTAACGCCGTTTAATTTTGTTTTGGAGTTCTACCGCTCAAATTACAGCGCCCAAAAGAACACCTTATATAGTCATCACCACATTGATCACATTTTGATCAGGCGGTCCGTTCTTACATAATAAACATTAAAAAATTCCACGCGAACCAAGTCGCGGGAAATATTTTATAATGCGCTGTTATATTATATTATAAATAATTTTAATGCGCTGCATGAGTTAAAAAGCTTGAATAAAATAAAGAAGGCTGCCTGATTCGGCTTGGGTATTTGAGACACGGATTAGTTTGATTATATTAAAGAGAATTGACTCACATGAAGTTGGTATAAAATAGTGCAAAGAACACACGTTATATTTTAAGTTTCTACTCTTAATTGAAAATGTGCGTTATCATTGTAATCGAATAAAATAAATACTGCCTTAAAATCACTTTATTGTTTATTTATACTAGAAAATTTGTATTTTATTTCCATTTAGATTCGTATCAGTAAATGTTACGATTACATACTTATAAAAAGCCGTAAAATATAGCTATCTTTTAGACGCAGTAGCGTAGCGTGAGGGGAGGGCGGAGGGGGCGAGCCGCTGTTTGTTGACTGGTTTTCGTCACTGTCGGGTGACACCCGTTTAAGGGTGTCTGCGTCGACCGTTCGTTGACGTTTTTTGTCACTGTCGGGTGTCATTCCTAAACGTTTGATATACTAAAACCTGTCGGGAGTGGGATACAAAACTGTTGAGCTCGCTACGCTCGCTCCTTCATTCTGCACTCTCAAACTTCATGAGTTTTTCTGTACAAATCAACAAAAAACTTCTATTTAAGTATGACTGATCAAAACACAAAAAACCCTTACGAGATGAGGTGCAAATATTTCTTTAGTTCTTGAGGCTTTCTGCATTTACGGGTGACACTCGACCTTCGTTCGACTGTTTGATATTATGGTCGGGTGTCATCCCTAAACGGGTAACGTAATGAAACCCTTACCGAGGTGGGGTGTAAAAATTTTGAGCTCACTACGCTCGCTCTTACATTGTGCACTCCCTTTAATTTCCAGTTTCTCTGTATAACTCAACAAAATGACTATGTTTATGTATGACTGATCAAAAGAAAATAAAAGCCTTCCCGGGTGCATGAATTTTTGAATTCGCTTCGCTCGCACTTGTGTTGCCCGCTCTTGTCCATGAAGTAACTTCCATTTAAGTACCTATGAATGATCAAAAGAAAATTAAACCTATCAGAGGTGGGACTACCCTCTCTCAATCTATTCGAGGTGGTATGCAAAAATTTTCGAGCTCTCTTCGGTCGCTCTTGCGTTCTGCCCTACCTTAGTTCTCGAGCTTACTTGCGTCAGTCAACAAAGTTGAGTTTAGATAACGACGAAAAGAAAACCAAAATAATCCAAATCGAGGTGCAGAAGTTTTCGAGATTTTGTTTATAAGTGTGATGTAAGAAAATTCACGAAAATAAAAACCCGCAGCACAAACTGGAACCCCTCCCCCCCCCCCCCCCGAAAAATGGCTTGTTACTGCCGCCATAACGAAAGGCGCAACTTATAATTATTTGGGGGGGGGGGTTGTATTTGTGGGGTGACACCACATTAACCGCTCCGGGTGTCACCCCATGCTAGCTACGCCACTGACTGGATGAGAACAGCCCAAGATAGGAAAAAGTAGAGTGAGATGGAGGAGGCTTATACTCGTCGAGAGGTCCTTAGTGAAAATTTAGTAAAAAAAAAAAACTTTTTGTTAACTAAGGAATTAAAGAGCTTTAAATAAATAACATTAAAAATGTTGAATATAACTTCCTACAATAATTTTAATTGACTAATACAGTTAGACAGGCTGCAGTAGGTAATATTTTTAAAACGACTTGGTATAATAACATTATTAAACAGCAAACGTTCGTTGCACAGATAGGTAAGTCTCCGTTTCGTACTTCGAGAGAGACAAACAAGACGCCCGCGTCGCCGCACCGCTGCGCGAGCGCCCCGCACCCCTCTTCACTCCCGCGATCGATCGTTGTTAAGGCGCCGGCGATAGATGAATTGGCCATACAAACGTAATACCAAAATCATTTGCAGTTTGAACATATTTCCACCATTTTATGCTGATATTCGGATTTAGACAGTATTTATCTAGGTTCCTCTGTCTTTTTTTAAAAAAAAGCGTCCTTAAATGGAGTTAAAACGAATTTTACGGCGTAAAAGGCATGTTTTAATTTAGTTTTTTTTCTGTATTATAAACAACAATATTTCCAACATTGTTTCCGCAGAAACATAGCTTATATTATCTACGTAGCTGGCATGGCAACGTTCATCATACGAGACGGGAGCGGCCTCGTCGTGTTCTTTTTTATATTAGTTACTAATATTTAGGGCCACACTCGTCAAACGTGGTTTGTGTGTATACCTGCGATATCGCAGTAAAACCCAAAGGTTGTCTGGAAGAAAGTGGCCGCCTTTCTGTGACGGACGGGAAGCGTGGAAGCCGTGACGCGGGCAAGCCACCTCCGCCGGCCGTGGTTATGATTATTAGTGTTCTTTCTTTCATGGCAATTTCGGGCAATTTAGTCTACTTAATACTTTGTGGGATTTAGGTACAACTTCATAAGACATATCCCATTCTTGGTTTTACATTCCGTAGACCATTTTACAAGTTGCCTTTGAACAAAATTATATCTAGGTACTTCCATTGTTATATTATACATCCTGTATATGTATAATATAATGTAATGGAAATACACTGATTCATTCACAGCAAATTTAACTTTGTAATCCTATATATTTACATGGGATTACAAAGTTATTTATGTAGATGGTGTATCTAGAAAACTGGACCAAAATTGCAAAATCTTTAGTTTTTTTACTTCGTTTATACACTAAACACTAATTGTATTCTAAATTTGAAGCTTCTACGTCTGCTAGAAGTGCCTTTGAGTTTTGATGATCGGTCAGTCAGTGAGTGAGTCAGTGAGTGACAAAATTAAGAAACTTTGACTAGTTATAATTCTTAAACTACTGGTTCAAATTGAATAAAATTGGAAATATACCATGTACAAGTACAAGGCCTGCTTGGTTACTGAAAATTCAGGCTTTTAGTTTTATCCACAACGAAGTTATAGGGGGTCGAAAATGGCCTGAACTACTTCGAGAAAAGGATTGTATGGCTGTGCCGCTTTTTTGCTCGACTTGGTGGAGGCACTGCCGTGCCCCCTGATTCTGCTTTCGCGGCACGGTCACAAAGTTAGCGCAAGAAGGTGAAGCGACGATACAGTAGCACACAGAACGCGATCCTTTCCATCAGCTGAGCACTATGCGACACGGTGTGTAGTAGGCGGGGCCAACGCACCGGTAGGGTCCGTCACCGCGTCTATGACTCAGTGACACGGAGCGACACAGATCAATACAGATCCCGGTCCTTTCCAATTAGATGACACAGTGTTTTTTCCTTTATGTCCGTTATTTAAAATTTTAATACATATTTGTATTGTTTTTTTGTCGACAACCGATTAAATTTTTTAGTTCTGTTTTCACTATCACGTAGATAGTTTGAATGGGTACGACACAGTATATTGCTCTATAAGGTTTTATTGTTTTCGAGCGTGAAATAGAATTTAAAACACGGCACTCGATTGACACGCTTTTTACTCTCGAAACTCCCAAGGCGAACATCAAGTGTAGTTTCCTCACACGATAGATAGATAGATAGATAGATAGATAAAACATTTATTCAGTACAACACAATAAGACACAACACAAAAGCATGATTATATAAATTATAAAACAGAAAAAGAAACAAATCGATTGGAACATAAAGAACATAGGTAATACATTAAAAAAGAAAACGAGAACATAATGAAAGAATTGTTTATGGCAATCCTCAGTAGGATTTCCAAACTACCTACAGCCTTAAGATTTAATTATGTGACAAAGTAAAATCATTGTGCGGTTCGTGTCTTCAAGTTGTACCGAATGGAGTCCAGCTCAGCATGTGTCAGGCAGTTTACCTGACGCTAATATTCTGCTGGATCCCTGTGGCGCTTACGGACGCCGAGCAGGTGCAGAACAATTTTAAAAGTTAGAAAGTGCAATCTTGAATAATGGTTTTGCACGGTGAGTTATCCATATTATTTAAAAATTGATTATTAAGTAATGTGTTTTGTTTATTTATGTGTAGGTGTGGGAATGTAACAACAGGCACAGGCATACATAGATACGGGAATAGAAATTTATATGATTGTGTGTAGTGTTCAAACGATATGAAAAATAAATTTAAAAAATAAATATAATAGTGGCTGCGATCAATAATTACTACAATAGTGTGTAGTGTTTGAAAACGATATTTTTAAAATAAATAAAATATACTGAAAGATTGGATCCATCAACAAAATGTCCTTAATTTGTTTTTCACATCTGCTAAGGGTGGTCGCTAAACCTAAATTATCGACGTGTTAGAAATCGCCACGCCCAGTTCTTTCTGCAAGTTGATAAGGAATTGACGAAGCCGGCTTCTGAAGTCATTTAGTGTTTTGGTGTTTCTTATTGGCGGGGGAATATTGTTCCAGCATGTGACGCAGCGTACCTGAAACTGCCTCTGAAGGCGGCTGTCTTGTACGGCTGAGAAAAGAGTTGTTGAGAACATTGTCTGCTTGTGCATTCTCTTCTACCAGCGATCCAGCTAAGTTTGTCGTAAAGGTAACTCGGTTGCTTGTACTTTATAACACCAAATTGTAAACCAAGCCAAGTGCAACTTACGACGCGACTTCATTTTAAGGATGGAATGTTTATTTAAAAATGAATGAATGTTTATTTAACGTGTGTTCTTGGTGGGATTTGAAAACAGAATCGAGCGCAGGCATTTTGCACCCTTTATATTATAATGTTATGTTATGAACTGGTGTAAACAATAAATAAGCATGCGATTTCAGCAACCCCGGTTCATTTGCTATAATTTATTGAGGAGTTCCGTTGCCGACCTCCGAAAAAGTACTGTTACTAAAACTACCCAAATCGCTTCAAGTGTGCCTATAAAATTTGAAGAGTTCCCTCTACTTCTCCAGGATCCCATCATCAAATCCTGACCTGGTGATCATGGGATTACCTGAAAAGTCTACCCTTTCAAACAATAAAAGAATTTACCAAATCGGTCTAGGCGTCTTCGAGTAATCGGGGAACAACATAAAAAAAACATTCCGACGAATTGAGAACCTCCTCCTTTTGGAAGTCGGTTAAAAAATGACAAATTGAAGAACGCAAATAGCATGGTTGTCTTGATTTTGCCCTTTTGCATCTTTACAGCAAGTGGGAAGGATGTTAACGTATATATTTTCAACGAATATAAGTTGATTATCTTTTGGAAAGGTGTAGTAATTCGTATTTGAGACAAATAATAAGTAGATTGACGCTATTTAAACGATCTTAACTTGTAATGTATCACAAACTTATCGCATAAACTAGCTATGAATTTTTTTTTATTAAATTCGATTGTTGAAAGTTGATGTAACAATTGAAATTCATGTCGTAAGTAGCAACCCGTTCATTTAGCTGATGTGTTAAAATATTGTCGTGCAGAGTGGTTAATTGAATATACTAGATATTTAATTAACATAAATGTCATTGTAATTAAATTTTCATTGTAATTTCTAATTGTGGAAGAATTAGGCTTTTTATTTTATGTCATTAAATATTACTTTTAATATTCACAGAACTCCCACATGTAATTACGTTAAAAACGACAACTTTACAGTAACACGCAAATTTACGATAATTCTCTAGTAGAAAATAGCACTGAGGAGTCCGTCTCTGGTTATTATATTATGCTGTCTTCTCCATAAAGAATATATTTAACGAGAAAGTAATCTTAATAAACTCAGTGCTGATATTGATTTGCATTTTCAATTTAATGCCTACGACTAACGATTCTACGTGTTATCAAAATTTTGTTCCATTCCATGTAGATAGAAGAGACATACCTAGTCATAGTTGAATACTTTTTCTTTCTCAAGTTATCGCGTTTGACTTACCTACTTATCTTTCATTACATTAATTGAGTTTATCATCATCATCATATCAGCCGAAAGACGTCCACTGTTGGACATAAGCCTCCCCCAACCGTCGCCACAACGACCGGTCCTGCGCGTCCCGCATCCATCGGCCACCCGCGACCTTCACCAGGTCATCGGTCCACCTTGTGGGAGGCCTTCCAACGTTACGTCTTCCAGTACACAATTACGCCGGTATTAATTGAGTTAGTCAGCCGTAATAGGGGTGTATTGGTGTTTACTAACCGGGGCGCGCTTAATAAGCGACTTGTTGCAGTTTGACAGAGTGATTTAATATCGCGGCGTGATCGTTTCAGTAAATCGGGATTAGTTTGGGGTGAGTCCGAAGCGTGAGTTATTGCGGGGAATATCGGCCGCGTTGTTGGTACCGAAATTATATTCAGCCTCAATATCATGTGTGTTCAATCAGCTATATTGATAGATTTTGCTTCGGAAATTAAATATTAGTTGAAAATGGACAAGAACAAAGTAAGTAATGAATTTCTATCAATATTTGGCTTACCTTCCATAGAAAAAAATCGAACACTCAACTGTACAAACAGATACAATAGTTGTCGACCAACTTGAAGGGCTAAATTGTTGCAATTGTAGGTGTCTTTATTTAATGGTCGAAAATGCATAGTTTTTGACTTATAGAGCAAAAAGAGAAAAAAGTCCCAAAATTTCACAGTTTATCGCGTGGTACGCAGCGAGCACAAGTTTTTCAGAGTTGCAAAGGAGATTGCCCGCCGACAGGCCCCACTTTGTGGCGCCGTGTCTTAAATTTATGCTATACATAATTTATATATTTTTTATATATATTTGTAATTTTTACTAACATTTATTTTACCCAAGCATTGAAAAACGTAATAAATATTTATCTAACTGAATCTCAGTACATCCACTAACGAAACCTAACTTAAATGTTGCCACATTTCAAACAATATTTCCATTAAAATCGGAATCGATTGATTAAAGTCGATACTTAATTCCAAAGTATAGTTACATCTAATACTGACTTAACTGTATTTTTGGTAACGTTTTACTATTGCTAGGTGTTATATGACATAAAATCTAAAGAAATTACAAAAAGTAACTATTTTTACAAGCCTAACCTTTTTGAAAAAAGATATTAAAACAACGGAATGACCTAGAAATCGATATTAATTAATAAACCCAGAAGCTTGAAAAGATGACTCTCTTTTCAAGCTTCTGGCATTGTTTTTTTTAAATAAATTAAAAATCGATATTGAAAATCGATTGAAAAATAATTATACTTGGCAACACTATACATGTTTCTAGACAGAGATCTACCTATCAAATGAAACAAATCAATAGCCGGTCCGTTTCGTTGTGTTTGTTTTGCGTCGGGTTGAATTATCATCTGAAGACATTATGTGTGTAGTGTATACGTACATACAGAAACAATGAATAAATCCTTACTATCCTTATCCTTACTTCCTTACTAATATTATAAATGCGAAAGTAACTCTGTCTGTCGGTCTGTCTGTCTATATTATCAAACACACCTCCATCTCAAATTGAAGTATCCCTAAGTATGTTGTAACCCGGTGGGTGTGCTCGAACACACTCCTACCCGTGCTATTGTAAATTTAGAGGGTATATAAATTTAGGGAAATAAAATGTAATTAAACAAGTAGGTACCATTTAAATAATTTCCGTTTATTTAGGAATAAGCACTAAGTAGGTACTTGCAGCTAAAACACTGGTTTAGTAGACTTACAAACTAGTCCCTAACCCCCAATTAAGGCACGGTGTTCCACCTGCAGCGATCCACGTCTCCGTTGCGTGGTGCAACAATGGGAACATGTGCACGAGAAAAGTATACAAAACTCAGGGTCGTTTGTGAAGATCCGTGAGATGAACCGCTGGCAACTGGTAGCTCAATCGTAACAAACAATAATCCAGTCAAGCTGGGTGTAGAAAATAATCTCAGTAAACTCTAACTTTAGAGTTACTAGCAGCAATAACATTTAGCAACCGTTCAACACTTTGTATGACAAACATAATAAATAAATCTCTCTCTCATTAGTTATTAATAACGTGATTAGACAGACCGTTAAACCATAATGAACTAGCAGAGCTAGTCAAATATATTGTGATCATAGATTCCCTAGTTAACTCTAGTTAACTCTAGTTCACTCTAGTACTCTAGTTAGCTCTACAACTCTAGTTAGCGGAACAAATTCCCTTGGCATCGGGCAACGCCATAAAGCGTTGACCCCCTCACGAAGAGAGACCTACGGGATACTGGATACAGGTCCGGAGTAATTAAACGAACGACGTCGGTACCTGGTTACGGCTCCGATGGGACGAAGTTGAGGTATGTGCGACTTACTGCAGCAGAGTCTGTCTCACGGCCCACGCCATCACACCGTTGCTAACGACCAACATGCGTCTGCACACGACGCGTCATCTAACTACTTCCGCCTTTAGGCTAGCTGAAGCAGCCAGACCTGAAACAATAACCCCCTTAATTAGGAATGAGACTCAACCTTCGTGGGAACAACGGAAATCCAACCGCGTGGCTGCTTACCAGTACAAATCCGGGGATATCGCCTGCGTTCAATAAGCGGCTTCTCCATCTCGTCCGTAACTGCTGCGAGCAACGGGCTCTCGCCACTGCGAGACCCTCAAGCGCCAAACACTCGCCTCCTTCACAATGCAAGCTCCCACCTGGGATGCGAACAGCCACCGGGGCCGGCCTCTCGGCGCGGGCCCCGGTTCGAAAAAGACAATCCTCGGTCCGACCACTCGTAAAATCAAAGACCAACGACCTCCTCTTGTCTCTGACAACCGATCAACGTAGTGTTGGCTTACCATAGACTCGAAAATTAATCGACTAAGTATTCCCAAGTCACATCTCAAAACTGTAACTGATTAAATTTATATTACATAAAATATTATCATTAATTATGATAGTTGATTTGTCAAAGGCAATCGCGAACGAACAAAATGCAACGTCACAATTTAATTGTTGGTATTATTTAACAAATGTTTTGTCAGTATAAATAATAATTCCTTCCTTCTATGTCATTCATTTGGAAAGAGTTTGTCGTGCTTGTTGGGAGGCTGCAACAAGAGATATTCAAAGACAAGCGCTTCCTGTTATTCACAGACCTGCTCTAGAGTCGGTGGATTCTGAAAATATTGAAATGGACATCTCAGATGCTTTAATTCCTGAACCACCTCCACTGCCACTGCCAGTTTCACCACCACAGGGACAAAAATTGCCCCGGCCGGTATCAAAAATTAATTCTCTTAAGTACAAACGAGTTTTTGCAAGTTCACGACATTGCTTATTTGTTGGATTTGAGAACACTGCTCGTGCTCGTGCAATAAAACCCCAAAAAGATCTCAGTTCCTTTACAAATTGTTGCTCAGTACGCATTTGATAATCGCGGTATGCAGTACTTATTTTGTCTTTGACAAGAGATCGGTACAGAAAAAATTTATCGTAGTCGCTGACTGAACCAGTCTTCTTAAAAGACTTGTGCCACAAAGCCTTCTTCTTAATATGACCTATTATGTCAGCAGTGAACCATTCAGGGTAGTTATAGCGAAAGCTATCACCCTTGGACCTCTTTCTTGGAGTGCTATCATCCAAAATCCTATAAAATATATCATAAAATATTCTAAACGCTTCGTCAGGATTAGTCGAATTAAATCACGACATGTGAGCAGCAAGGTAAATTATACATATTTACTGATAGGTAGGGCAAATTCTTTAGAGAGCATCATCACTGCAATTGCTTAGTGGGAAATCGTACAGTATGGTGCTGTGCTCATACCATGATGGTATTATGATATTTAAGCTGGGGCCGTTTTAATGACGTAAACGCCCCAGCTCAATTTCTAGATGACATATTCTATTAAGAATAAATAATTTATGTATTTATTGTTGTTTTGTTTTCTTTATTAAACCTTTTATATTATAAGGATTAGTTAAAGTGGCATTTTAACACAACAACCCCAATTGAAATGCATGCTTATATATGGAATAGGATTTCGATTTCCGCCATCCACTTGGTAGCGGTGTGGTGTTATATATATTATTCTTAAAATGTCTCTGAAGGTGTATTGAGGGCGCCCCCATTTACATTAACCGCAATATTATTTAGAATTGTAAATAAAAGTCTCTTTAGAAGAAGTTCAATCTTGGAGAATTTAATTTTTATTACCTCAATTTAGCAACCTAAAAAAAATATTTCTCATCAACCTGGGTAAATAAATGGAAATCGTTTGCATAATATGAAAGTATATTTATTTACCTACAAAATAAACTGAAAATCACCGTGATACGACACGAATCTTTTATGGGGGCCCAAAGCTCCTAAGAAAATGGGCATTTTCCTTTGGATTCACACTTTTCTAACTAGCCTATACAACGTACCAAAAAATCAGAACTAAATCCAGCTTTAGCCTTTCTTAGCGGCAATTTCAACTGGGCTATCTGTTTATTTTTAATTATGAAAACAAAATGTGAATGAATCAACTTTACATAACGATGGTCCTGGTAATTTAGACTTTGAACACAAAATATCAGGTGGTAAGCCAGACGCAGTTACTGATTCACAAGCACATCAATTACACGAGTGCGGGTGGTGTACAATCGGTGAAACAAAAGCATGCCAACAACTCGAACGAGACCCACGGTTCCGTGCGAGTTGTTATTACAAGCCAAGCTGCATGTGTGGGAAGAAGACGTGCGCATTGTGCGTACTTTTTTTCTTTCGACAATGGTCTCGGTTTGTTACTATTGAATAACCATGATGTTGTTCGTTTATATGCTTTAAACACCTTTGTTTTGATACGCCAATGACTCCGTGTACAGTCAAATAAGATATTTATCTAAAAATACAGCGAAAGAACCCGTATTTCAGTGCAATAAACGCCAATAAATAATAATAATAATAATAATAATAATAATAATCTTTTGTTTCCATATTATGCAATAGTTTTGCACCTACCGGGGAATTGTCCTTAGGTATACTTTGATAGTGCATATAGGGATAATCGTCGGTTGGTGCCCCATTCCATTAGAAATGTCTAACGGGGCCTCTGCGAGTTGGCTTCGGCCCCTCGTACGCCTACCAAAGGACCGGGACCTCAGGGTCCCGAGATTGTTCAAGACATACCATAAATAATAATAATAATAATCATTTATCGATCGTCGTTTTTTTAAAGATTACAGCGTAGTTATAAAATTAAACGTATAAAATATAAACGTAAATTATTGGCTCTCGCTGGAGTACACCGTTTCACCATTAGTGTTGTAGTTTGTTGCGGCGCAGATAATATTCCCGTTTTGCTGTTTCTGTATCAAAACGAACGGCGATGCGCCACCGGTACATGGTGGACATCCCACCCACACGCACAAAACGTTTTGAGAACACATTCATAGTGCGTACAGCTAAGGAATGGAATTCCTTGCCGGAGTGTGTGTTTCCTGATAGCTACAACCTAGGAGTCTTTAAGTCAAGAGTGAATAGGTTACTTCTAGGCAAGCAAAGCATCTTCGACCACATCATCGCTTACCAACAAGTGAGATATTGGTCAACCGCGTGCCTATAAATAATAATAATAATCTGGCAACTCTCGTTGACAACCCAAGTTGTTTTTGTTCGTTCAAGATAATTTTATTTTAAAATAACAGTTTTTTATCTTTATGACATATATAAAAACCCAAGATACACACTCAGCATCTCAAAAACGTCCGCAAAAAACAAGCGCACAGTCTTTAATTGTGCGCTAGTTTAAAACAGTCTCGCATCGCTCGCCATACTGCACTGCTTTGTAAAACAACTTTAAGCGATCCGTGTAAGGTTGATTTGCAAAAAAAATGCGCATTACTCGCCATACTGCACTGCTTTGTAAAAACAACTTTAAGCGATCCGTGTAAGATTGAATTTGCAAAAAAAATTGTTTGTAGTATAACTACACACAACTCATACATGACACTTCATACATGTCAGTTTTTGACGACAGTATCGAGTGTTGCATTTGTTCGAGACTGTGCATCTTGGGTTTTTTATATATCAATGCTTTATGCACAATTTTCAAACAAATAGGATCCAAAAATAAACAAATAAATAATAAAAAACGTCATGCGCGCATACTACGGGTCTTCAGAGGGGCGAACTAACCTTACTGCGTACCGTGTCAGGATGCTGTCTCTGTTTCAGGACCTGGAAACAACCGTGAACGTCTCGGCCCAACAATTGTCGGATCAGGTGCGGGTTATCCAACGTAATCATAGGTTGGACGATGCCGCACTTGATAAGCTACGCTCAGAGGTACAGAGTAATCTTATCATCTCAACCCCGACACAGACCGCGATTTAGGCGCCAGCTAGTGGCGCGATCACACTGCGGCCCAACGATGTCAGTGATGAGGTAGATGATAGGGTTGTCACGATAAGTAGCCAGTGCAACGAAAGACAGAGGAGCGCACTGGAGGATGCGCTTCGTGAGTATAGATCAACTCCGACCGTCCTTAGGCCCCGATTACCATGGTTACCTAAGCACGAAAAGAATAGGGCGCTGGTGTGTGCTTTGGACTCGCTGCTGCAGAACATCTTTGAAAGCAGCGAGAGCCTCGTTGATACGCACTCGATCCTGTTTTGCGGGGCTATTACGGCATGTCGTATAGCGAATATCAGGTTTCCTAATTGTGATGAAGTTATACAACCAAAGCCTGCTGCACTAGGCTAGCAGTGTAGAATCGAGCGGCGTATCGATGAGGCTAGGGCACTCATCGGCAAACTATACTGCTTTAAGGAGGGCAACACACGACCACTCGTGATGCGCTTTGTGAGACGGGCGTTTTCGGGGACTGATATCAACCCTCGAGATTACACGTCCCGTGTCACAGAGCGCATCGACTTCCTGAAGCAGAAAGTTTGTGCATGGGCAAACCGTATTCGACGGTATAAGCGGCGGGTTGACCGATTCTCGCAAAACCGCATGTTCTAGAGCGATGAGAAGTGGGTATACAGAGCTTGGGAGTAACCTGAACAAAGTGTGACAGACGTGTGCCGCTCAGATGACATTGCCATGAGTACATTGTGGCGAAACATCTGGTCGGTACCCGTCTGTCCTGCCGAAGGTAACTGGATGCGAGATGTCGAGCGCGTGTGTGAAGCTATACCACAAATGGATGAAATTACCATCACTCCACTAGATGTAGCCAGAGCAGTCCGTCCATTACCGATCTGGAAGTCTTTGGGACCGGACGGACTGCATGACTTCTGGCTCAAATGGTATAGCAGCTCACACGCGCTCCTGGCATTTCAATTCCAGTCGTCCTTAGAGTCTGGGTCGCTACCACAGTCCACTAGACACACACTCGATAAGACAGGTAGTTCCGCGGAACCCAAGAACTATAGACCAATTACTTGTTTGTCGACGGTCTATAAACTTCTTACATCCATCTTGAGAGTGAAGATCAATGAGCATATTGAGACCAAGTCAATTATGTCTACCTCTCAGTATGGATGTAGGAAGGGGTCCCGCGGCACTAAGGAGCCTCTCCTCATAGACATGGTCATAAGCCAACAGGTTCGTCGATCCAAGGATCTGTCGACATGTTGGATAGACTAAAAGAAGGCCTACGACTCTGTGCTACATATTATGGCTCATGAAGGTGTTTGAGTTGTACAAAATAGATGCAACTCTACGCACCTTCCTTGAGTCATGTATGAAGCAATGGAAAACAGTCCTTCGCTATCCAGGATGTCGACCGATTCAGGGGAATGATGAGCCTGTATGGATTAAACGGGGAATATTTCAGGGCGTCCGTTTGAGTCCGCTTTTGTTTTGCCTGGCTTTGAGTCCTCTAAGCACATTGCTGGAGGATTCAGGTTTAAGCTATCGGATGAGAAGAGTTGGTCAGGCCATATTACACCTTCTTTACATGGATGGAGCTACTGAAGGTAACTGAAACCTTCAGTAGTGCTATCAAGATAGAATTTGGTGTGGACAAATGTGCAGTCATGCATGTAAAGAAAGGGAAGATTATGGAATCTGCGGGAATTTAACTCTCGAATTCCATACAGGTTAGATCCCTCAGCTCAACCGAAACCTACAAGTGTTTGGGTATGTCGAAAGCGTTGAGCATTAATGTTGCTAACATAAAATAATCGTTCAAGGAGCGCTTCCGCCTAAAAGAGGTTTTGAATAGCCTTTTGTCGGGCGAAAATAAGGTAAGCGCCTTCAGCGGTTGGGTCATGCCGGTACTAATGTACTCTTTCGGCATAGGTACTCAAATGGACTCAAACCGAACTCTACGCCCGGATAGGAGGGTCCGTACACTGCTGACCGCAAACCGGATGCATCACCCACAATTGTCGGTGATGAGACTGTATATCCCGCGGAAATGTGTAGGTCGAGGCTTTGTAAACGCCATGACTCTCCACAACTGCGAGATGTGCAGCCTCAGAGAATATTTTCTGAAAGCTGATGTGGGTATGAGTGAACAAGGGACTCACCGCTTTGTCCATGGCTAAAGAAAACTGGAGCAAACCTGTGATACTTACCACAGATGACCGCAAGGAGCTTCACGGGCGCTTCTATTGGGCTCTTCATGGGTCCGATGTAGATTTTTCAGCGTCCGTGGCCTGGCTACGTTTCTGTGATCTCTTCGGGGAAACTGACGGTTTTGTCTGTGCAATTATTGACGAAGTTATCTTGACGAATAACTACCGGAGGCATATTATGAAGGACGGGACAGTGGACGTGTGTCGGGCATGCCACCGTCCGGGTGAGTCCATCAGACATATTATTTCTGGTTGGTGTCGTCTGGCTAACGGCGAGTACTTGCACAGGCACAACCAAGTGGCCAGGATTATCCATCAGCAACTTGCTTTGAAATACAAACTTGTTGATTCTGAGGTACCGTATTACAAGTATGTGCCCGACCCAGTTCTCGAAAATGACCATGGCACGTTAAACTGGGATCGGCCTATCATCAGTGATAGGAATGTTGTTGCCAATAAGCCTGATATAGTGGTGATAGACCGATTAGCGCGCCGCACAATGATAACTGATGTTACCATCCCGCATGACGAGAACCTCGTGAAGACTGACAAAGAAAAGCAAATCAAGTATCTCGACTTAGCACACGAGGTTTTCGACATGTGGAATGTGGACTCAGCTATCATTGTGCCGATAGTCGTTACGGCCGATGGCCTGATGGCCAAAGGCTTCGACGACCATCTGTCGAAGCTGGCGTTACGCGGTTGGATAAAGGGCCTAATACAGAAGGCTGTACTCCTCGATACGGCTCGTATTGTGAAGAGATTTCTTTTTCTGGAGCCCTAACCACCGTTAGTTTGGAGCCTGCTCCCGACACCGGTGGACTACTATTTTTTTATATTTTTTAATATATTTTTTAAGGAGATATTTAAAAATGTAATTTGTATGTAAATAAGAATATAAAAACGAAATAATAATAATAATCTGTGGCTCGACTGTCAACTAAAGTGACAAGCAAAACATTTTCTCCGAATATTTTACGTAAAATTTATGGAAATAAACAAAATGCAACAACACGAAAATAATTCAATAGCTAAAAATAAATTTAATAAATACGCACAAGTGAAAATACGAAAATATGCAATAAAATCATGACCACCTAAACGATCAATCGAAGAAAAATATGTTGACAAGAGCCGCAGCTCGTCGAGCATGCCCACGCCCACCACCTCCGGCCTCGTCACTCAGCTCCGCCTCGCCGCCGCCGGAACCCAGCCCCACCATGAGTAGGTACTGTGACATCGGCCGTGGCAGTCACGTGACTGTGATAACTGTGATAACCATGCCTTATGGTGACGGCCGGTGCCGTACGGTGCCATAAAAGAATAATACCATCCCATCACTTCCCGTGGGTGTCGTAAGAGGCGACTAAGGGACTTATCAGAGAATGGGCAGCAGCGTTCTCTGTAAAACTCAACACCATACACTGCGATCGCCAACACGCCTGCCAAGCGTGGCGATTATGGCAAACCCCCACATTCTTGGGGCAGGCCTTGCGATGTCCGGCTGTGGACGTTTTTCGGTTGATATGATAATGATGATAACCTCACCGATACACATTCGATCATGTACTGCGCGGCTATGGCGGCTTGTCGTGTAGCTCACGTCAAATTTGCTGATGACAGGGCTACACGACCAAAACAAGCCGTGTCGGCTTGGCAGTGCAGGATTGAGCGTCGTATTGGTGGGGCCAGAGCACTCATCGGCAAACTAGTTTGTTTCAGAGAGTGCAACACTCGCCCATGAGTGATGCTCTTTGTGAGACGGGCGTTTTCGGGGACTGATATTTGTCCGCGAGAGTATATGTTCCGTGTCACAGAGCGTATCGACTTCCTGAAGCAGAAGGTGTATGCATGGTTAAATCGTATTCTGAGGTATAAGCGGCGCGTGGAGCGGTACACCCAGAAATCCGAGCAATGAAAAATGGGTATACAGAGCTTGGGAGCGACCGGACCAAGGTGTGAATGACACGCGCTTGCCGGATGATGATGCCATGTGTACGTTCTGGCGCAGCATCTGGTTGGTGCCTGTCAATCACACCGAAGGTGGTTGGACTAGAGAGGTCGAACAAGCGTGCGATTCAATACCAGAAATGGGGGCAATCACAATCAGCTCCCAAGATGTAGCTTGTGCAGTTCGTCCGTTGCCTAATTGGAAATCTCCAGGACCTGCATAATTTAAAGATTAAGCAGCTACAAAGGTCGCACGTTCGTTTGGCATTTCAGTACCAGACTGCCTTGGATATCGGCTCGCTACCCGAGTTTCTTACAACAGGAGTTATCCACCTGCTCCACATATACCACCGCGGAACCCAAAAATTATAGACCAATCACGTGCCTAACGACGGTCTATAAGGATCTTACATCCATTTTGAGAGTCGAAATTAATACACATATAGACAGCAACTCGATTATGTCTGCCTCTCAGAAAGGATGTAGGAATGGGTCTCGCGGTACAAAGAAGCTGCTCCTTTTATATGGCCATTAGCCAACAGGTTCGGCGTTGCCGAAATGATCTGTCGACATTTTTGATAGATTATATAAAGGCCTATGACTCGGTGCCTCACACATGGCTCATGAGGGTGCTAGAATTGTATAAAATTGATACAACGCTACGCACTTTCCTGATGTCGTGTATGAGGCAATGGAGGACAGTCCATCGCTATCCAGGATGTCCAAATATCCAGAGGAATAGTTTGAGTCCGCTTTGGTTTTGAATAGCCTTGAATCCTCTAAGCACACTGCTGGAAAATTCAGGGCTAGGCTATCGGTTGAATAGAAGTGGTCAGGTTATATCTCACCTCCTTTACATGGATGATCTGAAACTCTTTACCTCCACTAATCTGCAACTGATGGAGCTATTGATGGTAACTAAAACTTTCAGTAGCGCCATAAGGATGGAGTTTGATGTGGAAAAATGTGCAGTAATGCATGTAAAGCGTGGAGAGATTGTGGAATCCATGGGAACTGAACTCTCGGATTCCATAAACCTGAGATCCCTCTCTTCAACTGAAACTTAAAAGTATTTCGATATGTCGGAAGCGTTGGGTATCAATGTTACTGACATAAAACAATCGTTGAAGGAGCGTTTCTTTGGCCGCCTGAAGAAGGTATTCAATAGCCTTCTATCAGGCGGAAACAAGGTGCACGCCTTCAACGGTTGGGTCATGGTTGGGTATTGATGTACTCTTTTGGCGTAATCAAATGGACTCAAACGGAACTTGCCGCCCTGGATAGGCGGGTCCGTACACTGCTTACTGCATATCGAATGTATCACCCACGATCGTCGGTAGTGAGACTGTATATCCCGCGAAAGTGTGGAGTTCGAAGCTTTTTAAATGCTAAGACTCTCCACAATCGCGAGATATGCAGTCTAGGGGAATATTTCCTAGCTGTCGACGTGGGTATGCATCGAGATGTAGTGGCGGTAGACAAGGGACTCACCCCGCTCTCCTTGGCAAATGAGAACTGACGCAAACCTGTGGTGCTTGACACTAACGATCGCAGGGCGGTATGGCAGAGTAAGGAGCTTCACGAACGCTTTTTCCGGGCCCTACATGGGCCCGACGTAGACCAACTAGCGTCCGTAGCCTGGCTGCGTTTCGGTAATCTTTTTGGAGAAACCGAAGGTTTTGTTTGTGCAATTATGGACCGAAGTTATCATGACGAATAACTACCGGAGATTTATTGTGAAGGACGGCACGGTCGACATATGTCGGGCATGTCACCGTCCGGGGGAATCAATTCGCCACATTATCTCTGGTTGTTCTCGTCTAGCTAACGGAGAATACTTGCATAGGCACAACCTTGTAGCCAGGATTATTCATCAGCAACTAGCTCTGAAATACTCTCTTGTGGAGTCGGAGGTGTAGACATAACCGTTCCGCATGATGAAAACCTCGTGAAAGCCGAGAAAGATGAACAAATATGTAAAATATCTTGACTTGACTCGCGAGGTTGTCGACATGTGGGATGTGGATTCTGCAATCATTGTACCTATAGTCGTGCCGGCAATGGTTTAACGGCCACGAGCCTCGACCAACGCCTCAGGAGGCTCTCGTTAGGCAGCTGGGTCAAGGGCCTGATTCAGAAAGCGGTACTTCTGGACACGGCTCGCATTGTCAGGAGGTTCCACTCTCTGGAGCCCTGACCGCCGGTAGCTTGGACCCTGTTCCCGATACCGCTGGGCTACTATTTTTATATTTTTAAATGTTTTTTTTTTTATATTTAAAAATGTCATTTATTGAAACAGTAATTGAATATAGGAGATAGTAAAAAAAAAAACGTAAGGTATACTACAATATTATATCTCGAAGATTTGTTAGCATCGACTACAGATGTGGTACACCGCACGCTATGAACCGGAAAATTTTTGTGTAAGATGTCTCGGTGTGTTCAAACCATGTCGCGGAGAATTTCTACAATTAAATTGTTCTAATTTATATTACCTTCCTATCTGTTACACGAAATTAATACTTACTAACTCCACATCCAAATAAGATGGATTCTGTCGTTACTTCAAAATATTATCAAGATTTTCACTGCATAATTATCTACGGAAGTAGAACTTCATTTAATTAGTCGCAATATCTTTAATTTTATGAATTCAACAGCAGGCATTGCGTGCTTTACCATGTCAAGCAGACATTTTTTTAAATAAACGCAGCACCTTCTGCTAGCGGTTTTGCCCGCGAGAAAGTTATAATTTTTCCAAAGGATCATTCTCGCGGTATAGATAGACCTAAATCCTATGTCCTATCCAAGAACATGGCCTGCCCATGTGCCAAGCTTCATCCGAATCCGTTCAGTCGATAAGGCGTGAAGAGGTTACTTCCATATTTATAATATTAGTAGATATGAATTACGGATTTTTTACATATACGTATTACGTAGTATGGACACAGCTTATCTTTTACGATGCTGATCCACCAAAAAGGCAATAAACCCTCAATATCATCTATACTATACCTTGCATCGTTCATAGGCAAGCAGTTCGCGGCGCCACATCCCGTCCGCCCACGCGCACACGCATCTCGATCGCAGGCTTTCACAAGCACGCTCGCGTACCACGTACTCCGGACCCAGCGAGTTATGCACAATGCTATCTAGCTCACTCGGGACGGATATTATCGCCTTCGCCTTACGCCTTCCAAAGCATGCTAGTCATTTTTCATGTCGAAAATACTGTTACGATCGTCCGCTTTGACTTGATTAGAGCTTGTTCTGGTTTAATCACTTATTTTTTGGGACTCTAGTTTGTGTCGTTAGTTAGAATAGTAGACCTAACACTAGAAAATACAACACATGCTTAAATGCCTTAAAAACAAAAATAGATGAGATCAATCTCAATCAAAATCTTACAACGTTATGTATCTTATTTTTAAAACTTTTAAAGAAAGCTTTCAAGGAGGTGGACTTTTAAAAACTTACTCAAGTAATTTACAATAAGTTGATGGCTCAATTAAGAGCCAATTAAGTATTTACGATGGCTGCGAATAAGTTAAGGCTTCCTTTGTTCCGTGGCGCGGGAGCGCGGGAGGCTGCGCGACTGCGCATCACACTTCACAGTCAGTCAGCGCCAGTAGCCGCGCGCGCGCACGCGTCTCGACCGACCGGCCGACCAGCGTCCCGCTTGTTTACCAACAACCCGATCGTTCGACTGTCAGACACTCCCGCTATACTATGCTCATGTTTCGAATAAATGAATTTTATTTCTTGCATTAAAAACTGATCCTATTAAGGTTTTAAATATTAAATTTGATGACTTTCTGTTATTGACATGTTAACGTCTCGACTCTTTAATAAGTCTTCGCCACCACTATATACGCTTCTGTGGAAATAAATAACGTGCATAATGTGATAGATTTGTAGTACGCATTTACGAGTGTCAAGCTACGATTGTGCGACATGAAACCCTCGATGGTTATTTTTTATGTTATTGCACTGACGATCATCGTCAGTGGCGAGATCAGGATCCGCGGCAAAGTCAGGAAGAGATACTCGTCGCACCGGCGGCATCGCGCCGTGCTGCCGCCCTGCGACTTCAATAAGACGATTATCAACGATGAGTGGTCCTTGATGGAAGCTATAGGCCAATCAAAGTTTATTTTTACTGGCAAAGTTTTGAATGTTAAGAAGTTTCGATCGGAAGATGGGTCTTCGCGGAAAAAGTCTAATTTGTACACAGTGTATTTGAGGAGATTGTTGAAGGGGGATATGAGTGAGTTGAGGAAGTTTGTGAAGTTAGAAGGGTCACGGGAGACTTTAAGTGGTTCGACGTTGCTGGTGGAGAGGACGCGCGCGCGGGAGAGGTGTGCGCCGGCGCCACGCCCGCGCCTCTCCGCGATCTTCCTCAGCGATAGCGCGCTCACCGCAGGAAATAGAGCACCCTCACCTAGACTTCGGATCCTGACTGACCCGGTGCCGTTAACCCTTTATCATTTGGATAGGGTAAATGCTGCTGTAAAAGGTATGTTACCAATGTCAACTTTCCTTATGTAAATTTAATACCACACAGTTGTTATTGTTCTATTAGCAATCCACAATTTAATATGTATTCAGATAGATAACGTGGTTGATGTTAAAATAAAATAAATAACCTCATGTCATAGACCGCAAGAACTAGTCTACAAATTCACATGAATCAAACACACGCGATAAAAAATATAAGTCTGTACCCTGTAATGCTAATTAAATAAAACAAATTCATTCGAAGTAATGCAAAGCAATCGGTTTAACACCATGCAATTTACAACGAGTGGGTGTTGCACCCATAGCGTACATAACGTCGGGATTATTCAACATAAAAGTGTGTTTTGATTGACATCTTGACAACTGTTCATTAAGTTAATAGGATGAATGCGATCGGAACGCTTGCTCGCCGCCCTTAAGCACACACTCGCACGCCGACCGCGATCAATCAATGTGTATACCGCACCAGATTATACATTGTTCACACAAACGTATTCTAATTAACTAAGCAAACACTCCAAATGCCAATGGTAATTGTAAAATAACATCGGTTTTAATAGCAGTGTAATACGACCTCAAACAAATACCTATACTTAGACAGATATCATAATTTAATTTTCTTCCAACTACGCAACCAACAGACAAGCAACTCGGCGTCGATGCTCAAGACTTTGGAGTTTTGACTCGACGAGCCTATCATTGCCGATGATACTCTTGGATCGTTTTTTAATTGACTCAAGGGTACCAAGCTGGTATCTGGCAGATCCGTCGCAAAGATGAGAATGTGATAATCGTTAAACTATAAATATGAGATATTTTCCCTTCAATGGTGCTATTATTAAAAGGTTTCAAAATATATCCCCGTTAGAAAAGCAAAAAAAATATATATTTTTCAATTTTTTATTAACAATTTACGTAGTTAAACATTAAAAACTGGAATTAATCATTGGAAATATTTTTTTTTTACATATTTTTAATGATTCGTATTTTTTTTAGTTTATGCAGACGATACTTGTTTGTTCTACTTTGGTCATTCAATTCAAAATATTATAGCTGATGCCCAAACCGATCTAGATGCGCTCAATGAGTGGTTCCTTTATAACACACACTCACTATTAATACATTAAAACCTCTTATATGATTGAACTGCCTCCGTGGTCGAGTGGTTTAGGCGTTTGCCTTGTGACCCGGTGGTAGTGGGTTCGATTCCCACGGGAAGCATACTTTGTAAAGTTGTTTCCAGTTTGGCTAGGACATTGCAGGCTTGAATCACCTGATTGTCTGATAAAAAGATGATTCCGTGCTTCGGAAGGCACGTATAAGCCAGTGGTCCCGGCCGCCAAATGGCGGTCGTCAAATAAACCATGTCAGAGGCCCTTGAGGCGGTCTAGAAACTCTGACACTAGGGTGTGTGGTCGTTAGACCTTACTGCCGCCCACACGATAAGAAGAAGAAGATTATATATTATGAACTCATAGAAACTGTCTTATGTCATATTTATTTGTATCGAACCAACAGCCTAAAAAATAAGTTTCAAGCTTCTAGCTCTAAAAATGGCGATACTTTCATACAACGTGTCATCCCCACCTTTCAACCCCTTACAACCCTTTTTCGAATTTAAAAGTAGCCTTATGTCCTTTCTCTCTCTCTAGGCTCTAGACTATGTGTGTACCAAATTTGATTTAAATCGGTTCAGTAGTTTTGGCGTGAAAGCGAAATAGTGAGAACAAAGCTGCACTTTACTGCTTCAGAGTAAAACAGTGCATTAATGTATGTATGAAAATCCATTACTGCACTGTTTTTGCTTTAAAACAGTAGAGTAATGGATGCATGGCCAACTAGACTTATACCAGCCAATCAGCGGTATTCACCACACAACAGGCCTATCGCAGGCTACAAGTATGACCAACTAGTTTTCTATCAGCCAATCCGCGCTATTTTTATTCCCAGGAATAATGGCACACTAAATTTACGAACATTGCCAAAAAAACGATGAATTTGCGCGAATCAAATCGCAACCAGAACGTGTAGTGTTTTTTTATAGTTTTCTGTTGTGATTTCAGTTCTTTATTCGGTAGTGACGAGAAAGGTAGAAAGTGACGTTTACAACTGCACTCGTGTTTTAGAGCCCTCGCGTAAAGCTCGGGCTCCAAACCAACACTCGATGCAATTATAAGTCACTTTGTGCTCGATGCAACAATCTACTATTATTTAGCTTTTCCAAACAATTTAAAGTAGATTCATTTGTGAATCTGCAATATTACTTAACATTGATGAGATGCTATAAATTCCGCTTTTATTTATTACCTACTCGTTTTGCCAAGTAGGAAGGAATGTAAAATAATATTACGCTGAGGTGCTCTTTAATTGAAATCGCAGTGAGTCACGAATAGACTTTATTCCGAGTCAAATTCTCTGCAATAAATTTTATTGCGAAAGCCATTTTAACCTAAAAATTCCAAGAAGATCCAATTTAAGCCTCGCACAATCCGGCGATGAGATGAGTATCGACTATCGCGAGCCTCGCCGCCCCGCTGCGCCGCGCGTCCCTTTGGCGGTTTCGTAAGGATGTCAGTCGCACACCTATCTGATACTCCATCGCAAGGTCGCTAACATGTGACATGTTGCTATGTATCACCTCTGCCCAGTAAGCAAATGCCCGACGTCGCCAGCTTGCGACCAAACGATCTGTTTCGCTTCATTAGGCATTTATAGGCCTCACATGAAGCTGACGTGACTCCAACTGAACCATCGACAACAGAGATTTTTCAAAGATACTTTATATTATTATGATGATACATCGGCACGTCGATGCTGTACCGGGTGTTTTATCTGAAACAATCATCGCAGGAGGCGTTATAGACTGTAGAGAAAGTAATGGCTGAGTATATTCGTCGCGATAGCTATGTACCACACACGAAGCGGACATAATACAACGTGCCTATAATGTCGAATAAATTAAGAAAATCTTACGCTTGTAATCTTTCGTTGGGAATATTCAATTATAATCTTGTAATAGACACAGCTAGTTACTTCCTTAATATGAACGACATCGCCAATAGCAAGCTCTGGAACCTTCACTTGCCATTTGTATCTTTGTTGGAGCGTGTTAAAATATTTATTATATAGTTTTCTATTTGGAGTTAGATATTGATCTGATTTTTTTTAACGATACAAAGTGCTACTGATTCAACCTCTGAACAAATATTTGCGTCTTCTCGCAACACAACTTTGTTTAACGGACTGTTATCCGAATTTTGGCTGTTTTTGAATCAATTGGAAATGGTCAAATAAGTGAATTTAAGCCCGGACAAAAAGAATATGTGAGGGATACATCTTTGTTTTAGTAGCAAGTGAAAGTGAAAACACGAAATAATATCATTTTCTCGATCAAAAAAATATTGAAAAAGGGTCGTTTTGAAAAAAGTTGTGTTTTTCAATCTCATTTCCTAATTACAGCACAAAACTATTTGAAAATTGCACGAACTAAAAGGTAATCGTATTTCGGAGGGTCAACTGCGGCTAGATTTTTGAGTTTTCTAAGAAAAATTATAATAAACATCCAATAAGTGGAGAATAGGCTTGCCTTTGAACCCCACAGAGTCCCACGGGACGAGTTGGAGCCAGACTTGACACTTTTTTTTGAAAAAATCGCGGCACAGTTGTGTAAAATATAAATGGCCAATGAAAGGAAAAACAGGAAAAAGATGAGACACAAGAAAATTCGGAAGTTCGGGCAAAATATGTTGATAGCATATTATTGTTTTAATACACTGTGTTTGAATTGAAAACGAAAATATTTTGATTAGATTTGTTGACATTTTTGATATCTGACAATAGGGTTGGACACATTTCAAATTGTTATCGATAAATTAACGTAGTTGCCTTACCATAAAGGGGTTTCAATAGTTACTTTTTTATTTAATCATGATTTAGGTACAAATATTATAAAAAAACAACTCTACATTCAATTTCCTATTTATTAAAACTGATAGTGCGGATCACCCAAAAACTACTGGTGTGAATTAAGTATTTTTTTCTTTTTGACTTCATAAAGTCATGGCACACTATACCGGCACCGCAACGGCACCGCTTTAACCCAGCAATTTACTTGTAATTCAAATTAGAGCCTCGAGTGTCTCGAGTGAGTATCGTGTGTCGTAAAATATTCGTAAATATTTTATTCACGGATAGGCGCCATTGACTGGACTCCCATTTATGAGTTAGATTTAGATGCAAGTTTAATTTTTTTTTATGACTGTGTTAACGGGATTATAGATGAATGCGTTCCAAAGAAAAAGCGAACATGTGTTACCTCGAAGTACATTTACCCCGAGTGGTACACATTGGAAATTATTCGCGACATTAAGTTGAAATCGGCTCTTCATAAAAAGTATAAAGTAAGCAGGACAAGTAGTGGTTACATAGAGTTTGCTAAGTGTACGGCGAAGGTTAAAAAACACGTCGGAATTGCTCATAAACAGTACAAAGAACGGCTTCAAAGTAAGTTCCTCGAAAACCCCATGTCGTTTTGGAACTTCATCAAATCAAGTAAAACTTGTCGTGCACCAAAACAAATATTAAAAAATGGGGAGATACTTTCGGACAGTGAATGTGCTAGGGAGTTTGCAGAATATTTTCATTCGATGTACAGCACACAACGAGCGGAGCTTAATGTGGAAAATGCAGTAGGCGAATCGGGGGTGTAAATGGAGGCGCACGGATCCATCTGCAGCGACTACATCTGGATGAGGTAAAACATGCCCTTCTTAAACTTAAGCCCACGAAATCCACGGGTCCAGACGGCATACCACCTTACATCTTCAAGGATTGTCGTTCTGTACTAGCCTGCCCGTTGTTGCATATTTTCAACCTTTCTTTGGGGAGGGCAATATTTCCAGAGCAATGGAAGATAACTCGAGTGGTACCTGTTCCAAAAGGAGGTTCCGGACAAACGGTGGAAGGATACAGACCGGTAGTAGTGCTGCCTACGCCAGCGAAATTATTCGAGTCTGCCATTCAGAAAGCAATATTTTCGCAGGTAAGCGCGCAGCTATCGGAAGCGCAGCATGGCTTCAGACCGGGTAAAAGTACCACCAGTAATCTCCTTACATACGTAGCGGATATCTTGCCGGTAGTAGATGGGGGGGGGGACAGGTGGACGTTGCGTATTTTGATTTTAGAAAAGCTTTTGACCTTGTTAATAATGACGTTCTTCTCAGAAAATTAGCAGCCATTGGCTTTAGTCCGCACTTATTGAGATTTTTTACAAGCTACATGAGAGACAGGTGGCAATATGTAGAATATGCCAATCACACATCTGAACCCTACTTAACGCTATCAGGAGTAAGTCAAGGAAGCAATCTTGGACCTCTCGAATTTATATTAATGATTAATGATCTGCCATAGGTGATACAACATGCCAAATGCTTACTATTTGCTGACGACCTTCAGCTTTATCTCCCCGTAAGTAACTTAGACGATTGCATGAGGTTACAAAGTGACATTAATGAAATGGAGTCAGGACAACCTTTTAGAATTTAATAACTCAAAGTGTGTGGTTATCAGTTTCTCCCGAGCTCGATCTCCGCTGCAATATGGGTACAGCATTAACAGCAACCCCTTGGAACGCGGTCATCTGGTCTCCGCATGAAACTAAATATAGTATTATGTTGGAGCGAGTACAGAACAAATTCATTAGATATCTTTATATGAAACTTTATGGTGTTTACCCTTTCTTTCCTCTAATGTATCCCACCCTGTTTATTTTAGGCATGGTGGGATATAATGAACTTAGGGTTAGAAGGGAACTTGCTCTTGTACTTTACATTTTTAAAGTACTGCGAGGGAAACTTTATAATGCAGCTTTGTTGGAGTTTTTATGGCTATGTGTCCCTAACAGATACGTTTGGCGCCGACTTCGGCCACCACTGTTGAAGGTTCCAGGGGCGAGAACAAACCTGCTTAAGGAGTCGCCACTGAGGCGCGCACTTCGCACTCTAAATAACATACACAACAAGTCAGACCTATTCATTTGTACTTTGAGTGAATTTAACAAGGTGGAACTAGCGATAATTTGCTATGATATTTAATTTGAATGGGTACTTTTACTGAAAAAAATGTATACAATATTCTTTTTATTGGCTGTACTGTCGCATTGGCTTGTTTATCCTGTAAAGATAGTATAAGTTTGATAAAAATAAATAAATATATTTCAATATGAAAATGGCAGCAGTGGGAAATCAGGCCGCGCACTGTAAGCGAGCTGACCTCGTGCATTCAGCGCGCCGACCGCGTGCTTGCAGCGCGTCGACATCGAGTCGCTAGCGAAACAACTTCGCTGTCGTTGCGCCGCCACCGTGTCGCCCGCGCACCACCATAGCCCCTTGCGCCTCGTCTCGCGCGAACGGCGAGCTTGCACCTTGCGGCCGGCGCGCGGACGGCGAGCTTGCACCTTGCGGCCGGTGCGGACTGCGAGTTTGCACCTCGCAGACGATGCGTATTTAGCGCGCTTGCCTGGTCTGAGTAACCCTAACCCGTAGCAATAAGGGAAAAAAACAAATCTAAGGGTAGCAATAAAATCGACCACCAGCCGCCTATTGTGAAAATTAAAATAATGAAAGTCGACGAACTACATAGAATAGAATAGAATAGAATGATTTTTATTTGCAATGAATGTAGGTACATTATACATAAGATGTTACAAATATTAGGGTTCCTTGTACATTCTACCTTTAAGGCATACAAAAATTCATGATAAGTAACTTAACATTATAAAAACAAGGTTTAAATTAATTTATAACTAAGTAATTTATCAGCTAAAAAGTCTGTTACAGAACAATAACATTTATCTATTAGTAATTTTGTTAGATGTTTTTTAAATATTCGAAGCGGTTGCTCTTTAATATTGTTTGGAATGTTATTATATACAATAGGTGCCATACAAATAAAACTTTTTTTCAACAGCGATGTTTTATATGCACCTGTATACAAGTAGTTTTGGTACTGAGATCTTAAAGTTGTAGTTCTTTTTCTAGCATCGCTCAAAGAAAGAAATAAAAATGGATTAGTTTGAACAAATATGGCCAATTCTAATATATAAATACACGGAAACGTTAAAAGTTTACACGTATTTGACTTTTTCATTTTGAATGACGGTTTAAGATTTATAACAATTACCCACTCCTATCAAAATCAGACTCTACACTCGAAGTTATAGGCAAGTACGTCAAGACTCGACTGGGCGGCGGCGTTTGGGAAGTTGCGTGGTATCTTCTCGTCTCACATACCACAGTGTCTCAAGACAAAAGTCTATGTTTACCAGTGCGTGTTGCCAGTGATGGATGACTTATGGAAACGAAACTTGGTCGCTCACAATGGGCCTAATCAGAAGGCTTAAAGGTAATGGAGAGGGTAATGCTTGGAGTCTCCTTTCGTGATCGAATCAGGAATGATGATATCCGCAAGAGAACCAAGGTTACCGACATTGCCCGAAGGATCGCCAAACTGAAGTGGTGTGAAGGGTACATTGATCGCAGAACAGAGGGTCGATGAGGCCGAAAAGTTCTGGTGTGGTGACCGCGTACTGGAAACGCAGCGTTGGAAGGCTTAAAAAATACAGATCTTATATTTGATTAACATGTTATGCCAGGAGGCGTACAAATATTGTGGGAAAATCTAGTTAAGGATTACAAATTAAAATTTATTGAAAATGTTTGAAAAATCACGCATAATCGTGATTAAATTAGAAAATAAATTGAGCAATAATTATATATTAATTAATACTCCAACAATTTATGTTTCCTAAATAAGGAATCATAAAATGTCAAAAATAAGTAACAATAGCACACCATGTTTCAGAATATTTTATTCGACAAATTTATATTATAGTTTTAGCACCACGACTCTATTAGCAAAAAAAAAAACAATAGGATATGGTTACAGTATAAGCGTAACAGTAGAACCATTTAGCTCATCACAACTTTTTACCAAAGGGAATGAGCGTTACTGCAGATGTGTCCTGTGAAGAACTGTGGTTTGGGATCTATCTCCTAGCGGTCCACCCCGGGCAACGGCACCACAGGTTTGCCTGTGGTACGGCTAAACGATCCCACTCAAGCAGTGGTAGGCTCCGCAAGGAGCCGCTTGGCTTGCGACCACCATCCCGCCGGATTCCGGCACCAAGCAGCTTTCTATGTTCCGTCGGTGTGCGGGAGTGCCAGTGCCTTTGGGGGAGAAGAAGGTTATCAGTTGCTCTGTTCAGAACCGGTCTTGGTTTTTGGGCAAGACTTGCAGGGTAACTCAGTTTGAAAGGTAGCGGGATCCGAAGCACGGTGTCAGCCGTAAGCCGAGCGCAGACAGTAGGGTCCCCAAATAGCACGCCAGCCACGTGCCAAAGGCTGCCCCACCAAATCGCAAAAAATCCCGGCATGCTCCACCTTGCCAGCTGGCGATTGGATGGGAGGACCCGTGACCTTACCATCGCGTCCCCGCAGTCTCCAAATGATTTCCCCATAGGTTAGTTTAGCTCCAGTGTTCCACTTGGTTCATTGAACTGCGCCTCGATAGTTCGACGTTTTCCCCAGTTAAACAATGGCTGCACTTCCTCCCACTTAAAATTCACCTCACCAACATCAGGGTGTGGCACTCCAATCTCGATCCGGACCATCATCACCTAGAGACCAAGAAGCCGCACCAGTTTTTCCTAACGGACACGAAAATATCAACCCCGTCGGACGTGGCGTACCTCAACTACACGGATTACTCTCTTGGGCATAAGTTCAAGAAGCAATCTGGGGTCTCTGTGTACGTTCGCGATGACATTTATTGTCGTGGTCTCTGTTACTTTGAGAAATCGGGTTTATCTGTCATATGGCTACTTGTGGACACTGGCGTGGAGAAATCTCTGCATACTTCGGTGAGTGTGCCTAAGTACTCCACGACCTCATCCCACCAGCCCCCTTCTACCATCGGACATCCAAATGCACTGCAAGTTACCATCCCTACTTTGTTGCTATTCCACCGATTTGCACTAAGCGTTTCCAAACGTCTTTTATAATGCGCACAGCAAAGAAGTGGAACTCTCTGCCTGCGTCTGTGTTTCCTTACAACCCCCATCACTTTAAAGTCAGAGTGAACAGGCTCCTTCTGGGTAAGCTCGCTCTGTCGTAGACTTTGTCTCCGTCATCTCTGACCTAGACTAGAGTCAAGAACGAACCCATCTCAAATAAAAAAAAAATTGATGGAGAAGCTCGCACGTCTCCAACCAGCTTTGGTCAATCGCTCGTATCCGCTTCTCCTGTACGACAACGCGCGATCTCATACTACACAGCAGAGGGTCTCTAAGTTACAAGAACTAGGGTTGGAAGCTCTCCGTCATCCGCCGTACTCACCAGACCTTACGCCTACAAACTTTTACTTTTTCCATGATTTTAATAACTCTTGGCGGGAAAAAAAAAACAATATCCGAGAGGCACTACAAAATGCCTTTTGAACAATTTGTGGCCCCAACTCATTTCTTCAAGAAGGGCATCAATAATCTGCTACTGCCTTGGCAAAGATGTATCGATTGCATGGGTGATTACTTGAATAATTCATGAATACTATAGAAAAAAAATACGTTTACTTAGGTATTTCATAAAAGCGACAATTTCATAGGCAAAGACCTAATACATAATTAACACATTGAACATCACAAATGGCCAATACTTAAATTGATGACAAATCTTATCATTTTTTTCACTTTTTTTGTAAAAAGTATCCTAGCCGAAATTCAAGAAAAACCAACCGCTCTTTTAGATTTCTCCATACAAACATTTATACCGCCTAAATCGACTTGCAAGGTAGACTTACAAAAAGTAACAAAATTAAGTATTCTTAATCCGTTGAAGTCATGTTCCTTTTCCGACCGTGGACCAGATATGACGTTCAGAAAGGGGGTGACTAGTGCTAACCCCAAAATACAATATTCATAACTCTCACTCTCTTGTTCACATTGTACCTACTATTTTATTTGTTAAACTACCTTCTACCAGCGGCTTCGCCCGCGTCGTCCCTAGGGAACATATTCCCGGGATAAAAAGTAGCCTATGTCCTTTTTCAGGCTCTAGACTATCTGTGTACCAATTCAATTTAAGTAGATATAACAATTTCATTTAAATCGGTTCAGTAGTTTTGTCGTGAAAGCGCGACAGACAGACAGACAGAGTTACTTTCGCATTTATAATATGTATTATAGCTGACCCGCGCAACTTCGTCTGCGTCACAATTTTCATTACTGCTCCGCTCCTGTTGGTCTTAGCGCTGATAAATGGGCTATCTAACACTAAAATAATTTTTCAAATCGGACCAGTAGTTCGTTCAAGCAAACAAACAAACCCTTCAGGTTTATATGTTAAGTATAGATTAGGAAAAATAAAAGGAAAAGAAGACTGGAATTAGAAAATAATGAAATTAGACACTTTGAAAAAATCTCTATGGTTTAGTCTTCTACAGCTTTTTATTGTTGTTACGTTATCTATAGGTACTTATTATACATTTTTTTAACATTGTTCTCACATGTAGAAGCAACAATAATAGTGTTACTATAGAGATCTTCGGTTTGGAACCAACTCCTGGAAAATTCAAAAGTACCTGTAAATTTTGTTGTTGTAATAAATGCTTTGATTTCGAGAATTTATGTGAAAAAGTTCGTTTTTTGTTTGTTATTACTATGTTAGCTTCTCTTTTCTCACATAGCTTTATTGTGTTCTTCAAAAAATGTCTGTAAAATTGTCTCGGTTTTAGTTGTAAAATCATAATCCAAACTACATCATTATCACTACATATCATAAAACTAATTCCTTCGTCACGTCTGTCATGAGTTCCTGCCATAAAATGTAAAACGTAGCGATAAATGTAACATAGATGAAATCATGTCTTAAATAAAACAGTTCAGTAGATCAACTGCAAATATTTTGCACTGTAGCGTATTTATTCTGCAAAGAAGTCGGCGGTCATCGGCAGGACGTCGTATGACATCGTCGTGTTGAACATGAGGGGTCGCGGGTGGAGGTAGCGCTACCTCCGCCGTCGTGTCCAGAATTACTGCTTTCTTAATCCATTAACGGCTAATTCAACGTGCAATATATTCAGTTATTGTATAACCGCCACCGTGTAACCCCTCAATTCTGCTCTGGAGCGTTTGGCTAGTGGCACTACCCGGGATTTTTTCCAAACATCTGGACAAAATCATCTGGCCGAAGAAAAGGCGAGCTGCTGATTACTCGAAAAATTCAATGAGCACTCGGACTCTAGGGGACTCGGACATAAATGGCTCAAATATATTCTATCAAATATATCTCCCCAAAGGGAGGATTAAAACATTTGCAGACGATACCGCCCTACTCTTCAATGCCGACACGTGGGATGAGGTCTTTTCACACGCTTAGTTGGGTTTCAATAAGTAATTTGACACTAAATGCTGACAAAACTAATTACATAACATTCACATAAAAAAATAATTTGAACACTCAGTAACAGTAACACCTTATGCAATCACAGCACATACTTGTCCTTCACCACATGAAAAGAATGCATGTAATTGTCTATACTTTCGCAGCACCCAAGTTGTTAAATATTTGGGTATATTAATAGATAAATTTCGGAAACACATAGATGCGCTTAACACTAGGTTACGCACGCTTATATACATCTTTAAATCTCTGAGGAAAGAGGCAGGTGCGAGGTTGAACAGATCAGTATACTATTCCCTCGCTCAGTCATTGTTAAATTACTATATCAATGTATGGGGTGGACCTCCGAAGTCTAAACTCCTAGTCTTGGAGAGAGCGCAAAGAGCCATACTGAAGGTGTCTTTGTTTCTAACTTACCGTTACTCCACTGAGCTTCTATATAAAGATACGAAAGTTCTGACAGTGCGCCAATTATTAATTAAAAGCATAATATTAAAACAACACTCTTTGCTAACATACCACCCTTCAGCTTCACAAGGTCAACAAGACGATATAGTCTCGTAGATCGCCCGGACATTCGCCTTTCAACCCAATTCTTCAACCGCTTCTTCTGCCATTTAGGTGGTTATCTTTATAATAAAATTAACGGGATGCACCGATATTCAATCTTAATAAGACCTTCCTTCCTACAAGAAATAAATGATGACGACAATGAAAAACTACTTGCAACCTTAGTGTAATATTATTAATGTAACAAACATAGACCAACACATACACACACACTGACACACACACACACCATAACTCCCATACACAACGCACACACACTTATACGCTCACAAACTATATTATTTATTATTATAAATGTACAATACCAAATGTTATTAACGTGATGCTGATTTCTATGTAAAAGGCGGAGTCCTGGTATCCTGAAACACAGGCTTGCAGCTTAGCTCAGGCACCAGTCTCCCACAGTGATAAATTATAATAATAACATTTAATTGATGTATTGTATAATATTGTGGTGAGAAAATAAATATATTTATTATCCTTACTAATATCCTTACTTCCTTACTAATATTATAACTGCGAAACTAACTCTGTCTGTCTGTCTATCTGTCTGTCTGTCTGTCTGTCTGTCTATCTGTCTGTCTGTCGCGCTTTCACGCCAAAACTACTGAACCGATTTAAATGAAGTTTGGTACACAGATGAGAAGAGAAGCCTGAGAAAGGACATACGCTACTTTTTATCCCGGGAGTATGTTCCCTAGGGACCAGGCGGGCGAAGTCACTGGCAGAAGCTAGTACAAAATAAGGTTTGCAGCTATCAGTTATTTTTATACCGGCAATAGCTCTAATGCATCTTTTTTGCGATTTGAACACCATGTCCTTATTGCAGGAGTTACCCCAAAGCATGACTCCGTAGTGTAGTATAGAATCGACATATCCATAGTATGCAGTGACTGCCGCTGTTTGATTGACTATTTTCTTTAGTTTGTACAAAGCAAAAGCAAACTAACTATTTTTTTAATTAATATTGAAGCATGTCGTTTCCAATTAACTTCACTGTCGATTATTAAGCCTAAAAATATTGTGTTTGCAACTTCTTCAATTTCTTCATTATTAAAGCTTACATTTAGTTCCGAATTACCTACTCTGTGACTAAAATTAATAACTTTTCTTTTCTTCAAATTTATAATTAAGTTGTTATGTTCTAGCCAGTTAACGGCTTGTTATAATGCATTGATTGTGTCAGCTTCAAAGTTATTATTATACTTGTTAAGTTTAACAATGATAGTACTGTCGTCGGCAAATAATGTCATAGAATATATAAATGACTTTCCCCTGAATATACCCTTATATTCAGGGGAAAGTCATTTATATATATAAGAAACAATAAAGGCCCTACCACACTGCCTTGGGGCACTCCATAATATATTTTTCGTTCTTAAGATAAGCAGTAGTAAGTAGTCCTATGACACAACTCTAAATAACTTTTGCCCTTGTTAATTCTACAGGATTCTAACTCCATTGCTAGACAATCTTCAGTGCGTGGGTCAGCATGTACACCACGTATCTATAGAGTCCCTTTCGCCTACCAAACTAGCTGCCTGTTAATCTATTAGTTACCACATGAAATAAATAATTGTTTTACTCTACGCCCCCTTGGAATGTTGATGAAATATATTCACATTTTTTAATAAACAAGGGTAACGTTTTAGCTTCGCCATAAGAGCCTAAGTAAATAATTTCGTGGCGTGATTTAGCATCCCTCTCCCCGAGCGCAGGGCACACTTTCCTCGTACTCCCGCATCGAAAGTTCAAAAAATCGAATATAGCGACACCCCGTCAACTAATTCAAACCGCCAAATGATTCAGGGTTACTCGCAAGTAAATTATATTAACATATGTCGTTACTCTTATTAAAGACAACAACCTTTTTAAAGATCGAATAAAATAAATATTCAAAGTAGACAAATAGTAAAGTTATTCGTGTTATATCATCATCTGCCTAGCCTTATTCCAACTATATTCTGGTCGGCTTCCAGTCAAACCCGATTAAGCTGAATACGTATTTTACGCAGAGCAGCTGCCTACCAGACCTCCACGTCCACAACCCATTAACTGGGTAACACGGAACTTCTTGGCAAGCCAGAAGTCAAGTTTATTGGCTTCTGACTGCCAAAGATCTACAAATGACAGCCGAGACCAACGGCTTAAAGTGCTTGCCGAGGCATGGAGGAAAATCAGTGTGTGAAGATGGTCACCCAACCACAGACTAACCTTGGCAAGCGTTGCTTTCGCCATTCGTGTTATATAAGGCGGTCAAATTGGATGTTCAACTTTATTTTGCCACCAAGCTAAGGCCAAGAATTGCAGTTCAAAGGCCGCCATTTTATTTTCGAGAGTTTTCAAGACATTGATCACTATATTAACTTCATTCGAAAGTTCTAATACAATTGAAGAACTTCCAAATCATATTCATCGCTGATGGTATGTAATAATGTAAGAGCCTATGCATACGGCGTATTTTTACCGTGCCGACGACGCACGTTTTGCGAACGCGGGTCCACGGCGTTATAGGTAAAAGGACCAAAAAGCAGATCGTCGCATTTGCATCGATTCAAACGTGCGTACAAAGCGATACAAACGTGCGTACAAAGCGATACAAACGCGCGCGACAAGCGCATTCAAAGTACGTGTGTATCGAGTTTGTTTATTAAGAGGGGACTCTTGTCCCGAGGAATTTGATAAATAGGTATTTGAAGAAACTATTGCTGATGCGTCGCACTTTGCCCTGTCAAGTAAATTGCGAAAACGACAACTGCATCAGAGGCTGATTTTACCTAATAAAACCTCACACGACATCCCATAGCAGTTCGCATTTTTCTCACATCTTATATGATTGGGCAATGTTTTAAAAGTTGTATTAAAATGACCATCACTCAATCTTCTTTCGTTCGTGAATGGGTTAATCCAATAATGTCGCTTATTTTTTATACTTTTAGTAATAAAACCAGCGTAAGCAGTGCTGTCTCGTCAGACTCCATTTTACTACTGACAATTTTACTGGTGAAAACCAGACTCCTCAAGAGTCTGGTTTTCACCAGACTCCTCAACAGTAGTAAAATGGTATGGTAATGGTGGTATGGTGGTGTGGTGGTGTGTGTAATGGTGTGGTATGGTATGGTAGATATCTCTGTGTTTTCACACAGAGATATCTGTATAAAAATACATACGCGTGACTGCAGCGCTTTTATACCGTCTATCGCCGTATCAGCGCGTTTGTATCGATACAAATAGGTCTACGATAACAGCGCCACAAAATTTTTGTATGCAAAAATTAACCATCGGCGCCTGAACTTCGTTTAAAGCGCGTTAGCACGCATCATCACGATCGATCGATGAGGCCTTACACACGATAGGCTTCTCGCGATTTTCAGCAAAACGGTAAGTTTTATCAAAAAGCGTTTTGGCTCCTTCTGGGTAAGCTCGCTCCATCGTAGACTTTGTCTCTGTCATCTCTGACCTAGACTCGAGTCAAGAGACCTAGACTTGGGTTTGCCATCACAAACAAATAATAATAATAATAGACAAAAATTGTAGATCAGATAAATAATTATCTATAAAAATGGCTAGATACTTTTTTTCCTAAGAGCCGCCGTTTCTGAGATATATCGATTCAAAAAGTTGGAAGAGTTGTAATCGTCATAATATGCACACGTTTCCACACCACCTTGAACGATCACTCAGGTCTCAAAGAGCTGAGAATCTACACTGACGGATCAAAGACAAGCACTGGAACCGTAGTTGGAGTTTACTCCAGTGACCTTAACATCAGAATATCCAGACCGCTAGGTAAACTCAACACCGTCTATCAGGCGGAATGCGTGGGCTTTATCCTGGCGGTATATGCCATAGAAGCCAGGGAGTCACGGATACCTACATTCGCATACTCTCCGACAGCGCCTCAGTCCCTCAATTCCTAAGGAAGCATCACACCACCTCGAAACTCATACAAGAATGCCACAATGCACTAGAACGCGTCACGGTGACCAACCGCAACACTGTGATGCTGCAGTGGATAAAGAGACACAGCGGATCACAAGGAAATGACGCGGCCGATGAGCTGGCCAGGAGGGGTCTGATACTCTGGCTGTTGGAGCCGAACCCATAGTACCACTCTCCTTCGGTCAGCTGCGTACATGGCTACAAGAACACACCCACAAACAAGCGGAACGCTGTTAGGCCTTAGCACCCCGCAGCAGGCAGTCCAGGGAGGCTATGCCATCCTTGAACAAACACTTACACACGATAGCTATTATGGACAGTCTTTTATACAGAGCATGTATGGAGGGGGAGGAAACGGTATCGCACGTACTCCTTGAGTGCACAGGCGTTACCGAAATACGGAGTCAAACAATAGGGTCACAGAACTCGCTTACAGCTGTTTTTACACACCGGGAAAACTAATCTGTTTCTGGAGGGAGGTTGGCTGGTTGGAGTATTGGCTCACGCACAATGGTCCAACATCAGGACTAAGTGCGGAAACCAAATCCTAATAGATAGATAGATAGATACCGTTTTGCTGAAAATCGCGAAAAACACGTTTTTGTGACTTTTGACCCGAAGTAATTTTTTTTCCAGGTATCGGATCGATGAGGTCTTTTTAGATTTCGATTATTGTAACTTCACTCCTATATTTTGGTCTAATTTGACCGGACTAATACCTATTGATTGGTTTTAGAACTAATATTTTAAATCTGTACCGCAACAACAGGATTAATCAAATAATAAACATCAAATCATCTAAATAAAGGCGTCAATGTCTAATAGAATCACGAATAAGTACGTTTGGGGCTAGAATTATGAGCAGTAGAGACTACAAGGAGGTCAGAATCATGAAGGAGTAAAATTTTCGGGACTGACTACTATTTATTTACTCTTCATTTCTTTTAAAGTAGCTGTTGAGGCCTCTGACCTCATTTCCCTCTTTATGATTATGCATTATACATTTTTTTAATTATTCTCACTTTTCTCTTGACCTAGTTCTGAAATTCACGCAGATGAAGTCGCGGGCAGAAGCCAGTTTCTAAACTCATTTTTTTCGTAAACTGGCAAGTTTAATTACATGACATATTGATGTTTGACGTCTTTCAAAGCACGAAATAAATTAATTTATTTTAGCCTGTCTCTTAAGATACATTTTGAGATAAAAGCTATAATCATAGACACTCCAGTCCAGAAAAAAAAATGCTAAAGCTATATTACTTTACGTGAGTGAAAGATTATGTTTATGGATGTTCTATACACAGATGTGATGATTTTATCATGATTTGCCTGTGTTATTAGCCACTATTAATTTCCTGTGATATGAATCCTTTGTTGCGTTCAGGTATGTTCCCAAACGTTGTGCTTTATCCAGTTTCAGTCTTTTATTTCATACCATTTTATACATCATTTCAATGTTGGCACGAATAGAAAATAACTGCGATTATATATTGTTCAAAGTCACAAAATTACAGTGTAAATAATTTCATAGCACAAATTTTAATAAATTACAACTTTAAGCTGCTGAACTATGTAAAATATTGTAAAACATATTTAAATTATGAAAATCTGACAACTCGAATCTGCGAAAAAGTGACATAGGTGCAACGTTGACAAGGCCCACGGACCATCTAAATTGATCTGAATGAACAGTGATGCAAATACTTTTAAAAGGCAAAAGATGAGATGGCGATAGAATGAGGGCGACTCGGAATAAATAACGTAAGTGCCAAAATTAATTTTCAGATTTTATAACATGAAAGTATAACGAAATCAAAATGTGTTAAGAATTTAGCTGGATAAGATTATTTTCTATGTTTAAACGTAGTTTTCATAAAATCAAAACAATGCATTACGCCATGAAAATGAAAATGGCAAAAAGACAGACCGAACTTTGCAATTTTTTTCTATCGAGAAAATTTCTTCGTATCGTGTATTCCTTTAGAATTTAGGTAGATCATAAAGTCAAGAAACATGAACCGAGATATCAAATCCCTATTATAGGTACTTTACGAGAAAAAACAAGTCTCAAAACGGCCTTATTATTCGCATAGCCCCTTTAAATACTGGAATGATGTTCACCATTTCATGGGGAACACGGTTAATACCTTCCATTATGAAATTAAATAACAAAGCTTCACAAAAAGAGAAAAAAAATCCTCACATTAATGAAATATCCCTAACTATATACTACAACTAGTAATCTATTAAATATTATTACGGCGTTGTCCAATCTCCAATAATATACACAACATAGATTAATACAAGGTTATTCCTTTCCTTTTTTCCATTCTCCAGATACTTTTACCATTATTCCCAAACATCCTTATCTAATGGTGAATCGATTGAAATACATGCAATACGTGGTAAGCTCATATACTGAAATTGAAAATTACAGATTTCTTTGCGATGAAAGTAATTTAACTCAGAACCCAGTCGAGACCTCTATAGAACAAATTATGTTGATGAAGAAGAACAACAGTAGCTGCATAAAGAATCGTATCAAGATAGAAAAACCTAAGGTGCAGAAGATAACCGATACTCAATGGATAGTCTATACAGAGGAGAACCTGATCATTACTGAAAACTGCAACGAGGAAATCCGCAAATACAACATCATTGGGACCTATGCCCTGGTACTTTAGAATCCTAACCGCTTCCAATTAAAGCCCCGGAAATACTTCAAAATATTTCTGGTCCCTGATACTTGTGAATCTTTAGCGCTCACAATTCCAGTTCCAAAAAAACTTCGACAATTATTATTGTTCTCCTGGTACTTGTGAATCTGAAGTCTGCCTCGCTCCCGTGGGCCAGGCGTGGACAATCCTGAATTCTGCTACCACTTATCCACACATATGTCCATAGACGTTGTTCACTGATAATGTATCTTGAGTGAAGTTTTTACACATATCACTATTTAAACCGAAAGACCATTAGAAAGTATTTTTTCTTTGCGCGGACGCGCGTGCCATGTGTTGACAATTTGAATCACAGTTAGTGTTGATAAAAAACACACGAAAGCGCGGCGCTACTGCGCGCCTCGGTAGACCAATCAGATTGCTCAGCGAATGAATAAATGAAATGGTCGTTTTAAAGAAAAACATAGAGATGTGTCTTTTTTCATTAATATTTAAGTTTTTCATAGTACTAGGGCTCAGTTGACAGCGGTTTACCGGACTATTTTGAGCATTTTGTGAGAGTTCTAGTGCTTATACGGTTAATATATCATCAAAAAGGAAAACATAGGGACACAGTATATATCCTTCTTATTCAGTATATGAAATATCTTTTAAATCGGTCCAATGTTTAGGGGACGAAACAGGTGAGAAACAAACTTCGATTTATGTCTTTTTGCATACAAAACTCTCCGCCCGCGTTTTCTCTTCATAGTCATACGACTAAAACGTATTATTTTCATCACAATCAATCGTCGTTTAAGTGTTTCAAGTTACACTACTATAAAACAAATCATATTTGTTTATATTAACCCCCGATCAAAAGAGAGGGGTGTTATAAGTTTAACCGCTATGTGTGTCTGTCTGTGGCACCGTAGCTCTTAAACGGGTGAACCGATTTGGATGCGGTTTTTTTTAGTTGAAAGCAGGTTTTCCAGCAATGGTTCTTAGACAAGTTTTATCAAAATCGGTTGAGCCGTTTGCTCTTTTCTAGTTGATGAAGGCATTTAACCAGCTTTTACGGGTCAGATCAATGCAAAATTTGGTATTCTGTTACTTAAATGACTGTGTAAATTAAGTTTAAAAAGCATGAAATAAAAATTAAATTAAAAATTTAAAAAACCTCTGACTAAAAAATAACTTAAAAAGTGAAAAATAATACGTATTGATCCTTTTAATTTAATATAGGTACGATTCTTTGGGCCAAGCGCCATCGCGTCGGGGGACAGAGGTACTTTACAAATACAAAAATTTGCGGTCTCCCGAGGCGAAGACGCTTGGCCCAAAGAATCGTACCTATATTAAATTAAAAGGATCAAGGATCATCGCCGGGGTGCCAGCTGTTTTAGAACCCAACGGCTTGGCATGCGACGATGGGAAAAGGCCAGATGGGATGACCATAATGCCTTGGAAGGTGGGTAGGCCTTTGGTGTGGGATGCAACATGTGTCGATACCCTTGCACCATCCCATCTTCTTAGCACGGCGGGCTGTGCTGGAGCGGCTGCTGCAGGTGCAGAAAACCTCAAACGGCGCAAATATAACAACTTCATTGGGAGTTACATATTTGAGCCGTTTGGCGTTGAAACACTAGGCCCATGGGGTCCGAGTCCGCATCGAGTCTTTCGGGACATTAGCAAACAACTTGTCGACTGTTCACGTGACCAGAGGGCTGGGCTTTTTTTCGGCCAAAGAATCAGCATTGCCATTCAACGCGGCAATGCTGCCAGTGTTCTGGGCACTTTTGCCACTGACAGCGATGTGTATTATTTTTTTGATGCCCAATGATTTATTTTGTTTTTATATATAATTTCGTGTTAATGAGTGTATATTGTTTATTTGCTAAAACATGTGTCATACCTACAAGAAAAGACATGCATGTTAAAGGATCAATACGTATTATTTTTCACTTTTTAAGTTATTTTTTAGTCGGGGGTTTTTTTAATTTTAAATTTAATTTTGTATAGTATAGTCGTGTAAATGTTATATAATGGTTTTTCAAACTACGATAATGTCTTTCAAAAACCTTCTATGCAACTAAAACGTCTATACGACCAAAATGATGTCGAGTAAACATCTTATTTTTTACTTTTCATAGGCATGCGTTTGACTACTATCTCACCTAATGGTAAGCGATGATGTGGTCGAATATGAAGCACGCTTGCCTAGAAGTGAACTATTTATCCTGACTTAAAGACTCCCAGGTTGTAGCTATCAGGAAACACAGACTCTGGCAGGGAATTCCACTCCTTGGCTGTACGCACTGTGAATGTGTTCCCAAAACGTTTTGTGCGTATGGGTGGGATGTCCACCATGCGCATCGCCATTCGTCTTGTGGTCCGATGGCTTGGCGAAATTAAATTATGCAATTCCGTCGCATATTTTCCAAAATGCAAGCGATAGAAAACCGACAGGCTTGCAACTCGGCGTCGATGCTCAAGACTTTGGAGCTTCGTCGCGACGAGGCTATCATTGCCGATGATCCTCTTGACTCGTTCCTCAATTGACTCAAGGGCATCAAACTGGTATCTGGCAAAGACGAGAGCAGTACTCCATAGACGATCGAATTTGCGCTTGATAGAGTTTGAGCAGCTTTTCCGGGTCAAAGTAGAAAGAAAGAAGAAAGAAAACAAGTTTATTTGGCGCACACAGATATACACAAAATAAATACAAATAATGTACCAGACGGGTGTGATCGGCTGGAACGGGGGTGTGTTTTGGGTAGGTCTATCCTTCTTCTATTCCTTCGATGTCAACTGTGACCACACAACTGTGTCCAGCCGCGCTGACGTCCAGTTCCTGTATACGAAGGTCTCTGTACCACACGTGTGCCGTTCTTCTTTCTTGATATCCGTACTTGCTGTCTTCGGGATAGATTGGGGTTAGGGATGTTTGCTTACCAGGGAATTAATGAAGATGCAGAATTAATTGTTTAACACTGCAGCTAGCGGTTTAAGGGATGAATTCGCGACTACTTTACTTTGTAGTTAAAAGTTCTATATTTTCTTGCCAATGACTACAAATTCTATTTTTTGGTCTATTTACTAACGTACTATGTTACTTTATCGTAACGAGGCCCAAAAACCAGTAACTGTTTTAGTTTATTTTTAACCGTAAGTTTAACTTTAACCGCTGTACATTCCTGATTATATCTAGGCTTATTCTAGGTCTGGATAGGGGTTCATGCACCTACCATTGGCATTTTGGGGGCTTTACGCCCCCAAAATGCCCCGTCGAAGGAGGTAGAAATCAACCCTTCAACCCTACCCACTTAGGGGTTTGTTGCATTTATCTATCAAAACTATCCACAAGTATGAACTTGTTAACTATTAAGGGTTGACTTCCCGAAAAACTGTGCCCTTAGGGCTGTTGGGCTCATCCCTCTATCCAGATACACATCTTACAAAGCCACCCCTCTAATGGTGGAAGTACTATGAGGTCAGAAGCCCAGAAGGGAAAAAATCGATGTTTTTATATTTTCCTAATTTGTGGCTTTATGCCTTAACTGACCATATAGATGTATACATATTCGGATAGGGCTTAGTGCCAGCTTTCCAGTGCCTATTGTCTAAAGCCTAAATATCTAGATTTTCTGTATGTTTAGTAAAGGAAGGTGTCTGTGAATGGTGGTTTGTCTGTCCACCCTACTACCTTTTGAGTAGCTGTCCTGTGTCGGTATGTGTGAAATGTCCTATACCTGTGTACTTCCTTTACCTTTAACTTTTACCAGATACCTTTTAAGGGTTTACCAGGAATGTGTAGGGGAATGTGTAACCCTACCTAACTATATTCAGCGAAATTAAGTTCCCGAAGAACGTCTTACGCGCCTGGGGAAAACTACAACAAAATTATGAATTTATTTTGGTTAAAAACATACTTAGGCTATAACTTATCCTATATTTTACATAAGCTCGTATATGCAAGTTACATAATTTTATTTTGACGCTACCGTCGCGAACAAATAATAAAAAGCAACTAAATTCTAAAACAATTATCTTGTATGCCCCGAGGCTGCGCCGTGTAGGTCCAGTTCCGCAAAATGCCAGACAACTAGGAGCTACCTGACGCTGGTTTTCAACTGGATCTTCAATCAATCAATCAATTTATTCGCAGTAAGTGTTGGTACAATTTCGGTCTTAACGTAAATATTTTTTTATAGATCCATAACACTTAGTCATAATTATGTGACATGCAAACATTTGGGTTAAATACTAATTTACAGTTAGGTACACATCATTATGGTCATAATTTGTAGACCTTACGTTCAGTATACGGATGTGAATCAGTTATACAATATTAAGTATACAGTTAAATAAATATATAATAGTGTAAAACGATGGACAGCGGCAGCATTCCCTCTCTCACAAAGTGCACCTCAGCAGTCCAGGGGGCAACGAGGGTGCCGGATGTAGATTTGTACACTGCCAATTGCTGGGACCTTTTGCTGACAACAGATCCAGATCGCTACTCGGTGTCGATTTCTTCACCACTAGGTAGTTCCGACCACTATCTGGTGAAGACTGTGTCCGTTTACTCCCCGCCCGATCCTAGCCCAAGAGGCATCCGGCGGATATGGCGATACAGGTCAGCAGATTGGGATGACATGCGATCTTTCTTCGCATATTACCCTCGGTAGCCTACTTGCTTTTCTTCGACGGATGTTTCGTCGTACGCCGCTGCCGTGACGGATGTGTTGCTGAGGGGAATGGAGTACTACATTCCGTTCTCTGACGTAACAATGTCTGGCGAAGCTCGTCCATGGTTTGGTGCGGAGTGCCATCACGCTGATGCGCTTAAGCACGCGGCGTACCTAGCTTGGGTCGACGCTCGTACGCGCAAAGCAAATGACGCGAGTCAGAAGAAAAGAGCCTTCAACAGGGCTGCCAAGTCCTACAAACAACTGCCAACAACAACAACTGTCAAACTTCTGCCGCCCCTCACTACCACCACTGCTGAGACCCGACGGGACGCTGGCCCCCTCCGCTGAGGAGAAAGCGAACTCGTTTGCTTCTTTGTTTGCGGAATCTTCATGTCTGGATCCAGGTGGCGCGAGGACCCCTGCTTTTCCTGATAGATGCGAGTCGAGTATGTCAAACATTCGCATTCATCAGAAGGACGTCCGTAGGGTACTGCGTAACCTAGACGTGAACAAGGCTAGTGGCCCCGACGGGATACCGGCAATTGTTCTGAAGACTTGTGCGCCTGAGTTGTCTCCGATCTTGACGCGCCCATTCGCCTTTCGTTTGAGACTGGAAAAGTGCCGAAGGCTTGAAAGCAAGCTAACGTGCAGCCCGTGCCCAAGAAAGGTAGTCGAGCAGACCCGTCGAATTATAGACCTATCTCGGTAACGTCCTTACTCTGTAAGAGCATAGAATAGAATAGAGCTGAATCATGAGCTCGACAGGGTCTGGCACGATAACCTTATTAGTAAGCTTCCTTCCTACGGTCTGCCCGCCGGATTGTGTGATTGGATTGCAGATTTTCTGAGGGATCGGTCTATTCGAGTGGTCATAGATAGCTGCTCGTCTGGACTGCTGGATATTAATGCCGGGGTTCCTCAGGGGTTGGTGCTTTCGGTACCACTGTTCTTGCTACATATTAATGATCTGCTTAAACCCAGTACCTTTGGGTGTGCAGACGACAGCACTGTTGCTGAGAGATACGTGTCCGATGCACGAACTGGCGGGTCGCAGATCCGGTCTCCCCGGGAAGCTATGGTTGAGCGCTTGAACGTGTCCTTATAGGCTGTCTCCAAATGGGGCGATGCCAATCTGGTCAAGTTCAATGCTGCTAAGACCCAAGCGTGTCTATTTTCCGCCAAAAGGAGCTAACTCCACCCAGCTCCATCTTTCCGAAGTGCAAACGTGCCGATAACCGCTCAACTTGAGCTTCTTGGGGTTACATTAACATCTACCCTCAATTTTGGCCCTTTCATAGATTCTAAAGCTCATGCGGCTGCAAAGGAGTTGGGGATCCTAGCAAAGGTGAGACGGTACTTCACGCCGGAACAGCTGCTCAAACTCAAACAAACGCAATTTCGATCGTGTATGGAGTACTGCTCTTATTTTTGGGATGGATCTGCCAGATATTAGCGTGATGCCCTTGAGTCAATTGAGAAACGAGCCAAGAGGATTATCTGCAATAAGAGGCTCGTTGCGACGAAGCTCCAAAGTCTTGAGCATCGACGATGAGTTGCTAGCCTGTCGGTTTTCTATCGCTTGCATTTTGGGGAGTGTGCGACGGAATTGCATAATTTAATTCCGCCAAGTCCGTTCCATCATCGGACCACAAGATGGACGGCGATGCTCCACCGGTATATGGTGAACATCCCACCCACACGCACAAAAAGTTTTATGAACACATTCATAGTGCGTACAGCTAAGGAGTGGAATTCCATGCCGGGGTCTGTGCTTCCTAATAGCTACAACCTCGGAGTCTTTAAGTCAAGAGTGAAAAGGTTACTTCTAGGTAAGCGTGTTCCATCTTGGACCACATCGTCTCTTACCATCAGGTGAGATAGTGGTCAAACGCGTGCCTATCAATAGAAAAAAAACAAAACAAAACATTTTCAATAATTAAAAAGAGAGATGATGTCTTGTTTTATGTGCAAGTTATTTATTTAAATGTTTTTGTGTAGCTAAAAAGTAATCAGGCATACAGACTAGTCTGTGAAAAATGTTACAACATAATAATAAAGTGCGACGTTGAAGATTCGACAAGAAAGCGAACGAGCCGACTCGCCCGCCCACGCTCGTACCACTTTCCAAATTCCTGGTGTAAGCGTTTGCAATCACCTACGAGTATGTACGTGCGACAACGACTAACAACAAAAATCTTGTTTACAGTTCAACTTTGTACATTCTCTTCCTGCTGTAATACAGTTAAACCTAATTAAGTAGGACCTGGATGTGTGAGGAACCTCTACTAATACTGATAAGATATTTTTATGTACATAAAACATGGTATACAAGGTGTTATTGGAAAATACAGATCAAACATGTTTTGCTAAAATTAAAGCGCGCAAACTTCCTTACTATTAATTCATTATGACACTGAAATACATTACATTGATTTCATATTAAAAAATTCATCAATACTGTAGAAATTAATATTATTAAGCCATTTGTATAACGTACAATTTAGCGTTTTAAACATTTTTGATACTTTATTATAGAGACGTAAACACATAGCCAGAGAGTTTTTATTAAATTTCGCTGATCGAGGCAGTTCATCCAGCAGAAGTCTATATTGGTCTCGTCTACTTCGAGCGCTTATTTCCTCTGCTGTTTTAAATAGTTCTTTGTGTTTTTGAACGAACATGCATGCTTCATTTATATATATTGAAGTTAACGGTAGCAAACCAAGCTCTTTAAATATAGGTTGACAGGAATCGTCAGATGGAATCTCGTATAGAGCTCGTAAATATTTTTTTCTGGGAAACAAATGCTCTATTGTGATCAGTACTATTTCTCCACATCATAAGTCCATACCACAGTGAGGACTCGATTTACGCGCGGTACAGCCGTTTTTATATTAGTGACTTTTTTATTTGTCTCAGAGAATAGACAAATTTATTTATTTTATTGCATACAGCATCAACCTGTACTTTTCAGTCTAAATGTTCGTCAATTACTACTCCTAAAAACTTAGTTAATGTTACTTTGTATGTTCCTTTTTAAAATGAAATGTATTATTATAAGAATGATTAAATTGTACATATACTGATTTATTAAGATTAATAGATAAATTATTATTATTTAACCAGTTCATTAGATTGTTTATTGTATTATTTATGTCCGTTTCATGATCCGCAATGGAATTACATTTTTTATCGGTGGTAACAATTATGGAAATGTCATCGGCAAAAAGGAAGCATTTATGATTGGTTACATTAACTATATCGTTTATAAAGAGTTGAAATAAGATAGGGGCCTGAAGGACGTCGCGTTTTACACTTATATATTCAGATAAATATTCTGTCATGTCCCTATTTTCATTAAGTTTAGTGACAGTGACTCTCTGTTGTCTGTTAGTTAAGTACGACGATATCCACTGAAGTTGCAGTCCTCTCATGCCGATAGCCTCTAGTTTTTGTAATAAAATTTCATGTGTAACCAGATCAAATGCCTTTGACCCTTTGATTAAAATGAGATCCCGGGAGTTATGAATTGAAATGCCTCGGTTACTGAGAATAAATAAATCTTGACATTCAGTTATCAAGATTTATTATTTTGACTAATTGTTTTTTCGATTTTTTCTGTTTATAATTGGGACTTTTTAGCTCAATAGCCTCTATAAGTAAGACAACTAATTAATAAATTAAATTTATTATATGGAATAATAGTCTGGAATACTAGATTGTTTACAAACATTCGAATTATTTCAAGGGGTTTCATTTATTATGAGACAACATCGTTTTAAACCTGAATATTTGTGAAACAAAATAAATGAAAAGTTACAAAACCTTATGACCCTTGAGATCCCGGTGACTGTTTAATTAGATCTGTTCTGTTATCTGCCTAGCCTTTTCTTATTTTATCTAGAGCGGCTGCCTACCAACCCTCAACAACTCATTAACTGGGTATCACGATACTCCTTGGCAAACCTGGAGTCACATTTATTGGCTGCTAGTCAGAGATCTTTAACGACTGTTAGATATCTACAAATGACAGCCGGGACGTGCTTATCGTGCTAAGGAAACTCGGTATGTTAAGATGGTCACCCATCTACAAACCAACCTTGGCACGGGTTGCTTGACCTTGGAGATTGACCCGGGCTGCCACTCTTTTGCCACGAGCTATTAAATTATCTGTTCTTTTAATTTTAATCATGACGACACAAGAGACGACGCATTTGGTACATATATTCGCAATAGGAAATTCATTAGAAGGGAAATTCAAAGGGCAATTTATGTACAAAGTATTTTTTCGAGAGTGGCTTAATAAAAAAAAAAAAAAAAAAAAGAAGCTCTTTATTTATTGCACCTAACAAAAACATTTCGCTGCAATTATATCTCAGAGCACATTTGTTGTTAAATTTTTTAGTATGTAGTATGAAACACAGGAAAAGTTTCTCTGCTAGTTCGCCCTCAAATTTGTACATGAATATTCAGGGGTGCAGGCGGGCAGCCGGGCAGCCGGGCGGTGTCGCGGCAATAACTGTTAACTTGTGCCACGTATTGCTATATATGCTACCTATTATCTGGATCTACGAGCTATCTGTGGGTGACGGCGCGTTTCCAAATGGATATTCAAATTCTTTTGGTGTCAGATTGCTCAAATAACAGTTACCACAGTAAAATGGAAAGCTTTTAGCTAATACTCACTGCAGGAATATAGACATACCACGTCTACTTTCCATTTTAAAGCATAATGCTAATTAGCACGGTCTGTACTAATAACCTACCGACTCAAGTCACAGTTTAACGTAACGTAATTCCATGTTTGTTTACGTTGATGAAGGTTGTATCGAATTGCGAGATCTCACAGTCCGCGCGCGAGGCTGCGCCAGCGCACGCGTCTCGGAGGCGCCACGTAGCGCGCAAGCTTGCGTAACTTTGTGTTCCACGAGAGTAATTTACGAGCCACATCTAAAGTTTTAATGTATAAGCCGCTGAAATGACTTCGATACACATATGACATCGAACCAAACAATACAACGATCAGAATGAAGCTAAAGATTTTAGTGTTATTGCTTTACTGCTTCACGATTATTCATGCTCATTTCCGTATCAGGGGTGAAGTGAGGAAACGGGATATGGTTTACCACAAGAAAGACATAAACAGCTCCAAATGTGTTTTAAATGAGACGATAACTAATGACTACGAGATTCTGTCGTCAGCCGTGTCTGAATCTAAATACATTTTCACTGCCAGGGTCCTGAGCGTGAGGAAGATAAAGCGCGGCGCAAAGCCCACTGCGAAAGTATTTATGTTTTACAAACTGTACATCCGGCTGGTCATAAAAGGGAAAATCAACGATTTAAGGAGTCACGTCTTTTCAGGGGACGAGAGAACTCTAAATGGGGCGATAGTGTTTGTTGATTGGTTGCGGACGAACAAGTGTGCTTACAGACTGTATAGACATTCGTCAGGAATATTTTTGAGTGACGGATTTGTTGAAGAATCGAGCAATAGGAACAAGCCACGGCTGCGGCTGTTGAACGAGCCACTTCCACTGTCACTTTACGATTTGGATAGAGTTAATGCCGCCCTGAAAGGTAAATATTTACTGTGTTCCAAGGTTTCGGCGCTTGTGACCACTACTATAAATCTACCATGCACACAACTTATAAATTTATGTATTTTTATTGTTCCCTTGTATGCACTTAAACTAACTCCTGTGGTTTTACTTTATGGAACTTGTGCTAGTTTTTATGCACAGCTTTGTGCCAAGAATATTTGAAAGCCCATTATAAATGTATCCGAAGTTTTATTTTGGTGAAAATCAAACGAGTTGGTAGATATTTTTATTAAAGCTGGTAAAAGTTTTTATATTTATGCATAACATCGTGGTAACTGTCTCGCTCATGATTAACGCTGACGGTAGATAACAAAAATAAAATGTGTATATTTAAGCGAATGGAGGAAACAAAAGGCTGACAGATACTTCGGAAAAAGTTTGTCAGCGCAGTTTTCATCTGAATTTAACAATCTAGCGCGTATCATACGTTTGTTTGTTGATGTGTGCGCGCATTAACTACTCGCATCTCTCGGATTACACGTCAGACTACATGCCAAATTTTATAAATATTTTATTTTCGTCTGTCGCTTTCCTTGTTGTAAGTATGATTTTGTTTATTACGTCATGGTCCATAGGTACTAGTGTGCTATGTTGAATATAATCATTTATGGCACAGCCTTACGTCAAAGTCTGAGTCAGTATCAATGCAAGGTCGATTGTCAACGTTTACGTTGGTGTTTATTTTATCATTTCAAAATCGACATAGAATGGCTGTGAGGAAATATTACCATAATCTGTTAAATTTTACTTTTTCAATAGAGACGTCGATATAATATCAAGGAATTACTACAATGAAACTCACTTCGTCTTGCTTTTAACACAGTTTACAACCGCCTAACATCAAGAGCTTGCGCGTAAGAAAAGGAGTCTAGAGTAAATGAAAGTCCGATACCGAACCACATAGGCTAAGTACTTGGTTGACATTTGTCTAAAATATGCGTTCTGGTTGGTGACTTTTAGTACAAATACACGTACGTTTTACATCATGTCGCAGCCAAAAAGTAGAATCCGAATCATAACATAGAGATAACTGTCTAAAACAGTTTTATTTAAGACGGATCAATTTTCAGCCAGAATATCACATATTTAAATTGGCAAGCCATAATTTAATGTAGGCAATTTAGCGTGTCATGAACCGCCTTTGTAAATCCTCGGTAACTTGGTAAATTGCCGTTGTCTACCATGACAATATAATTGGCGTCCAATGAAGAATTTTATCCATAAAAATATTAATGTTGACTAGTTTTCTATACTTGAGCCATTAAGGCATCGACCTAATAGGTACAAAGCGATCATCGCGCTAATATACGATCGTCACGTTAATTTGTACTACAAACGCTATCGCGGCGAAGCGTACGCGCCGTCAGAGGACGCCCTGTAGTTTTTTCGAACAAATAATTCGTATTAAGATGACGTCTTAGCGATTCGAACAAAGAAAAGGTGTTAAATGAAAAAAAAAAAGTGAGGACGTGTGATATCAGTGACTTTAAAATACGAATTTAGGGGAATTAGGGAAAAAGTGTACGAGATGATTAATTTAATGGAGAAAACGCTTGTAGTTTTAATGATATTCTACTTAGTGCAGATGTAAATATGTTTATCCATCGTAAATTTATCTATCTTATTGCTGTCGTTCTCAAAATTTTAAATTTTTAGTTGTTTTATTATTATAAATCGCATTTTTAAAACGTTATCAAAGGATCATCTTTACACCCCGATGTCTAAGATGATCTTTGCGGTAGGGGCAAGATGATGCCAGGATCATGTTGCCCCCCCCCCCATGTCGGAATTATCGAAGGGTTCTTGTAGAATTACCTAAATAAAACCATAATCAGGGTTTATTTTACTTTAATAAAATGAAATCAAATATATTACAGACCTTAGGTACAATGAGCCAGTCTTATTAAATAATAGTCAGTCTCCATTTATTTAAATTAGTAGAAAAATCATCATATTTGAGATCAATCGTTAAGTAAAGGTTTAACAAAATTACATAATCTTCTAAAGAAAAACTAAACTTATCTACTAAAACTAATCTAGTAAAATAAATGTCACTATCCAAAATCAACATTAAAGAAAAATAAATAACAATTTCTTCATTATCTTTTCCAATGAAATAAATCTAAATTAATCTCAAAGTCGTGTTAATCCGTACATCCTTGTCTCCATATCTTTAGTACGCTTCACGAGCTCAATTTCCTGTTCTGCCGTAAAAACTGTTTTTTTTTACCTAAATATTTGATTGAACCAACAGCCACTGTATTTTTGCCCGCCATTTTAGTGACATTACAGGCACTCTAAACTGTTTACTTGCTGTTCTAAATGGCATGCCAGCATTCAGCGCTATGATCATGGAGGCTTCCGACCACAACCCGTGGTTGGTTTTTCTTATATAATTATGAGGATTTGTCTAAAACAAAATGAAGAATTTTTTGTTTTTAGTTATTTTCAATCTTATGTTTTTTTTTAATAATCCAGGCAGTTCATATAAATTACGTCATATTTATTTGAAAAAAATACATAAACTAGAACAGTTAAAAAATTATCCCCGTAATAGTAGGTACACCGGTGTACAAAATGATCCCCACGGATCATCTTGTACACCGGTAATATAATCATCTTGCTTGTAGCTGTTTTAATATAACGTAGTTTTTTAACAAAGTTGAGCAGAGCAACTAACGTTGTGCAATATAGTTGTAAATGAAAGGACTACTTTATAAAACCGTCAACACACTAAAACTCCTTCGAATATGCACACATGGGTGTTTTGGTCTGATAGATTCTTACCTACGTAGCAGGATAACTGCATAAGTAACAATCTGAAGGAACTGAGTTTTGATCCTCGTATGTTACTAGCCTAGCCTTGAAGGAGCTACCAACTCGCAGTAATGAAGAAGATGCTTAGAATATAGCTACATTGCTGGTTTTTTTTCTGAATCACGATATGCGTTTAGTAGACCAACCTTGGCTGCAACACCCAGTCCACTTCTTAGACTATCCTTTTGGATAAGCGGCTAAATTTAGGTACCACTTATTGAGCCTGTAATATTTTTCAAATGCAAGGCCGCATGTGAAATATACGTTTATTGTGAAACACCGTAGCTGACAATACTAAGAAAAGCTTCTGCTGCACTCAATATGTCGTATTACCACCGATTTACCGTCTGCAAGGACCCCGATGATTAAAAATCACCTCTACAGGCTGAACCCACAAGTTTTGCATTATTTCACCACACAAACACAGAACCATTTATTGTAACTTTACAGAACAAGGCTCTAATTAATCAATCTTGTATTTTCATGAAACACAAGATTGATTAATTAGAGCTTGTTTTTAAGGATTAAGTAGAAAAAAAATTAGAAATTTGAATCTTCAAAAGCTAAAAATTTCCTTCAACTTTCGATCTCAAAATAATTCCATGGATACCTCAGTTTTGACGTTGTTATATTTAGTAGAATATCGTTTTTTGTCTCATTGTCAAATGGCTTTCAGGTCAAAAATTATCAGAATACCGTTTCAGTATGGTTTCGGTTTCAGTACATTCTTTAGTACAATTCAATTCGCAATATCATCGCATGAAACTTCAACTTTGACTGTCCAAACATTAGAGCAGAATACCGTTTTTGTCATTATGTGATTTGAATGTGAACGGTTTTAAATTAGCAGAATTGGCCTTCAGGAGTGAGAGCTTTTGACGTCACTATAGGTAAAAAGTGTACATACATGTGACGTCACACGAATTTCAACGCACTGTGTCGTCTTAATTTTGTTGTTTACGTAAAAGAAATACATTTCCAATACGTTTTTAAATCTGTCTGACGGACTTCTTAGACCTTTTTAGTCATCTATTGTTAGTCTCACCCTATTGTTAATGAACCCGTTAATTATTTTTAAAGGTACATGTACGTCTTACAAGTAAGTTAATACATAACATATGGTTAAAAAAGTATATCATCTTTGTCTGGGACTACAATAATGTTATCTAACACCTGTAAATGACGAGCGTTTTTCATGTACAGTCAACGGCCAAATGTGCAGTATCCAGGTAAAGTTTGTATTACTGTGAACGCGCGATGCAGGTCGTACTTGCATCTGTGTGTATTAGTGATGTATGGACGCGGAACACATTGATCACCGAAGGGACACCTCATTCACATACTGGCGTCGAATGAAACAAAAAAAATCTAGTCGCCTTTTCACACACGCAGATTATGTAATTACGTATGACCTTGGTTCATAGCATTTGTAAAATTCACGTTAATTAAGTTCAGATAGCTAATATTGTATCGAATGGGAATGTGAAATACCTAGACCGGGGTTCGAATCATCAGGTAAGACTTTTTTCTTTTCAACAATAATCTTCATCTGTTCTTTTGTTATTCGATAAATAAATTTATAAACGAAAGCAACAAATAAAAATGCAATAATTATTTTTACTATTATATTCTTAATAACATAAGTGATGACAAAACGTTTATTGGTAATAATTTTAGAAGGTATTAATAAATATACTTCTTGTTAAAACTGTTTATTTTTTCATAAGGAACAATTTATTGAATAATAAAATAGCTAATAAGTCAACTATGACAGTCAGGCTTATAATATTATATTTTAGTGGGTACTCTAACAACTAACAAATTGGCGCAAATCTACCCACGTTTTAACAAGTGCGAACTCGTTGTCACTATACAATTAAATTACTCAGAAGTACTACTTTTATTTTACTGCGAGTGAGTTTACAGCTTAGGTATTCATTTTCATTACGAAAAGAAGATTGAAACTAAACCTCAAAATAATCCTTATTACGGATATGACAGAATATCATTTTAATATTCCTCAAACTTATTGGTTATTTTTAATTTGTATGTAATTTAATACTTTGTGTAACCCCCATTACTATCAATGCAATCAAGTAAACGTTGACGCATGGATCCTACAATATTGAAAAATATGTCTATTCCCCTTCAATTTTCCTTTATTTACATGCAATGCAACTTCAACTGCTCATCAGATCGCGCATTCCGTGCTTCACATCGCTGTATCATCAGACCCCATAGGTTTTTAATCGGGTTGAAGTCGGGAGTTCGTGCTGCCCATAAATTTCATCTCCGGGTGTTCATTAAACCACTCACTCACAGTGCTCGCATTATGAATAGGACAATTGTCCTGGACAAAAGTTATCTGTTTAAGCTCATCAGCAGGGTAAACTTTGCGCACAGTGGGTAACATGACATCACTTAATACTTCAACGTTAGCCGAGGCCGCTTATATGAGCTGGGGTCTTCCACTTCGCTTTCGACTAGCAAGGCTACCCTCTTTCTCATATATTTTGACCAACCGACTCATAGTATTTCTCTAAAACAAAAAAGGAGTAACTACTGTTAGGCTACTAAGCAAAATAGTAATATAATTTACCTACTGTTTAGAAACAAAATTATACTGAAAATAGAACATTCAGAGTCACATTCATAATGATATTTCCATCATTTAATAATCTAGGTAAATAAATTTACTTTGAAGTTAAGTATATTTTTTGTTCTATTTAGTTTAGATCTGAAAATATAATACGTTTAAAATCAGTACCAGACTGAAAATATAAAACGTTTAAAAATCAGTACCAGAAACAGCAGTTATACTATAATTAGATAAATATTTTATAAAATAATTAAATTAAAATACTCACACTCAGTCCGGTTTTATCAGATATTTTTGATATATTACGAGTAAGTCCGCTTTTACGCAGCGCAATAATACTCGCTTTCATTTCGATATTCAAATTTGCTTGCATTTCAAAATGAACTACTAACTAACCTATATTAGATTAAACACACGTCACTAACCCACAACAACAACCAACCAACAACGTTTAACTTTGTCGCGGTGGTCGCGGTGAATGAGTCGTAAGTTAAATGCATCTATCTACCTTAATCATTTATCAATTCAGTTTTCTGTGAGTACAATTATAAAATATAACCACAGAAAACGAGTTCAGTAGACGAATGTTACCATTGTCACGAGTTAAAACCAATCTCCGCACGTGTGTCATACAACGTTTTTCAACACGTAAGTTGCGAGAAAACAGTACAAATAGATAATGAGACAAACTTTTTGTTTTTAGATATCAGTCACAAAATTCGAGTCATTTCCATATTGGAAAGATCTTAGTTATCTTTGCAGCATGGAAATGGCTCGAATTTTAAATAAAAAATTTGAACTAGGTACATCTTCCGTCTCATTTTCTTTTTCGTATTAAATTGAGACAAACGTATTGAGCAAGAGCGCTTCGAAGGAGGTTCGATCATTCAGCTTATTAACTGTTTTCTTTTATTATTTTGCTGATATTCTATTTTTAAAATTGAACATCAAAATACTTAAAATGAATAAGCATTAGTTATTTTGGATGTTCCACTTTTACCCGATTGCCAAGGAAGAGTTATGTTTTGGCGCGTATCTTGTATGTATGTTTGTTCGTAATTTTTTTATTACCTCGTACCGACCTTAGATAGGTGTTTCAAAAAAGCAATATGACGAATTTTGGGCGCTAAATAGTAAATCGTTAATATATTTTTTTTAACAGCAGAGCTAAGAGGCTCATCGGTGACGAAAAACTGGTGGATACCAAACTACATAGCTTGGCTCATCGCCGTAAGGTTGCCTGCTTGTCGGTCTTCTACAGATTGTACTTCGGTGAGTGTGCCCAAGAACTCCACGACCTCATTCCACAGGCCCCCTTCTACCATCGCACATCCAGACGCACTGCATCTTACCATCCCTACCTTGTTACTATTCCACCAATTCGCACTAAGCGTTTCCAAACGTATTTTATAATGCGCACAGCAAAGGAGTGGAACTCTCTGCCTGCGTCTGTGTTTCCAAACGCTTACAACCCTAATCTCTTCAAAGTTAGAGTGAACAGGCTCCTTCTGGGTAAGCTCGCTCGTAGACTTTGTCTCTGTCATCTCTGACCTAGACTAGAGTCAAGAGCAAACCCATCACAAATAAAAAAAATAAAGAAACAACCAAACCTATCGAGTAGGTTATCAAAATGAAGGAAATTAAATGGAGGTTATAAAAATATAATTATGTTTAAGTTCAATTATTAAGAAACTTCGTTCATTAAGTGTCCCGGTTTTGGTCTTTTTAGTGCATTACTTACAAGCTGACTGTTTTGCAGTCGGGTTTTGTAAAACTGTAACTTAGGTAATAACGAACAAAAACAAAAATACGAGTGAATTGAGAACCTCCTCCTTTTTTAAAGTCAGTTAAAAATCTGTCACTAACAGCGTACATTTTAATTAATTGATTAATTTACGCTATCAAAAAATTAATTACAAATAGTCCTTTTTAATTTTAAAATATTAGTATTGAAAACATCGATGTCGACGCCCCGGCAGACCGCATTATATGTATGACTCGCTCTTATTTAGTTAGAATTTCGTCTGTAAATCGTTCGGACCGCAGGAGTATGCAATAGACAGTGATTACATTGAAAAGTTTAAGAAATCCTCAGTACAATTTTGCTCAGCAATTCGGGAAACTCGGTTGAACCATTAGCGATTCTAAATAAAAACGCCAAGTCTGCAATTCTTCTACGTTCAAAAAGAGGAAGTAGATGGAACCTTTTGCAGCGTAGGAGATAAGTGGGTGAATAAGTTTCGTTTCGAGTAGAAAGGTGACCGGATAAATTCCGGTCTAAAACAATTAAAGAAAATATATTCAATTAAAGAAAATTTTTGAGGTATATATACCTCAAAATTTTTCTTTGTTTGCCTTCCAATCTATTAATGTATATGTTGTAATTGGGATTCCAAACTTGAGAGGCATACTTGACATGACTGCGAACAAAGGTACAGTAGAGAATTTTACCGCACATTCCATTGTATGTTGCGTAATTTTTAACTTTCGAACTGTATACACAGGCTTCGTAAATGCATTTTTAGAGCAAATATGTTGAAAATAATTTAATACTATCTGACCCGCGCAATTTAGTCGGCGTCACATTTTCATGAATGCTGTGCTCCTATTGGTCTTAGCGTGATGTTATATAGCCTATAGCCTTCCTCTATAAATGCACTATCCAACACTAAAATAATTATTCAATTTTCGAGCCAGTACTTCCTGAGATTAGCGCGAACAACTAAACAAACAAAAAAAACTCTTCAGCTTTGTAATATTAAAATATAGATTTCATTAGTTTTCTTTTGTGCTTAATTTTACATAAAAGAGTATTTAATCTACCTAACTTTAATACTTTCACGGTGGGCGTAAATAAACGTTTGTCTAGCAGTAATTAATTTTGATAGTTGTTTTAACTTATATTATAGACATTGTGTGGGCAGATTTTAATAATTATAATAGTCGGATACAATATCATATTTAACAGACACTAATAAAATTGTTCTTCTTATTACCTCACAGTTTATCGTGAAGTTTATGATATTTATTTAATTATAGAGATATTATTGTGATTACGTAAACAAGTATTTCATGAAGTAGGTACCAACGTACTTTTTTATTTATTACTGCAAAATATTGTTAAATTGCCTGTCAATAACACTCACACGTTAGCGTGATGTTAGAGCGAAAACATTTTGCATAGAATAATGTTATTCTAACTGTTATTGGAGACGTTAATTAAATGTTTGCGTGTGCTCGATGGGATTGAATGAGAAATACATATTTTGATAGATACGGTAAAGCATTCTGGGCTCCATGGTGGTAGGTACTTTACAAGTTGAGTAAAGAGAGCGCGCCTTAACACGGAGTACGTTTCAGTATCACGCGAACCAACTTACCATAATACACTTTCTGTTGCGTTTAAATATTCAATTTAGTAACTGCTTTGGAACAGACTTGCACGCGAGAGCGCCGCGTTACTTCAGCGATTGAATGTTCTCTGCGTGAAGTTGATACTTACCAGAGACGATTGTAAGTAATTGCACGTGCCACAATAATAGACTTACTTAGCAATAATATCACTGTATCGGTAATAAACTGCTATCACTAGCCTAATGATCAGAGTTAAGGGGTGCTCTACTGTCGGTTTGTGGATTCTAAGCCCGTTCTGACAACAGAGTAATACATAGACGCAATCATATTATACTCTGTGCTAAGTTAATTAGGCTCCGTGATTCCACTGAATTTGAGGGAATCGGTATTATCAACATTCCCGAAGGATCGCCAAACTGAAGTGGCAGTGGGCAGAGCAAATTGCTCGCGATTATCCGTAAGTATCTATACATAAACTAGCTGACTCGGCAAACGTTGTTTTACTATACCGTCTATTCTTATACTTACCAAATTTACACACAAAATTTCATGAAAATCGGTCGAGTCGTTTCGGAGGAGTTCGGTATCAAACACCGTAACACGAGATTTTTATATATTAGAAGGTAAGATAATAAATCTGTTGAAAGTCGTCTTTGTACATTCAAAATCATAAAAAAATAGCCAAGGAGATAAAGGAGAACTAACAGAACCATTTCCATCATTTTTGTACATTTTGTTTGTTTATTCGTTAAGATGTTCAGGTATCACGTAAAAAGTATAAAAATTATGTAGATAACTTTCATACACTAAAATTGTATGTAACTCAGGGCATAAGTTAGTTTTTGTTTCATCGTAGTTGGTTCACTCTATCAAAAGATATTTGTATTTAAAGTTCTCAAGAAGAATTTAATTTTATCATTACGTGACCACAACATATTGTTGAGTTATTTGTGAAACTCTTAATACGTAGCAAAGGAAAAATTAACATTTAGTTATCTTATTATCATTTTATTTATCGTAACATGTGAGCTTCTAAGTTTGAACTTATATTTTCTTACTCTGCTGGCATTTCTTTATTGTAATTATTAGTAGTATATAAGTGCTATTTTGGGAGTATCGTCCTTACATATAATCAATTGATTAATGTATGCAAATATTGTAAAGCTTATTTTTGAAAAGAGTAACTATGGAGTTTCTTGTCCGTTCTTCTCCATAAGAATCTACCTTTTGCGAACGGACGACTAGAGTCACTATATTTTATTTTCTTTTGACGTTCAAAAGTGCCTTTATTGGTCCAGTTGAAATAAATCATTTGACTTTGACTTACTTATGACAGTTCAACCACATTGTCGATAGATGACGATGTACTGATGACGCGTTTTTCTGAATCGCATTGTTAAGATTCTTCGCTGTTAAATGACGTTGGTCCATGTCTGACCATGAAAGTTTGGATACCTATGCTATGTAGCTAATTAAAAGGTAAAACGTAGAAGGGGATAACGATATGTTTGACCGGAAAAGAAAAAAGAGAAGTGATTGATGAATTTTATTGTGATTCGAATCGACATAATTAATCTATAACAACCACATACTGCAACTTCAAGGTTAAGCAACGCTTGCCAAGGTCAGTCTGTGGATGGATGGCCATTGTAACATACCGAGTTTCCTCCGTGCCTCGAAAAATAAACGGCCGCAAGGCTAAAATATCGATAACAGTTGCACGAGTCCATCTTCAAGGTTAAGCTACGCTTGCCGAATTCGGTCTATGGATGGATGACCTATTTAACATACTAAGATTCCTCCGTGCCTCGGAATATTACAGCCGCACGGGTCGATCTTCAAGGTTAAGCAACCCTTGCCAAGGTCAGTCTGTGGATGGGTGATCATTTTAACATACCGAGAAGAGATCTTTGGCAGTTTTTACGGATTGTCAGATGCCAAAAATCTGACACCTGCAGTCTTATCAAGAAATATCGTGTTACCCAGCATTGTAGGGTTGTAGAGGTCTGGTAGGCAGCCGCTCCACGTAAATACTGGTACATGTTCAACTAAATCCGGTTTGACTGGAAGCTGACCCCAATATAGCTGGGAAAAGGCTAGGCAGATGATGCTTCATGGTAAAAAACTGAAATGATTTGCGAAAAACAGTGAATCTACAGCTGTTAATAAAAACTGCAAGGTTGGCAAATTGGGCCCAGATTACAAACGTAATTTTGTTTCAATTTACTTTATCCACTAGGGAGACGGCCTAAGTGACATCCCGGCATTTAATAGAATTTAGGATTCCCAAAACTAAATAAATTCATAATTATATTTTCGTCACACGTTTACCTTATTCTACAGACGGCCTAAGCATCTGCCAGCCTGTTCATTAAATGTTGTATTAAACACATTGGCTGAATATAATTTAGGCCGCTGATAAAACCGCCGTTTAATTCAATGAAAAGGCCAATAAAACGGCAGAGTAATCTCTCAAGGACCGTAAACCCCAATTGGGGCCAAATGGTATTTTTTTGCGTGCTCGGTGTCTGACGGGCAGTTGGCTGCGACAATAATAATAACGTTTTACTTTTTTAATATATGCCTAGCCTTTTCCCAACTATATTGGTATCTGCTTCCAATTAGCACGGTGGAGTCTCGGTATGTTAAATAATATGGTCACCTATCCACAGACCGACCTTGGCAAGAGTTGGTTAACCATGAATGTTGACCCATGCGACTGTTATTATTTAGCTACGAGCTCCTCATTCAGTACCTACTAAATATCGATTTTAAAAATTAAATTATTCTTACACAGTAAATCTATTCTATGAACCCGGTAAAGCTGTTTACAATATAAAATGTTAAAATGAATTAAATTTATCAGTATTCTATAATCTGCAATTGTCAGTGAAAATCAAAGAAACTGTTAAATTAAGAACCGACTTAATTCATCAGTTTCTTTGTTTCGTAGTTTGAAGACTACCTGCTACCATTGGTTCGATAGTCGGTTTTGTTGATTTTGATAGTAGATATCAAAATCAACAAAATGAAGCGAAACTCGAGAAAGGTGTGTACCAGGAGATTATCTGTGCTAGTCGGCATTTCAACCGGAAGAGATAATACTGTGCCCTTCATTAAGAAAATACGAAGAGGATACTCTTCGTATTTTCTTAATTTTGAGAGAGATCAGGATACGAAAGGTATTAAGTAACTTAAAGTAGATTTTATCTATGCAACAGATATTTTTCGACATCCACGCGAACGAAGTCGCGGGCACAGCTAGTAATATAATAAGAATTCTGAGTATATCTACGGCTCCAGTGGATACATGAACCACGATGCATTATGTTGCTCGTGGACTCGTATTGTTGTGGGTAAACCTAATTTGTTGTTGTGCGGCTGCTTGTGCGCACTGCGCAGGACCAGTTCGCCCACGCGCTGCGCCTGCGTGCGACGCTCCGCCACTATTCCCACGCCGTGAACATACATCATGATTATTTTGTACATTGTGAATATAGATAGCGGCTCAGCCTATAAAGCAAGCTACGCTCATTTAAATATTTTATTTTTATTATACTATATTACATAAAACAGTTACATTACAATATAAGTGAGACAGAATTATATTAAAAACTAGGTAAACATGTAACCCACATCAATGTAAGCAAAATAATGATATATAGCATAAATTTAAGCGTGCGTTGATATTGCAGAAAAGTAAGAAGTACTTCATACGTATTTATAATGAGTGTAAATGGCTATTCTAAAGATTCAATAGCCATCTTTTTGAACTCATCGTGTGAAAGCGCGAAAATATCCAAATTAATGAAGTGGGTGTGACTCTGTCTGAAATACAAGAATTTTTTTTATACGTATCTACAACGCGTCGTAGGCGCGCCCGTGCACCAGTGTGAGTTCTGCACCTTGCGGTATAGAAAAGTAGGGGCACACGCGCCTCTCGGCGCACAACGGTTCTGGGTACAATGTAACATAGGTTATTTGTGATATCTGGACAATCGAACCTGTTATTACCCAGACCATGAAGCATCATGGTCATCAGTAGGATGCGTCTTGACTCCAACCTTTGAAGTTTATAAAGCTTCAATAATTGAGCATATGGTAATTTAGACTTAGTGCATCTGTAGTGCATGGCATGTAAATTTTTTTTTGAACCATTTCTATTCTTTTTAAATAAATATCAAAAATGGGACTTCAAATCGGTACTGCGAATTCCAATTGAGACCGGACCAGAGCTTCGTATAGAAGTAAAAAAGTAGATGGTCTTTTGAAATCGTTTGAAGAACGCATGACGAAGCCAAGCATACGATACACCTAATTAACGAAATTGTCAATATGAAGATTGAAATGCAATTTTGAGTCCATCTCGGTACGATTCTTTGGGCCAAGCGTCATCGCGTCGGGGGACCGCTAATAATATAAAGGTAGATACTTAACAAATACAAAAATTTGCGGCCTCCCGAGGCGAAGACGCTTGGCCCAAAGTATCGTACTTATATTAAAATAAAAGGATCAATACGTATTATTTTTCACTTTTTAAAGTTATTTTTTAGTCGGGGGTATTTTAAATTTTTAATTTATTTTTTTTATCTAAGAGCAGTTTGTGTTCCACATTATCAAAAGCCTTCCAAAAGTCCATGTACACAACGTCAACTTAAACTTGTTCATCCATACTTTTAAATACAAAAACAGAGAGATTGGTACTCGTCGAACGTTGTTCACCAATAATGAGGTTGCGAATGTGAGAATATACTTCACTATGTACAGGACTCTCGAAAAGCTTTGACAAGGTGGAAAGTATAGAGATAGGGTGATAATTTTGTATATTATTTTTATCGCCACTCTTCAAGAGTGGCGATATGTGCCCGGTACCGGTGTGATATCTGCCCGTTTCCAAATATCAGGAAAGGTGCCTTCTCGTGAACATTTATTAAATATGATATGAAGTGGGAATACTATAGTTTCAGCGGTCCTCTTTATGAAGACTGGTGGCAAGCTATCGGGACCAGGACCCTTGCTTAAGTCTAATTGGAAACCATACAGGAAAACGTGAATTCCTGAGACGCGATAGCGGTACATGCCTTTTAATTAAACTGTAGATGTGATCGTAAAATACATTAACGGATTGCTCAGTAGAAAGGCAGTAAAACAATTGATTCCAGTCCAATGTACTCAACTCTTCATTGATAAGTTCATAGTTAGCTTTAAAGAAATTGTGTCTTATAGATAAGTAACGTTTCATTGGCATATATTTTGTATTAAGTGAAGTTAACATCGAGAAAGGCGGATGGTGAACATCGATCGGTAGAATTGCTGAACATATTTTAGACTCGCAGTCAACGTTACACATAAACAAGTCCAGTATATGTCCTAGGTTATTCCTCAGTGTGTTATATTGTAAAATATTAGTTAGGGAAATAAAGGTGCCTAGATGACAGCTCACGTTATCGGTCGGTTGTTGAACAACATATTTACATCCACTACGATCAAGCCAGTTAATGCCCGGTAAATTATAATCGCCTGTTATATAGAATGAGTCAGTACTCGCAGTATTAATTACAAATATGAGAAAAATACAAATCAACTTTATTTGATTGGACTGCTTGTTGTTAAGCTGTTTTTTTTCTCTCTTAAATCAAAGCCAATGTGTGTAATAGAATTACGTCATTGTCTCCGCACTGAACAAATTAATTCAGATTGTTCGTTTTAAGGTTCCGCATCCAAATGCAAAAATGGAAACCATATAGGAACCCCGCTCTTGTGTATGACCGCTGTCACGGCCGATTAGCTCCAAACCAATTGGAACGATTGAGTTCAAATTTTGTACACTCATCTATCATCTCTCACTCTCACTCATCTATCATATCTGAAACCTGAAATAAATTAATTAGGGCAGTGGCTTTTGTATCAAACGCGTTTTTTGGGGTGGCTTGGGATCTACCTCCTCGCGGTCCACCCCGGGCAACGGCACCACAGGCTTGCCTGTGGTACGGCAGAACAATCCCACTTAAAGCGGTGGTAGGCTCCGCAAAGAGCCGCCTGGCTCGCTACCACCATCCCGCTGAAGTTCGGCGCCAAGCAGCTTGCTGTGTTCCGTCGGTGTGCGGGAGTGCTCTGCGCAGAACCAGTCTTGGTCGCTGGGCCAAAAGAGCCTTTAATTCTGCCGCTAAGCTCTCCAAGCGGGTTTTACGTAGGGCATGTTTTGACCATGTCGGACGTATTGGGGCCAAACAAGCATTGCACCCTCCGGGTAGTAAGCAGTTTTGGTCCCTGTCGAAAGCGGTTGAAACGAATTTCTGTCGACCCACTTTGTCTCCAAAGTGGAAACCTGATGGCTCGCTGGCTGACTCTAAAAGTTAGAAAGCAAATTTATTAGCAACTCTCTTTGCAAGCAATTCGCGTCTGGACGCTGGCTCCAAGCAACTACCAATTTTACCTCGTTGTGACTCTTCGATGCCGGAGATCGCAGTTCACATTAAAGAGGTCCGAAGAGTATTGTGAAACGAATCGCTGTAAATCCGACTCCACGTAGTCTTGTCTGCCATACCCCTAGAGTGTTATTTAAACCCGCGTAGGCACGGAGTGGTGAGTCGGCCCCCGAACTGAGAAGCAGGTGTTATAACGCCCGCCGCTGCGGCTGAGGCTGCGGCTGCCGAAGCTGCGGTGGTGAGTGTTAAAACCATCTGCGACAATAAGTTCGCGGTGGACCGTCGGAGCCCCGCAGCGCCGGAGCCGTGACAGAAACCATGTCTGCTGCATGTTGCATGCTCGCTTGCATACTGCATGCTCGCGTGCATACTGCATGCTTGCTTGCATAATGCATGCTTGCGTGCATGCTGCATGCTTGCTTGCTTGCTTGTTGAATGCTTGCTTATTCATGTAATATTAAACTTTGTTCTGATGAGCAATTGTATTTATTTGGCTTGCTATTTAGTTTTACAAAGCGTTTTTTATTTAGGGATTCTAATTAATAGGTATTTCAACCATCGGAATTCGTATTTTTGACGTTTAGAATTATCATTAAGTCGGACTTTTTGTTATTAAATCCATTGGAACTCGGTATTTTAAGAATAGTAATTATAAAATTTTGATTAGGAATATTGATATGTCGGAATTATAAAAAAAATTGAATGATAAATCGGAGTTGGTATATTAGGAAATTTGAACCATTCAGAATTAGGAAAATCTGTATATTGAAATTAATTTAAACATTAGCCTGCTTTTTTTGAATGTTTATAAATAGTTCGGTTTGAATATGGTTTTATAAATTGTATATGTCGGATCTATGATGAGTCTGCAATTAAAAATGAAACACAAACGCCTTTGTTTGGGAACACCCAAATACTCCGAAACATTTTTTCCGAATTTCGATATTCCGATTTCAAAATCACTACATTAATACGAAAAACCTCATTCCGACAGTCACAAATACGAATTTCAATATACCGATTTTCATAATTCCGAATGGTTTAAAATTCCTAATATAACGACTCCGATTTATCGTTTATCCTTTTTTCATAATTCCGACATATCAATATTCCTAATGTTTATAATATCTATTCTTAAAATACCGAGTTTCAATAGATCGAATAACAAATAGTCCGACTTAATGATTCTTCGGAACATCAAAAATACAAATTCCGATTATTAAAATGCCTAGTAATTAGAATTCCGAAATAAAAAACGCTTTGTAAAACTGAATAGCAACACAAATAAACACAATTGAATGATATTACATGAACATGCAATATGCATCAAGCAAGCAAGCATGCAAGCAAGCAAGCTTGCAACATGCAAGCAAGCATGCAGCATGCAAGCAAACAAGCATGCATGCAAGCATGCAGCATGCAGCATGCAAGCAAGTATTCAGCATGCAAGCAAGCATTTATTATGCAAGCAAGCATGGAGTATGTAAGCGAGCACGCAACATGCAGCAGGTATGGTTTCTGTCACGGCTCCGGCGCTGCGGGGCTTCGGATGTGGGTTTTTCTCCTGGACGATTTCGCTGAATATTCCCAGTGTCTCTATAACGTTTTAGTTATAGCCTGACCGTATTTTTTTAAACCAAAAACAATAAACATTAATGGAAATGTACCTAGGTAACTTGTAAGCAGCGGGTTAATGATCTACCCCATCTTTTAAAAATCAACCTAAAATGGTGTTATTTGCTGACGATAGATCCTTAATTTTTAAGATAGATAGGCATGCAAAATTGGCTTACTGCTAATAATTTAGTTTTAAACGAAAAAAGAACTAAGTGTATCAGATTTGCTTTACCGAATAATAAAAGTAATAATTGCGACATAGTACTGAACCAAGAGAAATTTGAATTCGTCGAAGACACAGTTTTCTTGGGGATCACGCTTGACTCAAGGCTACAATGGTGTCCTCATTTAATATCTCTTGCGGGACGGCTGAGTTTAGTAGCATATGCTGTCAGAAAAATCCGTCAATTTACTGGTATAGATACCACGAGGCTAATCTATTTTAGTTACTTTCATAGTATCATGTCTTACGGTATCTTATTATAGGGACGTGCTGCAGACATCGAGACTATAAATTTATTCTGCAGAAAAGAGCTATCAGAGCCATTTACAATCTTCGCCGGCGCGATTCCCTAAGGAAACTGTTTAAGGATATTAACATCATAACGGTACCTTGTCAATACATATATGAAAACATTATGTATGTTCGGAAAAATCTTCATCTTTTTAGCAAAATTATTGGAAGGCACAATTTTAATACTAGAAATCGGAACAAATCAGATCAACCCCGATTCAGATTAGCTAAAGTACATACTTCTTTTGTTAAATTTTATAATAAAATACCACTTGATATTCTCGAACTGAATCAGAGAAAATTTAAAACATGTATAAAGCACACACTATGTAGACAAGCATATTATAAACTGGAGAATTATATCCTTGATAAATGCTTGGCCTAGCGCCGGCCCTGCTCCACAGTCACAGCCGCATGGGTCCACTAGTTAGGTTTTTTTATGATTAGAAGAAATGCTTACCCTTTTTTTGTTCTCCTAAATTATAATTTATTTATTATATCTTTGCAACATTGTATTTGCAAAGAAGATATACACAATGATGCAGCTTTCTTTTTTTTTCTCTTTTCTTAGTTACTTGGTCGTTGACAACCATATTTTTGTATAAGTAGAAGCATATATTAAAATTTTGTAAATATGAGTAGATACTATGGAGCCACCATTTACATAGGTATGTAAATTAGTTATAGTTTTTTTGAAGTGAAAACTTCTTTAGCGGCGTTGAGCACTTTATCTGTAATGGGTATAAAATCTTAAACTCGCGTCAGGGTCACGTGACCTAATCGCAAAAAGCGTAAGACGGCTCGCGTCAGGGTCACGTGATGCGAAAAAGCGTAAGATCGAGGGTAAGGGAGAGGAACTAGTATCTCCCACTCTTTCTACCGTGCCTGAGTGTGCTGCTCCGCTTAGGCGGCACAGGGCGCTTGCGCGAATGTCCGTCTGTGTTTATGTACAGCGTGCTACGCGTATCCAAGGATACGAAATTACGGAATTACAAAATTATGGATGAAAGTTGATTTTTCTAAGAGATAAAAATTAATGTAATATATAAATAAATAACGATATAATATTATGAATAATAACATGTAAATTGTCATATTTGTGTACGATAGCGCAATAAATAAACATTGTATTCTACCTCATAAATGATAGTATTTTTGTACTTATAATTAAACACAACGTTATTTTTTGTTGTTTTTATGGTTCGTTTTGTTTATGTCAGGAACTGTGTCAAGATTGACATCTGTCACTGACAGTCGCTGTCGCGGCCACACGTCAGTGTCTTTTTGTTTATTTTGTTGTCGGTGGTTTGTCTATGATGTGACCGCGACAGTAAGGATATATTATTTACATGTTTTCACTTCTGCCGGCACTCCCGGAGTGCTACCGGTGTTTTTTTTTATTAAACTTGTTTGACATGAACATATCATGCTCACACAAATGTTTCGCTGATGGTGGCGCGTGTGTTGGATCATGTGGTTCCCTTCAAAATGTTTGAGCTAGATAGTGCTGATACACGCGTCATGTTCGTGAACGGGCGGCGTCAGTTGAGACTGGTCATCTCGTACCTGCCACTGGCTAATTTTAATCTGTACATTTTGAATTGTTTTTATTCTTTCTTATTCTTTGCATTGTCCTCACATATAGAAGCAATCCAAGATAATGATAACAAGATTTTTGTAATACATCACATGATTTGAGTGTCCGTGGAGTTTCTTGCACGTTCTTCTCCATAGAGATCTACGCTTTAGAACGTGCAAATAGCTTCATGTTTTTGACTGACCGACCTTGACAATTCAAAAGTGCCTGTAAATGGTTTATTTGAAATATATACTTTGAATTTGAGTTCGAATTTTGAGTTTGAGTGGGTGTAATGGGAAAATAGCCAATATACGATTTCTAAGTCGAAAGAAAAACTTATCACACGTCTTCAAAAATCTGTTAGTATTTACTTAGTTCAATTAAATCATGTAAAGTGAAATAAGATAGTTATTCAAACATTCACCGCTATTAAGTCTCTGATTCTAAAATGAGCAATCATGTTAAATATAATTTTACGTATATTATATAGTATAGTCATTGTCAGTGGGACATGACGCTTTGATTACACCAAATTCATTAAAAAGAATTTACATGATTTACGTCAGACGTTTTAGAAATGTTTGTCACTACTGTTAGGAGTAGTTAGACTGACTTAGATAATATGTGACAACAGATCAATTGATTGACTTCGTGAGGTAGATGTATGCTCAATTGAGTCCCCATCTACCCCACGAAGTAACTAACCATAAAAGATTTTTAATATTGATATGGTCACTAAAAATGTTGTTAGATCAGCTAATTACTTAAAAACTTAAAATGGAAGGGCCTTTAAGTAGGGACTGAATAAATTAACCGAATTGGTATTACATGGATCTCACAACATTTATCGTTAGATGAACTGAGTTGCGAGGCTTAGTTTTTTTACGAGTTGTCATTCTTACTATAATCTAAGTTAAGTTTATCGTGTTATTTTTTTTTAATTATGTAGATTATTGTTACAATGATTTATATAATGTTTATAGTATCGACAGATTATACTTCGGTGAGTGTGCCCAAGAACTCCACGATCTCATACCACCGGCCCCCTTCTACCATCGGACATCCAGACGCACTGCAACTTACCATCCCTACCTTGTTGCTATTCCACCAATTCGCACTAAGTGTTTCCAAACGTCTTTAATAATGCGCACAGCAAAGGATTGGAATTCTATACCTGCGTCTGTGTTTCCAATCGCTTACAACCCTTATCTCTTCAAATTTAGAGTGAACAGGCTCCTTCTGGGTAAGCTAGCTCCATCGTAGACTTTGTCTCTGTCATCTCTGACCTAGAATAGAGTTAAGAGGAAACCCATCTCAAAAAAAAACGCTAAACACGTTTCACTTAAACTGATGAATGGACGAGAATGAACAAGAGAAGTATTTGTTTTCCCTCTTTAACATTATTTATCTAATAAATACAAAATCGGTTATTGTACACTTCTACTGTAAGGACGACAGATTCAAGTAAATGGCTACCTATTTATACTTACAATTTTTATTATGAGTGGAAAATGACCGTACCACGTATAGCAAGCACTCTGCACCAACCACTACTACATCACTAGTTCACAAGCGATAGCAGTTAGTGATCTCTTGGTTATATTTGAGTTCAGTCCGACTAGGATGGCTCCAAGTTTACTCAATAAAATGACCCCCTGTAGTGATGGGACAATTCATGGTAATGTCCGGAGACCGGTCCATGCCTCCAACATAATGTCCTGGTTCATAAAGCTATCGGAAGATTATAATGCGGTGGTTGCTCTCAAAGTAATGACCCTGACATATTTAGAGCCTGAGTGAGCTTCACCGCATATGAAAATGTTATTAAATTCCTTGTTTGTTTTTGGCATTACATAAAACCAGAAAAGGGTTAAATGAGCGGTTAAGTTAGAGAATGTTAAGAGGCCTATTATAATTTGACTGTATTTTTTGCGCAAAATACCAACTTTGGCTTTCTTATTCTCAGAAACTGAAATATTTAGACAATTTTGGCTTATTGGGTACTTGAGAATTGTTATTAGTATTGAACATAGCGGCATCACTTTTCGCATTTATCTCTTATCTATTTGTAAAAAGTTAAAATTCCTAAGTAAGCTTCTCATGAAAAGCGTGAGGGTACTTTTTCGAGCTAATTGATTGAACTACTGTACTAACCAAATTAAATGAAAAATATATCATAATATTCCTCATATATAGTGGTTTCGTTCATAGCGGCCTCAGAAGTTCGAAATAAGAATGGAATATTCGTAAAAATATCCCATTCAACTCCATAACAACTACTCAAAACGCTCAGAATTAACTGTTAATTTCCCTTAATACATTAATATCATTAGGTAAAATTTATACCAAAATAAACCATAGTTCATAAGAAATAAAAATTTAATAAATATTCATTAAATAAATAAAATAATAAACCCTAAAATAAACGTGATTGCAACTGCCTTATTTCTATTAATGTGATGAGTCCGCAGTTTTGTGAGTCAAAACGCAATTCTGTGATAGGGTTCTTAATAGGAATGTCTAGAAAAGAAACGAAACAAGAAGAAGTTTTAAAGTAGCACTGGTAGCCGAAAAGTTGGAAATCGGTTGTCTTGGTAGGGGTATGTGATGCGGAGGAATGAGGAACGTATCTTGAGCTAGAGTTTATTTGAGTGAAACATGACGCATAATATTAGAACGAAGGTACAAAAATTGAGAAGAAATGCCTCACGCAGAAAACGGCTCAGCATAATGTTGCGACTCGCGTGAGAGACGGAACCATAGAGTTGGTTTTCAGCGACAGCTAGCTTTGACTAAATGACGTCGACTAGGGAAATGATGGATGAATTTTATAAAGAACTCGAGTAAAAAGAAGAAAGTGACTATTGAGAAGATATGGCGGCCAACAGAGGAAGTCGTACTACGTCGATCCCTGGTAAATTGGTATGCCCTTTTTGAAATATGAGAATAATATGTAGTATTCAATTTTTTGGTTTGGAACGAGTTTTTTGAGATTTTTTTTTTATATTAATTTATTTAATATTTGTTAATTATGATATATATATATATTAATAGTATTTTTAGTTTTTTCTGTATATTGGATTGATTTGATCTGCACGACAAACGGCTTGTAAAAACTGCAAGCCGTTTGTATTTAATCAACCCACATAATATATTGTCATCAGCTATATCTGCCTCCAGGCAATTTCAACTGTTTTGGAGCCGTGAATTCATTAAAGATAAATGATATTTATTTTTAACCCCCGACAAAAAAAGAGGCGTGTTATAAGTTTGACCACTATGTGTGTCTGTGTGTCTGTCTGTGGCACCGTAGTTCTTAAACGGGTGAACCGATTTGGATGCAATTTTTTTTATTTGAATGCAGGTTTTCTATGGTTCTTAGACAAGTTTTATCCAAACTTGTAAATACTTAGGAGTTCACATAGATGACGGACTTACATGGAAAAAAACAACTTGAGGCTGTCACGACTAGAACTTTGCGCCTCATACATATATTTAAATCCCTACGAAACTCTGCTAATGCCGATATATTAAAAATGGTGTATTATGCACTATGCCAATTGGTCATAGGATATTGCATCTCTGTATGGGGTGCTGCAACGAAAGGTTACATTCTGAGGGCAGAGCGAGCACAAAGCGCCGTACTGAAAGTAATGACACGGAAGCCTCAGTGATACCCAACAACACAGCTATACGCAGACTGCAAAGTTCATACAGTCCGTCAGCTCTTTGTGCTTCAATCTATTCTTAGGAAACATAGCAGCCTCCCCCCGTCTAACCCAAATAAGCGCACAAACCTTCCCTCAGGCACCCAACACAGGATCACGTTTGCAAAGCACCAGTATTATCTAATTAGCCCTTACATTTACAAAAATACTTATAAAAAACTGAACATCTTAGATCTCAACAAACATGACCTAAAATTAAAAGTAACAGAATGGCTACTTAAACATGACTATGCCGCAACGGAGACTTTACTTACCTTCATCGCCTAATAATCACACACTAATCTCCATGCTTGCACGAATACTTCTTTCCTTGCATCTATACACTCGCACATACAACTGGAGAGTTGTATGTGCGAGTGTATTTACTTGCCTACACGCCAACACCACATCACCTACTCATCCACACACAAACACCAACATATTTACAATCACATGCATTCGCCCTCACCCTTGCACTCTCACATGTTCATTCATAACTTAAAAACTTAAGTCAATTATTTATACGGAAATCGCCCCAGTCCACTCATGCATATAGCAATTGGAACCTCTTTGCGAAACACTGTCTCTTAAGATACAGGATACCCTAGTTTGAGAGACAGAGTTTAATCTATTGTGTACAGATCTCTGTTGCATCCATACGTTTTATGTATAGTTCTCTGACATAAGTTCAAAAATTACAACCTTCAAGTATAATTATCTGTATTTTTTGGGAAATAAAAAAAAAATTATTATTATTAAACTCGGTTGAGCCGTTTGAAGGTCATCAGCTCTTTTCTAGTTGATGAAGGCATTTAATCTGCTTTTACGGGTCTGATTGATGCAAAATTTGGTATTCTGTTACTTCAATGACATTGCAAAAACATGGTTACTAACCTGATGCTGTAGCATAACCTGAGGTCTGCAGAATACCCAACTCCTCTCTAAGATACAGCAGAGGTATCGTGTTTTAACTCACTGGAATGGTTTCAATGAACAGATTATATTTAGATCAGTAACCTTAAGCTGCTGCCTGATGCATGTCCTGAAATCTGCAGATACCCAACTCCTCACCTACTTACAGCAGACCTTCCGTTTTCGTATTAATTTAAATGGTCACAAATCATAGGTTATAATTAGATTGTGATCAGGGTCTGATGATGAAGCAGAAAAGAGAAATGAGCGATTACATTGGTGAGAGATACTAAGCTACTTTCAAGCTTGTAGGATGTAGTGTCGTTTAGGTGAGTCTAGATTATATGTGGATGGAGAGGGAGAGGAAGGCCAAAACAAAAAGATGGATGGGTTGTGTGAGGAGCAATATGAAAGAAAAGGCAGTTAGTGATAGCATGATGGCTGATAGGACAGAATGGAAGTAGAAAACATGTTGCACCGACCCCAAGTAACATGGTATAAGGGCAGAAAGATGATGAGATCATAGGTTTTCTGGTAGTAGCTATTAGGTAAATTAAGTTTAAAAAGCATGAAATAAATAACTTTAAAAATGAAAAAATAATACGTATTAATTACCATTTAATTCGATTCTTTGGGCCAACCGTCTTCGCCTCGGGAGACCGCAAATTTTTGTGTTTGTTAAGTACCTCTATATTATTAGCGGCCCCCGACGCGATGACGCTTGTCCCAAAGAATAGAATTAAAAGGTAATTAATACGTATTATTTTTTCACTTTTTAAAGTTATTTTTTAGTCGAGGGTTTTTTAAATTTTTAGTTTAATTTTTATTTCATGCTTTTTAAACTTAATTTACCTAATGCAAATAGGTTACAAGTAACTCTTTTACACGTCATTTTTTTTTGTCATAATAATCTAGATGAGGCCGGATGTTTCCTAGCTGACTACCCTGAGAAGAAACACCGAAACAAACTCAGAGGTCATAGTCTCTTTTGAAGTCCATACAATCGCCAATAACACATGAAAAACATGTAGGTAAACGTCTGAGGTGGCCTTTTAAGGAAAGCACCACGCAGGTTTGAGTGGGCTTGTCCAGACAGTGCATTTGTCATTTATCGTCCAGCTCAACTCAGAACTTTGAGGAGCTCAACGAACCGACGAACAATACCAAAGTAAGGACATTTGGGTAAGCCACATAGTATACTCAAACTACCAGACAGTCATGAAATCAATCCTTAAAATAACGACCTACATAGTCCTCACACTTACAATACATAATTTTTTAAGGACCATGCAGATTAGTGTCTGAGATGGTCTTTAGAAGAAAGAACCACACCGATTTGAGTGAACCTGTCCAGGCAGTGCAAGCATTTGTCAGTAGTCGTTTGCTCAACTCAGATCCACTTAGGAGCTCAACAACTCGACGAACAATGCCAAAGAAAGGAAATTTGTGTAGGCCGTACAAAACACTTAAACTGCTAGACAAATATTACAATTACTCAAAGAAATAAAAAATAATCCGCATAGCCCCCATTAATAATAAAAATAATGATAATACTTTACAAAGTCAAAAGAATTATGTCAAATTGTATATAAAAAATAAAATGTGAAATTGTAAATAATAAAAAGAAAAATGTCAAATTGTGTATAATAAAAAAATAAGACTAAAAAATTCATCATTCATTGAAAATATACCAAATATAATAGAAATTCAAAATGAAAGGTTATGCTAAACTAAACTGCTATTTACGAACATCCTAAATTAGAAAATTGCGGCTTGCTACAGCTAGGCAGTCTTGTATCGCCACTAAGAGCGCCTTGGGAGTTTACCGGCTGCTTGCTGTAGTTGCATGGCTGCGTATATTTCCGCGCCCTGTCACAAAACCGGTAATTTTACCAGCACAGAGGATGTTCTCGGGGTCTGCAATTGGAATGAGAGCGGGAATGATGTGGTGAACCACGCCTCGATCTTCGTGACTGCGAGCAACGACGACTGCGCAGCTCCATACTCATGGTCTCCAACCTTCGGCTTAGCTCTGCTACGGTTTTAGCCAGCGTGTCCATAGCAGTACTTTGTGGATCAGTCATTACTGGACGATGTCATTTACACAGACTTTCAGAAAGCTTTCGGCAAGGTTGACCACAAGCTGTTATTGAGCAAAATCGCGTTTAACGGTATACGTGGGAACTTGTTGAGGTGGTTCTCCTCGTATGTTACCAACAGAACACAGCGTGTAGTGATAAACGGCTATCAGTCGGTAAGTATATTTGTGCCGTCAGGTGTGCCCCAAGGATCGATTTTGGGACCTCATTTGTTTATATTATTTATAAACGACATAGGAACATGTTTTCAAATTTCAAAATTTCTTTTATATGCAGACGATTTAAAATATTCAGGAAAATTAAAATGCTAATGACAGTTTTGCTTTGCAATCTGATTTAAACAGATTATCTGAATATTGCGTGCGTAATGAACTTAAACTTAGCGTTCCTAAATGTTGCTTTATAAGTGTCACTAAACATAAAAACGTCTACAGGTATTGTTACTCCCTGAATGATACCGTATTAAATAGAGTTAGCTTGGTGCGTGACCTGGGCATAGTAATTGATGATAAACTCTATCTGGATGCACACATCAACACAATGGTTAACAAGGCCTGGCGTATGTACGGTTTCGTTATGCGGTCAGCAACTAAATTCGTGCGCCCCCAGACCTACTTACTTCTATACAAAGCTTTAATTAGGTCTCAATTAGAGTATGCAGTCGCGGTGTGGAACCCTTTTTACAATAAATACTCTGAATGTCTAGAAAGGGTACAAAAGAAATTTCTAAGATTCAATTCAGATCAGAATTTTTTCATTCCTCTGCGTCTTACATTGATCAGCTGAGGAAATACAATCTTCTAAGCCTTGCTAATCGGCGAACAATTCTTGAAACCATACTGCTTAGCGACGTTTGCAATAATGCTTATGACTGTTCTGACATATGCAACAGGATTTTTTATTTGGTTCCCATAAGACCACGTATGCGTGCAATGCGTAAGCAATCACTTTTTGTAGTAAGAACATGTCGAACAAATGCTGGTGTGCGAGCACCATAGCGACGTCTGACCGAGAATTATAACAAGAATTTTCTCGGTACTGATTTATTCTGCACTACTCCTGGACGATTCCGAAATTATATTCTCAATGCAATCAAAGAAATAGACACCTCATCCCGTTCATCAGATTTTTCATTGATTTGTAATTATTATTGTTTTTTTTTTTTTCATAATTTTTATTGTATTTTCTTGTTGTTTTCTTTTATCATATTTTTGATTCTGTGATTGTAGTCTTAACTTAATGTTACTTATGGATATTTGCTACATTTATTTGAATGATTTTATTGTTGTTCTTTGAAGCGCGTAATTAATGATTTTCCCTGTTTTCTGTGAATAACGCCGCTGATTGCATAGTTGTTGCAGGCAATGGTTTGCAGGTTGGTGGGAAGCCGACTTGACCAGATTGTCCTGATGAATTCTGCTGGGACTATCGGTCCGGCCAACTGTTGTAGGTGGCGCAAGAACTACGAAGGTTTTCTGTCGCCGAGTTCTTCGTGCATCATTAAATGCTTATTTTTACGCTCCTGTGACGCGGATAGCCTCTTGATTAATTCTGCCTTCAATTTCTCATATTTTCTTGTTGCTGGTGGAGTAACGACCAGGTCTCTAACCTCCGCAGTGTGCTGTAGTTCCAGCTATGAAAGGACGAAGTAAAAATTGGTTGTGTCCGTGGTCATGTTTGATATAGCGAACTGTCTTTCCAATTGGGCGAACCATAATACCGCGTTATCAGGGTTGAACGCTGGTGTTCTTACTCCAACTCGACAAGCTTCCTGGAACACGTTCCTCTCTTTGCTTGGCTCTGATTTCTCCTTACTAGGTTCCATTTTCTCCTCTTGACGACGGAAACGGGGTCACCAATAAAGTGGGTATGCGTGTGCAATGAATAAATGATTCCTAGCCCACTTACTATGTGACCACCAGCAAGTAGATAGGTAATTAACGAGCGAGAATGAGTTAAATAGAATGCGAATAAGCTTTAAAGCAAGTATTATGTTATAGTTAAATAATCAAGCGAAAAAAAGCAGATAAACAAAGCAGAACGTGTGTGAATACCGTCAGGTCACAGTATTTATAATAGCCGGTGAACAAATTGCGTCATTGTTAGGGACGGCCTCCATGCACGCGTCATCATGGTAAACAAAAGCGATCGGCCGTGTGTGCGCTTCTTCATTCACACATACTTAAAATCCTTACTCTTAGGCGGAGCTTAAAAGGTGGTCTGATATTTCGTGCTGCGTTCTAGTGCGAGTTTACTTGCCTACTCGCCACACATTGTGCAATAAATCGCCATTTTCGAGAACTGGGTCGGGCACATACCTATAGTACGGTACTTCTGATTCTACAAGATTGTATTTAAGAGCATGTTGCTGGTGGATAATCCTGGCTACAAGGTTGTGCCTGTGCAAATAGTGTTCGTTAGTCAAACTAGAACAACCGGAAATAATGTGGTGGATGGATTCCCCGGGTCGGTGACATGTCCGACATATGTCAACCGTACCATCATTGACAATGTATTTCCGGTAGTTGTTCGTCATCACAACTTCGTCCATAATTGCACTGACAAAACCTTCGGTTTCCCGAAAAGGTCACCAGAACACTGCCAGGCTACGGACGCTAAGAAGTCTACATCAGGCTCATGTAGGACCCGATAAAAGCGCCCGTGAAGCTCCTTGCTCTGCCATACCTTCCTGCAAACTTGTGGTATTAGATACTAATGACCGCAGGAAGGTATAGCATACTGCCAGTTCTCATTAGCCAAGGAAAACGCAGTAAGGCCTTTGTCCACCGCTACCACATCTCGATGCATACCCACGTCGGCCTCAAGGAAGTACTCCCTAAGGCTGCATATCTCGCGAGTGCGGGAGCGTGGCTTCTTTAATGACAAAACCCTGCGTTTTAGCATTTAAGAAGCCGCGAACCGCGCACTTCCGCGGGATATACAGCCTCATTACCGATAACCGTAGGTGATGCATCCGATTTGCGGAAAGCAGTGGGGTTCCTATCCAGGGCGTCAAGTTCCGTCTGAGTCTATTCGAGTATGCCGAAAGAGTACATCAAAACCGGCATGACCCAACCACGGAAGGTGCGCACCTTGTTTCCGCCAGACAAAAGACTGTTAAGTACTTTGTTCAGGCGGCCTGAGAAGCGCTCCTTCAACGATTGTTTCACATCAACAACATTGATGCCTAACGCTTCCGACGTACCTAAATACTTGTAAGTTTCGGTTGAGGAGATTGACCTAAGGGGTATGGAATCCGAGAGTTGAGAGGCACAATATATGTACTTTTAGCGGAACGTAGTCACAGGGCGGCGCTCATAAGTTTATGAAGATCGCTTTCGCAGGTTACGCAAAACGGAATCGATCTTGCGGACTTTTTATATAAATTTTCCCGTTGCTCGACCAGCAGCTATCACATTTACCTTCTTTCTGGAGTCTGCGGCCTAAGTAGTAGAGATGCTTGCCATTGGAGGTTAGAGACTTGGCTAAATAAATAGGTTTCTGCAAGCCTGGCAGCTCAGTACTGGCTGTTGACAGTTTACTGTTACCCCTATGCTTGTTATAGTTTCTGGTAGCTTTTTAGGTTGATGTCTTAAATTCCGCAACAACAGTACCAACGGTGTGCGAATCTTTTTTTGCCTTCAATCTGTAAATATTATTGACTTCAGATGGTTTTATTTCTTCATTAATCGCAGCACCAATCTTACATAGGTTTTTCAATAAAGATTCCTTACTTTCTGAGACAGTGGTAGTTATTTATCTCAAGCAAAGCAGAGCAAGAGCAGCGTTCCAGGTATGTTATGCATATGTTCGGGCATGGGCCTTAATGTGGCAGTGTTTGCCAGTGGCAGCGACCGCTGTACGCGAGATATCGTGATCAGCATGGCGACGCGAAGACGCAAAACAAGCCGAAAGTACTCACGGTTTTACTTCTAAGTTAGTGAAAGCGCGTACGAAGCAATGTTTATCGCAATCCCACTATTAAACCACGCTGGCGGCGCCAGCGATGAACCTAGGGTTTTGGTGGGAGCGAGACCGCAATTATGAACACTGCACTGTTCCCACGGAGGTGAAGGAGGCGCGTGCGGGGCGAGGGCTTGCAGCTTGTTCGACGGAGCTGTTGCGGTGGCGGGCGCTTGATGAATAATTTAATACGTAGAACGTGAGAGGAGGACACTCTGTCTGTATGAGTACGGGCTAGAGTCGCTTATGATATTTCATACTTTTTAATTAGAACAGAAAAACATGTCCATCTCAAATACGGTATCGGGCGCGAGGATATGTTATCGGGCGAGCTGGGTGCTGTCTCTGTTTCAGGACCTGGAACCAACCGTGATGGTCTCGGCCCAACGACTGTCGGATCAGGTGCGAGTCATCCAATGTAATCACAGGTTGAACAATGCCGCACTTGATAGGCTGCCCTCAGAGGTACTCAGCAATCACACCGCGGCCCGTTAAAATTAGTGATGAGGTAGATGATAGGGTTGTCACGGTAAGTAGCCAGTGCAATGATAAATTGAGGAGCGCACTGGAGGATTCAATTCGCGAGTATAGATTAACTCTGACCGAACTTTGACCCCGATTACCACGGTTACCCATGCACAAAAAGCTGCTGCAAAACATCTTTGATAGCAGCGAGAGCCTCGTTGATACGCACTCGATCCTGTTTTCTGAGGCTGTTGCGGCATGTCGTATAGCGAACGTTAAGTGCGCTAGTTGTGACGAAGCTATACGACCAAAGCCTGCTGCACCAGCCTGGCAGTGCTGGATCGAGCGGCGTATCGATGAGGCTAGGGCACTCATCGGCAAACTATACTCCTCCCAGGAGGGCAACACACGACCACGCGTGATGTGATTTGTGAGGCGGGCGTTTTCGAAGACTGATATCACGGAAGCACAGTATTTCAAGTACCCTACTCGGTTTGAACCAAATATCATAGCGCTATACGGTTTTGTGTGTAGTTCTGAGACTCGTCCTAACATTAACGTATTAGTTACGCGGATGCCTAATATATCTAATAGATTCAGTGCGATCAAATATATAGGTACTGGATATGCTTATTTCACTTAACCTCAAAGCCCTGTTCTCAAAACTTCACGGTTCATATATTAATTCCACCTTAAACCCCAAAATATTTCTATACTTGCTTCAATTTCACTTAAACCCCAAAACGTTAACGTTTTAGCAAGTCGTATCATGACTTCATGAGTCTACTACCACAGTAAACCGTACTTCTACATTTTAGGATAAGGACTTTCTACACCTCCTCTTCATTACAGTTTTTACTTGTTATTCTTTTACAACCAAAGAAAGAAGTACTTACCTATGTACATACTTGTAATTTATAAAATACATTTGTTGATATATTTCTCTACATATAAAACCACTCTTCTCAACTATTTATCACAGTTTTTGCGAGTAAAAACTTACTAACACTCCGCCTTGCGGACTCAGTGGAGATTTGGAATGGGCGATGCTTATCGAATATAGATACAATACCTATGTATTGCCACAGTAACTAATATCTATATATTTGATCGTACTAAATCTATATTTATTTATTATATAATTTATTGTACACCATAACAAGCACAGGGAAAAACGCTTATAAAAAACAAGTGTACAATGGATGGTTTATACAGGCTGAATTTTTAAAGTGTGCCTTCATGGCCGAATTCCAAACTAAAAAGAATAACGAAAAACGCTGAAAGCAGTCTTGAGGCCGATTTTGATGAAAAGTAAATCTGCATCTTTGGATTTTTGAAAAATCGTTATTCCTACCCGAAAATCGAACCGGTTGATTTAAAAAAAAATTACACACCCTGTATTATTGCACCATCCAAAAGTACAGCTACTAAGGATCAAATTCTGGGAAGTAATAACACATGGCAAACTAAAGGAAAGCTCTCACTTTTAACAAATTAGTTTTAAAATATACATAACACCGTATCGCACTACGATATTCGGTTCAAACCGATTCGGCTATTTGAAATACTGCGCTACACCTTCCTTCCTTCGACTTCATCGAGTGTACAAGTTAAAAAAAAAAAAAAATACAATGGTGTATGTAAATTGAAAAAAACTGAAATCTAAAAATACAGTACCTTATCTACCACTTCCAAGTTCCACACAGATTCAGCCAATAACATATTGAAATATATAACTTTAAAAAACCCAAACAAACAGACAAACAATCAACAAACCCAAAGGTTGACTGGTAGAGAATGCCTTGTTGCATTAAGTCCACCTATGTACCACTATTGTACATGAAGTTTAAATAAATAACTAAATGCGATAGCCGATATTCTAAACATTAGTGTAAAAGCGATATTGCCCATGCCTAGTGGTTAGGGTGTCTTTTTTATTTCAATGTCATTCTGACGTTTACAGATTTTACCTTTTTCGACACGTTTTGATATTGCAATGTAATGATAATCAATATTTTTGTCATTATTTCATGGAGCTGCAGCTAAAATTATAATAAAATATTAAAGATTTATTAGAAGTGGATACTTAAACCACATTTAAAATAATTATGTTCCATAGAAATGAATTATTAAATTCTATTTGTATTTTGTTTGTACTGAAACATTTTTCCCTTTTTTTTAAAAACAGGCGCCTGAAAAAATCAAATTTAAGTATGAACGAGTAGCTTGATAAATAAGCTTTCTACTAAAGTATGTCACATTAAAAATCTTCAGAATATTGTTCCACGTTTGAACGTGTCCTTTCCGGGAAATTTTTAAGAATAATATTTAAGATATCTGATTAGTTTCAGCCATATTGTATAGATTAAGTAGGAATATTAAAACGTTAATTGTAAGTTTAAACTATTTGAAATCAATTAAAATAAAGAAGGGATGTAGTGTCTGCGGGTAGACAATGACAAGGCAGTCTCACAGAATACAATAATATAGGGTGCATAACATGGTCTAGCGCAGCCTCACACAAGCCGGGGGCGCACGTGTTCGGTGTCTCGCAAATCGTATGTTCATCGGAGTGTATGAGGTGTGTTTATTGGCTCTCGAGACATTACAATCAGCATCCCCGTTTGACTCTATTACTTTACTGAACTTGAGGTCATCTGCATAGTGAAACATTCGCAGAAACGGAAGCTTTCAGGTAAATCATTGACGAAAATTATCCTACTAATATTATAAATGTGAAAGTTTATAACTTTATGCTTCAATCACGCAAAAACGGCTGAAGGGATTTGGCACACACATATTTCACATCCTGGAATAATACATAGTCATCTTTTTATCCCGGTAAAAAGCATGGCTTAATTGACACTGAGGAGGAAGAAGAAATCCAGAGCCGCTGCTGCCTTAGTATTTCAGATTCACAAGTACCAAGAGACCAGAAACATGTCGAAGTATTTCCGAGGCTGAAATTGTGAGCGCTAACGATTCACAAGTACCAGGAGACCAGAAATATGTCGAAGTATTTCCAGCGCTGTAATTGTGAGTGGTAAGGATTCAAAAGTAACAGGAGACCGTGACGCAAAGAAATTCCGGGGCTGAAAGTATGAACAATAAATAAATTACAAATTATCAGGATACCGGAATCATAAAGAAGTATTTTCAAGACTGAAAATGTGAGACAAAGAAGTTGCGCGCTAGCTCTAAAGTCTACTCCGACGAGTTAGCGGGCAGAAGCTAGTAAATAATATTGAGCCAATATGAGAGCCCTGAGGAACTGAGGAACGCCTTATGTAATCACACAAGTACCAGATTGGAAGTCATCATTTGCGACGCTAAAGAAACGGTTCTTTAAGTAAAATTTCAACCAAGCTAGTAAGTTACCAGTAATGCCATACGCTAGTAACTTTTCCAAAAGGATATCGTGTGACACATCGTCAAAAGCCTTACTAAAATCTATATAAATAACGTCGACTTGTTTGCCATAATCAATAGCAACCACTAAAGATTCGGTAAAAGTCACCAAGTTTGAACAATGAATGATGGGACAGATCATAGATTCAAACACTTTAGGCAGAGTAGACAGGATAGAGATAGGCCTATAATTAATCATATTATCGCTGTCACCATTGTTGTGAATAGGCACGGCCTTTGCGGTTTTCCAAACGTCCGGAAAAACTCCTGACATCAGTAATCTATTAAATATTCATATCAGTGGAGCTGGTAATGAAAAAACGCATCTGGAGATGAAAATAGGTGATCAGGGCCTGCTCCTTTATGACAATGTAGGTACTTTAACTTGATAATTAAACTTTAACTGTCTATTACAGGTGCCATTCGATTCAGGTTGTTGTTATTAATATTTCGTTAGTAGTCTGTGACTAAAGACCGCTGACCTGATTTCTCCTGAACAAAATTAGATGAGAATTACTCCGCAAACATTTCACAAATGTTATGTCCATCTGACGTTGCTTTATTTCTATTGTCTAGTAATACAATCAGCTTTTATAAAATAATTAAATTTAAAATTTAAAAAACTCCAGACTAAAAAATAACTTTAAAAAATGAAAAAAAAAAATTCACTTATTAAAGTTATTTATTTCATGCTTTTTAAACTTAATTTACCTAATAGCTAATACTAGAAAACCTATGATCTCATCATCTTTCTGCCCTTATCCCATGTTACTTGGGGTCGGTGCAACATGTTTTTTAATTCCATTCAGTTCTATCAGCCGTCACGCTTTCACTAACTGCCTTTTCTTTCATACTGCTCCTCACACAATCCATCCATCTTTTTGTTTTGGCCTTCCTCTCCCTCTCCATCCACATATGATCTAGACTCACCTAAACGATACTACATCCTACAAGCTTGGAAAGTAGCTTAGCATCTCTCACCAATGTAATTGCTCATTTCTCTTTTCTGCTTCATCATCAGACCCTGATCACAATCTAATTATAACCTATGATTTGTGACCATTTAAATTAATACGAAAACGGAAGGTCTGCTGTAAGTAAGTGAGGAGTTGGTATCCTGCAGATTTCAGGACATGCATCAGGCATCAGGTTAATAACCATGTTTTTGCAATGTCATTGAAGTAACAGGATACCAAAATTTCGCATCGATCAGATCCGTAAAAGCTGATTAAATGCCTTCATCAACTAGAAAAGAGCTGATGACCTTCAAACGGCTCAACCCAGTTTGGATAAAACTTTTCTAAGAACCATCGCTAGAAAACCTGCTTTCAAATAAAAAAAACTGCATCCAAATCGGTTCATCCGTTTAAGAGCTACGGTGCCACAGATAGACACATAGACACACAGACAGACACACATAGCGGTCAAACTTATAACACCCCTCTTTTTTGGGTCGGGGGTTAAAAACAACACACTTTCATCTATTCTTATATTTGTAACTAATTAAGTGGGGCAACCAAATTATCTCTAAGCAACCGTTATACTGACTAATTCACAATAACAGTCCATTCCCACTTTTTGGCTGTCGGGTCCGGATTTTAATCGGATGTTGCAGTGGCAGAGTATTTTTCTAACCGACTTCAAAAAAAGAAGTTGGTTCTAAATTCGGTTGTATTTTTTATTTATTATGTTTGTTAGCTCATAACTACGTCATTTATGAACCGATTTGATTTTTTTTATTTTATGTGAAAGGATATACTTTACAATTGGTCTCATTTAAATTTATTTAAAATCGGGGCTAGAAGTTTAGCTTTTAAATCAAAATATCTGGAATTCGTTTACGAAATTGCGTATTTTGCTTTCCCACTACTTTCCAGTGATGTTGTTGGTTCCCACTAAAAGTGAAAAAAAAAAATATTACAAAAAAATACAACCGACTTCCAAATAAAAAGAAAACACTACAAAGTACTACTAAATATCTTTAATTTTTATCTGGAAGTCGGTTGTATTTTTTATTAAAATGTTTGAAAATGTTTGTGTCGACGCCGACAAGAAATGTTGGGAGTTTTGCCAGCCCTCTTCGCCCGGCAAAAAATCATATCAGGTCTCGCTCGCCTTAAGTATGTCGCTGTTCACGTAATTTATCGGATGTCAGGGCTTATTACCTTGGGCACGCCACAATTGCGCGTCCCCTCTTTGAGGAGTGGCTAGAGCGGCGCCACGGCGTCCTCACCTTCCGTCTGACGCAGGTACTCACCGGACACGGTTGTTTTGGGAGGTACCTGTTTCGAATTCAGCGGGAGGATACGCCCGGGTGTCAACACTGCGAGGATCGCCCGGAGGACACGGTGGAGCATACGGTTGAGGTCTGCCCTGCTTGGGAGGAACACCGCCGCGTCCTCGTCGAGGCGATTGGCGGCGGCGACCTCTCGCGTCTGGCCCTGGTCCAATCCATGGTCCGGAGCGAGGAGGCATGGGAAGCGGTCACCTCCTTCTGCGAAGCAGTAATGCTAGCAAAGGAGGAGGCCGAACGCGTGAGAGAGAGGGAAACCTCACGCCCCAGCCGCCGCAACAGGAGAAGACGCCCCGGGCGTCGGGAGTCGCAGGGCGATTCCCGGCCACCGTAGGCACGGGCCTGCGGACGGCGAGCATTGGGTGGCTCGCCGTCCGATCAGAACCAAGCCCGGGTCGACGGCGCGCTGTGTTCCACGCGCGCCTTAAAGAGCTGTCAGCGTAGAAGACGGGGCCCGCTAGGGCCAGCGCCTGCCGGTGTCGCGGAATCTGTTCGAAAGAGTCGCCGCGGCCCTGGTACACAAAGGGCATTGGGAGGAACACGGATGGGTTTTAGTCAGTAAGAGTCTGACACTCCCTTCTGCTTCACCCAGAGCGGGAGGAGTCAATTGATGATTTCCCATCCTTAAAAAAAAAAAAAAAAGGGCTTATTACCTTTCTTCAGTACATATATGCAATCTCTCACCCTTAATCTTGTATTTTGATAATTTATGCTCACTAATATTCGAGCCAATATGTCGTTCAATGTCGTTATTGACATCCTAAAATAATAGATTAACTTAATTTTGTCACTTTCTAATTCAGTTATTAAGTTCTAAAATGTTCCCAAACTAGATCTTTCCCCCAGGGTTGGGCGTTTTTCCATTTACCAGCACGGCACCGGCGCTGGCACCGGCCGGGTTGCCGGGATTTCGGGATTGGGAGGATATCATTTTATTAAAGACGAGTCAAAGATTACAATAGTATACTGACTAAGACGAGTCTTTCCACTTGTCGGCCAGCTACGGCACGGCGTTGACTCGTTGTGCCGTCGCCGGCGCCGAGACAGCAAGCTTCCCGCTCGGTGCTGGCATAACTGCATGTGTTTTGTATACGTACGCGGCCGTGTGTGTGTGGGCGCGCGCGGGTGAGATAGATAGGAAGCACGCGTCACGTTTTTTCATATAACTCCCCCAACAAATAATTAAATGTCTCTTCACTCATCCGGAAATAATTGAAGAATTTTTGGGGTCCATTTTCAACTTTTCAAATAGGTTATTTCTAAATATCTTACTTTTAAGAGTGGATCAATCCAATAATTGATTTCTTTGCGTTGAATATATTTTCGTCTTAAATGTAAGAGATATAATAAATAAATGCGACGACTTGACGACATAATTTTTATGTAATTGAAGTACAAATGCCGTCGTCATAATTTTTACGGCGCTCGTGCCGTGCCGGTTTATGGAAAAATGCCCATTGGATGCACCCAATATTTTCTTACCTTAGCTGACATTAGTCATTTTCTTCTCAAATAATTTTACACCACAACAAGAACTTTGTCGACGTCCATCGTGTACAGTCGCGACGCGTGTAGTGCTGAAAATAGCACCAACTTCGACTTTGGCCGACAAGAGAATAGTGTGAACAGAGGCGCTGACACCCGATGAAAATCTGGGACCGAAAACTCACAAGTGAGCACATGCTGTAACTACAGCTAGGTTCCCGGTCGGGCGCGTTACACTCTTATATGGAAACAAGTGAAGCAAGATTACAACTCACTTAACAACGTTTAAAGAATATATTAACATCTTCTACCGATGCGACATTATTTATTAATGTGCATCTAAGTGGCCGCCACTTATGCTGGTCACACACGCACGTAGCTGTAGCACCTATGACTCACAAGTGTGAGCCCAAACATTGGTCGTAACGACTTTATTTCACAGTCCGGCTCGATGCACTCCGCCGTTATTACGTGTCAATAATGGTAATAGAAATTAGTGCCTTAGTTACAATCGGAAAAGCCGTGGGCGTCGCTCACACCAACACGCGATAGCTACGCCATCATCGGCTTACAATAAATAAAAATCCATCGCAAGGTTTATTACCAACATTTACCTTCGCGGCTTCGTGTGTAATTAATAAAAAAATTATTAGATTTCCTGCCCCTTAAATAAGGGTTAGGCAAATATTTGGTACGGGTTCATTAATTTATCCTTATTAAAACAATCTTTAATACCAGTTATAAAATGTGTTAAATTAATTTTGAAACCAATTTTTACTCGAAATGTTTCAAATTTCAAAACCATGAACACAGCAAAGTGTTCAATGAATTTAAATTTAATCGTGATATTTTAAGTGGATTGTTGGCTGCATCAATTTGAGAACATATCGTTAAGATAGCGATAAGTATATCAATAACAAGACTTGTTATCTGGCATCTCTGTGGTTTACAAGTTTTACAAGACGCACGTTTGCACTGTGGCGCAGTGGGCGGGTGCGAGCGTGAGAGACAAATAGCTGGTGTTAGTTACGTCAATGGTCGGAGCTCGGACCCCTCAAGCTCACTAAGAATCAGGGCTTGTATATAGCGACCACACCGCTGTTATAATTGCTTTTAGGGGATCACAATTTATTACTTGTCGCTTGTCGTTTTGAAGTTTTACAACGCTTGTCCGAGCGAGTCAGGGCTTAAATAAATTGGTTTCCCGGTTTTAATAATTAATTTCATATCCCCGTATTATTTTTGTTGTTGCTACAGCGATTTTTATTCGAAAAAAAAAATGGTAAAAAGAAACCCTTGTAAAATTTCTATTGCCTGTTGGTTATTTTTACCTTAGCTCATTTTTCCCTCCTTGATGTATTGTGAGCAAAACCGTTATCATACTTAATTTAGTATCTTGGGATACTAACTTACCATTAATAAAAAGCAGCCAAGTTCGTGTCGGGCCATGCGCAGTGTAGGCACGGTGAAAATATCTACAGTATTCTATCTTCACACAAACGGTCGGAACCCGAGTCATACCACGCGTCTCGAGTTCAAACTGCTCTCCACCTGCAAGCAGTCGCGAATGCGCTGAAGTGACGAACGAACGTAGTGATCGTATTCTAAGCAGTAAGCGGGTGATTTGCGAATATTTGTTTTCAAATAAGTACAAGTACTTACTGAAAAATGGAAAAGAAAAATTGTAGAATTATGTGTTTTTGATTGCTTAGATTCATCAACAAAGCACCCAAAGATATCATTTTGTAGTTTACCTAAAACCAACATAGTAGACTTGTGAATACTCTATAGATAAATGCAACTTTGAACTTAGTTTATATATCATATAAACTAACATTAAAGTCGCATTTATGAGCCCATTATCCTTACTTACATATTCTCTTCCTTTCCCTTTTTGCCTTTTACTTCTCCAAATTCAAATTCTCAAACACTCATATAGGGTCAGCAACATAATCATTAAACATAAGTGTCAGCAGGTAACAACTGATATACAGTGACACATGTAACCAACAGCAGCGAACCAAACATGGACAGTCCACTCTGTCACCAATTCTAAATGACGTTTTCTGCTGTGATAGTGACTAGATTTCCTAATCTACTAAATATATCCTTCAGTTAGCCAATTATTTCAACATTTTACCGTACAGCATTATATTCACCTCCTTACAGCGACTACAGTAGTATATCACCATATAATTATAATACCTATTTACTGAGTGACGGCCTCATCAATCCAATTGCTATATCAAACCAATGCAACGTAGGCATCTCTCGTGTCTTAAACGGATCGGTGGATTAGCTGCACCAGTGCAGTTACAGCCATTACGCGCCTTACAGATATTTTCCGGGGCTCCGCCAATTTGGGCCTCTTAACTTCTGATCTTAGTCTACCTCTTATTACCACTATATCAGGGTTAGCCTCATGTGCAGCTTTAAGAACGTTATGGATGATCGCTGATCGCAGTTTGGATGGCAAACCAATTCTAGTCCGTCTCAACCATATATTACCGTAGAAATATAATTCACTTTAAAATAAATATCTCCTTAATGTTTACGGAATAATCCCAAATCCCGTTAGAAAAGGCCTCTTTAACTGCATTTAGAATGCTCTACCACACTGATACTGTGAATAATAACACTATTCAACAACGGTTCTCCCACCTAAGAGATTTATATTTTTAGGGTTCCGAAAAAAAAAAACGGAACCCTTATAGGATCACTCGGGTGTCTGTCTGTCCGTCTGTCTGTCTGTCTGTCCGTCCGTCTGTCACAGCCAGTTTTCTCCGGATCCACTGAACCGATTTTGTTGCAATTTGGTACACATATAGAATTCTGTGACCCAAACACGGACGCGTTACGTAAATTATTAAATTTTTAGTATGGGGGTCACTTTTGGGGGTCAAACTAGAAAATTAAAAAAAAAGGTTTTATAAAAATATCGTGTGATATCTCAAATGAAAGGACTTACTGTGAGAATTTTAATTATATTTTTTTTGTATAATTTTAAAATAAACGGTTTTGAAGTTATTCAAGAAATTAGACGAAAAATGACTCTTATCTCCGAAACTACCGAGCCTAAAATGTTGAAAAAAATAAGGATAATAAATCTTTACCTATAGATTACTGTAAAACCTTTAAGAAGTCCATAGTGTTAAAATAACATGTTAAAAAAATTAAATTCGTTCGGAACTCTTTGCACGCGAGTCCGACTCGCACTTGACCAGTTTTTTTTGTTAGGTATCCCTCACCTTATTACAAAAATAATAGTACTTACGTTTGTTTAGCTCCCGTTATCAAAATAAAAGACTTGCGTGAATTCTTCATGTTCAAACTTCTGTTCCTTACGATACTTTATAAAATAAACAAACTATTGAAACAAGTTCAGTCGTGTACGAAACGCAAGACAGTAAGCTACAAGAATGCTACGCAGTTGCATAAATTCTCCCGATCACTTTTGTTACGTGTGTGGAAAGTTCACAACAGATGGCCAAAAAAAGTCTATCACTGCGTATATCAAAGAGTGTTATTTTAACTATTTTAAAATTAGAGTTGCTAATCTAGATAAATCGTGAGTGCCACATGTCTGTTGTATAACTTGCTACTAAAACCTAACCGATTGGTCTCATAAAAAAATTGATATGCTGCCTTTTACGAAACCAGTTATTTGGCGTGAACCAAAAGATCACATTACTGACTGCTATTTTTGTCTCACTAATCTCAAAGGGCAAAATAGGAAAAAGAAACATACTTTAAAGTATCCCGACGTGAGTTCGGTTGAAAAACCTGTTTACCATTATGAGGATTTGACAGCGCATTTATCACTAGACAGTAAGACATCATCAGGCAGCCCGGAAGATTCTTCCTCTGATCCAGAGTTTCATGGGCCTTCTACTAGCAATGCTCCAATCCTAGTGAGCCAAGAACGACTCGATGATCTATCCAGGGATCTGAATCTATCTAAAGAAAAAGCCGAATTTTTAGGATCACGACTTAAACAGTGGAATTTGCTCGAACCCGGAGTCGTCATATGTAAATATCGCACACGTCACAGTTTTGTTCTTGATTTTTTTTCAAAAGAGGAAAGCCTAGTGTTTTGTGATGATATTAACGGTCTGTTGGTTAAATTAGGCCATAAGCATGTTCCTTCCGAATGGCGGCTTTTCATCGACTCCTCTAAGACTAGTTTAAAAGCCGTGCTTCTAAATAATGGTAACAAATTTCCATCCATTCCTATAGCATACAGTACACATTTAAAAGAGACGTATGAAGTGATGAGACTTGTTTTAGACAAAATAAACTACAAAGACTTCCAGTGTACCACCTCTTTTTTTTTTTTTATTTGTGATGGGTTTGCTCTTGACTCTAGTCTAGGTCAGAGATGACAGAGACAAAGTCTACGATGGAGCGAGCTTACCCAGAAGGAGCCTGTTCACTCTAACTTTGAAGAGATTAGGGTTGTATGCGTTTGGAAACACAGACGCAGGCAGAGAGTTCCACTCCTTGGCTGTGCGCATTATAAAAGACGTTTGGAAACGCTTAGTGCGAATTGGTGGAATAGTAACAAGGTAGGGATGGTAAGATGCAGTGCGTCTGGATGTCCGATGGTAGAAGGGGGCCGGTGGAATGAGGTCGTGGAGTTCTTGTGCACACTCACCGAAGTACAATCTGTAGAAGACCGACAAGCAGGCAACCTTACGGCGATGAGCCAAGCTGTGTAGCTTGGTATCCACCAGTTTTTCGTCACCGATGAGCCTCTTAGCTCTGCGTTCTACCGAGTCAAGCGCGGCAAGCTGATACTTAGCTGAGCCATCCCAAAGGTGGCTACAATACTCCATGCAGGATCGGACTTGCGCTTTATATAGAGTTAAAAGCTGTCCAGGCTTGAAGTATCGCTTCACCCTATTTAGGCCATCTGTGCTGATTTAAAGGTAGTTGCTTTAATTTTAGGACTCCAAACTGGCTATACCAAATTCTGTTGTTTCTTGTGTGAATGGGATAGTAGGGATCGATCAAAACATTACACTAAAGAGCACTGGCCTGAAAGAACAGCTTATATCCCTGGCCAGAAAAATTTAAAAAATGGTCCATTAGTCGATCCCAAAAAAATAATATTGCCACCTTTACATATAAAGTTGGGATTAATAAAAATGCCAATGAATAAAAAAAGGCCATGGATAAAAATGGTACTGGATTTTAATACTTGAAAAATAAATTTCCTTCTCTTAGCGATGCCAAGATAAAAGAAGGCATATTTATTGGACCTGACGTAAGGAAACTCACGAAGGATCCAGAGTTTCTGGCAGCATTAAATGACGTTGAGAAAGAAGCCTGGTTGTCCTTTGTAGAAGTGACCAAAAATTTTCTTGGCAATCACAAATCACCGCAATATGTAAATATCGTCAAAACGATTTTACAAGCTTATCAAAAAATGGGATGCAAAATGTCCTTAAAAATACACTTTTTGCAATCACATATTAATTTCTTTCCACAAAATATGGGAGCCGTAAGTGACGAGCATGGAGAGCGATTCCATCAAGACATCGCGTCATTCGAAAAACGCTACCAAGGCAAATGGGAACCCTCTATGCTTGCTGATTATTGTTGGTCCATCGTTAGAGAAACACCGGAGTCGTCCTACAGCAGAAAAGCCAAAAGATCTAAGCGATCGGAATCTTTTACACCATTGTAAATATTATAAATGATTGTTTTTGTTAAAAATCATGAATATAATTATTAACAAACAACAAGAGTTAACTTCGACTTTTTATTTATCGTGCGTTTATACCTTGGCTACGAAGATTAAAAATATATATATTTTCCTTAGGTGGGAGAACAAAGCTATAATTTTGTCGATCAGTGTAATTGGTCTTCGAATATCGTCGATGGATTTGACGTCAATTCGCAAGCAGTTACTCAGCAGTGATAACAGTTTCCAAACTGCTAGTTTCCTGCTGGCTTCATCCACCATAACACTACGAGAGTACAAATTCAATCAAAGCTGTAGGGGTAATAAATGTTTCAAAACAGCGTAGTAGCCTGAATATCAAGTAAATACTATCAAATGCAGCATCTGACTACTATGTGTAAAATTGTGCGTGGCGTGACATTTCACTCTACAATTGACTCTACGTTTGACTCTACGTTTGACTCTACGTTTGACTCTACGTTTGACTCTACGTTTGACTCTACGTTTGACTCTACGTTTGACTCTACGTTTGACTCTACGTTTGACTCTACGTTTGACTCTACGTTTGACTCTACGTTTGACTCTACGTTTGACTCTACGTTTGACTCTACGTTTGACTCTACGTTTGACTCTACGTTTGACTCTACGTTTGACTCTACGTTTGACTCTACGTTTGATTCTACGTTTGACTCTACGTTTGACTCTACGTTTGACTCTACGTTTGACTCTACGTTTGACTCTACGTTTGACTCTACGTTTGACTCTACGTTTGACTCTACGTTTGACTCTACGTTTGACTCTACGTTTGACTCTACGTTTGACTCTACGTTTGACTCTACGTTTGACTCTACGTTTGACTCTACGTTTGACTCTACGTTTGACTCTACGTTTGACTCTACGTTTGACTCTACGTTTGACTCTACGTTTGACTCTACGTTTGACTCTACGTTTGACTCTACGTTTGACTCTACGTTTGACTCTACGTTTGACTCTACGTTTGACTCTACGTTTGACTCTACGTTTGACTCTACGTTTGACTCTACGTTTGACTCTACGTTTGACTCTACGTTTGACTCTACGTTTGACTCTACGTTTGACTCTACGTTTGACTCTACGTTTGACTCTACGTTTGACTCTACGTTTGACTCTACGTTTGACTCTACGTTTGACTCTACGTTTGACTCTACGTTTGACTCTACGTTTGACTCTACGTTTGACTCTACGTTTGACTCTACGTTTGACTCTACGTTTGACTCTACGTTTGACTCTACGTTTGACTCTACGTTTGACTCTACGTTTGACTCTACGTTTGACTCTACGTTTGACTCTACGTTTGACTCTACGTTTGACTCTACGTTTGACTCTACGTTTGACTCTACGTTTGACTCTACGTTTGACTCTACGTTTGACTCTACGTTTGACTCTACGTTTGACTCTACGTTTGACTCTACGTTTGACTCTACATTTGACTCTACTTTTTTTCGTGATAACGCCCCACAAACCGACGAAGACCGACCGTACGCACGAAAAAGTGTCACGGTTACGTTCCGCACGTTCAATTGTCTTCCCATGACGCCACCACACAAAACCATCGTCCGCGCAAACCGACTTTACAGACCACCAATTTTGTTTTATTTTTTAACTATGGACTTTTATGAATTCAATGTAGGTACTTAAAATGAACAAGCCCCAGTAAATCCGTGTGTTCCATTTTTAAAAGTAGATTAAGAACCTCGAGTACTTAAAATGAATAGACGTGATTTTTTACAAGGCGGCCATTTTTTTATCTGAGCGATTCTTATTTTCCCGCCATTGAGTGTTCGTTTTAAATTGGATTGATTCTTATCATAGGTTTTCGACCCAAAACCTATAGGGTACTTCCGGTTGATCTAGAATTCTCAATTTTGGTTAAAAGCAAGGTCTTACAGTACTAGTAAAGGTAAAATCCGAAGAATAAAAAAGTTGAAAATTAAGGTAAATTTTGGTACTTACAAGATTTCGCAAAAATCTAAATTTGCCCATAACTTTTTATCACTGTTGACTCAGGACCTTGATGTTTATTATACACCTAATAGCACCAACTTTCTAGTAGTCTAGTTTAGCGTCTCTGAGCTAAACCACGGACAGACAGATATAATAGACGGACTTGGCGAAACTATAAGGGGGAACCCATATAGTTTCGCCATGTCCTGTTGACTACGAGACCCTAAAAAGCGCAAGCTGTTTTGAGAATACCATTAAACAGAGAGCTTGGATCTTTCCTGACCATAATGATAAAACACTCGAAAAATCGTTTTCTTAAAAATGTGACCCTATTATTATATATCAACTTGGCACCAAGTTTTTTTATTTATTAAATATCCTTTATTATTTGTTTACAAACTTGAAATCAGAATGACAACATATTATTTTAAGAAATTGTTAACAACGCTTAGAAAAATAAAATAAATCAGTGGACATCAAAAAATACATCCACATTGCTGTCAATCGCAAAAGTGCCCACAACACTGGCAGCATTGCCGCGTTGAATAGCAATGCTAATTCTTTGGCCGTAAATAGCCCAGCCACGTGAAAAGTCGACAAGCTTCTTGCTGATACCCCGAAAGACTCAAATATATAAATCCCAATAAGATTGTTATATTTGCGGCGTTTGAGATTTTCTGCACCTGCAGCAGCCGCCCCAGCGCAGGCTGCCGGGCCAAGGAGATGTGGTGGTACAAGGGTGTTGACACATGTTGCATCCCACGCCAAAGGCCCACTTATCTTCCAAGGCATTATAGACATTCCATCTGGCCTCTTTCCATCGTCACATGCCAAGCCGTTGTTCCAAAACAATTACCCGACGGACGATGTCATTCGTGTTGGCGTACCTTGCTTAAAAAACGACTAGCGCTACTACTGCGGGATAAGCCATGGTGTTCGAGGCGGTCAATTGTTTCACCGCATTGACACCGATATGGAGCTCCACTGGGAACACCCAGACGCAGACATGTAGCGATCCGAAAAGTACTGTCACTCAGCAAAATACCTAATATGTTGGGTGACGGCCTGTAGCCAAAGACCCGACTCCCATTCATATTGGTGTACGTATTTATTAAGTTATTTCATACCAACCTACAGAGCGACTTGTCCCATTTTCTTTGGGAGAATGTGTTTTCAGGCAACGCCGTGTCTTTATTAAATTGATTGTAAAATGGACGTTGTAGAAAACAACTTCCCAGGTTGAAAATAGGGAATAATATTTTTATGAAAACGACTTTTCGAATGTTTAATAATTTTTATACGGTCAGGAAAAATCCAAGCCCTCTTTTCACTGGTATTCTCAAATATCCATGTTAGAGTCATGGACTTTTTTGCAGTTCTGAAATACTTGGCCTATTATTGATCTCACTACTTCTATTGGCCGAAGTTTTGGGGATAGGAAATTGGCCTCTTTACACATTTTTGTTTTTGGTCATTTATACTGATTGCACATCAAATTACGCGGAGGCAAACGGCTTGGTCTAATATCGTTTAATGACTTGCCCAGTCAAGTAGCGGAACATAGCACACAGGGAGCTAAGGGTACCCCAACACGGGTAGGTTAGGTTCAAATGGTATGACGGGAGCTAGAGTGGGCGTGTGATCTTAGCTCACGTCATGCCATTCATGTTAATTTCCCCTAAATCCTGCAGTAAGAAATAGGAGCACCGCGTAGCGGGGCTCCTTCGACAGGGGCTCATTAAAAGCACCGCTTTTCAATGAATAGCGATCAATCACGAACTCAAATTGTTGCTAAAATAATAATATTTTTAAGTAACTGTTTTGCTGTGCAATCAGTACTTATTTTCTATGAGGATTCGGATTTTTTGTTTATAAAGAAAGATTTTATGAATTACAGACAAAAACCACCCTTTTTAAAATACTTTCGTAAAAGACCAACACACGAAAATCTTATTATCACCACACGAGTGAACAATTGGAATACGGTGTGAAACATTATTATCTACAAGTTGAAGAACTACATTAAAGATCTATAAAGAGAGCGTGATTAAATTGCTTTCCTCTCAAGATAACTGGACAAGATTAATGAGTTTAACATGCAAAACGTTTAAACCCATTTCCAACTGAAATTTGACTAGTCAGTTCCATATATTAGCGCCAGCGAAAACGTTCCTGGCACGAATTTCCATCAGTAACATCAACCAAATTAGTAAGCTTTAAACCGTTCTGTAAACTAGCCGGATCTCCCTCGTTATGCCAACGAATTGAATAAATTATATCTGTGCTTGAATGCAGCTATCAATAATTCTTGAGAATATGAAGTTGAGAATCCTTTTCACAACAAAAGTGAAATATTTAAGGCGACTTGGTCTGAGAGTTCCACAGCGAAGAAAATTATTAGTAACTGGAAATCCTATCTCCATATTGCAGTAGAAAGTTGTAGTTAAAAATGATCTTGTTGGTTACGGACGATACAATTATAAAAAAATCAAATCAGAACTCTCAACATAAAAAAATATTGTAAACGATGTTAAAGTAGGCGCCAGATAAACTTGCAATAATGTATATTGACTTTTCCCTAGTATCTCTTCGTAGGCACTCGAAATATAAATTATGAATCATTTTTCATTACTATAAAGTTTAAAGGATCTCGATAAATGACGAATTAGGATAGCGTTATGTCTTCATTTCCGTTTCTGAAATTAAAAATGTCAATAAATGTAGGTAGTCAATAACCGTTATTGCAAGTTTATTTGGCACCCACCATACATCATTCTGCCATTGCATCTTTATAGTATTCTGTTTCTCAGGTTATGAGTGTATCTACTCCATGACGAGAATTAACCCGTATCGTAGGTGGTCGCATATTGTGAACCTCATATTATATATTAAAAAAAAAAACAAGATTTTTATTAAACTTTATACAGTTTTTACTGCTGTCATCCAACACATCTTTATGGCGCTAAGAAGCAAATCTTCTCTCAAAAGTATAATATATATTGTATAATCAATAGTGACATGTTTTAGATTTACATCTTAGGGATACATAGTAATGTGATACCGACTGTAAAACATCAGCTGATTTGTTACTTTTAGTTTATTGATTTATATTATTATCCTTTTAAAAATCGTTGCTAACAATTCGTAGCTTTATGTTGTTTGTATCAGTTGAATTCTTATAAAACAACGTATTTCAGTGAGACAATATGGACGAACTTTTTTATTCATGACTTGAAAGCACGGACAAGGAACATAGACAAATGCGGAGTACAATATCATAGATGACCACCATAGACTATATTTTGAAATTAAAACACTCTCACTCAAAATGTAGTTTACCCCAACTTATAAAATTCAAATAACAGCAAATACTAATACTAGATTGCAGTTATATTGCATCGCTTCATTCTTCAGATATAACATTCACAACGTAGTTCCTCTACCCTACAAGGCAACTTCGCACTTTTAAATTACCCCCGTATTTTTGAAGTGAAAACTTCTTTAGCGGCGTTGAGCACTTTTTCTGTAATGGGTATAAAATCTTAAACTCGCGTCAGGGTCACGTGACCTGATCGCAAAAAGCGTAAGACGGACTCGCGTCAGGGTCACGTGATGCGAAAAAGCGTAAGATCGAGGGGAAGGGAGAGGAACTAGTATCTCCCACTCTTTCTACCGTGCCTGAGTGTGCTGCTCCGCTTAGGCGGCACAGGGCGCTTGCGCGAATGTCCGTCTGTGTTTATGTACAGCGTGCCACGCGTATCCAAGGATACGAAATTACGGAATTACGAAATTATGGATGAAAGTTGATTTTTCTAAGAGATAAAAATTAATGTAATATATAAATAAATAACGATATAATATTATGAATAATAACATGTAAATTGTCATATTTGTGTACGATAGCGCAATAAATAAACATTGTATTCTACCTCATAAATGATAGTATTTTTGTACTTATAATTAAACACAACGTTATTTTTTGTTGTTTTTATGGTTCGTTTTGTTTATGTCAGGAACTGTGTCAAGATTGACATCTGTCACTGACAGTCGCTGTCGCGGCCACACGTCAGTGTCTTTTTGTTTATTTTGTTGTCGGTGGTTTGTCTATGATGTGACCGCGACAGTAAGGATGTATTATTTACATGTTTTCACTTCTGCCGGCACTCCCGGAGTGCTACCGGTGTTTTTTATTTTTAGTTTTCTTTAGTAACTACTAGCAGTCCTGTCAAACCTCATTCTTTTTCCGTGCGAGGCAACGAAAACACGTGTTCTTTGTTATCAGTCCCCGTTTCCAAAATTAATAGTTTTGTTATTAGAGTTGCTTTTATGTTTTTCCCATCGGCTAACTATTAACCGCAGTGCTAAAGACAAAATTGAGCATTACAATCATTGATATTATAAAAAAACCCAAAATGCACAATCTCGAACAAATGCAACACTCAAAACTGGCGCCAAAAACTGACATGTATCAAGTGTCATGTGTGAGTATGTGTAGTTATACTATAAACAATTTTTTTTAGCGAATTTAACTTTACACGGATCGCATACAGTTGTTTTTACAAAGCAATGTACAAAAAGCAATAAAATTTCAGGACCGAAATAGTCGATAGAACAAGGTATGGAATGGAGACGAATATGTTTTATATATTTTTTTTATTTGACAATGAGTTAGTGTTTTAAGAGTTTGGTAAATTGTGTTCTCAACACATAATTATACTGTTATACGAGCGTAAATATGTTTTTTTAGGTAGAACATGTCGAGCTTAGTTAGTTTGAGGTTGACATTTAATGAAATGGTTAATTCTACGATATGGATACGATAAACATATTTTCGTCAAGTTACGCTACGTTACGGAGACAGGATTTGTCGTCTGTACGGTCTACGAACAACCTTAAATTACTTGTTGTTTTGTGAAGTTTGTTTTAGAAATTTGGTCTTCCCGAAGATGTTCTAGTAATTCGGTGCTATTGCTGGACCACTTCCTTAGGTTCATACCTCCTCGCTGTAGTAATTCTATCAAGTCAGTTTGTAATTGTTTAGCAGTTTCGAGAGAGTTATGGCCGCTGATTAAATCGTCGACATAAAACTCTGTTAGTAGTATTTTGGCTGCTTCAGGGTATAAGTGACCGTAATTGCTAGCCAGCTGTTTTAAAGTCCGCATGGCTAGCCATGGCGCGCATTTTGTGCCGTATGTCACAGTTCGTAGAGCATATTCCTGTAGTTGTTCGTCGGGGGAGGTTCTCCATATGATTTTCTGAAGTTGATATTGGTTTTATATACATTTTCTCTATGTCAGCAGTTTTTGCATATTTATAGGTTCGCCATTTCAGGATAAGGGCTTGAATATCCTTTTGTAGGTTAGGACCTCTTTCCATGAGGCTGTTCAAACTTTTGCTACTAGAAGTTTTTTGTAACGCGTTAAAAACCACTTTTAGTTTAGTGGTTGCCGATTGGTCCCTTGAATACCGTGATGAGGTAAATAAAATTCAAGTTGTTTGGATGTATTTTGATCCGCAGGCTTCATGTGTTGTAGTTCTAAGTATTCGCGAATAAAGTTTTTATAAATCATTGAAAGTTGTTTGTTTTTACCCTAGTCTTTTTTATTGTTGTAAGAATTGTGCGACAGCAGCTGACTTGGAACTTCCAAGATCTTTTTCGTAGGTTTGGGTCATAGGCATTTTTACTGTTTTTTTTTTTACTATTGATAGGCACGCGTTTGACCACTATCTCACCTGATGGTAAGCGATGATGTGGTCGAAGATGGAGCACGCTTACCTAGAAGTAACCTATTCACTCTTGACTTAAAGACTCCCAGGTTGTAGCTATCAGGAAACACAGACTCCGGCAGGGAATTCCACTCCTTAGCTGTACGCACTATGAATGTGTTCCCAAAACGTTTTGTGCGTGATGTATTTGCCATATGAGCATCGTTTGCACTTTTTTTGATAGTAAAGTTCACATTAATCGTTTCTCTGCACGTCTTCCGCAACTGGAGCAATGTTTTCACTCTCCCAATATTTCGACAGATCTGTGGTATCGAATAAGGTTAAGTGACAGTTGAAGGTCTTGAGTTTTCCACACAAGATCCAGCCTTAATGAGTTTGCTGAGCAATAGGTGAGTCTTGGTCGCCTTATAGAACTTCGTCTAGGATGATGTATGCATAAACGTCAGCTCCCATTAGGAGATCTATTGAGCTTGACACGTTCTAGGGTCGGCCAGCTTTCAATTCCGAAGATGTGTCCAGCCAGCACTTTGGGAAGTACAGCTGGGCAACTTGTTTGTTAAGTTTTGTAGGAGCCATGCGCGATTGATAGTTGAGATGCAGGAGTCCCCTACAAGTTCGTGACGTAGAACCTAGTCCGGTTACAGCTGCGTCAAGTATTTTTCGAGGTAAGCGCAATAGTTGAGCGGCATTCTCTGTTATTAAGTTTATTTGAGATCCCTGATCTAGGAGACCCTGTAGTGTTACGTAAGTCCCGTTAGCTGACTTAACTTTAACTAGGACTGTAGTCAGCAAGATTTTAGTATTATCGGCAGTCAAGTGGTGAGCTGCAGGTTGAGTTGATGTTGATGGTCGTGGGTTTTTGGTTAAGTCATCCTTCTTTTCTGCAGTTGGTTCAAGGTCAGAAGGGTTTTTCGTATGAAGTAGTGTATGATGTTTTGAGTTGCATTCGTGACATGTTTTTCTTGAGTTACAGTTATTGTTGCCATGGCTGTACAGGCAGTTTTTGCAAAGTTTTAGTTTCACCACTGTTTTGTTGCGTTGTCTTATAGCATTGTATCAGCACGTGATCATTATTGCAGAGAGGGCATTTTCCAAATGATGCGTGAAATATTTTAGAGTATCCCGTTTTCGTTTGATCTTCTGACTTCTTAAAGTTGCATTTGAACTTGTTGTTTCTATACCTTTTTTTATAATTCAGGTGCAAACCATGTTACCTTGTTTGAATTTGCCCATCAAAAAGTTACTTGATTTAGGCGCAATATCAACATGTACAGCGACTAAGGATCAATCCATATCAAAAATATTCCTTACTACTAAAGCAAACGGTGAAAAAGACTTTATTTTGAATTTAAAGCCACTAAACAAGTTTATATCTAAGTTCCATTTTGAAATGGAAGATTACAGAACTGTTTCTAAATTAATCCCTTAAAACGGATTTATGGCCACCATAGACTTGAAAGAAGCATACCTTTTAATTCCTATCGCAAAACATCACCTTAAATACTTACGCTTTTATTTCGAGGAAGATGAGTCACAAAAGTGTTCGAATTTAATTTCGTGTGAATTTAACGCTATGCCGTATGGTTTATCTATAGCACCTTTACCAAGATTATGAAAGAGCTAGTCTCCCATCTTAGGAGCCAGGACTTTAAATCAGTTCAATGTCTTGACGACATACTATGTATTGGTGATAATTATTCTAAATGTCGTGATAACGTCACAGATACTTTGAAATTATTAGAATCTCTTGGATTTGTAATTAATTATAATAAGAGTTCATTGGAACCAAAACAGAATACAGGAGAAACCCACGATAACCCACGATATAGGAGAAATTCCTTGTGTGGGGGGCAACTTTTTCCAAAAAAAGAAAGAAAAGAGAATCGTTAATTATTGGGTTTCATGTATGATTAAAAAACTTAATAATGTCCTAACCAGATGAAACGCAATCATATTGCTAAGTTAATAAGTTTTTACTTTAGCCACGCTGCGCTATAAGAGAATTTGCTCAACTTATTGGGGTTCTTACTGCGGCTTGCCCGCAGCAGAATATGGATGTATTTACACCAACATTTTAGAACGACAAATTTTTTTGGCCTTGAAAATGAATAACAATTTTAATACAAAAATTAAATTACCAAATATAATTTTAGAGGATCTGAATTGATGGTCAAATAATATTTCTGTAACGTCCAACTCCATAAAAGCTCATGAATTCACATTAGAAATATTTACTGATGCGTCTAGTACGGGCGGGGGTGCTTGTTGCAATAACGAACACATAAATGGCGCCTGGAAAAATTCTGAATTAAAGTTTCATATTAATTACCTAGAACTCTTAGCTGTATTTTTGCATTAAAATGGTTTGTTCGCGATTATTATGACTGTGTTATAATATTAGGTATTGATAATACGACAGCCATTAGTTACATCAATCATATGGGCGGGACACAATTTCCATATTTAAACGATTTGGCTCGATCTATTTGGCAAGTGTGTGAGAGGCGAAAAATCTGGTTATTTGCATCTTACATAAACACACACGATAATATTATAGCCGACGAACAATCCAGAAAAATTAATACAGATACAGAATGGGAATTATCAAATGTAGCATTCCAATTGATAACACAAAAATTAGCTAAGCCAGATATAGATTTATTCGCCTCTCGCACTAATGCGAATGCGAGCGCTACGTGTGATGCCATCACTATCGACGCCTTTACTACTAGCTGGCGCGATAATTACTTTCATGCCTTCCCGCCATTTTCCTTAATATTAAGATGCTTACAAAAAATTGTTTTAGACAAAGCCGAAGGAATTCTTGTATTTCCTTTATGACCATCTCAAATCTGGTATCTGGTTAAAAAGTATGCTTGATTCTGAAAACAAACAAAGATCGCAGTATTTACGTTGTTTTGGCTCGGGTTCTTCTTCTCAATTTTCATTCTTTAAAACAGGAGGTTTTACGAGTATTTGACTCATATTTTCTAGTTACCCTCAACTTCAGAATCTGAATCTCCTAAAGAAGGAACTTCCCCCTTTAAGATTGCTAAAGTATTGACGTCGTCTAATCTTTTAGACCGTGACATATTTATATCTGAAACAACGCCGAAAAAAGACATAAAATATACGAAAAACAAACAAAGGTAAAATCACAGAAACCTAGTTAAAAGTTACACAAAGCCTGAACATACGTCTCGCAGGCGTACTATACTTCAATGAATCAAAAATGGCGGGACTTACCTTAACGAAACGGACACCGTCCGCTAGCTTCCGTCGGCCACAGAGTTGGCAAAAGCACACGACGCGCTAGCTTCAACCGTTAGAAACAGACAAACGATATTCGTTTGCGTGTACGCCTCTCAGACGTAGATTAGGCTTCTAGGGTTAATAGATTGTAATTCATTTTTTTTCCCAAATTCGGGAATGTTTATTAAAGTTTTAAACAATACATTGTGTTTGTGATGACGTTAAGTATAACATATATTTTTTACATGCAAAACTTACAAATGAATTCATCTACAAACTTCTTTAAACATGTCGTGTTTTTGGGATTTGGGCGAGGTAATCCCCAAAAATGTATGTGCTTTGCTAATCTGCAAACGCGGGCGCGGGGCGGGCGCGGCGTGACTTACTCAAACAAAAAAAACACCGGTAGCACTCCGGGAGTGCCGGCAGAAGTGAAAACATGTAAATAATACATCCTTACTGTCGCGGTCACATCATAGACAAACCACCGACAACAAAATAAACAAAAAGACACTGACGTGTGGCCGCGACAGCGACTGTCAGTGACAGATGTCAATCTTGACACAGTTCCTGACATAAACAAAACGAACCATAAAAACAACAAAAAATAACGTTGTGTTTAATTATAAGTACAAAAATACTATCATTTATGAGGTAGAATACAATGTTTATTTATTGCGCTATCGTACACAAATATGACAATTTACATGTTATTATTCATAATATTATATCGTTATTTATTTATATATTACATTAATTTTTATCTCTTAGAAAAATCAACTTTCATCCATAATTTCGTAATTCCGTAATTTCGTATCCTTGGATACGCGTGGCACGCTGTACATAAACACAGACGGACATTCGCGCAAGCGCCCTGTGCCGCCTAAGCGGAGCAGCACACTCAGGCACGGTAGAAAGAGTGGGAGATACTAGTTCCTCTCCCTTCCCCTCGATCTTACGCTTTTTCGCATCACGTGACCCTGACGCGAGTCCGTCTTACGCTTTTTGCGATCAGGTCACGTGACCCTGACGCGAGTTTAAGATTTTATACCCATTACAGAAAAAGTGCTCAACGCCGCTAAAGAAGTTTTCACTTCAAAAACTTTAAAATGAGCGTCCATAGTGGGCACGCGGCAGAGCGAACGTGGTGAGCGACGCTAGTTGCTTGGCGCCGCACCGGTAGCGCGCGGGCAACACACGCCATAGCTCGTTCATACAAGTGGCCGCAGTGAGTGCGCGGGTGGCAACTCGCGCGGGGAGCGGGGATTTCAAACTAGTTAGAGCTGTCCACCCCTGCGCGTTGTTATGGCGTCTTCAATAAATGTTGCATTCTTGGTATTTTTTTGTGACAATTTGCTATATATTCCAATACATAGAAAACGTAACAATCGTATCCACTGACATTCTTGTATATCATTCAAAAATCTTTTCAGGTTGCTCTCGCAATTTTTCATACAGAGTGTTAAATTCTCCTTCATATTCTATGGTTTAGTTTATTTTCGTTGGCGTTGCCATTGTGGCCAAAACGCCAAATGCATAAATGATTGCACGCACGCACCCACTAACATGAATGGAAGTTATATTAAGGTCACAGACAGGCAAACACTTTCTAAAGTCAAATAATTGAGTCAATTTATCGAGCGTCTCAGCATCTCCAAGGATCGGTGACACTTTAGGGGGCATTGATTACCACTAAGTTGTGAGCGATTACGTATGCTATGAATGGACGGCGTCCCGAACAGTCTTAAATTCTTAAGTCTTTTTAGTATATGTATTGCCGAAGCAAATACCTATACATACTAAAATTGGAACGATACGGAGACAGACAGCTTACTTTCTGATGCCACACCGCATAGATTCGTGGTAGGTGATTAATTAGTACAGTATGTAAAATATTAGCTCGCATACTTACCTAACTACTCACATTACACCAGCCAGTAGCAGTACTTACAGTCAGTACCTTACTCATTTTACTCAGCCAGCCTCAAATTGCTGGAACACATTTGTATTACACACATGTTTACCTTCGCAGGTAAGCATCGCCTTGAAAAAATAAAGGTAGTCAATTGGGTCCCTTTTTGTTTTACCTCATATTCACGACTACTGTGGCCGGGTTCAACGTCTAGCCTTTCCTGTAAATACAAGACGAAGGTTAAGTGGTTCGCTGCCTGTTTCACTTAAACCGTTGCCGGTAGCTCTGGAGTAAACGGTGGCTGCCACTTGTATTCACAATACTATAATTATTATTATGACGGCAACCCCGCGGTTAAACCGAGACAAAACGAAAATGAAACGTTGATTTCATAGATTCTTATTTTATTTTACGACGACCGACTCTTCATATGTTGAAGCTGGCCAAGTGCTTACACTGAAAGAACATAGTACACATATAGAAGCAAGAATACTGAAATATTTTTTTTTTCACTCTTAGGCCGTGGCTAACTAAAATCCATAATTAAATTATCTACTCACTTGAAGTCCATTCAGGATGCAGCACCCAATATATCAACTTCGAAAGGGATCCCCGTATCGCCTTTTTCTTCGCTGTCAAACAAGCGTCAACCTTACGTAAGCATATAACCAAAGCGTAACAATAGCTCCGGTACGTAGTCGATTCGGCTTCGGCTAGGCGTTAGTTTACCTCGCTTACGGCTAGGCGTCGTCGCCGCGCTTGTCCCGAGGTGATGCGATTACGTTACCATTCCGATTAGTGTGCGTTGCAGTAGGGAGCTTTATACAAACGACGTACGACTCGAGTTGATAACGTGACGATTCCTTTTCCGAGTTGATATGTGTGCTATGTTCTGAATAGACTTCAAGTGAGTAGAGAATTTAATTTCGGTTAACCATAGCTTAAGAAGGGACTCTAGTCGGTAACTCTTGGGCCTTTCTCTGTACAAACGTATTCCGCTGTTTTCTTCGTGGATAATGCTGTTAGAGCAATGATTTTTTTCCGAAAAATTTAGGTCAAATTAATACGTAGCTCCATCATTTTCTTTTTTCCAAAACACAATTACTTAAAGAATTATGACATTCCAAAAACCCGTAAAAATAGCCCGTTTTTACCGCCATGATCAGACGACTATCAGACAAATTTGACAAGTTTAAGCTTAGATATAGTCTTCTTCTAAATTTTGATATCAAATTTTTATAGATCAGTCCAGTTTTGAAAAAGAAAACAGCGGAATATGAAACGTCTTTTGGTCATGATTTTTATAGGTAAAATCCGCCTCTGCTGCAGTTGTCGCTTTCGCACTTTACTTGATAGGGCACAGTGCGATGCATCGCATTCATTCATTCATTATTATTTTATTGTACTTATATCTTAGTGTTGTTCCGTATGTGTGTCCGTGACATCACGCCAGGCCCTGTCAAAATACCAGCGCTGTGATATTTATTTTTAAATATCGCAGCATATGCTGAGACAGGGACCTTTTTGGCCTCGCACAGATTAATTTAAGGATGCCGCTTAACTGTGTATATATATTTTATAACTGTTAGTTTTACTTTTTTTAATTTTATGTGTCTTGTGCGAGTCCCAAATAAACATTTTTCTTTCTTTCTTTCTTTCTTTCATTGGCAAAAGTTTCTTCAAATACCTATTTTTCAAAATCGTCGGGACTCCCCTCTTAAGAGTGAAAAAATTGTATTTCGATATTCTTGATCTAGATATTTGTGAGGAATAAATACTTTTGCCGAGCACAAGTATGCGGCTGAGGTGAGGGCCCTCAACGGCCCCCGTCTAGCGGTCAACTTAATATACACTCGTCCGCAATCGTTTTCGCCGGCGACGAGATTGCTTAGTTTGTTACTTCTGATTTAATTCATCCGAGGAGGCTGCTGCCGCCCACACGCGCCCGACCCGGAAAATTAACCAGAAGGTATTACTTCGCGACGATTACTTACGCTTCGTTAAAAGGTACTTTGATGTATTTTATGTATCTAAGAAAATAGGTACTTAGTTAAGAGACTTTGAATGCAATGGAAAAATCTCGTTTTACGGTTGCCTTTGTTCTTTTCTATGCTTCTAAAGTATCTACCTGATTTTGTTGTGTATGGAAATCTATCTTATCTATATTTAAGGTACCTACGGTTAGGAAGAGCCGGTGTCTAGCCAGGTCCAGTGCGACAAAAACAAATTTCTGATATCTATCTAATACCTTTAAACGAGCAATTCTTGTATATATGTAGGTTAGGGTGTCCCAAAAAAATCTCCTCTTAATGCTTTACTTTTAAGTCAAAATAATTATGTATAAAATTTTAAGAAGGCAGGACTTCGGTAACCCGTGCCGACTTACATCAATACATGTCAATACTTGCTCTCTAAGGCTGACGCGACCTAACATGTCGATGTGCTTGTGATTACTCGTTATTTAGTTATAGAACTCGCATTGTTTTCAATCAGTCAACATGCCAGTGCAATTACGCAGTTCTAAAAGGGGTATATTTTTTAATAGGTGACGTAAAAAATCAAATAACGGTTTCAAAACTTCCGTCTAATAGACAAGTTCTAGCAGTTTTATTTTACAATATCCGTGAAGTGAATTTAACTGTCAATGAAAGTACGAATCTCACTATTCGCGAGTGTATTATCTATTAGGAAAAGGCGCGTATTCCTACTAAATCTTTGCCTAATTGTGTGAAAAAACTTGTAAATGTATATCAAGTTTGGAGGGACTTGCAAAAAAATGCACAAAAGACACAAGACGTATTTAAACAGCGCCGTCAAGACTTTGTCAATAATTTAGATAATTTGGTTTTTCAAAATTTAACCAAAGAGGAAGAAATAACTCATGAAAAACGATACATCCCATCGAAAGAAGAACTTTGCGGTTTATTGTATGGTAAGTTTATTAAAGAACATTGCCATAAATAGAAAAAAATTAATTACTGTCATTCCCTGTGAAAGTATAGTTTTTTAACACTCTTATCTTATTTTGTTTCAGAAAAAAACATCTCTGACTTCATTTCAGTAAACAGCAAGTCCTTGTTCAACCGCCTTAAAATTGAAGACAGTTTTGTACATGAATGTCCTACTTTGTGGTCAAATAACGCTTCGTTTCAAGAAGCCAGAAAAAAGTTTCGTCACTAAGGGTAGTAAACGATGTAGCCGAAAGAGAGTTTAAGTTAATGCAAGACTTTCATGGATTAATCACTGTTGAGGAGGAACAAAAACAATTTTTTTTACGTTGTGTGCAAGAACACCGGAAAATTTATCCTGACTCTAAAAACAAACATTAAAAAGAAAATTTGTACAAAAACAATATTTTTCAATGTAAATGACTAAATAATATACTATTTGGCCGTATTGCAGTTTTAATTAAGCAATAATAATTAAGTTCCTAATTCCTCCTACAGTAAGTCAGTACAATTTTTCATGTCAAAACTTTGGCATCAAGTCGGCACGGGTTATCGTTGTCCAATCGCAATAATATTTATTATTTGAGTCAATGAGGTCATTCTAAATAAAAATAGAGGGTATGCGTATTTGATTTCGCGAAAAAAAAAAATTCCCTTATGTCTTGGGATACCTTAATGTAGGTACCATATAATAATATGTAATCTGAAACTTAAAACGGCTCCAACGATTTTCATGAAATTTAGCATGCAGGGGGTTTCGGGAGCGATAAATCGATCTAACTAGGTTTCATTTTTAGAAAACGTCGTAAAAAAACCGAGATAAGCTCGGTTTTCCAGACTTGGGAAATTATCTAGATGGGGAGCAATGCTGTTAATGATTTGGAATATTGTACGTCTTCTGTTTACGTGTTTCCTTCGAATCAATGTTGATAAATAAGTAATCGACTGTATTCAATCTTGCCTGGGCAATATTAAGATACTCCACGGCATCAGGCCGGTCGTCAATTGTTGAATGGAATTTGTTCAAAGGGGAACAACTTTACGCTTTATTAAAATATTCCTGACGAAATAATCTATAGTCTCTTTTAATTCTCCCATTCACAACCTCTACCACCACACACCCACCGACACATCTGGACTTATTAGCCTGGTCAATGGTTAATTGATGTTCATTTTCTAATAATGATTCAGGCATGTAACGTTGTAATTCAGAAATCACATCCCTAAACCCTCTATCCAAAATGCGCATAGGACCATTTTCATTATTAAACATAGCACTCATAATTGATGAATCATTTTGTATTGCTTCATATGGTCCTAGATACTCTAAAATGTAACCATCACAGCAAACAAATAAAAATGGTTTTACTAGATTTGCATATTTGTGGAGGCTGTAGGTCTTTTTGATATGAATAATTACTACTGCTTTGGGTGTAAACATAGGTACCATCAAATATTACAATATTAGGCTTTATATATTACTAGGGAACATACTCCCGGGATAAAAAGTAGCCTATGTCCTTTCTCAGGCTCTAGACTACCTGTGTACCAAATTTCATTTAAATCGGTTCAGTAGTTTTGGCGTGAAAGCGCGACAGACAGACAGAATTACTTTCGCATTTATAATAATAGCAAGGATGAAGCCATGTTGGCATGTCCAAAAAAACCCTCTGGTATGATCCTATTGCGTGATGCTACATTTTGAATAGACATGTGATTTATTCCTAAATGTCTAGGAACAAACTGTGCAAATAAACCACCGTCCGTAGATATTCTGATTTTATGCCAGACATTCTGTTGATCCCTTATATGATTTACTTGTAATTTCGCTAGTATCATGATTTAATATTAGTTTTACGGGCCCACTGTCGAGTTCACCACCGGAAACATTGCCTAGCTATTTCAAAACCCTTTCAGCGAGGAAAGAGTGGCCAAGTGCGAGTCGGACTCGCGTGCAAAGTGTTCCAAACCAATTTCTTTTATAACATGTTATTTTAATACTATAGACTTCATACAGGTGTTCCCGCAATCTTTAGGTATGGAACTATCTAACTAACTACTCTCGCCTCGGGTGCTTGTTGAAAGCAGACGTGTTGTAATTTTTTTGCGGATATGTTGATATTACGATTAATTAAATACTAAACAGTAGAAAGTGATTATTAGTGTCATGAATTTAAGGTCTAGTTAACAACAAAGTGCACATAAACTTAAAACCTTGTGTTTCCGTGCGACACCATACATCGGCGAGTGCGCAGCACCGCTCACCCCCGCGAGGAACAAGAACCGCAGCTATTTTTCGTTTCATTCACACCCGTACGAAGAACGCTCACGTCAAACCACTTATTACAATGAACGCGCAGAGGACACCACCAACGCCCAATACCGGGGTGATAAGCGAGAGCGGAAGCGCTAGCGAGTCTGTACTAAACTTTCCCTCCTACTGCGATAATGATGATTATAGAAATGTTAACACATTCAAACAAAAAAAGCGTACTGAAGAAACCGAATATAAAAGGATTTCACAAACTTTCGCTCAGAGATGATGAGTTTCCTAGAGAATTTTGGCAAAGCCCAAAATGAAAGCTTAAACAACAAAAAAGAAGAAATACATGAGATCAAATATGAAATAAACACCATGAAATTAGCAACAGAAAACCTTACTCAACGATCAAGAGAATATTAAAACTAATATCACAACCACCCAAACAAAAACCAAACAATAGAAGATGAAATAACTCAAATAAAAGGGCGTCAAAACACTGAAAGTACGGCGCCTAAATCGCCCATCTTATGCCAGCTCGAGCTAAAAGACCAACATGAGCGCAAGAAAAACATTGTCATTGTAGGTATATTGAAAATTAACGAAAGAAACAATAACTACAGACGAAATCACGATAACAATGAAGCCACGAAGATACAGTATTGTAATCATCTTCGTGGCTTCCAGACTGTCCTAAACCAATTAAAACTATCAGACTGGGGAAATATATCCCAAGCAAAATCAGACCATTAAAAGCCTGTTTCAACAATACAGACATTACAAAATTCCTACTATGAAATAATAATAAAAACCTACAAGATAACATACGAATTTAAATGCAGATCAAAATTCAGCTCAAAGGGAGTATTTACAATTATTAAACACACGCATTAAAAACGGCGAAGGGGATCTTATCATCAAATACATAAAAGGAATACCGACAATCACATTAGACAAAAATAACCAAAGAAACCAGTAACCAAACCAATAAAAAGTACAAAATACAGGGATAGACTAAACCATCAACTAGTAAGTAGATACGAAGATATACCATCTCACCCGTCCTCGTTACGATTTTTCTATGCGAATTTACGTAGTATCCGCAAGAGTGGCAAATTCGACGAAATAAAATGCATAATAAAAGTAACACCAATGACTATACACGTACTAATTTTTACTGAAACCTGGATCACTTCGGAATCAGACGCAAAATTGTACCACCTCATTTTAAACATATTTATAACTACAGGCAAGATCAGAAAGGCGGCAGTGTTTCAATTTACGTACACGAAAGTATTAAGTACGAAATAACAGAGGAGTTATACGAACTTGGTAATCATTACCTATGGATACACATAGACAAACTCTCATTGAACATCGGAGCGATATACAAACCATGTGAAACCAACATAAACAATTTCTTGGAAACATGTATTCGACAATTGGAGCGACGAAAAAGGACAGTTGTTTTCAGAGACTTTAACATCGATCTGCTTTGTAAGGACATCCACATCACAAGATAGCTAAATGAAATAAAAGGAACCGGTTACGAAATGTTAAATAAAATATACAGTACCCGTGAAACCAGCACTACAAGCACCATACTGGACCACATATGTACGAACATAAATAATCACGCATTCAGCATATCTATAGTTGACTCGTGCCTCTCAGATCATAAGCAGATATTCCTTGAGATAGGTAGCTTACCACCAAAAATAAACAAAAGGATCAAATACAAAACACTCAACTATGACAAATTATACAAAGTAATCTGTACTAATATAGAAGGCTGAAGAGTTTGTTTGTTTGTTTGCTTGAACGCGCTAATCTCAGGAACTTACTGGTCCGATTTAAAAAAATCTTTTAGTGTTAGCCGCTTATTTAATTACGCTAAGACCAATAGGAGCGGAGCAGTAATGTAAAAAGTGACGCAGACGAAGCTGCGCAGGTCAGCTAGTTAATTATAAAATAGATTAGCCGACTGTATAAATGAGTGTTTAGTGCGCGGTATTTTCCCCGACTCACTCAAAGTGGCAAGGGTCAGTCCTATTTACAAATCTGGGAGTAGAGCTGACCCCGGCAACTACCGACCGGTATCGGTCTTACCCGTTATTTCGAAAATATTCGAACGAGTGTTATAACCGTCTAAACGCGTATTTGACTGAGAAGCGATTTTTAATTGATCAACAGTATGGCTTCCGCCCTAAATCAAGTACTCTCATGGCCTCAATTGATTTAATAATTAAAAAAAACACATATTGATAAAAAAAACATAGTTTTAGGTATCTTCATTGACCTGAAAAAAGCGTACGATACGGTAAGCCATCAAAAACTACTACAAAAGTTAAGCAATCTAGGTATTTCAGGCAGCGCCCTCGATATGTTCAAGTCCTATTTACAAAACAGACAACAAGTCGTTAAGATAGACAACTTTACTAGCTCGATGCAAAACATTACATACGGATGTCCTCAAGGCTCAGTAATTAGTTCATTATTATTCCTTATATACGTTGATAACATTAATAAAATAGAGCTGACGGGACACTTAACGTTATACGCAGACGACACTTGTCTCTTTTACTTCGACAAGTCTGTACAAAACATTATAACTAATTCTCAAAAGGACCTTGACCTATTTAATGAATGGTTAAAATATAACTTGCTAATAATTAACACAACAAAAACTTCATTTATGATTTTCGCAGCAAAAAAACAAACGGCTACCTGAACTTACACTACTTACGATCAACGGAGAAATGGTAAAACGATCTAACCACAACAAGTATCTCGGACTGTGGATAGATTACAAACTTACTTTGGAAGCTACATATAAATCATATCAAAACAAAATTAATATCATTTTTAGATACGTTACGAAAGATCACAAAATTTATTCCGAAAAAAGTACGTCTAATATTTATAACTCACTAGTAAAATCAAACTTAGAATGCCTAATTGAACTACCTAAGGGGATCAGCCGCTAAATCAAACTTAAACTCACTACAAAGAATACAAAACAAAATTATCAAAGTCCTATTCCATTATCACTACCTATATCCAACAAAAAAAATATACGAAAAACTAATCTACTAAATCTCACACAACTGTACACATATTACACTTGCATTCTAATAAAAAAAAATCACAGAATTCTGTACAATCAAACATAAAACTACATAAAAAGACACCTACATACAACACAAGAAGTAAAAACAAGTTTCAACTAATGACCACACGTGCATGGACTAACTACGGCAAGAAAACAATATTGGCTGAGGGAGCAAAATTATTTAATGATTTACCAGAAGATTTAAAGAACTGTAATAATATTTAAACCTATTTAAAGCAAAGCTTAAGCAACATATATCTACACTGTAACATTGCCAATACCCTAGAGGCAAATATACTTTTTAGATGTAAACACTGTATCTCATTTTAAGTAAACTGTTATTTAAGTTCTTATGAGAATAAAATTCTTTAATCCTAACTATTATATACTTTTTTTTTTAAATTATTGGGCTCAGTAATTCCGGAGATAGTTTTTTTTTATTTTTTTTATTTGTGATGGGTTTGCTCTTGACTCTAGTCTAGGTCAGAGATGGCAGAGACAAAGTCTACGATGGAGCGAGCTCACCCAGAAGGAGCCTGTGCACTCTTACTTTGAAAAGGTTAGGGTTGGGTGGGAATGTTCAGTTTTGGTCTAATTTCTTAAGTAACTTCAAAGCTAATTTAAAAATTATGAAAAAAAAATAAAACAACCTTTCATTTGATATGTCACACGATACAGTTCGAAAAACTTTTTTTTAATTTATCTTTTGACCCCAAAAGTGTCCCCCATACTCAAAAATTATCCATATGTGTACAAACTTGAACAGAATTGGTTCAGTAGATCTAAAGAAAACTGGCTGTGAATGATGGACGGATGGACGGACGGACGGATGAACGGATGGACGGACAGACAGACAAACGGACGGACGGACAGACAGACATACACCCGAGTGATCTTATAAGGGTTCCAAAGGGTTCCATTTCTTAAGGATGTTCGGAACCCTAACAATCTGAAAACTATACATTAAAAAGTATACATCGATGCTGCATAATATAATTTATGCAGCGTCGATGTAGGTAATCGTCAATATTCGAATAAAAAAGAAACAAAAGAAATTAACGACCATTTTCACAGTGTCTATGAGAACAAAACTATCTTTATTTTATATGTGGCCGCATATCACACCGTAGCAGATGGCGTATTAGAGTAATGCTTAAACGGTTTACAAAGTTGATAGGGCATGTGGTCCGATAATGCGCTTAACTCGGCAGGGGGAGATGTTGCGCATAAATCATTGCTAAGTGAGATCGGGTCCGGTGTGTGAACTCGTAAATCACCCGTGTAAATGAGGCCCGGCTTGAAGTCGCCGTTGATGGTGGCCTATCTTTAAAGCGCATTTATAAATTAATCGATTTCCATGGACGATTAATTCTGTAAAGGCTTATAATGAAGCTGAGCGGCACGAAACGGTGAATATTATTACGTTTCAGGGGGGCTACTCTCTAAGCCCGAGGTCTGTAGTTTAGGGCTTAGTAGCAGGTTTATTCTACTCCATATCACCTACGGACTTACGATTAGTACCGAAACCGAACTAAGAATGAATGACAACACGATTTGACAGACTCTATGAAATCTAGTTGTCATTAATTCTTAGTGGTCAGGTGATACGGAGAAAAATACGCGCGCAACTAAGCCCGAAACTACGGACTTCGGGCTTAGAGAGTAGCCCCTCTGATTCAATTCATTTATTGATATTAACTGCTTCATCACTTTTGAGAGGGGAGGAACGTCAACATGAAATCTTTATGAGATCACTCAAGTGTCTGTCTTTTCGTCTGTCATAGCCGAATTCAGGTGAACATGTGAAATTCTGCAATAACGTAAATAAATAAATTTTTAATAAAAGATCATTTTTGGGGAACAAATGAATAAGACGAAAAACACATTCCGACTGTACATTATCAAATGAAAGGGCTTGAAGACTTAGGTTTTGATCTTAATTTAAAATGAATAGTTTTAAAGTTATTGAAGAAACTAGATGAAAATTTACCATTCCTCTCTTCTCTCCGAAACTTTCGAGAAATATATTTTAAATTTGATAAATAAAACAGAGGCTTTACTTGTTTAATAATATAATTATGCATATTGTTATTCGGTGAGTGTGCCTCATGCCATCGGCCCCCGTCTACCATCGGACATCCAGACGCACTGCATCTTACCATCCCTACCTTGTTGCTATTCCACCAATTCGCACTAAGCTTTTCCAAACGTCTTTTATAATGCGCACAGCAAAGGAGTGGAACTCTCTGCCTGCGTCTGTTTCCAAACGCTTACAACCCTAATCTCTTCAAAGTTAGAATGCAAAGCTAAAGTAAGCTCGCTCCATCGTAGACACTTTTCTCTGTCATCTCTGAACTAGACTAGAGTCAAGAGCAAACTCATTACAAATAAAAAATAAAAAAATATTACTGGCTGACCCGGCAAACGTTTTGCCATATAAATAAAAAATAGCCTAGGACCTATTTTCAGACATACCTAACATACACAAAAAATTTCATAAAATTGGTCAAGCCGTTTCGGAGGAAATCGATAGCAAACACTGTGAAATGAGATATTTATATATCAATAGATATATAATTCATAAACCAAAAAAAAAACCCAACCAACCAAATTTATATCAGGAAGCTTAAATATGTAAGTCTATGGTTTGAAAGTAACACGTCAAAAAATATTTAGAGGTATGCGGAACAGAGTGTAAAACCTCCATTGAAAAGGGAGGTTCCTCCAACCGGACGGTTGTTGTGTCCGGTGTGGGCAACTGCGCGACAGTTGATATTCAGGCTGATGTTCAAATCGCACGGTAAATTCTGATTGCGCGATGCAAGATTTCATCGTAGTAGTTCGCTGCTAGTTGGATAGATGGCGTTGCGGTTCTTTTTTTGTTGCGATGTTGATTTGCTCCGTTGGTTTTTCTTGTGGCAGCATTGATGCCACTACAAATATGATTAGTTAAGAACTCCTTTTCCCACAGATTATAGTGATAGCTTTTGCTCTGAATACTTTTAGGTACCAATAAACAATCACAAATCCTTACATCCGACTGGTACATTTTCAAAAATCTATATTAAACCTAACTCTACTCCAAAAAGTGGGTAAATGTGTCAATAAATATCTTTAGCTACGGCTCTTGTGTACATAAAACATTGGCATTACAAAAGTTCTTGCAGCATACCGTGGAAGTCGTGGGCAAAAGTGTAATGACGCTACATTCAGAGTTGTTCAGCGTGATTTATATTACGACATGGCCTCATTAGGTAAATGTTATTTAGTGAGTAAAGACAGACACTGAGAACATTTATTTAGACTGTGGTTCCGGATAATAAAAGGGTATGAAGGGTATAAGAATGAAAGTGAACGTGTGCTATGATTATAGTGAAAAAGATGAACTAAATTGAGATGTTATGCTGTTGATTTTAAGCAAAAAAAAAATACATATTCCTTATGCAATGAAATAGATGGATTTGGTATCTGCACCACCCTAAGGTCGACTGGTAGAAAATGCCTATTGTATTAAGTCCGCCTTTGTGTTTTTACTAGTGCATAAAGTTTAAATAAATTAATTACCTAGGTACCTGTCATTTAAGGGTTACGATTAACTTATTAAAAGTTTTAGTCTCCTTCTTTCCTTTTCTTTTCGAGTCGATGATTAACTCCTCAAATAGTTTGGGCTCTAGAGGTGGCTGCGGCTTGCAGCTCAGCTGTGGCATTTGTTATGTCTCATAATGTGTATCTACACAAAGTGTATGAGCACTCACACGTGAGACTCGTGTTCTACACAGGGACACTGTACTCATTATTACCAATCAATATATATAAAACTAGCTGTTCCCGCGACTTCGTCCGCGTGGAATAGTGTCTTTGGGTAACATTTTTAATTACCTACTTAGGCTAATTATTTTACAAATATGTAGAATTATTTTACAAATAAGACATATACGTATAAATACTGTGAGCTTTTTGCATTCACATAAACCTTACATATTTCCATACAAACTTTCATCTCCTATTCCCTATTGTTATTTTACACCCTTGAGGGTAAAACTTTTACAAAGTTTGAATGTTATATTTATTTATATCGAATCAACAGCCTAAAAAATACGTTTCAAATTTCTAGCTCTAAAAATGACGATACTTCCATACAACCTTTCAACCATTTTTTCGCATTAAAAAACTTGTTTACAAAAATATGACCGACTTCCAAAAACAAAACACCACAAAGTATAAAATAACTTTAATTCCGGAAGTTGGTGTTTTTGGTTATTTCGTTCTTAACCTACTTCAAAAAAAAGGAGGAGGTTCTCAATTCGACCGCGTATTTCTATTTTTCTTTTTATGTTTGTTCTCGGATAACTTCTAAGAATTCTAGATCTGTAGCACTTCTAAGTTCTTCGGCTAAGTGGTTGAATATTTTCACAGCCATGGTAAAACATTTTTTAATGCAAAGTTTTAGTCTATTTCGCGGGACTACTAGTGGATTTTGAGCTACTTTTCTCTTTGACATAGCCTTTTCATCTTTTTCAAAAAGCGGGTACTTAGTTATTTCTACTTTTCTTCTTTGACATAGCTTTTCCATCTTTTTCTAAAAGCAAATACATAGTTATTTGTTACACATTTGTAGGTTTCAAATATATACAGTAACGGTAGGGTAAGCAGATTCTGCTTAGTAAATACAGGTTTACAAAAGTCTGTCCAGATTAGATTGAAAATTGTTCTTACACACTTTTCTGGGCTATGAATACCCTTTGGGCATCTGTTGATTTTCCCCATACAGTTATTCCATACCTTAAAACTGAACAAACATGGCTATGGTATACCAACAGGGCTGTTTGAATGTCTGTTAAATGTTTGATCCTCCTATGTGCAAATACGAATTTGTTTATTTTCTTACTAACATTATCTACTTGAGCTTTCCAATTACAATGCATGTCTATGACTATTTCTAAAAATATGATATTATTAACTTCTTCTATGTCATTATTATTGTATCTAAAACTTAATTTCATTTCATTTCCTAATTTTTTGTGGTTGTTATATGGTAAAAATGTTATAAATTTAGTTTAATTTTTATTTATTTTTAAGTTATTATGCTTTATTTGTAACCATTTTACTGTTATCTAGAGTTTTCTCTTTTGCCAACATGGTAGTATCATCTGCAAATAATACAATATATTGGTTCGTGGAGATGAGATGTTTGTAATATATATATATATTACAAACAATAAGGGGCCAAGAACACTTCCTTGCGGTACACTACAGTAGTTCGGTGGATACAGTGAAATGAAATAAACGTTTTCTGGGTATTAGTTTTTAAACGCCTTTTTTAATCTACGTGTATTGTTTTCGGCCTCTTAAGTAACTTTTGAACCAACTATAAGCCACGCCTCCGACTGAGTTGGTATTTCGCAATTTCATAACCGTCATACATATTTCCGTACAAGTAGCTGGTTCTAGATAAATTGAGTTCATTACCGTTTTATTGCAAACATGTTTATTTTTTATATTTTGTGTATTTTGAGCGTTTCTCTTTTTAGCAATGTTCGGTTGTTCACTGTGCAGTTGTGGTGCCGGTATAATTTGCCATGCCCTTAACTCCACTTGTAAACAAGGTTACTCGAGGGTCCGTCTGAAGCTTTACTCAATCCACTTAAGCCAATTTGAAGTCTATATCAAAGAAAATTATGTCCTACCAACCGATAGCTATTTACAGTGGAGGGTAAGACGATGTTATTTATCATAGGGTGGTTAAGGAAAATCATTTATTAATCTAGCAACTTGATGGTTATAAAGGATGTCCAAATTTAAATTGTCATTGCTCGTGAGTGAGAGTGGTACCGTTCTATGCGCGGGATTTGCTAGTCGCGTCTTGCGATGAGTTACGAGTCGAGAGGGATCGCGTTTTCGCGGTCGAGCAGTACTTCGGCGATTTATTGGTACGTGCGGTCGCGCTTTTTGTACGGACTTCAATATTCGTCGATTAAGTGAAGTGCCGAATTTGCAACTTCTCTGGTTGGGGTTTCAAAATTTGAGACAAGAAGGGACAGTGGTTAGCCAGATTCTACCATCAATCAGTGTCAGCAGCGACTCCAGAACAAATGTTGCTCAAAACCATCTTGAAATTATGCGCAATTCACTTAAATCGATAAATAAGATTGCAGTATGTACTGGAATAAAAAAATCAACAGTGCACGTTATTTTAAAAAGGACTAAAATTTCAGCAAGACGGGGCCACTCCACAGACAGCTAGAGATACAATTGAGAGCCAGTGGTTAGTTTTTCCAATAAATTATTCAGCAAGACATGATCTGTGTCCCTAGGTCACATGGTCCCATACCGTGCGACTTTTTTGTGGGTGACTATCTCAAACCAAAATTTTACAACCAGTCCTCGAACTATTCAAGCATTACAAGAAGTTGTTGCCGTTGTAGCAAGATCAAAAACACTGTTAGCTTCAAACTTTTGTTTATAAATTTGAAAATATTAACACTTCCGTCCTTATAAATTTATGATGTTGTCATGTTCATCAAAAATAACAATAACAGATTCAATACCTTATCCACTATTTTTGAGCCGTTTGGGGTTGAAACTCTTGGACCGTGGGGTCCGAGTGCTCATGCCTTATTTAAAGATCTTTCTAAACGCTTAGTTGACACTTCGCGTGACTCAAGGGCTGGCTTTTACCTCGGACAGAGGATAAGCATTGCCATACAGCGTGGCAATGCAGCCAGTCTTTTGGGCTCACTTCCAGTGGACAGCGATGCGGACGAATTTTTTGACGCCTTATTTTAGTTAGGTTTTATTTTTATTTTAAGTGTATATATTTTGTTTTATTTTAAGTTTCTTTCTTATTGTATTAGGGGTTTTAAACAAAACCATAAGGTGCACATGAATCTATAACTCATCAAACTGCCCTTTTTTCAAAAAGCTTTCTAGGAATGGCACCAAAAATATATCCACATAACTTTCTAAATCTATACGACCTAAACTCGTTTACGCAAACACTTCATACGTTCCTGGTGCACAAAGCATAATAGCATTAAAAAACATATAGAACATCAGTAAAACCATTTAACCTCCGATATATATTAATTGCTATAATTTGACCTCCGATTCATTTGTTATTTAGTTAAATAAGGATTGTTTACTGTGCATCTACTAAATTACTTTTGTTTTTTTTTTGTCTTTTTAAGTTACATTTTTTTTTATTTGTAAAGTATTCATTTGCTGTTTTTTGTTAATAATATCAGTACTTACACTTGTTTGTACAAACAGTATTTGTATACCCAGCAAAGCAGCATAATAGTGAAACACTTCATTATATAATGCCACCAATGTCCAAAATTTTACCAATGTGTGACAAATATTAAGTACCAACCTATACTCTATCGGTTTAGGTAGTTAACTAAGGGTAAACAATCTTGATGTGTCTTTTTACACAAATTCATATTAAACAAATAAACTACTTTTCAAACTTATGGTTCAATTGATTTAGTAATCGTTATTGTTGTATTTACTTTGGCTTTCAGTTGCATTTTATTTTTAAACTGAGTTTTTAAATAAAAAGACATCAAGATTGCGTTTACCTTTAGTTAACTACCTAAACCGATAGAGTATAGGTTTATATTTCTTCCAGCAAGATATTGCACAATTGCCTGTCAATAACACACACACGTTAGCATGATGTTTGAGCAAAAACATTTTGCATAGAATACAGTTATTATAACTGTTATTGTAGGCTTTAAAGATATGTATAGTGAGCGCGCCTTAACACGGAGTACGTTTCAGTAACAAGCGAAACAACTTATCATAATACAATTTCTGTTGCGTTTAAATATTCTATTTAGTAACTGCTTAGGAGTCAGCGTTTCACGCGAGAGCACCGAGTTAGATCAGCGATTGAATCATTTCTGCGTGAAGTTGATACTTACCAGAGACGATTGTAAGTAATTGCATATCACCGTATCGCTATATAAGCTGCCGTCATTAGCCTAATGATCAGATTTAAGGGGTGCTCTACTGTCGGATTGTGTTGTGGCAGACTTTGTGGCTTCTAAACCCGCTCTGATAACAGGATAATACATATATGCAATAGTATTATACTCTGTGCCAAGTTAATTAAGCTTCGCCATTCCACCAAATTCGAGGGAATCAGTAATTTAGTCTGTAATCTTTAATCACGGTCTGTATAATTCCACCTATAGTAGGTATATATCAGTAGATAGATATTATTGATGCGAAATACCTGCAGACGTCTTGATAAAATAATCGGTTTAATTGGTGTATCTACACCCACGAGTTTTATAGATATAGAAATTATAAATCTTAAGATTAATGTGCCGGTACCATTTTATTAGTCGTTCAACACGTCGCCGCGTGTCTGTTCGGCGTTTGTTATTATTTATTAGTCTGAGACGTACCATATTTTATGACCGATTAAATTCCAAATAGTATATTTATGATATGTTGTACCCTGTTTTGCGTTGTGGCGCCATCTATATTTCAGTCCAAGTGCTGTGTTCGATTATGTTATGTATGACTGTGCGGAGTTGTGTACGCTGCTTTATAGCTCGTGCCGAGTCCAGTTGGCCTATAAATAAGTTACTAAGCACCTAGATCATATGACTACATAGACCAAAGTAGAGCCTTTAAAAATGATAAAAATATTAGTAGGATGAAACCCATTGGAAAAGGAGGAAAATATAATAAAAATGAAATGAAAAATAATTTACAGGCGATCTGAGGTCGGGAAGGGGAAGGGGGTGAGTTTTTAAGGGTAAAAAACTGTTTATCTCGATTTCCAGCAAAACAACAAGTCCTATGGAAAAAAGTCAAATGGCAAAGTTGTAGGTACTAAAAAGGTCTACAACTTTTGTATTTACACTTTCTTCACATAACTTCATTTATGTGAAAAATACAAAAAAAACTAAGCTTTTGGTTTTTTATCTTTTACAAAAAAATGTTTTTTTTTTTCCACGAAATTTGGTGAAACCTTACCTTTTTATATCCCAAACACACTGTAATTTATTTGATTTGAAATTTTTATTTTTTCTCCTTATTTTGACTTAACATCGAAAAAACACCGTAATTTTCAATAAAAAATTCTCTCGTCAAAATATCAGCTTTTTCAAAAAATGGTGGGATTTCTGTTCGTTGAAATCTCTACCTTTTGATGATGTAAAAAAAATACATTACTATAATAAATGTTCTCAGAAAATGGAAAAAAATGATAAAAAACTAGAATTAGAAAATTTTTTTGTGACAATTTTGAGTTATTTATTAAAATTTACACTTTTATTACTAGAAAAACTTAAGATTACATGTTGCATTGATAAACAAAAATATTAAAAATCTAAATATACCACTATAATTAACAAACAAATAAGTTAATAAAGTTAATATTTAATAATACATCTACAATATTTTGAGAAAGTTGTACAATCTTCTTTAAATTATATGCGTAGATGCCTATTTATTGCTATTTTAAGATAACTTATATACCTGAGTGATCTGCGGAAAATTTTAGCCCATCAAAAGGTATTTCGTAGAGAAGTGGAGAAGGGGCTAGGAGGGTCTAAGGCCTTACTACATACCTGTTATTTCATAGCAGCTGTAAAAACCGTAAGCCAGTATTCTAGATACAGAGCAGTGTACAACAACGTTTATAAAAATACACGTGCAGGCTGAGTTACTAGAATTGTGACAAATTTACTTTATAAGAAGCTTTTGGAATATACCTACTCTTGCCATAAATATTGTCACAAAGAAAAAAATTTTTTTTTTATTTCTAATTATATTTATTACTTTTACAGTGTGTTTGTTTAATACATAAATATAAAAGAATTTAAAATATAAAAAGCTTATTCGAAGTGGTCTCCATTGGCTGCTATACAGTCCTTTAAACGTTGAGGCCAGTTATCAATGCACGCACTCTTTCCATGGGAAAATTATTCACTGCCAATCGTATGGATTGTTTTAGGGATTCCAAATTATCATGGCGTTTAGAGCAAGCCATACTCTCTAAAACTGACCATAAATCATAATCCAGCGGATTAAGATCGGGACTAGACGACGGCCAGTCTTCAGCTCTAATGAAGTCCGAAACGTTCGCTTCCAACCAAGACTGCGTGGACCGAGCTTTATGACCCGGCGCCGAGTCTTGTTGGAAGGACCATACTTGGTTATTGAATATGGTGTTGTTAAGGGGCTTAACTAGCTTCTCAAGAATGGTATCTTGATGCACTTGTGCCGATGTTTTGATACCTTTTTCACAAAAATATGGCTTAGTCACTCCTTCATAGCTAACACCCCACCAAACCATCACTGAAGTTGGATAATGACCACGTTGCACTCTGTCGACTAATTGGGAAGCTTCCTTAGAGCTTTGAGCATAAATACGGTCATTTTGTTTGTTAAAATGTTGCTCAATTGTAAAGATTTTCTCATCCGTAAACAAAATTTTTCTGTGACCTCCCTTTGCGTACCGCTTTAGTAGTTGTTTCGATTTTACCACCCTTTTCTTTTTTAAACTATCAGTTAAAAAATAACCAGTGCGTCTCTTATAGGCTGCAAGTCCTAAGTCATCTTTTAAAATACGCGACATGGTTCTGGGTGCTATCTTCATCTCCCGAGATAAAATCTTTTGCTTTTGGACAAGATTTCTTCGAATTCTTTCACTTACTGCTTTGACCACCTTTTTCGTACGAACACTACGTGGACGGCCAGATCTTTTTCTGTCACAAACAGAGGAGGTCTCATTGTATCTATTAATAGCCCGGTACACAAACATTTGAATAATACCAAGCGTATGGAGAGTTTTAAAAATTGCATTGGGTTCCATACCAACTTTGTGTAATGCAATCACAGCGATTCGGTTCTCTTTATCACCACACTCCATTTTAATATCGCAAAATTTTGTACAATGTATTGGCGCCAAAATTAGAAAACTCAATGAACAATCGTATAAAAATGACAGATTCCAAATTCAAACGTAATTTCTTTCTTATTTTTAATTGTAACAGTATTTATGGCCAGACTCTAGTATATAGCAAGGTAAATACTACCTTTAATCAGTATCAATCAACTCTAAAATAAAAAGAAAAATGTAATATTTTCTTTCAAAAATAGTATGTTTAACATAATATAACCTAAAAAATTAAAATTAAATGATATTTTAGTACAAGATTAAAAATAATAATCTCGTTTATTTTGCGCAAACAAATTTAGTTATACTCACGATAAAACTGTAAAGGCATTATTTATTTATTCATTCATTATTATTATAACACCCTTACAAACACATCTAAGGCGATGTTATAACGTACATATATAACATAAAACTTTACAAGACAATACATCAAACGTCTCAAAAAATTTAAAAATTTGTTTTCTTCTTTTCAAATTATCATTATGGATGAATCTGTTTGTATTATCTGCAATAAGGCAGACGATAAGCAAGTGTATGAAATAAAAAAAAACGCAACTTTGAATCGCTTAGTGGTGTCTAGCAACAAAAAAATATTATAATGAATAACGTAATCAGAATAAAGTATCTAAATTCAATAGTACGATTTACATGTATATTTGTATATTATGAGATTTTCTATGTCATAAAAGTAATAAGAATTTAATAAATTAACTTTTTTATTGAAAAAAAATTGCAACAGTCACATTTTTTAGATGAAATTGTATATAATGATTAAAAAAAAAATTCGAAGTCGAATTTTTATCGTTTTTTTTTTGCATTGTCTGAGAACATTTGTATTTTTTTTACATCATCGGAAAGTAGAGATTTCAACGAACAGAAAGCACACCAACTTTTTGAAAAAAAACTGTTGTTTTGACGGGAGAATTTTTTATTGAAAATTACGGTGCTTTTTCGATATTAAGTCAAAATAAGGTAAAAAAATAAATATTTCAAATGAAATAAATTACAGTGTATTTGGGACATAAAATGGTAAGTTTTCACCAAATTTCGTAAAAAAAAAAACATTTGTAAAAGAAAATTAAAAAACAAAACTTGGATTTTTGAATTTTTCTCACATATTTTGAGGTTATGTGAAAAAGTGTAAATACAAAAATTGTAGACCTTTTTAGTACCTACAACTTTTGATTATTTTCCATAGGACTTTTACTTCTGCCGGAAATCGAGATAAACAGTTTTTACCCTTAAAAACTCACCTCCTTCCCCTTTCCAATCTCAGATCGGTCGGAAAATATTTTTCCTTTCATTTTTATTATATTCTCCTCCTTTTTCAATGGGTTTCATCGTACTATTATTTTTTTTGGTTTAAAAAATTATCGACTCTGGTCTAACAGCCTTATATTTATAGAAGTGCATTACCGACGATTGCAACATAAAAACATCGGTGTCTATTGTTTAGGTACCAAGCTTATAGGTTGTTTATGTAGTCGTGTTTTATAATATCCTAACATATTCTAATACATTAAACATGAAACATTTGCCTATCTCACATGACACGGCTCTGTTAGTAAAACGTGTGTATTACAAAGTGTCAGTAATCCATGGAATTGATTACATTTATAATTAAAATCGTTTTGACTGTCCTGAGGTGTATGGCAGCCGATCAGAATCCGGCCGAAACTGATTGACGGACAATATGACGTCTTTTGATTAAGTTAATGGAGCCGCCGAGACTTGGCTCATTAATTAAGACAGATGTACTGCTGAGACAGGTATATTATACTTTTTAATTTGGAGTTTTAGTGATATCTAATAAGACACTAAATAAGCTCTGCCCACTAGCAGGCATCGCACCACCTGCCGAACGAAGGGATGTCGAATGCACTTAGTAACGAAGACGACTACTCGACAACTCCAGTTAGACTACACAGGCAATTCAGAACAGGCCATCTAAGGAGAAATGCAAACTGTAAGAAAAGAGATACCCCATGACAGCATGATGATGCAGTGGCCTAAATGGAAAGTTCGGAGTCGATTGCGTACCTAAGTAAGCCGCTGCAAATATAATCTGGCGAAACGAGGGGTTCTTGGTCCATCAAATACCCGGTGCAAGTGGGCAAGGTTCAGACTATGCCCATACACTAGCACCCTAGACAAATTAAACAAAACAGGTTTGTTTAAGCGAAGCAATAATCGTGGCCATCTACAGTATTTGGCTCAAACAATTTCGTGAGATAAATTTAGTATGAAAGCCTGTGAAAAAGTTATTGAAAGTTGGCTGAGAGAAGAGAGTGTAATCTCACAGAACCAGTTCGGTCGGGATACAACGGATGCCATTTTCGTTATCTGCCAGCTATGCGAGAAATATAGAGCTATGCATAAAAACTTGCATATGGTATTCGTTGACCTCGAAAAGGCATATGACCTGGTGCCTCGTGAGATTTTGTGGTGGGCCCTTAAGGAGAAAGGTGAGCCTGGGAAGTAAGTGCAGTTGATCCGAGCGATGTACACAAAGCAGATAGGTTTGCAGGGCACACCAAAATAGCTGTTTCGTGTGCGGAGAATCAACGGGTATATTACTTTGCCTATTTATTAGTGTTTGCTTCACAATAATTCGTTGTCCACGCACACACTTGCAATTTCTTGCTACTTTAATGTTGCGGGAAATATGAAGCATAAATTTAGCTAATATAATAATCGTCTCCGTGGCGCATTAGTCGAGCGTGCGGTATATAAAATCGTACGCTCTGGCGCCGTAAGATCGAATCCAACTGCCGACAGCTAATGTTTTTTTATGTTTCAATAAAATATTTTACATTTGTTTCTTTAATTCATTGCTAAACTATTAGCAAATCTTCTTTAAATTTGAGTTGAAATATTTTAATTGTCTACCCTCTAAAAATTACAAATCATATTAAGGTTAGTAGTTTAAGCTCATCGTCATAATGCTATTGACTATTGGGCTTTCGTTACGTTTCTAGACATTATACCTTGCGTGTTTTGAGAAGTGCTTTTATTTGTGAATAATTATGAGTTACTTAACTACATTCTAAGAGTGAGCATAATGATGCTACCAACTGTGCGCCTTGAATACCCGCAAAAACACATTTACTTCGTGCATGATAACTGCGCTGTGCATCGCGTGCGACTTATGCAAAGTTGGTTAAACGTCCAAGAAAATTTTACTGTGATTGAATGGCCATCAAAAAGTCCTGACCTGAACCCCATCTAAAACCGGAGAAATCGGAATCGTGGAACTGACTTATGTTGGAATATGGTTGCTAGGATGAGGACACGATTGCAATAAGTAATAGATAGTGAAGGCGTACCAATCGGCTATTTATGAAATTATCAGAGGGTAGTTCAATTTATTTTATTTATGTGATGTTATTATTAGTGAGATTACAATTTAGGATACCTGTATCTTAATACATATCTTACATGTTCATTCATATCACTAATATATACATTACCCACTTGATTAAGAAAAATAACTTTAATTCATGTCCGACTTAGAACATTTGTCATGCACCAAACTTTATAATTTGTTATTATAATTTTAAAAACCTAGTCAATAAATATTGTTGATTTCTTTTTACAAATTGTTTTACTTCCTAATATTTTGTCTCGAATAATATTCTTATCATCAAATAATTTTAAAAATAAAAGTTCAACAAAATGAAAAAAACTTTATAATAATGCAAAAAGTTGGTGGCGGCGAGACTCGATCCTAAGACATTTGATTTACCCGGCGAATGCTTATACATCTATGCCCCGGGACCAGTTGCTTACATAGTGAAATTTACGCTTCATAATCTTTGCTTCATATAGTGTGAAGCAAACAATTATTAATAGGCGAAGTAATACATTCGTTGATTTTACGCACACAAATATCTATGTTGGTGTGCCCTGCAAACCTATCTGATTTGCTTTGTGTACAGTCGATGCAGTACTCAAATGCAGTCTGCAGTGGCCACCACTGACATCTTCAGTGTGGCAGTAGGTTTGCACCAGGGGTTGGCCCTCAGCCCATCATCATCATCATATCAGCCGAAAGAAGCCCACTGCTGGACATAGGTCTCCCCCAAGCGTCGCCACAACGACCGGTCCTGTGCGTCTCGCATCCATCAGCTATCTGCGACCTTCACCAGGTCATCGGTCCACCTTGTGGGAGGCCTTCCAACGTTACGTCTTCCGGTACGCGGTCGCCACTCCAGAACTATCAGCCCATATTTCTTCCTAATGACAATGGACGCTCTGACTTTGGATATCCAGGAAGAGGCTCCCTGATATATGCTATATCCTGATGACATTGGGCTGGTTGCCGAAAGTGCCCTAGAGGTCCAGAGCAGACTGGAACATGATGGCAAAGACTGGAGAGTACAATAGTCTTATAACAATACTAGCTGACTCGGTAAACATTGCTTTGCCATAAAAAAAGAAAAACAAAAATATACCCTACCACCTATTCTCATACCTACCAAATATACACATAAAGTTTCATGAAAATCGGTGGAGCCGTTTCGAAGGAGTTCAGTAACAAACACGAAATTTTTATATATTAGAAGATTAGATATAGAAATAAAAACTATAGTATCTTTTTATATACCTACAGTATCTTTCTTCTGTAACAAAATAAAATCCTATATTTAGGTACACTGATTTTTGAGCCACAGAAACGCTCGATAGCGTCGACCTAGATGAACCTAATGGTGACAGCTCACTAAAATGGTCACAACGAGGGACATGATTAAAGGGCAAGCATGGCCGTCTTGCCCTTTAATGTATTTGTATGCTTACAAAAAGATCGAAAATCGTTCTTTGAATGCTGTGAAGCTAGAATATCTTTATTAATTTGAGTCAAATAATCTTGACACCACTTCAAACGAGGCTTGAATATCGTTCTAACTTCACGCATTTCATCAAAAAAACGTTCCGACTTAGGCATACTGTTATCTAGCCAGCATAAAAACTTACATCTAGCCTCCCTATGCAAGCCACTCAGATGCACGTTCCAGCCCACGACTGTTCCTCGCTTTTTACGACTTCCGCCATGCGTTACCGTCTCGGTAACTTTCAAACTGCACTAACAATTTTACCATACATTGCATTGATTGAGAGTCATTACAAATCTCACCACCACACTCTCAAAACACACACACACACACACACACACACACACACACACTCACTCAACACACTCTAAAGTCATCCGGAATGTCAATAAGTCGTAATTTGTTATAACATTCTACGCTATTAGCATGAATCCGTTCTTGGCTTCTTTCTCCCCAGATCACCTTATTCACTTCAATGCTTACATTAATGGCTGTTGAATCTGAACAAATTTAAGGTCATTCATAATCACCAAAGGAAAGTGGTCAGACCATTGCACGTCATATTTTACAAGCGAATGCATAACAGTAGGCACAGCGGCCTTCATGACTAAACAATGATCAAGCGACCTTTGCGATCCATGAGCATTACTTATAAAAAAAGTTTGCGTGTTCGAACTAATACCTAACAACCCAGTGTCAATGCATGTCCACTGTTGTTCAACACAAAAACTTGAGAGTTATAACTACTTTATACGGATAAAATAGTTTTGTTCAATGCGAAGAACTAAATACATTCTAAAACCCGTCTGGGCAGTACCTCCGAGATTCTGAGAACTTGTGTGTGAGCCAAACGAGTACCCTGTCCATAACTGACCAGAGACATCAATGCGTGGACTTAATTTAACACACTTTTTCTTATTTCTTGTATAATGCGAGGACCCAGTTGTAGTGTCCACGCATCGTATCACTAATAGTAGGTATTTGGCTCGCCTACGCACCACCACGTGCTGCCTGACTGACGGTTGAACACTGACTGACCGTTGACTGACTGTACGTTGTGACGTACGCGCTCGAAAGCAATCATAAGTATATACATACACTACATCCCTTCCTTTTTTTTATTTGTGTATAAATACTTCCTGTAGTAAGTTTTTTATGGATCTAGGTACTTATAAAAATATATGTATGTATTTATTACTAAGTATTTATTTCCTTCCAAACACTGTACATGACACTAGAGGTATTTTACTCCTTTATTATTATTTTTTTTCGGTTAACGACCCGATTATACTATATTGTAATTATATTTTTTTCAATGATCACATGTGAGATAATTGTTTTGATTTTCTTTATTGTATTCAATGTTATATGCCTTGATATTATTATTATCTCTATCTTTCTTCCCTTTTCTCTTTTTAATTTAGTCATAATTAATCAATCTTATTTATGAAGCAGATGTATCTTTTTGATTCAATTCCTTGGTTTTTTTTTATCATTAAAAACTTTCCACTGACCTTCAATTTCTTTAAATGTACGACATTTCTTTTTCATCATTTGTCCTGTTTCATCATTATATACTTCAATATCCCCAAAGAAATTTGCTATCGTTAATCTCTACGGCAATTGTCCAAAATTTTTTTTTTTTTTTTACCCGCAGATCTATTCCAAATCTTCAGTTAACTGACTTTTCGTTCAGTGTTTTAGCCATTCGACAGTTCTAAACTGGCTGTAATCAATCCTTTAGGTTTGATTCGTGATTCACTAGTATTCGTGATTACCAAGTCCAAGCACCAATGAAGTCATAAAACTCACATTGATTTTAACAAAGAATGTCAAAGACTACGTATCTTATTCACAGTCAACATCTATCTCATAGCTCAGCAAAACACAATTCCTATACTCGCACTTCCCCATGGGAAGAATACCGAGTAAACTCTAATTTGTACCACCAATAGCAACGACACCCTGATACAGACTTCCTCGTCTATATCACTCTGTGATACTGCTACGATATCCTGGTAGCCCGCCGACCCACAGAACTAAGAACCTGTTCACACAAACTAATTTTATGCTTACTCGTCATCTATTTCATAACTTCACAACGTCAATTATTCATATACTTGGCCTTGGGCATCTTCCCGACAATGAGATTTTAAAACATACCAACCGGTAAGTTATGCACATCAGAGTTTACGAAGAGAAGAGAACCTAGGCCTGTCAATGTTTGTGCCTACGTTCATGTGAAGGGGCTACGTTCATGAATTACTCTACGTCAATCTACGAGCATCATGGTCATAACTGCACCGAACAGTTTGAATCAATCAATATTATTTTAAATCTTACTTATATTAACTTACATCTACAGTAAGCAACCCGGTAGTGAAAAATCTATTCAGAAATTGTAATAGCTCAGAATTCTCTGTATCCCTACAGCTTTAATCAATGTCATTAATATCAAGTTACGGTTTATAATCGTTTACTATCGAATTTACGAACTGAATTTAATAACTTGTTATGTAAGAAAACTGTCACCGACACGTTAATATAAAAGCTTAAATCCAATTTTCACTAAACACGTCTAAGTTGGAACATGACCTTATGGCAACCTTGCCATGCAATATCTCATTCTTTAAGTTCGTACTGAATAAAATGTTGAAACTATTACCACCTACGGGAATCTCTTTAAGTACTCGCTTTTTTATATTTATAGGCACCAATATCTTACCTGGTGGCAAGCGATGACGTGATTGAAGATGGAGCACGCTTGCCCAGAAGCAACCCAATCACTCCCGACTTAAAGATTCCCAGTTTGCAACTATCAGGAAACACAGACTCTGGCAGGGAATTACGCTCCTTGAATATTTCTCCAACCATAATCATGTATTTGTCAGAATATGGTAGGTACATTATAGTCTAAAGATTAGTTACTGGTAACCGTTCTTTTATATTTTTTTTCAACTTTTCTTCCTATTATCCTTCTTAATGATTGAGAAGCTGGTTGTACTTTCTCATCGATTGGCACTTCCACTAAAACATCATTGGATTTCGGAAACTGTCTTAGTTTCCATTTGGTCAATTTGTAATCCGATTTTAAGTACACCCATTATCAAAGTGTTACTTTTATCAAGTAAAAGAAACACTTTTTAAAGCATATTGCCAGGGTTTCTACACGGGGAATCTTTGGGTCAACTATACCAAAAGATCGCTGGATGACCTACGCGTCCAGTATAATAACATTTTTAGGATGCTGTTGGGACTGCCACGATGGTGCAGCGCTTCTTGTATGTTTGCGCAAAACCGAACCGATGGCTTCCACGCCGTCCTTCGCAAAAAAACCGCGTCGCTGTTGCCAAGGTTGCGGGCGAGTGGCAACAGTATACTGAAAACTGTGGCGGAGAGTATCGACTCTTCGATAATTAAAAGTTTTGTGAGAAGGACTATCACTAACCATTAGATTGGGGTTGTCCTTTTCACAATAATATTTATTCTGTTCTGTCTTCTTCTCTGTTGTATTTTAGCTACTAACACTAGTAATAAGTTATAATATTGTTTACTAACACGCTGGATCATTGTTGTCCGAAAATAAAGAATTAGTATTATTATTATAACTATAGCCATGGCAATTTCTTTCCCAAGTAGATCTCTAGTTCCATCAGAGATGCAAAAAAAGTAAAAAGTTGCATTTTCGGATCTATCTGCTACTTTTATATTTGCGTCAAATGGTCCTGTTAGGTCTTGACCTAACAAGACCATTAGGAAGAACCCCTTGGGTTTTCTTACTTTAAGAACAAACAAAAACTTGTTTTGTTTCATATTTTCCCAAGTTTTGTGTGTGATTAAAGTTGGATTTACCTACACGCAGAGTATACTAACATTTTTTTTTTTAACCTTCATTCCACCTATACGACAATCTAGTAAACTGTCATCGTCGATTTTGAACACATATTGTATGTCTTTCGACTCTGTTTGAACTGAAATCTGTCTGCTTATTGTCTAAGCCGTACTAAGAAATTTTTTAAACTTTTCATTTGCCCCTTGTTTGATCAATCAAAAAGAGTGACGTTCTTAATTCTCAATTTGTTTAGGTGTAAAGTATGCGTGGAGTTTGGTGATAGCCACTTCAAAGACATCCACTCCATCAGCAGGTGATATTTGTATCTGGTATATTATTAAACTAGCTGATCCGAGCAATCCCATCCTCGTCGCCATATGTAGTGTCCACGCATCGTATCACTAATAGTAGGTATTTGGCTCGCCTACGCACCACCACGTGCTGCCTGACTGACGGTTGAACACTGACTGACCGTTGACTGACTGTACGTTGTGACGTACGCGCTCGAAAGCAATCATAAGTATATACATACACTACACCAGTATTAGATTTTTCACCTACAGAACGAGGCCATTCTAAGTAGACGTTGTGTTTCTCAATTGACTCAAGGGCATACACGATTGAACTTGCGCTTGATAGAGTTTGAGCAGCTGTTCCGGCGTGAAGTACCATCTCACCTTTGCTAGGATCCCCAACTTCTTTGCAGCCACTTGATCTTTTGCCTCTATGAAAGGGCCAAAATTGAGGGTAGATGTTAACGTAACACCAAGAAGCTCAAGTCGGTCGGTTATCGGTACGGTTGCACCTCAGAAAGATGAAACTGGGTCGAATTCACTTTATCGGAAAAATAGGCTTGGATCTTAGCAGCATTGAATTTGACCAGATTGCCATCGCCCCATTCAGAGACAGCCTGTAAGGACACGTTCAAGCGCTCAACCATAGCCTCCCGGAGAGACCGGATCTGCGACTCACCAGCTCGTATGTCAAACACGTATCTCTAAGCAACAATGCTGTTGTCTGCATACTCAAAGGTACCGGGTTTAAGCAGATCATTAACATGCAGCAAGAATAGTGTTGCCAAAAGGACCAACCCCTGAGGAACCCCGGCATTAATACCCAGCAGTCCAGACGAGCAGGCATCTATGACCACTCGGATAGACCGATCACTCAGGAAATCCGCGATCCAACCACACAATCCAGCGGGCAGAGAAGGAAGGAAGCTTACTAATAAGGCTATCGTTCCAGACCCTGTCGAAGGCATTCGAGATGTCAAGGGAGACCGCTAGTGCCTCCCCGTCCTTCTCTATGGCCTCACTCCAGATCTCCTCAATCTGTCTACTGGGGATCTTCCAGCATATGCCATTCACGGCATACGCTAGAAGATCCCCAGTAGACTGATTTCGGCGAAACCCGTATTGTCGGTCGCTAAGGATATCATTCGCTTCTAGATATGCCAGGAGCTTGTGATTCAGCACGTTTTCTTACAGAGTACGGACGTTACCGAGAAAGGTCCATAATTCGACGGGTCAGCTCGACTACTATTCTTGAGCACGGACTGCACGTTAACTTGCTTCAAAGCCTTCGGCACTTTTCCAGTCTCAAATGAAAAGCGAAATAGGCGTGTCAAGATCGGAGACAAATGAGGCGCGCAAGTTTTCAGAACAATTGCCGGTATCACGTCGGGGCCACTAGCCTTGTTCACGTCTAGGTTACGCAGTACCCTACGGACGTCCTTTTGATGAATGCGAATGTTCAACATACTCGACTTGCATCTATCAGGAGAAGCAGGTGCCTCGCACCACCAGGATCCAGACGTGAAGATTCCGCAAACAAAGAAGCAAACAAGTTCGCTTTCTCCTCAGTGGAGTGGGCCAGCGTTCCGTCGGGTCTCAACAGTGGTTGTAGTGAGGGGCGGCAGAAGTTCAATTAGACCGATTTAGCCAGGGACCAAAAAGCCTTACTACCTGCTGGGTATGAAGAAAGTTTGTTCCCTATTCAGCTAATGTGGTCAAACCGAGCCCTCCGCAACACCTTCTTGCAGGACTTGGCAGCCCTGTTGAAGGCTCTCTTATTCTGGCTCACGTAATTTGCTTTGCGCGTACGAAGGTCGACCCATGCTAGGTACGCCGCGTGTTTAAGCGCATCAGCGCGATTGCCCTCGGCACCAAACCATGGACGAACTTCGCCAGACATTGTTACGTCAGCGAACGGAATGTAGTACTCCATTCTCCTCCGCAACACATTCGTCACGGCGTCCGCACACGGCGAAGTATCAGTCGAAGAAAAGCAAGCAGGCTGCCAAGGATAACATGCGAAGAAAGATCGCATGCCATCCCAATCTGCTGACCTGTATCGCCATACCCGCTGGGTGCCTCTTGGACTAGGATCGTGCCGGGAGTAGACGGACACAGACTTCACCAGACAGTGGTCCGAACTACCCAGTGGTGAAGAAATCGTCACCGAGTAGCGGTCTGGATCTGTTGTCAGCAAAAGGTCGAAGCAATTGGCAGTGTGCGAATCAACATCCGGCAGTCTCGTTACCCCCTGAACCAGCTGGGTAAGATTTTACGCTAGCACTAGCTTTCGCGTCTCTCGTCCAGCATGGTCTGTGCACTTGTATGGGAAGAGCCACTCCTGATGGTGGGCATTGAAGTCCCCCAGTAACACCAATTGGGGAGAAGCCGCAGTCGCCGCCTCACTCAGGTGGTGTGTGAGCCCAGTTGTCTCCAAATCACCGCTGTGCGAACGGTAGACACAGGCGTGGACAATTTTGTATAGGCCTGAGTAACCTACATCTTTGAGAACCTGGAGTCTTCAAGGTTGCGGAGACGCCGATAGCAGATGTCGTCCCGGGCATACATACATACGCCCGCGCGTGGTCTAAAGTGGTGCTCCAGGGTAAACCCTGGGTAAGACAGGTATAAATCATCTGACGGACATCCCATCTGCGTCTCCGACAGGAATAAGAGCGCTGGTTTCTCAGTCTCGAGGTGGTGATGGACTGCGGCGAGATTTGAGTGCAGACCTCGTATGTTAGAGAGCTGAACTTTGTGTGAGAGGGAGTGCTGCTGCTGTACAGCTTTTCTCTTTATATTCCTTTTCATAATTTGAGTGAAGGAAGGAGAGGAGAAGGAAGTGAAATGAGTTTCCATGCTGCTAACCTTCAAGCACGCTCTAACTGGACGGCATCATTGGGGGACTAGCCTGGAGACTGCGGGGACGCCCGAGCCCCCTCGGGAATTTCCATCGGGCCCTCTCGTCTGGTCGCCAACCAGCACGATGGTGAATTCCGGGATTTTTCGACAGTTGGCGGGGCAGCCTTTCATGTGTGGCTAAGATACTACTTGGGCCCCCAATTACCTGCGGTCGGCCAGCGGCGCACCGTGCCTCGGATCCCGCTACCGTCCACAACTAGTCTGCCGATACGCCCATGTCAGCGCAAGCCTGGTCGGTCTGCCTGCATTAGAACAACTATTTTGACCCAACTCCTCTAAATTGGCAACACTGGGCATCATACCGGAACGCGGCTAGGCCGCTTGGCGGTACGTCTTTGCCCAGTGAGTGGTCAAAAGCCGAAGCCCACCACCAGTTAGTTTCACCTGATTTGCACCACCGGGGACCACGTGTAGGGTCTAACATAAGGTATTCTCCTACGGACGCGGGTGACACGGCCCCCAAGAATTTCAGTGTGCGAGGTCTGAACTATCGTAACAAAATAGTGTGTATACGTCGTGCGGCTGTAGGAGCAAACATTGGAGCAGAGCAGTGCAGTAACAGACAGGCTGAGTACTAACAGCGGAGAATACAAGTAATGAATTCCCTTATTTATAGTCAGTAAGGGCTGCATTTTGACATCCTATAACAATGGCGGAACTCATCGAAATGCAATCAGTGATCTATGATAGCATCATAAAACTTGGCATTAACTTGAAGAAGGTTAGTGCTGATAGGAAAACAGTCGACTACTTTAAGCGGAAGCTTAACACTTTGGAGAATTATTGGAATGATTAAAAAATAATATAGAGCGAATTGAGCGAGAGGTAAGCAAAACTGGTTCTTGTTTTACCGGCCGAGAGTACAAGAAAACAAGTACGATGTATGAGTCAACCAAGGCGTTGATGACCATCAGTATCAGCAGATCTTGAAAACAGAAAGTCTTGCAACAGGTGAGCAAACAAGAGCTCGAGACAGATCACCATCGGCGTCGAGTGGGCGTGCGGAAGGGGTAACAGAAGAGGAGGCGGGACCGAGTTTCTCAAGGCAGTTGAGTGACCCACCAGCTCAGAAGGCGAACAAGGAGCTAAACAGCCTTTGTGCGTACAACCGCAAACATAGATGTGGACTCTATCTCAGATAAGTGGGAGTTTGAGGACGTATTGAAGTCGCTGCAGGCTAGATGTTCAGCTATCGACATACTACATTGGGACATCGAGATCGAATTAGATGGAGAGAACGAAAAATACAGCAACATGTACGATACATGTGAGAAAAATTTCAACAACCTGAAAACGGCTATTAACACGAAAATTTGGTTAGTAGCACACAGGGAAAAATCAACACCTAAACTTGAGATACCGAGCTTCAACGGAAACTACAACCAATGGCTATCGTTTAGAGACCTATTTACGGAAGTTATACATAAGCAATATTCTAGTCAAAAAAGTAATTTTCTAGTCCCATATGAACATTTTGCTAGGTCTGCACAAACATACAACAGCAGTTGCTACAGCAGATTAAGCGAATCGTGCATATTCTAGGTCAAAAACTAGATACAGAAACATACACGCACTACATAGAGTCGCTGAAGAATTCGAAAGAGCTACCGGTTCTATCAGAGTTCTTAACGTTTTTGGAAACAAAATTGACATCCCTGGAAACAGCTTGCCGTAAAGATAATGTACCCTCGAAGACTTCATCTCATCAAAACAATCATTCAAATTCAAAATCGAACACTAAGAAAAATAATTCCAACAATTCGAGCAACAAAAGCAACGGAAATAGAACAGTTGCAAAATCGATGCACACATCAAACATAAAATGCCTTCTTTGCGAAAACCAACTCTGCATTTATAACTGCAAAACATGTTTAAAATGAGTGACGACCAAAGGCTAAAAACTTCGCACAATTTTTTTATTTAGCCATTTCAGAACTTGAGATTCCCCGCAGTTTGGGGAATTTCCCACACGTTGGCAACGCTGAAAAAGAGAGAGTGAGAAAGCTATCTTTTGGTAGTCTGACACGGATAGCACTTATCTGCGATTGCGAAACGCAGCATACGGATAGAATGAATCAATTTTGTTTTCTATCCGCAAACTTTGATAGGTTATTGAAAACGGCCATAAGAGCCCTCAAATAAAAGATATGTTAACTTTGCAAAAAAACCGTGACAATTTCTCAACTTTAAAAAAATAACCGACGTGGAAGGTTGTTTTATTTTATTATCACATTTCACCCGCGTAGTTCCCGTTAACGTGGGAATACGGGGATAATATATAGCCTATGTTACTCCCTGATAATGTAGCTATCCAATGCTAAAAGAATTTTGAAATCGGTCCAGTAATTTCGGAGCCTATTCACTTCAAACAAACAAACAAACATACAAACAAACAAACAAACAAATCTTTCCTCTTTATAATATTAGTGTAGATTGGATTTAATAAAACTCAGTTTATGGAAATAGTTTCAGCTAACTTTACGGACGAACACACACAGGCGACTCTAACCAAAGATTAACAAAACTATTTTTTATGTTGCGACCATCATTAGAAAAAAAAAAATAAAGGGACGCGGCAATGTCTGTTAAACAATTTTGTTCCACTTTTTTTCCACGAATTAGTGTGTAAAATATTATCTATACCTAATAACCTATTTCGAAACCAAGAGTCCCCAATAGAGGCCAGAAGAGCGATTGTGATTGCAGATGGAACGTATATTTAGGAAAAAAGCTATAACTACGGGTTCCAACGAAAGTCCTATAGTCTCCATAAATATCAGAATCTATTAAAACTAACTTTGATCGTGTGTCCAGATCTTCTATCTATCTATCCATATAAATAAAGATGAATCCCTATTTCCCTTGGTCACGGTATCACGCGTAAACGGCGGGACCGATTTCGCTAATTCTTTTTTGTTGTGTTTGTTACTGTCAGAAGAAGGTTTTTATGAAAGAAAAAAATAAGATAGTTCGAGTTGACAGATGCGAAGCCGTGAGGGACAGCTAGTTATTGATATATATGGGCCTTATGAAGCCACAAAATCAAACGCGATTAAATTGAAAGAAATCACGAATGTTCCTGACACACCTACATAACCCGTTTCATAACTTTTTTAAACAGTTTTGTATGATGATATACAGCAAGACATTTTACATAAATTTATATTATTACAGTTTCCTTGCAGTTTTGTTTTTGTGTCACTTAATTATTTGTTTTTCTTATTTTAGGTAAGACCGAAGCACGCTGTAGCGGTAAGTTATATAAAAACAATAAAAACAATTATTACGCATATAGAAAAAAAAATGTATTAAGTTTCCAATATAGAAGATATAGTCCAGTCAAATTATTAAAAATAGGGGTACCCTGACGTTTCCGATCGTTGAACTGTCAGCATCTCTGTGACTTTATCCGAAACAAATCGTGTATTAAAAATAGTTAGTAGTCATAACTGGACACAACACTGATACAAGAAACAACATCAATAGTCTAGGAAGACCTGGGAGAAATAACTATTGGACCTTAGCTAAGATCTACCTAATAAAGCAAAGCCGAACATTCACAACAATATTTGAGGTTAGAACATTACTCATCATTTTAGTAAATTTTGACTATTGAACAGATGTCAATTTAGCTGTCAGTCTGCTCGGTTGACATTGACTTCAGTGTTACCAGCAAGGAAAGTAGTTTCTACTGTTACGTTTCATTCAACACAAGTTAACCCTATAATATGGAAGAACAATTTCAAATATTATTCGACAAAATCAAAATGAAAATGCAGAAGCAGACAGCTGAATTAACAGAATCACTCACAAAATACATAATGGATAGGATATGGAAATAATGGATGAAAAATTAAAACAAAAAATTTGCAATCTAGAAAATGAGATAGAATATCTAAAAAAAGAAAAGAAAAGCAATAACATAATTATTTTGGATTAGAAAAAAGTGAAAAGTCAATGACGGAGCTATTTAAGAACGTTAAAGAGAACTTCAAAGAAGACCTAAATATAAAAATAGAAGAAAACGATTTAAACAAATTATACCGCTTAGGAAAAAATAAAGTCGAAAACAAAGCGATACCTGTGTTATGATCTTTCATATACGGAGGGAAAAAAGACGAGATTATGAAGAACAAAAAGAGTTTTAAGAAAATTCACGTATCGGAAGACTGCTCGAAGGAAATTTCAGAGAATAGGAAAGCCTTGCATCCACAACTTCAAGAAGAGAAGAAAAAAGGAAACAGCGTTTTTGAAATACGATAAACTGATAGTCAAAGAACCCAATACCAGCAACGATAAAAGAAAAAGGGAACCGTCTAATTCACCAAGGTCGAACTCAAAGGCTCAGCCCAAAAAAACAAACAAACTCTAAATTCTAACAAAGCTAACAGAACAAACGCCTTCGACGCAATGAGAACCCAATCAAACTCTCTAACTAGCAATTACCGGCAAGCAACCAAAAACCGGCAATCGGAAAAAATACAATCTCCCCCAAGACGACTGGTCCTTGTGGGGGATAAGACCACAACCCTCCAACAGCACACAAACACAAACACCAAAAATCAAAAATTTATATCGCAGCCCTAAATGTACTCACACTGAAAAACGAAGAAAACCTAACTGAACTAACAAATGCGCTAAAACAAATCAAATGGGACATCGTCGGCCTGAGCGAAATAAGAAGAATGGGAGAAAGAATCGTTTCCTATCCAGATTTCATGTTGTACCATATAGGAGCAACCCCAGGCCATCATGGGGTTGGTTTCATTATTTTTTATTTTATTTTATTTAAAAAAAAAAAAACGTTGCCCCACACTAGGAATTTCTCCTGTATCGTGGGTGGGTTTACAAACATATAATACACATGCACTAACAGCCAGAACCGGAACAACTATCTGTAGGCCATACAAATATTTGTTCCGTGCGGGAATCGAACCCGCAACACGCAGCGCAGAAGTCAATCGCTCAACCACTGCGCCAACCGTGCCGTCCGATTATCAAAATATACCTCACAAATTACATAGAAGGATTTATAGGAATCTCTGAATGCATAGCAATGATAAACTTAAAACTATCAGCCTAAAGATTCATGGTCTATTATACAAATATGTTCACCTACGGAACAATCAGACCTAGCAACGATAGATACATTCACCTTAAGATAAATAAAACTGTCCAAGAGCACGCTCACAAAAACCTTATAGTAATGGGAGACTGCAATGGCTAAATTGGAGAAAGACGCTCAGAGGAAAATACAGTACTAGGACCAATCATATAAAAAAAAAAACAGAAGTAGAAATGGAGAAAAAATCATTAACTTCACACTAGAAAACAAGTTAACCATTTTAAACACTAAATACAAGAACAAAAAAAATATGTGGACCTGGATTTCGCCTGATGGGAAAACAAAAAATTGAAATTGATTTAATTATGACTAACAGAAATAGTTACTTCACTAACTTCAACGTCATCAATAAATTCAACTTTAACGCCAACCATAGATCAGAACAGAACTAAAAATAATACAACCACGAAAACCTAGACCAAGACAGAAACCTGGAAATGTTAAACTCGGAAAACATCGATTGGAACAATTAGTGATCACCCTGAAAGGTAAATTCAAAGACTTTAAAGAAAACACAAAGAACCCAGGAACACAAGAGAAGTACAACTGGATAGAGAATACGATTAAAAGTCAGATACAACTCACTGCAAATATCAGAACAAAACCGAGAAAATGGCTAACAACCAATACTATAAAACTACTCGAACAAAGGAATCATCTGATCAACGCAAGAGATGCAAAAGAGAGAAGAAGGCAATTGGCTGAAATCAGTAAAAAAATTAAAGAAATCATAAGAGCGGATGTAAAGAGAAGAAGGATAGAAACTATAGAAAAGTATATAATTACAACAGGGGGTGCCAAAAAGTGTATAAGGAATTAGCAAATTCAATGGACTGGATCGTAAAAATGAAAAGCAAGAACGGAAAATGGAGTCATCACAGAAAGGACATACGACGATAAGACGTGGCAACATCTAGTTGCCACGTCTTATTATAAAAAAAAATATGAGTTCGACCCTTCTCATCGTGAAGCTGACTGGGTAGAGACCTTAGATATTCCTAGAATACTTCAAGTCAAAGTTGAGACAGCTATAGACACCCAAAAAAGAGACAAAGCACCAAGACCCGATGGCATAAATAATGAAATTCTTATACAAAGCAAGGAAGCCATGACACCGATCCTCACAGAAATGTTTAATGATATCACAAATACCGAAGTTATCCCACAGTTATGGACAGATTCTAACATTATCCTTCTATATGAAAAGGGAGACAAACATGACACTGGAAACTACCGCCCTATCAGCCTTATATCCAATTTATATAAAATATTTGCTAAGATATTATTAAAACGGATCAAAGGAACTTTCGATGAACAACAACCCATCGAGCAGGCAGGTTTCCGTAACGACTACTCAGTCATCGACCACATTCATGGAGTACGCCAAATTTTTGAGAAATACAACGAATACCAGCGAACATACTACATTGCTTTCGTTGATTACAGCAAAGCATTCGATTCTCTGCTTCACGAAAATATTTATGGGCGAGCCTAATAGAACAAGGAATTGAGCACAAATACATTCGCTTAATAAAAAATGTATATTGTCACAGTACTGCAAGAATTCAATTAGAAAAGAAAGGCGATCCATTCAGAGTAGGAAAAGGTGTTAGACAAGGTGACCCCTTCCCTCAAAACTATTCTCCGCAGTATTGGAATCAATTTTCAGAGGTCTCAATTGGAAAAATCTCGCGATAAATGTCAACGGTGTCTCACTAACGCATTTGAGATTCGCTGATGATATAGTGTTATTTGCTGAAACACCAGAAAATATACAGGAAATGGTTAGCGAACTGGCAACAGAAAGCGAGAAGGTTGGGCTAAAAATGAACCCGGAAAAAAACAAGAATAATGACAAACGGAAAGAAAACTACCTCTAATTTAGGAAACACCGAAGTAGATTACACCTATGAATACATCTACCTGGGACAGCTGATGACACAAAATGATCCTTTACGCAAAGAAGTTGAAAGAAGAATAACAAATGGCTGGAGGAGATATTGGGGCTTGAGAGAGTCCATGAAAGATAAAAAACTTGACGTAAATGTAAAAAGTAAGTTATTCAACACATGCATACTACTTGTCCTTATGTATAGCAGCCAAACGTGGGCTTTAACACAAAACATGGCAAACAAACTCGCTACTTGCCATTACGCAATGAAAAGGAGTATGTTGAATGTGAAGAAGTCAGACAGACTGAAAAATCGCGTTATCAGAAGCAAGACAAAGGTCATGGACATAGGATACAAAATCAGAAAGCTAAAATGGCGATGAGCAGGGCACATGATGAGAGGACCAGATAAATGGAGTAAAATTGTGACACGATGGTACCCTAGAGAAGGCAAAAGGAAAAGAGGTCGTCCGCAGAAAAGGTGGGATGACGACATCAGACAAGGGGCAGGAGTGATGTGGAACAGAGTGGCTCAAGAAAGACACGAATGGAAAAGGTTGGAGGACGCCTTTGCCGATTGGCACACAGATCTGCAGCAAATTCTAGAATAAGTACTAGACTAAGTTTTAAGATTTCAAGTTTCAATTTTTAAATGTAATAATTATGTAATAGTTAGATCTGAATAAAGACTGCTTACCAAGCTTGGATCAAGGCCCGCGACCGAAAGGTCAAAGCATGTTGGGTTCGCACGAGGAAAAGAGCGCGAGAGAGAGGGAAACCTCATGCCCCAGCCGCCGCAACAGAAGAAGACGCCCCGGACGTCGGGAGTCACAGGGCGATTCTCGGCCAACGTAGGCGTGGGCCTGCGGACGGCGAGCATTGGGTGGCACGCCGCACTATGGGACCAAACAGTATTTTCCATCTCAAAAATGGTTTTGTCGAAAGTCGTAAATCCATAGATTGTTTTATGGTTTTATACTCTCAAAAGATGGAACTTACGAATAAATTACAAAATATAAAAAAAATATAAAGTTTTACGTTTATAAAATGAACCTCAAACATTGGGCATAAATATTTTCATGCCAATTAAATTACCGTTAAGGGAGTTCAACACATAATTATTCGGAAGTTTTCCAAGGAAACATATTAGTGTTATACATCATTAGATAGCTTAGAATATACACTTTGCAACCACGTTCAGTTTTTGTAAAAAAAAAATATTTTTATTTAATTTTTTAATATTTTTTTAGTGAAGTAAAGAAAATTTAGTTTTTGTTAATTTCAATTGGAGTTTTCGTTGTTGCCGAAAGCAGCCGGTGTCAAGTTAATTACTCTATTAGAGACCTTATCTACTCAGTAATATGAGGATTTAAAAAAAACTTGCGCGTTTTTTGCGCCAGAGGTGATTTTGAAGCAATAATGTCAATCGGGGAAAAATCCTCGAAAATTACGGTTCTTCTTTTTTATTATGAAATATTATATTTAGTTATTATCCTTTGATGTCTATATTGTTTTTTTTTATTTCTATGATAAAAACATACATTTGCAAATTAAAAAACTGCTATTATATTTGAAAGAATCTTCCCATGGCAATTTTGTTTGGGGTGGTCACCTTAACCACAAGTATGATAAACTATATTGCTGCGGAAGTTCTATTTATCTGTTGTGGTAAATAATTACAATCAGTACTGATTACACTATTTCGATGAGAACTGTTATAATAAATTGTCCCATGGTTTTTGCACAAGGCACTAAAATATTAGTCCTTTAAATACCCGTGTATGTTCAGCATACGATTCATCAAAGTGTTCAGATACTTCTTTTCAATAACAATTAACGCATAAAAAACATTATTATCTAACAATGAGTGAATTCGTTTGTGTTCGACGCGATCTTTGTGATCAAATAATAAAAGGGAAAAGTACTTCAGACCTCAAAAAATATTTATTGGAAAATTTTCAACTATCGGAAACTGACGTTAATACTGTAATAGAGAGTATTCAAAAAAATCTAACATCGAGTTGCAACCAGAAATGGACCAAAGCTCAAAGAAAGCCGGACCGGTTCGAGAGCCTATACTCAAATTGGTTAAATGGTGAGTTTAAAGTATCATTGAATTCTTGCAGTACCTCAACCACTGTAAATTCTGGTTTGAATACTTCTGGTGAACGTGGAAGACCAACAAAACAATATGACGAGTGCTCGGAAAACACAAAGAAACGAAAAAATATGGAGCTGGTCCGTAACGCTTATGTGCAAGGTTTAAGATCCATGGGGGAAAATGACGAAGCGTCGATTGTGACTATTATCAGAAATAAGGAAAAAGAAGAGAAAAAAGTTATTCTACAAAACATACTCAATCCAGATAAAGCACTTTCCTTTACAAAAGAGGAAGCATTGAGTATATGCATTGAAACTGATTTAACCAAAGCACAATATGCGTACCTAAGAAAAAGGCTCGTTGATAAGAATTTAAGTTCTGTATTGCCTTCGTATCAAACACTAAGTGAAGCAAAAAAGGCTTGCTATCCGCCTGCATCCAGCATTACGGTGACAAATATAAGCGCAAAAATCAACCTGCAAGATCTCTTAGACCATACAGTCTGCCGTATTATAAGGATAAAGTCAGGATCGACTTACAATCGTCTCAAGCTTTTCACTAAATGGGGATGTGATGGATCCTCCGGGCAAAGTGAGTATAAACAAACTCTACCGGAAGAAAACGAACAAATATCGGACGCTAATTTGTTTATAGTGTCCCTTGTACCACTGCGACTAGTAGACGAAGAAACTTCTACGGTCATATGGAAAAACCCTACTTGCTCATCTGTTAGATATTGCAGACCAATTTCATTAGAATTTGCAAAAGAAACTCCCGAAAAAACTACAGCGGTTGTCAGTGAAATTGAAGCCAAAATTAATCAATTGATTCCAAGTCTTGTGTCAATAGAAGACAAAGTCATCGAAGTTAAACATCAACTGTTTATGACAATGATTGATGGAAAGTTGCTCAAGTGTTGACAAACACATCATCCAGTGCTACCTGCACTGTTTGTGGAGCAACTCCCAGACAAATGAATGATCTTTTAAAAGTTACAACGAGAGTTGAAAATGAAAATGCGTTTAAATACGGATTGTCGACGCTACACGCATGGATAAGATTTATGGAAATGATCCTCCATATTTCTTACAATTTAGGTTTTGAGAAGTGGTCTGCAACAACTCCAGAAAACAAGCAACTTAAAGAAGACAAGAAAAAATTTGTCCAAAAACGTTTCCGAGAAGTGCTTGGCTTGCATATTGATAAACCACGTCAAGGTTCCGGTAATAGCAATGACGGTAATACGGCAAGGAGATTTTTCCAAAATTACCAATGTTCTGCAGAGATAACCGGAATTGATGAAGAATTAATCAAGAGACTATATGTAATTCTTCAAACTATGTCATCGGGATTTCCTATAAACGCAGAAAAATTTGGTCAGTATACATTGGTAACCGCGCAATTATATGTAAGCAAATATAACTGGTACTACATGCCATCTTCGGTTCATAAAGTACTTATACATGGTGCTAAAATAATAGAGCATTATGCAGTTTTGCCTATAGGACAATTATCCGAAGATGCCCAGGAAGCTCGAAATAAAGATTATAAGAAATATAGGTTACATCACGCTAGGAAGTGTTCCAGATCAGCAACAAACGAAGACGTTCTGCATATTTTGTTATATACATCTGATCCTTATATATCTAGCTTAAATAAACCAAGTTTTCTAATATCCAAAGAATTATTTGACGAAGCTAAAGAATTGTTGGAAATAGAAAGTGATGAGTAGGATAAGTTTAAGTAATATTTTTTTTTGTCCATGTAACTGTTTGTTTAATAATAATAATTTAGTTTTAAACTTATTTTAAGCATAAGTGTAACTTTTATTGCTATTTTAATATAACTGTATGATTTTTTGTATGAAATTTCGTATAACTTTATCTTTGTCATTTTTTTTCGGAAAAAATATTTTTTTTAGAATGATGATGTTTGATTTCTTTTATTGCCTAGATATTCACAAATACGTGAAAAAAAATCAAGGAGATAAATCACAAAACAACAGAGTTATCGATTTTTGAGATATGAGGAAGATACCGGTTGGTCCCATAGTGCGCCGTCTGATCAGAACCAAGCCCGGGTCGACGGCGCGCTGTGTTCCACGCGCGCTTCAAAGAGCTGTCAGCATTGGGGCCCGCTAGGGCCAATGCCTGCCGGGGTTGCGGGATTTATTCAAAGGAGTCACCGCGGCCCTAGAACGCAAAGGGCATTAGGAGGAACACGGATGGGTTTTAGTCAGTAAGAGTCTGACACTCCTTTCTGCTTCGCCCAGAGCGGGAGGAGTCATTTGATGATTTCCCATCCTTAAAAAAAAAAACAAAGTTCTGCAAGCGGGTTTTAAGTAGGGCACGTTATGACCATGTCGGACGTATCGGGGCCAAACTAGCATTGCACCCGCCGGGTAGTAAGCAGTTTTGGTCCCTGTCGAAAGCGGTTGAAACGAATTTCTGTCGATCCACTTTGCCTCCAATGTTGAAACCTGATGGCTCGCTGGCTCACACTGCAAGTGAGAACGACAATTTATTTGCCACTCTTTTTGCAAGCAATTTGCGTCTGGACGCTGGTTCCAAGCAACCACCAACTTTACCTCGTTGTGACGCTTCGATGCCGGAGATGGCAGTTCATATTAAAGAGGTCCGAAGAGTCTTGTGCAGTCTAGACGTGAATAAGGCCAGTGAACCTGACGGCATTCCAGCGAGAGTGTTGAGGCAATGTGCACCTGAACTGTTCTGTGTTGACTCGCCTGTACCGCCTCTCTCTTGACAAAAGAACGGTGCTGAAATCATGGAAGCTTGCGAATATGCAACCGGAGCCCAATAAGGGAGACCGAGCTGAACCTGCACATTACCGTCCGATCGCTATTACCTCCATCCTATGCAAGGTTATGGAAAGGGTTCTGAACAGTACGCTGCTGACCTATCTTGAAGGCAATGATCTCCTCAGTGACCGTCAATATGGCTTTCGGCGGCGACGATCAACTGGCGATCTTCTTGTGTATGTCACGCACTGCTGGGGCGAAGCCATCGAGAGACACGGCGAAGCACTTGCTGTGTCGCTTGATATCTCGAAGGCCTTTACAGGGTCTGGCACGCTGGTCTACTCAGCAATCTTCCTGCTTATGGCATCCCAGCTGGTTTTTGTAGCTGGATATCAGACTTCCTAAGTGAACGGTCGATCCGAGTAGTCGTTTACGGCTGCTCCTCTGACCTCATGGCTAATGATGCCGGAGTTCCTCAGGGGTCTGTTCTCTCTGCAACTCTTTTCCTGCTGCACATCAATGACCTACTTCAGCCTGGTCTTATTGGGTACGCAGATGACAGTACGGTTTCAGAGAGAAACTTGTACAGCGCAACAACCAGCGGGGATGAAGTTCGTTCCTTGAAAGAGGCCGTGGTAGAGCGGACAAATTTGACCTTAAGCCTTGTCTCCCAGTGGGGTGATGACAATGTGGTCACTTTTAACGCCACCAAAACACAGGCGTGTCTTTTTACCACAAAAAGGAGTCGTTTTGACCAAACTCCTACTTTTCGGGGCGCATCTGTTCCTGTGACTGATCGGCTCGAGCTCCTAGGCATGGAGTTGTTATCCAGTCTCAACCTCGGCGCCACCATCGAGTACAAAGCCCAAACTGCGGCCAAAAAGCTGGGCATCCTAAATAAGGTGAAGCGATACTTCAGGCCTGGGCAGCTTTTAACCCTATACAAAGCATAAGTCTGATCCTGCATGGAGTATTGTGGCCACCTTTGGGATTGTTCAGCTAAGTATCAGCTTGCCGCGCTTGACTCGGTAGAACGCAGAGCTAAGAGGCTCATCGGTGACGTAAAACTGGTGGATGCTAAGCTGCATAGCTTGGCTCATCGCCGTAAGGTTGCCTGCTTGTCGGTCTTCTACAGATTGTACTTCGGTGAGTGTGCCCAAGAACTCCACGACCTCATCCCACCGACCCCCTTCTACCATCGGACATTCAGCCGCACTGCATCTTACCATCCCTACCTTGTTGCTATTACACCAATTCGCACTAAGCGTTTCCAAACGTCTTTTATAATGCGCACAGCAAAGGAGTGGAACTCTCTGCCTGCGTCTGTGTTTCCAAACGCTTACAACCCTAATCTCTTCAAAGTTAGAGTGCACAGGCTCCTTCTGGATAAGCTCGCTCCATCGTAGACTTTATCACTGTCATTTCTGACATAGACTAGAGTCAAGAGCAAACCCATCACAAATAAAAAAAAGATTATATTATTATTAGGGGTACCCTTGCATAAATTCCCAAGAAGATGAAAATTGACATGAAAGTAAGGAATACCATTATAATGTAATTGTGAAAAGTCCCCATCGATCCTATATGAGCAAAAAATTTTATTCGTGGTCAAAGTTCGCAAAAATGGGTATTTTAGCGAAACCGTTAGTTTTATGACAAGAATTAAAGATCATGCAATTGTCTACAACAAATATCTTTACACTTTTTTCCCTAAGATTCATTATTTCGGCGGAAAAGCGATTCTTAAATTTACTAAAGTTGTATTCCCCATAACATTTCCTCGCCACCTGTGAGGTAGTGTACTAGACGCGTTTTTTTAACATTAACAGGTAAGTCAATATAGGTACAAAACGATGATTTAATTACGAAAACAATTGTATAGGCTTGTTTGCCAAAAAAACTAAATTAATAAAAAAATGGCCATGAACAATTTTCGATAGGCAAATTGTCATAGGCATGTTGAAAATCAATAAAATTTGATAAAATAAAGAGCGTATATAAAACAGTATGAAGACGATACTTCTATGACGGCAGGTCTGGAAGAGAATATAATACAAACAGACAGACAGATAGACAGACGTAAGTGTTAAGTGTTACCTAGTTTTTAGATACAATAAATTACAACGAAGAGAATATAATACAAACAGACAGACAGACAGACAGACAGATAGACAGACGTAAGTGTTATTTATTGGGTTACCTAGTTTTTAGATATAATAAATTACAACGAGCATAAGAATTTATATCCACCACTTCCTACGCTTGGTTTTTGTAAATGACTGCCAAAGACGTCTTTTGGTGGGGGCTTGACCCCCTTACCCATCTCCCCCCTGGATCCACTAGTGAACGTAGGTATAATAATAGCATAAGTTGACCCCGTAACACTGAAATAAACGTAAAAATTCAACAATTCATTACTTATAATTGCATTGATTACTTGCGTTTGTGTCACCTAGTAAATAGAGTAATTTCATATTAACCCGTTGTAATGTTATTGATTCACCCACTTTTAAAAAGATCCATGTAAATTAGTAGCTGTTAACATTAATGTTTTATAAAACTTACAAGTTAACTGGCTAATTAGAACCGGTATCAGGCTTCTTACTGAGAAACGTATTTGCGTCTAATTGCAATTTTATGGCTTTGGCTATCTAACACTCAAAGATTTTTTCAAATCGGACTAGGAGTTCATGAGATTAGCGCGTTCAAGCAAACAAACAAACTCTTTAGCTTTATATATTAGTATAGATGTATATAATATGCCAGATAAGTAACAAATAGCAACTACACAAAAACAGAACTTCGAAGAAACATAGAAAATAGACCGCTGATAGAATGTAAAATCATTTAAAGTAATACAAAAGTTCTCAAAATTTATTAAATTTCTACAAAGACGACGTCAACGAGTAAACTCTTAAACTGAAAATCTTTCGAACAAAGTTTTTATTACGAGAATATACTAAACGATTTTGTTACCAATCATTCGATCCGATTTATCGAAACAAATTTTTCTTACCGCACTGCAAAAGAGTGCTTTAACACATAGCATAACAAATATGAGATGGCAAACATAATAACATATGCAAACATTTGAATTAATTATTTAAGTTATTGTGTTGTTTGACGTAAAACAATCGCCAATGCGCTAGAAAGTGCTTTTGTTTCTACGGATAAGTTAATATTCTAGTAGAATTGCAGTAGGTAGCACGTAAGCAGTCCTGGGAATTTTAAAGGTAAAATAAAAAATACGTAAGTGATTTTTGTTTATTTATTCATTTCTGAGCAAGTACTTATGCTACTCGGCTAGGAAACATCAGATCCGAGTTTTCAATAAATTTTCCCAGCCCATGTGATACATTATTATCTCTTACTAATTACATCAATCATACTATTGAAAAACCACAAATGGTGGGCGATTTCCAATATTGTGTTTTTTTTAATTTCATCATTCGCATCTCAGTCGCAAAATGTCAAAAACACCTCAAACCCTACTGTGACTGAGGTGCGAATTCGAATGTTACTTAAAAAATACATAGTAGAATTGACCATCTGATCCAATCTAGTAATCAAGAGGAACAAATCAACGTGTCTCAAAAATCTAGTCTGAGAAATAACTGTCTTCATAATGTACTATTCCAAAAACTACTTTCATCCAATTTTCATATAAAAATATTTTCGTTGAGTTGAATTTGTAAAAGTTAACTTACATCACAAGAGATAAATCAAGTTTATGTGACGTCCCCTGCCATAGCAGGATTTATATGACTCCAGCGTTCTTTCTAATGTGTTCCGTTTGTGAAAATAAAATATTTGTGTTCCAAAAACCATTTCCATTTCTATCCGTCGATATATCTGTAGAGTATGCAATATGCATCTATGGGCGTACAGTATAACAATGCTTAACTTTAACGACTTAATAAAAAGGATCATCTATTCAATTGTTTCGCCACGAGCAACGCCTACGCAACGTGACTTGACTTGAATAAAAAGTTCTCTTCGAATTTGAACACAAAGACCAATAATTAGGTCCGATAATAAGAACGAAACGTTTATGTTACAAGCTGGCTATGTAAATGAGTATGATAATATAAAATTAAACATAAGTGGAGCAGAAATTGTGGAGTCACGGTGGTAGCGAGCGTCGATGCGCGGCGCGGGTGTGTGGCGGCCGTGTGCCACACAACTCGTGTGGGACAACCTTGATGCAGCGAATACGAGGATATTAATGAATACACTCCAATATGCAATAACTTACTCAGCACCATACTTTATTTGATCTATTATATAACAGTTTCTTTTTATCCTAAAAATAATAAGCGTTAATAACGAGGTAAAATTGTGTTGTAACTTGACTAAACGAACGGCACTTATCATTTCAATTTTCGCATATATTATGTCATTACTGTCATTTCACTGTCATTAGCAAATTGTTTAAGCCATAGCCATATTTAATAAGGTATCTACCATTGAAAAAAAAACAAAAGTAAATGAATATACACTTTTGACATCAATAAATAATGTCAACAGTTTCTTTAACATTGTCAGCAGTTCCCCTCAGACTCAGTGACCCAGTGACCTCTTATAAGCCGCGACAAAGAGGAAACAGACCGTCTACCTAGTTAAAACTCACTCGTTTTATTGCCAATGGATGCAGATCATGTGAAAAGTCTTATCAAATCACTAAATAGTAACTGCGCCACAGGTTACGATAATATCCCAACTAAGGTGCTCAAGCAGTCCAGTTTCATTTTGGCAGTGCCCATAACCCACATCTGTAACCGAGCGATTGATTTTGAGTATTTCCTGACGCTTTTAAAAAAGCTGTTGTACATCCCATTTTCAAGGGTGGTGATAAGGCTAGTGTCACAAACTACCGGCCCATTTTCGTACTGAGCTCGTTATCAAAGATCCTTGAAAGAATCCTCAGCAATATTTTGATAAACTTTCTGAATAAACATAAGATCATTGCGAGTAGTCAGTATGGATTCAGATCTGGTATATCAACGGAGGATACCGTTGTTGACGTCACAAAAACACTGTTAGACAAGATGGATGGAAAAATGAAATGCTACGGCATTTATCATGATCTATCCAAAGTGTTCGACACGGTATCTGTTCCCACTCTTGTCGCGAAGCTTGAGCAAATTTTAATAGGAGTACGTGAATCTTCGTTGAACATCTTTAGAGACTATTTATCTCATCGTACGCAATGTTTAAAGATCGACTCTCAAACGAGTGATCATAAAATTATTAATTTCGTTATCCCACAGGGAAGCATACTTGGGCCCACACTCTTCCTTCTATATAAACGTCCTGTGTCAAGCTCAGATCACAAATTGTGACATATTTACTTATGCATGGCACTACACTGATAGTTCATGACGACGATTGGATAAAAGCAAAACAAAGACTTAAACGCGCGATTCGCTTAGCAATGAAATGGCTATCAGTAAATCTTTTGACCCTCAATTTCTCAAAAAACAAAAATTATTCGCTTTACCTAACCTAACACCACTACTCCACCCCCAGAATCAGGATTAGTTTAAGCTCATACTTGCATAGGAAGTAATAGTGGTTGCAACTATCCACCCCTAACTCTGGTTCCTGACATAAAATATCTAGGGGTTTTCATTGACAATAAGCTAAGCTAGCAATCCCATGTAAGGCATGTAAGGCATTCTGCTGATCGTGATATAATGCCTCTAGTATACCAGTGTCTTTGGCCAGTCCCTAATCACGTACTACATACCAGCCTGGGGTGGAACCTGTAAAACATCTTTACTTTTCCTAGAACGTGCACAACGAGCTATCCTTAAAATAATGCATTTTAAACGCAGAGACTTCTCTTCAGCCCAACTTTATTCCAAGGCACAAGGTTTGACTGTTAGACAGCTCTTTATTCTCCGTGCCGTTCTGCGTAGACACTCCATGTTGCTTATAACGCCAAGTGTTCTGTTTAGACGCAAAGGATTCCCTGTCTGTGATACTGTCAAATGTCGTTCCGCATTCGCCAGTTGCCAAATTCTTGCTACAAGCTCTCGACTTTTTACTAAAATAAATAAAATTTTGTCAATTTTTTTTTTTATGTTTGTACAAAATATGTATGAAGTTAAGGATATTCTTCAGATGAAACAGAAAGTCTTATCAATATTAATTGTTAATTTACTTATATACTGTATAAACATAATGTTCTGTGTTTTTTCCTTTACATAAGAAGTACTTGCACGTGTAATATATAAATAGTTGTCACCGCAATTTTGCCTAGTTTATCAGTCGAACGTTCGACCTTGAATTTTTGTCACTGTTGTACAACATATTTTTAAGACACAATTCTGTATTATCTTTGCATTACGTACACTATAAATTATTTATTATTATTATGCCATTAATTCATTTATAAACATACAATTTTCATTTTTAAAATATTTCTATATAAAATACAAAAAAAAAACATTTAAAAATTTAAAAAATAGTAGCCTACCGGTATCGGGAACAGGGTTAAAGTTACCGGTGGTCAGAGCTCCCAAGAGAGGAAACTCCTCACTATACGCGCCGTGTCCAGGAATACTCTACCATGAGTTTATCAATCTATACTCGCTAGCGACTGTAGTTAAAAAAATGTATGAAAACTTTTAAAAAACAAGTTTCTAGTTTACTTGTTAACTAAAGTTTTACTTGAAACTTGCTTGCTTGTTAGTAAACAACTACATCAGTGCTATTCTCTAAAAGATTATTTTGTGAGCTGCGACGAGCTTGTCGACGATACAGCCTTGAGATCGACCGAGCGTGTAGGCTGATTCAAACTGTATTCACTAGCGTGGCTGTGGTCATCGACGAACTTCAGGCTGTGGAATCCAGCTGTTTCGTAGACGAATTAGGGCTTTGGTACACTCGACAATTAAATATATATAATAACACAGATATCGGCTAACTAGTTCATGCACGCATCTTCACTCCCTGACAGCTGTCATACTCCCACGTCTCTGGGCCCCCCGCGCGTGCATAACTGGAGACGATGAATATATATATATACATTCATATAGCCAATACTAATAGACTTTATCGATAATCAGTTATAAATACAAGTAATATATTAATTATTTATTTATTCATTGTTTATGTAAATACGTATACACTACTAGAGTGCTAATAAAAGGTAAAGAGTTGAGTCCTGAAGATACTACTGTGTTCTTAGGCATAACTTTAGATGCTAAGCTTCAGTGGGGACCACTTATAGATAAATAATCGAAAAAATTTAGCACTACTGCATACGCTGTCAGAAAAATTAGAAATTTAACTGATTTAGAAACAACCCGTTTAGTTTACTTTAGTTATTTCCACAGTGTCATGTCGTATGGTATTCTATTATGGGGGAATGCTGCCGATATCCAGTCAATTTTTGTTTTGCAGAAAAGAGCTATCCGTTCAATTTATAAATTAAGTCCTAGATACTCCCTCAGAGATAAATTTAAAGATATAAATATAATGACTGTCCCTTCTCAGTTTATTTATGAAAATATTTTGTATGCCCATAAAAATATAAAAATGTTTAAAAATACAGTGATATACATAATGTTAATACTAGGAATAAACACAAATTTGTTGTTCCTGTAACCAGGCTTTAAAAAATAGGGGGCTCATTTAGATGCCAATGTATACGCTTTTATAATAAACTTTCAAGACCTAGGCATAAATAAATTCAAAGCATTTGTAAAGCGTAAACTTAGCCAGAAGGCTTTTTACACCATAAAAGATTATCTTGAAGACAAAAAGGCTTGGGATTGAGCTGCTCCAATAAAATACACTTACACAGTTTCTGTTTTTATTATTGTTGTCATTATTTATTATTAACTTGTTTGCTTGGTTTATACATTGACATTTTTTATGATTTTTTTAGTTTTACTTTTGACATTTTTTTAGTATACACAATTTGACATTTTTCTTTTTATTACATACAATTTGACATTTTTATTTAATTTTTTATATACAATTTGACATAATTCTTTTGACTTTGTAAAGTATTATCATTATTTTTATTATGAATGTGGTTTATTTTTAATTTCATTGAGTAATTTTAATGTTTGTCTGGCAGTTTGAGTGCTTTGTACGGCCTACACAAATGTCCTTTCTTTGGTATTGTTCGTCGAGTTGTTGAGCTCCTAAGTGAATCTGCGTTGAGCTGCACGATAACTGACAAATGCTTGCACTGTCTGGACAAGCCCACTCAAACCTGCGTGGTGCTTTCCTCAAAAGGCCACCTCAGACGTTAACCTACATGTTTTTCATATGTTATTGGCGATTGTATGAACTTCAAAAGAGACTATGACCTCTGAGTTTGTTTCGGTGTTTCTTCTCAGGGTAATCAGCTAGGAAACATCCGGCCTCATCTAGATTAATATGTCAAAAAAAAATTGACGTGTAAAAGAGTTACTTGTAACCTATTTGCAAAAGAAATATCATTTATCATTTACTACATGCCTCCCTTGTCATTTTTTTTATAAAGGAATAAGTATTTAACTTTGAAATCAACTTTTATATTTAAATTTTAAAACCTTTATCATACTTTCTTATTATTTTTATTATGCACGTATATGTAATTTTATCCACTAGGTAGTTATATTATTTATATAGGTAATACCCAAATATTGTGTTCATAATAATTATACTATCGTGGATTCGTGGTAATTTATTATTACATATTTGAATAATCCAACCTTTCATAATATTTAATTTTACTTTTAAATATTGGTCATATTCTTTACCTTCATTTATATCCTCGTCCGCCCCAATCCAATCAGGGCTACTAGAATCTAAAACTTTCTACTTGCCTTCGATCTTCCTTATATGTACTACATGTCGTCTTATGTAATTTCCCGTTTTATCATTTCGGAACTCGACATTTCCGTTTTATTCGACACGACTGTCTGATAGTTGGTTCATAGTTTAAAACCAACATAGTAGACTTGTAAATACACTGTAGGCATATAAACTAATTTTAAAATCGCAGTTCTGAGCCCATTTTCCTAACCTACATATTCTCTTCCTTTCTCTTTTTGCCTTTTACCTCTCCAAATTCAAATTCAAAAACTTTACTACGAGCGAAGACTCTTATAGGGTCAGCAACATAATACTTAAAACAAAGTGTCAGCAGGTAACAACCGATATACAGTGACACATGTAACCGACAGCAGCGAACCACGCACGGACTTTCTACTCTGTCAGCAATTCTAAATGACGTTGTCTGCTGTGATAGTTACTAGATTTCCTAATCTACTACATATATCCTTCAGTTAGCCAATTATTTCAACATTTTACCGTACGGAAAATATTCACCTCCTTACAGCGACTACAGTAGTCTATCACCACATCAATATATACCTAATTACTGAGCGACGGCCCCATCAATCCGATAACCATATCAATTCAATGCAACGTAGGCATCTCTCGTGTCTTTAACGGATCGGTGGAACCTGCATCAGTGCAGATACAGCCACTACGCACCTTACAGGTATTTTCCGTGGCTCCGTCAAATTCGGGCCTCTTTACTTCTTATCTTAATCTACCCCTTATAACCACTATATCAGGGTGGCCCTCATGTGCAGCTTTAAAAACATTTTGGATGGTCGCTTGATCGCAGTTTGTATAGTAAACCAATTCTAGTCCCTCTCAGCCATATGTCACCGTAGGAATATAATTCACTTTTATATTTCAAAAGTACCAGGAGAACATCAAAATGTCGAAGTATTTTCGGGGCTAGGATTGTGACTGCTAATGATTCATAAGTGCTAGAAGACCAGAAACATGTCGAAATATTTCCGGCGCTGGAAGTGTTCCAGGATCCAAATATTTAAGAGCGGTAAAGATTCAAAAGTACCAGGAGAACAGAAAAATGTTGAAGTTTTTACCGGGCAGGAATAATGAGCGCCAAAGATTCATTATGTACCAGGAGACCAGAAACATGTCGAAGTATTTCCAGGTCTTTAATAGCAAGCGGTTAGGATTCAAAAGTACCAGGGTGCCAGAAATATTTCAAAGTATTTCGGTGCAAAAATTGGGAGCGCTAAAGATTCACAAGTACCAGGAGAACAGAACGATATTAAAGTATTTTTGAGCTAGATTTTTTTCCCGTTTTTTTTTTAATAGTCGAACAGAATTATGTGCGTTGAAGTTTTTTCCGGGCTGGAAAATGAATTCTATAGATTCACAAGTAACAGGAGATCAGAAACATATCAAAGTATTTCTTTGGGTGAAATTGTGAGCGCTAAAAAAAGTGCTGGTGGTTTTGTTTTGCTGATTCCGCCCTATTTTGGCTCGGTCTTCTAGTCCTGAAGGTGTAATAGTACGGTATGGTATGTTGGGGCAGACTCATCTCATGTTTGTGGAGCATTGTTGCTGGGTATTTAAAACAGTAAAACTGGTCAGTGGGTCATGGGCATGGCGTTTGGTGGGCACCGGGTGCATATCTCCTTATGGTTTCGATAGCTATTCCGATCCACCTGGGACTCAGCCTCCAAAACCTTGTCAGTACAGTTCATACTCTTTATCTTATAACTAGCACTTCGCCCGCAACTTCATTCGCGCGAGTTTAGTTGGTACTCCACGAACTTCATCTCCCTTCTACCCTCGAGTAATGTGTAAATTACTTATTAATAGACTAAACGTAGGGCAGTTCGCTCAAACCGCACCATTTTTCTTACTTAGAGTATTTTTATACCCGTCGTTACTTTTAAACGAAAGGTCCAATTTGAATAATTTAAAGTATAATTTATATCTACATAACTAACCTTAATTATTAAATAATTTAAATAGATAAGATTAACATCATGATACCAAAATCACTACTATTCCATTTCACCCGGGTTTTGATTGAATAATTTGAGCAAAAAGCGGTCATTGTGACTTAACCATAACTTATATATACTTTTGCGGACTTTTTTGTAGATATTGATGTCTCCTATAAAACTGTAGTACATCACTTTGCTCTATTTTCAATAGTTTCCGCAGCGTACGCGATGAAAGTATCTTTTTTGGGCATTTTTTTCACACCTTGGGTTTCACTATCGAAGTTTTCATACGGATCCCTAACTTTTTTGAAAATATTCTATAACCTATGTTCATCAGAGATATAAAGAATCACAAGTACCAGGAGAACAGAACGATGTTAAAGTATTTTTTGGCTAGAATTTTTTTTTTTATCGTCGAACAGAAATCCGACAGAATTTCCGGGCTGGAAAATGAACGCGTAGATTCAAAAGTAACAGGAGACCAGGAAACATGTCGAAGTAATTCTAGGGCTCAACAGCTAAGATCCAACTATCAGGATAACAGAATCATGAAGATGTATTTCCGAGGATCAGAATATGAGACAAAGAAGTTGTGCGCCAGCTCTAAAGTCTACGCAGACGAAGTCGCGGGCAGAAGCTAGTCTACATCTACACTAATATTATAAAGAGGAAAGATTTGTTTATTTGTTTGTTTGAAATGAATAGGCTCCGAAATTACTGGACCGATTTGAAAAATTCTTTCAGCAATGGATAGCTACATTATCAGGGAGTAACATAGGCTATATTTTATTCCCGTAGTCCTACGGGAACGGGAAAAACGCGGGTGAAACCGCGTGACGTCTACTAGTACGTAATAAATATTGAATGTTACTTTGGGGACTTGTTCGTCAACTCGCTCGACCATAAAATCTGATGTATTTATGTCTAGTCAGCTACAAAAACGTCTTTGTCAAGTTAAGGTTGCACTAGTCAACGGCACGAACTATTTCCGGGCGGAGTTAAACTGCATCCTATCTCATCCAACAACACGCGCGTAAGGGTTGGACGATGATGAGTAGTAAGAAGCTAGTTCACGTACGAATACACACTCATAACGTTGTGTGACACATACATGCGCAACTTCATTGAAGAGTGCCGACAGCGGCGTCTGTGTGGTTGCGATGTCATCGCCGGTGGCGCGTATGCGTATGCGATTCATATTATGACAACATGAATTCAAACTAACATGTATTTATTTATGTACACACAATAAACTTAAAAAAAGATTATTACGTACAGAAAAAAGAGCACAAACGTACTGCTTAAAAACAAAAATAAAATATATATGTGATAAAACTTAGGATTATTATTGTGACTACGTAATTAGTGGGCACCCAATTTAGTTGTAATTATGCACCTGCGACTTTGCCCACGTGACAATAAGTTTTCTTTCGAAAACATGTACTTACGTAGATATAAAAAAAAAAATACTGATTTTTCTTTTACCTTTTTAAAATTAGTTTTGGCAGCAGTGACGGTAGCGCGAGCAGCTTGCGCGCTTGAACCTTATGCCCTAAGTTATAAGATTGAAAAGTATTCGAGCGCCAAGTTAGTAGATTTACATTGGCAGAGCGGGCGCAAGGGCTTCGCTCACTGTAGGTAGCATTCATATAGCTATGAATGTGCTCCAACGTGCGGAAAGCTAACTGTGTGTAATGAATACGCACGAGTGCAGGTATTGTATTTTATTGTTGGTTGGTTGGTTGTTGGTTGTACCTTACCTAGTTAGCTATAACTATACTGCCGTGCGGGAGGGTTATCACAAAGCAGGCAAGGGAGGGTCATCACATTGCATGGCGGCAAACGGCAGTTACCTGAAAGTTTCTATTCAAGCTAAATCCTTCGTTTTGTCAAAACGAAGGATTTAGCTTGAATAGAAATTCATGTTACGTGATGATGAAATATGTGCGACTTTTAACTCAAAACCTTCTAACAGAATATTGTATTTTAATCTTTGTCCGCCATTTTCAAATTTGGACTAAAATGGATGATGTCCTTTATATGTATTTCTTGCGCGTCTTTCCTTGTTAGGAGTTTATTGTACTTAATTTTACCATTATAATCACATTTTCGGCACTATAGGTCTACTGTACGGAACCAATTGTCTGAAGAATTATTTTGTTTGTATATGACTGTTTGATGCCAAAATATAAATAAATGCTTTTTTTACAGAAAAAATACTAACCCGATTCAGTCGAAGCAAGAGAATTCTTTAAATTAATATTTCAACCACTCAAAGATTATCAAGTTAAGCCAAATACACAATTTTCACGAGTGCGCTGATTTTCCTTATTCTTCAACGGAACCCGTAGCGAAAAAGCTGGTGAGGTGGAAGGGACAATAAGAACAAAAGCACTAATACTGCACAGTATATTATCAACAGTTTCGTGTCAACTCGATTCGTAGCTTTGTCAGGGCGACTCAGAAGAGAAACGCCTGAAAAAGTGCTACTGATTTGGCTTAGTGGGTATTATTCTCATTACTTTATTGAGTTTTGTTTCCCATTAAACGAATCTATACTTAGTACATAAAGCTGAAAAGTTTGTTTGCTTGAACGCGCTAATTTCAGGAACTACTGGTCCGATTTGAAAAATATATCATCACGCTAAGACCAATAGGAGCGGAGCAGTAATGCAAATTGTGACGCAGACGAAGTTGCGCATATATAGTGTAAGTCTTTAAAAAAATCCATAAAAAATACAAAAAATAATCTTTTTAATACGTTTTCCACCAATAAAATTAAGAATAATTACCCCCATTTTAATATGTACACATTATGAAGACTCACACTGTATAGTCCGGTCAAGTTACACATGCAAGGTTACAAAAATTAGCATAGAGCTGAAAGATTGTACGAATGTTTAGAACACCATTACTTCACCCTACCATAAATTAACTTGACCGGACTATAGACGATATTGAATATTCATTAGATATTTCAATTGGTCGTATAACGGGAAACAAAACTTAATCAAATATAGGAAACAATACCCATTAAGCGGAAGCAGTTAAAGCACTTACGTTAAAAGAGCTAAGCGTAAGTCGCTTAACTTAGTTACTTGCTAGATTAAAGGTATAAAGCATTGTTGCAACTTTTTCTGGGTACAATCAATGACCATTTTGTCAGAGCGTCCAGTTGCGCATAAAATAACAATTGATTCGAGCAGGCATTGTAGCCACGCAGCGTCGTCGTCGGGCGGCGTGCTACTCGTACAGTCGCATATCGCAATTTGTTGAGCGTTTCTCTTGTGTCGCCCTAACAAAGCTACGAATCGAGCTGACGCGAAACTATAGATAACACTGTGCGGAATAAGTGCTTTTGTTCTTATTGTCTCTTCCAGAGCTTCAGCTTTCTCGCTACACGTTCCGTTGAAATATAACCATAACTAGCGCTCGTGAAAATTGTCTAGTTGGCTTAACTCGATAAACGTTGAGCGGTTGAAATATTCGAATTCTCCTGCTCCGACTAAATCGGGTTATTTTAGTTTTTTTTTTTTTACTGTAAAAAAAGTCAGAGGACTAGTAGAAAACTAGTTCTCTGATTTTTTTATATTTCATTTTATATGAAGGCTGGCGTTTTATTTTAGTGCTGTTATAATTTATTTATTTTTATGTTATAATTTAGTTATTATGTTAGCAGATGGCTGTGGCAGGCGACGGTGACGGCTTGTTCAATCTCGCCACTGGTCGTGGGTTGGGTATCTCATTTTAGCTGCAATCGAAGAGCTTTTGTGACCCTTAGTGTATAGACTTGCGGACTTTTGATGGTACTCTTTTCAGTCATGTGCAAATTGCTCGGTCTGCCGCAAAGTCTGCCACATTAAACTTATGTCCTCCTAGCTCGTTGTGATAATATGCGATTTTTTTTATGAGTTCTACAACGTTTAGCTAAAGAAAAGTGCCTTTTATCTAAGTAAACGTATTAGAGACCCTAATACTTTTCTTTATAATTTCTACCTGTTTGCGCATTATTACGTTTACCTATTTGTTTAAGCAGAGAGCTTTTAAGTTTTAAGCACACATACAGATGCACTTTTCTTAAATGCTATTGACCAAATTTTAACGAGGCTTTCACTATTTAAACAAACACAACTAAAGCACGAGTCGTTTAAAAATTAACCTTTCTATTTTAAAAGTGATGGAGCAGAAAGAAGCTTCACTAATATGACTTATATAAATATTGTTACTTTCCGTATTGATAAACTATTTAACGTTACTTTACAAAGAGGGACAATTAGCGGTTATACGATGGCTTAGTGATAAGTGTGGTAAAACTATTAATCACTATAATAGAGAGGCCAATCAGTTAGTTTCACTAACAAGTAAATTTGTTAAATGAAATATGTAGTTCTGCGTGTGACCCCGCGGTGGCACTTTACTTGACACTTTACAACTACATTACCATGAAATATTCTGCTGATCTAGCTATTCACGCTTGCCTAGAAGTAACCTCTCCTGTGACTCTGGCAGGGAATTCCACTCCTAGCTGTACACACAGTGAATGTGTTCCCAAAAAGTTATGTGCATATGAGTGGGATGTCCACCATGTACCAGTAGCGTATCGCCGTACGTCTTGTGATCCAATGATGGAACGGGCTTGGTGGAATTAAATTATGCAATTCCGTCGCACACTCCCAAAATGCAATCGATAAAAAACCGACAGGCTAGCAAGTTCGGCGTCGATGCTCAACTCGACGAACCTATCATTGCCGATGATCCTCTTGGCTCTTTTCTCGTTTGACTCAAGGGCATCAAGCTGGTATCTGGCAGATCCGTCCCGAAGATGAACGCAGTACTCCATACACGATCGAACTTGCGCTTGATAAAGTTTGAGAAGCTGTTCCGGCGTGAAGAATCCCCAACTTTCTGGCAGCTACTTTAGCCTTTGTTTCTATGAACAAGCCAAAAATTGAGGGTAGATGTTAACGTAACACCAAAAAGCTCAAGTCGGTCAGTTATCGGCACAGTTACATCTCGAAAAGATGGAGCTCGAAAACTCACCAACCTGGTATCTGGCAGATCCGTCGCAAAGATGAAAGCAGTACTCCATACACGATTGAATTTGCGCTTGATAGAGTTTAAGCAGCTGTTCCGGCGTGAAATACCGTCTCATCTTTGCTAGGACCCCCAAATTTTTGGCAGGCACTTGAGCTTTTGCCTCTAAAAAGAAATCAAAATTGAGGGTAGATGTTAATGTTACACCAAAAAGCTCAAATTGATCGGTTATCGGCACGGTTACACCCTAGGGGAATTAAGTTGGGTGGAATTGGTTCCTTTTAGCGGAAAACAGACACGCCTGTGTCGTAGCAGAATTAAACTTGACCAGCTTGCCATTCAGAGACAGTTTGTAAGTTCAAACGTTCAAACATAGCCTCTTGGAGCAATAAACACAGTTTGAAAATTCTCTGATGAATATAGACGCCGATAAAAATTTAAAAACATTTCACGTTTTATATAATAGTACGGAACCCTCGTTGCGGGAGTCCGACTCGGTCTTGAACTTTTTTTTCACTTTTTGTGGTGATTCTCCACAGCTAAATTGACATTCACTGCGTAACTCTTCACAGCGTACCGGCGTGATATTATGTTAAGAACTGGTGTTAACAATAAACAGAGATGCGATTTCAGCAATCCCGGTTCATTTGCTACCGTTTATTGAAGAGTTCCATTGCCTGTCTCCAAAGTTCTTCATCAGATATTCATCAATTTGAAATGGGACCACTTCGAAAAAATACTCTTCCAAAAATACCTACAAAAATCACTTCAACTGTGCCTATAAAATTTGAAGAGTTGCCTCTATTATTTTTCGAATATTCCATGATCAGATCTGCACTTTCAAACAAAAAACATAATTTTCAGAATCGGTCCAGGCGTTTTTGAGTAATCAGGGAAAATATTTAAAAAAAAGTTTCCGACGAATTAGAAACCTCCTTTTTGAATTCGGTTAAAAAGAACTCGCAATAATTTTAAACTCATTTTTTTTAAACGAGCATATACCAAAGTGGATGACCAGTTTCTCTTAAGGCGAGTTCGGGGTCATGTGCAGGATTACAGTTTTTACACCAATATTTAAATTGTCATCGTGTATTAAGGCCTAGGTTAAAATCACTAAAAAAAGAGTATTTTAATTGCTTCCGCAGTATTTCACGATGTTGATGTTCCATTGTATCCATAATCATCCGGTAACCATAGTATAACAAGTTATTTTCGATAAAGTGAATAATAACTAAGAAATATTATGTATATTTGTTTATATTTTGCATTAAATAATCGAGATTTTTGGTAATTTTTATCGTAAAAGAGATTTATGAACTTATACTGCCTATTAATATCATTGTATACTGAAGTAACATAACTAAGTGTAAAATATGATTCCACGGATGAGTTTGATGGGTCAGCTTTCTAATAAAAAACTGTTTTTTTTTTAAATTTAATTTAAGATTGATTGAGCGTGTCGTGAAAAACCTCAGATCGCCGTTTACCATAATCACATCCCTACTTGCACACCGATCTTGGCATATCTTTTGTGTCGGTCGCACAGTACTCCACGCTTCCATAGTATCACTGGTCATGACTTTTAAATTTTCAATATTTTTTTTTTACTATTGATAGGCACGCGTTTGACCGCTATCTCACCTGCTGGTAAGCGATGATGGGGTCGAAGATGGAGCACGCTTGCCTAGAAGTAACCTATTCACTCTTGACTTAAAGTCTCTCAAGTAGTAGCTATCAGGAAACACAGACTTCGGCAGGGAATTCCATTCCTTAGCTGTACGCACTATGAATGTGTTTCCAAAACATTTTGAGTGTGTGGGTGGGATGTCTACCATGTACCGGTGGCGCATCGCCGTTCGTCTTGTGGTCCGATGATGGAACGGGCTTGGTGGAATTAAATTATGCAATTCCGCGCACACTCCCCAAAATGCAACCTGTAGAAAACCGACAGGCTAGCAACTCGTCGTCGGTGCTCAAGAGTTTGGAGCTTTGATTCGACAAGCAAGAAATTGACTCAAGGGCATCAAGCTGGTATCTGGCAGATCCGTCCCAAAGATGAGAGCAGTACTCCATACACGATCGAACTTGCGCTTCTCACTTTTGCTAGAATCCTGTAATGACTCGGGAGCCAATAAACACACCTTATACACTTCGATGAATATACGGTATGCGAGACACTGAACTCATGCGCCACCGGCTACGGCTTGTGAGAGACTGCCCTAGACTATGCTGTGTACCCTATATTATATTATAGTCTGAGAGACTGACTCGTTACTGCCTACTCGCCATACACTACGTCCCTTCTGTATTTTAATTGATTTGAAATGTTTCAAACTAACAATTAACGTTTTAATATTCCTACTTAATCTATAAAATATGGCGGGAACTAACGAGATGTCTTAAATATTATTCTTACAGATTTTCCGGAAATTTAAGACAACATCTTTGACTTTAATTAATTTTTAATCTTTGTAACAATCACATAACCATAGATATTGTTTTTACACAACAATTTAATAGTATATATATCAATCACCAAAGAATTTACGCTAGATAGTTATAATTTCTTCCTGAATTATTATTTTTACTATTTTGTTTAACCACAGTCCATGAATCATTTAATTCCTTATCGGTTTCATTTGAGATCCCCATACTCTTTCCGTTTTTTTTTTCAAATGCGGTGCAAATTTTAATCTTAAGAGCCTACTGCCGATGCAGTTTGGCAGATGTTGTATCTGCCAAACTGCATCAGCAGTAGGCTCTCGTGGATTTCGCATGAGGTCCTACTAACAATGCAAATGTTTAAGCAAAATCTAAGTTTGATCTAAATCTGCTAAATAAAACGAAGGCTGCATAAGAGTAAGGCTAAATGACTGTTCAAGCAACATCGTACATACGTGCTTGGCTTACACATAAAAAGCTAGTGTTGTATCAGTACTTACATTTTAAGGTGGTTTATATTTTTTACCGACTTCCAAAAAAGGAGGAGGTTCTCAATTCGGTGGGTTTTTTTATGTATGTACACCGATTACTCCGAGGTTTCTTATCCGATTTCTGTGATTCTTTTTTAGTTCGATGCAGTATACTTGCCATTTGGTCTCATAAAAATTTGATTCAGTTTTCATTTTATGAGCATTTTTGCTTATTTCAATTTCTGCGTTGACGAAGACGTCGTCCAAGTATCACCACTTAAAAGTAAAATAAAAAAACTTTTTATATAAAATATAACCGACTTCCAAACAAAATACTACAATAAATAAAATAACCTTAATTTCGGAAGTCTGTGTTAAAAAACAAAGAAACAAAACCAAAAACATCGACTTCCGTAATTAAGATTATTTTATTCTTTGTAGTGTTTTTTGGTTCGATGGATTACTTCTTCCGGTAGGTAACTCATTAAGAGTAATCCATTGCTTATTACAGTTATTATTCACCTTAGGGTTGTTCACCTACTGTTGTTTTTTTCTTTGACTGCCTAGTAAGGTAGTTACATACTCTTGGGTTTTTATGCTTTTGAACATTATGTTGTTCCATTATAATAATAAAAACTCAAATTTGTACTCTAAGAGCTACCGCACAACCTTGATATAGACTCCCTCATTTATATCACGGGATATACTTTTGCGTTTAACGAATCACTCCGTAACCTACTAACATCATGGTCATCGCCGCACTGTAGGTACAGTTTGAATCAATTAATCTTATTTTAATCTCACACGTATTAACTCACATAACTAGTAAGCAACCCGGTACTGAAAAATGGAAAATGTATTTAGAAATCGTAATAGCTCAGAATTCTCTGTATCCTCAAAGCTTTTATCAATGGTATTAAAATCAAGTTGTTGTTAAAATCAAGTGCATCTAGATGCACCCGGCTAGGATCGGTCGGAAAGTAAACAGACACAGACTTCACCAGACAGTGGTCGGAACTACCCAGTGGTGAAGAAATCGACACCCAGTAGCGGTCTGCATCTGTTGTCAGCAAAAGGTCCAAGCAATTTGCAGTGTGCGAATCAACATCCGGCACCCTCATTGCTCCTTGGAGCAACTGGGTAAGATTTAACGTTAGTGCTTGCTTTCGCGTCTCTCGTCCAGCATGGTCTGTGCATTTGTATGGGAAGAGCCACTCCTGATGGTGGGCGTTGAAGTCCCCCAGTAACACCAATTAGTCAGAAGGGTACCGCTGCTGAGCCGCATCCGCCGCCTCACATAGGTGCTATGTGAGCCCAGATGTCTTTAAATCGCCACTGTGCAAACGGTAGATACAGGTATAGACAATTTTGTCCAGGCTTGTGTCTATTAGAACCCATTGTTGAGAACCTGGAGTTCTAGAGTTTGCGGAGACGCCGATAGCAGATGTCGTCCCAGGCGTACATACATACGCTCGCGCGTGGTTTAAAATGGTAAACCCTGGATAGGACAGGTACGACGCGTCTGATGGACATCTGATCTGCGTCTCGGAAAGGTACAAGAGCGCTAGTTTCGCAGTCTCTAGGTGGTGATGGACTGCGGCGAGATTTGGGCGCAGACCTCGTATATTGCAAAGGTGTAATTTATGAGAGAGGGAGTGCTGCCGCTCGACAGCTTTTTTCTTTTTGTTCTTTTGGGTCATGGTGGAAGTGAAGGAAGGAAAGGAGAAGGAAGTGAAGTGAGATTCCATGCTGCTTACCTTCAGGCACGCTCTGACAGGATGGTATCAATGGGGGACTAGTTTGGAGACTGCGGGGACGACCGAGCCTCTCGACTGGTCGGCAACCAGCATGTTGGTGCATTCCGGGATTTTGTGGGCAGCTTTTCATGTGTGGTTAGCCCCCAACCTACTTGAGCCCCCAACTACCCGCGGTCGGCCAGCGGCGCACCACACCTCAGATCCCGCTACCCTCCGTGACTAGTCTCTTGATACGCACATATCAACGCGAGCCTGGTCGGTCTGCCTGCATTAGAACAACTATTTCGACTTCCTCTGAATTGGCTACACTGAGCATCGTACCGAAATGGGGCTAGGCCGCTTGACGGTACGTCTTTGCCTAGTGGGTGGTCACAAGCCTTCGGTCAAAGCCTACCACCAGTTAGTGTCACCTGATTAACACCACCCGGGGACCACGTATAGGAACTAGTAATGGATGTTCTCATACGAACGCGGGTGACTCGGCCCCGAAAATCAGACAATTACGCGTGAAATTGAGTTACAAGTTGTTTTTTTAACTGGCAAAAAATTTACAATGGCTGCCCAAAAACCTATTTAAATGGAATAAGAAACCATAAATAATTATTATAATCAGTGCTTTATGCCTTAAACAAAAAAAAACTCCGTTTCTCCGCTCCGCTGCCTCGCTACGCTGTAATGGACATGCACTCTTAGGCCCAGACTCCACCAAAGCGGAGATGTGCGGAGAAGTCGGAAGCAGAGACGAGAAGAGATATTTTTCAGCTGGGGTGTATCAACTGAAACTGTGTGGAGATGCGTACTGACTAGATCGAAGCAGAGATGTGCGCTGACTACACTGCATGCCGCACACGTCTGGTCTCCGCTGCGCGCCATCGTCAGCTTGCGAGGCAAAGCTCACATCTCCGCCTTGTACCGCGGCTCAGCCCAATTTTAGCGAGCCACATCCCCGCTTCGATCGCGCCTTCTAAATATGATACATTTCCGCTCAGTGGTATCCACTTAAGCTGAGTGGAGACGATAATTATGTGAGATTAACGAAATTCTATTGGTTTTTGAAAACACATCTCCACCCCGCTCGTCTCTTCTCCGCTTTGTGGAGCCCGAGCCTAAATTGCATTTCAATAAAAAAATAAGCTAGGAAGTCTCCGACAGACGGAGCGAACTCTAGAAACGTCATTTCATTATCCCTCAACATTGGCCGAAAACGCGACTACGTTTATGCGTTTGAATATTAAAATAGCAGTAGCAATGTATTTTCTTTTAATAATGGAATATTATAGCAGTGATGATTTACTTATTTCAAACTAGCTGTCCCCCGCGGCTTCGCTCCCGTCAACTGGCTACCTACCTATCTACCCATTTTATTTTATATTTTAAGCCTTCCCTGTATTCTGGCGAGCCTAGCAAAAAAAGAATTATTCAAATCCGTCCAGCTGTTCTCGAGTTTTAGCGAGACTAACGAACAGCAAATCATTTTTATATATAAGAAGAAGATGATTGTGTCGGCTACGAGACCCTATCCGCGATATGGTATTATAAGGTTTATTTTTGTGTATAAGTTCTCATAAGAATACAATAACACCGTATTTTGATAGTATGACAGAGAGTTTTCAGGTAAAAATTTTGTACTGTCAATAATTACGTAACTTGAAAATGTGTATTTTTGTTTATGAAGATATTGTTACAAAATTAGTGTTAAATGAAATTTTTTACATAAAAACAATATCACTAAAAGAATCAAGTCGATAGGACATCTGGTTTTAAAAATATAAGGAAAAATGTAATGTGAAGATCTATCATATCGGAATTTTGTAAGTTTAAGTTATAGGGTTTTTGTATTCTTTAGAGTTATGGATTGTATTATTATTTTATACTATAGAATATGGCCTTGGGAATCTAAGTATGTATGTATAAATTCCAAGGTTTTTTGAAAATTTTGGGATCAGAGAGATGGAAAAATCCGAAATTTAGATAGGTTATTGAAAACGGTCGTGAAAAGACCGAAACCACTTTTATGAACAAAACTGTTTCCTAATTTAATTTAAACACATCTATTCTATACTAATATATAAAGCTGAAGAGTTTGTTTGTTTGTTTGCTTGAACGCGCTAATCTCAGGAACTACTGGTCCGATTTGAAAAATTCTTTCAGTGTTAGATAGCCCACTTATCGAGGAAGGCTATAGGCTATATATCATCACGCTAAGACCAATAGGAGCGGAGCAGTAATGAAAATTGTGACGCAGGCGAAGTTGCGCGGGTCAGCTAGTGATTTATACATATCTTTGTAATCTCAATTTCCTTCATTTTAATACCCTACTCGGTAGGTTTGGTTAAAAAAAAATATTAACGACTTGCAATTTAGTTCCCAAAATCCGCCATATTGTTTAAAAAAAAAAAACTCTCTAAGGACACTTGGATTTTTGAAACGAATCTAACGACACCTTAATAGACGAAAGTGACGAGCGGCTGTTTGGAAGGTACGAGGTAATAAAGAAAATTACCAACTAACAAACTCACCAACAAACGAACATACATACAAGATACGCGCGAAAAACATAACCCTTTCTTGACAGTCGGGTCAAAATTAAATCATGGAGGTTGCCCAGAAAACCGCTAAGCTTAAGTGGGACTGGGCCGTACAATCTGCCGCATATCAGACGAGAAATGGGTACAGAAACCCACCGAATGGGTCACAGTAATTTCCATAAGATATCGCGGCAGACCAAGATATGGTGGAACGAGCTCAACTCCTACTGAAAGGACTGGCCCGACATAGCAAAGGAGAGAGTTGTAAGAAAAAAGAAGAGGAAGGCTTTTGCCCAACAGTGGCACAAAAATAGGCTAGATAGATAGAATATAATTGTAGATGAGAAAGTTTTTTTTGCCTGCTAGCTCAACAAGTAGGTCATCTATGGTATTTGTAAGAAGTAAAGGACACTAATTTCTCTCAATAAAAGTAACATTATAAAACTGCGCACAAACCAGAAGACTTTTAATTTATTTACTCGATACAAGTAATTGAGGACCTTAAATATATTAGTGGGAAACCGTTTCACAGTTCAACTTTTGTCTTGTTTATCCAGCTGAAAGTTGTTGAAGAAAACTGAAGTTTGTTTGCGCTCCGTTTGATCCCGCGTGTACTTTGCCAAGTGGATTGCCGCGACCACAAAATGAAATTATCGACCGCTGTCTGCCGCAGTTATGCTCGAATTACATTCCGATGTTCCAGCCAAGTATTAGCCCATACCTGTGTAAGTATGGGGCCGTGGCACGACTGCGAAGATGGAACGATGGAGGCTAAGGATCTAACCACTAGGATACTAGGTTAATACGCTGACCTACCTATTTGAATATAATGTATAACAGAGTAAATGCAAATCTTGAAAAGATGTTGTCTTTTCATCATTTTTAAAAACCGGTTAAGTGCGAGTTAGACTCGCACACTGAATAATATTCCATACCATCATAATGTTTTTAAATTTTCATCGGCGAGGCCTATATTTATAAGATAATTTTAACACGGCGGTGTAGATAATTGCAGTTTTAAGTAACGCCATCTCTTGACCGATAGGGGAAGTAATGTAATTTTTTTATGTGTTCTGAAAACGTGTGCTATTTAGAGACATTGTTCTATTTTTTCTATTGTGTTAGAATTATGGATACATTCGTCGGATAATTAAATGATAAGCAAACAATTACCCCTGTAATGGAGTTTGGGTGTACGAAATCCTCAATTTTCATAGTTTTTATTCAAAATTGCAACGTAATTATTTTTTGTCAAGATTCGATCGTATTTTTTTGTAACTTTTGTATGACAAAGGACAAAACGAAGAACGCAAATAGAATGATTTTGTCTTGATTTTGCCCTTTTGCATCTTTTTAGCAAGCTAGAAGTTTGTTAACTTATATATTTTCAGAAAATCTAAGTTGACTATCTTTTTGAGAGGTGAAGTAATTCATATTTAAGACACATTTTAAGTAGACTGAAGCAATTTGAACGACCTTAACTTGTAATTTATGATATTTCTTATAAACTTATCGTCTACGGAAACATATTTTTCAGAGTAAATTCGATTGCCGAAAAGACATTGCCTAATTTTGTATGGAAGTTGGACCATATTTCCAACTTCAATACAAAATTAGGCAATGTCTAGAATTCTCACATAGTGCATTTTGTTCCCCAGACCATCACTAATTTGTTTTTCCAAGCGCATAAATCTATTCTAGTCTATTCCAGGAGTTCAAAGAAAAACAGTCTTTAATTTTGAATATTTTTATTGGAAAAAATGAATTTAATAGCAACAAATGTACATTAATAGCAAACAATTTACAAAATCACACTTATTGTGTGTTCAATTATAATTGTATTAGTTGTATTTTGATGTTGTACTACATAATAGTTGTTAGGTTTCAATTGGTTCATCGATAACGATGAAGACGATTAATAATTAAATTCAATATTATTGTATTAATTTAGACTGACTATTTAGTTGTATTTTAGTTAAAGGCATTGCATCATCTATACTAATATAATATCTATATTAATATATAAAGCTGAAGAGTGTGTTTGTTTGTTTGCTTGAACGCGCTAATCTCAGGAAATACTGGTCCGATTTGAAAAAAATCTTTCAGTCTTAGATAGTCCATTTATCGAGGAAGGCGCGGGTAGAAGCTAGTTTATAATAATAATACAACTAATTAGTTAGTTAACAAAACTAAGACAATAATATTGATTAATCTGGATTTATATATATTTGAATTAAGATGGATTATTATTGTGTCTAGGGATAAAGTAGGACACCTAATCACGTCTTGGTGCCTAGCAAACCCAATAAACCAGACCAAGCACATAGTGTGGGCGCAACAACCAATTGTCCTCTGACCCGTGAAACACGTACAGCAATAGTTTTTTTATGGCCTCTAGTCCACTATTGTTTGCATCAACTAATATATAGCAATGGTAGATTTTTGAGGATATATGTCTACTCTTAAGGTTCATCCTTAGTAGGTAAACATTATTATTTGGCATATTATACGTTGTTAAATCAATGAGTGATCTGTTATATTGTTGTGTTACAAATTTGCCAGAGCTTCGAATATGCTCGCTGTAATAACTCGCAGCGAGTTTCATTTGGTATGTGCCAACCGCGAATAATGTCAATACCTCAGCTGTAAGAACTGGAAATATATATATAAATTGTTTTGTTTAACATTTATGTTTGAAAGAGTTACTCTATTCCTGTGTAGTCTTTGAAATCGACATAATCTGCCAAATTATTATTCACGTTCAAGCGCTCTTGGGCCATATTTATAAAATCACGTGCTTGAGGGTTATCAATCAGATCTATATGGAAAGCATTAGTTAAAGCCGCAGAGATTCTAAGGTCTGCAAAAAAAATGAGGCATTGATGTGTTGCAAAATTCGTGCCGGAAGATTTTGAAATCTTGTTTTAATCTACCATTAACTATTTCCACGGGCCATCGGCAAATGGTGCACATTCTTGATTTATTACCCTGGATTGTGGTTAATTGGGTGGATCCTTTAGTGGACTGTGGCATAATGCCCACATATCCATGCTCCTCTAGATTTACGATAGAGTCACGGAACCATCTGTCCAAAATAAAAATATCTCCAGGATTAAGTAACCAATGTAGGGGCCTGTCAACGCCACCTAAATGATAATTCAAAATGCAAGCGTCATTTTGGATCGCAGCGTGCGGCCCAGAAATATCTATTATATATATTACATCACAAGTTACAAATAAAAATGGTTTCAAAAGATTTCTGTGCTTTTGGACACTATAAGTTACTTTTTGGAAATTGAAGTTGGCACTCTTTTGGATGTAAGTACATATAAGTACCATCACATATAACAATAGTTTCATCGCGATTGCCGAATAAAGTGGCAGAAACCGCAAGAGTGCATTCCAAAATCTGGTGTCTGGTTATATGATTAAACCCTAAGTACCGAGGGACAAAATCTCTTTCTAGGCATTCCCTAGCTATGTTCATAAGCCGCTTTAGATTTGATCGTGTCATATAATTTTTTTTTCCAAGTCTTTCATTTGATGCGCCCGTTCTTATTTTTGGAAAAAATATACCTAAGCGGTTTTAGAGTTACGACAGCCTTCTGCTAGTGATGGAGCTTCGTTATAAATTCTTTGGAACTCATCGCGACTTCGCCCAGTCAGATTTTCAAAATGTATTATATCATTCCTGAGTTGTTTCAACAATTCCATCGTTTCAGTTACTTGCTGCGGATTAAAATCAAAGCAGGGATTTTCTGCAGTAAGAATTACATCCCAATCGTTGTCTTCCAAGTGCTCCCGAAATACGCGTGTGTATGGTGAAATGTTGGAATTGTTGTTTAGTAATAATTGTACTTTTAGACTACCTAAAGTATTCGATGACGCGTAGTATTTCTACATCTATATACCAAATAAGGATTCGACGTGTTTGGTGATCGGCAATAACCAGGCAAACAAAAAGTCACGTTTTGTACTTCATTTGAAGATTCAGACTGGTTGCTTTGAATTTCTACCTCTGCGGACACTTTCTCTGTGGACACTCCCTCTGCGGTCACTTCCTCTGCAGGCACTTCCTCTGCCGGCAAAGCTTCTACCGAAGTATGCCGAAGTCTTAGTCGTCGCGAAAGTCTTCCTCGTTGCGCTGCTGTCCAGCAGTTGTGACATAGGTGTTCACCATTATTAAATGTGACCCAGCTAATTACCAACAGCACGAAGCGTTAGGTCGAGGTAGATGAGTAAGAAATACATGTCAATGAGTACTTCTACTTGGGCTAGTTACTTTTTTTCGAAAACAGGCAAGAAGAGGAAATCGATCGCTTCAACGAAAATGCCTGGAAAAGCTTCTGGTCCATCAAGATGCTAATGAAGGGTGATCTGCCGAACTCTCTGAAGTACAAACTGTGTATTTTGCCCCTCCTAACCTACGGTGCGCAAAACTGGTCACTCACCGCAAAAGTTCCGCCTTGGAGTTAGCCAAAGAGCGTTCTATAGCTCTTTGGCTAACTCCAAGGCGGAACTTTCAGCATTCTGGGCGTAATGGGTGCCCGAAGACAACCGGCGCTGCCGAGGCCGATCCAGAAAGAGGTGGCGAGACAACCTAGATGTGTACCGTGAGGGACACACTTTCCTAGCGCCACCTCGTACCTGCCCCAGGTACGAGGTGGCGCTAGGAAAGAATTCCTGGAAGGACTTGGGGAGGCCTTTAACCAGCAGTGAGACAATGCGGGCTACTTAAGAAAAAAACGTTAATACAATTTATTAATATACATATACTGAACTATTATATAATTTTGCATTGGGTTTCGTAAGTAAAAAGTACATCTTGGTTCTAATCAAGTTGGCTACCCCTGCTCTGGACGGTTTCGTGAAAATGCGGTTAAAGTTTTGGTGTGAAAATCTTCCATTAATCCTTTGTTTATAATCAGATCATGATGGTTGATATCTTAAATGAAAGTTGACCTCAACACCTTTTTTTAAGGATGGGAAATCATCAAATGACTCGCTCTGGATGAAACAGGGGGGAGTGTCAAACTCTTACTGACTAAAACCGATCCGTGTTCCTCCTAGTGTCCTTTGCGTTCCAGGGCCGCGGTGACTCTTCCGAACAAAGTCTGCAGCCCCAGCAGGCACTGGCCCTTGCGGGCCCCATCTTTTGTGCTGACAGCTCTTTGAGGCGCGCGTGGAACACAGCGCGCCGTCAACCCGGGTCTGCTTCTGATCAGACAGCGAGCCACCCAATGCTCGCCGTCCGCAGGCCCGCGCCTGCGGTGGCCGAGAATTGCCCTGCGACTCTCGACGCCCGGGGCATCTTCTTCTGTTGCGGCGGCTGGGGAGTGAAGTTTCCCTCTCTCTCACGCGTTCGGCTTCTTCCTTTGCTAGCATTACTGCTTCGCAGAAGGAGGTGACCGCTTCCCAAGTCTCCTCGCTCCGGACCATGGCTTGAAACAGTGTCGAACGCGAGAGGTCGCCGCCGCCAATCGCCTCGACGAAGACACGGCGGTGCTCCGCCCAAGCAGGGCAGACCTCAGCTGTATGCTCCACCGTGTCCTCCAGGTGATCCTCGCAGTGTTGACACCCGGGCGTATCCTCCCGCCGAAACAGGTACCTCCCGAAACAACCGTGTCCGGTGAGTACCTGCATCAAACGGAAGGTAAGGACGCCGTGGCGCCGCTCTAGCCACTCCTCAAAGAGGGGACTTATTGCCGCAATTGTGGCGTGCCCAATATAATACCTATTGCTAATTTGGAAACCAATACTGAGTAATTCAAAGACAAAATACATTCATTATGTTATTTAACACTTTGCATAAACACGGGAAGTGTGTTTTTTAGTTTATTTGTGCTAAGTAACCATATATTGATTAAACGACTTTTGATTTTTTAAAAATTTTATTTTGTAGAACAAATTGTACTCTCCATGGACAGCTTGAACCACAGTGAAATTCTTAATGTATTCCCGGTCTTTTATTGCACGCATTTTTTGTTCAGAAAGAAAGTTACAAAATTTGTAAAAATCACGGATTTCCATTAATTTTAGAATATTTAATCCTGAGTAAGAGGTTCGAACGGCTTCTATATAGTCATTAAAGTCGTAAACTTTTTTATTTTTGAAGAGATTGCGCTATTTGGTGATGGAAGCTGTCAGCTGAATTTAATGTACGTCCTGGTTCTGTATACTTTATAGTAATATAGCGTGCTTCAATTAAATCACAACATTCCATCCGACTCGGCTGGGCAGCGTTCAGGAAGCTGCGTGGTATCTTCTCGTCTCACATACCACAGTGTCTCAAGACGAAAGTCTATCTAGACCAGTGCGTGTTGCTAGTGATGACTTATGGAACTGAAACGTGGTCGCTCACAATAGGCCTCATCCGAAGGCTTAAAGTCACTCGAAGGGCGATGGAGAGAGCAATGCTTAGAGTTTCCTTGCGTGATCGAATCAGGAATGATGATATCCGCAAAAGAACCAACAAACATAGCAAGAAGGATCGCCTAACTATATTGACAGTGGGCTGGGCACATTGCTCGCAGAACAGGTGGTTGATGGGCCCGAAAAGTTCTGGAGTAAGGACCATGTACCGAAACACGTAACGTTGGAAGGCCTCCCACAAGGTGGATGACCTGGTGAGGGTCGCGGGTAGCTCATGGATGCGAGATGCACAGGAGTGGTTGTTGTGGCGATACTTGGGGGAGGCCTATGTCCAGTAGTGGACGTTTTTCGGCTGATATGATGATGATGACAACATTGGTAGGTAACGAAAAGAGGGTCCAGTTCTTGTTTTGCGACGAACAATTATCTGCCCAAATCACCAAATGAATTTTGTTCCGGTGGTGTATAAAAAAAAACCATAAGATGTCATACTGTACTTAGGCCGAAAGACTCTGAATAAGAACTTCTGCCGTAAGTGTACTCATGCTTTGTGATGTAAAAAAAAATGCTTGACTTACCTACTGCAAGTGTTTAATTAAATTGTTAAAGGTTTAAAAAGCAATTCAAACGAATGGATAAGATAAAAATTGTAGATCTCGTTATCGTGATCACGGCTGTATATCTTTTTTTTTTACTATTGATAGGCACGCGTTTGACAACTATCTCACCTGATGGTAAGCGATGATGTGGTCGAAGATGGAGCACGCTTGCCTAGAAGTAACCTAATCACTCTTGACTTAGGCATTGTTCAGACCAAACGTATTGTCGGCCGCTGACTGTGAGCGCGCGTTACGCAGTTTATAGCTGTTTCATGTATATTTAAATCCTCGTTCACACCGAACCGAACGTATTGCGTTGTCGCTGACTACTGCACAGTGAGCATACTCACAGTCGGCGGTGGACAATACGTTTGGTGTGAACGATGCCTTAAAGACTCCCAAGTTGTAGCTGTCAATAAACACAGACTCCGGCAGGGAATTCCACTCCTAAGCTGTACGCACTATGAATGTGTTCTCAAAACATTTTGTGCGCATGGGTGGGATGTCCACCATGTACCGGTGGCGCATCGCCGTTCGTCTTGTGGTCCGATGATGGAACAGGCTTGGCGGAATTGAATTATGCAATTCCGACGCACGTTCCCCAAAATGCAACCGCTAGAAAACCGACAGGCTAGCAACTCGTCGTCGATGCTCAAGACTTTGGAGCTTCGTCGACATCTAACTCATTTTTGACAAAAAATCCGACTAACTGTAACTATGCTATTAACGGCAGAACTGTTGAATATCCCTAGTAATATGAAAGTATACCAAAGGACAATCCTCTGTTGGTGAGACTTGGTCCAGTCAGCGGTGATCATAAGGTGATATTGACAACATAAATAATTAAGATCTTCGTATCCACTTCGTGAGGGATTGGATCGATTCAGTCGTCAGATTAAGGAGCCCTATATTTTTCTAGTAATAAATATAGTCTATGTTACTCAACAATAATGTAGCATTGTAATGGAGAAAGAATTTTTGAAATCGGTCCAATAGTTTTTGAGTATTTCAGTTATAAACATACAAATCTTTCTTCTGTATGATATTAGTGTAAATTACCATTTTCATCAGCGTAACACGTTAATTTCTTAAATTGTCATCAATATTTGGAATAAATACTTAACAAACATTTGTAAAGGGACTAAAGAAAGAAATCGAAAAATAGTACCTGAATCAATATTCAGGTAAACAAAAACTACGTCATTTTTTTCTTTTAACCCTTTCGATATATCAATGCCTTCGTATGAAAAAAAAAACAAACATCAGACGTCGTTTGCTGTCATATCAAGACAGTGTGGCATGAGTAGCAGAATTGTTTACCTTCCTTAAATACAAAATCTACAGTTGTTTGGGTCAGTTAATATTAGTCCTAATATTTTCAAATACCTTCATCATTTCAACCATTTTTTTATATTGTCTGAGAAAACTGAATGAGTTGAAATAAAGTCCAACTCATTTAGGTAAGTTGTTTAGGTTTTACGAGTTACTTAAATACAATCGGGCGGGAGCAATTCCTGCGCAGATTGTGGGAAGTTAGTTGTGTTACGTTTTTTGGCGCAATAACCCCTTTGTAGATATTTACTCAAGTACTATCGTGCAAAATCGAAGTAGGTCGCTACTCAAAAGTACAATAATTATCAATAAATCATCGTAGATTCATCCAAATTCCTAGGTAAAAGTTCATGGAAATATCATTTGTTTGAAGTTTTCTATGCCTATTGTCGTAAGAGTTATACGATTTCATTTCCAGGATTGTAAAGATATGAAAAGTTCTTGAAACTTTTCTTATACGAAATACTAATATTCAACATTACATATTGTTAGGCACCATGTTTATACATTGCTGGGGCAGTCGTCCATACTTCAATTTAGCCATCTCCTTTGGTTTCAAAACGCACAACTATCATGGCATCTTAAATGACGTCACGCCGTGCGAAACAAACCAAAGAGCGATCGTGTCTTCGTACGTTAAAGTTAGTTTTTATCGTTTAAAAAATAATTTTTCATATTATAAGTACTTTATAGTGTCTCAGTGTAATAGCACGACTATAAAAACGCCAAACAAGTTATTTATAAACTCGTATATTCCAAACAATGGAGAAATACAGAAAAAGTGGCTAAAACTTGCAAGAAGAGATGATGCTCATAGTTTATTAACAGGTTCATGAATGTACTTTTGTGAAGATCATTTTGATGTAAGTATTTCACACAATACAGTCTATTACTTAATTTAAGCAAACTGGATGTGTTTTGTAGAATCCTTATTTTCCAAATGATAAATACATGAGTTCAGGTTGAGTTGTTTTACTTTTAGAGTTAAAGTTTTATATTAGTTTTCTAATTAATGTTACAAACATATTCTTTTTGTTGTTGTAGTTGCCAAATGATATGATTAATTTTATGGAGTATCATATGAAGGGAATAGTATCACAAGTGCGCATGAAACCAGGTTGTAAGCCAAGTAAATTTGGATGTCAAGAAGACAGAAGAAAACAAACATGCAGCAGTACAGAATGGCCATATATTCTAAAACAAACAAGAAAGATGATAATAGCAGAGTGTCTGAATGAATCAAAAGAAAGTTGTACTCCAAGTTTCTCTCTTATAGATACTTCTGATACACGTTCAAGTACGTATAATACTCGTATCAAACAACATACCTACCTACATAAATGATTTAAAGTTAAAAAATGGCAAATACCCAGTTATTACCCTTATAAAGCTATTCTCCACTTTTTTTATTTTCTCTATAATCTGGGTCCGCTATACAAAAGAAACAATTTTTCTTTTCTGTTAAATATATTTGAAGCTGCATTTCGGCAAAATATTTTATTTAATAGCCCATAAAACACTATACACAAAAAACTTAAAGTAAACTAATACATAAATTAATACAAAAAGCTTAAAAACTACTGCACACGAAGTGACGGCGTCATGTTGCGCTGTGAGATGTCGCCGGCCGCGGAAACGCCGATAGAGCACACCTTTCGGCCAAAACTCTTCCTTGAGGAAGGTCACCAAATGATGACTCGGAAAGCGCACTACGAACACGTCGAACTTCGTGTTATGGCGCGCCTCCAACTTCTCCACCCTCAAGGTCCAGTTGCTCTTCACCCGTATGTACTCTACACGTACAGCTGCGTCGTCAGTACTGCAGGACGTAGCAGTATATTAGATCTTGCCTGCGCTGTCCCACACTGGTTGCGAAAAGAAGGCTTCCTCTTCTTTTTTTCCACCTTGATGAAGCCGTCCTCATCGCATGTGCTCTTCGGTGGATCCTGCTGTTTGTGGTCCATCAAAGTGCCTTTAGTCGCGCTCGATGCTGAGCAACTCTGCTTTCCCCCTTTTGGATTAGCTGCTTGTCGTGTGGTTTGCGACACCGCAGGTTTCGTCTTCACAACAATTTTTGAATAGCCACTTTTAGGGATCGATGTACCTATAACGCGCGTCGCTTCTCCGGCAGATACGATGCGATCAGCGGAACACGATGCAACGCATGCATTCTTGACATCCGATGACGTAGATTCACTCACTGACTGAAAACTGCAGACTGAAGCATTTTGTAACCCGCGAAGTGTGTTTGCATTGGAGCATTCTGATGACCCACTTGTCGGAATAGCATTACGCAACAACGCTACTTCGGCTCGTAAATCACCTATGATGATATCTGATGACTCCAATTTGGACTTCATCTGAGCCAGGCTCACCTTCAGAGACCTGATATCCTTAAGCAGCCTGGTGACGTCGACATAGTCGAAAGTGACAGGAAGCAACTTGTACAGGTCCTTCAGCAGGTCGATAATGTCCTGCAGACTCTTCACGCCACCATCCATCCGGCGAGATGGCATCTCTGACTTGGTCGAGTGATTGAAATAGCAGCAACTTGGCACTGCGTACCTCATCTTCCTTGTAGGAGGACTTGCAGATCTGCAAGATGCTGACCCCGTCCATGTAGTCGATGGCATGCTTGATGAATTCCAAAAGCTCGTTGGCAATGAACTGCTTTGTAGCCATTGCGAACAAAATTAGGCAGCGGTTACCGGTACGCAAAACGCAAATAAAATATTCGTGCTGTGTAGCGCAAATGCGTCCGTTTCCGAGCGCGCATCGCACACGCATCAATGAATTAATGAAGGTGATATGTGAACTTCATTTTAAAAACGTATCAACATATTTCTCTTTAAAAGTTTATGCATGGAGAGAGCCTGTTCTTTGCTTTGATAATAAGTGGTTTGATATTTTAAAAGTTCATAGTTATTAATTTTTCTCTTATGTCCCTCTTCCAAAAACTTCATCAAAACAGATGAATATGCTGGCAATATGGGCCTGCCCTCTGACAAATATTTTGCTATCATATATTTTAGGCTACTACCAACTTTAGACAGTTTTGACTTTCTCCAATAACATTCCACCGAAGTACATGATGGTACCTCACTTCTGCGATGACCTCACATAAGAAATGCCATCGTCTTAACATTGAACGGAGTTAATATCATCTCCTTTATCAACAACCAGTATGCATCCATATAATTTTGCGTGAACTTCATGTTCAGGACATATTTTGTACCATATTTTACCTATTTTGGAACTACAGCACCTCCCCTTATGGCAATTCAAGCACCAAACAACGCTTTTTGGATGCTCTACAAGATGGCTTGTAAAGTTCTTCCCTTTAGGTCAGCGCTCACATTGTTGGTATCAAATTTTTCACATCCTAATAATTACTATCAATAATTTTGGAAACATGGCTTGGCTGATGCTAAATTGCCTCTAAGCTGGTCATGCCTATTGATTTTGGAATGAAAATACTTGTAAAACCAAACATAATAAAACATCACGCACGCGCTAACCAAAGGAGGCAGGCAGAATTATAAAAGCAAAACACACCAACATATCACCAAATCTTATAAGTGGCTAATTTAACAAATCGAGTTGTTCTCACAGTAAGAGATTCTCAATTTCTGATCAAGTCGGTTAAGAACTTACTGAATAAATTGATCACATGTGTGCAGGACAAAATAGCAAACCAATTTAGTGAATTCAGATGGCTTTCAATTTTATCAATCTCAAATGTAATTTAATCAGTAAACACAAACATTCATTGTAACTCATTGTTTTGGCATTTTCGACTAAATCAATCAATTATACCTCGTAGGTATTTTACTACTACATATTTATAAAGTAAGAACATAAGAGTGCCTGCGAAAGTTGGGATTTTCAGTCGGGAATAGCACACAGACTCACCTTTATGCTGGGAATATGTTCCCTCGGGACTACTTCCAACATTCACGCGGGAGAAACCGCTGGCAAAAGCTGATATTACAATAAAACATCATCATGAAGTTGAAGATTAGTACACAAAACCTTGAAATAAGTTTCATCCAAGAAACACAACCTATGATAGGTTATAAATTGGAAAAACACCGAATTTGTCACCTTACTTCGTTTTCACTCAAACACACTGTTTCATGCTAGCTGTACCGTGACTTCGCATTATATTATACCCTCAAAATGGAAAGACCCCAGCAGCCATCAATCATTACAACTTTGTTTTAGCTTTGTTTTTGAAACAGTCGATCATTCGACATCAAGGTATGTTTGCACTACTTTCACTATCAGGATATTTGTCAGCCCGCTCGCATCTCACTTCTGATGTCAGATCCAGGTACTACAGGATCGTGTCAGACATACTATGTGGCGTATAACGTGTTAAATTACAAACGTGGGCAACTGGGAGACGGGTAACATGAGAAATAACTCATTAAACCTCTACACAGCTTATTTGATACGGAGTTAAATATAATCAACACTGTACTAACTAATATTCTGAACTTAGAAGGAAACACGAGCAGTTCCTAAGCCAGTATGTATCGCGGCCTATGTCCGAACAAACATTGTTGCTCCAAGGTCCATATTCGACACTATACCTACTCCTAGATTCTACTCAACGCAAATAAACAAAGTCATCTGTGTTTAATTTTTAATCGCAGACTCATCAAAGATCCGACATATATTTATTGTGATTTTGCTTCTTCTTTATCCAATTTATACTGTAACACATTTTTTAAATTGATATTGGATATCCAGTTGTCATACTTAAACATTTCATATGGATAAGAGGAGGCCGACTCATCTTGTTGCATTTTATTATAAAATTCTACTAACATGGGTTTCTTTTTGTGTAACCAGTATCTATTATTGCACAAACCATTCAGTTCTCTTAAAAGCTTTGTATTTATATTTTTTAGTTTTTCAGCAGAATTTAAACGATAAATACAGTCTTCTCATACGGAGAGGAGGTATACCCAATTCGCTCTCCATAGCATGAATAGAACTAGACTTGAGAAAACCACCAATAACGCGAAGTGCCTGATTTTGGAGTTTGTCTTACTTAGACTTGTAACACTTCGCCGCGGCGACGTATAAATACTATAGTCTAATCGGCTTCTAATAAGAGCTAAATATATCTTACGCATATGTTTAGGATGAGTACCCCACGAAGAGCCTGACAATACCTTCAGCAAACTTAAAAACTTCGTCGCTTTCTCACAACATTCATTTATGTGCTTTCCTCATCGCAAAGATCTATCCAACCAAATGCTCAGATATTTGACACAATCAGTTGAATCTAATTCTAAACTCTTAGCTTCAAGCTGTACCCTCGGCATTCTACGAGTCCTACCAATCATAAAATTTAGTAGCTGACAAATCTAATCCAAGCTGTTCTAAAAACGATAATATAACGTTTAATGCTAGTTGCATATTTGATTCACTATCTTCGAGTTTATTACATTGAGTATACATAACAAAATCGTCTGCATACTGACAAATGTAAATCTGATTTACGTTCCGAAAAACTTAACGAACATTTTATGTGAAGATGTCTTTCTTTCAAGAACTCCCAGAGATAAGTATTAGATCCAACCTGTTGTTCTAAAGTGCCCACCACTTTACTGATGTGGACATAGTCATATGCCCCCTCGATGTCTAAAAAGCACGCTAAAGTAGATTTATTTTGAGAGAAACTTATCTGGACATTTGTAAACAAACAAACCAAACTGTCCATACTAGTACAAGATTTTCTTCTTCTAAATCCTACTGTATTTGGAGATATGATCTCATTATTATCAATAAACCACTCTAGGCGCCTGGCCAGCATTAAATGAAAAATCTTACAAACACACGACATTAAGGCAATGGATCGTAGTTTCGAACCAAAATTATTATTATGTTTAGGTATTGGTATGATATGTAACATACATCATTCGGGCCCCTCTCTGGAGAGGGACAAACTATTCACAAAGGCAATGTCGGAGTTGACCCTGAGCAAGACTTTGGATTTTCAAAGCTCTCTGCTATTTAGCAGAGAGCGTGCGCAGTGCGCGTATGGGAGCTCAAGAAACAACAGCGCAAACAGACAGGTGATTACCACTTCAAGTGATTTATTTATTCAAAGTGATGAAGATGGACACGGCAGCACGGGACGAAGCAGGGCGCGGGAGCAACGCACAGCCTTGCAAGCAGACAACAGGAGCAGCTAGCGGCGTGCGCAGTCGAGACGGTGGCAAGGGCAGTAGTTGCACAGCATGCGGCTATGCTGGTCAAGAGGCATCGACGTGTCGGTTTTCGCGGTACAAGTGCAAAAAGTGTGGCGTTCAAGGACATCTTAAGCGACTGTGTAAACAAACAGTAAATAAGCAACACTATATCGAGTGTTGCGGGGATGTATCACAATCATTTTATAGACATAAATTTGTAAGTCAGTGATATTATTTTGCCTCGTTGCAATGGTGATAAGCTTGAAATTGTCGATAAAATTAATCTCTTGTTTACGTATAGCGACAAATCATTTACTACCAGTATATCTGTTGTACGGAATGGTGGACCTCCCTTATTAGGCAGAGATTTCTTTTCCCGTTTTAAATTACAAATATGTTCTTTGAATAACTGCAACGACTTCTTATCACAGAGTGCTTCTAAATGTTCACAGTTATTTGGAAGTAATTTAGGTTGTTTTAAAGATGTCAAGGTAGATTTAGGGTTGAAACCGGGTTCAAAGCCGATTTTTTAAAGCCAGACCTTTACCTTTTGCTCTTCGCGTAAGCGTTGAAAAAGAACTCAACCGCCTCGTAGATTTAGATGTATTAGTACCTGTGAAATACTCGGAGTACGCTAGTCCAGTAGTCCCTGTTTTGAAGTGAGATGGTTCCATACGTCTATGTGCCGACTATTTCGTGACTTTACATAAACAATTACTTGTTGATAAATATCCGTTACCAAGGTATGACGAGCTGTTTACTAAACTACATGGTGGAAAATATTTTAGTAAACTAGACTTTTCACACGCATATAATCAGCTGTGTCTTAATGAGGAGTCACAAATGCTTACTTGCATACACACTCATAAGGGTTTATATAAGTTTACCCGATTAGTCTTTGGTCTAACCAGTGCGCCAGCGATTTTTCAACGAAACATGGAAGCGCTACTATCAGGTCTTGATGGTGGTACTCTTTTATTTCTTGATGATATTTTGGTTTGTGGAGTAGACAGAGATCAGATGACTAATAGGTTAAATGAAGTATTCCGTAGGTTACAGGAAGCGGGTCTTGTATTGAACACAGAAAAATGTACCTTACTTCAAGATTCCGTTTCTTACCTAGGCTTTGTTATAGACCGTAATGATACACGTAAATCTCCCGAGAAAACTAAAGCTATTTTGCAAAGTCGAGTACCCACCCACTAGTACATCAGAATTAAAATCTTTTTAGGTATGGTCAACTACTACCGCAATTTTATTAAAAATGCTTCTTCGATTTTAAGCCCCTTACATAATTTGCTTAAAAAAGATGAACCATGGTCATAGACCAAGAAACATGACGAAGCAGTATCGACTATTAAACGCGAATTAGCTTCCGAAACTACTTTAGTACATTTTAACCCAGAAGCTTTGTCAATTGTAACGGTCGATGCGTCACCCTACGGGTTAAGCGCCGTTTTGTGACAGGTTGAACATGGTATTAAAAAACCTATCTCGTTTATGTCTCGCTCACTTAGTTCGGGCCAAAAAAAAAGTTATAGCCAAATAAAAAAAGAAGCAACAGCTATAATTTTTGGAATTAGGAAATTCAACCAATATTTATTTTAAAAACTGCCCATAAACCTTTACTTTCAATTTTTAATCCAGACAAAGGCATCCCTGAGATATCAGCAAATCGGTTACAGCGTTATGCTATTTTTCTTTCCGCATACAATTACAATAGGGAGCGTGCAGAAACTATAGGTGGCAGCACAGAAATGTCACTGTCAAGTATGTTTCAAGTCAAAAATTCGAAATAGCTACGCTAGAAAGCACAGTTTACTTCGCGCACGTTCCCCTAAACTGAGCATGCAGGAACCGCAGGTGGCAGCACTGAAGCGTCAATGTCAAGTATTCTGACCCTTAAAACTTCGAATATGCGACACTAGATGGCATAGTCAACGCCGTGCACGGTCCCTATATAGAATACGTTAGCAGTGTTAATAATTGTGCAGATTATTTGAGTCGATTAATACGGGGCGATTGTAAAACGTCCGGTACGTACTCGGACTGTGGTGAGTCATCTGATGATAAATCTAGTAATGTGCGTTTTGTTTACGAAGGAGAAAGGTTCTTGTCACTGTCGGATGTACGGAACGAGATTAAGCTAGCGAGGTAATATCAACTGTAGTCGACTATGTCACGAGTGGTTGGCCGAGTAAAATTAATGAACTATTATTAAAAGATTATTACAGTCACCGTTTGAGATTTTCTGTAGAAAACGGTTGTCTAATGAGGGGTCACAGATTAGTGATTCCTAGGAAATTGCTAGCAAAAGTGTTAAGCGAGTTACACTCCGGTCATCTAGGAATCACAAAAGTGAAAGAAGAACCACGTAGTAGGTTTTGGTAGCCGGGTATGTCAACGGCCATTGAACATCACATCGGCGCATGCGCTGTGTGTACATCGCAGCGCGCTGCGCCCCCACGCTCCCCTCTCACACCTTGGCCGTTTCCAGCACAACCGTGGCGTCGTGTACACGTAGATTTTTTAGGACCGATTAACGGCAAAACATTTTTTATTATAGTAGATGCGTATTCTAAATGGGTAGAATGTTTTGACATTTCATCAGGGTTCACATCTCGAGTAGTAATAGAAAAACTATGCGAAGTAATGTCACGATTTGGTTTGTTTCATACGATTTGCTCGGATAACGGTACTTCTTTTTTATCACATGATATTAAACAATTTTGCTACCGGAACAACATAAGACAACTTCTCCACCATATAATCCAGCAAGCAATGGAGAAGCGGAGAATTATGTTAAGATTATAAAAAAGCTATTAAATCCTTCTTGCTATCTGGCACATGTTTAAAACATTTAAATATGAAATTATTAGAATTTTTGCTCAATAATAGGAATTACAAACATTCGACCACAAACAGATCACCTGCTGAAGTATTGTTCGGTCGTAAGTTGAGATGTAGGTAAGATTCTCTAGCATCTACCACCCAAACGCCATCCGACGCATCACTCGACACAGACGTTAAAGTCAAACAGTATTCGACTGTTCGCAGATTGTCAATTTTCGTGGTAACCGTAATATCGTGTTCAGTATGGGTGACCAAGTCTTAGTGAAAATATAAACAAAATAAACATTATTGGTCACGAGGCATGATTACTAAAAACATTGGAAAGACTATATATATAGTACAACTGAGTGAATCAAAAGACACGCTAACCAGTTGCTCAAATATAAAGGGAGGGAAGATGGGCCATGCGAAGAGGTCGTTCCCGCATTCATAATGCCAATACCCTCCTACACCGCATTCACAAATACAATGCGGGTAAGTTCTAGTCAAGCCAAAACTTTTCATTCGGGCCCAGTCGACGGAGCCCCATGAAGCGATGGTGGCGGGAAATGACGATGGGAATAAAAGAAAAAAACTATGCAAACATACAAACAAGCAAACACCATGCATGCAGCAAGCATGCAGCATGCAAGCAAGTATGCAGCAAGCAGACATCATGCAAGCAAGCATGCAGCATGCATAAAGCATGCAAGCAAGCATGCAAAATGTAGCATACGAGCAAGCATGCAACAGGCATGGTTTCTGTCACGGCTTTGGCGATTCCACGCGAACTTATCGTCGCAGATGGTTTTAACGCTCACCACCGCGGCTTCGGCTTGCTAGCCGGCTTAGCTGACCAGCCTCAGCCACAGTAGCGGGCGTTATAACACCCGGCCCGCGAGCTGAGGTGATCCTCAGCTCGCGGGCCGCCTCGCCCCTCCGTGCCTACGCATGCTTAAATTACACTCTAGGGGTAGGGCAGACAAGACTACGTGGAGTTGGTTTTACAGCGATTCGTTTCTGTCACTAACAGATTGTGTCGTTTTGTAGCACAACATATTGACTTTTTAAGACGTATTTTAATTTTAATGTAGGGTTAAAATGCTGTTTTACAAAAATGGCACTGTGCCTGGTAAAATTATTCCAATTGAAATTCTACCATCTTCAAAGTATACAATTGTAAATTCAGACATATAAAACAATAATATTAAATATTGATTACACTACCATGGAATAATATACCGAACAAACAATATTCGTTAAAAAATAATTCTACTGTTTCATAAGTTTGTTAATTTAAAAAATGTGAATCGAAATTCATTGAATTGTGTTTCTGTGAAATATGTTTCATTCAAGTAAATAGTTGTTGAAACAATAATATTCGACATAAAATTATAAGGATCAAATATTATGTGAAACATTTTTTTGCGAAACGAAATTCTATCAAATTTCTGTCTGCGAAACAAGGGATCACCCTATTTCATAATTCAGCTCTGCTAAATAATTTTGTAGCATAATCAAAATCAAAAGGTATTTATTCAAACTGGGCTCAAAATCAGCACTTTTTGAACGTCAAAATTTACATGAAGGCAGTCTTCCGCCAGTTAAGAAGTGGCCAACAAACTCCACAGCAACACAAACTGTCTGTTAAGTTTAAAGAACAGTTTGACCTTGAGTTTCGAGTATCTTTATGTAGATCGTAAGCAGAAAAGACGAAACTGCTTTACAAAATTGTTTTTATCTAACCTATATTGTTTTACTTCTGTTTACCCACATTCGTATAAAAGATGAAACCAGTGAATAAAAATTTGCGTAATATATGTATCTATCTAAACTAAAAATCAATCGTAGGCAAAAAAGCCGGCTTGGCGCGCACGTCTGCGTCCTCGCGTAATCTTTGATAATAGTTTTGAGGTATGCGCGTGGCGAGACGGGGGGGAGTATCGGCTATTGCGCTCTGTCAGTCCGCCGTCAACGCTTATGGCGGTAGCTAGTGTAATTTGTACCGGACTGTCTATGTCAGAAGCACATGAGATAAATATTCAAAGATGGGTCGTGCGTTATCTCGTGATGTTCAGACCGTCATTTTTAGGGTGGCCGAATATTTTAAGAGAAAAAAGCAGACAAGATAGCTTTGAATTTAAAAGTGATGCAAATAATGCCAAAATCATTGCGGAGGCTACGGGGTACTGCGAAAAATCCGTGAGAAATGTGATTAAAGCGGGTAATTCATCAATTGAAAATTCAAGCCGATTAATATTTCAATCGCCAAAAAAACCCAAAGTTATAAAGAAAAAACATGTTTTGGATAATTTTGACTTAGAAGTTATCAGACGATGACGACGAAAATTATTTTTCAATATACGCATTGACTGGTTCTGATCGATTAAATCAGGCAAGATCTGGCACCACCAGATCTGGTTTCAAACATCCGTAAGAAATGGAACCCTTATGGGATCACTCGGGTCTGTGTGTCTGTCGATCTTCCTGTCCTTCTGCCACAGCCAATTTTCTCCGAAACTAATGTACAGATTCAGTTGAAATTAGAGACACATGGAATTTTGTAACCCCAACACGGACGCATTATGTAAATTAATACATTTTGACTATGGGGTCACTTTTGGGGGATAAACTAGAAAATTAAGAAAAGTTTTTAAAGTATATCGTCTGATAAATCAAAAACAATATTATTGTGAGGGTTTTAAATATATATTTTTAAATAGTTTTAAAGTTGTTCCAGAAATTAGACGAAAAATTACCATCTTTTCCATATTGTTAAAATAATATGTTACAAAAACCGGCCAGGTGCGAGTCGGACTCTCACACGAAGGGTTCCGTACCATATACCGAAAAAGAAAACACGTTTCTTGTATGGAAGGCCCCTTTAATTTTTAATTTCATTGAATTTTTAATATTTTGTTGTTATAGCGGCAATAGAACTACACACTCTGTGAAAATTTCAACTGTCTACATATTAAGGTTCTTGAGATACAGTCCGCTGACAGACAGATAAACGGAACGAACAGCGGAGGCTTAGTTAAAATGAGATTCGTTCGGAAATTTTTAACTATTTACGTAGCTGTAAGCCATTTAAAAAAAATGCTATCTTTACCATGTCTTTATAATTTTGTGATATTTGCGTTTTTTGTAAAAAAATATAATTTATAGTAATTATTCGTCAATTGATTAATTATTTTTATTTGATAATCGTGATACAATCTGGAAAACACACGATGATCTGGGACCCAGATCACCGTTTGTTCATAACACACTAAATTAATCATTTGACTATCATGCATGGCGCTAGAGAAAGTGAGACGACTCACTTTCTCTAAAAATAAAATATCAGTCTGTCTCACTCCATTCACTACTCACACACTCCACTCTATTCACTATCGGTCCTTCACTATCGGTGAAGTAGATTTTTTAGCACACAAAAGTACTATTTAGGTAAAAGTTTTCTCTTTGCTTTTGGTAATTTTGTTCGACTTTTTAATGCTCCAAATGGTTGATAACATTGATAATATTTTTTATGCAAAAATAAGTAGCAAGTGTACTATTTTGTTTGAAGTCTTGATTAAATGGGCCATTTTTTTAAATAACTTGCTTAGGATAGTATAGTACATTGTTTTGGAAAAATGGAGTGTCAAAGTTATGTGAGAAATGGTTTTTTAAACATTACCCAATAAAACTTTATTCTTTTTACTAAAGTGACCTTATTAGTTATTGGATTTGTGACTGCAACCAATAGGATATTTATTTAGGATTACACTAAAAAACACTACAAAATTGGGAAATTTGTGATCACAGGACCTAAATATGTGATCTAGGGTGTTGATTTTCAACATTTAGAAGTATTTCTATTATCACGTAACCAAGTAACACGGATTTTTTTATTTTTGCCTGAACTGGTATAACCTAGCCTATCGCCCCGTACTCGCTTGACATTGAGTTTCGGGACACCTGTATATGAAAATTCATTAGCAAAATAATACTCAGATCAGAATGTTACTAGAAAAAAAAATACTACAGTGTTTAAGAATATTTAGAGGACAAGTCGTTAGTATTATCTACACTAATATTATAAAGAGGAAAGATTTGTTTGTTTGTTTGTTTGAAATGAATAGGCTCCGAAACTACTGGACCGATTTAAACAATTCTTTCAGCATTGAATAGCTACATTATCAGGGAGTAACATAGGCTATATTTTATCCCCGTGCTCCCACGGGAACGGGAGCTACGCGGGTGAAACCGCGTGACGTCCACTAGTAATAAATATTTTAAGGTTCCCAGCATCCGTGAAAAACGGAACCCTTATAGGATCACTCGGGTGTCTGTCTGTTTGTCTGTCCGTCTGTTACCAGCCAGTTTTCTCCGGATCTACTGGGCTGATTCTATTAAAATTTGGTATACATATAGACTTCTATGACCCAAATACGGACGCCTTACGTAAATAAATAAATTTGTAGAACGGGGGTCACTTTTAGGGGTCAAACTAGAAAATTAAAAAAAAGTTTTTCAAACTGTATCGTGTCACATTTATAATAATATTAATATAATATTATAAAGAAGAAAGATTTGTTTGTTTGTTTGAAATGAATAGGCTCCGAAACTACTGAACCGATTTGAAAAAAAGTTTCACCATTACAATACTGCATGAATATTTTTTTATAGTATTAAAATAAATAGTTTTAAAGTTATTCAAGAAATGAGACCAAAAATGACCATTCTCCCCCTTACCTCCAAAACTACAGAGCCGAAAATTTTGAAAAAATGCAGATAACAGTTCTATACCTAAAGACTACAGGAAAACCTATAAAAAGTATATAGTGTTACAATAACATATTAAAAAAAATTAAATTGGTTCGGAATCCTTTGTACACGAGTCCGACACGCACTTGGCCAGTTTTTATTCATTTTTAATCATCATAATTTCAATCTCTATTCATCAAATATTGTAAATTCATATATTAAATATTCTCCAATCCATAATTATTAATGTTAGTAATGTAAGCTTTGTTTTTTTTTTTGTGTATAAATATTTGTACGCCTTTTTATAGCAGGATATAATGGAACTATTATTATAACATCTATTGTACCATAATAAACCTTGGATTTGAAAAAAAAAACAAACCTTTGGCACGTGAGTTCAACTCGCACTTGGACAGGTTTTTACTTATGCTATCAAAAGGTAATTTCCTTTTGATTTATCGTCGTAATTTAAGCGGCGACGGATCTAAGTCCAGCATGAACACCAAGTCCTCCACTATATCCATCTCTTTGGCTGCGCGGTGCTCTCCCCTACTGACACTAGTAGGACTTTCGTTTTGACTTATTTGAGTAGCAATTTGTCGTTATTTTCAGCAGGAACCAGAGAAAATCAACTCAGTCACCTTGGTCACCTTGCAGGTTTTCATCGAGCTCAAATTACGGCAATCGGCGTTGAAAATAGACGTAAATGACTACTTTCACCATTTGAAACCGGTGATGGTGAGCAAAATTAAGAAAATCCGCAATAAGCAAGGCTACATCGAAAAATGTGTACTACCAAGTACCATCAAAGCACTACCTTGTCGGGAACAGTTGAGTTTTTTTTTTCAACAGGTTCCAAAGTGTGTATTATTATACCATTTTAGAAAGCTTATTAAACAAAAATGTATATCGTGTAATTTGTTTGGCCAAGGACATTTATTTTGAGTAAAGTGTCTCAATATCCAAGAGATGTTTCAAGAAAATTTCACAGCTTGAACTTTACGACGCTTTACTTCCAAAGAAATGGCACTTTTTTATAAATTATTATTTGGGAGATTCATTCATTTGAGACCTATCCGAAAATAACCACTTAACTATCCAGAGTGGGACAGATATCTCGCCTTTTGCAGTTGTTGGTCTTAAAGTAGAAAATTTCTTAAAGTCTTAAAATGATCAAAATCAGCTCTAGTTCCTTGAAATGGTTATACCACTGGTTATAACCATTTCAAAGAATGCACTTTATTACCATCAGCCTGTATACACAAGTTTTCACTTATTCTCGTCCAAACAACATTCTCACATATTTATAGAATTGTATGTACCTAAGTAGGTCATTTACGCATAATATGATTACGTCCTGATGCACCCGTGCTCGTCATCTCTCAGAGGATCAATACCCTCTTTTTCCCTTTGCTATATAAACTCATAAGTTGCAATATTTATCCCTTTTTTTGTTTAATCAACAGTCCTACACACATATCAAGGCAATCCAGTATCGGATATTGACTTTTCGCACCTTCGAGCAAATGTTTTATCAAAATTATTGTTCTCACCTTACAGCACTTATGAAACTACTTGGTAATAAAATCTTGTAAAAGAAACATTATTTAATAATGAAACATCTTAAACTACTTCATCTTGCTATAATATTGGATTATTTACGATGTCTGATCTTGTAAATAAAACGAAGAAACAAGAAATATCATTTGAAATATCGCGAACGTATTGGTTGTAATGTGTTTACAAAAGCTGTAGTAGCCGGCTTAAGGATTAAAATATAACAGGTTGCAAGTTGCAGCGGCTTCGATGGAGCCTCCAGTCGAGGCTGGTACGGCAGGCGGCGCGCGCGCTTACCTCGCCCACGCAAAAGTGCACACCGTGCCATTACCGTGCATCTTTACCACGCGATGTTTCTGCCAGCATTTTCCAACAAAGTTCTCCATACTTACACAACCATAACAAATATCAAATAATGCTTGAATCTCCAAAAGTGTAAAAAAATATTGTGACACAATATGTTAAAACCAATTGTGATAGTTGTAGTGCTTGTGTTCATTTGTATCACAAATGCAGACTTTGTTGTAAAGGGCCAAGTTAAGAAGCGGAACACAGTAATAAAAATAAACGACAATTCCCCACCGCGGTGCTTTAATGACAATTCTGTACTTAGAAACAATGATACCTTAAAACGGATTGTGTTCGCGTCTAAGTATATTTTTACGGGGAAAATATCGAGTGAACAAAAACGGAAGCGTGGAAAATTCAAAAGGAGCATATTCAAAGTGTTTGTGAGGAGAATTCTAAAAGGTGACGTTGGAGCATTGAGTGAGATATTAAATTTCGAAACTAGGACGTTCAATTCGTCCAATCGTGCATACTTATTAGCTGAGGGTGGTTCGCTCAAGCATGCCTGTGTCGGCAACTCGCAAGGATGGGCCGCGCTTCTCTTCAGTGCCGAAGAGTTCACCTCTCCGCTTAAACTGTTGGTAGATCCTATACCCTCCAATCTTGATGGTGTGCGACGCGTGAAAGGTCTGATAAAAGGTAAATTCGATCGTCAAGCTTAATGACCGTAACATAAGATTATAAGCTACTAGTGGACGTCACGCGGTTTCACCCGCGTAGTTCCCGTTCCCGTGGGAGTACGGGGATAAAATATAGCTTATGTTACTCCCTGATAATGTAGCTATCCATTGCTGAAAGAATTTTTCAAATCGGTCCAGTAGTTTCGGAGCTTATTCAATTCAAACAAACAAACAAACAAATCTTTCCTCTTTATAATATTAGTGTAGATGTAGATTTTTTTTTGTAAATCCTGACTATAATAATATATGTATAAAAATTCTTCCGTTTCTGGTGACTAACTGAGTGATGGACAGACAACGCACAGCCGAAACTACTGGTCGTAGAAAGCTGGAATTTGGCATGTAGGTTCCTTGGGGAGTGTAGGAGCACTAAGGGATGATTTTTCGAAATCCTACGGGAACGGGAAAAAATGGGATTTGTACGGATGAAGTCGCGGGCAAAAGCTAGTAGTAGTTTATACATATTATCAATGTATAAGTGGTAATGTTTTCTTTGCTTTTTGTTATGTTTGTTTACGTCTTAATCGCCGATCTGATTTTGATAAATGTTGTTACAGGAAAACTTGGAAATAGTTACTTTAACGCAAATATAACCGCGGAAAAAACCTACTAGTGTAATATTTATTTGGTTTTTAATTATATAATGGACTATTTTTATTTGAGTCTGTTTATTAACAACATATGGTAGGAAATCAACTGAAAAATTGATAAAAATTATCAACCTTAGAATTTCCAAAATAATAAGTAAATTGAGCTTTCTGTGTTTTGTTTTAAATCAGGTTTATGTTAACGGAATAAGTTAAAAAAAAAAACAATAGAATGTTTGTAGACAAACACTTTCAGTATTGTAGACTTAAATAAGAATGAGTGCTGAAGACCTATCTACAGACTTTATGTAACATACATATGTAACTAGGATTTTGCATAATGCAGAAAATATGTATCTACTGCTTTTTATTTTGGTGCTTTTCTTGAGCATGGGTCTACAATCGTTTTAAAAACAAACGAAGGAAAGGCACTGACTCGATTTCGCCAAGTAACTTATTGACTGATTACACAAACATAACAATTTGTGTTAAATTGTTTGACGTATCTAAATTAGAAATAAATAAATAAATAATTTATTTTGGACCAAACACTTTTACATATTATATACACCCACTAAACTGCGAGGCAGTTTGTCGGCTGGAATAACGCTCGTCTTAATACATTTTGCTCAAATACAAAATACAAATTAAAACAAAAAAAATGTGTATCATAAGGATGTAACAATGTACATTTATAGGTACTAGAAAGGTTCAGGCATCCAAACAAAGGCAAACAATCCTGACGCGTCTTCCTAATATTTTTTATTTAAAAACTCAGTTTAAAACAAAATGAAACTAAAAACCACTGTAAATACAACAATAACGATTACTAAATAAGTTGAACTATTACTTGTAGCAGTAGTTTATGTCAAGAACCAACCACCCAAACCTCAAAAAAAAATTAAATAAGAATCCGTTTATAATGTATTGGATATATTATAAACGGATTGTTATTTCAAATTTCTGAGGCGGCTATGAACCACTATAATTATGTAATAAAAAAAGAATATTTTGACATATTTTCCATTTCATCTGGGTAGTACAGTAATTCAATACACGAGCTCTAAAAAGTGCCGTCGCGCATTTTATGAGGGACTTACTTCGGAAATTGGCTTTATACAAATAGATAAGAGAAAAATGCGAAAAGTGAGGTCGCTATTAAATTATAGGGTACTTATAATTATTCTCAATTACTTAATAGGTAGGCATTTCAGTTTCTAAGACTGTGATCTGATCTGTTCACATGGTTAATATATAATTATATTTCCAATCATTAAGCCATTAGGAGGTCAGAAGTCTCCCTGCCAAGCTGTAAAAAATCGCACATAGCTAACTAGCTTAAGTTATCTGTGGCGTACTTTATCCCTTCAATCCGGGAGTTCAAAGTAAAAAGTAGGATTTTTAAGTTCATGAACCTAAAAGTACATTAGGAGACAGTTTTCGAATACGTGTAGAAAAGGTTAATTACTTCATGCACAGGTAAAAATCGATATACTCTCAAGTGCTTATTGAGCACTGTGCAATAGGGTATTTTACTGAAAAAATTAAAAAATCTAATAAGTCCGTCAGATAGATTTTCGAAAAATATTGGACACGTATTTTTTCTTTTTTTCACGTAATCAAAACATGAAGACGATACAGTGTGTTGAAAACACAAGTGACGTCACTACAATGGTACCATTTATACTAACAATGTGACGTCACCAACCCCCTCTCTAAAACTTTCATGCGCCATATCTATATCATTTTGATATAGCAAAAAATACGTGTCCAATATTCTTAACAAAAACCTTTTTTAATTTTCATAGACAAAAAATATCGACCCAATTTTTTTTTTAAAAAATCAATAATGCAGTTTTAGTTTTCACTAACATCAGGCCCGAGAATCTACAACTGCATCATTGGATTAAAAAAAAATTAAATTCAAATTATTTGTTTGCAAAACATAGGTACCTACAATAATAAGATCTTATTCTAATGTTAGAATTTGTCAGATTTTAAAACTATGTTGTTAAAAAAATAAATTAAAAATTTAAAAAAACCGCCGACACTTAAATCTTTAAAAAGTAAAAAAATAATTTCTATTGATCGTTTTATTTAATACAGGTACGATTCTTTGGGCCAAGCGTCATAGCGTTGGGAGACCGCTAATAATACTTATACTTAGTAAATACGAAGGATTTGCAACAAAACGATCTTATTTCATGATTTTTAAACTGTACTTCAATATAGTGTACATAATTCTACTAGTCAAGCCCTTTCATTTGTTATCCATATTGAGGGAGTTGTGAAAAACAAATGTAAATTGCCATTTTGTGGTGGCGGCCATCTTGGATTTGAAATTTGTCATAGTGTATAGTATTTTACTAGTCAAGTCCTTTAATTTGAAACCCATATTGAGGGAGTTGTGAAAAAATATGTAATCCGCTATTTTGTGGTGGCGGCCATCTTGGACCAATTTTCAGCAAATATAGCTAAGAATACTCCCGACTAATTCACCTTTCAAACGAAAAAAAAACGAAATCAAAATCGGTTTATCCGTTCTAGAGCTACGATGCCACAGACAGACACACACACACAAAGACACGTCAAACTTATAACACCCCGTCGTTTTTGCGTCGGGGGTTAAAAATGAGCTCTTACCTTTAGTTTGCCATGTATTATTACTTCTCAGAATTTGATCCTTATTAGCTACACTTTCAGATGGTGTAATAAATACAGGATGTGTTGTTTTTTCAAAATCAACTGGTTCGATTCCTGGGTATCAAAAAACATTTTTCAAAAATCCAATGATGCAGTTTTAATTTTCATCAAAATCGGGCTCGAGACTCCTTTCAGTGTTTATTCGATATTCCTTATAGTTTCGGATTTGGCCCTAAAAGCACACTTAAAAATTTTAAATGTGTATGACATTAAAATGAGACAACTACCTAATGATGTTGTAATAGTAACAGTCCACAGTATCGAAGTGAGCTCTTTTTTTACCTGTGATACATTGAAATAATTTTAAATGTTTATTAAAAAGTGCGAGTCGGACTAGCACACAAGGGTTCCGTACCATAAACCTTAATTTTTATTATTTGTTGTTATAGCGGCATTAGAAATACCAATCTGTGAAAAATATAGCTGTCTACCTATTACGGTTCTTGAGATACCGCCCCCCGATAGACGGACGGACGGACGGACGGACTGTGGAGGCTAAGTAATAGGGTTCCGTTAGTTACCCTTTGGATACGGAACCCTAAAAATACCTTACATTCAAAAATTTTGTTGGGTAACTTTAATACTAACAAAGCCAGCCAAGTGCGAGTCGAACACGCACATGAAGGGTTCCGTACCATAAACCTTAATTTTTATTATTTGTTGTTATAGCGGGAATAGAAATACATAATCTGTGAAAATTTCAACTGTTTGCCTATAACAGTTCTTGACATACAGCCCGCTGACAGACAGACGGACGGGCGGACGGACGGACGGACGGACGCACGGACAGCGGAGGCTTAGTAATAGGGTCCGTTGGTTACCCTTTGGGTACGGAACCCTAAAGAAGTAAGAAACAAAAAACAGAGTCTTTTTGTAAACAAATAATAAAAACAAAAAAAGAAACTATAGAAATAATATAAATAAAATTTAATACAGCAGGATGCATCGTGGACATCCTAAATTTCAGACTGTGGTCGATTCAAATATTTATAGTGATTTGATGGCGTCGTGTCGGTGGTCTTTCATCTCTCAGATGATTATCAGGTGTGAATTGTGTGGCCAAAGGTGGACGGTACGGACCAAGGAGAACTAAGAAACATTTATAGTTGGCATAGTTTTCAAATAAAATTTTAAACATTTAGTGCTAGCAAGTTTTCAGTTAGTTTATTTTATTCAACAAAGATTTACTGCGTGTGAACAGGCTATTTTAGTACCTAAATAAACTTTCGTAATCGTCATTACAAAATAGAAGTTGAAACTATCGGTTCTTGCTATTATACCCTTTAAATTATAATGGTTTTCAGAGTGATTGTCGGTGAAGGTGGCAATAAAACCCAAGTTTCTATTATATTACTATTTTATATCATTTTTGTGGTTCTGCGTACATTTTTGTACATTTACATGTACATTTTCTTTCTATCATTTATGATGTTCGAGTTTTTGTCGTAGTGCGTAGCATAGGCGTCGTATGAAAAGTTCAAGTGTGGTAATTTGATTATCTGTGCTGTAGCTACAAAGTTTCACTCCTTGGTTTGAAATGTATTCATAGAAGTGGAGTGGGCGTGGGTGACGTCCATCGTGGGAAAACACATCCCAAAATTGTTCGTCTGCACCTTTATAACTGACAGGAAACGTGTTCCCTATTATTCAACACAATTAGTGCCATGGAATCCTTTGTTTTTATTTTAACGATCGTACATTTACGTAATTGTAGTTGTCAGTCTCCCTGTCCATTTTGTTACTTGAAATAATGGCGAAAATATTCTACGTTTTAGATTCGGTAAGGTGCTACAAATCGAGTAAAGCGTCCTCATTTAGGTTTTTTTTAAACGCGTTGTAAATTAAGATTACTAACTAAAAGTGGGACATGATAGCAACAAGATCTCCGTATCAGTTCGAAAGGATAAGTCCTTAGAAAGATAATAATTATAATATAGACAAGGTCAGCGGGAGATAAAAACAAAATTGGTGATTGGGAACAAGGGTCGGATGGTCCTCCGGGTGTGTGTCGCACTCGGGAACGATCAAGTTTATCGGGACCACCGACGATGCCTCCATCGCTGGACAACTCCCGACAAATTTATTGACACTCTTTCAATTAAACCTATTGTTGCCGAGAACAGACAGCGGTCATAACAGAATAAAACACGATAACTCGCCGCGTGTATTCGTAATGTGTTCTCATATCGACCTACGCCCGGTCGGACCGCGCGCCGTAAAAGGAGATTTATTAAAACTATTTGGAAACTGATTCGATCGAAACCGTACGATTTGACATCTAGATAAAGAATAAAATTTATTTTTCCCTCGAATACGCCGCTCTTGTGGAGTGACAATGGAATAAAAAGGTTATAAAATGCGACGGTTGCGGCCGCTGTCGCCCACGCCCTCTAGTGTTGTCGCATTTGCTCGCGCCGGGCCGCAGCTGCCTCGCTCAGATAAAACGCCACGAGTGCGTTATGGCGACCTGCCGCGTAGCACTGCTGCCACCGCCGCAGTCACTCGCAAGCACGTGTTACAAATATCCAACGTGAGAACGTGCGAGATAAGCCATAGCACGCAGGCACCGAGAAAATTCAAGGCGCCATCGCCAGGGCCATTGCCTTCGGCCGCGAACTCCGTCGTGAACTCGGATTTTTGTGTAAATCGATATGTTACAGTTAGAACCCGTTCTCAGTTACAACGCGTTTTCTCTAGTTAAAACTAGTTTTCACTAAATGCCTTTGTTACAACTAGAGTTAACTGCTGCTAAAAAATGATTATCACTAAAAATTAGTTCTAACTAGACAAAACGCGTTTTTTTTTTCGAAATGATTCAGTTGAAACTGTTTCCACCGAGGTCAAAGTTTATCGTGTTTTATTCTAATTGATCGACCCCTAGTGTCTGGCAGCCCGTCTATCCTAGACTCCAACTGTCAAGGTCACGGCGAGGCAAGGAGTGCTAAGTTTCCTCGGAGTGGATCCGGCTACTCCTACAAACAGCGATGACTGGACCTGTGAACCTGGTAACACTGATCACCGAACTTGAGGAGGAAGTGAGCAAGTTACGATAGCCGGAGTATTTTAGGATTGTCTAAAGTCCGAAGAGAAGGGGAAGACACGATCATTCTCAAATCCGGCAATCTGCTCTATTCCGAGAGGGTAACCAGAAGTCCCAGGGTGGTGTCGGGTTAATCGTTCACAAGTCCCTTGGTTCCAATGTGGTGAAGATCGAAAGTGTGACGACCAGGGTGGCGTACCTTATACTTAGAACGTCAAGATATCCGTTGACACACAAGTTTACGCCCAACAAACCTCGAGACACCCAATTTTTAATATATATTGTAATAAAGAATATCCAAATTTTTTAATCCCCAACAAGTTTAATTCTTACTAGTTTTAGCTAAGGTCCAAAGTTAGAACTAGTTTTATCTAATATTTAAATATTTAAAGCAGTAGGTTCTAGTTATAACTAGGAAATTCTAGTTGTAACAAAGGCATTTAGTGAAAACTAATTTAAACTAGAGAACACGCGTTGTGACTGAGAACGGGTTTAAACTGTAACAGATATAACTGTACTAACAGGGCCAAAACATATGATTTAATTAACGTTTATGATTCCACGATTAATTTTGATTTATTTTGTTGTATTGTGATGTTTTTATTGGTCTTTGTGGGTTTACAATAAAGGCTGCGTAGAAAATAATGTTCAGGAATTAACTTTTGTTCATGTCTATTCTTTCATCGCTATAATAATGTTTTATCTTCTAATATAAGTAATACATATATTTTTCAGAATATTACCATTATTTTAATAAGCTCTAAATACATATATAAACTCGCCAATAAGTTATGATAATTTTATACCTTTTCCGTTATATTTTGAGAGATCGTTCTCAAAACTATAAATTCATAATAGGACACAAATGTTAGCAATATTAAAGTCATAAAAGTACACCTACACTACTAAAAGGTGCTTCTTGTCGTTATAATGCTAGCTTAGACAATCAAAGAATCATAATAAAATAACACGTCTTTGTTGGAAGTGTACAATCATTTCTCGAGACGTTTCGAAATGTTATTGTTTTTGTAAGCATTGAGGTAGATCAGGGCGACGGAGATAATCTCCTTGGGGACGTGACACAATAGTGAGATATTTTTTTGCTGACGCATTGTTTTGGGAGTCAAATAACACACGACGACGTGCTTCTTCCAGGAACCGAGCCTCGCCTTGACACTGACTGCGTACTGGCACGGTAAGTGATGTCAAGCCGGGTCACACGTCTTAAACCCTCGGATTTCTTATTCCATCCAACACCAAGCTTCTACTTGCATTATAGGATCCAAAAACTTACATTGTACTTTATTTTACTACACAAAAAACAAAAACTTTTATTCCAGTAGACGAGTTCAACGTTGCTGTAAAATTTACATTATGTAGGAAGAATATTCACGGGTCTGCTATTTGTTTGCTTTTAGCTGAATAGAATATTATGACTGTAAACATCACGACATGAATTTCAATTTAACGATGGTCTGCGTTCCGGCCATAGTCTGCTGAGGTTGTTGTCGATTTGCCACATTGTCGATTCGTCATCGAAAAAAGCGTGTGTGAATTCGTCACATTTTTATTTTTTGATAGAAAATTATTTTGGAGTATTGTTAATTCGTCATACTTGTTTTCTCTGTACAGACTGCAAAAAAACCCTTGATAGGAATGAAATAGATATGTATTATATCTAATATCACAGGTTTTCTAAACAATTCAACGTAAGTCTTTAAAAATCACAGTTCTAATTGCAGATATACAACTTAAGCTACATTATAACCTGCTTATTTACTGGCAACATCCTAATAGTATGAGATAAAATACAATTTTTTTTCAAGAAATATCTTTCTTCAATCACAGAGTATTCGATACGTAATCCAACTTACATCTAACTTAAAAAACTGGCCAAGTGCAAGTCGGTCTCGCGTGCAAAGGGTTCCGAACCAATTTCATTTTTTAACATGTTATTTTAACACTACAAACTTCTTATAGGTTTTCCTGTATTTTTTGGCATAGCAATATTATCTGTATTTTTTTCAAAATGTAGTATTATTTTTTTATTTTATCATTGTCTAACCAACCAATGTCGAATTCGGCTGCACTTTTTGGTTTTGGTAAGCGGGCAGCAACTTACGGCGTACTTGTGATTTTATAACTTTAGGTTTTACGAGTATTTACCGTCCAGCTCGTTTTAATTTTTGGTTGTCATCTGTTATTAAGTTGTTATTTTTTTATATATATTTTTTTTATTAATATGTTAAGCTATTGTTTGATGTTAAAACCTAGAGCTAGAACATTGCTTGCTGACGGTACTTTTCTCAAATAGGTATAAAATGAAGATGTGTGACTAGTTTACAATAACCTATAATATCTACCTATAGCATACTTTTTAATGCTTATGATGAGGTTACAATCAATGAAATTTACAAAAATGTGACGAATCGACAATGTGGCAAATCGACAACAACCCGTCTGCTGGGATACTTTGCAAATGTTACAATCTTATTTGGGAATAATATCTATAATGTCGGCTCTCTTGGCATCGATTACCTTGAACTAACCGGCGAATTTCAAAAGCTTCACACTGGCTTCGGTAACTTTAGACGTTTCCTTAATTTACATATCTGTATTGTATCCACTCGAGTTTCCATAAAATTTAACAACACCCGACTTGACTTGTCCTCTGAGCACCCAAGATGCTACTTTACGTCGATTTTCAAGACCAAGTTAAGGTTATGGCTATAAATTCAGTTTTATGAAACTCCTTTCAGGTAGGCTAGTGTATTAATATAAAGGCTATGTTGAAACACGGTCAATATTCTTTTCTCTCTGTATCCCTTTTTATGGAAATTTTGATATCTATATCTATACTAATATATAGACCGCAGTGGACGTCTTTCGGCTGATATGATGATGATGACGATGATGACTAATATATAAAGCTGAAGAGTTTGTTTGTTTGCTTGAACGCGCATATCTCAGGAACTACTGGCCCGATTTGAAAAAAAAAAACAGTATTAGATAGCCCATATACCGGACAAATGCGCGTCAGACTCTCACGCCGAGGGTTCCGTACAACATTGTAGGTAAATATTACTTTAACTTTATTTTTTCCTATACTTGTAGTACAAGACGGTATTACTTGCCTTTCATCGTTCTAGGTTAATGGAAAATACCCTGTATATTTTGATTCTCTTGAGTGTGTAAATACACGTTTTTTTGCGACATAAACGGCAGTATCTTTTGACGTGATAACGTTTTCTAAATCGATGAACACCGGTTGCACGCTCGAAAAAAGTGCAAGCGAGAACGCGGAACAAGCGATAGAGATACACGATCGGCCTAAGCGTTCGGCTTGTTTGTAAAGAATTCGATTGTTTTCTTGTGACGTTATCACGTAAAGTTATCGTAACAGACAACCAATTTTTTTTAACGTAAATTTAGAAGTTTGATGTTTTCACAACTTCAAGGGACTATATGGTACAAGGGAGTATATGGTTTTAATTTCAACTCGATATCTCCACGCGTTCCCGAGATAAAAGGTCTTGACAGACAGACGGGCGGACATCAAAGTGATCCTATAATCCGTTTTTTCCTTTTGAGGTACGGAACCTTAAAAATGGGGCAATGGGTACTTTCAATAAATGAAACGTATGACACTAGATTAAGGCTATATAAACTCTAATTGTTATGTTATCGAAGAAAGATTTCAAACCCACTAAGCGTTAATTTAGATAGGACAACAAAACATTGGGGTAGCTGATTTGCTCGAAACCTTGTATGAAAACAGTTGTTGGAACAGTTGAGACTCCTAAGGTAATACCACCTTCATTAACTTAGACCAATATTTTGCTTTCCAAGAAAGCATCAGTTTGTCTATCGGTGGATTAAGAAAATTCCTTTATTTGGCTGTTACGAGACGATATAAAGCAATGAGAAATTTTTAACAAAGTTTTATTACTTCAATAACGTGCTTTACGACTTTCAATGCGCGAGAGCACTTGTCAAAAGTGTAGCAGACATACACGCGACTAGCTTGGCGATAAAATTAAAACTTCAATAAATGTCGATGCCCTTAGCAACCTTTCATACTTAAAAGAAGATATATTATGTGTTTTGCTACATGACTTTTCTGTAAAAAGAAAGAATATAATAATGAGTATGTCTCTAATGAAAAATAATCGGATTGTGTTTTAAATGGTTTCTCACTATGAGGTAAATATTCTTATTTATTACTTTCAAATTAATCAGCTAATGAAGTCAAAAGTGGAATCAAGATAATATTTATAATAGGAACCGTCAGAGTGTTATGAGTAAAATAAGTGATTGAAAAGATTTTGTTGAAAGTTACACGAATCATTATGTTGGAAGAAGCCACTACTCCGCTTTCCAACAAGACGATAGAAAAAAAGGGGATGTAGATGTCATAAAGCGGTGTTACGGCGCGGGTGTTGGCGTCATAAAAGAACCCGACGCCGCCCGTCGAGCTCGCCAGCAGTCGCTTAAGAGCACACCGAGCTTTTTGTTTAGGTATACTCTACAGGGGGGAAGCGAGGCGGTTCCAGCTAGAATGGACGGAACACGCGCTAATTTAGATATTTCGTTCGTATTATTAAAACTAATACTTACACAATTTGAAATGTATACGTAACAGAAAACATGTAATATTGTTATTATTCAAAAACTGTTTACCTTCCGTGAAGTATTTACGCCTTACTGAGGGTTTATTTTGTTTTTTTAGAGATTACATACTCAAACTCAAATCGTATATTTCAAATAAACCATTTACAGGCACTTTTGAATTGTCAAAGTCGGTCAGTCAATAACAGGAAACTAAAAAACGTGCAAGAAACTCCACGGACACTCTTTTAAACCATGTGATGTATTACAAAATTTTGTTAACATTTTCTTCGATTGCTTCTATATGTGAGGACAATGCAAAGAACAAAAAAAATATATAAACAATTCAAAGTGTGGGTACAGATTAAAATAAGCCAGTGGCAGGTAAGAGATGACCAGTCTCAACAGACGGCACCCGTTCACGAATATGACGCTTGCATCAGCACAATCTAACTCAACCATTTTGAAGGGAACTAAATGATCCAAAACACGCGCCACCTTTGTGTGAGCATGACAAGCTCTCAACTGCCACGCTCGTTCATGTCAAACTAATTTAATAACGAAATCTATTACTAATTATATACATACCTATGTAAATGGCTCCATAGTGCTCACATTTACAAAAAATTGAAAATATGCTTCTACATTATACAAAACTATGGTTTTCAAGTAACAAAGAAAAGAAAAAAAAAAGAAGCTTGCTTGATTGTGTACTTTGCTTATACAATTTTGCAAAGAAATAATAAATAAATAATAGTATAGGAGAACAAAAAAAAGGTAAGCATTTCTTCCAATTATCCAAAACCTAACTAGTGGACCCATGCGGCTGTGGCTGTGAAGCAGGACCGGCATTTAGCCAGGCATTTTTATCAAGGACATAATCTTCATGCTGGTCTACATAGTGTGCGTTTTATACATGTTTTTAACCCCCGACGCAAAAACGACGGGTTGTTATAAGTTTGACGTGTCTGTGTGTGTGTGTGTGTGTCTGTCTGTGGCATCGTAGCTCCTGAACGGATGAACCGATTTTGATTTTTTTATTTGAAAGGTGAATTAGTCGGGAGTGTTCTTAGCTATGTCTGATCAAAATCGGTCCAAGATGGCCGCCACCACAAAATGGCAGATGACATATTTTTTCACAACTGCCTCAATATGGGGATCAAATGAAAGGGCTTGACTAGTACAATACTATACACTATGACAAATTTCAAACTAAGATGGCCGCCACCACAAAATGGCGAACTACTTTTGTTTTTTTTTTTCACAAAGCCCTCAATTGGGTATTGTATCAAATGAAAGTGCTTGACCAGTAGAATAATGTACACTATATTGAAAGAGAATGAGGAATATTTACTAACGAAATGAAAATGAGATAAGTTTAAAAAGCATGAAATAAAAATTAAATTTAAAATTTAAAAAACCCCTGACAAAAAAAAGCCTTTAAAAAGTTAAAAATAATTTCTGTCGATCCTTTTTGTTTAATATATGTACGATGCTTTGGGCCAAGCGTCATCGGGAGACCGCTAGTTATACTTATACTTAGTACCTAAATACAAAAGATTTGATTTTAAATTTTCTCTCATTCAGTTCGACAATATCAAGTGGTATTTTATTATAAAAACTATTTTAGCTAATCTGAATCGGGGTTGATCTACAGTCCATAACATAAGATTGTGACACTAATCCGTTCCATGAGAAACCGCATGGTAGTCATTCGAGCCCGGGGAGGAAATACGAGATACTGAATAAACTTTTTAATTAATTTTAGGGTTCCGAACAAAAAACGGAGCTCTTATGGGATCACTCGGGTGTCTGCCTGTCTATCCGTCTGTCACAGCATCGGTTCAGTGGATCCGGAGAAAACTTTCTCCGGATCCACTGAACCGATTCTGTTAACATTTGGTACACATATGGAATTCTGTGACCCAAACACGAACGCGTTACGTAAATTATTAAATTGTTAGTATGGGGGTCACTTTTGGGGTCAAACGAGAAAATTAAAAAAAAGTTTTTTGAACAATATCGAATGACATATCAAATGAAAGGGCTTACTATGAGGGTTTTATTTGTATTTTTCAGCATCCAAGCTCCTAGCTGCAACTGAGAAATTACTAATGGAAAACCCCAAATACACTTTTTTCCCAACCTGGGAATCGAACCCTTTTAAAAACAATAGCGCTGGCCGCACCACCGTGCCGCGGCGAAATGCACAATTTATTTGATTATATTTTGCGACATTATCAAAACTGAGTGACCGCACTGATCTTTTTTTTGGCGATCTGCAACGGCATTTGATTTTCGTACGATTGACGGCAATACGACAGCGACTTGGCTATTGGCAATCTATAATCTGCATGCATCTGATGACCGCACTGCTGATGCTGCGCTCAACTGATGCGACAGAGCGCAACGTATATGCGCAAAGAGTTGCGACGACTGCGATGGAAACAAATTAGTTTAATTTTGTCGCTCGACCGAACAAGTGATTTTTATTACAATAATTATGTCCATCAAAAATATGGAAGAATTGATATCTGCTGTTCAAGCTTATCTTGTTTAATTTCATGAACTCACTCTCTTTTTAATTTATGAGAACAGTTCTCAAGGAGAAAGATATTACATGGGTCAGAAAAATCCATAGCGACAAATAGGTACAGTCAGCGACAATATTCGATTAGCAAGTACAAATTGCCAGAAGTCGTCACACCTACAACATCATTACTTACTGAATAGCTTTGGCCACAAAATGAAGTGTACAGATCAATGTTACAATGAATCTCAGTGATCGCACATACTATATTTTGCTAACTATGCTCTGCTATCCCTTGCAGCAGTGAAAAAATCAAACTTCTAAGTCAATTCAATCTTACGATAAAGCCGTTTATTCTCCGTTTATGGCGCATGTTTTGACACTCGCAAGGGAATCAAAACCAATCCCGTTGATCAAGACTCATGAAATTCGGCAAGAAAATAATTCTTACAGTACAAATAAAGTCTGAAAATTGGGAAGTTGTAGAATTATCTTATAAAAAACTGGCCAAGTGCGAGTCGGACTCGCGTGCAAAGGGTTCCGAACGAATTTAATTTTTTTAAGATGTTATTTTAACACTACAGACTTCTAATAGGTTTTCCTGTTATCTTTAGGTTAAGATCTATTATCTCCATTTTTTTCAAAAATTTTGGCTCAGTAATTTCGGAGATAAGGGGGGGGGGAATGGTCATTTTTCGTCAAATTTCTTGAATAACTTCAAAACCATTTATTCTAAAATTATGAAAAAAATATAATTAAAACCCTCACAGTGAGCCCTTTCATTTGATATGTCACACGATATTGTTCAAAAAACTTTTTTTTTTAATTTTCTAGTTTGGCCCCCAAAAGTGACCCCCATACTAAAAATTTAATGATTTACGTAACGCGTCTGTGTTAGAGTCATAGAAGTCCATATGTGTACCAAATTTCAACACAATCGGTCCAGTGGATCCGGAGAAAACTGGCTGTGACAGACGGACTGACAGACAGACAGACACCCGAGTGATCCTATAAGGGTTACTTTTTTTTTCGGAACCCAAAAAATAATTAAATACTCATTATTTTCGGTTAAACAATTCACTGTGACGTATTTTGATGCATGAGAGAACATTTTTTCTGCAAAAAAGTTAAGTTTGTCCTTTAATGTTACTTGCTATTTTTTTGTCAGAGTAATTAGACTGCTTTCGTTCTTTATATGTAGATATACATTCGTAGGTAATGTATACTCAGAAAAAATCGATCGGAACCCTCGGTGCGCGAGTCAGACTCGCACTTGCCTGGTTTTTATTTTAAGTGTCAGTAGGACGTCACTCGAAAACCATAATGATGCCTTTGGCGAATACCAAACTGACAGTTATGGCATCAGCCGATGATCGGCCACTTTGGCAATGAGGGCTATGGCGTTTAAATTCGCTGCTAGTGTAGCGTGAGGTTCTCGAAATGTCAAATTTCACTGTTGGTTGGCTATTGACGCGAGTTTATTTACTTATTTGTTTTGATTTTTGTGAATATTTTTATTCTAAAACAGTCTGACTATGGCATATTAAGTTACGGTTCTCCCAACCACTGCATTGAACTTTTTTTTGTTGGAAATATGTAGATGTCCTTCTTTTTTTTCCATAATGATGAGTCAGCGAAATACTGCGACACTATCTTTGTTGTATTAAATCGCACATTAACCGAATCATAAATTATTTTTCTTCTAACTTTGTTCACATGCGCGTAATAACAACTTCAATACTATAATTAAAAACCTTACTCGACAGTGGCACCAACTGGTGACTACAAAAATATGTATATTATTTTTATTTCGTTTATTTATTCGTATTTACATACACATTACACTTTTAAATATATCTTACAAAAAAAAAAACATTAAAAAATACATTTAAAAATAAAAAAATAAAAACAGGAAATTGTACGCCATACCAGAACCTATAAAGCGCACCGAACGACACCCAAATACTTTGGCCCGGCCACTTATGGCAAACCACAACAGAGCGCAACGTTTAAAGCGTAAAATACCTCAAGACTTACATACAATCACAGTAAACACAGCTACTGTTTTAACAATGAGGATGTGACGCAGGCCACATACCGAGCGCGCCAGCGATAGCACCAACCAACATAATGCTGAATGTTCCACAAAGGAGACAGATTGTAGTAAAATAAAAAGAAAAACAAAAAAAAATTGTAGTCCGCCGGTGTCGGGAGCAGGGTCCAAGCTACCGGCGGTGGTTAGGGCTCCAAAAACCGCCTCACAATACGAGCCGTATCGAGGCGCGTAACGCCAGCTTCGATGGATGGTCTTCAACCGCGTAACGCCAGCTTCGACAAATGGTCGTCTAAGCTTTTGGCCATCAGGCCGTAACGACTATCCGCACAATGACAAATGAGTCCACATTCCAATGTCGACAACCTCATGTGCTAAGTCGAGATACTAGATTTGCTTCTCTTTCTCAGCTTTCACGAGGTTCTCGTCATACGGGATGGTAACATCAATTATCATTGTGCGGCGCGCTAATCGGTCTATCACCACTATGTCAGGCTTATTAGCAACAATAGTCCTATAAGTGATGATAGACTGATCCCAGTACATCGTAACATGGTCATTTTCAAGAACTGGGTCGGGTACATACTTGTAATACGGTACCTCAGAATCCACAAGTTTGTATTTCAAAGCAAGTTGCTGATGTATAATCCTGGCCACTTGGTTGTGCCTGTGTAAGTACTCGCCGTTAGCCAGACGACAACAACCAGAGATAATATGCGTGATGGACTCACCCGGACGGTGGCATGCCCGACACACATCCACCGTCCCTTCATAACATGCCTCCGGTAGTTATTTTTCAAGATAACTTCGTCCATAATCGCACAGACAAAACCTTCAGTTTCCCCAAAGAGATCACTGAAACGTAGCCAGACCACGGACGCTGAAAAATCTACATCGGACTCATGAAGAGCCCAATAAAAGCGCCCGTGAAGCTCTTTGCCTTTCCATACCTTCTTGTGGTCATCTGTGGTAAGTATTACAGGTTTGCGCCAGTTCTCTTTAGCCATGGACAACGGGGTGAGTCCCTTGTCCACTGCGATCATATCTCGGTGCATATCCACATTAGCTTTTAGAAAATATTGTCTGAGGCTGCACATCTCGCGGTTGTGGAGTCTTGGCGTTAATAATAATAATAAAAAAAATAATTAATTATAATTATTATTTCGTTTATTTTTTGTTCTATACATAAAGATTACATTTTTAAATATATCTTAAAAAATATTTAAAAAAAACATTTAAAAATATAAAAAATAGTAGTCCGCCGGTGTCGGGAGCAGAGTCCAAGCTACCGGTGGTTAACCCGCCGTGTCCAGGAGTAATGCTTTTTGAATCAAGCCTTATTATAATCATTAAAAACGGTTATCCTGATTGAATAAGGGTCGGTACACATCTGACAGAAATTGCGTCGAGCGTATCATCGTTGGCGTCTATTTTCATTAACGCAGCATCGGTTGAGTGTGAAAGGTTGAATGTTTTATTATAAATAATTGTCTGCTGTGGCGTTATGCGACCAATAATACGCGACGTATTTTCCGTCAGATATATTATGTACCGACCCTAAGAGTGAGTTCCTTCTTTTGAGTTTCTGCTCCTTGTAAATGTAGTCTTTATAGACTATGTTAGTGCAATAACAGAGGGCCAATATGACATTTATTGTAACAAAAAAATAGATCAAATCTGAATTATAATAGGGTAGGGATGCTAGATGATTGATTTAAATGCCTATTCAGAAAGTTACAAGATAGTAAACTACTCTGTTTGATGTAAATAATTACGAAGAATCTATTCTTCTACACTTCTCAACTAATATTATAAAGAGCTAAAGTTTTATAGTTTGTGAGCATGTGAGTTCGTGAGGCTGTAAAGGGTAATCTCTGGATCTACTGAACCGATTTTAAAAATTCTTTAACCAATTGAAAGCCACGTTATGTGTGAGTGTCATAGGCTATATATTAACAACACGAAAAATATCGCCCAACGAAGTGGGCAAGGGTCAGCTATAAATAGATCTTATCGATGCATATTGACATTTACATCGAAATTCCTTTTATCCATCACTAAGGCTGCTTGTCCATTGTCGCGGAGCGAGGTGGCGGAGCGGAGAAACGGAGAAATTTTAATCAATAGAATTGCATAAAATATCCAGGCAGCCTAAACGGACCATTATAATTCCAGTCAAGGCCTCTTTACTTCTCGTTATTAATCTGACATCACTATATTATAATGTAGGTATGTTTAATAAACATTTCGCATTCAATATTGAGGCGTAAGGTGTATTTTATAAGGTTTAATTGACAATGTTTAAGGTCGTTGGGATACCAAAAGTAACTCGTGCGCAGGTAGATTTCGACCGACATTCCTCAGCTTTGTTTGTATGACGATGCCGATGTGCCCACGCACTTCTAGATGTGGTACAATCTTAAGAGGAAATGCTGGCGGAGAGACTTTGTGTGTAAAAAGTCATAATTCGAGGTTTGACTCTCGACTGTTTTCTCCTCCAATATTGAACCAGTTTAAGAGATATTTCACAAACTGAATAAGAAAAATATATACTGTGTCCCTATGTTTTCCTTTTTTGATAAATAGTTGCCGAATTTGTACAATAGGGCTCTGTTGGCAACGATTTATCGGACAATTTTAAGCATTTTGTGAGCGTTCTAGTGCTTATATGGTTAATAAATCATCAAAAAGGAAAACACACGTGGGGAAAACTAAAAAATAAAGAACCTTGGTTGATATGAACATCTAACTAAATGATTTTATACCTATCAGCAATGCTTAAAACTACTTTCATATTCATTTTCTATTTCCACGAATAAATATTTAATTAACCCAGCGAAGCTTTTCACAAGTCGTACATGCCGCTCACAATTCCATTTGTTTAATTTAAATGAGTAATCTGTTTGAGAATTAAAAAGTAATGGTTATCGATTAACGAGACTTTTTTTAGGGTTCCAAACATTCGTACAAAACAGAAACCTTATAAGATCACTCGGGTGTTGTTTGTCTGTCTGTCCGTCTGTCGTAGCCAGTTTTCTCCGGATCTATTAGACCGATTCGGTTCAAATTTGGGATACATGTATGGACTTCTGTGACCCGAATACGGACGCGTTACGTAAAAAAATATTTTTTAGTATGGGGTTTACTTTTGGGGGTCAAACTAGAAAATTAAAAAAAAAGTTTTCAAACTGTATCGTGTGACATATAAAATGAAAGGGCTTACTGTGAAGGTTTTAACTATATATTTTGAATCCATAATTTTAAAATAAATATTTTGAAGTTATTCAAGAAATAAGACCAAAAAATAAACCATCTTGACTGGCTTGAACCACGATCGAAAGCGAGAGGTTATCTGCAGCACCGACCGCTGCAACGAGATTATGGCGCTGCACTACCCAGGCTGGGAACTCCTCTAACGTGTGCTACACCGTGTCATCGAGGCAGTTACCACAATGTTGGCAAACGAGCGTCGGCTCCCGGCTTATACGACACAGGAACTTTCCGAAACAGTCATGAACATTCCAGAAAGCACCTGCGTCAGCCGGAAAGACGGCGCAGCCGCGATGAGGACGCCATGCCGAGAAAACTGGCTGTAACAGACGGACAGACAGACAGACACCCGAGTAATCCTATAAGGGTTCGGTTTTTACGGATGTTCGGAACCCTAATTAATGCTGACACAATGCCTACCTATTGTTGATAACTAAAAGAATATTTCAAACCACTATTGTAAACAAAAAAACAGTAAACAATTTACAAATAGGTAACATTATTTTTTATTTGATAATCCTACCAAGAAAACAAGCCTCACATCAAAATGGCGTTGTCTTAAAAGTAGTTATCCGACTCTGAATGTAAAAAATGAATACCTACTTACTGGGAGTCGCCTGTAGGTTATATTTATAGCTAACTAGGTAAGGTAAGTAAATAGGTACCTATTTAACATAGCAAAACATACAATAAAATAAAATACACCCGTGCGTATACATAACATACAGCCTAGCTTTCCACACGTTTGTGCACATTCATAGCTATTGGTACCTACAGTCAGCGAAGCTCTGGCGCCAATCTGCCAATGTAAAATCTACGGACTTGGCGCTCGAATACTTTTCAATCATATAACCAAGGGCATAAGGTTCAATCGCGCAAGTGGCTCACGCTGCCCTCGCTGCCGCCAAAATAATTTTAATAAAAAGGTAAAAGTCAAATCAATAAAATTATTTGTTGATAATAATATCTACGTAAATACATAATTTCGCATGAAACTTTACTGTCACGTGGGGAATGTCGCAGGCAAGTATAGTTGCATAATAACAACTAAATTGGGTGCCTACTAATTACGTTACTCACAGTGATAATCCTAAGTTATATCACCTATTTGTTTGAGTTTATGTTGTTATTAACATGGATCGCAAACGCATACATGCCACCGGCGATTATATCACAAAAACACAAACGCCGCTGTCGGCACTCTTCAATGAATTTGCGCATGTATTTATTTATTTATCTAATTACAACGGTTGAAAACCACAAAGCACAGAACTAAAAATATACAAATAAGAAAACAGACGCAGATAAAGTTTAAAAATTGAAACAAAAAACAATAAAATAAAATAAAGGTAAACAACCCTTTCATGAATCCCTCTCACAGCGTTATGAGTATGTATTCGTACGAGAACTAGATTCTAACTGCTCATCACAGCGTCTATCCTTTACAACCGTGTTGTCAGATGAGATAGCATGCATTTTAACTCCGCCCACAAAAAGTTCGTGCCGTCGACTAGTGCAACCTTAAGAGGGGACTCTAGACCCGAAGAATTTGAAAAATAGGTATTTGAGGAAACTGAAACTGCTGATGACGTCGCACTGCGCCCAATCAAGTCAAGTGCGAAAGCGACAACTGCAGCAGAAGCTAATTTCACCTATAAAAACCTTGACCAAAAGACGTTTTGTATTCCGCTGTTTTCTTCGTCAAACTGGACTGATCTATAAAAGTTATACATCAGAATTTAGAGGAAGACTATATCTATTATTTTCTATTTTGTTAAAAACTTATCAAATTTGTCTGATAGCAACCGGAAATCGTAACAAGTGGTAGCGATTTCACTATTTTATTTATTACTGTATCGAATCAAGTGCCAGGTAAAAAAAACATTTTTAATAAATAGAAGAGCTTAAATAGTAGTTATATGAGCTTGAGTTTATAACATATTTTTAGTATCATATATATTTTTTATTTTTATTAGAGTTGTGTTGAATGGTATAACTTTTGATTTTATAATTTGAATTTATAGATATAGTACGGTAAAATAAGATAAAAAAAATAGGAGTCTTCCGTTGGAGAAACAATAAGTTATCACCAACAGAATTCGCTTTCTTCTGTCTATGTATGGAGCTCCTAAAAAAATTACGTGCTTTGATAAGTTTCGATATACACGATTCGTTAAAAATACTCGAAATAAAAACAAGTGCAATTAGCTTACTAAAACGTTAATTGTAAGTTTTAAACGTTTTTGTAAGTTTTTTAGTGTATGCGGGTAGGCAGTGACAAGTTAGTCTCTCAGACTATAATATAATATAGGGTACATAGCATGGTCTTCGTCAGTCTCTCACAAGCCGTAGCCAGGGGTGCATGTGTTCATTATCTCGCATACCATATATTCATCGGACTGTATAAAGTGTGTTTATTGGCTCTCGAGTCATTACAGTCATGACTTTTTTCTTTTATTTAATTTGTATAGCTTATTAAATAAGTGCTCAAACGATAACACGATTCCAAAAAAGCCATGTCATAGAAATAAACTCACTCTTGATAAGTGACTCCAAAAGACTTGTTTTTTTTCTAATTAATATGTTTTTATGGGTAAACTTTCCGTTTAAGACACAATAATATAAATAAGGCACCCGTGTCCGTTCCGGTCGTGAGTGTATGTTATCTTTTTCAAATGTTCAGAGTTTAATAATGATCGCGGTGTGTCCTTGCCCTTACATCGCGACACCCACTTTGACTTACTCGCAACAATGATGCGGGGGCTCTGATATATTGTTAAACAGCCCGATGAGGTAACACAGCTGTTTACTAATTGTTTTTATTCCTTATTGTTACAGGTATGGTAGTCTTTTATTTGACATGGTCGGGAGGTATGTACAATAATTTTAATTTTAATAAACCAGTCTTCAACAACTATACGTACCGGTCAAGTCCTGGTTATTTTGTAAAGCCGATAATTGCTTTCAATAAAAGCCTTTAGCTTCACGACTGACTTGCGACATTTTGGATACAACATGTCGGATAAGCTACATAAGGGTGCCTGTCCATTACAGTGGTGCGATGCAACGGACCGGAGAAATGGCAAAATATTAACCAGTCATGTCAGTCAAAATGTCAGTGAGTCACGTGGTTCGGAGATTTTATGCAATTCCATTGGTTAAAATTTCTCTGTTTCTCCGCTCCACTGCCTCGCACCGCTGTAATGGAAAGGCACCCTAATTCATGTTATTCAGTTTGTACTGTGAAACCATTATCTTTAACGTAAATTTAAAAAAAAATATAACATATAGGTATTAAAGTTTTAATTAATCGAACAATCTCGATTGATGTTAGTACACGTCCGTACTTATTTTGAGAAATAATCTCTATATCTTCGTTATTCTTAGACCTTCGTTATTTTATAAAAACAATCAAGGTAAAGATGCAAACCCACTACCACGCATACTGCTGTGCACGGGCACGCGGCGCATTTTAGCTGTGGGGATTCATTTGTTTAACAACGTGGGTTTACGTTTCCACTGCAGTACATACTACACATGGCTACGTTCCATAAGCCGTATCTCAAAACCATGCGTTAAAGTATCAATTTCATCTTTAAGGCCGTATCTCGGAAATAAATGATAGCTCGAAAGCTCGCACCGCGCGGTCCCCGCATGCTTCCTCGTAGAAAGTTAGAAATATCTAATCTAGCGCCAAAACATCAAATCAATTTAAACCGCCAACTGATTCAGTGTTGCTTGGACACAATATTCAAGAAACTTCTTCTATCAAAATATTAACAAAAAACAGCACTCTTATAAACAGTGGTTTTAGACGTAAAATAAAATAAAATATTGAACCCAAACAAATAGTTATTTGTTTTTATTTTTATTTTTAACAGTCCTTGGTAAATTACTTTATCATGTTTTGTATGTCCCCAAACTATTGTGAAAACTACTAATTCAATTGACTATTTAAAACCCATGGCCACAATTGTGCGATAGAGATAGCAATAGAGACTTTTTAGCACTCAGAAGGTATGGAGTAGACCAGTTGTAAAAAAAACCGGTCAAGAGCCAGTCGGACTCGCGCACCGAGGGTTCCCATACCACCATATAAAACGTGAATTGTTTTTAAATTTTCATCGGCGAGGCCTTTATTCGTTATGAATTAACACTGCGGCGTATATTGCAATCGACTTCTCTTGCCCGCTGGTGGAACTAATGTAGGTAATGTTTGTTGATGATTTCTGAAAAAGTGCGCTTTTAACAGACATCGTTTTTTTTCCTGTTTACATAAACTTTTATCACATAGAATAATTCAGATTTTTCTCTATGCAAACTTCGGAGATAAGGGGGGAATGGCAAAATTTTCTACATCTTTTCGTCAAAAGTCGATGACCTAAACAAAAACAAAAAACTGGCCAAGTGCGAGTCGGACTCGCGTGCAAAGGGTTCCGAACGAATTTCATTTTTTTAACTTGTCATTTTAACACTATGGACTTCTTATAGGTGTTCCTGTAATCTATAGGTAAAGATTATTTTCAAAATTTTACGCTCAGTAGTTTCGGAGATAAGGGGGTGAATGGTCATTTTTTGTCTAATTTCTTCAATAACTTCAAAACCATTTATTTTAAAATTGTAAAAAAAAAATATAATTAAAATCCTCACAATAAGCCCCTTTCATTTGATATGTCACACAACATTGTTCAAAAAACTTTTTTTGAAATTTTCTAGTTTGAACATCAAAAGTGACCCCCACTAACAATTTAATCATTTACGTAACGCATTCATGTTTGGGTCACATAAATACATATGTGTACCAAATTTCAATAGAATAGATCCAGTGGATCTGGAGAAAAATGGCTGTGACAGACGGACAGACTGACAGACACCCGAGTGATCCTATAAGGGTTCCGTTTTTGTTTGATACCCAACATGCCTAGTAGCCTAGCACTTCGAATTTTTAGAATCCCTTTCAGTGGCTGTTGCAAAAAAAAAAATGTATACCATAATTTTATTTCTTTGTTATTTGCAAAATACTTGAGTAAACGTCATCTCGAACTATTCCACAAGTTGATAGCATTAGTATTTCTTGAGATATCCAGCTGTGACAGACAGACAGACTTAGTCACACCATAAGGGTTCCTTTTTACCATTTCGGTACGGAACCCAAAAAAAAAGGCTAATCATAATTGAAATAACTTGTTTTTTTTTTGCAGTGACTTCACTCACGTATAAACGTGAACGAAAGAACACTACATTTCTTTACTGTCATAGTTGCAAATAAGTATGTATTATTATTTATCTTATTCTATCATTTAGTCTGTATTATGTGTCATATTTATTTCAGTAATGTTTATGTATTGTATGTTATCTTACCTTAACTTTTTAACACTAAATGTAACTTTAAACTGCTTAACTACTAGCATTTACTGTTAAAAATATACAACCGACTTCCAAAAAATAAAACACTACAAAGAACTAAATAAAGAGAAAGAACGTATAAAGAAGACCTCAAGCTCTCAAGCAGCGAGTCATACAGCCAGCATTCACGGCTTCTACGGGTATCCTAACCACCAGCATGCAGCAGCCGCGCATTTCAGGCCAGCATCCTCAGCCTCTAACATCACCCTCAACCTCATCAGCGGCCTTGGCAAGCACACTGCACCTTCGGCCAGTCATATGAAGAGCCATGAAGAACCTCTCCTGTTCGATCCCAGCAGTCACGTCATTACGTCGCACAGCACCGCTCCGATTCACTGGAGCCAGCAGCAGCACCACTCCTACTCACTGGAGCCTTCAGTATCATCCCGACTCACTGGGATCTCATTACCCCGACTCACTGGAGCACTGCAGACAGTTCCAATTCACCGTGAACTCTGCGACTTCCGGTTCCGACTTACTGGAACCAATCTCAAGATGTATGGATGATTCATCCACTATCGACCTCCGGTCTCCGGAGGGGAGTGATGTAGCGGCATTATTGCCGCCACCAAGAAAAACTAACGGAGCAAACCTACTTCGCAAAAAAAAGAACTGCAATGCCATCTATCCAACTAGCAGCGAAATTCTACGTCGAAATCCTGCATCGCGCAATCAGAGTTTACCGTGCGATTTGAACATATATATCAGCCCGAATATCAACATTGGGCAGTTGCCCACTCCAGACACAACAACTGTCTGGTCGTAGGATCCTCTCTTTTCAATGGAGGTTTACGGAACTTTACTCTTTGTACCGCATACCCTCTATACTAGTTATTTTTCTGAAAAATTATATTGTGTATTTTTTCCTATGGGCTTTAGTTGCCTGCAATGAAACATTATTATTAGTTTGATAAACAAATACTGTATCTTAGCTCTTTGGCTAGTCTTAAACTATATTAACGGGCCAAGCAAAGTCAATGTAGCGTTTGATGATTTTTATTTTTTTTTTATTTTGAATAATTTTGTTAAATTTTTTTGTATCATCATGTTGTTTTCTATCTTGGGCTCAGGTTGGGGAGCTCCGGATATAGAAAAATAAACTAGTAACTCATATCTTTTAATTTTCACTTTTCACTGACAGTTTGATTCAAACCATAGAAGACTGACCAAGCATGCGTTAACCTGGAAAGTTTTTTAAGAAGTTTTATGCTCCACCTGGTCGAACGCGCTACTGATATCAATATAAATAGAGGCGATTCAGGGCGCGAGAATCTATCAATCTAATGATATTATTTACGTAGTGCACTAAATTATTCGTCCTAGATTTACGATCGAACACAGAAACTGAATATGATATTTCAGTATTTGGCATAACCAGGGATAAAATAAATAGTGAGATCTAATAGAATTTAAATTGGGCAGTAGTTCTGCATATCATTAGACTGTTCTTTTATAGGGATACTACTAAATATTTCATATACAAAACGCTTCACTCATCAGTAAATCCGATACACGTGCACAAAAATATAAAGTCTGAATTTCGATTCCCTGGTGAACCAAATTAACTACAGTTGTTGCACCCGACGTGACGTCCACAGACGTGTGGCACGATTTTTAGAATGATCTATAACAATACTGACTTTATTTTTGGTTAGAACTCATGCACATGCATAGAAGCCTATGGCTTATGTAGCCTCCCAAGAATTTTGAGACAGTAAGAAACCACGCTTTTATTTTAATCTAGAACATATAAATCGTTTACTTATCCTGTTTGGTGCTTCTACGAATCTACTGCTCTATTCATTGTTATAAAGCGGAAATCTTAAAAGGAAATTCTGAGTAACACGCCTTTGGATAATAATGATTGTATTAGGTGCTTTGTGTTCGCAGTCAAGTAAACGCAGACGTCCAGTCCAGAAGTTAGCTGGGTTAGTCTGCAGTTAAGTCATCACTCTACAATTAATAACATAAGTTAGAGGCTTGCCCGGGGCTGGCTTTCGCCAACTCCTGTTTACATACACAGGCACACTCGGGGGTGGCGCCACTATCTACTTGAACCCGCTGCGTGCAGTCAGCGTAAATATGATAGGTTTAAGTAAAATGAAAATTTACGTAGAAACACTAGACTGCCTCACGACCGACTTTGGTTTGCATATTTAATTCTGTTTGGCGCTCTATTCGAGTTTACTTCTAGTATTTGTGCTGCCTACTTTAAGAAAATTATTCTGGGTAGGTACATGTTATTACGAAGGTACAGCAAAACAGGAATACGTTAACGGGAATATTAAATTCACATTTGCTCGACGGTGACGTTTTGTAATAATTTTCTTTTGTTTTTATGTGCCGACTTATGATAATCCAATATCCCAGAGCCATCAGACGTAACTTATTTTCACATAGATGAAACATTAAGTTCTCAGTAGCGTCTCATGTTCTTTGAATACTTGCGTGCTTGTGGAGCTCGCCTTGTGACACCTGGGCAGGTACCAGGTAAGAAAGGTAACTAAAAATAAAAGTTACTTAACTTAAATTTACATGGCTGATTTTTATACATGTTTTGTAGAATATTATTCTAAAACAGTATCATAAGTATCAGACACTTTTCATGCACCAAAACTTTTGTCAGACGCTTTAAAGCTCCACAAAAATAAATGAACTTTTTAAATATGTTACTAGGGAAACTATTATAAAGTTATATTTCATTAGTCGGATAAATTGTAGTGACCAAACATCCCCTAAATACAAAAATTATTCAGCCAAGAGAATGAGCGCGATTCAATATTTTTTGCGTAAAATGACCATTTTTATGTTTTCTTATTCTCAGAAACTGAAATATTTAGACAACTTTGGCTTATTGGGTAGTTGAGAATAGTTATTAGTATAGCGCATAGCGGCCTCACTTTTTGCATTTTTTTCTTATGTATTTGTAAAAAACAAAATTCCGAAGTAAGTTTCTCATGAAAAGCCAGACGGCACTTTTTTGAGCTCGTGGATTGAACTACTGTTCTAACCATATGAAATGAAAAATATATCATAATATTCCTTATGTATTGGTTTTGTGCATAGTGGCCTCAGAAATTTGAAATAAGAATGGAATATCCGTAAAAAAATCCCGTTCAAATCCATAAAAAAACTACCAAACACGCTCAGAATTAACTGTCAATTTCTCCATAATACATTAATATTATTAAGTAAAATTTATACCAAAATTAACCACAGTTCATATGAAATGAAAATATTATAAAAAATCATTAAATAAATTAACAACAAACCCTAAAGTAAACGTGCAACTTGCCTAATTTCTACACAATGCGATGAGTCAGCAGTTTTGTGAGTGAAAACGCAATTCTGTGATAACGCTCTTAAATAAGACCAAATTCAACATAAAAGTAATCGTTAATTAATATTTAAGTAAATTAATTTATTGCACAATCATATTCGGGAAAATAAATTTATTCAGCGTAATTTTGTTTTATGAAGAATGATTTGATGAGATTGGCAACGGAACTCCTCAATAAATCATAACAAATGAACCGGGACCGCCAGTGCATAACATAATATCACGCCGGTACGCTGTGAAGGGGTAGCCACATGTGAATGTCAACTATTTATCTGTGGAGTATCAGCACTTAAAAAGTGGCCAAGTGCAAGTCGGACTCGCGTGCAAAGGGTTCCGAACAAATTTCATTTTTTATATTGATATGTCACATGATATTGGTAAAAAAACTTTTTTTTTAATTTTCTAGTTTGACCCCCAAAAGTGACCGCCATGCTAAAAATTTAATGATTTACGTAACGTGTCCGTGTTTGGGTCACAGAAGTCTATATGTGCACCAAATCGCAATAGAATCGGTCCAGTGGATCCGGAGAAAACTGGCTGTGACAGACGGACAGACAGACAGACACCCGAGTGATCCTATAAAGTTTCCGTGTTATATTCGGAACCCTAAAAATTATATATAAAAAACACATTTTACAAAAAAAAATGCAAGCGACTTCCAAATAAAAACATCAAAAAAAATCTTTAATTACGGATGTCGGTAAATCAAAAACGAAGAAACAAAAAAAAAGCACCAATTCCGAAATTAAAGTTATTTTATACTTTGTAGTATTTTTATTTGGACTTGGTTGTATATTTGTTACTTTAACTCCTTTCATAAAACATTGTGACCGTCATTGAAAACATAAACTAAAGTTAGAATACACTTATGTGGTAGTAAATATTTAACAATGTTTCATCTCAGTGACTGTGTAAGAGCGTTTAATATTAAATAGTCATACGCTACTCAATAAGTGCATATGTAAATAGACATGAATACATATTGACTTTAAGTTGTGACATAATTACATGTATTTAGGTAACACCACTTCTATGTTCGTCGGTCTTACTTGTTGTCAATCTACCGCAACATGTGTGAACGGACACCGTCCATCTATGGTTAGCGGCGTATCTCTATATTCGATTCTTATAGCAGTAAATATGTGAGCAACTTCTGATAATTATGTACTGAGCACATTCCTTGCATAGGCAATGTTTACACGACATCGAACTTTTGTTTGGTATTTCATACGAAATGCTTTTTAGCTACCAGTCGTCAACGAGCAACTTCAACTTCTATATCTTTAAACTAGTTATTAAAGTGATGGATAAAGTAGTTATAGTGTGTAGATGTTTGAATTAAGGAATACGGTCGCAAATGCCAAAATATATAGTTAAAACTCACAGTCTTATGAAAATAAATACAAGTACTTGTTTATGATGGTAGATCACCAAACGAAAACCAAAAACTGCCAATTAGGGGAATAATTCGTAAGCGAATTTTAGCATAGTTGTAGGAAATAATAGTGTTTTAAATAACATACCATCGCCTTAGAACAAAACCTCGGGAATGCATTATTGCTCAAATTTATTTTATTGCGTTTCTAGGTAGAAAACCTCGCAACGCACATCCTGATCTGACTACACACATACACACACATACTGACGAATGAATGAATACCTTGCAACGAATGAGACATTTCTTGTTTGAAAATTGATGATTTTGTGTTTATCCTGCTATATAATTTAGTGTTTTTCGAAAGGAGGTATGTAAGTACTAAAGACTAAACGTACGTACGTACAAAAATCACGCAGTTTTTTCTTCCTCCTGAAAAGTTACTTCTTTTACACTTGCGAGGTTTTCACTCTATACTAAAAGTATTGATGGCTGGGGGTGAAGCTTTTTTTGCTATTGTTAGGCATACTTTTGACTACCATCTCACCTGATGGTAAGCGATGATGCGGTCGAAGATGAATTGCGCTTGCCTAGAGAAATCTGTTCATTATAGTAGGGGAATGTAAAGGTACCTTTGTTTAGGGTTCCGTACCCGAATAATAACCAGCGGAACTAAGCCTCTGCCGTCCGTCCGTCCGTCCATCTATCTGTCAGAAGGCTTTATCTCAAGAACCGTAATTGGTAGACAGTCGACAGTGGACATACACGGATTATTTCCCTATTTTTAATTTCTTGATAAGCTATGGCCTATGGCCTCGGAATGTTTGTGCAGCGACGATATGTGCCATTAACTTTATGATCACGATTCGCCATAGTGTTTCACCCCAATACTGTGCGCCATCAAATTTCCCTATTTCACGTCCTTTACATAACTTTAAAAGTTATAAAAGTTTCGTTTTCCTTTCAGTTATCTATATGGGTACAGAGTTCAACCGGAACCACTGTACCGCGCCTTAGGTATGTGCGCGGTGAGACGGGGGAGGGGGAGGGCAGTGCATGCCGACTGCTCTGTCAGTCCGTGTCAATGCTCACGGCGTCAGGTAGTGTTTTTTACTAGACTTTCTATGTCGCACATGAGAAAGTATGCAGAGGGTCGTGCGTTATCTCGTGATATCAAGACCGTTATACCAAACGCACGTACCATTCAGAAATTGAATCCTATTTCAGAGTATCTGCAGTTATTTTAATGAATTTAGTTTTATTCATCATATACAATGAACAAAAACTTAACTTGAAATAATATGAATATTTTTAATTAAAAATAAAACATAGTTATTTTTTTTTATATATTTATGAAGCTATATCTCTATGCTATAAAATAATGTAAATTGATATCTTTAGCTCTGTCAGACAGTATAGAACTCATGTGAACCCATGCTCTTTCCTGTCATCACCCCGCCTTACCGCACCTTCTTAAGGCTGCCTGTCTATTAAACTGAGAAATTTTGATCAATGGAATTGCATAAAATCTCCGCACCACGTGAGTCAGAGGTTTTATACAATTCCATTGGTTAAAGTTTTTCCGTTTCTCCGCTCCGCTGCATCGCTCCGCGTCAATGGACAGGCAGCTTTCGTGCTCGTTTACAGAGACGCCTCGCGTGCGGCGTGGCGGCCTGCACTAAATTCAAACATGTTGTATAAGAGGGTTTACGGAAAAGCGATTTTACAGGCGTTTGCGTGAAATGCAGGTGGAGCCCGCGGTGAAGCCCGCGGCGTTTCACGCGGCATCCCACGCGGCTATATAAACATATGGCGATACCCGCTACCGCGGAAAAGCGTTGCCAACACCAATTTATGAAATTCCCCGAAAATACAAGTCACAATCCCTAATTTAGGGACAAAAAATCTATTGATTCCCCAAAAATTCCCATTTTTTTTAAGAATTTAAACAAGTTTCAACTGATTTTATAAGATTTCTTTTTCCTTTTTTTAACTTTTAATTTTTCACAATTTTACGTTACAAGCGTTATGCTCGGTGAATTAAATTGACACTAACACCCAGATTTAATGCCCTTCCCTTGTTGCCGTTAAAAGTACTACAATATCTGTACTTAAATAATTGCGATTCTCTGCTTTAAATTTTTAAATACATTACATTTTTGTTTGATCGATACGTTCAAAAACGTCAGTATCAACAATTTTTTTCTTTCACGTTGGTTGTTTGCAACCAAAGACCGGAAAAAAAGCGAAAATGAAACGAAGATTAAAAAAATGTCGTTTATTAATAAAACTGATAAAGGTATTGCTAAAATTACTTAAGTTGGAAGCAAATTATTTACAAAAGTCTTATTAACAACTGCTATATAGGAAGCAAAGGGAAGGTGTTATGTTAAGACGACGACATACACCTGCGACCTTGAGGGAACAAAACGAGCACTCGTTCCACATCCGTGCGATCGAAAATTCAGTATTTTTTTGTGCTTTCCTTATTATTCTATGACTTTAAAAAATTGCCGTATATTAAAATTTAGATAGTTAAATTGTTTTTGAGATAGTGCAAATTCCATTAAAATACGACTGGCGGTTTTGATCCGATTGTCGTTTTTATGTCCGTGTAACTTAACAAATTAATTACACTATATTGAACAAATTAAAATCAAAATTTTCATTTGTCAAATTATTAAGAAAATAGTCTAATGTAACCAAATGTAACATATATTTTTTGTCGTAATTTAACGTGATTCTCATTTTAAACCAGCTACCGAGGGGTATCTGCGCCTTAAGACAAATAATTAGATTTTTTGAAAAAGCGTTCTGACTTGGTCCGGACTATCGATATTTAAAATCTTCGCATTTTACCCACATCTTGCCAATCATAAAACTCCAATCAACTTGAGATTCTCCGCAGTTTCGGAAATTTCCCACACGTCGGAAACGCTGGTTTGAGTGTCAAGCGTCCGCCGCAACGGTGCACGCCGCGGGCGCTGCGGTGAGGACCGCTACTCTGCACGCCGCGCGTCTTCATAAACAACATCATACATTGCCATATGTTTGTGTGTGCGCGTGTGATGATACGCCACGCCGCACACGATGCTCTACGCCCCGTGTCTCCGTAAACTGGCACCGCGGTACAAAGCGGTCCGGTCGGAATATAATAAATTCATTCTCTACTACTTACCTCTAATGATATGATCATCTATAGCTACAATAGTAGCGACATCTATATTTATTACGGGGGTTACTACATGCGTGTCAATAATTTAATTGAATTAACGCAATTTCACTACGTAACTTATTACAGACAGTAATAATAAGTCAAGTAAACTGTCGATTCGCCAATCGACCGACAGTATCAGTCAGAATCATAAAATCAACTGTGCATGAAGCTCGCAGAACAGTTCATTAACTGTATATTTATTATTCTATCTATGGATAAAACTTGACTGTGTTGTGTCCTCGTATTTTGTTCTCAAACGATTGTATCTTGCGAAATTATCTTTGGAGTTTATTGGTTTTAGCCGTTAGGCTCCGGCGCCGAATTAAAAGTTATCTTCACACAGCTAACCACCGAGATGTCATATAAGCACAGTTTTAACGTTTTCAGGATGCAATTTTACGTTTAATAAGTTAACTATTTAATGTGTGCATGTTAATACAATTATTTTGAAATAAAAGATAAATTATCATTATACACAATTTTCTTAGCATTTAAAACTGTCCTCTGGTTAAAGCTGTAAAATTAACTACAGGAAATGGCTCACTGTTCCTCGAAGGCAATGTTTGAATATGTGCCAGGTTTAGTTTGGATCTATAAATCCCGATTTCTGTTAAAGCTCAATGCGAATTGTTGACGAAGCTACTGGAAAATATTGGAGCTAAACTAAGCATACCTACAATCTCTCAGTCTGTATTTTGTTATAATAACCATTAAGCAATTGGCAAAAAGCACTTGAAAATAATACTCGTGTTAGAAATTCTTGTGCGAAGAATGTAACGTTTAGAATATCTAATGGGCCTGTGCCATTCGACAAACGATTGTTTAGGAATGATACCACCTGTTTGTGGGTGTTCGCAAAGTTTTGAGTACTGACTTAGAACTTTAAAAAGTTGTAGTTTGTTAGTAAATAATTTATTAATTTTACAGTTTTAAGGCGTCGTCGCGCGTCGTTCCAATGCACAGTTAATCACCGCGTCGCGGCCGGCTCGCCCACGCTGGCTAGTCGCGGCCAGTCGTGGCGCCATCCAGCCGCAAGACGAAGGCCCGACATCAATGCACCACACTTACATTCGGCCAGTTATTAAACTTTTATATTTATACTAGCTTTCGCCCGTTTTTTCCCGTTCCCGTGAGAATTTCGGGAATTCCTCTCTTAGTGCTCCCCTACACTCTCTAAGGAACCTACATGCCAAGTTTGAGCTACCTACGACCAGCACTTTCGGCTGTGCGTTGTCTATCAGTCACTCAATCAGTTAGTAACGGAAGAATTTTATCGTGAATTTTAAAAATATGCAGTCAATAAGACATTATTTCTTTCTTTCTTTATTTCTTCATTTGACATCGATCATTACAGGTTTATCCCAATGCGATATTATGCGCTTATCCTAACTTATTTCAACATTTTGCTCCTTAAATACAAAAGGGACACAAGTCAAAGTTTGCATTTTGTACAGAATGAGCAAAACAGAATTAAAAATGTTATTTGTTTTTTTTTTAGGTATTTTTTCCTAATATTATGTTTATACATCATTCGATTCGTTTAATGTACTGTATCTATACATGGTATGAACTTAGCGACAACCTTTACCCATACCACAGATAATATAATACTAGCGTACAGATGCCTCATCCCATACAAAGAAACGCGACCGCCGTAAGCGTATTATTAACAGGAATTATTTTTTATTTAGGTCCCCGCCCGCTAGATGGTGTTACAGTGACAACTTGCAAGCGCGATTTCCTCTATTCCAACCAATAGATAGCGTTAAAAGCGTACTGTACCTATTGTTTGTCACTTGTCCACTTGACCTTGAAGCTGACGTAGTCGTCGTTACGTGAGTAATGTAGAGATTTCAACAATATTTAAAATGACTCGAATATTTACTCAAAAATAGTGGAATAGTGGAAACATCGTTTATAATTCGGCAAGTTACTTTTATTATTCAAACCAAATAGATTCGATAGAATTAGATAAAACTCTGTAAATACATACTTATAGATTTGAGTTAAAGTGGAATCTGCTTATTAAAATAGGTACTTTAATAAGGAGATTGAACTTTACTCGTACTGGACCGGTTTTATAGGTATAAAACCGGTCAAGTGCGAGTCGGGCTCTCACACGAAGGGTTCCGAACCGTAACCAGAAACAATACACGTTTCTTGGATGGGAGCCCCTTTAGTTTTTTGTATGCAGAAATACACATTCTGTGAAAATTTCAATTAGGTATTTGTTGATAAAGCGGCAATAGAAATTTTTAATTCGACAATAAGGTACTTTTATTTTTTAAACCAAATAGATTAGATAGAATAAATGTAAATACCTATAGGTTTTACTAAAGATACTTCAAAGAAGCTTCAAAGTATGAAACCGGCCAAGTGCGTGTCGGACTCTTATACTAAGGTTTCCGTACTGTAACCCGAAAAAAACCGCTTCTTGTGTGGGTGGTCCCTTTGTTTCGTATCTGTTCTTATAACGACTATAGAAATACACATTCTGTGAATTGATGATTAACCGAAATTGAATTGTTCCATTTAAGTTCAAATTATTTACATTCAATTTACTTAATTGTTTAATTTTCTTGAATACCTATTCAAGTTAATGAAATAATTTTTCGTCTTATTTCTTGAATAACTTCAAAACCGTTTATTTTAAAATTACACCAAAATACTAACAAAATTATGGACCTTGGTCTGAAAATAAAGTTTTATTTAATTTTAAATTTCTTACAGTAACCCCGTTTATTTGATATGTAACAATATTGTTCAAAAAACTTTTTTTGAAAATTTCTTGTTTGCCCCCAAAAGTGAACCCCATTCTAAAAAAATAATAATTTACGTAACGCGTCCGTGTTTGGGTCACAGAAGTCCATATGTGTACCAAATTTCAACAAAATCGGTCCAGTGGATCCGGAGAAAACTGGCTATGACAGACGGACAGACAGACAGACACTCGAGTGATCATATAAAGGTTCCTTACTTTTTTAGAACCCTAAAAATTGTTGATACTGACGTTTTTGAACGTATCGATCAAGCAAAAATGTAGTGTCTTTAAAAATTGAAAGCAGAGAATCGCAATTATTTAAGTACAAATACTGTAGTAATTTTAACGGCAACAAGGGAAGGGAATTAAATCTGGGCGTTAGTGTCAATTCAATTTACCGAGCATAACGCTTGTAACGTAAAATTGTGAAAAATTAAATGTTAAAAAAAGGAAAAGAAATCTTATAAAATTAGTTGAAACTCGTTCAAATTCTTTAAAAAAAATGGGAACTTGTGGGGACAGATACCCGAGTGATCCTATAAGGGTTCTGTTTTTTGTTCTGAATCCTAAGAACGTAAAATTAATAGGTACATTAGGTATTAATACTACTGTAATAATATTTCTATGATTGAGATTAGTGTTTATTATGAATGCTTCCTTGAAAATAGATCGCGATATCATTTTTATAAGGATTTGAATGGATAAGTATGCTAAATATTATGTAGGTGCAAGATAATACCTAATACAGATTCATACATTTAATTTAATAATATACCTACATGTACAAGTTTAAAAAAAACCTAAATAATAATTTTCGTAAAAGAATATGAAATGGTAACAAAATTTTTTTTGCAAACTGTACTTTGCACAAACGTCATCCCAGGCACTTAACAAGCTATCTCACCCGAGTAGTAGTATTTAATTTTAATTAATGAGCTGAATAGCAAACTCTAAACTTTATAACAGCGCCATCTATTGCCGCATAATGTACGGATTTTTAATGACTTGTTCCAATAATATTCCAAATTTGAGCAAGAAGCCCATTATTCCATAATTTAGTGCTTTGGGGAGGTTATTAAATAAGAACATACTATTCTTAAGCCCACTAAATAGAAAAAAAATAATTTTGCACAAACTTCAATAAAAATCGATATTATATCACGCTATTTATTATTATTTATTAGGACTCAACTTTCTTTCTTCGTGTTTGGACCCCGTGCCCATACCGAGCAAATAGCATAAAAGCCCCTTTTTAACCGACTTAAAAAAAAGGAGGTTCTCAGTTCGACCCGTGTGTTTGTATGTATGCATGTTTGTCCGCGATTATCTCGAGTTTGGCTGAACCGATTTTGATGCAGTTTTCAGCAAAGTGTTTGCTATATTCTGTAGAAGGTTTTAGTAAACAATAAATTGATACCCCGTGTCGTAAAATCCTTTATTAAGCGATATATTCGTTCAACTCGATCGGTTTTGTCGATGCGGTTGCAATAAACAATAAATCAGATTCTACTCAACTGATTTTGATGCGGTATTAAGTAATGCATCCCTAATATCCTGTGGAAAGTTTTAGATTTATAATAATCAACTTTCCACCGAAATCTGTTGTGAAGTAGCTACGATTTGTTATGTTCAGTGAGTGGTTTGTAATTTATTACTAGACGCAGTACCTATTCTACATAGATATTCTACTAAACTAACACATTTCGCTTATTTGTTTAATAATTACACTTTTTATAATTTCACAATATTGTTTACATTAATTAAACACGCAATTTACACATTCCGTGACGTATTTGTGACGTCGTTGCCTTGCCAACTTTCTGTTTGCACTCATTGCACTGAGCTCTCTAAATCATTAAAACATTTAAATAAATACAAACGTAAACAAATACAAACTGGTTTACTTCGCATCGTTCGATCGGTCTTACTCTTTTGCACACGTAAAACACCTTATTGGCATCCTTTTCTTCTTAGAACACAATGCATTTTTACTTCAAAACAGGATTTGGCCCATAGAAATATCAACTCTACGGTTCTAGATTTAGAGGTCAAATTAGTTTGCTCGTTGTTCGTACATAGAATGAAACGAATGAACTTGTATTAGACTAAGTTCTCGCGTCGATCGTCGCGTTAAGTCGACATGGACGTAGAGGAGTCTCAGTTTAGCCGTCTACAAATTCAACTAGTCCGTTTATTAACGGTGGACCGTTGAATCGTTCATTGTACGTAGACGGTAGAATTAACTAGTTCGTTCATTCAACGCCCATCTCTAGTGTAGTGCGCCTACGCCGTGACAGCTGGCATTCGTTTGACAGGCAGCTCACGAGGTACACGCGTGCTAACGTATTGGCTCGTAATCCAGTTTCATTGTGTATTCCACCGTATATTTTGTGTAAAAGTGTTATCGAATAAAACAAGTGACTGTTATTAATCACAAACGTGGTATTATTTCAACGATCCTTATATAACACGCCCATGATGGATGACGGTCACCAAGACGGCTCCGCTGCCTTTCTGATATTCCGTTATGCTATATAGATAAATGGAATGAGTAATTTATAGTTCTAGTTCTTGTCCTTTTTCAAATCCCGTATTTATCAGCCAATAATATTTCGTCCCGTATTTAAGAATGAGCATCTATGTCTATTGAATTCCATCACTCACCATCAGTCATTCGTCATTCATGACTTTTGGAATTGAGTGTCGCTTGCGTGAGCATGTATTGTGTGCCTTAGACTTGAGCTTTCTATGACTACGAATAAGACTAATCATCTTAATTGGTCTAATTGAAAGGCATTATGAACAGTTGTACAACTCAACTAATTTGCCAATGTCTAAAAGCATAGTCAAGCAGTATCAAATAGTGACTAATTTGATAGACATTAATTTATCTATCTTATTACTAACAAGGTATATATAGGATCAGTAAGAACATTCCATTAGAGATCTGGACACAGCTGGTCGTGCCGCGTGCCACATCGCTACGATAACAAAACAAATTATTAATGATCCACAGAAAGCAGTCGGATCGTAATTAATGTGATGAATGTGACTTATTGATTCCTGTACAGTGGTAAACTGTTTGGTGTAAACTTAGAATATTTATGTTTTGAAACGATAGTTTTTACCCGACTACGACGGAGAGTTATGTGGTTGACCGGTATGTATGTATGTATGCATTTATGTTTACCTATTTCCTCATTACTTCGAAATCACTTATCGTAATTGGGTAAAAGATGTATCGATGGAAGCGTATTGATCGTCCGCTGGTTGAAGGCTATGTGACGTCACATTAAATTGAATGTGGCGCCCTCAGAGGGATATAAAAACATGAACTAAAAAATAAATATTTCTTAATGAAGCCGTGGTAAATATCAAATTAGAGAGCTTTATTACCACATTTCAAATATAAATATTTTTTAGCTGTCATTTGCAGCTTCGCTAGCAAACACCCTATAAGTGGAAATTTCTAAATTACATACGCCTTAGATGTGGGCTTAATGTATTTTTTTCTCGCCAAACCTACACAACATAGGATTAGTCTACTCTGCCCCACAAAACGCCCCACTAGTGGAGCAGAATAAACTGGCGAAATTTTTGGAGTGTATTTTGCCCCACTGAATTGAGAACAGGGCAGAATACACTTGCATGAAGCCTTATAATATTTTAGAATCATTAATATAATAATATGTTGAAAATAAATGCAGCTATAAAATAACACACATATAATATAATCTATTGAACTGGAGAACAACGAATTTAAGTGAAATTTTACGAACGAATAGTTTGTAACCTGAATTAACACAGAATAAATACTTTTTAGCTCCGGTAAATGACGTGCCATTGATTGACGGGAGTAGAATCTTAGAAACGGGCTGAAATTAAGAGTGGTTCATACTCAAACGAGAGAATCCTGATTCGATTTTATGTGAAGAAATTCTCAAGCGCGTGTTCAAAGTCAGCGAGAAAATCCCAGAGAGAGTTAATAAAAAGTCACGACTCTCTCAAGTGCGTGTCCTAGAGTCTTCCTTTACATAAGAAGACACGCCTCTCAAGTACGAGTCCTAGAATCTTCCTCTATGAGAGAAAACCTTGAATTAATGAGAAGTCACGCCTCGCAAGTACATGTTCAGTCTCTCTTGACGAGAGTATCCCGACTCGAACTAAAGAGAAATGTCACTAGAGCATGCAATACCGTTTAATCGTTACCGCAATTTCGCGAATTTCGCGCAATTTTTCAGTACCGCAGCTATTTACTAATTTCGTAATATCGCAAATTTTGCGGTATTACATATCCGATACCGCAATATCGTGGTATTGAATATATACTGCGGTATTGCATGCTCTAAATTTCACGCCTTTCAAGTGCATGTCCTAAAGTATTTTTCTATGAAAGAATCCCGACTCGAATTAATGAAAAGTTACGCCTCTTCAAGTGCATGTTCAGCCTGTCTTGTTGAGAGAATCCCGACTCGAATGAATGAGGATTCACGCCTCTTGAGTGCGTGTCCTAGAGTCTCCCTCTACGAGAAAATTCCGAATCGAATTAATTAGAAGTCATGCTCCAGAAAACCGTGCAGTCGAAATACCTACAACAAAAAAGATGTCGTTTCTTTTTTGTCAACAAACAACTGTCAAAAAACAACAGTCTTTGCCAATCTACAGACAAAGAACAATTTGCTCACAAAGACTTTTGTTCAACCCCGGTGATCACGAATTTAGCAAAACTATTTCAGATGTTTCTTAAAACATTAAGTTATACCTATTGTTTAAAAAAACTGGATATGAAAACCAAGTGCAAACCATATTATCTTATGATCTACTATCACCCGATACTCCAGATATAACGGCTTGTAATATACAAATACTATGAACCGCAACAAAGTACCATCTGTAGCATTTTGGAACAAAACGACAGTTCTCGAACTTCTTGATCAATTACAATCATTGTCAAAATTTGAATTATGACTTGTGTCTAGAATCGTCCCTTTTATAAAAATAATTAGCTAGTAGTTTAGCAAATTACCTAAAGCTAAACAAAAACACATAAAGCGGCTCTGCAAATACTTTATCCCGAAATAACATAATAACCCCAAAATCAATTTAACTAAAGCTCTAAAACTAAATCCTGACTACTGAAAATCGCGCTCTTATACTTAAGCATCATAAGAAAATTACCTCATCTGAAACTGTTATGTTACAACGATTTTAATGTATAATAGCGAGGAAACAAGAATATTATTTCCAATCCCTAACGACTGCCAAAGATCTGCAAATGACAACCAGGACCAACGGCTTAACGTGCTTTCTGACCCATCCACGGACCAACCTTGGCAAGCGTTGTTTAACCTTAAAGATCGATCCGTGCGCCTAATATTCTTTAGCCATGAGCTCCCTAGGAGACACCTATCATAGCTTGTTTAAATAGAAAAAAAAATCCTTGTTACATTTTAATTTTATAAATCGTAATAAATAATGCAAAATATCTGGTTTTGGAAACGTGGTCGCTGACTGAAATCTACAAAGTAAATACTTGCCGTATAAAATGGAAATACTGAAACTGTAATAAATAGTTAGAATTTTATACTTCCTCCGACTCGAAACAAACAACTTAATGAAACGAGACACAAAACGTACACACAAAAGACATACCCTTTGTATATGCAATCCGGATGAGAGCCGTTATAAATTGCAAAAAGGCGAAGTCCGTTTTTAAGAAAGCGATTTCTCGAAATGCTTTACAATACAATACGCTCCCGAAGCATTGTGTTGTGATCTGGGCGTATCCCCCGCTTTAACAGGATTTTATATTGTATACTACTAGCTGTTTGGAAACACGTATAAGTAGCACGGCAAGCTGGGTTGTATGTCTTCAACAACTAGAAATTGTTTATTTTAACACAAGAGGAAAATCATTCATGTCTCATGGCCTTTTACGACTAGTTGAAGTGTCGAAAGGAAGCTTTTAAGTGAAAATATTCAGATTCAATTTATTGATTAATTAATAGACATTATTATCCGAATTCGAAAAGGAGGAGGTACTCAATTCGTCGGAATCTTTTTTTTTATGTATGATCCCCGATTACTCGAAGACGCCTGGTCCGATTTGGAGAGTTTTTATTTTAATGGTTTTATTATAACCCACCATTAAGTTTTGTGCCTAATTCTGAGTAATATGGGGGTAGTTGGTAGAATAGACTGGATGTGATGAGCCCGTTGCGTTTATCACCGTGATGCACGCGTTTTCATTTCCACCTTTTCTTTCTTTTTGCGGCAGTAATTGCTACGTTTTAACTTTAACTTGGTTTGAATGATAACTGCCGCGCCGAACGTGAACAATGTGCCTACGTCAAAAATCCGCCGCCACGTCAACCGGCCCGGTGGGTTGCCATTGTTCGACAGATGGCATATTGACACATTTATAATACAAACTACATAGATATTTGAACATATACTTCTAACTGTATAGTTTTTTATATTACTGTAGTTATTTGCCATTTATTTTTATTTTGTCAATATTAAATTAAGTATTTTGTATATTGTATTTACCTTCGACCGTGTGTCACTGCGGGGTACCAACTGAAAACCAGCGGTGGTCACAGGTCGCAATAAACTGCACTGTCCTGTTTTTTTTTGGGATGTTATTAGGATAGATGCCTCAGCTTGCTCAGTATCACTGTGAGCATGTTTAACTTTTACCATCTACTTCCACTGGTACAAGACCCTATAGCCTATCTTTTTTGTCTTACCTTATCGTGGGCCAACGTATAGCAATTATCATCCAAAACCTTTGCTACCATTAATGGATATTTTAACTTCTCATCTATCTTTTCCTGATTTTGCTCTTCATTTTCAAATAATACGAAATTGCTAACAAAAAAAAATGTTTCAGGTGCCATTCTACTATCAAATAGAGCTTTATCATATTCCGCACATCGTTCTGTTATGCCATTTTTCAGACCTCATAAATGTAGACTTTTGTATGTACAACACTACTCATAAATAACAACGGTCTCGTAAATTAACTAATTAAAAGCTCTATAGACAAAGCCTTTTTAACGCGGTTTATTGAAAGCTGCATTTCTCCTATTTGTTACCTTCAAAGTAAAGATGATAAGGGATTATCTACAGACGTTTTATTACATAAAGCTATTTCTCAACTTCATAATATGTTACTAACTAATCGGCCTAATCAAGCAGTCATGACAGTTCGAAATTTGATGAAAAATAGTTAGATTGAAATAAATTATTTGGGTTTGAGTTTGATTCGCAATTCACTAGTATTCGGGATTATCAAGTCCAAATATCACTGACAGTCATCAAACCAACATTAAATCGAACAAATCAAATAACAGGTATGTTGTTCACAGTCAACAGCTATCTCATAACTCAGCATAACACAATTTCTACACTTGACCACGGGAATGCCGAGTCAACTCTCTTGACTACGATACCTAGAGTTACTGCAATGGTATCCATCTATGTCATCCAGGGCTACCACTCGTTACCCTGGTACAGTCACTGAACCACAGATATCAGACAATAGGTTCTGAGTCACACAAATTAAACTTCACAAGGTCAAAGTTTTTATTTATTTATTATAAAGTGTCGGGAAGATGCTCGAAGCCTACTATCAAAATTGACCTCGAGCATTTTCCCCATAAAGAGATTTTAAACCAACTGATCGGTCAGCTATGCACATCGGACTTACAAAAAGAAGAACAACTGGACCTAACAATTTATAATAAACTAGTGGACGTCACGCGGTTTCACCCGCGTAGTTCCCGTTCCCGTGGGAATACGGGGATAATATATAGCCTATGTTACTCCCTGATAATGTAGCTGTTCAATGCTAAAAGAATTTTTCAAATCGATCCAGTAGTTTCAGAGCCTATTCAATTCAAACAAACAAACAAATCTTTCCTCTTTATAATATTAGTGTAGATTAATAAAAACTTTGTTACAGACTGGAGTTCATAACCAAACTAAGATACACTTAAATAAACACAAACACAAGCAATCAGAAATTAAAAATACAAACAGAAGCAGTTGTAATTTGACAAAATTAAATGACGCACGATGTGTCGTCATCCAGTGCCACATCATTTATGCGTCTAACGTTCGATCGACCGGCCCACGAGTCAAAATCAGAATCCTTTACCCCATCTTCGAGAGGTAAAACCCGAGCCGAGCTACGTTTAGGCCCGACTCTAGATGGACAAAACTAATCTCTTTACGTCCGGCCTCTCGAAGAATCAAATCAAAAAAAAATATTTTTTATATCGCTATTTGTACTGTGTGTATAATTTTATTCATAACCGTAATCTACTTGTATATAATATACGTACCCTTTTGTGCATATTAAAACTGTCATAAATTATTTAAAAGGTACAATTGAAAAGATGAACCATACAAACCGAGTCTCCACTAGACCGATGAGTTTTGTTCTTGTATGACAATTAACTTTATCAAATCCGCAATTAATATGAACCTAATTTGTGCTTGAACATCTCTTACTTAATTAAAATAGTCAGTTTACCTTATCCAAGTTTTATTGCAGCGTCAAAATGCTCAAGTTTGGGCAAGTTATCTCTAAAGTTCAGCAATCTACCTCGTAGGTTGGACCAATTTCTCAGCAAATGGCTCTTTTAGTAGCCTACAGTAGTGTCGGCCTCCTATAACTCTCAAACATTGTTATGAAAATCCCTCATGCATAATGAGGACTAACGGGTAATACCTGACGGCCGCCTCGAGCCGCAAACTTGACCAATAGGACTGCTCTGGCGAGGAGACTGTGCTGCAAACGAAAACACATTTTTTATTTACCAATGCGTCCGTCTCCCGTTTTAATTCTTGAGTGTCAGTGTGGACAACCGAAACGAAACATTACAGGCAAATGTTACACAAACAGAAACTTTTAAATGAAATCTTTGCGGGAATGAAAGATTAATGGTAGGAACGTTTAACCGACCCGGGGTGACAGAGCCAAAAATCCTTGTGGCAGTGTATGGCAGTAACAAAAACGTCTCTCAGGAGAAACTTAATACTGTGGAAATTAGGGAGCGTCAGTTCAAGGCGCACTTGTAAAAGGGTAGCCACATGCAAATCATTATGCGGACGATAATAAAATGGTTATAATAACGTAGATGTTACGAGAGCGGAAGCGTAGGCGAGCTGTGTCGTATAGTTTGACCGAGCCAGGCCGAGCAGCGTCGCGTCGCGTCGTCCTGCGCGGTGCCTTTCTGTGTCCTTGTGGTTTTGTAGCACCACTCGTGTAACAATACTCGCGCTATTCCATTGATGAATTCAATTTTTACAATTTGTTTTCGTTATGCTTTTTTCCCGTTGGTACCTCAATGTTTTATCAACCCGATATATTCATAGAAAAACTATATAAATGTTTGTTCCAGTCTCCGTAAAACCGCAGATAAAAGTTTTATAGGTCGTTCAGAAACTGTGGATATTAATTTTGCTGTCACAAAATATATTTTCAATTATGATTACTTTTATGCTGTTCTAATCGACGTCAAACTGTCAACGCCAGCTGTCACTGAAAACCAGCGCTGTGGCTCTGTCTCGCACACGAGTTCCAGTATATGGGTGCCTGTCCATTGCGAGCGGAGCGGAAAAACGGAGAATATTAACCAATCATGTCAGTCAAAATGTCAGTGACTCACGTGGGACTCACGCGATACGGATATTTTATGCAATTCAATTGGTTAAAATTTCTCCGTTTCTCCGGTCCGCTGGATTGTGAAACGTTTCGCCGAAATGCGATTAGCCGATGAACGTTTCGCCGACTGCACGTTTCACCTTCCGGTGGTTCGCTGATTGAATTTTTCGCCGACGCACGTTTCGTCAACCGAACGATTCACTCTTCTGTTTATCGCCGAAAGAACGTTTTGCCGACGCACAGTTCGCCGATTATTGACATCTATCATAAAACATGTTTTCCACATGTGCTGCCCACTGTTATAGCTTATTTTATGCATCAGGCGACATAGAGGTTACGATTTGGTAAAAATTTAATTGAAAAAAAAAACAGGTGCGTGTTGAACTCGTGTGAAAACTATGAATCAAAATTTTTTGCATGGTTATTTTAAAAGCTTCTTATAATTTATAAGCAGAAACTATTTTGGTCAGTCCAGTACATTTGGACAAAAATAGCTTTGACAAACGGACAGATAGATAAATAGCTTGCCAGCCAACCAGACAGATTCAATAATATTCAAATATATGTCGGCGAAGGTACAACTCTCCAGGTTACATCAGCCAAGATATTGGAACTAGAGTGGGCGTACTATGGGAAGTGTTGGTCATTGCGCAATAGAAACACCGTTTGCTTTTAAATCAATCAATTATTATTCACACTCAAAGTCTCAATTACAATATTCTCACACAAGTACACTGAACAAGTATTCGGAACACGCTGCGGTTTCTAGGCGTATGTACGTCTGCACTGCTCGACCGCCACCAGTAGACAGAGCTCAACTTCTGTCGAGCACAACGTTTTAGACTCCGTCAAACGCCACTAGATGGCGTTTTCGTCCCGATAGTTCAATTTATTGACTGAGTATTTATTATTTAATTATTATTTCCAACATATAGTTTCTATACGGACGTTCGGAACTCTAAAAACTAAAAAAAGTTGTGAAGAAATGGGTTCAATCATTTTTGTATGGAAGCTGGCATAGCTACCAGCCGCCATTTTGCGTTCTATCCAGTTGTCACCAAAAAGCTTAAAGTGTGTGTAAACTGGAATATGAATTTATATTAACATTATAAAGCTGAAGAATTTGTTTGTTTGATTGAACGCGTTAATCTCAGGAAATACTGACTGATTCAAATTGAAAAATCATTTAGTGTTAGATAGCCCATTTATTGAGGAAGGCTATATAAAATCACGCTACGATCAATAGGAGCGGAGAATTTATGAAAACCGTGACGCAGAAGAAATTGCGCGGGTCAGCTAGTGTTACAATATACCTAAATAAAACAATATGATCTTGTCAAGGCTATACAAGGCCAATTCTACTAATTAACGTGTCATGTGAAAAACATGACATGCGAAGGTGATTAGATTTTTAAGACACTGGAAAATGGTATTTTGCTAAGTTTAAAATTCGTACAATTCACATTTACATCGCAATGCCATCACATTCCAATCGCATGGCAGGCAAGTTTGTTTTCAGTTACGAAAATAAATATGTTTTTGTGTTGGTTCAATACATGCAGACGTTAATTAGCGATAGTTGTGATGATTTCCATTTTAGTAACGTTATTTATTATATTAAATAAAAGTTAGTTAAATTCATATTCTCAATATTTTTATTTTCCGTTTAATATATAATTTTATACGACTTCCATAACAACAATATTTGATTGGAAATATACCTCAATTGGAAAGTAGGTACTCGTAAATGTGCCGCGCAGGCGTGTAGCGGGTGATTTAAGACGTCAAAAAGAGACGTCATTATTGTTAAAGTCAAAATGTTATTTATTATAAACTCTAATTTTCTGCTGAAATCATTCAAATCATTCAGTAAAGATGTATTGCACTATCAAAAGATAAAAGAGACACACACCGACACACCGCGCCTATCAGCGTCTGTTTTACCCATGAGTTGCTACATTTGGTATTCTGGAATAGAATCTGAGTATTCAGGGTAAATAGGTAGATACTCTCGGAACCTTTGTAAAAACTGTTTGTGCTGAAACTGAAAGGATAACAGTGAAAATCATAAGAACTGATTGTGCCGTTATTATGCAGGCGGTCTTTCGTACCTACTGCAATACACCTATATCTACTGGACTCGTTTGCTGATCGCACAACAGCGGTTTCATCGATACCCTTGGCCCTACTGGCTAAAGCATTTACAGACTTGACCGACTATTCGGTACTGAAGGATATATTCTAAAAATAATATTTAGGTACTACATGTCTTGTTTCTGTTAATGAATGTCATAAATAAAAAAATTGATTTAAATTATCTTTTTATTTCCTTTTTGCATTTTTTATGATTAAAGGCATTTTTTTATGATTATACAGAAAGGTAAAATTGCCGCTGGGCTACTAAGTCGTTAATAATCATATTATTAAAATTTGCAATACCTATAGGTATTTCAGAACTTTTAAAAAGTAAGTAATTAATAAAGAATATACTTAACAATGATTTTGAGATTGTTTGTAAAGTCAAAAACAAACACAAGAGAAAAACAGAAATTACAAAAACACTGAATAAAAAAGAGGGGTTTGAACTTAGGTTCAATAAAATGAAAGTCCGTTACCGAACCGCATAGGCTAAGGATTCGGTTGACATTAGTCTAAAATATCCGTTCTGGTAACTTTTAGTACAAATACGTACGTTTTACATCATGTCGCAGCCAAAAAGTAGAATCCGCATCATAGCATAGACTATCTGGTCCATAAAATGGACACGGTAAGCGGTCTAAAACAGTGTTATTTAAGGCGGATCAATTTTCAGCCAGAATATCACATGTTTAAAGTGGCAAGCCATAATTTAATGTAGGCAATTTAGCGTGTCATGAACCGCCTTTGTAAATCCTATACTTTCAATTTGTCGTTGTCTACCATAACAATAAAACTCATCATCATCATCATAACAGCCGAAAGACGTCCACTGCTGGACATAGGCCTCCTCCAAAGTTTTGCCATAATCGCCACGCTTGCAATTCGAACAAAGAAAACGTGATGAATAAAAAAATAACGTATAACGTGTGATATCAGTGACTTTAAAATACAAATTTAATTTGCAGCTAAGTAATTTCTCTGCACCTATCTTAATGTGGATGAGTGAAAAACCATGGTAAAAGAACTAATTTTAGAAATCAGTGAGGTCATCCTATAGTACAACTTTATTGTAATGCGTGTTAAAGAAAATATTGCAATGAAGATCCGGCTAAACACTGTAATACACTTTCTTTTATCCACTATAATACAAAACGACTCCGATTATTAAAACAGCTAGCCACTACGTAAAGCGGCATATTCTAATATTTGGCTGCGACAAATGTATGTTATTATTGACTGTGGTATAATGCTAATGAAACCCACGAAATAACTTTGAGCTTATAGCTGTTTTAATATCAAGTAGTTTTTTAAACAAAGTTGAGCAGAGCAACTAACATTGTGCAATAAATTTGTAAATGAAAGGATTACTTTATAAAACCATCAAGTATCAACACAATAAAACTGCTTCGAATATAATGTAGAAACCTCACACGGACGAATGCAACTCGTTGCTATTCATCTACTAGTAGGCGCCAACATTATTTATACCTTCTTCCCACTTGATGCGTGTAAGCAGAGGCGGCGCAAGGCGTGGACGACGTGGGGGTCACCGCCTACGGCCTCGCGGTCCGAAGGGCCTCGCAGCTTTGGCTTTTTCCAATTCAGAAAAATCGTAGCTAAGCTAACTTATCCGTGACTATTTTCAGATATTTTTGAGCTGGCTTGGCTTGCTCTTGCTATTTTATTCTTTTTATTGTTAAGGTTTTCTTCAGTAAGTTTTGTCAACATATTAGCCGTGGCAAGATAGGCTCTATGATTTACTCGTACAAGCTCACTACGCTTCCTCTTACATCATAGCTTCTTTTAGTATAGATCTTTCTTGCAGTTTCTCCCATTCGCCCAATTTTTTTTTTTGCACAAAATGTCAAAAGAAAGTCAATACTAGGTTCTCATGGCGGGGTACAATTGAGTTCGCCGCGTCTCACCCTCAATCGTAGAATCCAACCTCTGAAAACATAAAAAAATCACTCTATTCTTAGGTAGGACCTAAAGGGCCTAGCAAAATGCCATCTTGCCCACATCAAATTTTAGTCTTGCCCCGCCACTGTGTCGGACTAAAAAGACGTTCATCAATTCAACCATCCATACTTCCAAACTTTCACGTTTATAATAATATTGAAGAACAATTAGCTGTAGAATACAATTCATATTCACCACATACTACGATTAGATTGTAGGATTTCCATTAGTTTATAATCAAAAATTCAAAATTGAGACAATAGACAGAGTCGAGTAGGCATGTAAATAAAGTAAAAGTAAGGTATGGGTTTTTTTTGTACCTATCTCCTAAATATGTAAGCAATGTAAACTTCTTTAAAGTGTTATTTGGTAATTTTCGACCAAAATATCAGTCCTATAGAACTAAAACAACCGGAGACTACTAAAGTGACCACCAAAAGTGAATATCTATTATTTGAACATCCTTTCACAGAAGACTGAGTTAGAACATTTTTAAATATTTGGTATTGTTGGTTTTCATTTGCTCTTAATATCTTGCTTATTAATATGCTTTCCATCAGATGGTCTTATGATGCAGAAATAAACTCATATCTTATCTATACCCGAAGAACTCCAAATAAGTGTAGAATCTGGGCCTCTTTTGTCACAGAGAAGTTCTCTCATGTTTTAACCACACATGGGTAGTTTAGGTCTGTTAGATTCTTACCTAGGTATGTAGCAAGCTGCATAGGTAAGAATCTGAAGGAACTGCGTTTTGATCCTCTATGTTACTAGTCTAGGCTTGAAGGAGCTACCAACTCGCAGTGATGAAGAAGGTGCTTAGGATATAGCTACATTGCTGCCTTTTTTCTGAATCACAATGTCCACTTAGTAGACCAAACTAGGCTGCAACACCCAGTCCACTCCTTAGAATATCCTTTTGGATAAGCGGCTCCATTTAGGTACAACTTAGTGAGTCTGTAATATTTTTCAAATGCAAGGCCGCATGTGAAATATACGTTTATTGTGAAACACCGTAGCCGACAACACTAAGAACAGCTTCCGCTGCGCTCATTACGTCGTATTACCACCGATTCACCGTCTGCAAGGACCCCGATGAATAAAAATTACCTCCACAGGCTGAACCCACACGTTTTGTATTATTTCACCACACAAACACAGAACCATTTAATGTAACTTTACAGAACAAGGTTCTACTTAATCAATCTTGGATTCATGATGTTTTTGAGGATTAAATAGAGCAGCGCTGAAACAATCATCAGTCGTCTAACCAAACAGTATAAACACGCAGCGCTAGAATGCTTCTAAAGTGTAATTTTCTCGCGACTAAAAAGTCGGAAGCGCCGGGATTTTCATGGCGCTTACGCGTTTTATTCAACGTTCTGAAACAATTGGTGGCTCATATAGACTAATTTGCTGACTGAATACAGTAGTGACATAATTAGATTTATACCTAACAAGCTTAATTTTTTTTAATTGTTTCTATTTGATTTTTAATATTGACTAACATAGTTTTAAGACCTCTGTTATTAACAATTATGGACATTATTAGTCTGAATAATAAACGAATTAAAATTCGCACTATTTCTTTTTTCTAAATTTATTATTAATTGAATAATAAGTCTGACGATTTTGAGCTGCATGTTTCAAGCTAATTGTTATGTATTTGTTTATGATGGCACGTATCAAACGTGTTCGGTGATTTAAAGTGCTGGTTGAGTAAAATTATGTTGAAGAAAAGATGTAAATACTTCTTTCTGATATCTACACAAGGTGCAGCAGACTGCTTTAGAAAACGCCTCCCCGGTTTTGTGATATATATATCTTCTTCGCGAAAATGCAACAAACATAAAAAGTATGATCGGATGGTCACCAGGGCCCCAAGTCTGCTATTACAATAGTGTCAGAATGGTCTCATAATGATTTCATAATGGTCGATTTTGACAAGTTATGCCAGATTTCTTTTATATATGTTTTTAAATATTATTTATTAATTTGTCATTATGTACAAGATTACCATTCTATGCCATTTCTTTTAATGGAGTGTCAGTGGTTGACCATTAGAAAGTAATAATGACGCTTTTATTTTAGTAGTTAACCAAACTTGTCAAAATCGACAATTATGAAATCATTATGAGAACATTCTGACACTATTCTCTTCACTACGGTTGTTTTGGACAAATTTTATCCATTTTTCCCTATCTTTACGGCCCAAACGTTGAAACTTTTGATAGATAAAATGTAACAAATGATGTCATAAACCATGCAATAATTATTTTTCATCTTCAATTTTTTTATCATTTTTTCATTAAATAACCACAGTTAGTTCTTTTCTAAATATATGTTAGATTATTATTTTCCGTTATAAAATGTAGCGTCAGCTAATTCTACCTACATTTGTTACACAATATAATTTACACATCTTAATTTTTAGTTGCAAATATTTTGTTGGAATTTAATTTTAAATGATTATCTAGTTTCTCACCGATGGAATGTTATTTCTTTGCACTTCGATGTATTATTTGAATGATTAGTGCAATATCGTAAATCACAGTAATATTTAATGTGTTTGAACGTTTTTTCGATTAAAAACAAACAATGACATAGGCGCTCAAGATCTGTCAAGCAACAACAAGTTAGTGAAGTGTGGCGATTTAGCCGCACTTGAACGGAACACAGCGGTGATGCGTGGCGACTTCTGTAGTACGTAATACATATTACCTCAAATCAAATCAAATCAAATCGTATATTTCAAATAAACCATTTACAGGCACTTTTGAATTGTCAAGGTCGGTCAGTCCAAAAAGATGAAACTATTTGCACGTTCCAAAGCGTAGATCTCTATGGAGAAGAACGTGCAAGAAACTCCACGGACACTCTTTTAAAAATAATAAATTGTTACAAAGTTTTGTTTACATCAAGTTAAAATTATACAAACATGTGAGAACGATGTAAAAGACGAACAGGATAAAAGCGTCCGGGAAAAAAGGAACAATTCAAAGAAATATTTAAAATAAACCATGGCAACTGAGAAATGACCAGTCCCACCTGACAACGTCCGTTCACGAACATGACGCATGCGCTAGCACCATTCGGCTCAACCATTTTGAAGGGAGCCAAATGATCCAACGCATACGCCACCATCAGCAAGACTTTTGAGTGAGCATGACACTCCCAACCGCCAGGGTACATTCAAGTCAAAAACAAACCTAAAACTGATAGCTATAGCTTAAGTTTAAGGTACACAAAACTCACACATGTGCCGTTAAAATGGTTGAAATTATACATTGCTAAATAAATTGAGTCTATACAATGCAAATATTGTTTTTTACAATCTTCAGCCGGTCCAACAATGTTTCCAAATGCTAACAGATTATTTTGTGCGCCCTAGTGGCTGTGGAGCAGGACCAGCATTCAGCCAAGCATTTTTATCTTCAATATAATCCCCCAACTTATAATATGCTTGCCTGCATAGTGTGCGTTTAATACAAGATTTAAATTTTGTCTCATTTAGTTCTAATATATGGGGAGGTATCTTATTATAACATTTTAAACAGTACCCCATAAAAGATGAGGCAACTTTAGCCAGTCTGAAACCTGGTTGAACTAATTGATCCCTATTTCTAGTACCATAATTATGTCTGTCGCCTTTTTACTAAAAAGATGTAAATTCTTTCTGACATACATGATATTTTCGTAAATGTATTGACAAGGTACCGTCATGATGTTAATATTCTTAAACAGTTCCCTTAGAGAATCGCGCCGGCGGAGATTGTATATCGCTTTGATGGCTCTTTTCTGCAGAATAAAAATAGACTCAATGTCTGCAGCCCTTCCCCATAGTAAAATACCGTAAGACATGATACTGTGAAAGTAACTAAAATAGACCAGTCTTGCGGTATCGACATCCGTTAATTGGCGGATTTTTCTAACAGCATAAGCTGCTGAACTTAGCCGTCCAGAAAGAGATGTTATATGAGGGCCCCATTGTAGCCTTGGGTCAAGCGTAATTCCCAGGAAAACCGTTTTATCGACAAATTCTAATTTTTCCCTGTTCAATACTATGTCACAATCACTGCTTTTGACATTGGGTAAAGCAAATCTTATACATTTCGTTTTCTTTTCATTCAAAACCAAATTATTCGCCGTGAACCAATTTTGGACTTGCATTAGGGAATTATTTATAATATCAACACTGTCCGTCTGTCTATTTATCTTAAAAATTAAGGAGGTATCGTCGGCAAACAGCACCATATCAAGTTTTTGTTGCAATAAATAGGGTAAATCATTGATATATACCAAAAACAAAAAAGGACCCAAAATCGAGCCCTGGGGAACGCCCATTATCACGTTTAATCCCGATGAATTGACACCGTTTATTTGAACTAATTGCCGTCTACCATTCAAGTAAGATTTGAGCAAGTTTAACGCTGTTTTGACCAGTCCGTAATGCCCGAGCTTCAGGAGTAATGTATCGTGATCAACACAATCAAACGCCTTCGAGAGATCACAAAAGACACCTATGGCATCCTGTGCGTCCTCCCACGCATTAAAGATGTGCTTTAGTAAGGTAACACCAGCGTCAGTTGTACAACGTCCTTTGGTGAAACCATACTGTTTATCATGAAAGATGTTATTCGTGTTAAAATGATTAAGCATTTGATTTAACATCACTTTTTCAAATACCTTACTAAACACTGGCAACACAGATACTGGTCTATAATTATTTGTGTCTTTACTATCCCCACATTTAAAAAGTGGTATCACCTTACTGAATTTCATTAGGTCCGGAAAGACTCCTTGATCCACACACAAATTAAATATTACAGCTAAGTACGGCGCTACAGTCTCGATGATTGAGGTACAAACTTTGATAAACAATCCCCATAGATCTTCGGTCAATTTAATTTTGATTTGTTTAAAAGCTTTTGTTACTACTATGGGGTTTATATGTTTAAAATTAAATTCAGTCGGGCTGGCTGAAACGTTCGCCTGTAATAAATCAAAAGCAAGTGAAGGCGAGGAATTTAAGGCTTCAGTAGTTTTAATAGGGATACTCGTAAAGAAATTTACAAATTCTTGAGCAACTTGTTTGTTATCGCTAATAAGTCCGTGAGAAGTCTCCAATCCGTAATCAGTGTTATGTCTTTTGTTCCTATTTGTTTCATTGTTTATAATTTTCCAAACCTTCTTTATTTTATTGTCTGCTGTTTTTACCTTATTACTTATATATAAAGCTTTAGCTACCTTACAAGTGTTTTTATAAATTTTTGAGTAGGTAGCTACATACTTATTAAAAGTCTCAGTGTTAATAAAAGGCTTAAGGCCATACAGCTCATAAAGTCTTTCCCTACTTTTTCTGAGTCCTTTAGTTGCCCAGTCACTAAATAAAAACTTAGGGCAGATAGTTTTAGTTTTCTTTTTAAAAGTATTATTGAATTCGGTTTGGACTAAAGAAAAAAAATCTGTATACAAAATATTAGCATTGTTCATTGTAAGGTTCCAATCACTTAACTTTCCGATTAAAGTGCGGTTAAATTTATTTAAATTACCGGATGTTATTGGTCTAGTTTGTATTTGCACTCGTTGAATTGGAATGTTGGACTCAAAAGATACCAGTAGCCCACTGTGATCAGAAGGAAGGCAATTCACAATGGCTTTCTCTAAGTAGTTGCCACAACAAAAAACATTATCAATACATGTAGCAGTAGTTGTAGTTGTACGGGTTGGTTCTATGAACACATTGGACAAATTGAATGATTTAAAGAGATTTAATAATCTACAGCTATCTGAATTGTTTTCTAAGATATTAATATTAAAATCTCCACAGATAATTACTACTTTATTACCAGTTGCAAGTTTTGCCAATACATCTTCCATCACTGACTCAAATATAGCGTAGTTCAGATAATTAGGGGGTCTGTAAACGCACACTATGACATGCTTATCTGCCTCAATGCCAAAATCTAAAATTTTCCTTCAACTTTCGATCTCAAAATAATTCCATGGTTACGTCAGTTTTGACGTTGTTATATTTAGTAGAATACCGTTTTATGTCCCATTGTCAAATGGCTTTCAGGTTTAAAATAAGCAGACTACCGTTTCAGTACAATTTTTAGTAAAATTCAATTCGCAATATGCATGAAACTTCAGCTTTGATTGTCCTTTTAATTTTAGCAGAATACCATTTTTGACATTTTGGCATTGTGATGCGAATGTAATTTGAATGTGAACGTTTTTAAATTAGCACAATTTTATTGGTCTTCAGATGGTTTTTGATTATGATTTCTGGACATTTTGATTATTTTACATGTTTTTTGACGTTTCATGAATTATGTTTGACATGAATGAATGTTAATTATTGAACATAAAATCAATTAACATTCATTCATGTCAAACAAAATGATTTTTGCCTCCTAATTAATTTAAATTGTTAATGGTTTTATTTCTTATTGTGTTGACATTTTTTATTATTATTGTTATTTTTTTTTGTTGCACTCCATTAGTAAAAGTCGCCGTTTCCTTATTTCAAGTATATTTAATTTCCAACCACCCCAATTTAATCAATATTTTTATGATATGTGTTATTGTAGTCTGTTTTAATGATCCATATTATTCTGTTGCCGTTTGCTTATTTCAAGTATATTTAATTTCCAACCCCGATTTAGTTAATATTTTCATAATATGTGTTATTGTAGTAAATTTTAACGGACTCATATTCTGTTGTTGTTTGCTTATTTCAAGTACATTTCACACACCCTGATTTAGTTAATATTTTTATGATATGTTTGTAGTTTATTTACCTGATCCATATTCTGTTGTTTTTTTTTACGTGATGGCTACTAACGCTAACACTAATTTACCTGGTTTAAACATTTTTTATCACAACTTTCGTGGTCTATGAACTACAATCGATACTTTCTATTGTCAATTGGTAGCCAGCTCATTTGATGTTATTGTTCTCACTTAGACTTGGTTATTGGATGGTATTTTGAACTCGGATTTTTTTGATGAGAGGTATATTGTATGGTGTAGGGATCGGGATTACGTTGTGACAAGACAATCACGTAGTGGAGGAGTTCTAATAGCTGCTTGTAGAGAATTACCAGTAAAATGTCAATAAAATTTTAGTTCTACGGCTGAAGGTCTTTGGATTAGCATACACTTGAAAAATCGAATACGCGGAACTATTTATATAGATACATCGAAAGCGCCAGGCCCGGATAATATCTCATCTAAGCTCGTACGTTGCGCTGCAACTTCCAATTTCAATTGTATTATAAAAAACTTTAGATGTTTGTGTTGTCCCAAAACTTTGGAAGTCGGCATTCATAATGGCTGTACATAAAATAAAAAAGGAGTCAAGACAGACATTGCTAATTATAGACCGATATCCAAATTGTGTATTATTGCCAAGGTTTTTGAAAGGATTATTTATAACCAAGTGTTTGCTGCTCTGGAACAATCATTTAGTCCCTTCCAACCCAGCTTTCTTAAAGGTAGATCCACTGTCACCAATCTTATTTTACTTTATAACTACATCACTGACGCAATGGACCACGGTAAGCAAGTCGATATTGTCTACACAGATTATAGCAAGTGTTTCGACCAAACCGACCATATCATCCTATTACGGAAAGTAGAGGGTGTCGGTATAGGCGGGGACTTACTCAGATGGTTTTCCTCTTACATAGAAAACAGGTCGCAAGCTGTGGTACTGAATAATTATATATCTAGCTGGGTTTTAGTCCCCAGCGGAGCCCCCAAGGTTCGTTGCTCGGTCCGTTATTATTTATTATCTATGTAAACGACATCAACTCTTGTCTGACCTCGTCCAAATTACTGTGCAGACGATTTAAAAATGTATGCTACCATATCATCGACTGCGGACATGATCGCATTTCAAACTGACTTAAAGTATCTTGAAGTATACTGCCAAAAAAGCAAGCTTGATCCCAATCCCAAAAAATGCTCAATTGTAACGTATTCCCGTGGGCGGTCAGTCTTAGCCACAACATACACTCTTTGTGGTCATATATTACCTATATGTAGAACTATTCGTAACCTGGAGGTTCATCACGATTCCAAACTTATTTTTGATAAGCATGTTGATTCCATCGTCGCAAAAGCCTCGAAATCTCTTGGTTTCATAATGCGATTATCCAAGTGCTTCACACAAGCTAAAACGTTAAAAATTCTATACTGTACTTTTGTTAGAAGTCACTTTGAATACGTATCTAAAATATAAAATCCATGCTATCATAAATATATTGACCGTATTGAGCGCGTACAAAAAAGATTTATAATTTTTTTATAGTATCATCAAAGAGTACCGTTCAGTCCGGTAACTATCTCAGTCTCTGTAAGAAATATCATCTCCTACCATTGATTAATCGTCGTGAGATCTCTGACTGTATATTTTTATTGAAGACGGTTTGAAATAAATTGTTCTGTTATTTTGTCAACTTTCTACTTCAACGTTCAAGTCCAAACGGTTCAATCCTCCATTACGGGTGCTATTTGCAACTACTAAATACAGACAAAATTCGTACGATGTGCGTGTAAGTAGGTATTTAATAAGGTATGCAAACAGTTCGACTTTGATCTTTTTGAAAAAAGTGTGACCTCGGCAAAAAAGCACCTATCAATGAATTTCTTTAGAACTTAAATTCTTTAGACTTTTTTTTTTAATAGAATTTTTACAGTTCGGTTCTCAATTAATTTTTACATTTTTTATGTGATGATGTGCTGGTTTTTTTTTAAATATTTTTCTTTTTATTTTTTTGGCATTATTCGGCAGTGTGCATAATTTGTTCCACAGTATATTTTTATCAGATAAGCTCTAGACGTGAAGACCTGTAATTGGCTGTCAGATTATCATACTGTTATTTATCACCATTGTATTTAACTGTAAGTCTTCCAAAGTCTTTAAATAAATAAATATTAAAACGATATTATGTCATATCTTCTTTTCATAATGAAAATGAATACTTAAGCTGTTACCTCAATAAATCCTAGTGAATACGGTTTGTTTACTTTGAAGTTTGAAATAAACAACTTAAAGTTAAAACGAACTCACTCGCAGTAGAATAAAATTAGTACTTCTGAGAAATTTAATTGTATTGTAACAACGAGTTCGCACTTGTTACATTTACGTGGGTAGATTTGAGCAAATTTGTTAGTTGTGAACGTTTTGCCATCACTTATGTATCATTCTTAACCTCTTATTCAATAAGAATATAGTAATAAAAATAATTATTGCATTATTATTTGTTACTTTCGTTTATTTATTTATTGAATAATAAAAGAACAGATGAAGATTACTGTTGAAAAAAAAGTCTCACCTGAAGATTCGAACCCAGACCTAGGTATTTCACAATGTGTTCTGCGTTAATACATGACTTATACACACAGATGCAGGTATGGTCTGTATCGCGTGTTCACAGCAATACAAACTTTAGCTGGCTACTGCACTTTTGAGCGTTGACTGTACATAACATAATATGTATTTATAAAATTTAATGTGGATAATTAATGTAGAAGTGAGTAAAGCGATGTTTTTAATGAATTTGGAGATGCAAGCAACAAACTGAAAAAAGATACCATCCTCTCCTCCCCCACCACCGGCTCGTCTCCTACCCTGCCTCGGGGACTTTTATTATGTTCATCTGGACACCTCAAAGAACAACTGAACTAATTTTCAAAACAACACGAATTATTCAGTCTGATCGACGTTAATTGAGCTAATTTTCCTGCGCTAATAATGGGTAAATCGAAGTCGTTTAAACTTAGTCGTTTTAAGTGAACGTACATGTACATCAAACGTTGTAGTTATAACTTGAAGGTATAGATTAATTTTATAAAGAAAACGTAAGTTAGTAAAATTAATGGATACCCTCAATATAACTATAAATTATATAAGTAGATGTTGGGCGACCTATTGTGCTAACATTACCTACATATTAATATTACAGAGTTCTTGAGTTTGTGTCTGTCTTTCTTTTCCAACCTAATAATAATTATAATATTATATTATGTAACAATACATTTACACTAGATTAAGTTGTATCGATATTGTCTCTTAACAGCTAGCTATTTTGTATATTAATCTGTGGATAACATCGTTAGCAGTGTATATGCTACTCCTATTGACTAGTTGTTGAGATTTTTGTATTATATACTGCTGTTTGTTGTCCTTAATAAAATAAAATAGAATAAAATAAAATAACTTGACATCTATCAATTAGACAGAACCCTAAAGATAAAGTGACTTGGACGATACTAGATAACAAAGGACATGTTCATCAGTGGTTTGGAGAGTGTGAGCAATAGAGTCAGGCTCGCGACTGATATAGTAAATGGCCGTGTCATCGGCGAAAAGAGCCAACTGATTCTTTTTATTTTTAGGGATATCGCTGGTGAACAGCGTAAAGACTAGGGGGGATAAACTTCTAAGACAAAAAGTGTTCAAGTATACACACTATGCCACTTTAGTCGTCTTACAAAGGTAAACTACATAATGTACCCGACAGGCGCGATATTTTTTTTAAATAATTCATTAAGATGATAGTTACAATAAACATAGATAATGCATTAGAATTATGAAACACCCTGTTAATGATGTTTACGTTTCAAAACAAAAACGCCAAAAACGCCATTCCATTTCACACCGTCCTTTTAACATAAAGCTCGAACTGCGCTTGCTTCTAGATGTTTTAAACAACGTCATGCTTCATGCGTCATGATAATCAAGTATATTATATTTTTTTTAATAATTCCAATGTTCATAAATCTCATTTTATTTAATAAATGTGTAGTAGTCATTACATAGATGAAGTGGGCTATCATTGTAAGACGATAGAAATGGCACCATTTTTATGTGAACATAATTATAAGAAGGCCACACAAATGCGCAATTTTACGAAAGCTGTTAGAAATCACTTAGTTTAGGTTATTTGAGAAGAAAAACCTAGAACCCACTGATTAAGCAGCAGCCATCCATACGCATAATATTGACAATTTTACCTGGGTAAAACAAGAAATATATTTCCATGAAAACAGCCATAGAAGAAAATGATACACATCATCCTATTAAGTTTTATGATTTCTATTCAGATATTTAATTCCTATTAAACTTGCAAATGTACTCAGCTGAAAGTCACACTTTTCCAACAAACTGTCATAGAAGATAAAATAGGATTTTGGGCTAATTGCTAATGTTGCTCCAGTGACGTTGTTTTTATTCCCAAGTTCCCCCTAATTCCCAGTTATGTTCTGTTTAGTCTTATTTTTTTTAGTTCCCAGTAAGCCTAAGATACGTCATGACCAGCCCAGAGCCAGAAATTATCCATTGTGCGCTTTACCTTCCAGTAGATCAAGGCGAACTGTAAATTCCTAGGCAGTGACGCTACAGACGATGAGGAACTCGCGAAGCAAGTTTCCGAGATAGTAGAGCTAGACCCGTACCGTACCCACTCCGCCTCCTACCTTTCTCACAGTTTCGTACATGTATTCGCCAGAGAACAATTGAACTTTATGATAACAAATGGTCAAGGGCTACAGATTGCAGGTAGTATTCTGTCCGTTTCGGAGGTAACGTGACGGGGGGGACTTTTCTTCTGGTTGGTTTTCCCATGACCAACTTTATGTAGCTCTATCGCGTGTTGTGCAACCCTAGCAACTTTCTTCAACAACGTGTATAGAGAAGCGTTTTCATTAAAACGTTTCTCATTACGAAAAATTACTAGGGCTGATCCGGAATTTAGAACAGATTGAAAAGTGTCATGCAAGGCATTGAAGTGGTGATACAGACAGTGCCTTGCATAACACTCTTCAAATTTTTATTTTTTATTTGTGATGGGTTTGCTCTTGACTCTAGTCTGGGTCAAAGATGACAGAGACAAAGTCTACGATGGAGCGAGCTTACCCAGAAGGAGCCTGTGCACTCTAACTTTGAAGAGATTAGGGTTGTATGCGTTTGGAAACACAGACGCAGGCAGAGAGTTCCACTCCTTTGCTGTGCGCATTATAAAAGACGTTTGGAAACGCTTAGTGCGAATTGGTGGAATAGTAACAAGGTAGGGATGGTAAGATGCAGTGCGTCTGGATGTCCGATGGTAGAAGGGGGGCGGTGGAATAAGGTCGTGGAGTTCTTGGGCACACTCACCGAAGTACAATCTGTAGAAGACCGACAAGCAGGCAACCTTACGGCGATGAGCCAAGCTGTGTAGCTTGGTATCCACCAGTTTTTCGTCACCGATGAGCCTCTTAGCTCTGCGTTCCACCGAGTCAAGCGTGGCAAGCTGATACGTAGCTGAGCCATCCCGCAGGTGGCTACAATACTCCATGCAGGATCGGACTTGCGCTTTATATAGAGTTAAAAGCTGTCCAGGCTTGAAGTATCGCTTCACCCTATTTAGGATGCCTAGCTTTTTGGCAGCGGTTTGGGCTTTGTACTCGATGGTGGCGCCGAAATTGAGACTGGATGTCAACTCCATGACTAGGAGCTCGAGCCGATCAGTCACAGGAACAGATGCACCCCGAAAAGTAGGAGTTTGGTCAAAACGACTCCTTTTTGCGGTAAAAAGACACGCCTGTGTTTTGGTGGCGTTAAAAGTGACCACATTGTCATCACCCCACTGGGAGACAAGGCTTAAGGTCGAATTTGTCCGCTCTACCATGGCCTCTCTCAAGGAACGAACTTCATCAACATCTTCATCTTTTTCAAATTTTAAGAGGGGCAAGCAATTTTATATAGTGACTGTTGGTTTATCTTATCTTAGTGATCTTACCTAAAAGCGCATCATTGTACTTTCGGATATACACTTGAACGAAGTCGCGGGCAACAGCTAGGCAAAAATAAAACTAAAAACGTCTTGGTACCTAAATTTTGTTCAGTTTTTTAAATGTTTTCAAGCTAGTATTGAAATGAGCCAAAATTAAATTAAATCACTAATTCAGAAATTCGATACTATGACAAAATATTCCAACGTTTTAATTGAAAACGACAATACCCAATTAGAATATCCGTGAACCAACTATAAATAAAATAAGGTAGTGGCACGCCTCACGATAGAATGCCGACTAGACAATAAGGTCTTAGCCAAGTAGAGCAGTGGTTGTGGTCATAAAATAGTGAAGGGAATGCCTCGATTTGGGCGGCGGCGTGAGGCCGTAGGCGTAGAGCCGGCCATCTCACCTAATGTGTCGTCAGTCTTTCCGCTCAAATAGTAAAGCGCACATGTTACCTACGACCCGGCCGCACAACCAAAAACCTTCTTTACCAAATTCCATATCGGAATTCCATCGACATTATTGGAACATAGACCTCACAAGTAACATCAAACTAAATTCCTCTAACCACGTTACATCATAATAAAACAGCATCTCCTCCATCATAAGCTGTCAACAATTTTCATTTACCAATGAAACAAGCTTCTTGTAGCATTGTACCGAACCGGAGAACCGGTTGCTAATTAAGCCGTTAAAAATACCGACTTTTGCATTCAGCTGGTGCTCCAATAAAATTCGAACGAGTACCTCAACAAATAAAAAACTTGGTTGTTAATGCCTCAAAGGTATATAATTTCAAAGATATCGAATGCTACACTTAAAATCAATAATGATAATAATTATTATAACAAACTGAGATCCCAGAACCTCTCTTATTTTCTCACCAACCAAAATTTTGGGATAGAGTAGTGTTATTTTGCACTTTTTAACCCCCGACGCAAAAATGACGGGGTGTTATAAGTTTAAAGTGTCTGTGTGTGTGTGTGTGTCTGTGGCATCGTAGCTCCCGAACGGATGAACCGATTACGATTTTGTTTTTTTTTGTTTGAAAGGAAAAATTAGTTGGGAGTGTTCTTAACTATGTTTGATGAAAATCGATTCAAGGCCACTAAATGGTGGTTTACATATTTTATCACAACTCCCTCAATATGGGTATTAAATTAAGTGTATAGTATTCTACTAGTCAAGCCCACTAGTAGAATACTATACACTATAAAAATTCCAAATCCAAAATGGCGAATTTTTTTTTTCACAACTCCCTCAATATGGTTATCAAATGAAAGGGCTTGACTAATAGAATAATGTACACATATTTAAGAGGAGTTTAAAAAGCATGAAATAAAAATTAAATTAAAAATTTGAAGAAACCCCGACAAAAAAAAAAAACTTTAAAAAGTAAAAAATAATTTCCATTGATCCTTTTAGTTTAATATAGGTAAGATTATTTGGGCCAAGCGTCATCGCGTCGGGAGACCGCTAATAATTCTTATACTTAGTAAATACAAAAGATTTGCGGTCTCCCAAGGCGAAGACGCTTGGCCCAAAGAATCATACCTATATTTCTTGATTTACACCTAATAAATGAACTATGCCCAATTTTCGGCCTTGTTAATAAGATCTCACTTGAGGTGGAGACCAGCTCTTAGACTATTACACTACTTACTGACTAATCTGTCGTTAAAATAATATTTAGTTACTAATTATTTTAAAATATTCTGTAAAACATACATAAATATCAGCAAGCTAACTTTATTATTATTATCACATCACATCACATGACATTACATTACATTACATTACATCTTATCATATCACATCACCCCACATCACATCACATCACATCACATCACATCACATCACATCACATCACATCACATCACATCGCATCACATCACATCAAATCACATCACATCACATGACATAACATCGTCTGGCAGCTCTGGGATCTTAGTCCATATATACCGCAGCCATTAAACTGTGCGTGGACTAGGACCTTTACCTCGATATTAAGGCACAGACCCACCGCGGCGCACGTAAGAGGTAACGCACGTGTCTTAAGCTTCGCTTTACAAGAAAATGTACGTGATTGTGTCCATTGCAAACCACGGACACGCTACGCATCAATTGACGTCATTAGTACATGTGTGGTTTGCTCGAAAATGGAGCTCATAATAGTTCAACGCTGTCAATGCCATACACGTTGTGCATGCGGTACACACTACTCGTTAACATAGGACTATGTTCAACTGTATCACAGCACAGTGCGGTACAGTGGGCCACGCTACAGTTGTGCATAGTTTTGGTTGTGTATGTACCTATACTGTGTACCGCAGTAGAAAAGTAGACCCACGTTGTCAAACAAATGAATCCATGCAGCTAAAATACGGCAGCGTATCCGTGCATAGCATGCGCCACGACGGGTCTACGCCTTTTTATCCGTGCGGCGAATTGCTTCTTTTCTAATGCTATAGTGTCTCAATAATAACGACAATCATTTGAGTGGCTCCTAAATATCATGAACTTTGTTGTTATTATTATTACTTATGTATATTACTACTCGGAAGTCGTACTGTCACGCAACCAGATAATTTAGTTCAACGATCTACAGGTAGGTAGAACAACTTTAGTATCGATTAGCTACAAAATTTGAATATTTTATAAGATAAAAACTTTGAAATATTATCCAAACACAAAGGTTTGGGGTTGCAGATGAAAGGTATTCTATCTATCCCCTTTGTGTGTCTTAAGATTAGGTTGAAGATCGGAGACGAAGTGAAAGTCCAACTTGCAGTAAATAATATAATATGTTTATTATAAAACAGTAGCAGTTAGGAATACTGGTAACTTTGTACAGTAAATGCTAACACACTAGTAGCATGCTAAAGATTACATTGCTATGAACTATACGAGCACGACACAGCCAGTGCGTGTGCTTGTGCTGATAACACACTAATGAACTGTCGTCGCACTACGCGAATTAACTTTATATTTCTGTTGCGTTTAGAATACGCAACATATTGGCGACCTGTTCTTACCATTGGATTGCTAAAATTCGCTCAAAGTTAACATGTGTTGGTAACAGTTCGGGCGAAGCAATGGGTTCACGATCAATGAAGTCCGAGTTCGAATCTTAAATACGTAGTATGGCTGATTTTGTTTCTTTGAAACCATAATTATTTGTATTTAAGAGGCCCGTTATAATTTGACTGTGTTTTTTTTGCGTTAAATGGCTAAATTTAGCTTTTTTATTCTTAGAAACTGAAATATTTACTTTTTTTTCAGTTTATAGCGGCCTTACTTTTTGCATTTTTCTCAAATTTATTTGTAAAAAGCCAAAATTTCGAAGTAAATTTCTCATGAAGTAATCAACGGTACTTTCTCGAGCTCGGGTATTGAACTACTGTAGTACTAACCAATTGAAATGAAAATTATATCATTATATTCCTTATATATCGGTAAAACGGGATGAATAGAAACGCATGGGTGAATAAAAACAAAAAATTGAATCGTATTTTCACTTTCATACCACATTAATGGTTTCTAAAAAATTATCAATCTTTTAGAAACCAGTAATGTGTTCTGCAGCAGAGTTTTAATAAAGTGAAAATTCCAAGTTTTGTTTTTATTCACCACTGCGTTTCTATTTATCCCGTTTTATGGTAGTGGTTTAGTGCATAGTGGCCTCAGGCATTTGAAATAAGAATGGAAATCCGTAAAAAATCCCATTCAATTCCAAAACATCGCTATGAGTGAAAATTTGTAATTGGCCTTCGATATATTAGAATAAGTAAGCATGTCTTGTAATTAGCTGTAATTTTCTGGCTCCTGGAAGGTGGTGGCCGCCATCGAGGTGGTGGCCGCCATCGTTAGGACTGGGGTGTGCTCTGCCGACCAGGTAAAGGCAGGCACCAAACGCCCTAACAACACGGGCATGCGAACCGTTGTGGCTGCCCTGTGACGGTGGCCAAAAAAATCTCGGAGGGCCGAAGGCTCCTGGTAGGCTGGGTCTCTGCGCAGGTGAAACTGCTGGAACCCAGACCTCTGAGGTGCTTCCGCTGCCTAGTGGGCAATCACACGGGAGCTCTCTGCACCTCGGAGGTGGACCGCAGCAGTCTGTGCTTCCGTTGTGGTCAGCCCGGACATAAGGCCGGCTCGTGTCACGCCACTCCGCATTGCGTTGTATGTGCGGCAGCTGGCAAGCCGGTCGATCACTGGGCTGGGGGCAAAGCCTGCGCTCCACCCGCAAAAGCCGGGGGCAAAAAGAAGCCTTCCTCCACCACCGTTTCTGTCGCCGCCGCCGCCACTATTGCCGCCGCTGCCACCACCGTCACCGTCGTCACCGCCGCCGCCGCCACTGCGGTTGCTGTGAGGGAGCCCTCACAGGGGACTCAGGAGGGGGCTGAAATGGAGTGCCAATAACGGCCCCATTACGCCTCCTCCAGGGAACATCAACCACTGTGCTGCTGCTCAGGACCTGTTGGTCCAGAGCATGGCGCGACTTTTTGCCCCAAAACGTTCGAGAAACTCGCAGCGTGTAAATGGCGCTTTACATACAAAACTGTTATGCACGATACGTACATTAAATGTCCAGAGTATCTCCTAGGTACCTACACAAAAAACTTTTGACGCCTCTGTAATGTTTCTACTTAGTTATTTATTTCGGGGGATTTTTTTAAGGATGAATAAAGTCCGCGCGCGCTTATCCGTAGCTGCCTCTCTCTCTCTCTCTCAAGTGAGGTGACCTGTGTTTAAAACTGGACCTAGCTTAGGTATACCAAAGGTTTTTGTGATTACTTTGATGATCAGAATTCGACCGAAGGTTATTAGTACTTACTTAGAGCACGTCGTGCAGAGTGCAGACTGTGACTGTGTTATCTCTGTACCTCGCTTGAATGCGATGCCGATATTGCTTGGGTCTTCACCTACGTTAGCCGCGCGCCGCGCGCGTCGCGTCGCGCGTCTGTACCTACCACAGTACGATGAGCCTCTTCGTTGCTCCTTCGTTGCTAAATAACGAAACGCGTATGTTTCGTTTTTTTGGTAATTTTTGTATTATTATTGTTTTGTTGGAATAGTGTGACTGTGATGTAGGTAGGTAAGACATTTCAATTTTATTGTAGTGCAAAATTTTAGTGAACGAGTTAACAAAATTGCTTGTAAAGTCAATGTCTTCATACATAATCAATTTTTTATACCTACTTTCTTTCCCAGTCATAGTAGATATCTATCTAAGTATCTTTATTCGATATGGCTATCAAGGTTAAGCAAAATAAAATGGATACTTCTGATTTGTGAGCATAATTGACGAACATTTCGAATAAAATTGTAACCCTGATCAAGGGGAAAATCATTATGGACCTTGCATGAATGGAACCCGAAAGCATCTCTGGCTAGGTAGTAGTAAGCTGAAAAAACATTTGCGTCAAGCGATCGAGTAAAGGTTAGAAGCATAGAATCACATAGCATAGTCGTAAAACTCAGCCAGCCGACGCGTCGCGACTCACATCGTCGCGTGGAGTTGTGTTCGTTGGCCGTGCGGCCGTCGGCGAGCGCGCGTGTATATTGACCTCGAGCGTCAGCTGATTTTTATTTACGAATACATTGCTTGTTAGATTTGTAATGAAAAAAAATGTGTTTAATCACAAATACTGGTTTCATTTAACTGTGTGAGAACAGTTAAATGAAACCAGTATTTAGTGTATGAAAAATGCTAAAATAAGAGGTAAAATTTGAACATTCCTTTTGCCAGATTTTTTTATGGTATTGTATCGATCATCACTGGCCCTATCACCTGTCTTCGTTTTCGGAAGCGTTTCCCTTACACCCGGTATATTCATTAAATAAATGACAAAATAACCTTAAAATAAACGTAATTGCAACTGCTTGATTTCTACATTATGTTATGGATCAATTGCGATCATGCAGTCGGTGAAATTTTGTGATAGGCGTCTTAAGCAAAAAAACCTTGTTAAGATTTATAATTTATGTTTTCGGTGTTGGAAGGTGGAAATAAAAAACTCGTGCTGTATGATAACAATAATGTTTATTCGTTGTATTTATTAATAATTTTTTTTTTTGTATTAGAATTGTGACGCCACATTTCTACCTAGATAAAAGAAATTCGTTTGTAACAGTATATAAGATTTTTTGTTGTGTACCCACTTAGTCAATTCATAATATGTTTTGAGGACTTGTGCGCCTGAGTTGTCTCCAATCTTGACACTCCTATAACGCCTTTCGTTTGAGACTGGAAAAGTACCGAATGCTTGGAAGCAAGCTAACGTGCAGCCCGTGCCCAAGAAGGGTAGTCGAGCTGACCCGTCGAATTACAGACCCATCTCGGTAACGTCCATACTCTGGAACGCGTGCTGAATCGTAAGCTCCTAGCATACCTAGAAGCGAATGATATTCTTAAGATATCCTTAGCGACCGACAATACGGGTTCCGCCGAAATCGGTCTAGCTGGGGATCTTCTAGCGTATGCCATTCATATCTGGAGTGAGGCCATAGAGAAGCACGGGGAGGCACTTGCGGTCTCCTTTGATATCTCGAAGGCCTTCGACAGGGTCTGGCACGATAGCCTTATTAGTAAGCTTCCTTCCTTTGGTCTGCCCGCCGGATTGTGTGATTGGATTTCCTGAGGGATCGGTCTATCCGAGTGGTTATTAATGCCGGGGTTTCTCAGGGGTCGGTGCTCTCGGCAACATTGTTCCTGCTGCATATTAATGATCTGCTAAAACCCGGTACCTTTGGGTATGCAGACGACAGCACTGTTGCTGAGAGATACGTTTCCGACGCACGAGCTGGTGGGTCGCAGATCCGGTCTCTCCGGGAGGCTATGGTTAAGTGCTTGAACTTGTCCTTACAGGCTGTCTCTGAATGGGGCGATGCCAATCTGGTCAAGTTCAATGCTGCTAAGACCCAAGCGTGTCTTTTTTCCGCTAAAAGGAGCCAATTCCACCCAGCTCCATCTTTTCGAGGTGTAACCGTGCCGATAACCGACCAACTTGAGCTTCTTGGTGTTACATTAACATCTACCCTCAATTTTGGCCCTTTCATAGAGGCAAAGGCTCAAGTGGCTGCCAGAAAGTTGGGGGTCCTAGCAAAAGTGAGACGGTACATCACGCCGGAACAGCTGCTCAAGCTCTATCAAGCGCTAGTTCGATCGTGTATGGAATACTGCTCTCATCTATGGGACGGATCTGCCAAATACCAGCTTGTTGCCTTTGAGTTAATTGAGAAACAAGCCAAGAGGATCATCGGTAATGACAGGCTCGCCGAGTCGAAGCTCCAAAGTTTTGAGCATCGACGCCGATTTGCTGGCCTGTCGGTTTTCTATCGGTTGCATTTTGGGGAGTGTGCGACGGAATTGCATGATCTAATTCCGCCAAGCCCGTTCCATCATCGGACCACAAGACGAACGGCGATGCACCACCGGTTCATGGTGGACATCCCACCCACACGCACAAAACGTTTTGGGAATACATTCATAGTGCGTACAGCTAAGGAGTGGAATTCCCTGCCAGAGTCTGTGTTTCCAGATAGCTACAACCTGGGAATCTTTAAGACAAGAGTGAATAGGTTGCTTCTAGGCAAACGTGCTCCGTCTTCGACCGCATCATCGCTTACCATCAGGTGAGATAGTGGTCAAACGTATGCATATCTACAATAAAAACAAAAAAATAATAATAGTAACATAACAAGGAAAGGATATTCTAAAAAATATAATTGTTGATTCCAAGGTATCGGTATTCAGCAGAGTTTATTGAAAACTTACATATGCTTTAGACTTTATGAACTTGTTTTCTTATGTTACGTCACAATGAATGTATTGAGGTTATAGCCTAAGTGTTCATTTTCTTTGCAAGAAAGAAGATTGAAACTAAACCTCAATTTAACATCATTAAATAACTACGGGTTACATCCGTAACATAGTATGTTAATATTACTAAGTACACCGTCTTATTATTAAAACCAAAATATTATAGGTATTAATATTTTTGTATAACCCTATTATATTCAACGCAGTCTAGTACACGTTTGAGGTCGCCTGAGGAGCCTACCCTTTTGACTGGATTTAAAAGTCTTTTCATCTGAAAATATGGTAGAATTCCAGTCAAAATCTAAATCATCCCGAGCGAAACGTAATTGATCTTTTATGTCTTTCTGTCAAGAAGGGCTTCTTAACTGGTCTTCTGTGATTCAGCGTGGAGGACACGGCGAACAGTTTGCAATGAGGTGTCGAAATTCCGCAAAGTGTCACGTTGGTGTGAAACCATTTGTTTCTTACTCGCCCACCATATGTCGTCGCTGCGCCTCGTTAATAATTTAGTCGACGGCTTTCCACTTCGCTGTCGACTAGCAAAGCTGCCTTCTTCCTCATATCTTTTGATGTAGTGACTTACAGTATTCCTCTAAAAAAAAAATATTAGGCAAATACTAAAGTGACTTAATTTAGAGTTCCGTACCTGAAAGGTATCCAACAGAACCCTAATACTAAACCTCCGCTATCAGTCTGTCCGGCCATCTGTCTGTCTGCCAGCGGACTATGTCTCAAGAACTATGATAGGGTAGTATAAATTTTCACAGACTGTTTATTTCTATTGCCGATAGAAAAACCAAAAATTTGTAAAAGTTAAATTAAGTTAAAAATTAAAGAAACATGTTTTCTTCGGTTTATGGTACGGAACCCATCGTGTGGGAGTACGACTTGCACTTGGCCGGTTTTTTTTACTATATAATATAATATAATTTGCTCACGTGAGAGGCGGACACCTGCAACGATGTTTCCATACAGGTGACCAACGGGGCTATGGCAAACCCCAAACAATATGGAGAACAATAAAGAAAATTTACGTTAAATGCCGCTGCCCGGGGGCGAGTGCCGGGGAACGTCTGGAGCTGACGCTGGACGTAACAGCATGCAGACCGTCAGTGGCTCTTCGCTGAACAGACGGGCGGGAGTCGGGGAATCCGAAGAGATTATAGCCGAAATTTTCAGGGATGCCGATGATGTTTTGCGGGACGCGGACTGAAATGGTCCTACGAGTCCTGCCGATGCATCGAATGCGACAAGTTCATACAATAGTAATTCTAGACGAAAGTGGGCACAAGAGGAGATACACGAATTAAGTTACTATAGAGCAAAAGCGGAAGGTCTAGGTTTCATAAAAAGATTTGAAAGCTATTTAAAGACAGAAACCAACACAGTCCCAAAGCAAATAGATTCACTGGAAACACCCTTTCGAATTAAGCACGTAGCATCATTACCCGTAAAGTCATATCCAATTAACTTTTAAATGAAATTAAATTAAAAGCTGAATTATGATCTTTATAACAGACAAAGACCAATGCAAATCTAGACAATAATGAACCCATAGAGGTTGTTACAGACTCCCATTGAACACCAACCTTAATAATACATTTGACATCATTACAAATTACAACACCCAACACAAATGTGTGTGTGTGTGTTATGTGTGTGAGCATAATTCCAGAATCAATAGCTGATGCAGATTCAGTATCACAACCTATGGAAGTAGACGATAGTCAAGATCCTTCAATTCTTACAGACTCTAGCAGAAACCAAAAGAAAAGTGATAACAGATAGAAAATTATTGCCCAAACCAAAGTTTAACAAAAAAATTATTTATCTTTTTAATACAATTAATAATTACACAAAAAGTTTTCTAATCACTTGTAATAGTCTCTGCGAACTAAATGACATTATATACTCGGTAGCCAAAACACTTATTATAGCTAATGGTCAAAAGCCATACACTCTTCCCTCCATAGTAGTTTTACTATGGAGGGAAGAGTGTCTAAGAAAGATCCGCCGTGGAAAATGAGAATAAAGAATAAAATGGAACAGGTAAGAAAAGAGTTACGGAGACTTAAATAAATAAAAAGGGGAGTTAATACTAGAAGAATGAAACAAATAGGATCTATACTACTAATATAACATTTTCACCGAGCAAGAAAACACAGTTGAAATATTAAATCAGAAAGTTAAAGCTTTTGCTGGTAGGATAAAAAAATACGACGACATCAACAACAGAAAAGTCCAAAACCAAAAATTTTGCGAAAATCAACATTCTTTTTACAGGTCCCTTAGTGGTTATCAACAACAAGCACCAACAGAAATCCCAACCGAAGATTTAATTCAAGATTTTTGGTCTTCAATATTATCGCAGCCTGAGTCCTACAATAAAGACGCGACATGGATCTCAGAGATTAAAGAGTGAAGAGGCGGGTAGCATACAAGAGCAAAGATTTGAAGAAATAGGTATAGAGATGGTTAAAGCAGCCTTAAGAAAAAGCCATAACTGGAAGAAACCTGGAATAGATAAAATACAAAATTATTATTTAAAACATCAAACAAGTACCCACGAACATATAACAAAACTATTTAATAGGATCTTAAACAAAACAGATCCAGTAGAAAATTGGTTAACAACAGGACAAGTAATTCTGATACCCAAAAATTAAAACTCTAACGAACCACAAAACTGGCGCCCAATAGCACGCTTGCTTCTATTAGGCGCCAGTTTACTACACTACTACTATGTATAAACTATTAACCTTCGTATTATCCAACGAACTGTACTAACATTGTAATACTAACGACATTATTGCTCCAGAACAAAGAGGCTGCAAGCGGTGCGCCAGGGGCTGCAAAGATCATCTCATGATTAACAAAGGCATACCTACTAGAAGACGCACATCAGTGTCAGAAAAACTCAAGTATGGGATGGGTAGACTATCGGAAGGCATTTGATAGCATCTCACACGAATGGCTTCTTCAAATATTGAGGTTGTACAAGTGCTCGGGTGCTATCATAGGCTTTTTAGAGATAGCCATGTCTACATGGAATGATATCATGACGGCCCGTGGCACAAACGTTTCTGTAACCACTGATCCCATAGTTATTTGCCGAAGAATATATCAAGGAGATTCATTATCACCACTACTGTTTTGTTTAGGTATAAACCCAATTTCAACCATACTAAACAAATACATATTAAAAGGCTTTAAACTCAAGAGTAATTTATCAGTCAACCACTTAATATACATGGATGATTTAAAAGTTTATGCAAACAATAAAAATAGTTTAAAAATTTTACTCGATAGTACTGAAATTATGCGAGATATTGGAATGCAATTCGGATTAAACAAATGTTATATCCTACATATTACAGCCGGTAGAGTTAGTGAACAACATGGAGAAGGACACACATTACTAAGCGGATTGAGATTTGAACACCTGAAAAAAGACGAGACGTATAAACGAGACGTGTAAATATGTAGGTATTAATGAGGCTGGTAAAATACATCATAACAGAATAAGAGAACAACTCAACAAACCCGGCCAAGTGCGAGTCTGACTCGCACACGAAGGGTTCCGTACCATTAACCTTAATTTGTATTATTGGTATATATATATATATTTTGTTATAGCGACAATAGAAATACACAATCCGTGAAAATTTCAGCTGTCTACCTATTATGGTTCTTAAGATACAGCCCGCTGACAGACGGACGGTTGGACAGACGGACGGACAGCGGAGGCGTAGTAATAGGGTTCCGTTTGTTACCCTTTGGGTACGGAATCCTAAAAAGGATAAAATCAATAGCTAACACACAATTAAATGCTAAGAATCAAATAAAAGCGATTAACACTTATACAGTACCGGTTCTGCTCTACTCATTTGGTATTATTAATTACAAGAATAGTGATTTAAAAAACGTAGATGTTAAAACTAGGAAAATTTTAGCAATTAAGAAAGCACAAAAACAAAAAGCAGTCGTAATTAGGTTATATACACCAATAGAAGAAGGTGGAAAAGGCCTAACCAACATAGAAACTCTGCATAAGACACAAATAATAAAATACAAACAATATTTACATTATGAAAAGGATAAATTATTTTAAGTGATAGTTAGACATGATAGAGATAAAATAAACACATAATGCATAAACATCTAGAATAAATGCAGTAGAAATAGGGTCACAGCAAGGAACTAATTACACAGATAAATAAATTAAAATAGCAACTACACAAAAAGCGATATAATAATGGAAGGCCAAGCTACATGGGCAGTTTTGTAAAGCAATACTAGAAAAAGCAAACATAGAAAATCTTAATAAAGCTTAAACCGGTATCGTCTTTATTAGAAGTTTAAATTTTTGCTATACAAGATCAAGCTATTATGACCAAACAATGACCAAACAGTTCGAAAGAGACATTTTAAAAAGGCCTGTTGATGGTAAGTATCGGTTATGTCTGACGAAAGATGAGACCACACTACACATCATCTCTGGGTGTGAAAAACTAGCTGACACTTAGTACATTAAACGGCACAACAATATTGTACAATACATATACTGGGCACTAGCGAAGAAACACAATTTTGCCTCTGGTGGCAAGCACTTTTAACTCAGCCACAGATAAAAGAAAATGAGACAGCAAAATGAATGTGGCAGATTCCACTTCAGACAGATGTCACAGTAACGCATAATAGACCAGATAAAATTTACGTAAATAAAACATATTTAATAGATATAACAGTACCATCAGATTATAACATAGGGCCTAAAGTGATAGAAAAATTAAGCAAATACCACTTACTTAAAACAGAGATATCACGATTGTGGGACACACCTACAGAAATCATACCGGTAGTGATAGTGAATCATGCCACTGGCGCAAGGATGGTAGGCCGTTGTTCTAGTACGCTTAATGGCAAAGTGAGTCGTCAGTCGGCAAAACAGATCGGACTCAAACTGAGTGCCTTGGTCTGTCGTAATGGTCGATGGCACGCCGAATCGGCCAACCCATTCTCGTATGAACGTTTCCGCTACCTCCTCCGCAGTGATGGATCGTATTGGCCAGACATTCGGCCACCTTGTGGTTCTGTCAATAGCAGTCAAACAGTATCGGTAGTCGCTGCAAATCGGCATAGAACATGTTTGAAGTGAGCAGTTGGTAGTTCAAAATTACCAAGAGGGGCAAAATTATGTCGCGATACCACGCCTCGCAACTTCATGCCCAGTCTTTGCAGTCCTTATTGACAGAAGGCCAAAGGAAGCGTTCGGTCACAAGCCACGTACTAGCTTGTGCACCGGGATGGCCATTCTTGTTTTTTTTTTAACTTTGCCCCACACTAGGAATTTCTCCTGTATCGTGGGCGCGTTTACAAACACACAATTTCACATACACAAACAGCCAGACCCGGAACAACTATCTGTAGGCCATACAAATATTTGTTCCGTGCGGGAATCGAACCCTCGACACGCCGCGCAGCAGTCGATTGCTTCACCACTGCACCAACCGTGTCGTGAAAAGTGTTAAAAGATTTCTCTTCGAAAGGGAGGAGTAAAATAGGGACGAAGTTTGCCTGTCGACATATCACAGGTGACAGAGTTGTTGGTTCCTGGAATACGAGGCATGCCTTTTAAGTTTTGTCGTTTGAAGAAAAAAACACAACTAGAACCTTAAAGTACTTTTTATTGTTTTTCAAAGTATTCACCACGTAGCTTAATACACTTTTCCATTCGCTCAAACCAGTTATTATAGCATTTATTCCACTCTAAAGTGGGGGTATTCAAAATGGCTGACTTGAAAGCGTCGACTGCATCTTCATCGGACTGGAACCTTCGACCACGAAGACTTTTCTTAATTTTAGGAAATGCAAAGATATTATTAGGGCTTAGGTCAGGACTGTATGGAGGATGGTCAAGAAATTCTACCTTTTCCTGCTTCAAATACTCAATCGTTTGACGAGCGCTGTGTGAGCTTGCGTTGTCGTGGTGCAGGATGATGCGTCGCTTTGAGTTAGATTTTCGAAGTTCGGCGATGACTTGTGGTAAACAAACTATGGTATACCACTCTGCCTTAACCGTACCGTACCGTACCTTCCTACGTATCATATTCAACAGTAGACTGCAAACGGCCACATTTACTGGCGTTATTTACAGATATTCTTTAAAAGCAAAGCCTGCGGCTATAAATTCAAAACAGAAAATATATCGTCAAACAATTTCAGAAACATATAGCAAGAAAAAACGTCGGCCACCTCGATCCGTCAATAAATAAAAACAGTTTTTAATAAAAGTGCTGCGTCCAACAAGCGCGGGGCGCGCGTCGCGATCGGGCACCATATTGCATTGGTACAGTATAAATCGCTAATATGCCTGAACTCGTACGATAAAACCTAAAATCGCAGAAGTTATTTTACTGCTGGAATAATTCTTCGGATTTTTGACAGCGCAATCAAAGTTTGCCCCTAGGCCCTGCCGCCGCCGGGTTTAATTAAGAGCTGGTACAAACTCCAATTGCTACGTATCGGAGCTACGCTGTGCTGCCGAGGAATTGTCGGTTACTTTATGATATTACACGCAAACTCCATTGATACTCTAATAAATTTAAACCCACTACTTATATTATTCCGTGGACATTTGGCTTTTGTTTGGAAAATGCAAGATGATGGGAATTGGTGTAGCGACAGTGCACATGAGTGCAACTGTAATATTTATAAAGTCGACCTGAGAGGTCCCACCGATGGCATCGGTGCCCGTCGATACTTAGGTCTCGGTATATACCAATTTGGAATTTTGTTATCTTTAGGTATCTTAAGATATCAAAATTAATTTATGCTGTATTAATGTTAAACTCACTGGATAATGTAAGTGCCAGTTATAATCAATTTACTATCCAGCGCCAAAAGTTGAAGGCAAACATGTTGATTCACTCACACTTCAAGTGTTGCGACAGACTGATAGCGCTACCGGGACTTATCCGACCAATATATTAATACCTACAAATTATTAAGAATATATTACCTAAGCAAGTATGTGCTATGACTTAGTTGCCTGAAAATTACTACTACATATTTATATTCCAAAATGATTTTTCGTAGATTGTATGACATATCATCAAATTAGAAAATCATGGAAGACGTACGAGTACCTAACCCTGTAACGTATTATCAACGAAGCAAAAAATTGCTTTTTAACAATCCTGCCAAGTAGCATTTACAATAATTCTGCGAATTCGGCAATCGTACACAATCAACTCGAAGGAAAGATTTTTTCGTCGGTTGTCCGAAGCGTGTCGCAGCCGGTTCTAACGAGCTCATTGGAAATTCTAATGGAGCAGGACCGCCGCACCCATAATCAATAATATTACTGTACGTGCTTCTTGAAGGCATCGCACCGACACCCTCCGCGGATATAGGAACACCATATTTCCAACCTCAAGCTAACATGTTATATGGTATCCGACAATTTGTCTCTATGACTACCAAATCACTACGCGATAGGCACTTTATTACGTCGTTCTCGATGAACATCAATTAATGTAATTCGATATACATTGAACGATACTTTCTATTATCAAGGAAAAGAAACATAAAAAACAAAGTCGGGTTTGTTCGACGGCTGGACCGATTTTCATGGTTTTTGGATTAGTCTTCGTCCGGAATAGCATAATAAGTATTAATATATATAAAAAAATACAAAAAATTTGTAGGTAGGTAGGGTAAGTAGGGTGGGGTAGGTAGGTGGTAGGATAGGTAGGTAGGGTAGGTAGGTAGGTAGGGTAAGTAGGGTAGGTAGGGTTGGTAGAGTAGGTAGGGAAGATAGGTAGGGTAGGTAGGTAGGGTAGAAGTAGGCTAGATAGGTTGAGTATGGTAGGTAGGTAGGGTAGGTAGGGTCGGGTAAGTAGGTAGGACAAGTAGGTTGGGTAGCCAGTTGACGGGAGCGAAGCCGCGCGGGTTAGATATTAATGTACTAAAAGTTAAGAAATAATTCAGTAAGTCCTAGGTAGCAGTCATGACACCACTCTCTCCATCAATCTACGGCATTGATCAGACAAAAATATAAAATTGTGAGGCGCGTGAAATTTATATCAACAATCAACCGCTCATCTAATCTAATCTAATTTAAACACTTAAAATAAAATATCCTAACTAAGATAAGGCTTCTTGCTGTGCTGGTACTGCCGCTGCGGCTGCTGAGAACCTCAAGCGGCGGAAATATAATAACCTTGTTGGCAATTATATTTTTGAGCCGTTTGGAGTTGAAACTCTTGGACCGTGGGGTCCGAGTGCTCATGCCTTATTTAAAGATCTATCTAAACGCTTAGTTGACACTTCGCGTGACCCAAGGGCTGGCTTTTACCTCGGACAGAGGATAAGCATTGCCATACAACGTGGCAATGCCGCCAGTCTTTTGGGCTCACTTCCGGTGGACAGCGATGCGGACGAATTTTTTGACGCCTTATCTTAGTTAGGATATTTTATTTTAAGTGTATATATTTAGTACTTTAATGCTGTACCTAGTTTATTAAAATCTAATTTAATATATAAAAATCTCATGTCACGGTGTTTGTTATCGAACTCCTCCGAAACGGCTTGATCGATTTTTATGATTTTTTTATATATATTTGTTTGGTCTGAGAATAGGTCGCGTAGGCTATTTTTTTTAGGGTTCCGAACATTCATAATAAACGGAACCCTTATAGGATCACTCGGGTGTCTTTCTGTCTGTCCGTCTGTCACAGCCAGTTTTCTCCGGATCTATTGCACCGATTCTGTTGAAATTTGGTACACATATGGAATTTTGTGACTCAACCACGGAAGCGTTAGGTACGTAAATGATTAAATTTTGAGTATTGTGGTCACTTTTGGGGCCAAACTAGAAAATTTCAAAAGAAAGTTTATCAAACTGTATCGTGTGTGTGACACATCAAATGAAAGGGCTTGCTGTGAGGGTTTGAATTGTATTTTTTTTCCTTAATTTTAAAATAAATAGTCTAAAAGCTATTCAAGAAATTAGATCAAAATTACCAGTCTCCCCCCCTTTTCTCCGAAACTACTGAGCCTAAAATTTCGAAAAAAATGAAGAAGTTCTTTGCCTTTAAATTACAGGAAAATCTATAAAAAGTCTATAGTGTTTAAACAACATGTTACAGAAATGAAATTGGTTCGGAAGTAGTTGGCCATTTTTTTTATTAATGGCAAAACAACGTTTGCCCCGTCAGCTAGTATCATTATATTATAAATGCTATTTACATATTTACTCAGGTTACGCTACGCCCTACAATTTTATTTTTTATCTGAACAATGCCTGACTGATGATGAGAGTGGTGTAATGACTGGTACCTAGCACCTACCGAATTATTTTTTAGCTTTTAGTACATTATAAAACTATGTAACTCACTTTTTATATAGGCAAACAACTCTCTTTCGAGAATAAAAGTAACGACCAGGAAATTGAAAGAAGGATAAAAGGGTCATGGAAAAATTTTGGAGCCTAAAAGAAATTTTCAAAAGTCAAATCACTAACATACGCTTTCCAAACGTGGAAATTCACACGCAATGTTAAAAACAGAATAAACTCATACCAACGGAGCATGAAAAGAAGCATGATGAAAATTCGAAAAATTCAAAAAATTCGCAACTCTACTATAAAAGAAACAACAGGAGTAATAGACGCATTAAACTATGCTATGAGATTGAAATGGCGATGGGCGGGTCACGTTGCAAGAATGAGCAACGATAGATGGACGTCACGACTGACGTCATGGCCAGGCCCCCGGGAAAATAAAAAGAGGAAAACCTACAAGCAGATGGGCTGACGAAATTGAAGGGACGGCTGGTAAACTGTGGAAAGAAAACGCCACAGATAGAGACAACTGGGTATCTTTGGAGGAGGCTTTTACCCTCAAATAGAGGGGTTCACGCCAATCCAAATCAATTCAAAGTAATTTAATAAATAATAATAATAATACAATAATAATCATTTATAAATAATAATATCTATATATTTTTTTAATTTGTAATACAATGCATGATGATTCCAATTTCCCCATTTGAGTATATTGATTAAGTATAATATTAGTATACTATAAATTACATTGGATTTGAAATAAAAGGCTTTTTTATTTTATTTTATGATTCCTTTTTGATAGGGAGCCATAACTTATTAATTAAAAAAAAATATTGGTATTAAGTCTTTTGCATATGCTAACTTTGATCTTTAATCTATGATGGACCCCTTTTGTTTTTTCATAAGTTTCATAGATTTTGAGGAAATTGTGTCTTTTTTACCCTCTCAAAAGTAGGATAGATGCCTATCGTGGGAGATAGAAGACTCGTAGTAAAAATGGTTCAAGAGATAGATGCCTAACGTGAGAAATAGAAGACTCGCTGTATGAATGCTCCAATATTAAATGCAAGTTGAAATAAAACGTTTCAATAATCAGTGTGTATTCAACATTTAACATTAATTTGTGAAATCTTTTATAAATAGTTACATGACCATCTAGATTTAGTGAACAAAGAAGTATTTTTTTATTGGAGAAATAATAATTATCTTTTTACATCTAATTAACATAATCAATATAGTTTTCAGAACTAACAAAAGATAATTTTATCAGTCTTCTTCTTCTCACTTTTGGTAATTTCTTGGAAAACCTTTTCTAAGCTTCTTTTAGTCGAACTACTGTGACGGAGGACCACCCCCGGTTTTCTTTTATATTTTAAAGGTATTTTTTCCACCTGCAATATGAAAACATTTTTAGAAATAGTTAAGCAAGGGCAACTATACTTTTATCACCGGATAGATGCCGATTTTAATTAAAAAAGGACTGTAATTTATAGCATTATTTCGTGTACTTTAAACTGTAATATTAGCAAATGAACTTTAAAAATATAGAACTTATAACATAGTGAAAAGATATTCGGTAGTACTTACTATTTTAATTTCAACGCTTGTAATGGTGTCACCGCAGAAGATTTTTGCACTCACGGGCAATACGTATACGATCTCACGTACGTTTGGCGTGGCACAAGGGTCTGCGGGCGCAGCGCTTTCTATTACGTAGTACGATTTTAGCCTACGACATTTCTAACATAGAGTATTCAAAGCCGCGGCAACTATCCCATTGGGGCACGTATCCTGGAATTACCCTACTAAATTGACCCAAACAAACAGAACAAGCTAAATAAAACCGGTTAAAAATACTGAGGAACGTCTCGGTAATAACTTATTAAAAGTCTTGTTTATACACAGAACAACTCACACTAGTGCGTAAAAGCTGACTTTGGTTATCTGCAAAGTGTAGATGAAGTGACAATCCTTGCAGCCTACGGCCGCATTGAACGTTGCACTTACTTACTTGATAACATTTAAATGAAAACGACTTGATAAAGGTAGCATGTTCTACAAAAAAAAAGCAATTTCCAATTTTGATAAAATGCAACTTGTGTTATGCAAATGGTCCATAAAATTGTTAACGAGTCCCATAGAATGGGAACTTAATGAGACCACATTACCGTAGATATCCATACAAGTTATCAAGGTCCAGTTGTCAAGTTGATTCTATCGTCGGATTCCAAAACAATTACAAAATATTATTTATTCGAAGCATATCTACGATACCAGTTGTGTATTACAATACTGGTTATTTGAGAAGAGCGTGGTCATATTTATGAGTGACGTTCTGCATCTGATATACAATTAGGAAACAATAACAAAAATAAAAAATATCTCCTTTTCTCAAAAAACCCGACTGCATCAATTTATTAATAAGTTCGAAAATATCACTTTTCAAGCAGTGTAATGCACTTAGTGGCATCAAATCTGTGATTGAAATAAAATAAACACCACCAACTACATGGAACTGCCTGAAAAATGATTTGCTTGGAACGTTTCAGTTTTTTTTTTTATGGAGTCGAGTTTTTGAAACAATGACGATTTTTCACATTTTTGCTATTATTTCCTGAGTGACCGTTAAATATGACCACACAGTTCTGAAACGCCATGTAGATGCAAAAAAAATACACTAACTAATGATTGTATCGCTTCTTGAAATACATATTCAGGGCACGGCGGGCAGCGGCTGGCCTATTACAGCCATGTTACACTTGCTAAATTGAAACGGCGATATGATTTATAGTGAGACTTCACGGCATAACAACCAGCTTCCAAAGCAAACGTTACGTGAACTTCAACAATTCTACAAAAATTAACATTTCTTTCACTATTTCTAGCGTTAGGTTATTGTGCGCCATTTTTAGTGATGTTCTTTTCTCATTAGTAAAAACGAATATATTTCAAATAAAACAGGAACCGTTTAATGTACGAGGAAATGATTTTTACCGGAAAACAGTACTTGTAAAATATTCACACGGCGTTTTGCTCCAATTGCGGCGCAAATTCAAAACACATTAATCTCACATAACAACATTTTAATGGGACGGTGTAAATTTCTTCAGTCCCAAATTAAATAGCAAGCCAGAAATAGGATTTTCGTATGGAAATATGCTCGTTTTGCAAAAAGGTTGGCGGAATATGGAGAGGCTGCTAACTGGGAGCTCTTAGTTTAAAAGTCATATTTAGCTAATTACGCTGCGGCTGGTCGTCTGGATGGCGGTCTGGTGTACTGTGGCCAAGGATTACGCTCCAAACTGTAGAAAAAAAGGTAAAAGGTATATTACAGTCGCAGTGCATATTACGAAGATAATGGAAGACCGTCTTGATACATAATTATCTGGTATATTACAATTAAAAAAACTGGCCAAGTGCGAGTCGGACTCGCGTGCAGAGGACTCCGAACCAATTTTATTTTTGTAACATATTTTTTTAATACCATAGACTTCTTATAGATTTTTCTGTAATCTGTAGGTAAAAAACCATTATCTGCATTTATTCAAAAATGTTAGGCTCAGTAGTTTCGGAGATAATGGTCATGTTTGGGCTTATTTCTTCAATAACTTCAAAACTATTTAATTGAAAATTGTGTTTTTTTTTATTAAAACCCTCACAGTAAGCCCTTTCATTGGATATGTCACACGATACAATTTTTTTTTTTAATTTTTATTTTGACCCCCAAAAGTGTCACATACTCAAAATTCATATTTATTTACGTGACGCGTCCGTGTTCGGGTCACAAAAGTCCATATGTGTACCAAATTTCAATAGAATTGGTCCAGTAGATCCAGAGAAAACTGGCTGTGACAGACGTACTGCCAGGCAGCTGAGTAATCCAAAAAGGGTTCCGTTTCTTACGGATTTTCGGAACCCTAAAAAACAATGTCTGACTAACGGAATGTTGCAAATATAAATGTAGTTGTCTTTTTTTTGTTCTTGTATTTCCATATTACAGCTGTGAGAATCGAGACGTTCCGTGTGAAGCGATAAAGATGAGATTATGCTAGATGCACTACAAAGAAGTACTCAGAATAGAGAGCATGCTAAATATGTATGAGTAAGTACTACATTTGTGAAAATAACAAAATAAGATAACTTTATTTGTTATTTCCAGAAATACAGTATTAGGTATTAGAAAAATTTTCATAAACAAAACTTAAAAAACAACCATTTAATTTATGTATTTTGCACTAGCCAGAACATGATAACTTATGAAACAATTTTTTCACGTATTTCGTAACATAGACAAGTTAGCTGTAAAATCAGTTACATAATTTTGCGCGATGGTTTTTATTTTAACAAGCGCTAACATTTTTATGAAAAATATTTACCAAAAAGGACGATAGTAGTGCGATTCTGTGAACACCGTGTAAGCTTAGGTGAAGTGAATATAAAGTAAGCTGTCAACCCATACAAACAAGATAGAATGACAGCTCACTTTGTGATAACTTCACCCAAGCCTTTTCACTTCGACGTGTTTGCCGAATCGACCGGCAGTATCGTCACAAATTCGTCATTTAGCAAGAAAAACTGTTTTAAAATCCTCTAGACCAATCTCAGTAAACCATTCTGCGTTAGTCGGGGAGGTCACAAATGACATGCACTCGATAATTTTAGCAGCTCTACCAACGCTGGGGGCACAAAGTTACGTAACAATGATACTCCAGTGTGCAGTTTGTAAAACGTTCCGTGCAAAATTATAACGTCCGTATAACATTTTTATTTTTTAACATGTAAGTGCCAAATGTACTTAATGAGCATGCTCTACCGTTTGCTCTTGTTAAAATAATTCCATCTCTTTCAGCCTAAATTGTGAGTGTACAATTGTGTTAAGTGACATCAACTAGAACTCATAATAGTTAGTGACAGTTAATTTCCATCGTAAAAATAACAAAACACGTTAAATGATTCTCAAGTATTTTATTTGTATATATAGCGGTACACGAAAAATCTAAGTACACACATAAAAAAAAATTGTGATCACTAGCATAAGCTGATATATTTTTTTAAATTTAACTATTTAAGATAAATTCCTTGTTGTGTGTTTTCTTTAAATGGAAAAACCCTGTTTGAAATTAAAAAATAAAACTATTTTTTTTCATTAATCAAAATGAAGTAATTAAGCAGAAATTAATTGTAACAGGATTTTGATAGAAAGAAAAAGCCTATTTAACCAAACTTAAACGATAATTTATTAATAAAAGGTTTATATTTAATATAACATAACTCCTCCCCTGGCTCGAACACATGCGGAGATCCTCCTGGGCATACTGAGGATCAAGTTATCCAGCATTTCTTGGGGTAACCTGTCCCATACTTGAACAGCGGCTTCCCGGAGCTCTGGCACTGTCTGGGGACGTGGCTAACGGTTCCAAATAGCTCGCTTAAGAGCATCCCACGCGTGCTCTATTGGGTTTGAGTCAGGCGAGCCGGCAGGCCAGTCTAACCTTGTGATGTCGTATTCTTGAACTTGTTGAGCTCGATGTGCGGGCGCATTATCATCGACCAGTACAACAACTACTTCGTACATGTCTGCTGTCATTGTGCATTTTTTTCCTTTTCCTCCGCTGTACTTTTCTGATTAAATTCATTGCAGGATCCAAGACAGTTATATCGTTTCTCCGGGACTCGTCGGGCTTCATTGGCTCGGTATTTTTCTGGTGGTCGCCACTATTGGTTCTGGCTTTCAGTGGTTGGGAATGTGTGGCGGGCTTGTCCCAAAAAAAAAAATGTCTGCTGTCATGAAGCCTCGATACGGAATACTGATTCGCGATTCGTCAATGAAGAGACAGTTTTGCCCAATATTTTTTTCTTCATCTTCTTCATTTTGCTGAAGCCTAGCCCACTGCAATCTCCGTTGTTGACGTTGCCGGGAATTCAGAGGCGCTCGCTAAGACCTCGGTGCTCAAAATCCAGCATGGTGCAAGCAATTCCGATTGTGGTCAAACGTATGCCTATCTATAGTAAAAAAATAAAATAATTCCGAATGGTCTGACTGCTAACTTCAAGCCCAGTGGCGGCCCGAACTTCTGCTTTTATTTTCGTAATGTTGATTGTTGGGTCACGGGCTGCCAGCAATCTAATATAGCGCTTTTGGGCAGCAGTCCAAACCGTTGAGCGACCACTGCGGTGTCGGTCAGCTAATTTACCCATACCGTGGTACCTCTGCAACGTGGTCACGACACAGGATTGGGATACAGCAACTCTGCGTGATATTTCTGTCGTGGTGTATCCTTCTTCCCTCAAAGTTACTATTCTTTTTCGTAAAACTTCTGATAATCCTCTTGGCTTTTTTTAAAATACAACTTTCAGCGAAAAAATATTTTAAATCCGTTTAAATGGTTTAAATTGATTAAATTAGAATTCTGAATGAGCGTAAGCTAGGACTGAAAGCCTTTTATATGGAAAACAATTTAACTGTTTTATTGTTTTATATTTTTATTCTATATTTTTAAATAAAAAATCTAGAAAACAGGAAAAATCATAATATAATCGTCGACAAAATCATGGTATAATCTACCGTAACAAAAAAGTTTTCGGTTTTTCAAAGTGATCGCAAACTTTTTAGATGTGTGCTTACGATTTTTGGCATTCAATAATATTCCGTTCACAATTGTATTAAGTGATTATAGTCTAAAAGAGTACGATGAATAAACAGTTTAAGTGATATTGTTATAGGTATTCCATTCGGTCAGGGAAAGGCACAAAAAGGGTTAGTGCAATGGGTATGTGAAATGATCTTAAAGATCATTTCACCACTAAAAATAAAATGTAGATAATTGATGTAAATGCTTCAATAACAGTAGGTAGTAACAGTGGTTGCTAAAGGTTTTTAATTGAATTCTTAAATCTTTTTGAAGCATTCAACACGACGCCGGCTGACGGCCGCTGAGGAAGGTATGACGGGATACCGGCAATTTTACTGAAGACTTGTGCGCCTGAGTAGTCTTCGACCTTGACACGCCTATTTCGACTTTCGTTTGAGACTGGAAAATTGCTAATGGCTTGGAACCAAGCTAACATGCAGCTCGTGCCCAAGAAGGATAGTCGAGCTTACCCATCTAATTATAGCCCCGTTACGGTAGAACGCGTACTGAATGGTAAACTCCTGGCATACCTAGAAGTGAACAATATCCTCAGTGACCGACAATACCATTGCCATTTACATCTGGCGTAAGGACATTGAGAAACACGGGGAGGCACTTTGGATCTCCCTTGACATCTCGAAGGCCTTCGACAGGATCTCGCACGATAGCCTTATTGGTAAGCTTCGTTCCTTTGATATGCCTACCGGATTGTGTGATTGGATCGCAGATTTCCTGAGGGATCGATAAATACCTGCTCGTCCAGACTGCTGGATATTAATGCCAGGGTTCCTTAGGAGTCGGTGCTCTAGGCAACACTGTTCCTCTGCGTACTATTGATCTGCTAAAACCCCGTTCTTTGGTTCGACGACAGCACTATTGCTGAGAGATACCTGTCTGACACACGAGCTGGTGGGTCGCAGATCCGGTCTCTCCGGGGGCTCCGCTTGAACTTGTAAACAAGCTGTCTCTGAATGGAGCGATGCCAATCTGGTCAAAATGAAGTGTGCGATGGAGAAAACATAATTAACGATTCTCAGAATCTGATGATACCGACTAATAAGAACCAATAAAAAATGGCCGTAATAGTTAAATAAATTTTAACCAACAACTGATCTCATAACTAAATAGAGCATTTTAATTAATTTTATAGAGGTTTTCACAATCTATGTGTGTAACTGATTATAAAAAAGTTTAAGTTGGTAAAAATAAACGTTAACAGTTTTTGTTTTTTTTTTTAAAACCTTCAAAATATTGTTATTAATAAACAATACACAATAATCCTAAGTAATCATTTACAAATCGCTTTAGTGTACAATAGTACTGACGATTTTTTTATAAAACTGATTATTTCACTATATTCTGAAATCGAACATTTCTATTTATGATCAATGATTACACAGATAATATTTAACTAAATATATTCACTTTAATATACACTCTACCTATATACAATTTTGAGTTTCAGCTTTTCAATTTTAAATTAATTAAGACTGTCCTCATGAATGATTGCTAAATCTGTAATTAGTACGTTCGTCTTCTAGAACATCAATATATGCTGGATAAGCTTCCCACCTTTACTTTTCTTAAGCCTTTCCTCGGCCGCTGTACGTGGAAATAAAACGATTTAAACAGATAAGGAAGCGGCTTTCCATATATTTGTTGTTATCAGGACAGTGAGATTTTGGTGGGATGTAAAGCTACAATTTCGGAAGACCTTTTTTGCCTGAAGATGCTTTATTTTATTTGAGTCAAAGTCTCCCATAATCTTTCCAAAAAAAAGAAAAAAAAAATCGTATTTCCACTGCAACAACCTTGTAACTTTTGAGGATGGGTAGCTAGGTGATTCGACAGCATCTAAGCGAATGGAAATGTAAATAGATACGTTTTATTTAAATGTAAAGTAGATACGTATACTGAAACAACCCAATCCATTGAATTACGGGAAACATCTTGGGCACATCTGATGGCAAAGAGATTGTTATCTAAATATTGTCAGAGGATCCTAAATGAGATCGAATCCCTTGTTACGAGCAAAGTTAATAAATTGATTCAAGATAAACACGCCCTTTCGTATTTAAGGATTAATACTATTTGAATATGGACCAGTTTGCCGTTATACGATTACTGAAACTCCTTTCAGTTCTGATAACTATTTATAAATAGCTTTATGCCCTCGAGATTTTTCGGATTCACCCTTAGGAACCACTTCGCTCTCCGGAATGAAATATTACAGTTTATTTTTCCCTCGGGGTATGAAGTACCATTCAATAAAGAATGTAATATCCAAATCGATTGAATAGTTCCAGAGATTAAGGACATAGTCAATATTAACAAGTATGTAATTTACATTGAGTAGTTTACAACGGACTTGCGATATTTACGTCTGTAATAAATAGTATGCAAATATAAAGTAGTATTAGAGAGGTGCATTAGCATACAGGGCATTTACGGGTTCATCGGTTAATAGCGGGTATTGGTTCTGACGTACAGTAGTATTTATATCTTCTAATATATAAGAATCTCGTGTCACGGTGTTTGTTACCGAACTCCTCCGAAACGGCTCGACTGATTTTCATGAAATTTTGTGTGTATACTCGGTAGGTATGAGAATAGGTGGTAGGCTATTTTATATATGGCGAAACAACGTTTGCCGGATCAGCTAGTAATTTATGTAATGATTGCGGTGCACTCATAGCCGTCAAATTGGCTCGCATCGGGACAACGCACAGGTGACCCGGTTACTTTGCGCCGGTACTTTATTACGGTGCTCTTACAAGTGTCTAGGGAAAGCGTGAGCTGTTATTACACCAGAATTTATGAAGTGAATTGCCCCTGCTTAGTTCCGAGTTTGTCGTAAACAACAATATACAAGTTATCCAATGTTTGGTCTGCGCCGGCCTAATATGACGCGCGTAATGGAAAGAAATCCTCGCTGAAGAATTCGTGTAAAGCTGCTTTATGAGACTTTATTAGATGCTCAGCACAACTTGGCTCGTTCTCAGAGTCACAAACTTTGTTTTTAGGACAAAACACCTACGTTTATTTGTATATGTACATATGTATACCTTTTTATAATGATGTCTTTTTGGATCAAACAAAGGTGAATCCTATTATGAATACTTCTAAAAAGCTTTTAATGTTGCACATCACGTAATAATATTATTAACAAGTTATTATTTTCATTACAAGTGTATTTTGCGAAATGTTATTGTCAGTTCTCTGATGAATAATCTGTATTAATATATAAAAATCTTCCGTAACTGACAGACAACGCATAGCCGAAACTACTGGGCACTGTTTAATATAACTCAAAATATCTAACGACAAAATTGACACATTTTCACCATGAAGTGCGTTTAATAAAACCGAAAAATATGTAAATGTAAACCTTACTTGTAAACAAAGATGCAAGATGATTGGAAATACCATATGAAAGATTTGTGAGCTCAATCTTATCATGACGGTGAGGGCATACATTTATTAGATGCGCCCTAGCGCATCTGGTTGTGTGAGCTCACTCTTAGTAAATATACTTTTCTCATGATGACGTTGGCGGGAAGTCGAAGTCATCTAAGGCCCAGTCATCTGACGACTCAGTTCGCTGCCAAAGTCGACCAAGTTTGGGAGCAACTTGACGCTTGCAACCAAACAGTTTGCCTCTATGTTAACAAACGGTTCAACCGAACTTCCTTCGGGTCGCCAAAACGAACTCATCTCGAAGACGATTTAAGCGTCAACGTAATAGAAGCCGATTATCGCGAATATGCGATCATCGCATTCATTTTTATGGCAAACCTTAACGCGCTGTCAGAGAGCGCCTTCTAGTTTTACCTTACAAATAAGCGCAAAAATCCCACATTCGCGCAATCACCGATATATTAGAACGACGCCTTATAGTCCGGTCAAAATAGACATTTCAAAAAACGAAAACTCCGACAGAGCTGAATTTTGGTAGAGACCTTGGGTAGATTAATAAAAATAAAGTGCCAAAAGCCCCCATCGATCCCATGAGTGCTAAAAAAGTTATTCAAGCTCAAAGGTCACATTTTCGGTTTTTTTTTTCTCGAAAACGGTAAGTTTAATAAAAAATATAGCTCAGACAAAAATTGTAGATCATAAAATGAAATACAAAAATGGTGTTATTCTTTTTTCCTAAGCTTCACCATTCTGAAAGGTAGATATGGCGATTCTAAAAGTTGAAGGAATCCAAAAAACCGAAAATATTGACCTTTGACCTTGAATAACTTTTTTAGCACACATGAGATCGATGGGGACTTTTGGCACTTTATTTCTACTGGAGTAACTTACGTCTCTACTAAAATTCAGATCTGGCGGAGTTTTGTTATTTGATCACAATTTTTTGTCTAATTTGGCCGGACTGTAATTAGTGTAAATTATTGTGAATTGATTAATTATATTATTTAAATCTTTTGCTGTCAAAAGATTTAATTAAAATGAATGCGCTCCCTACATAATTTAACCAAAATCATTGAATGATTGTATGTTTTCAAGGATCCTATGATCCCTCTAAATAGTAGCTATATATTTTAAGGCTCTTTATATGTATGTACCGATACGAATCTAAGAAGAAATGCAAATTTTCATTAGGGTTTGCAAACTTATCTAGTAAAAATAAACATTAAAGTGATTTAAAGGAAGTATTTATTTGATTCAATTACACTGATGAGTAACATTTTCAATAATGAGTAGAAACTTAAAATAATTATAACGTGTGTTCTTCTCACTGTTTTTTCCAACTTCATGTGAGTCGATTCTCTCCACAATCCGGGTCTCAAACACCCCAGCTGAACCAGGCAGCCTTCTTCCTTTTATTCAAGCTTTTTGACTCATGTACTGCATTATTATTAGATATGTATTGCCCAGCCTTGTCCAAAATCTATGAGAATTCCTCATCTGGAAAATTACATAACTTACGCAAATAGTAGATAGGCAAAAAAAATACAAACAATTAAAAAAATTAAAAAACATGCCTGCCATGTCTAAAAATGAGCTAAAAAATGAAAAACAAGCATTCGCCTAAAAATTTAAAACTGAAAAACAACTTTTTTATTGCAATCGGGGGACAATAGGTAGTCTGTAAAATTTATTTAACGGTCCCCGACTGCAATAAAAAAGTTGTTTTTCAGTTTAAAATTTTAGGCGAATGCTTCTTTTTCATTTTTTTTTCACATTTATCACTAAAATTTCTAAGACTTTTATAACGTAGCTCGTGGATAAGCTTACGTGGATCTTAAAACCCAATTGCCAAACCTTCTATCTATCACACGCGACTAAGTGCGCATCAGCTTAGCCCTTGGCAAACATGGAAGAGCCTAGACATACGACGACTCTGGACAAAGCCGTTCCTTACAGCTTGTGAACTGTCATAGCCTGACATAATCTGGGTGATAGCATACAAGTTACATCAGCTTCCATTCAGTTTCCACCACTCGTCGTGCACTCGCACATCATCATAGGGAGGGTTTCCAGCGATAGTCATCTGCCACTGGGACTTCACTGAAATGATAATTTGAGTGAAGTCCCAGTGGTTCATGACGAATGGTACCTATGTGATTTGTAAACGAGTCGAATCGCCACAGCCACCACAGCCGTTGTGTTAGCAGATGAGACTGTTTGACCGGGGATGGCATCCAACTGAGGTGACATGGTGGATTTTACCTAATTGTGGCGACGTGTGGACTTTACCTCTGGCATTGGTCGTATAAAAACATCTCGCATATACGACTATGTACGCTTAAGCTTTCATGCAACTACTTCATCATGACGTCATCATCACTTCAACTCATCGTGACTTCTCGCTCTCGAGCAGCGAGTCATACAGCCAGCCAGTACCCATGGCTTCTATGGATGGATGCGCATTCCTGGCCAGCATCCTCAGTCTCTATCATCACCCTTAACCTAATCAGCGACCTTGGCTTCCGCATATGTACCTCTGTAGGATTTTCTATCATGGGAAACGAATGCAGTTGAATCTATTATTACATATACCATGCAGCATCATTACACCAAGAAGAAATCGTCTAGATTCCAAACTAAGATTATTGTAACATTCTAGTAATTGTTCATAGGAGACTTTAGGACGATAACATTTATAATTCATAGTACGTAAATACTTTTTCTGCACAATTTCTAGTCTATCCTTGTACTTATCATATAGAGGATCCCAAATTTGGACGGCGTATTTCAATTGCGATCGAATTAGGGTTTTATAAAATATTAAGAATGTAGAGATTCGTATAAAGTTACTCGAAAATCTCATCACGAGTCCATACATCTGAATGGCCTTTTTTACTATATAGTCAATATGAGTATCAAAATGTAGACTAGAGTCAAGCATAATACTCAAGTCACGGACAGATTGAACTTCATTAAGTCTTAAATTATTTATTGAATGATTAAATTTCATTTGATTTTTATTTTTAGTAAAAAAAAGCTTATCTTTGAGGCAATATCCTTAAATCTATCAAGGTCTTGTTGTAAATGACAACAGTTTAGAATATTTTTACAGGTGATATGAATTTTAATATCGTCTGCATACATCAAGAAATATGAGTTAGCAAAACAATGTTTGACGTCATTAATGAATAATACAAATAGAAAAGGACCTAATACTGATCCTTGAGGAACCCCGGATGTAACAACTATAGAAACAGATTCATACCCATTAATGACGATCTTTTGAGTCCTATTGAAAAATATGAAGCAAATCATCTGAGTAAATTGCCACGTATACCATTAAAGACAATTTTTTTCATAAGCTGAGTGTGATCCACCGTGATCAAAAGCCTTCTGAAAATACGTGTAAGCAGCGTCAACTTGTACCCGCTGGTCCATATTTTCAAAGAGATTGTTAACAAAGGTCATGAGGTTAGTGGTGGTAGAGCGTCGTTTGACAAAATTATGTTGTTCGGGTATGATAAGATGACGGATATGAAGATATAGCGCACTGTGCACAAGTCGTTCGAAAACCTTTGACAAAGTGGAAAGAATGGAAATGGGTCGATAATTCTCTACATTATTATTATTGCCACTCTTGTACACAGGGGTAATAGAGGCTCGATTCCAAACCGTAGGAAAAACCCCCTCCTTCAAACATTTATTAAAAATTATATGTAAGTTAGAAGACAAGTGGTCAGCTGTATTTATGAAGAAGGAAGGTGGTATACCATCGGGCCCAGCTCCTTTAGAAGAATCCAGCGACTTCAATGCTGTACGTATTGATTCCTTTGGCAAGTAAATGTCAGAGATACATGGCGAATTGTCTTCATAACAATTGGACGGTTGCCATAGGTCTGGGTCAAAGGTAGACGGTTCGTAAACAGAACAAAATAAAGTTGAAAATAAATTGCATATTTCTTTGGGGTCATCGGAAGAAACATTTTTGTAAAACATATTAGCAGGGTACTTTGCTTTGCCTTTCATGGAAGAAACATCCGACAAAAATACTAAATAGATTTGGGAATACTGTCTTGAACTGATGTCATATATCTCTTATAACATTTAGCGGTCTCACTATGAAACAATTTGCAATAATTTGAAAAATGCACATAATCAGAGTGATTACCATTTTTCTTCAACTGAGTCAAAGCATGTTCTTTAGTTTTAAATGTTTTTATTACAGAACGTGAAAACCAGATCGGAAATTTTGAGTTCTTAGTGTAAGTTAATGGAATATGTGACCTGATAACTCTATATATAGTTTCATAAAAAAAAAATATAGCCATCTCAGAAGAATGATGAGAGAGTGACCCTTCCCAATCTAAATTGTCTAAGTCGTGTTTAATGCCATTATACTTTGGTTTGTAAAAGTTGTATCTGCGAACCAGATAGCATTTCATCGGTTTGAAACGAACATCTAGGTGAGTTAATATAGAAAAAAGGGGAGTGAAGATCGGGATTCACCAGGATATTGCAGGGCATTTGCATTGCCGCGTCAGAGATTATCAAGTCTAGCACACGACCTGAACTATTTTTTGTGTAGTGAAATTGTAAAACATTTATCATATTCATATAATTAAGTAATATACGTTCCGTTGAGTCCGTATGACGCGCAGTGGCATGATTGCCTTGTTGCACCCAGTCAATCTCGGGCAAGTTATAGTCACCAAAGAAATGATATGAATTGCAATTAGGATATTAGCTAAGCCTTGTAGCATATCTAAGTATTGCTCATATACTTCTACACGAGATGCTGGAGGTATATATACGACACCAATAATATGGCGAGTGTGATGCTGTGTCGAAGGCACCTGTGCTAATACTTATTCAATTTCAGAGTTAAATAATTGGGTAGTCAATATTTTCGCCCGCAGTTCACGAACCACAGCAATTAGAACACCACCTCTATCTTTTTTATTCGTCGCGACACGATCACAGTCACACCTAAAGACAACATATCGTTCATCAATAAATTCACTACTATACTATACTAGCTGACCCGCGCAACTTCGTCTGCGTCACAATTTTCATTACTGCTCCGCTCCTATTGGTCTTAGTGTGATGATATATAGCCTATAGCCTTCGTCGATAAATGGGCTATCTAACACTGAAGGAATTTTTCAAATCGGACCAGTAGTTCCTGAGATTAGCGCGTTCAAGCAAACAAACAAACTCTTCAGCTTTATATATTAGTATAGATATAAAGTGTTTGCAACTTTGTCCGAGTACTTCTACAATTCCAGTAGTAAAACGTAATATTATTAATAGCCATAAATAACAGTAATAAAATAAATTTGTATTATGTTACGCTTACCAACCAGTAATTATATGATAAGTGTCAGATAAGCCAAAATTACAAATTAGTTTAAGTTTGCAGTGTTTAAATTACATGTTGGATAGACTATAAGAAGGCCTATGACTTGGTGCCTCATAAATTGCTCATTAGGGTGCTAGAATTGTATAAATTTGATGCAACGCTACGCACCTTCTTGAAGTCGTTTATGGGGCAATGGAATCCGTGGGAACTCTCGGATTCCATAAACCTGAGATCCCTATTTTCAATTTAAACTTACAGGTACTTGGGTATGTCGGAAGCGTTGGTATCAATGTTACTCAAATGAAGCAATCGTTGAAGAAGCGCTTCTTTGGCCGCCTGAAGAAGGTATTCAATAGCCTACTATCAGGCAGAAACGGTTGGGTCATGGCGGTATTGATGTACTCTTTCGGCGTACTGAAATGGACTCAAACGGAACTTGACGCCCTAGATAGGCGGGTCCGCACACTGCTTACTGCATATCGAATGCATCATCCACGGTCGTCGGTAATGAGACTATATCCCTCGAAAGTGTGGAGGTCGAGTTTTTTTAAATGAGAGAATTTGGAGTCTTAGACTCTCCGCAATCGCGAGATATGCAGTCTCAGGGAATATTTCCTAGCTGTCGACGTGGGTATGCATCGAGATGTACTGGCGGTGGACAAGGAACTCACCCCGGACTCATTCCGGGCCCTACATGGGTCCGACATAGACCAACTAGCGTCCGTAGTCCGGCTGTGTTTCGGTGATCTTTTTGGAGAAACCGAAAGTATTGTCTGTGCAATTATGGACGAAGTTATCATGACAAAGAACTACCGGAGATTTATTGTGAAGGACGGCACGGTCGACATATGTCGGGCATGTCACCGTCCGGGAGAATCAATTCGCCACATTATATCTGGTTTTTCTCGTCTAGCTAACGGAGAATACTTGCATAGGTTGTAGCCCGGATTACCCGGTTAACCTTGTAGCCAGGATTACCCATCAGCAACTTGCTCTGAAATACTCTCTTGTGGAGTCGGAGGTGCCGTACTACAGGTATGCGCCCGACCCAGTTCTTGATAATGGCAATATCACATTGTACTAGGCTCGGTCCATCATAACTGACAGGACTATTGTTGCCAATAACCATTTTTTTTAATTTGTGATGGATTTGCTCTTGACTCTAGTCTAGGTCAGAGATGACAGAGACAAAGTCTACGATGGAGCGAGCTTACCCAGAAGGAGCCTGTTCACTCTAACTTTGAAGAAATTAGGGTTGTAAGCGTTTGGAAACACAGACGCAGGCAGAGAGTTCCACTCCTTTGCTGTGCGCATTATAAAAGACGTTTGGAAACGCTTAGTGCGAATTGGTGGAATAGTAAAAAGGTAGGGATGGTAAAGTGCAGTGCGTCTGGATGTCCGATGGTAGAAGGGGGCCGGTGGGATGAGGTCGTGGAGTTCTTGGGTACGCTCACCGAAGTACAATCTGTAGAAGACCGACAAGCAGGCAACCTTACGGTGATGAGCCAAGCTATGTAGCTTGGCATCCATCAGTTTTACGTCATCGATGAGCGTGCTGCGTTCCACCGAGTCAAGCGCGGCAAGCTGATACTCAGCTGAGCCATCCCAAAGGTGGCTACAACACTCCATGCAGGATCGGACTTGCGCCTTATATAGGGTTAAAAGCTGTCCAGGCCTGTAGTATCGCTTCACCCTATTTAGGATGCCCAGCTTTTTGGCAGCAGTTTGGGCTTTGTACTCGATGGTGGCGCCGAAGTTGAGGTTGGATGTCAACTCCATGCCTAGGAGCTCAAGCCGATCAGTCGCAGGAACAGATGCACCCCGAAAAGTAGGAGTTTGGTCAAAACGACTCCTTTTTGCGGTAAAAAGACACGTGCGTGCCAAACCCTGTCAAAGGCATAACTGTCCCGCATGACGAGAACCTCGTAAAAGCCGAAAAAGATAAACAAATCAAGTATAATGGCTTGGCTCGCGAGGTTGTCAACAAGTGGGATGTGGATTCCGCAATCATTGTACAGATAGTCGTAACAGCCAATGGCTTAATAGCCACAAGCCTCGACCAACACCTCAGGAGGCTCTCATTAGGCAGCTGGATCAAGGGATTGATTCAGAAAGCGGTACTTCTGGACACGGCTCGTATTTTTAGGAGGTTCCTCTCTCTGGAGCCCTGACCGCCGGTAGCTTGGACCTTGTTCTCGATACCGGTGGGCTACTATTTTTATATTTTTAAATGTTTTTTTTATGTTTTTTATTAAAAAAAAAGAAACGAAAATAATATTATCATTTTATTTTCAGGCATCGGAGGCCCATAAATAAAATATACAATATTATCTTATACTATAATAAACTAATACATATTATAAACCATAGTAAAACTATAACTATACACGTAACTTCGGCGTCGTGTTTCGCTGCGTGGTGTCGCGTAACCGTCCTCGGAAACGTCGAAATACGACACCTTTCGGCCAAAACTCCTCTTTCAAGAAGGTCTGTAGATGGTGGGTTGGAAGTCAAACTACGAACGACGTAAAGTTGATGTTGTGGCGCGATTCCAACCTTTCGACCCTCAGAGTCCTATTAGTCTTCACTTTCAAATACTGCACGACTTCCTCAATTTTTATGGAGCGATGCAGACGCAAAATCTACAGCTGCGTCGAAGGCACAGCAGGACGCAACAGCATGTTGGGTCCACTTAGTGCGGTACCGCACTGGTTACGTGAACAGGGCTTCTTCTTCTTCTTCTTTTCCAATTTATGAAACCCTCTTCATTAACTAGGCCCGCCCTTAGCAAAAAGCTACGGACCGCAGACAGGGCAGGTTGAGCGCCCTTCTTTTCCCCTATTTTGGCTTGTAGTGACAATAGCTGCGTAGGCACATTTGGCACGTTTCCGCAGCTAGTGTTGAGGTGCGGGCGACGACGGTGGCGGGCGGCGCTTGGTCAGCATTATTAGTAGCTGGTGATACACTTGTTCGCCGATTCAAAACTGCTGATTGATGCATTTTGCGCCACTCGACGTTTGTTCACCTTTGAGGCCTCAAGAGACCCAATTACTGAACCAACGTTGCGCAATAATGCTATTACTGCACGTAGCTCAGTATTGGTTTTTGTGAAACCTCCATTCTGAACTGCATCTTGGTCATCACCGCTTTCAAGATAGTGATGTCCTTTAGCAGCCGTGTAACGTCGACGTGATCAAACGTGACGGGGGGCAGGTTACTCAGCTTCTTTAGCACGAAATCAGGCACGTCGTCCGAGTCGGTCTTCTTCAACATATCAATGATATCTTGAACACTTTTTTCGGTTCCATCTTTGCGGCGAGACAGCAACAGTTTTCTACTGCTGATCTCATCCTCCTTGCAATTGGAATGTATGGAGGACGTTCATTTCGTCCATGTAGTCGATAGCATGGACTAATGGAATGCTAGCAATTCATTGACTATGAGTTGTTTGGAACTCATAGTATTTACGGGCAACGGCTATGGCCGCTCGATTCGCGAATAAAATTCGTGCCGTGCACAGTGGAAATACGTCCGTATTCGAGCGCTCATCGCACTGTACTAGCTGCACAAAATGGCGGCGAGGGGGCTATGCCACGATGGTTCTAAGCCCTTTGGCATGTTAGTTCCTTGGGGAGTGTAGGGGAGCACTATGACAGAATTTCCGGAATTTTCACGGGAACGGAAAAACGGGATATGCACGTACGAAGTCGTGGGCAAAAGCTAGTATGTATAAAAAATTCGTCCGCATCGCTGTCGACTGGAAGTGAGCCCAAAAGACTGACGGCATTGCGACGTTGCATGGCAATGCTTATCCTCTGACTGAGGTAAAAGCCAGCCCTTGGGTCGCGTGAAGTGTCAACTAAAAGTTTAGCTACCAAGTTCTTTAAATAACACGTGAGCACTCGGACCCCACGGTCCACGACTAATATCGTGTAATAAGTTTGAGGTTCTCAGCAGCCGTAGCGGCAGAACCAGCACAACACGACGAGCTAGGAAGATGGGGTGGCGTAAGTGTATCGACACTAGTAGCGTCCCACACTAAAGGCCTACCCATCTTCCATGGAAATAAAGAAATACTGTCCGGTCGCTTCGCCATCGTCGCGTGGCAGGCCTATGGCTTCTAGTATGGCTGGAACGCCAACGGTGACAAGAGCGCGTCGGTTAATGTCGTTGATGTTTGCATGCCGTACTATGCTGTGCACGTCATACCTTGAGAACGACTTTGAGTTTACTAAATAATTATTTTTTTGTTGTGATCGTAAATTATCAGGGCCAGATATGTACATAAGATACAGATATAACTGTTGCTATAATTTTTAAAACGTTTGTCATTTTTATCATTATCAGCATTTTTCATTATATCTATATTGATAATCATTTTCGTCCGTGTTTTTGAAATAGCTAAGCAGAGTACCTGTACAAATGGCGACATTAATAACCCAGTTACTTCACACTTCTGCTTTAAGTCACATTCTTAAGCTACCGACTGCGGTTGATGGCCCAGTTATGTGACTTCAAACATTGCTCGTTCTCGTGAACCTTCCCTCCCTTCTTTTTTCTTAACGAAGAAAAGTGGGAGCTATACGTACGAGTTATTATGAAAATACATGCTGCGCCAGAGGGATTAATAAAACGAATTTTCAGGTTAAGGACCGCGACTGCGTAATGGCTTGCTCCGAACCATTTCACATGTGCCGTTCATTAAGTGAATATGATCGATAGTTGAGGGGAACCGGAGGTCGGCCGTAGCGCGCGCTAGATTATTACTGATATGCGAATGGCGCCTGCGGTTCGAATACGCCCATGCGCCCTTCTGCTTGTTATTAATTGCCCCCCCCCTGAACAAAAGCAAATGACTCAGTAGAGGTGATCCTGCTAGGGTGGGTCGACGTTATCCATTCAGCCTGTGTAGACGTCCGCGAAGAGAAATGTTCATTCACGATAGGAGAATTTATGACTTTGATTTACGCGAGACTTTTCACGAGGCGCCCTCACGCCGCACTATGTCCGTAAATAAAAAAGGGTCCCGTTATTATTGCATATTAGGCTCACGTCACTGTCAACCATTCAATCCACCCCAACAATGAATTGATACTGAGAGCATCTTATTTGCATACTGACTAGGTTATTTCTCATCTTTTATAAGAATCATGATGTATGTTTAAACGACTGCAGAACGGCTCGAGTAGATTAAGCTTATAACGAAACGAGAGAAAATCTTGTAACTGGAACAGACTGCTCCGCACTTATTGTGGTTTAGCTGACTCAAGTTCTGGTGTTTTATCTAGTTTGCTGCTTTAAAATGATTAATACAAAGCAAAAACAAATGTTAAGTTCACTGTTGTTAAACATTGTTAAAATGCTTAAATGTGAAAGTCATTCATGTTTATGTTCTTGGCTATAAAACTTGCAAATAATTCTAATATAACCAAAACATCTTAAAAATATGAGATTTAAAAATGCGTAGTGTAATTGTAGTAATCACAAATTGTTGTGCCACCATCGCCAGCGCAGCGGCAGTTAGGTAGTTTTATCTCACACGATTTCAATTTTTCATCTGCAGCTGTCAGCTCGGCGGCGGCAGATAAGTAACGTTCGCGTCGCGTTCCCGCATAAAAGTTACTTCCTCGCCAGTTTGTTCGCTCCACTTCCTTTTATAAACTTTTTGTATGAGCCGCCACCGGCGCTATATCAATAATTCTTACAATTTGTGCTCACATTCAATCGATGGAAGCCCACTGCCGACTCGAACCTTATTCACGACGATACAGCGATAAACATCTTTACTTAGAATTGGCGTTTGTATGAAATTGTAATCTACACTATTAATCAGCCGCGACGTGAATTGTGAGCCTTGACGTTGACATTCTTGCTTCCAGCTTTATATTGCTTTCAAAAATACAATAATGTCAAAGTGCGTCATACTAATTAATGAGGCTTGCTTTCATACCCTTTATGTGGAGTTCAGTACGCCGAAGGTCAATAAATAGCTGGGTCTGCCTTCAGCATATAATTTGCTTGTAGGTACGTAACGTATGTTTGTATTGGTTGTGGTTGTCTGGTTGGTTGTGCTGGTGGTCGTATGGTTGTTGTTGGTTGTATGTTTGGTTGTGGTGCTTTTATGAAAAGTAGCTTTTTGTCGCTGTGGCGAAATAGGGGCACCCAAACAATCGCGAAACATAGTTTTCATAAAGGTTTGCTTCAGTATTGAATTAAACGAGAGGTTTGTACTGTAAAAATACATAAATACTCTGAAGTCATAGTCTGAAGGTGGCTTTGTATTCTGGTCATTTGTATATAAAAGTCTATCAACATTACTCCTTTCAAAAAGTTGGACTATTGATAACTACAGTTGAAAGCTGTCGGATCGGCTCGTTTCTTTAGTGTCATTTTACGGACAGTTAATTAGAGCAGTGCCTTCTACGTTTGACTTGATGGAACTTTTACACCGATAACAACATTAATGAGAACTCGTCTGGATTTGGGCGAAGAGTGGCGGTGACAGACAGAGACGAAACGTTGGAGGGCGGGCGGGGGCCGGGCCGGCAGTCACCTCCGCGCCGCGCCGCCGAGTCCACGCCGCCTCGCAGCGCACTCGTGATCGCGATCCCCAATATTCTCCCAGACTGTTACTGCCGCAAACGATCCGCGTGCGATGACGGGGACTTGCACCCTCCCGGGAACCGAGAGCCCTACGAATGTGTTCAGTGTACCGTTTGGATGTGTTTTCGTTTCATGTAACATGTGCTGAAGGCGAGTTCCGTTTATATGAGTGCATTGGTTTGTCGCCCGACGCGGTTTGTCGCCCGACGCGGTTTGTCGCCCACTTTTGATGATTAGAATGAACTAGTTTGTGACGCACCGTTTACATGATGGCAGTACTATGATGCTATTTTGGTTTAACGAAGAACTATTAAGAGTCCGTTCACATTTATCGTCTACGATTAAGTTTTACATCAAATACTTCATTTGTAGAGCTTCATTCCGTTCTTAATGAAAATACCTAGTGAACAAAATATCTAGCTAAATAAACTTGAAAATAATAATGCAAATGTTTTAGTACGAAGATAAGATAGGTTTAACTAAATTCGTACCAATATCGCCTGGGCGTTTTCACCTCGGACTTTTGTTACAGTGAACGAAATTTAAAAATTCAAAATGAAATGGTTAGCTAATAATAATTATATATAAAAAAGTTTACCCAGTAAAAAGTGTGCTATTGATTTAAAAAAAAGATTTTTCAATCATTCGAATAGTAGGTACTTATTAGGCTGTAAAATATCGTTGTTTATCAAAATAAAGACAGCATATTATTTATCAAAGTTTTCTTTCTCTAAACTATGACAGAAAATTAAATATATTCGCGTGATTTAGTGGACGAAATACGCCTCCGTCACACTTTTAAGGAACCCTTATAGGATCACTTCGTAGTCCGTCTGCCGGTCTGTCACGACCTTTTTCTGAGGAACGCGTAGAGGTATCGTGTTGAAATCAATATCAAATACGTAGGTCGGTGGCCCCTGGTAGCTCTAAAAAAATCTAGCTTCTTAATGAACGCAATGGTTTTCACGTTTTAACGCCCCAGGCACTCCACTATAATTTGAATATTCATTCCTTTATCTTTGACACCGTCATTTTTTTATGTTTCATGCATAAATGACTTGAAAATTTTAAAATGAGAAAGGTAGGTACAGTCTTGCATGCGATTCCACTTCCCAGAGTTACCCATTTGAGGCTGACTGTCCACTGGATCGGTGATTTTATGCAATACCATTATTTAATAATCTCCGCTTCTCTCCTCTCCACTCCAGTGGACAGGCACCCTAACTCTAGGAAGTGGAATCGCGAATACGCGGAAAATCTTATATCTATATAGTGAAAGTTCGTTAAATGCATAGAATTACTTGTTCGTGTACAGCAGAAAATGCTACACTAGATGAATAGATGTGGGGAATAATTTATTTTCTCCATCTTGCTTACCCGCCTTCAAAGTAGAAACTAGTTTAAAAGTCTAAGTCCACGAGCTTTCTCTTTGTGCGTAAGAGTAAAATGTTGCACTGAAATTATAGAAAAAAAAAATGCATTACAGAGGTAATGGTGACAAAATACGAAAAGATTTTTTTTGAAAACCACGGCTGGTTAATTTTTTTTGGTATAAACGTACTATTTTTTTTTTAAATCTTAGTTTTTTTCAAATTTTTGTGTTTAACAACAAAAAAACAGGACACCTAAATGATTTTTTTTTACTATTGTAAGGCACGCGTTTGACCACTATCTGACCTGATGGTAAGCGATGATGTGGTTGAAGCTGGAACACGCTTGCCTAGAAGTAACCTATTCACTCTAGACTTAAATACTCCCAGGTTATAGCTATCAGGAAACACAGACTCCGTCAGGGAATTCCACTCCTTAGCTGTACGAACTGCGAATGTGTTCCCAAAACGTTTTGTGCGCGTGGGCTGGGATGTCCACCATGTACCGGTGGCGTATCGCCGTTTGTCTTGTGGTCCGATCATGGAACGGCCTTGGCGGAATTAAATTATGCAATTCCGTCGCACATTCCCCAAAATGCAACCGGTAGAAAACCGACAGGCTAGCAACTCGTCGTCGATGCTCAAGACTTTGGAGCTTCGTCGCGACGAGCCTATCATCGCCGATGATCCTCTTGGCTCGTTTCTCAATTGACTCAAGGGCATCAAGCTAGTATCTGGCAGATCCGTCCCAAAGATGAGAGCAGTACTCCATACATGATCAAACTTGCGCTTGATAGAGTAAAACACCCAAATTAAAAATAATTCTATCACTGCCTCTGAACCAAAGTCAGCTGTGTGTCATTTTACTAAAACAAAATGATTGTTTGTCTCTGATATTACTACCCTACAGGTAAAACAACACATGTTCGATAATGTTTTTAACTTAGCAATTACACGAGGCTTTAAGTTATGCCGCAATTACCGCTCGGGCCGGGTTCCGTTCCAAGTAAAGGAAAATGCACTAGAAACCATAAAATTTTATTCGTTGACAAATAACTGCACTATAAAAATAACACTTTTAAACTTTCATTAAGTATTAAAACGATTGTTTCAAAAGAGAATACATGAATGTAGGTTATGCTATGAGCTAAGTTTATCCTAGACGAGAGACTTATACTAACGCGCAAGATGTTAGTTGAACGGCAAAATGCATTCTAGTAATGAAATATCTTGCGTGTCTTTTTGATTAGTAGTAAATGTTCTACGTAAGTTATAACGTACTTTTTTGCATTCAGTTTTACGTGTCCGTATTGGAGAGGGAAGGGTTACACAAAGCTTCATTGAATAAAACGGTCTGCGTAGAGCATGCAGTAGTATTCGATTTCTAGCTTTAAGCCAACGCGGCTCAGAACGATTTTCCTTATTTTCTCTCCTTCAACTTGCATGATTGAAACACATGATATATGTAAATAGAGCTACGATGTTTCCTTTTTTACTGAAAAATAATCTAAATTGAAGCGCTACGGCGTAGCACTTAGCTACGGCGTAGCATGCTCCAGTGTTACAATATCAAGTCTCATTAAAATTGTTATACTGTAAGTAACATTAAAAACCCTAATTACGAAACATTAGTGAACTAAAATAATATAATAGTCATAATAATTAAATACTTTGGCTGCGGTAACAGGGTTGATTCTTAAAATATTTAGTCTGACAGTTTGATTACCAAAGAATATTGGAAAATATTTTTTTGTTTTGGACAGGGAACAAAAAATTTAGATGACACAGTGCATTGCTCCCAGTGACGTCATGCCTTAGTACACTTTCTACCTAGAAGTGACATCACAGACCAACCCAATGAAAATACATTAGCTGTCTCTACCTCAATTTCTTCAGTACTTGAAAAAAAATAACATGCAGAGCAGTCTCTGGGGACTGCCGATAGCAGTGAAAATTAAGTAACGTGAGCGTGTGGTAACAATGATGCGAGTTTTATGCTTTTGGTTCACCCAAAAAGTAGTTTTCATACGAAGCCTATAACTTTTTGAAAATATTTTATAGCCTATGTTACTCAGTGACAATGTAGCTTTCTATCGACAAAAGAATTTTTGAAATCAATTCAGGAGTTTTCAAGTTTATTCGTTACATACAAAAATACAAATTATGCCTCTTTATAATATTACTATAATATAGTGTAGATGTATTAGATGGACGACGTTCGGTGACGATGACGCGAGTTCCATGATTTTTTATTAACGTACTTCTTCAAAAAGGAGGAGGTTCTATGTTCGGTCATATGTACTTTTTTTATGTATGTTCATCGATTTTTCCGCCAATTGTGGACTGATTTTACAAATTCTTTTTTATTCGAAAGCATATACTCCTGAGGTGGTTCCATTGTCACCAAGTTAGAATCTGATGATGAGATCCCATGAAAATCGAGGGAAGCCCTCAAATTTTATAGGCACATACAATGTTTTTCATAAACTTTCGCAATTCAGATACTTGTGCCTGGTAATCATCATCTTATGTTGCTGAGCTGATGATGGAAGGTTCAAGTTAGGATCTGATGATGGAATCCCATGAAAAATGTTTGTTCAGCGATATTTTCGCCAATTGTCAACCGATTTGGATAATTCTTTTTTGTTTGGAAGAGTATTTTCCCGGACTTTGAAATGGGACCACATATCAATTTGGTGAAGATCTGATGAAGAACTTCGGAGGTAGGCAACAGAACTCTTCAATAAATGATAGCAAATGGATCGGGAATGCTGAAATCTCATGTCTGTTTATTGTTTACACCAGTTCATAACATAACATCACACCGGTACGTTAAGTTGCGAATGGGTACGCAGGTACCACTAAAAAGTGAAAAATAAAATATTTTTTTACTAATAAATGCAACCGACTTCCAAAAACAAAACACTACAAACTATTAAACAACTTAAATTTCGGAAGTGGGTATTTTTTGGTTATTTTTAGTTTTTTGACACCGACTTCCGAAATTAAAGTTATTTTATACTTTGTAGTGTTTTGTTTTTGGAAGTCGGCTGTATTTTTGTTCACCCAAAAAGTGCTTAACGTGTCTAAAGAAGACTTCAATAATTGCTAAAAATACAATGTCGTCTGTAAAAATGATATTCATGTGTTGGTCACGTGTTATTGTCTTTCCAATACATATCACACACCCAAAACAGCTGTTCCACCCTTACTATAATTATCTTGGTTGTACCACTAAAGCCCGATCTATAATCACCCTTGTAAGTTTCAATACCAACACACATCAAAAAAAAGTTTGTGATCACTAGCATAAGCTGATATATTATCTTAAATTTAATTTTATCAAGAAAAAATCTTTGCTGTGTGTTTTCTTTAAAAAGAAAAACCCTGTATGAAATAAAAAATAAAATTTGTCTTTAATAAAAATTGAGTAATTAATCACAATGTAATTGTAACAGGAATTTGATAGAAAGAAAAAGACTGTTTAACCAAACTTAAACAACAATTTATTAATAAAAGGTTTATATGTATACTAATATTATGAAGAAGAAAGATTTGTTTGTTTGTAATAAATAGGCTCCAAAACTACAGGACCGATTTGAAAAATTCTTTTAGCATTGGATAGCTACATTATCAGGGAGTAACATAGGCTACATATTATCCCCGTACTCCCACGGGAACGGGAACTACGCGGGTGAAACCGCGTGACGTCATAATATAATCTACCGTAACAAAAAAGTTTCCGATTTTTCAAAATGATCGCAAACTTTTTTAGAGTTCCGAATAAAAAACGGAACCCTTATTGGATCATTCGGGTGTCTGTCTGTTTGTACGTCTGTCACAACCAGTTTTCTCCGGATCCACTTGACCGATTCTGTTGAAATTTGGTACACATATGGACTTCTGTGACCCAAACACGGACGCGTTACCAAAATCATAAAATTTTTAGTGTGGGGGTCACTTTTGGGGGTCAAACTAGAAAATTTAAAAAAAATAGTTTTTTGAACAACATCTTGTGACATATCAAATGAAAAGGCTTACTGTGAGAGTTTTAATTATATTTTTGCATAATTTTAAAATAAATGGTTTTGAAGTAATTCAAGAAAATAGATGAAAAATGACCATTCACCCCCTTATCTCCGAAACTACTGAGCCTATAATTTTGAAAAAAAAAATGGGGATAATAGATCTTTACATATTTATTACAGGCAAATCTTTAAGAAGTCTATAGTGTTAGAATAACATGAAAAAAAAAATGTTCGTAACTCTTCGCACGCGAGTCCGACTTGCACTTGGCCAGTTTTTGATGTGTGTACAGTAAATCTTGAAACAACATAATAATATTATATGTCTGGCGTGGATAGCCAAATCACCCAAAACAGCTGTTCCACCCTTACTATAATTATCTTGGTTGTACCACTAAAGCCCGATCTATAATCACCCTTGTAAGTTTCAATACCAACACACATCAAAAAAAAGTTTGTGATCACTAGCATAAGCTGATATATTATCTTAAATTTAATTTTATCAAGAAAAAATCTTTGCTGTGTGTTTTCTTTAAAAAGAAAAACCCTGTATGAAATAAAAAATAAAATTTGACTTTAATAAAAATTGAGTAATTAATCACAATGTAATTGTAACAGGAATTTGATAGAAAGAAAAAGACTGTTTAACCAAACTTAAACAACAATTTATTAATAAAAGGTTTATATGTATACTAATATTATAAAGAAGAAAGATTTGTTTGTTTGTAATAAATAGGCTCCAAAACTACAGGACCGATTTGAAAAATTCTTTTAGCATTGGATAGCTACATTATCAGGGAGTAACATAGGCTACATATTATCCCCGTACTCCCACGGGAACGGGAACTACGCGGGTGAAACCGCGTGACGTCCACTAGTTCAATATAATATAACTCCTCCCCTGGCTCGAACATATGCGGAGATCCTCCTGGGCATGCTGAGGATCAAGTTATCCAGCATTTCTTGGGGTAACCTGTCCCATTCTTGAATAGCGGCTTCCCTGAGCTCTGCACTGTCTGGGGACGTGGCTGACGGTTCCAAATAGCTCGCTTAAGATCATCCCACGCGTGCTCTATTGGGTTTAAATCAGGCGAGCCGGCAGGCCAGTCTAACCTTGTGATGTCGTATTCTTGGAGAGCAGCATTGACTCGTTGAGCTCGATGTGCGGGCGCATTATCGTCGACCAGTACAAATTGGTGTTCATGGTTTACTTGGAATGGTCTGACAATTCCATCAACAGCAACTGTTTTATACATGTCTGCTGTCATGAAGCCTCGATACGGGATCAAACCTCCTTGCTCGTAATCCAACCTGGTGCAAGCAATTCTGAATGATCTGAGTGCTTACTTCAAGCCCAGCGGCGGTCCGAACTTCTGCTTTTATTTTAGTAGCGTTGATTGTTGGGTCACGGGCTGCCAGCAATCTAATATAGCGCTTTTGGGCAATTTTTCCGAAAATATCCGTTACAATTGACTAAATCAGAATTCTGAATGAGCGTGAGCTAGGACTGAAAGCCTTTTAATATGGAAAAACAATTGAACTATTTTATTGCTTCATATTCTAATTCTTTATTTTTAAATAAAAAATCTAAACAGAAGAAAAAATCATAATATAATCTACCGTAACAAAAAAGTTTCCGATTTTTCAAAATGATCGCAAACTTTTTTAGAGTTCCGAATAAAAAACGGAACCCTTATTGGATCATTCGGGTGTCTGTCTGTTTGTACGTCTGTCACAACCAGTTTTCTCCGGATCCACTTGACCGATTCTGTTGAAATTTGGTACACATATGGACTTCTGTGACCCAAACACGGACGCGTTACCTAAATCATAAAATTTTTAGTGTGGGGGTCACTTTTGGGGGTCAAACTAGAAAATTTAAAAAAAATAGTTTTTTGAACAACATCTTGTGACATATCAAATGAAAAGGCTTACTGTGAGAGTTTTAATTATATTTTTGCATAATTTTAAAATAAATGGTTTTGAAGTAATTCAAGAAAATAGACGAAAAATGACCATTCACCCCCTTATCTCCGAAACTACTGAGCCTATAATTTAAAAAAAAAAAATGGGGATAATAGATCTTTACATATTTATTACAGGCAAATCTTTAAGAAGTCTATAGTGTTAGAATAACATGAAAAAAAAAATGTTCGTAACTCTTCGCACGCGAGTCCGACTTGCACTTGGCCAGTTTTTGATGTGTGTACAGTAAATCTTGAAACAACATAATAATATTATATGTCTGGCGTGGATAGCCAAATCCAATTATTATTACTTACCTTGTTTCGTGTGACGTCACAAAACCGAAGGCCCCAAAAGCTTAAGCGTGATTTGATTATACGCATATAAAAGCGAAGCTCACATTTATTAATACGCAGAAACAATTAGTTTAGGGAGCAGGTAGGTAAACCATTTACTCGCACTGATGGCTCGGTATTGCTCGGTTAAGCAGGGCTCGGGCCGGTCGTTACTTGGCTGGGTGAACTTTAACGCACTACACATGATTTCTCTGATTAATGTTAACCCTTACCTTCTTAAATACTTAACAAGAGTATCGTAGTAAGGCTACACTTCCTCCTGGACTTTATGTTTCCGGCTATCTAAATTTTACTGCTTTTTTGTGCATTTCAAATGAAACAAATTAAAAAATAATAAAAATACAACCGACTTCCAAATAAGAAAAAACATTACAAAGTTAAAATAACTTTAATTTCAGAAGTCGGTGCTTTTGGTAGTTTCTTCATATTTTGACACCGACATCCGAAATTATAATTATTTTTAACCGACTTCTTCAAAAAGATGTTCGGTTGTGTGTATGTTTTTTTTAAGTGTGTTCACCGGTTTCTCCGCCAATTGTAAACCGATTTTAAAATTTATTTTTTAATATCTTCTGAGGTGGTCCCATTGTCACAAAGTTAAAATCTGATGATGGGATCTCATGAAAATCGAGGGAAACCCTCAAATTTTATAGGCACATACAATGTTTTTCATAAATTTTGTAACGCAATTTAGATATTTGTGCCTGATAATCATCATCTCATGTTGCTGAGCTGATAGAAGGTATAAGTTAGGATCTGATGATGGGATCCTATGAAAAATGTTTGTTCAGCGATATTTTCACCAATTGTCAACGGATTTGGATAATTCTTTTTTCGTTTGGAAGAGTATTTTCCATGACTTTGAAATGGGACCACATTTCAATTTGGTGAAGATCTGATGAAGAACTTCGGAGGTAGGCAACGGAACTCTCCAATAAATGATAGCAGATGGATCGAAATTGCTGAAATCGCATGTCTGTTTATTGTTTACACCAGTTCATAATTTAATATCACACCGGTATGTTGCGAATGGGTACTAAAAAGTGACAAATATAAACTTTTTTACAAAAAATACAACTGGCTTCCAAAAACAAAATAACGAAAAAATAACCAAAAACACATTAGTCTAGTCTTAGTATCGTTTTTTCACTAAATGTTTTTTCATTAGTTTTTTAGTCAAAAAGTTTTTTCATTAGTAGAACAGTGGTGCTCGAAAATCTTCAAAATATTTGGTTATTTTTCAGATTTTGGCATAAATCTTCTAAACAGTGAATTTTACGTAAAAAGCCAATGTGTACTTTTTAAAAGTAGAATAAAATTGATACAACTAGAGTGCAAATACAGCTTATTATTGGTTTAATAGGTATTGAGATACAGCACATCAAACACGAACCATGTTTCCAGAAAATCGAAATTATAGTTTAAAAACTGGATCCTTGCGAATTGCAGGACTTTTGAAAAGGATATAAACGATAGCTCAATGGAAAACGTTTCTTTTAATATATAAAAATCTCGTGTCACAGTGTTTGATATCGATCTCCTCCGAAACGGCTTGACCGATTTAATGATTCTTTTTTTGTGTATATTTGGTAGGTCTGACAATAGGTCGTAGGCGATTTTTTATACTAACCGACTTCTTTATGTGGCAAACCAACGTTTGCCAGGTCAGCTAGTATCATATAAAATGAAATCGGGTACGATTAAAAATAAAAAAAAAAAACGCATAAATTTATCAATCTTAAATATATTACACACTAGTTGTCCCGCGCAACTTCGTTTGCGTCACATTTTTCATTACTGCTCCGCTCCTATTGGTCTTAGCGTGATGATATATAGCCTATAGCCTTCCTCGATAAATAGGCTATCTAACACTGAAAGAATTTTTCAAATCGGACCAGTAGTTCCTGAGATTAGCGCGTTCAAGCAAACAAACAAACAAACTCTTCAGCTTTATATATTAGTATAGATTTATTTTGGTAGTATTAAAATTTGGAGAAACGTTAAGGGAAATGATTTACGTTACGTGATGATGGGACAATTTGTAATCCGATTTTTAGTACACCCATTATAACTACAGCAAAAGCAGAAGCAGATCTCTAGTTCCATCAGAAATGATGTAAAAAGTTGCATTTTTGGATGTATCCGCTATTTTTATATTTGCGTCAAATAGGTCCTGTTACGTCAAGGGGTTTCTTACTTCAATAACCATAAAAGTCTTATAGCATTGAATGTTTGGTTGCGAGCCTGTACTTTATTTTGTTTCCTATTTTCCCAGGTTTTGTGTGTGATCAAGTTGCATTTACCTACACCCAGAATCTACTAACATTTTAACCTTCATTCCGCCATTACGACAATGTAATACACTGTCATCATAGATTTTGAACACATAATTATTGTATGTGTTTGGACTCTGTTTGAACTGACATTTGTCTGCTTGTTGAAACTATTCATTTGCCCCTTGTTTTTTTAATAATAATATTAAATCTTTATTGGTCCAATAACTTTAAAATTACACACAAGAGCTAAATAATCTAGAATTACATGGATACATGGTAAATCTTGTGTACAAATTGGTTGTGCATTTTACTCTATGGATATGGCAATAATTGAGACCATAGAGCCCCAAACTGGGCAAGAAATGCCTGTATTTTTGGGGAACTTTTGATTCTTCCCAAAATAGCCGTGTCTTACTAACGCTAATTCACAACGTTAGGGTAAATTGTAACAAGTTGGATCGTACAACTAGTGTTTTTTTTATTTTATTCGTAAATTTACTGCAAAAAGCGATGAAGTTAATTGATAACAGTAAGAAGATCTTCAGTCGCTTCATATGTTAACTGCTGCAACCACTTGCTAATCCTAGTTTTTAAATGGAATTTGGTGAGGTTATAAATATTCAGTTTTGTGTTTATTTTATTGTAGAAACGTGACCTTAGTGCCTTAAATTGGCGACTTGCAAATGTTGTTCGATACCTGACAGTCTTACAGACCGGAAATCCTCTGCGCCTTTTAAGACATTTATCATTAAGGGTGAGCGTAGAATGGCAGAAGTAGAATAGCGCGGAAGGAGAATGAAGAGTTGACGGACTGTGAGGACTTTATATTCGGAGTAGAGCTGGGCAGCAGGGTGATCTCTGGGCTTAGAGAGCATAACTTTCAGAATTGCCCTTTAAGCTCGTTCTGCTTGGAGTAATAGGGTTTTAAAGGAACCACCCCAAGTAGTTATACAGTAGGAGATAATTGATACACAGAGTATTCGAAGTTTGAATTACAGTAGTCTTAAGCATATATTAAAAAAGAGACGTTTTATCAGGTCTGTCAAATAAGACCAGCTAGGACAACTTTCAGCCGATACTTTTTCTTTTTCCAAGGTCTACATGATATTACAAATAAGAGGCTAACAATTTATTCGTCAACGAAACTTGAATGCAGGCGTAAGGTCTCTAATTGGCTTCTATCACTTAGCTATGACGATACGGAGAAACTGGTATTGGTTACAGAGAAGTATAACACTCATGCACTACACACACACACCCCAAAAACACACAAGCACGACTCGTATTATATACCACACACAAACAATAAACACCTACCAACAAATTCACAATGTTACCTACCTTACCTTACATTAAATTTTGTTAGGCTAATTCAATTTGATTTTATTTTATTTTAAATGTCATATTTTAAGCAGTAATCAGCCATGAGCGCTCTTTACTTTATTAGTTTGTATCTTTGTTATGGATCTATACATAAATCCGAGATAAGGAGACCAGGTGACCCATAGCACAGGTTTTACTTAGTATGGGCTCTTGTCTCCCATCTTCAAACTGTTTCCTTCATTAACTGTATATAATTTGTTATTTGTGGGAGAAAATAAAAAAATAATTGTTTTGTTATGTATTTGATAGACGAGAGATAGGGTTGCTGGGTTAGCTGAGTAACAAAGCTCTCTGATATATATTAATTTCCTCATTCGAGTTGTTAATGCCTCGATATGCGGTCGTCAAGTCAGTCTTTCGTCACTAATAACACCGAGATACTTAATGTTTGATACTAGGGACAGAGTGAGACAGTTGCAGGCTCTATTAGTATTGTGTTCTAAACATGCACGAGCATTAATCAGATGAGAATCTGTTGGGGGTAAGTTTGTGTTACGAAGCGAAAAACAGACAACCTTTGTTTTCTCCACATTTAGCGTCAAGAGATTAGAAGAAAGCCAATTCATCACTAAACGAAGAGAATACTCTGTACTTAGCCTAGCTCTATCCCAGTTGTTATCATGGACCATCAGCGCCGTGTCATCTGCATAAGAAAAAATGTCACAATTGGGTATGTTTAAACGGCACAGATCGTTGATGTAGCCCAAGAAGAGGGTAGGTCCAAGAATACTACCCTGTGGGACTCCCAAAGGTAATATCCATTTCATAACTGCACAGTTTACCGATTTTAACACACTCGATGCGATTTGTAAGGTAGTCAATGAAGATTTTGAGCGCAATTTCTCGGACTCCTATGCTCTCCAACTTTTTAATAAGAATGGGGACAGAAACTGAGTCAAAAGCTTTGGACAAGTCAAGAAAGACTCCATAGCACTTATGCTTTTGATTCAGGTTGCTTGTAACAAAATGGGTGAGATCTAATACAGCTTATTCCGTTGAGATGCCCTGTCTAAAACCGTATTGATTTTTATAAATTATATTAAACTTTTCAAGAATATCAGTAAGGCAGTTATTAAGAATTCTTTCCAGGATTTTTGACAGAGAACTCAACACAGATACAGGTCGATAGTTGGTTATATTAGTTTTGTCTCCACTCTTAAAGATTGGGTGCACTAAGGCTTTTTTAAAGGCTTTAAGGAAAGAGCCTGAGTCGATAGAACGGTTGCAGATATGCGTGATGGGACTAGTAAGAGCAGTTATAGATTGCTTTAGAATCTTAACTGGTATATTATCATGTCCGGTGGAGCAATCACTGCGAAAATTGCGTATTAGCCCGTACACTTGCGCTTCGTCCACTGGCATGATACTAAGAGAGTTGTACTATAGGGGCTGAAATTGACGCTACATATGAGTGGTATGTCGTCTTAATCACTGACGCAAGATTTTCTCCTACACTGACAAAATAATTATTAATGTTGTTTAAAACGGATTTCGTATTCCCATTTTCTAAAAGGTGAGTGCTCGAGGTCTGCGGCAGAGTGTTGGGAGTTAGTGATTGATCTTATAGCCTTCCAAGTGGCTTTGATGTTATATTTGGCCTTTAGCAGCTCATTTTAACGTAGACTAGACTAGCGGTAATAGCAAGTTGGTTAATTGCTAATCTTTTAACCCTCAACGTAGCCAAAACTAACTTCATCTGCTTTACGCCAAATCAGAGGACACAGCCAGTTGCTGATTTTAAGATTGTGATCCATGAGTGTGCAACCTCTCACTATCCTTTTAATTGTCAAAGCATAAAGAGAGTTAGATAGATAGATAGATAGATAAATATCTTGGTATAACAGTTGACCAAATACTGTCCTGGCACAACCATATTGAAAATACCATGGCCAGGGTCAGAAAACTTATATGAATTTTTAAAACGTTACGACATGTGATGCCATCGTTCCTACTAAACAAAATCTATACTGCTAGTCTATTCTGTAAATAACTATTTCGATATCGAGCTTCACCTGAGTGACAAAACTCACAAAGTGAGCTTTATTGCACACAACATAAAGGTCTTAATTTGAAACTCACCTCGTATTCTGCTGTCGAGATACGAAAATTTTGTTACAGAATAGCGCTACTGCCCTGGCACAATCGGTCATCACATATTGTATACCGATCTGGGAAGGGGGCCAACAAGACCAAATTTTTTAATTTTTTTATTTGTGATGGGTTTGCTCTTGACTCTAGTCTAGATCAGAGATGACACAGACAAAGTCTACGATGGAGCGAGCTTACCCAGAAGGAGCCTGTGCACTCTAACTTTGAAGAGATTAGGGTTATAAGCGTTTGGAAACACAGACGCAGGCAGAGAGTTCCACTCCTTTGCTGTGCGCATTATTTCTAGACCTAGAAAGGGCTCAAAAGTCTCTCACTAAAGTTATGTACTTTAAACCCCTTCGTTTCTCTACAGACAACATATACAAGGTTAGTAATCTTCTTACTGTAAGGAAATTGTACGTATTGAACATAACCATACATCTGCACAAGACACTTTCTTTTGATCTATCTAAGCTCGATAAAAGACGTAAAAAATTGTGGCCCATTCCACTCCGGTCCGTACTGTATTTGCCAGGCGTCATTATAACACTCAATCTACCTATATCTACATCTACACTAATATTATAAAGAGGAAAGTTTTGTTTATTTGTTTGTTTGAAATGAATAGGCTCCGAAACTACTGGACCGATTTGAAAAATTCTTTCAGCAATGGATAGCTACATTATCAAGGAGTAACATAAGCATATTTGATCCCCGTACTCCCACGGGAACGGGAACTACGTGGGTGAAACCGCGTGACGTTCACTAGTTTATAATAAATTGAACCATATATTGAATATTTACCCCCTGTTGCGGTATGAATGCAAACATACTCTATCGGAATGGTTAAAATCACAAACATGCGATGAAATTGAACTATTATTAACCAGAATATGCTAAAGTAGAACCTGCATTACTAAGAGCAGTGGTATTTATTGATGGTTATTTGGAAAAAGTTCAAAAACAATGTTTGACCTTCTCGGCGTTATCTAAATAAACGGATATACCCATGACATACCCCAGTGACCTACATATATTTCATGTAACCTGGCGTAGTGCCTGGTGATTTAATCCAACCAACCAACCAACTTTCCACCCAACCATCCAACTTTTCCCAAATAACCACCAATAAATACCACTGCACTTTAATAATACTGCAAACTCTCCTTCTGATTAGGACAAGCATAATATTCAAAATAACAAAATCATTAAAAATACTCCACATCTCTGACTACGTTTTTAAGATATCCACTAATCACTTTTTTCATTATAGCAAATATAGGTACTTCAACAATTTAACAATCCCGATGAATGTAATAATAATTACATAGTGGTAGGTAGGGTCAAAACCAATATTTACCGTAATTTACAACTTACGTAGGTGTAAATAAAACAACACAGTTTAAAATTTGCTCTCAAATACCATAATGATAGTAGTAGAACAGTAAAAAACTAGAACATTCCTTAAAAGTGTTATCAGTGTAGCTCCACATTCAAATGGAATGATATTTTCATAAGTGAAGCAATACTTAGACACTACCGTTAAGTAGGTATAAAGTTTTATAATTTTGAATCATAATAGTAATCGTAGGTTAAATCTATTAGTAAGTTAAAGTTACCTAATGGTTTAAACTGTGTAGATTTAATGTACCTAAGTCACATTTTTTAAGTGCAAACTTTTTATTTAATAGTCGTTTTACTAACAGTTTTAATTTCTTGTCTTCGTCACCAAATATAGTATCCACGCAACGTATCGACTAATAGTAGGTATTTGGCTCGCCTACGTACCACCACGTGCTGCCTGACTGACGGTTGAACACAAACTGCCCCCCCACTGAATTGGCATGTTGTGACGTATGCACTCGAGACAAATCATAAGTATATATACATACACTACAGTGTTCTTAGATGTTTTATGCAAATATGGTAGTGTAACGATACTGCCTATCCGGAATTTAAAGTTAAAACTACATTTTAGATCTTTTTCGTAAATATAGCTATATTTGAAGTACTGTACCTCAACACCTATTAAACTTAACGAGTAACAGTTACACTCAAATTGTGGTAAATGTACTTTAAAGAATCCTGATTGACTTTCTCTGTAGAGCGCAACGTTGACAAAAATTAAGCTTAAATCTTAAAAAAGATCGAAAATTAAGAAGTATTCTGAGCACCACGCAGTTAGGTTTATTGGCATCTATCCTAACAACCACCCAGAAAATCAGGACAGTGCAATTTACTGCGACCTAATGCGTTTAATCTGTCTACGGTGACTGGCCTACGTGACCTTGAACAGAATATAATCATAGTAATTTTCTATTCGCGTCAACATTTCTTCTTCTGCCGATATCTGGAAATTCCTTAGAACTTGGCAAATCGTGTTACCGGCAAAGATACCGGCAAATCGTGGCATTCAGACCTTCCTAACACAATAGGTTTTGACGATCTAAACCGCTATTTCTCCACTGTGCCTATGTAGGATAGCCTAACCCGATGTCAAACTATTGACTACCTTGCTGGTTTGCCGCGTCCCAATATTGCCCCCTTTGTTTTCACCCCTGTCGATCCGGGAGAGATCAAAAAGATCATCGTATCCATTAAATCCAAAGCCGTGGGATGCGATAACATCAGTCGTCATATGATCGTTTTGGCTTTGGATCAAGTTCTTATATCCTATCCCACATCGTTATATTTTTAGCTATAGCCCACATCGTTAACCTTTTTCTTTATTCTGCTACGTTTCCTTCCTTGTGGCGTAAAGTTCATGTCCGGCTCCTGCCTAAGATTCCCAATCCCAGTCTTCCCAATCACTTTCATCATGTTTCCATCCTGCCCTTTCTGTCGAAAGTGCTCGAGGCCTGTGTTCATAAACAGTTTACCAGTTATATTTACTGCAACTCCCTCATAAGCCTATTTCAATCTGGTTTCAGGCCTGGGTACGGCACCGTGACAGCTGTCCTTAAAGTGACTGAAGATAATAGGGTTGCTTTAGGCTTCTCCAACGCGTTTAATACCGTCAGTCACGAAGTCTTCTTATCTATCCTTTCAAATCTTATGGTCTCTCCCGAGGTACTGAAATGGTTTTCCTCTTATCTTCGGGAGCGTCAGCAGTCAGTTCTTACTGGAGACTCTTCGTCTGGGTGGTGTGACCTTGCAGCTGGCATCCCTCAAGGTGGTATTTTATCTCCTCTTTTGTTCTCAATTTTTCTCTTTAAACTACTCAGCTTCAGGGTGCGTATCATCTCTTATGCTGACGACTTACAACTATATTGTCAGGCGGGTGTTGACAACTTATCGGATGCGATGGAGGAGCTCAACCGGGATTTGAGTGTGATCAAGAACTGGTCAGACCGATTCGGGGTGGTAGTTAACCCTTTAGAGTGTCAGGCTATAATAGTTGGGAGTCCCCATAGCTTGAGAAAACTGAATGACTTGTCTGTACCACCCGTAATCATTGACAATATACTCATTCCGTTTGGCTCCGAGGTTAAGGATCTTGGTTTTCTTGTCGACACATGTCTTGACTGGCGTCAACAGGTCTCGAGTGTCAGTCGAAAAGTTACCGGAACGTTGCGGTCACTGTATTGACTGAAAATATCGTCTCTCAGCTCACATAAAGACAATGCTTGTACAGACCCTAATTTGCCCCATAATTGACTATGGTGTTGTGTTACTATGATCCGAATGCAGATCTCTTCAATAAACTTGACCGTCTTCTAAATAACTGTATTCAATTCACCTTCAACCTTCGTAAGTATGATCACATATCCGCGCATCGATCACTTTTAAAATGGTTACCATTCGCCAGCGAAGAGCGCTGAGAGCCTTGACTAGTCTGTTTTCTTTTCTTAATAATTCTTCTTCTCCCTCTTGTCTAACTTCACAAATTCAATTATTTTTTGCTTTGCTCCGCCTACAGTAAAAATCATCACTCTACCAACAATCGTATTTTACGATGTCCCTCACATCGCTCTGGGTTTATCCACTCCTCTTTCTATGTCCAGGCGATCTTCTTTTGGAATGCGCTCCCTCTGAACATCAGGACGGCAACAAGTCGGTTGTCTTTTAAGTTAATATTTGCTGCAAGTTGGAAGAATCATTCCAGCGCTAATTCGTTGCGAGTCGTGTTTTCTAAATAACTTTGTTAATTTTTTTATAAGTATGTATTTATCATAGATTGTATATTTTTAGGGTTCCGTACCTCAAAAGGGAAAAACGGAACCCTTATAAGATCACTTTGTTGTCCGTCCGTCTTTTCGTCGTCTCTAACCAATTATAAATACGTCAATATCAATATGTCAAGTAATTAAAGTTGCCAGCTTACGAAAAGAATGGAGTTTAGAAACAAGCTTCTGCCCGCGACTTCTTCTGCGTAAATTTCAGAACTGGGTCAAGAGGGTATAGTTATTTAAAATATATCTAATGCTACTGAAAAGAAATGAAAATAAATAAATAGTTGTTTGTTCCGAAAATTTTACTCCTTCATAATTCTAACGTCCTTGTAGTTTGTGAGTCTTTGAAGTCTTTACTGTTCATAATTCCAGTCCCTAAAATACTTTTTCGTGAAGATATTAGACATTGAAGCCTTTATTTAGATGAATAGAATTAAAATATTATTTTTTGAAACCATTTTATAAGTATTGCCATTTCAAAGCCTCGGGGTCGTTCAGCTCGTGTATCAGAATCTTTTTGTCCATATATTTGATGCCTATATTTATACAACTACTAGAAAGAAACAAAAATGCTTATTTGGGTCTCACAGAAAACAGACAAATGTAAAATTCATTAAAACTAACAGTAAGTACCCAATATTTTTTAACATTAATAACACTAGTTTATCAATATTAATTTAGTCTGAACGAGGCCCAAAAGCTAAACTCCAAAAATACTAAACTCAGGTTATATATAGTGGAAATTCATCCGATGGCCGATGTGTAAAGAAGAATCAAGTAGGCCAACCAGCTTCTACTGCAAGCCTGCGACGTCATTTTCTTCTTTCAATTATGAAGTGTACCTGATCACCATTTATGTCAAAACCGCATTCTGCTAAAGCTAGTCTAGCTTCGGAGGTAACGGGATGGTTGCCTCTGAAGCCAGACTGCTTAAGAGGCAACGGTATGGTCGTAGTTTTGACTGAACCAACCACTGAACAAGTCTCAATAAAGTCAAAAGCCTTCTCATACCGTTAGCGATGAATATAAGTTGGAGCTTTTTCAATTGTATCAGAACTTTCGAACGCAAAATATCCCTACTTTATATCTTGGCTACTATTTTTGATTTCATTAAAATCTATTACGTTAAATTTTGAAAGTGTGAGTTGTCGGTCAGTACTGTCAGATAAAAATAATTCGCATTTAGAAAAGTTCAGATCAAGTCCTGTGGTATGAAACTGAGTTTTTAAAACTTGTAGTTTATCTAAAACCGAAATTACATCGTCTCCAAGGGAGATACCAAACATTAAATTTAGAATTTAGCTGTCGAATAATTGGGTGAATAGCTTAACTAAAGATCACTGGCCCGAGGGAATCACCTTGTTGACAGCCAACAGCGGAATCCAAAAGATTTTTCCGATAAAGTAATAAAGTAAAATTTGAGGTATTTCCTTTTTAGATTCTGCCAGCAAGGTGTCCCTATTTACAGAGTTAAAAGAATTTCTGATATCAACCTTCAGGATGTCCTCTCCTTTGCCAGAATTTACGTAGGTCGACAATGCGTGTACGGAAGCCTCACAGCCCCCTTTGGAGCCGTAACCCAACTGAAGGGCTGACATTTTTCCGAAACGACCTCACCATAAAATTTGCAACAAATTTTGACTGCCATACGACGGTAAGAAGTTCCCACGGCAATGGGATGAATCCCACCATCTCTCTTTCGCCACCTTGCCTTCACCATATAGTTTTTCGACCCAAAACCTATAGGGTACTTCCGGTTGACCTAGAATTGACAATTTTGGTTAAAAGAATGGTCTTACAGCACAAGCAAGGGAAAATTCCGAAAATTAAAAAAAGTTGAAACTTAAGGTAAATTTTGATACTTACAAGTTCCTGAGAAAATCGGTCGGTCAGACAGTCGGATAAGAGAATGATCTTATAAGGGTTCCTTTTTTACCTTTTGAAGTACGGAACCCTAAAATTTAAAAATAGTTTATCAAACTGTATTGTGTGACATATCAAATAAAAGGGCTTACTGTGAGGGATTTAAATGTATTTTTTTCATAATTTTAATATAAATAGTTTTGAAGTTATTCAAGACCAAAAATGACTATTTCCCCACTTATCTCAGAAACTACTGAGCGTAAAATCTTAAAAAAAAATGCAGATAATAGTTCTTTACCTACAGATTGCAGGAATTGGTCCAGTGGATCCGGAGAAAACTGCCTGTGATAGACGGACATACAGACAGACACCCGAGTGACCCTATAAGTTTTTACGCATCTGTAAGAAACGGAACCCTAAAATAGATAAATATTTTTTTCCATCTCTTGCTTAACGATTTACGCGGATTGCGCATAATTTCACGTCGAACATTAGCCACATGTTCTGGCATCGTTGCTGACGCTGATGGTTTCGGTGGAGTCTGGTTAACCGCTGTTTCTTCTTGTTTGAACTTTTGAACCCAGGACTAGATAAACTGTATACTCGGCCCATCAATCGATCGTCGAATGTTGAAGTTCGTACAAAAAGCGCGACCGCACGTGCCAATGTTTCGCCGACCCTTTAGCAATGCTCAGCTGAGAGCACATGATACTTTCCTAAACAGTAACTTATGGCGACTAGCAAATCTGCAAATCCGCGCATAGAACGATACCGCTCTCACTTACCTCACCCTGGTAGTTTACGAGCAATGACAATTTAAACTTGATAAACTTTCGCTGGACAGCCTTTATAAAAACACTGAAAATATCAACATCATAATTTTGACTTATTTTTTTTCAATTTTAGCAAAAGTTAATATTTATTTTATAAGCTCAGAATAATAACGCATAGAAACCTAGTACGAGTGCAAAAAGTGAGGCAGCTAAAACTTAGCCTTATCCGTCAATCCGTCAAACTTAGCCTGCAGTACTCAAGGTCACGTTCCGTCGAACACAGCTCGCGAAGTCGCGAGTAAATAATTGAAAATGACAGTTTGTTGCGTGAAAGGATGTTATAGCACTACAGGAAAACAATAAATATGTGATTAAATTACATTTCACAAATAAGTACTTTCATTGTATACACTGTTTTTACGTAAATCGATAATAAAAACAAAATTCTAATAACCTAACTTGTCATAACACAGTGTTGCTATTTGTGAGGAAAAAAATACCCACATTGCTTTTAAAAATAGTTTTTGATGTACCTACTACCTACGCTAGGCATTAAGTATTTTATTTATATTAATCTTTATAAATAGGATACTGGTACCAAACTATATTTATTTACAGCCTCTGAATTGTAGTCTTTATCGACACTGCTAGGTACCTACGTTGTTTTTAAACTAAAAGTTAATTAATAATTTACTGATATTTAAAAAACCGGACCAAATAACTAAGTTTGTTTGTTTATTTGCCTGAAGTTGTTTGATTAGGTACATAAATCAAGTGTTGTATTGATTACCTGGTGTGCCTATTCTGATTGTGCACTTAACTACTTACATGACTGCATTTAGTGCAATATAAGCATTCCATTTATTTGCTTTTTTTAAGCTTTCTAGCCGATTCTGTGATAGCCAATCGTTGGATTTTCAAGTAAAAAAAAAATTATAAAATGTTTGTCTTGCGTAGATGCCTTAACAGCAACTACTGAACTTTGGTTTCACAAATTAGTGGTATTGAGAGATAATGGTGGTTTGAGCAGAGTTCTGTTGCCTGCCTCCAAAGTTCTACATCAGATCTTCACCAAACTGAAATGGAGCTAGTCCGGAAAAATATTCTTCCAAACAAAAAACAATCATCCAAATCGGTTGACAATTGGCGAAAAAATCGTTGAACAAACATTATTCCTTGGATCATCAGACTAACCTATACCTTCCATCATCAGCTCAGCAACTTGAAATGATGACCAGACATAAATATCAGGGGGGCTATACTCTCTAACGAAATCCGTAGTTTCGGGCTTAGTTGCGGGCGGGCATTTTCTACTCCGTATCACCTAACACTGACAACTAATGATAACACGATTTGACAGTTACTGTGAAATCATGTAGTCATTCATTCTCAGTTCGGGTTCGGGACTAATCGTAAGTCTGTAGGCGCTACGGATTTCGTTAGAGAGTAGCCCCCCAGAATTGCAATAGAAAGTATATGAAAAACATTGTATTGGGATCCCATCATCAGATTCTGTCTGACTTGGTGACAATGGGACAACTTCAGGAGTATAAGTTTTCAAATAAAAAAGAATTTAGAATCGGTACACAATTGACGGAGTTTCAAAATCTCCAAGTAGACTCGAAAATCAAATCGAAGAAAAACAGTCGTTAAAATCATCTAAGCTAAACACAAAGACTATACACAAAATATCATTCAACATAACATGGGTTGAGGTCATACGTTTGCGGAAAAACTTAAGACCGTGATTCAGAAAAACGTGTCATCAGTACAACGCCATCTATCGACAATGTAGTTGAACTGTCAAAAATAAGTTTGAACTTAGAAGCCCACATGTTACGATAAATAATGATTTATGATAATAACAAGTTCACTTTTCTTTTGCTACATAATATTAAATGTTTAACAAATAACTCAACAATATGTTTTGGTGTTCGCTTCACACATTTGGTACTACTATTATTTTCAATAGATGGCATTGCAAGTATCTGAAGTCTCAATGAAAACTACCTATTTTAGCGCTCAATGAAGTTTCTTTCTAAACTTAAAAATCAATATCTTTTTATTTTGTGGGCCGATTTTGATGAAACATACGCTAAATGTTACTCGGGTTATCACTTAATATTTTTAAGTACCTAAATTTTGAATTCAATCAGTGGTTTATGCGTGATGCTCCCACAAACGCACAGATAAACAGAAAAAAAAATCAAAAAATATATTTTTGTGTTCTATGTCTTTTTCCTAAAGTTTTTATATAATTTTCATGCAAAAATATTCAATGTACAGACTCGGCAAGTCAACGATTTTATTATATGTATAGATTTGTTGCGTCTCTGAGGCAGCTGTTCGAAATTTTATAAAAGAAAAACCTTTGATAAGAGATCCTCGACAATTCAAACGACTGCTCCTCGTGATAATGAAAATGTTTATAGGTACTCCCAGCGATCCCACATCTGACGAACATGTAAACGCAACACAAACACAAAACACAAATTTAATACGTCTTGTTGTAGAAAAATATGTAAAAACTAGGTTTTTTATGTCTCAAAAGAGAAAACATTATAAGAGACGTTGAGTCAAAGCGGAAACTCTTTAGGAAGCAGTTGCAACTGCAAGGTTATTAAATGATTGTAAAATAAAGATTAAAATATTACTGATTAATATGTTTTTCATTTTTGTAATTTTAATATACAATACTTGCTGTTAATTCTTATCATACCCGATATTTTTTTAACATGTCAGAAATTTATACATGCCTATAATATGTGATTATATCACATCAAGCATTCTAAATGCTTTGAACAATATCCCATTCTTTATGCGATTTGTTTCCTTTATTTTTAAATAAATTGTATTTTATCTTCCGAAAAAATACATCGTATTACATGAAAAATCATCTTCATCTTTTCCAGTTTCTAATAACATAAAATACTTATCTTGATTTGATAAAGCAACATAGTAATGCGTTTTCCCATATTTTGTGGGAAACGGCTTGGTAATGGGATACCATTACTGAAAGCTATATCTGAGTGCGTTTGAGGAACGTAGACACATTCGGCTCACGCACACAAAGAAAATAAAGTGGACACACGATTTCGCTCGTGTTTTGTTCTAGACGTGGCTTCTATGCGTTTTTATTCTAAGTTTATAAGCTTGATTTAAGTAGATACTTGCCACTAAATGTTATACTCCCTGATTTAATTCCTCAAAAGAAAAACATTTCTATGTAGTGTTTTACCTTATAAATAAAAGTCGTAATCTATCATTTGAATACGTACCTATTTTCCTGTTGGCATGTGATACAATATAATGTACTTACAGTTATATACATAACTATGCCAGGAGAATTTTTGTGACCAAGGCAGATGTTCAATAATGAATAAGGGTACAGTAGGTACCTACCGCAAGCTTTACAATTATTAGTAGCTCCCTAATTTGAACCGGGTCGGCAGTCACGAGTAGTAACTTGCTGTCCCTCAACTTTTATGTAATGACTTTTGTTTGTTTTTAATTTAATTAATTCCAACGGATTATCCTAGTTATCGTAGGGATTCACAGAAAAGTTTATTATTGACTTCCCCAAATGGTCGAAGAACGTATTCTATGTATATTACGACTAGGTATGTTTGAAACTTATCGTATCTGTGTAACAAAGAGTGCAGATAAATTAAATCAAGACCGCTGTTTCGATACTTGTTAGGTTCGTAAAAGTAGTTTGGCGGTTATCAAGTTTGTTTACCCACGTCGTTAGTTTTTTCTCCTAAATACTGTAGCGGAGGAACGACGGGCGCTTGTCTTAACACAAAATGTAATATAATACCCACCTTCGAACAAGACGACTAATTGAGATAAACAATTGTGAATACACATTACTTTTAGTTTTCCAATATCGCATGATAAAATCAGCTAAGTTACTTCACAGACTTAGCCTACTCGCTGTTTGTTTTGATTAATGGACATTAGCGCCGACCACACAATCTGATTAACCTTTTTATATAACATTAGCTGTTTCCAGAAATTTTATCTGCCCGTAACTGAAATAACATCAGAGTGTCTGCCATCTCACAATGGGTGTCTCATTCTTTTACAGCGGCATTAATGATGTTTTTTTTAGTGAAACATAAGCTCAAATGAGGCGATTAAACGTTGAAAATGAACAGGCCGGGTTACGACTATACCGTGCCTGCATCTACCACCTATTACGCGAGTAATAACCAGCCTCCGCAGTACGAGCACGGCTACGGGCAGCTCACAGCCGGCCCACTCTGCAGCCCCTCCTCCCACCCCCTCTCCAATTATGCAGATGTATATGAGGGCAACAACGATACCACTCTCAGAGCAGAAGAGAGGCATTGGTATATAGAAAATCACAAGAATTTACAACCCAACTATGAAGTCGGCGTCGACGCCATACCTCAAGATGTCAAACTTAAGAAAGAGGAGGAAAAGAAAACTGATGTACTAATCAGACGCGGTGACGCGGGGCAGCCACGACATAGGCGGAAGGAGGACCGGTGCTCGTGCGAGTGCTGGCCCAGCACCGACAACAACGTCGTGCAGGACAGAGAGGCCACGCGCTCGCTGTCGGGCGTCGATATGGTGGCGTCGTACGGTTTGTACGGGAACCCTAGGGATAACGATAGTTCAGGGTTTGCGCGGCTATCGGAAAAGAGTGGCATGTATGGACAAGTGAACGATGCTCCGGTGCAGGGAGTGATAGTGAATCAGCAGGGCACAAGCGCGGTGGTGCGCACGGCATCGCCGGCGTCGGGGCGCTGCGGCCGCTGCTGGGCGGGCTCGGCCGCTGCACCCGCGGCCAACTCCGAAGACTACTGCTGGATACACTACTGCCGCCCCGCACTCATAGTTTTACTTCTATTGTTTTTTCTAGTCCTGTTGGGCGTTTCTACTGGTTTTTTACTGACGAATAACTGTAAGTATCTACACACATTATTTTTAGGGTTCTGAACATCCGTAAGAAACGGAACCCTTATAGGATCACTCGGGTGTCTGGTCTGTCTGACTGTCTGTCCATCTGTCACAGCCACTTTTTTTCAGATCTACTCGACCAATTCTGATGAAATTTGTTACACATAATGGATTTTTGTGACCCAAACACGCATTACGTAAATAAATAAATTTTAAGTATGGGGGTCAATATAGAAAATTTCAAATAAAAAAAAATAACTATATTGTGTGACATATCAAATGAAAGGACTCATTGAAAGGGTTTTAATCATATTTTTTTATAATTTTGAGATAAATAATTTTGAAGAAGGTAATTTAAGATATAACACCAAAAATGACCATTCCTCCCCCTTATCTCCGAAACTATTGAGCCTCCAATATCGAAACCTACCGATTACAGGAAAACCTGTATGAAGGTCTTGTGTTAAAATAACATGGACATAAATGAAATTGGTTCGGAACCCTCTGCACACGAATCCGACTCGCTCTTGGCCAGTTTTTAATAATCCTATTTAGTCCACATTGACCTTGTTGTAATAGTACTGACCGCCACATTGCGGTTCCTAATACTTTACAGTTGTACTTGGTTTATTAACCGACTTCCAAAAAAGGAGGAGGTTCTCAATTCGGTGGGAACCCTAAAGGTAACCAACGGAACACTGTTACTAAGCCTCCGCTGTCCGTCCGTCCGTCCGTGTGTCAGCGGGCTGTATCTCATGAACCGTAATAGGTAGACGGTTAGAATTTTCACAGAGTGTGTATTTCTGTTAACCTGTGGCCAACTGGGTGCAATAGCCGTTGCGACGCAACGACAATTGAATAGTTTTAAATGTAAAAAAAATCGCCACCGCCATGTTTTTTGGTCGATCTGCGTTTTAAAAAAAAAGAAGTTCAAACCGCGTGATTTGGTAGGGCATGTGGGATGCCATTATGCGTCAATTTCAGTTGACGCCCAATGGCACATACGTGTGCCAACAAAAAACCACTATGCTATAACAACAAATAATAAAGTAACCATACAAGAAACATGTTTTTTTCGGTTTATGGTACGGAAACCTTCGTGTGAGAGTCCAACTCGCTCTTGGCCGGTTTTTTAATTAACATCATTAACTATCTGTTTCACACACAATTGTTATGTTATATTTGGCTTAACTAATCATCTTTATGTTATATGCAAATAAGTTTTTATATTGAGAGGTTAACATAATATTTTACGTTTCTGAAGTTTGATTTTCTGGTAAAAGTTCTTCTTTTTCTTCGTCGTTTCACTCTTGACAGAGTGGTTGTGGTCATCTTTAAGGTTATGTAGCATTCTTAACAATCCGTCGCCACTCTTCACGCACCTTTAAACAATTCTTTTGTCGCTGAAGTCGACAATCACGCATATAATTAACATTGAACTTAGCTTCCATTTCCATATTTATGTGTTTGATGGGTATTGGGGGAGCGGAAGTACCACCGCCAAGTCGAGCAAAAAAAAGGCGCGGCCGTACCGTCCTTTTTTCGAAACCACTCGGGCCGTTTTTGACCCATGTAACTGTTGGGAATGGGCTATAATTTAAACGACTAAAGGTATTAACTGTGTATATATTATTTTCCGTTTTAATTAAAACACAAAGCCATTAAGGAATTATTGCAAGTCAAAGTTCCTGAATTTCGTCACTGACTGACTCGCCTATAGCTAAAGTGGGGGCAAGAACATACAGTGTCAGCATACGTGCAACAATTATGTGCGTGAATGTTTAGAATAGTAAGCGGTATGTTAGTATTTCTCATTGTAATGAACATGTAATTGGTTTTATCTGCATTTAATGTAAGAAGATTATTACGGAGTTAATTAGACACAATGTTAAATCCATTTTGAGCATATTTATTCATAGACCTCAACTCTTGATTTAGCTGAATACAATAGAGCAGTATCATCCGCATGAGATATTATAACACCATTTTGGAGTAACAAGCTGCATAGCTCATTAATATAGATTTTTTAAAAAACCTTGTGGTATACCAAAACTACTATTTTTAAGTTCAGATCCTGTATGCTGACCAATTATAACATATTGATGACAATATCTTAGATAGTCAGAAAATAGTAGAAGTTGTTCTCCTCTTATCAAAGTGTTTCAAAATTGTGCAAAAGTAAAGTACAAGTAAACGTGTCGAAAGCCTTGGCAAAGTCTAGAAAGATCCCAATTGTGTGCATACCATTATCTAGGGTAGTAGTAACATAGTCAATTCGTGGACTGCTTGGCAAGTTGAACTTTTGGCCCTAAAACCAAATTGACTCTCTGATCTTTTATCTTCTAGTATAGATATTTTATCAATATACTGTTTATAATTTTTTCTAAAATTTTTGAGAGGCCTGTTAACACTGAAATGGATCTGTAGGTTTTAAGAGTGGATGCAGAATTACCTTTCTATACTATCTCAAGAGAAATACTCAAGGTCATATAGTAATATCTATGTGTTTGCCATCGAAATCGAAAAAAAATACATATCATGCTCTATTTCAAATTACCAAAAAAATACAATAGGTCTCAATGAGGGCTACTGTTTTTGTACTCACCAGTTGGAGCCACTGTCAAGTAAGGTTCTTAATCATAGCATTAAAGTTGTTATTATGCGCATGTGAACAAGGTTGGAAGGAAAATAATGTGTGATACCGTTAACGTGCGATTTGATGTAACAAAAATAGTGTCGCAGTGTTTTGTGGACTCATGATTATGAAAAAAAAAGAAGGAAATCTACATATTTCCGCCAAAAAAAGAGTTCATTGCAGTGGTTTGGAGAACCGTAACTTAATCTGCCACAGTCAGGCTGTTTTAGAAAAATATTCACAAAAATCTAAACAATTAAGTAAATAAACTCACGTCAATAGCCAACCATCAGTGAAATTTGTCATTTCGACAACCTAACGCTACGATAGCGCTTCTAGCGGCGAATTCAAACGCGATAGCTCTCATTATGTCGGACTCTGGGTCTGAAATGGTCATTCTTCTTTATAGGATATTTTCCGTTGACCTAGAACTATGAAATATGTCAAGTAATATCGTCTTATACTAAAAGTATAGGAAAAAATCTGAAAACTATACATTTGTTATAAAACATAAAAAAATATACTTTATTTAAAGTAAAATGTACATGTAAGTGTAATGTAAAAATGTATGAAGCCTGGGCTTTTAATTCCATTTGCAAAGAAAAAAACAAACCTTTAGTTTAAAAATATTACCATTTTAATCATTATATTAAATGATGAATGATATTTATTTTTGTAAATAGGTTAAACATAACAGTGTTTCCTTATTGACTGCCCTGAGAAGAAACACCGAAACAAACTCAGAGTTCAAAGTCTCTTTTAAAGTCCACACAATAGCACTGGTCAAATCATATGAGAAACATGTTTGTTAATGTCTGAGGTGGTATTTTGAGGAAAATACTACACAGATTTGAGTGGACATGTCCAGTCCGTGTAAGCATTTGTCAGTAGTTAGGTAGGAGTTCAACTACTCGATGAACAATGGCAATGAAAGGGCATTTAGGTAGGCCACAAAAGTACTGAGGTGACCATCTTAACATACCGAATTTCTTCCGTGCCTCTGAAAACACGCTAAGCCGTTGGTCCCGGCTGTCATTTACAGATCTTTGGCAGTTGTTACGGATTGTCAGAAGCCAGTAAATCTGACTCCAGTCTTGCCAAGGAGTACCGTGTTACCCAAGTGAGTTGTGGAGGTTTGGTAGTCTGCCTACTCTATTGCCTGCTCCACCTGTAATACTAATCAGCTAGATTTTGCTGTTTACCAGTATTTTACGTGGAGCGGAATCGAATTTGGTTTGACTGGAAGCTGACCCCAATATAGTTAGCAAAAGGCTAGGCAGATGATGATTCACAATGATGAATTAAATAAAAATAAAAAAATATGATATTTTACAAGTATTCATGTTACAAATGGATGCTAATAAAATAAAAAATAGTATACTTTACAAAGTAAACATTCATTTCAAAAGTATAAAAAATGAGAATATAAAAATCTCAATGTGTAATAATAAGAAAATAATATAAAAACATAAATATAAACATTGGGACATGACCATGGCCGCAATTTTAAAATCAATAAATAAATGCGGCAAAGCTCTATTAAAATAGTCCTGTCGCAGAAGTTTAAACCTATTTTTGAACTTCCCATTTACGGCTTCTACAACCCACCGACACAATGTTATGTCGTGATTTGTTCGCTTGAATTGTTGTCAATTGAGTTTCAAATCTGTCTCTTGTTGGTGGAATGTGTGCCTCATATCCCAATGCCTGTAAGTTTTCTAGGCTATCTCGAAAGACCCTGTTCAAGATGAACACATCATTTTGGTGAAACATCCATTGGAAAGGATTTTCCTCGTTATTTAAAACATTGTTCATTATCGATGAATCAGAGTCCATAGCTACATATGGACCATAAACATCGATAATGTCACTACATAGCATCAGAAAAGGTTTTGAGACATATGCAAGCTAAAAGTTCTTCTCTGAAATAAAAAGATAAAGCTTTTGTCGATGTACATATTTAGGTGCCGTCAGCTGTAACAATGGCTTTTGTATTTTCTTCGTTGCCAAATTAGCCTTTTGGTAATAGCAAGTTTCTTTGCAGTATTATTTCTCGCGAAATATGGTGAATACCGAGGTGTCTATTAACAAAGTCATTCATTAAACGTTCTCTAGCTATTGCAAGATGTCGTTCCAGTGTTCGGCGAGATATGTTGAACAATGTTGACAATCTCTCATTTGACTCTTGTCGAAATTTGTTATTGTGACGTAACTGACAGATTGGATACAAAAAAACTCTGGTAGGTAATCGGGCTAATCGTCTAGGTAGGATAGGATAATCGGATAGGTAGGTTATTGAGACAGGCCGTGAGAGAGGGGACGGGCGCCCAGGCAGGCGTCCAAGAACTATGAGAGGAATGGAGAGTGTTGCAAATCACACGGGTGCAGGCGCATCTATTGCTTACCACTATTTTTAAGCATGAATTTAATTTTTCCAAAGCAGTTTTATGACTAATTGTCTTCATCTACAAAACCTATTTAAGTGTATATCATTTTTCTGCAATGGAATTGAAGGTTGTGTTGATAGTAACAATTCAACTACGAACGGAATCCTTTAAAATGGCATATGTCACAACTCTGTTGGACAATGAGCATGAGGACGGAATCCTCGGTGGGTGAATCGGGCTCGCACTTGGTCGGTTTTTTCGTTTGTATACACACGATTACCTACCTGGATGCCAAATTTGAACTTTCTAGGACATCTGGAAGTGGGTAAGGTTTTTAATCTACAAGCCAGTGAGTGTATGAGTCACTGAGTCATAAAAAATAATATATGATATAGTCTAGATCAACCCCTAAATACGTCAATGAACACACTCTAGCTGATATAGGAATTATCTCCAAACCTTTCACTCTGACACCCAATTCTAATGTTAGAAAAGCCTTACCATGTTTAAGGGGATATATTCAGTATTAGGCCGTTTTTCGTTTTAGCGTATCTTGGTAGGTGCCTGGAATTGGTATTTGAGATTACGGTATATGCTTTTTGACTATATAATCTGTATCCAACTGAAGAAATACACGATACGAAGAAATTTTCCCGATAGAAAAAAATCACAAAGCTCGAAATATCTGTTTACTTTTTTTAACTACAAGACGTAACGCTTTAGATTGATCCTATGAAAATTACTTTAAAACATATAGAATAGCCTTATCAAGGTTTTAACTGAACAGATTTCGATTTAATAATACATTTATGTTATCAAATACGAAAATTTATTTTGGAACTTACGTTTTTTTATTCCGAGCTAAACTCTTAATATCCTCATCTCATTTGAATCTCTCTCATTTGTTCAGTTCTTCAGATGCTCCGTGGAGCTCTTGCAGGCAGGATCTGAGCCACTTTTTTGCAAATCGAAGCTGTCAGATTGTCGTTATTTAAATATTTTTTTTTAGCAGTAAATGCTAATAGTTTAGCCGTTTAAAATTAAATTTAGTGTTAAAAAATGTATGCACCATGTGAATGTGTATTCTTATGACCTTGAACAATATAAAACGCAATATTTTTCTATCAGCGCTAACTTTTGAATAATGTATAAAATTGGTATGAAATAAAAGACCAAAACTAAATAAAGTATATAACACCTTTGGGAGTTCCTAGCTGAAGGCGACAATGGACTCGTTTTCCAGGAAATGAACAGCAACGGCTTGATGAATATAACGTCTACAAGTCATCACCTTTACTTGTATGTACGTACTGGATCCTTCAATCTTTTCATCTCACAAAGCATTTAGTAGGTAAACATTTTATTTTTATATTGGAGTATCTGTTTATACAGCGTTACACACACATTTTAACTCAAGACACACGCTAAAATAAATGTTTTCATTTTATGATTGAGATACGTCAGACATCAATGTGTCAAAAATGTGTTAAATGTCAAAGGCAACAAGTCTAGGAATGATAAAGGAGTTGCGTTTGAATTGTGAAAAAAAATGTGTTAAGTAAATACTAGCTTTTTACCCCGACTTGTCTGCGGGGTTTTAGAAGTTCCAGAAATAGATGAAAATATGTAATCCTACTAATGTTATAAATCTAAATCAGTATTATGTTGTAATAGTTGTTAACCCAATTTTACTTTATCATAATTCTGGCCTCCTGATATGTTGTGAGTCTTTATCATTCCAGCCTTACTTCATTTCGTACTACAGAAATATTTTTAAAAATTAAATGGGTACGTATTTGTATATCGAAATATCAAACGACCATAAACTTCAATTAAAATAACGAAAGTTTATATTGTCGAATGGTTAAATAACCTAAGTCCAGTTTATCTAAATATCTACAAGAGTTACATCAAAAGATCTAAATATCGAAATACAGAGTATCGAATGTCCTAAATATCGAAGTACTGAGTATGGTGATGTCCTAATATCGATGGGTACATATTTGAACATCAAAAATTAACGTGTAAAAATGGGTTAATTTTCAACATTTAATTAACTCATTATTTATATTCACGTTAAAAATACCTACAAAAAATACTGAACAAATTTTGAAACAAGTGGTATGACTGGATCCCTTTCCAACCTGTCAAAAGCCTTAGTAGGTATAGTTTACGAAGACAAATACATAGATTTTCTAAATTCTAAGTGTTTTTCCATGATTTGCTATAGTCTTGAAGATGTTCCTTGGATGAAACAACAACTAGGATTAAACTATTATTTAGTAAAATGGGCTTGAGGATGGGACCGGGGTTATCCTACAGCCCCGGGATTTGGAATGCCGCATATAATAGCAGCGGCGTTCATGTATACCTCTCATGGAACTTATACTGAAAGGGTCATTGCATTACATCTAGTTAACTAGGATTTGAACTAAACTAATTCGATAAAGAGTTTAAAATATATGTTTATAGGGTGTACGATTTATTTTTCACTGATACAAAACCACCGCCAGAAAATGCATGGTTTCTGTAGAAAGGCTATGTGAGTAAAGTCACGCGAAAAAAAACAAATTGACTACTTATCATTTCATTCGTTTTCATAATGTATTTCAATTACGATTAAAATATTTTCTTATACAACTGCTCTACTCCATACCTTCCGTATACTCAAAAGTCTCTAGTGTTATCTCTATCGTACAATTAAGGCCATGTTCTTAAATTGTTAACTGAATTAATAGTTTTCAAAATAATTTGGAGCCATACAATTTGAATAAAAAAAAAACTTGATATAATTTACCAACGACTGTAAAAAATTAATCCTAAAACAAATATTTATTTTTCTGCGTTCAATATTTTATTTGATTGTATTTTATTTACGTCTAAAATCGCTGTTTATAAGAGTGCTGATTTGTGTTATTATTATGACAGGAGTTTAGGAAGTTTGCAAGCGCGCAACACTGAATCAGTTGGCAGTTTGAATTAATTTGATGTTGTGGCGCTAGGTTCGATATTTCGAACTTTCTGCGTTGAAGCATGCGGGGACTGCGCGGTGCCGGGAGGTGAAATCGGTGCTTTCGAGCAATCATTTATTTCAGAGATACGGCCTTAAAATGGATGCGTCTAGAAATAGTCGATGTGTGAACTGACAACTGCTCTCACACCTCGCTAATCCGATTAATTCGATCAACTTGATCATTGCCGTTTGTGTATAAAACCCGTCGACACTACGTATAGTGTCACTCGATTTGCGCCCGAAACCTGCCCGTTTATTTCCACTTCACCAATAAATTCAGTATAAAAGTAGATTATTTTTAGTCTTGTCAACAAGTGCCTTTTAGTTCAGTTTTTCGGCAGTCTCGATAAAATATGAATGGGGCGTCATTCGATTTGGAAGAGTATGTAGATGATTTTCGAAAAACAATAAATAAAGTGCCACTAGAAAAAACGGCAAAAGTTATGAACAATTTACTAAAAAAGAAAAAGGGATTTGTTATTTTTAAATATCTCAAAATCAAAATTTAAAGAGGAGGAACTTTCCTAAGAAAAAGTCTTAGTCTCTCGGAACTGTAGGAACAATATTTATAACTTTCCCAAACGGGGTAAAAATACCACAGAAAACGGGTACTCTGGCTTTCGCAAGCCATGCCCGCTTTGACCACTTTAACAATAAAATTGATTTTTGGCGCTCAAAAACGTATTTAATCAATCATTTACAATTTTTTGGTCCACTTATAATTAGTATTAAGGAGCCATTTTTTTAATCATTATTTATCTTGTTCTTCAAACTAAAAAGAAAAAGATTGTACTTTAATTTTTTTATTGTTTATTAAATAAATAATTTGTATTTGAAATTAAATTTTTACCTCATATTAGTTTACTTACTCTAATTATGAAACAAAAACATTTTTTTCTATCGAAATGTAATTATTTTTCCTAAAACGTAACTCATAGTTGTTTTTTTTTCTTAGTAAATTTCCTCTTCTTTTCGAATTTTGTTTTAGATTTCAGAAATCCTAATTGGATTTTGAGATGTTTGAAAAATAATAAATCCCTTTTTCTTTTTTCAGTAGACTGTTTATAACTTTTGCTGTTTTTTTAAGCGGTACTTTATTTTTTTGCAAAAATCATCTACCAGCTCTTCCAGATCGAATGAATCTTTCATATTTTTCCGAGACTGCAGAAAAAAGTTGAACCAAAAGGCACTTGTTGACTAGACTATTTCTCCTTTTTGAGACTTAAAAGTGCTGATTGTCCAGCTCAACCAGGAACTATGGTAGGTGCCAGATAAATGTGAAATAATAGTCATTGATCCATATACATTTATTGATTGTTTTAATATCAACAAAAACAGAAAATAAATCATAAGCTGTCCTGAATCAACTTGTATCGTGATTATTAAGTTCTTTAGTCATAAAACACGGTTCATAATTCGGGTATCTGTGAAGGGATCACAGAGAAAGGTCAATGTACTTTATTGCAAGTTATCTGGCGCCTACCATATACCGCATAACATTCAAATCCTCTAAGCAATAAATTTTTTTTTGCTTACTGGGAACAAACTACCTACCTATGTACGTTTTACGATCACACCTGTTAATCAATGCATTCCTTACTTATATTTTCCGTATCAAATGGCTATTAAATATTCACTAAAATAATAAGTTTACTTTATTTTGTCTAGCTTATTCAGATTTCATTTCTTTTCTGAATTAAATTAGCGATTCACCTCGGAATGAGAGATAATCAGCTAAAAACTCGTATACACCTTCATTTTGGCGTTCTAAATAATGTGTCAAAAGGCTCATAAAATTTCGAGTCTGCGTCGTAAGTAATTGAAGGCCAAAGGTCACAAAAACGGTTTTTCACGATTATCTCGTTTTTCATAGTTTCAATGATGACACAATTTTCGTATCGAATACTATTCCATGCGCTCAACAGTTTTTGAGATAGGGCACCCCCTATCTGCGCGAAACGCTCGAAACGCTCAGCCATATTTTAGTATCAAGCGTTTTTCCACTGACCGGTACCAGTGCCGGTTAACGCTCGGTTTTCATGGACAAGTACTGACACGGACTTCAATTCTACAACACGTAAAAATTATGTCGTCAAAGTAAACTTTTTAATTGTCTCTTACATTTAAGGTGAAAATATAATCAAGACAGAGATGTCAATTATTGGATTGATCTACTCTTAAAAGACGTAAGATACATACAAAAAACATATTATACCCTATTTGAAAAGTTAAAAATGTCTAACAGCAAGCCGCAAAGCAAGTCTCGTCACGTTATGCGTCCTTCCCACCTATCCCGCCCGCGCGCGCACACACACATACACACACATGACTGTGTACATATACAAAGCACATGCAGTTATCGCCGGCACCGTACGGGAAGCTTGCTAACCCGGCGCCGGCAACGGCACCGGTGGGACATGCCATATATTATACTAGCTTCTGCTCGCGACTTCATTTGCGTAGACTTTAGAGCTGGCGCGCAACTTTTTGTCCCATATTCTCATCCTCGGAAATATATCTTTATGATTCTGGTATACTGATAGTTTGTGAGGTTTCGTGGTTCTTACTTTTAGCCCCAGAATTACTTCGACATGTTTGTAGTCTCTTGGTACTTGTGAATCTTTAGCGCTCATGATACCATCCCCGGCAATACTTTGACACGTTTCTGCTCTCCTGGTACGTTTGAATCCTAACTGCTCACTATTCCAGCCCGAAAATACTTCGACATGTTTCGGTTCTCCTGGCACTCTGGATTTCTACTTCCTCCTCAGTCTCCATTAAGCCATGTAAGTTACTGGAGTAATAAGTAACTTGTTTGTTTTTACAAGATTTGAACTACGTGTGTGCCAAATTTCAACCAAATCCCTTCAGCCGTTTTTGCGTGATTGAGCCACAAACATACAAACTTTCACATTTTATAATATTACTAGCTTCTGCCCGCGACTTCGTCTGCGTAGCCTTTAGAGATGGCGCGCAACTGTTTTGTCCCATATTCTCATCAATTCCTGCTGAAAAAGTACTAAGACATGTTTCTGGTCTCCTGGTACTTTTGAAACCTAACCGCTGACAATTCCAGCCCCGGAAATACTTCGGCATGTTTCTGGTCTCCTGGTGCAATATGAATCTTTAGCGCTCACAATTCCAGCGCCAGAGCCGCATATGTTTCTGGTCTCCTGGTACTTGTGAATCTTAAACCGCTCACAATTCCCGCTGAAAAATACTCTGACATGTTTCTGGTCTTCTGATATCTACTTGCAAATCTGTAGCGCTCATAATTCCAGACCCAAAAGTACTCGACACGTTTCTGGTATCCTGGTACTTTTTAATTTTAACCACCAACAATTCCAGCCCCGGAAATATTCGACATGATTCTGGGCCCCAAGTCTGCTATTACAATAGTGTCAGAATGGTTTCATAATGATTTCATAATGGTCGATTTTGACAAGTTTGGTAATCTACTAATATTAAAGCGTCATTTTTACTTTCCAATGGTCAACCACTGACACTCCATTGAAAGAAATGGCATATGGTAATCTCGCACATAATGAGTAATTAGTAAATAATATTTAAAAACATATATAAAAGAAATCTGGCATAACTTGTCAAAATCGACCATTATGAAATCATTATGAGACTATTCTGACACTATTGTAATAGCAGACTTGGGGCCCTGGTCTCCTGGTATTTGTAAATCTTTAGCGCTCACAATTTCAGCCAAGGAAATACTTTCTCATTTTTCTGGTTTTCAGTTACTTGTGAACCTATACGTACCATTCAGAATTTCAGCCAGATAAAAAGTAGCCTATTTTTATTTCAGGATGTGAACCAAATTTCATTTAAATCCCTTCAGCCGTTTTTGCGTCATTGTTACACAAACACACAAACATAGAAAATACAAACTTTCACATTTATAATATAAGGAAGATACATTGTATTTAATAACATTTCACATATCAACAAATATGTATGCAGGGCACTGTATAATCTCTTCCGGCTGAAATGCCGCCCAGCCCAGGTAATCTCAAGGTACATGCCTACCTCGAGGCAGGATTAAAATCAACAAAACCGACCATCGAACGAATGGTGGTTAGTAGGTAGTCTTCAAACAGCGAAACAAAGAATCTGATGAATCAAGTTGATTCTTAATTTCGTCCAACCTAAAAAGAAACAGTTTCTTTGATTTTCAGTGACACTTGCAGATTATAGAACACGGATTAATTCAATTCCTTTTTAACATTTTATATTAAACAGTTTTACCGGGGTCATAGAATCGATTTATTGTGTAAGAATAATCGAATTTTTAGAATCGATATTTAGTAGTTTCTGAATGAGGAGACTGATAGAATGAGGAGCTCGTAGCTAAATAATAACAGTTGCACGGGTTGATCTTCATGGTTAACCAACTCTTGCCGAGGTCGGTCTGTGGATAGGTGACCATATCATTTAACATACCAAGACTCCGTCGCCGCCATGCTGATCGGAAGTTGATCCCAATATAGTTAGGAAAAGGCTAGATATATATTAAAAAAGTAAATCGTTATTATTATTGTCGCAGCCAACTGGTTTTATTGGCCTTTTTATTAAACGGCGGTTTAATGAGCGGCCTAAATGATATACGGCCAATATGTCTAAAACAAAATTTAATTAACAGGCTAACAGATGCCTAGGCCGTCTATTGAATAGGTTAACTGTGTGACGAAAATATAGTTTAGTTTAATTTCAATCTGAATCTTTATTTTATTGTAATTTAATTCTTAATTTTAATTAAATTTCAATTTAATTCTCAATTTTTACTGAATTTCAATTTAATTTAATTTTTGTTTGTTGTTTATGTTTATTATTACTATTCTGATTTTATTGTTGAACTAGCTGACCCACGCAACTTCATCTGCGTCACATTTTTCATTACTGCTCCGCTCCTATTGGTCTTAGCGTGATGATATATAGCCTTCATCGATAAATGGGCTATCTAACACTGAAAGAATTTTTCAAATCGGACTAGCAGTTCCCGAGATTAGCGCGTTCATGCAAACAAACAAACAAACTCTTCAGCTTTATATATTAGTATAGATTCGAATGGTTATTTTCTTTTTGTTATTGTATCCTTATTATTTCTCTTGAACTTGACATGTTGGATTATTGTACGTAGTTCTGTCCTATCCTAGGTATAACGTAAGAGCCTTATACTGCACTCAAATTTCGAAGGTTTACTGGCTTCTAAGATACAGGTACATAAACCTAGTTTAGAAGTCAGGGTTTATAATTATTGTGCAATTTTAGCCATATATTGTTGGTGTACAATTTTTTGATGTAACATATGGAGAAATAAAAATTTATTATATTATTTTTAAATGAATTTACTTAATTTTGGAAACTCTAAACTCAACTAAATGCCGGAATGTTACTTAGGCTGTCTCCCTAGCGGATAAAGGAAATTGAAACAAAATTACGTTTTTAATCTGTGCCCATTTTGCCAACCAAAGTTTTTATTAATGGCTGTATTCATTGTTTTTCGCAAATCATTTCAGTTTTTTACCATGAAGCATCATCTGCCTTGTCTTTTCCCAGCTATATTGGGGTCAGCTTCCAGTAAAACCGGATTCATTTTAATACCGGTATTATACGTGGGGCGGCTGCCTACCCAACCTCTACAACCCTACAATACTGGGTAACACGGTCCTTCTTGACTGCAGGTGTCAGATTTTCAGCTTCTGACAATCCGTAACGACTGCCAAAGATCTCTTCTCGGTATGTTAAAATGGTCACCCATCCATAGACTGACATTGGCAAGCGTTGCTTAACCTTAAAGATCGACCCGTGCAGCTGTTATATTCCGATACACGGAGGAATCTTGAAAAGGTGTACACAATAGTACATCGCCATCTATCGACAATGTAGTTGAACTGACAAAATATATGTTCGAACATGTAAGCTCGCATGTTACGATAAATAAGTGTTAAGATAATGAAAGTTCATTTTTCCTTTGCTACGTATTAAGAGTTTCACAAATAACTCAACATGTTGTAATGTTATTTCCATGCATTCATTCATGAAACAGTACTTAACTATTACTATTTAATTTCAATAGATGGCGCTGCGTGTATGTGCACGTGTCACGTAATGATAATTAATATCTTCTTGAGAACTTTAATCTTTTGATAGAGTGAACCGATGACAATGAAACAAAAACTTAGTTGGGAGTATAACTTAGTTTTTGTTGTAACGTACAATTTTAATGACGTATGAAAGTTATCTATATTATTTTTGTACTTTTTACGTGATGCCTGAACATCTAAACAGACAAACAGACAAAAAATCCAAAAATGATAGAAATGGGTTCTGTTAGTTACACTTTATCTCCCTGGTTATTTTTTATTTTATTATTTTGAATGTATAAAAACGAATATTCAACAAATTTATTATACGAATAGATGTGAAAGTTTGTATGTTTGTCCATGAATCACGTAAAAACGGCTGAAGGGATTGGGATGAAATTTGGCACACATCCTGGAATAACACTAGGCTACTTGTAACTTACATGGCTTAATGGAGACAGAGCAGGAAGTGGAAATGCAGAACCGCTGATGCCTTAGTACTGTTACGCGCCAGAATTAATGCTGGGTATATAACGACATGACGCTAGGCCATCTAGTATCGAGTAGTAGAACTAATGTAGTCAAGATCTTTCTATGCTAGAACATTCTCGATGTTTCGACACCTGGTCAGTCGGGACTGGTATATACCCTTACTTTTCAGATGTTTCCATGCTAGAAGGTTCTAGAAATAACTATCGATATACAAGGGCGGACATCCGGCGACTCGAGTCAGTATTGAATAAGCTATACAAGCGATAATTTCGAAAGCAATCTTCAACTGCGAATTAAAGTGAAGTGAAGTGTTTAGTAGTGTAATTGTGTTTTATAATTAGTGAGTCCAAAGTTGTTATTAGTGTTGTAAATTAAAGTGAAATGTTTGATTGTTTAATCGGCTGTTTTATAGTCATGAACCCTAAGTTCGTATCAGTACTTCAGACTCAAAAGTACCAGGAGAACAGAAACATGTCGAAGTAATTCCGGGGCTTAAAATTAGAACCGCAAAGACTCACAAATTGTTAGAATACCAGAATCATGAAGATTCCGAGGGTGAGAATGTGAGACAAAAAAGTTGCGCGCCAGCTCTAAAGTCTACGCAGACGAAGTCGCGGACAGAAGCTAATATCTAATGAAAATTAATTTAATAATATTTACCTACTTTGTGTACAGTAATTAGTATAATAAATGGTATTGTAAATACTTTGGTTCAGCTGAAATCAATTCATACTCACAAAAATTATGATCTTTTACTAAATTCTCCCAAGAAATCCTTTCTTTCTCCTGATCTTTTGATGATATTAAAAAATTACTATAGCAAGCAAATTTAAGGGCAATGTCATCAAAAGAGCAGAAAATTGGAAGGATTCCTTGAAAGAATCCATTTTGATGATTTTTTTACTTCAAAGAAGGTATTATTCACCGAGATTCACGGTTTACCATTTATATTACAGTATGGATGAGCGCTGCGCGTCTTCCGCCCTCTATTTCAAAAACGGTTGAGTGCATGAAAAAATGTTCGTTGCAAATTTTACGCTATAGTAATTTTCATAATAAGTGTTAACATCAATGGAGCTATAGAAACCGAGATAATGGTGAAAACCCGATTTTTGTGACATTTGACCTCCAACCTTCAATAACTTATGACGCAGACACGAGATTTTATGAGATTTTTGACACAAAATTTAGAACGCCATAAAGGGAATCTATACGGGTTTCCATCTTATTATCTTTTATTCCGAGATTTACCCATATTTTACATTAATTTTGACAGGAGTAGAACAAATAAAACAAATTATGATATCGAGACGTAGAGTTGAATCTGTTGCGCTGGCTGTCATAAACACCACTTAACTGTCAACAAATATTCGGTGTTGTGGTGGTTGAATGTACGCACTTGAAATAATTTCAACGTAACCCAGTCCAGGCTCCAAGTGAAACGATTCGGATAAAACTGTTTTTTAATTATTTTGGCAGCTTTCTTTATTGAAAATATATCAGAAAAATGAATGTTTCAATTTATCTTGTAGTAAACATGTATAGACTATTTCGGGATCACCTACAACAATCTACTTTCTGTTTATGACTGTGTTTATTAGTCCACTACTTATGAAGACAGTGAGCATACGAGTAAATAGTATAGGTATTAGAAACATCTATTTCTCCTACTAAAATGGATGCTTTAGTTTGAGGTCGAGCCATTTCGGACCTTTAGATCCTTATATATTATCCGCCTCAACTTTAACATATTTATATTTCGATTTAATAGCCATTGACATTTTAATAAAAATGAATACAAAAAGTTAATAAAGTGATTTGTCCCTAAAATTCAACCTCGATTTAACTAAATCGAAAGATATACATAGTTATATTGCCTGGCGTTTGAATACCAGGGTCCCGTTCCGTTCCGCTCGTTTTTCTCTCTGGCAGAACATTAATTTTCGTGGCACTCCGGGCGCACACTCACAGTGAAACCATTGCCATTAAGGAAGTAGCTTAGATATTCAAAGAATGACAGAAAAATGTTATAAAATCAGAACTCTGTTTTAAAACCATTTAATTGGCGTTTGTTTTATGTTAACATTCTAGACTGACAGTTTAAAATATTATTCCATCAAAAACAAATGTATAAATAGAATATTATCCCATAAAAAAACGAATTTGTAAATGGGAGCCAAGTTCAATGTTAATAATATCCATGATTGTCGACTTTAGAGAAAAAGAATTGAGATCTAAATGGGTGCCAAGTTCTGTAGATAATCTGATATAAGATAAATTAAGGATCAAAACATGACTTGGCCAGTTTTTACTAGCAGATTCATAATATCACGACTATTTGTAAAGAAACCATTATTTATATTTCAACATGTACCTCCGCATTCGCGCGCACACCTCTTTCGTGTTAGTGTATATTTTGAAATATAAGTAGCAAGATTGTAAAATAATGTATTTCTCTCGTATAACACATGTTACAATTATTCGCAATGATGTCAGAACGCTGAGCCGGCGCTTCCAGGAGCACTTAGTGTTACTATCGGCTGTCTAAATTTTATAAATAATTGTAAGTACTTATAAAAATGACCTTTCATCATGAAACTTATTCACCTGCGAAGAAGAAAGCGGAAAGTTTTGCTCTTCTAATTTTGAAAGGCGCCTAGTGTTACCTAACAAAATCGATTGAGTGGAAAAAATTAAAATCTTGGAAATTCCCGGTTTTCCAATTTTTACCTATTATAGCGAAATAAAAGAATGTCTTCGCCAATCACACACGTATATTAATTTATGATTCTTTAAAAATCAAATCGAAAGGTGAATATATAAAAGGATATAAAAACGACAAATAAAAAATACTACATTTCGGTGAATTGTTTCCTAATAAATGATTAAAAACGCAAAAAACTTAGGCACGGTTTTTAAATTTGTTAATGATACCTTTATAGAATAAACGGGCTTCTAAACCTACAGATAGTGATTGCAATCAATAAAAACGGTCTAGGAGCGCCTCCAACTGCTAAATTGCATAAAAATGCGGCACTAAGTCGTTTTTGCAACTCCTAGACAATATGCAAATAGAAAATAACAAGGAAACTAATTACCTGCTCAGAAGGAGCACGTTATGCTAAGAACATAAACAATTTAAACGTCTACGATAAAATATTTAAATCCATAAACTGCACGAATCCTGGGGATCGGCGGCTGCGACGATCACGCGATTAATTGGCTCACGTACTCCACGGGAACTCGTAACAGACTAAATATCTATGTTCACAATCACAATCAGAAGCCTTCCCTGATTTGGTAGGTGGACCGTAAACCGATACAGTCGTCTGCTTCGATTGGTATCTACAGCAATAAACGAAATATGAGCGACGTAATTCTCAAACAGAATTTCTAAGAAAGAAAGTGAAAATATTTACGTACCGATATTCTATTGCAATGAGCTAATTCCTTGAGACGTTTCTCATCACTAATATCCTGAATAAGAGACAAATTTAATTAAATACTGAAAACCCCAAAAACTATACTTCAGAAAGAATAAAAGCGAGAAATACATACCTTCACGATATTTCACAACACACTACTTGCACATTATGTACGTACTAGGTACTTGATAGATTTCAACTAACTTACATCAAATTTATTTATATTATTAATATTCGATAATATGGGTTCAACATTCACGAGACGCTCACTATATTTTCTTCAAATTTTCCATTTTTCATTTTGATGGAATCTGAATTTAAATTATGATTAGAAAAAGCAAATTTTCTGTCCAAATGAATGAGGTTAAACTTGGGAAAAATGATTTTATTGCCAAAACTATAATGCAGTACCGACACAATGCAACACACAATCACCTAGTTGGAATTCAAACATGAACTTGCTAGGACATCTGGAAGTAGGTTAGGTGTCTGATCTATAAGCTAGTCAGTGTTTCAGATAAGTTTTTTTTAAACGTAAATATATCAGAAATTGTTTAAGTTTGATTTATGAAATTTTGGATGTTGCAAATTTTCATGTATTTAAGTTAAATAGGTTTCGAGTTGTGAAGGGATCAAAACTAGCTCGCAATAGTTCGCGTAATATTCACACGGCTGCTGCGTCAACAGTTCTTTTTTCATAGAAATTTAGCTGGACGCGCTGCCACGTTTCTTTATATTTAACACACAAAAACGGCTCTAAAATTACAGTGAATAAGTTATTTCAACTCGCTCCAAATATTTCTTACAAAAACATTTTGACATCAAAGAGCAGTTTTGTGTTGTCATCCCTTTATGGTGCTTTGAAACCCTTTGCAATATTTAAAATGGGGAGTTGGCATGACGTCACGGACTCCGTCACCTTGCCTGACAACTCTGTTTTATTTGCAGAATATTAAAAACTAGCTGACACATGTCCACTTTTTTCGGGTTAATATATAGCCTATGATACTCACAAATAACGTGGCTTTCTACTGGTAAAAGAATTTTCAAAATCGGTTCAGTTAACCCAGATTTTACTCTCTATAACCTCACAAACTTTACCAGTGTATAATATTATATAGATAAAGTTGCCAAACGTAACAATATTTTTAGACAATTATTTGTCGCATATCTTCAAAGTTTAATATCCAAAGTAGCTCACTTATTATACCTGTGACATATTGCCATCGTCGCTTTTATTACTGCATAAACTTGTGTATAGGAGGACGTGTGGCGCAAAAAGTTGCCGTCGAAGTTTGAGAGTCGTCGATTAACTTTTAATTAATGAAAGGCGAAGTTTGGTTCGAGAACAGTTTTCTAAATATTGATAAAGTCGGTGGCAACATTTTGTCTGCTAGATAAATGGAAATAGGTTGAACTTGTCTACAAAATGCAGAAAGTGAATTTAAATAGGTATCTACCGTAAATTTTTCAAAGGAAATTTTCCAATCTAATGAACAATACATGCCACCTGCTACTAGCCACGAAAACCTCAAGTATACAACATGTTCTTTTTTATATCCCATAACTTCAAGATTATATTCTATACATAAAAGTAATACAAAAAGTCCTAGAACAGTGTTCCAAAAATATATCGTTTCGAAGATAATATTATCACTAGACTCTCAATGTGTTTACCTAAGTTTCATTGAAAAGTCATTTTCATTCAAATCAATTATTCATATTTAAGCTAAAAAGATGTAAGGAAGTTTTACATAAATAATCGTGATTCAGTCGAATTATTTTAAATCAAAAATTAAAACAAGAAAAAAATAAAAATATTTCATGTGCCAGGTGATTATTTGCTATCGTCTCATTGATATATACCCTAGAGTTATGGGATATCTAAGGAACTCATTGTAAATACAAACAAGATCCAATAATGTTTCACATATCCGCGTAGTGGTATTGGTTTACAATTCTCAGTTATTGGCTTCAGAATGGTTGCCTATAAACGGAAATAGGTTTCCGTACCACATAATTGAGACCTAATACTGTAGGGTTATCGGCTAATAGTACTGTAGATACAGCATTGAACAGGCACTTCATAATCTGATAGGATACTAGCTGACCGGGCAAGCGTTCTTTGCCACATAAAAAAGAATGACTACCTATTCTCAGACCTAACAAATATACACAAAAATTTCATGAAAAAATCAGTCAACCGTTTCGAAAGGGTTCGATAACATGTTTGTTATCGAACCCTTTCGAAAAAAACGGAAAAACTAGACTAGCTATCCCATGCCTACTTCGTTGGGCGGTATTTTTTGGGTTAATATATAGCTTATGACCAGTTCAGTAAATCCAGAAATTACTTACGATAACCTCACAAACTCACAAACCCCCAAATTAACAAACTTTATCCTTTATAATATTATTAGTATATTAGTAATAGTACCGTATGGTGCCAGCGGGTGCCGTATGGTGCCGTAAAAGAATAATACCATCCCATCACTTCCCGTGGGTGTCGTAAGAGTCGACTAAGGGTCTTTCCAGAGAATGAGAGAGGCAGCAGCGTTCTCTGTAAAACTCAAAACCATACACTGCGATCGCCAACCCGCCTGCCAAGCGTGGCGATTATGGCAAACCCCCGCAAATGAAAAGCACAACTAAAAAATGGCCCCTAGTGCCCTTGACTCCGGTAGCGGTCAAGGTCACGGCGAAGCAAGGAGTGCGACGAATCCCCGGAGTGGACCAAGCTACAATAATAAACACCGACGACTGGACCTGGCAACACTGATCACGAGAACACTCCGGACCGTCGAGAGGATCACCGAACTTAAGGCGGAATTGAGCAGGTAGCGATGGAGTATTGTGGGATTGTCTGAAGTCCGAAGTGAGGGGGAGGACACGATAATTCTCGAATTCGGCAATCTGCTCTATTTCCGGGAGGGTGACCAGAAGTCTCGGGGTGGTGTCGGGTTTATCGTTCACAAGTCCCTTGTGTTCAATGTGGTGAGCATCGAGAGTGTATCGACCAGGGTGGCGTACCTGATAACGCCACCCTGGTCGACACACTCTCGATGTTCACTCTTAGAATATCGTCAAGATATTCGTTGAAGGTCGTACAGGTTTACGCCCCAACCTCGACACACCCCGACGACGAAAAAGAGACCATGTATGAGGATATATCCAGAGCCATACACGGTCATAAAACTCACTTCATCGTGGTCATGGGGGACTTAAACGCGAAACTGGGCAAACGAGACGGTGACGAGCTGCGAGTGGGGCAATTTGGATTTGAATGTCGGAAACACCGGGAACACTTACTGGCCAGTTTTATGGAGAAGGAAGGCCTCTATATGATGAACTCCTTCTTCAGAAAGCGTGAGCACAGGAGGTGGACCTGGCAGAGCCCCGACGGTGAAACTAAAAGTCAGATTGACTTCATGTTGAAGAAGCAAATATTCAATGATGTCCCGGAAGCCCGAAGTCGAAAACCAGAAGTGATCACCGCATGGTAAGAGGCACATTGAATCTAAATATCAAACTGGAAAGGTCTCGACTGATGAGGCCTACGCTCCGTCCAGCACAGATCCAGATCCAAAACTCCGAGAGCTTTCAGCTCGAACTTCAGAACCGTTTCAAATGCCTAGGGAGCTCCGTGGACGAATGCAACGATAATTTTGTGGAAACTGTCCATACGGTAGGGTCTCAGTTCTTCAACACTCGCCGTACAGATAGGAACAAGAGGCTCTCTGATCCTACTATGAAGCTCATGAAGGAGAGGCGGGAGATGATTTTGGAGTCTTCAGAGGATGCGTGCAGATACCGGCAGCTCAATAGACGGATTTCCAAGTCCTTAAAAAGCGACCTCCGCCGCTTTAATACTGAAAAAATCAAATACGCTATAAGGAAAAAGGGCTCCAGGGTCTTTGCTAGAGATCTGTCTATTGGGCAGAGCCAGCTCACGAAACTGAAGACCGCTGATGGCAGAACGATAACCACAAAATCGGAGCTTCTGAGAGAGATCGAGACGTTCTACTTACAGTTATACACGTCAATGACTAAACCCGATGTGAATCTTGCAAACGACTCAAGAACTAGATTGACCATTGACCCAAGAGCCAGATTGGCACTATATCGAGGACATCCCGGACGTCAGCCTGTATGAGATTAAGATGGCTCTGAAGCAGCTTAAAAACAACAAGGCGTCTCTTGAGGACGGAATTACGGCCAACCTCCTGAAGGCGGATGAAAAACCGGTCTTCAAGGCCCTTCAGGAACTGTTCATTTCTGTCATACTCGAGAGGAAAATGCCACAAGCATGGAAGAGAGGTTGGTGGTACTCTTCTTCCAGAGCCACAATGCCCTGCTTAAGAACTATAGGCCCATCTCGCTTCTGAGCCATGTCTACAAGCTGTTTTCCAGAGTCATCACGAACCGTCTTGCACGCAGGTTTGACTACTTCCAGCCTCCCAAACAAGCCGGATACAAAAGACTTCAGCACCGTAGACCACATACATACGCTCCGTCAGGTTATACAGAAGACCAAAGAGTATAATCTGCCCCTCTGCTTAGCGTTTGTGGACTACGAGAAAGCATTTGATTCGATCGAGACTTAGGCTGTGCTGCAGTCTCTCCAACGGTGCCAGATCGACTATCGGTACATCGAGGTGCTGAAATGTTTGTACAAAAACGCCAACATGTCTGTCCGACTTCAGGAGCAGACCTCGAAACCTATCCTCCTGCAGCGAGTGTGAGGCAGGGAGACGTCATTTTCATTTCGCCGAAATTGGCCATGGCCGCAATGGTGGATGTCTTCAAGGTTTTGGACTGGAGATGGCTAGAGATTAATGTCAATGACGAGTACATCAGCCACCTTCGATTAACCGACTTCCAAAAAGGAGGAGGTTCTCAATTCGGCGGGTATTTTTTTTTTGTACACCGACCACTCCGAGGTTGTTGATCCGATTTCTGTGATTCTTTTTTAGTTCGATGCAGTATACTTGCCATCTGGTTCCATACAAATTTGATTTGGTTTGGTTTAGTAGTTTTTATTTTATGAGCATTTTTGCTTATTTCAATTTCAGCGTTGACGAACACGTCGTCCAAGTATCACCACTTAAAAGTGACAAAACACTACAAAGAATAAAATAACCTTAATTTCGGAAGTCGGTGTTAAAAAACAAAGAAACATAACCAAAAACACCGACTTCCGAAATTAAGGTTATTTTATTCTTTGTAGTGTTTTGTTTGGAAGTCGGTTATATTTTTTTGTAAAAAGTTTTTTTTTTTGTAATTCACTTGAATTGGTACTACGTCCAGCTATTTTATTTTCAATATGTACACTAAATACGTTTATAAAAATATCCATATACAGTGCTAAACTGAAAAAACACTGTCACTTACTTATTTGTTTATTTAATAATTACACTATTTACAATTTCAAAATATTGTTTACATAAACACGCAATTTACACATTCCGTGACGTATTTGTGACGTTGTTGCCTTGCCAACTTTCTGTTTGCAGTTTGCACTCATTGCACTGGGCTCTCTAAATCATCAAAATCAAATCTTTAAAACAAATACGTACGTAAACAAATACAAACTGGTTTACTTCACATCGTTCGATCGGTCAATCGCCTTACTCTTTGGCACACGTAAAACACCTTATTGGCATCCTTTTCTTCTTAGAACACAATGCACTTTTACTTCAAAATGGGATTCGGCCCATAGAAATATCAACTCTACGTAGCTAGATTTAGAGGTCAAATTAGTTTGCACTTTGTTGGCCTATAGAACAAAACAAATAAACTTGTATTACCTGACTAAGTTCTCACGTCGATCGTTGCGTTAAGTCGACATGAATGTAGAGGAGTCTCAGTTTAGCCGTTTACGAATCCAACTAGTCTGTTGATTAACGGTGGACCGTTGAATCGATCATTGTAAGTATACGATCGAATTAACTCGTTCGTTCATTCAACGCCCATCTCTAGGGTCCAGAGTTACTGGGTGATAGTCAGTCGTAGTCCTAGGGCAGAGGAAGGTGACAGGGTGGCGCGGGTTTGCTTGCGGCTGGGGCCAGTGGGACCACAGGCACTGGAAATGGCGCTGTAAGGCTGAATGTTCAATGGAGCGGAAAAAAGAGAGGAGTTGAGCTGTGCCAATATTAACCAATGGAATTGCATAAAGTCCCCGCTCCGCTTCAGTTGGGATTTGCGAAATAGTTAAAAAAATCATAAAAAACGAGAACCAAAGAGAGGAAGTGAAGCGGGGAATTTCGCGTAAGTATAACTGATCTCCCGCCGCCCGCCGCCCGCGCAGTCCGCAACTTCGCTCCACACTACCTCACTCCGCATCAATGGACAGACACAGTCCGAAAATCGGTTCCGCATTACTCCCTCGCGTCAATGCACAGGCAGCCTAATGGGGTTAGTCATTGGCGTTGTGATGGACGGGTACTGGAAAGCCACCAAATCTTGGATCTCTCTGTAGGATAACACTGTTGTATACTTGTGAGAGCGAGATACAAATGGCCGTATAGTTCGCAGCGGTGACACTGTCTTTCAACTATGGTGGTTCGAAATAGTAGTGTACCTATGTTTTCAGTCGGTTGCCAAGACAATCGCGGCTTAAGTGGCGTTTTAAGTCCTAAAGTACACTTCGGAAAGTTTAACAGAATGACCCATCTTGTTCATTGTTCAGTCATGAGCACCGCAATCGCACTATATCGATAATCTATGATACCTCAATTGGTTAAATTGTGATTGCAGCGGCCTACTGAGCTCCAAATCCTACCTAATGAATCTCTTTTAAGACGGTGGAGAGAGAACAGACCGATTGAATCTAGCTAGATCTTAAAACTAGCTTTTTCCCGCGACTTCATGCGCGCATATACCAGTTTTTCTCGTTCCCTTAGGAATTTCGTGAAAGCCTCTCTTAATGCCTCCTTACACTCTCCAAGGAACCTACATGTCAGTCACTCAGTCATTCAATCCCTCAGTAACGGAAAATTTTTACATATATATATGTATATCTATCTATTGTCTGTATAATAAATAAATTATTATTATTATATACATATATTGATGATTGGGTGGTAGCCTTCGGAGGGTTACATATGACAAGCACCATGTCGTTATACTTGCCCACCTCTTAGTCAGTGTAAGCCATAAACGGCGGGGATGGACATTTTGGAACGAACATCCTATGGGGATCTACTCCGGGATACGTCTGATCATCAATCCAAAGGAAAGAAAATATTCTTTTCATGCTGTATCCGTATAATAAAATTGTGTTTCTAGAAAGGAAGCAAGTTTAGAGACGAAAACTGCTAAATTATTAACGAATGAATGGATATTGAATACTACATACTTCTGTAATCTACTCAGTGAGGTCGAGACGATGATAGTATAAGTAGTACAAGTAAGTAAGTAAATAGTAGTAGTAATATCGCTTATACTACTACTACTATTTACTTACGTATATGAAAAAAAAAAAAAAATGGTCCATTTTTATTCATGAACCATGGCTGTCCTAATATCATTTTTAATATTGTGATTATTAGCGCACGAATGCATATTGAATACTATTGTTATATATTTTTGTTATGTACTATTCAAGCTCTAGACGATGATAGTATAGGTCGGCAAAATTTTATGGAAAACAAAACTGTTGTTTTCATGATCCATTGCTACCCCATTATAAATTTTTTTAGTTTTTGCTAGTCTAGTTACCCGGGATAACGCGACGCTTCTAACGATACCACATACATCGAAATCGGTTAAAGCGTTTAGAAGTTATGATGGAATAAAGAAACTCACAATCATACATACATACTACATGAAACCTGAAAACATAACACTCTTTTTTTTTAGGCAGTCGTGTAATAAAGAAGGCCTTAGCAACAATACCCAATGATATTCAATTCATGTAATCTATTTAATTTGCATGGTGACCTACTGACTACTGTTCAACTTTCTATTCCTATGTCTTAGTATCAGAAATAACCTCACGAGAATCCCGAATAGTGTTTGTATCAGAAATAACCTCACGAGAATTCCGAATAGTGTTTGTAAATAAAGTAAAACCGGTTCCATCATTACTTGTTTGAAAGTTTGCAAATATTAATTAATTTTTCTCATTGATTGGTTTTGTAACACCTACTATTTGTTTGCCTGGTTTTGGGTGAAATGCTGATGGCTTAATCCTCATTTTGTGGAATTACTATACGGAATGGAATTACTGTATGATGCTAGTTCTAAGAAATAAATGTTTGCTTTTCCATTAAGAGCTCATAGATTGTAAATCCTAATCCTTAGATAAACCGTTTCTTAGAAGGTAAATGTGATAGCAAATAAAGGATATTGAGGAAAACAACTGCAATGGGGACCATGTCTCTTAAGAAAGCCGTCGCCGACGTTCACATTCGTAAAAATAAATATCAATTGCCGTATATATTTATTTATTATTTATTAATTTATTTTATCATTGAATTATTATAACACCTTTACAGATTGCTCTAAGACGATGTTATAACTTATATATTACAAAAAATATACATTACAGCAATCATCATTTAATTATTATTTAAATGTCCAGACCTTTTTCAATTAAATGTTGCGCTGCTTTGATGAATCTCGGCAGTTTTGGCAAAATATATCTTCCGATGTGACTGATATATCATTAATCAAACGTATGGCTCGCGACATAGGGGCAAACTTGAGTAAATTCGTCCTCGCCAATGGAACGTCTAACAGAGCGGGGCGGCGGCGCGCACCCACGCACCCGTCCGGCGCGCGCAGCCGCAGCGCCTCCAGCACCTCTGGGTGGTGCAGCAAACCTAGTAGTACGCTAGCCACATACTTGACCAGCGCCACGTCTCTTCTTACAGCCAGCCTGGTGTACCCGACCATGCCCAGGACGAACAGACTCGGGTACATGAGGGGATAAAAAGGGTAAACCCCATATTCCTTTAAATACAGAAACCTCGCAAACTTGTTCTGTATTTTCTCCAACATGAGGCTGTACTTTCCCTCATGAGGATTCCAAATAATTGCACTGGTTTCCAGGTGGCTCCGTACCAGAGCATTATACAAAACCTTCACAGCAGCCATATCGCTAAAATCCTTACATTGTCTCAAGATAAAACCGAGATTTCTGAAAGCCCTGCCGCACACCTCAACTATATGTTTGCGGAACGTCAACTCCGGCACCATCTGCACGCCCAGGTCCCGCACCTGTGTGACACGCGGCAGTACCTCGGTGTCCATCTCGTACTGATGATGTAATGGAGCACGCGCACGGCTGTAACTCATCACACAGCACTTGTTGATATTAAAATGGAGTTTATTAGATTTGCTCCATTGGACTACATTATTAATATCTGATTGGAGCCGATTACAATCTGCCTCATCTGTAACCGCTAAAAATAGCTTCAAGTCATCCGCAAACAACAGACACTTCGCATCTTTGACCACAGTTGGCAGATCGTTCACTACCAATATGAATTCCAATGGCCCGATATTACTCCCTTGACTTACCCCTGAGAACGTGAAGTAGGGCCTGGAGTCATGTCCTGCATACTCGACGTACTGTCGTCGCTCGCCAAGGTAACTCGCAAAAAACTTAAGCAAGTGCGGTGTGAACCCCACAGCAGCGAGCTTGCATAAAAGTACATCATTATGCACAGTATCAAAAGCTTTCCGGAAGTCAAAATATGCCACATCCACCTGCCCCCCAGCGTCAATAACGGGCGACAAGTAAGTAACAAAAGACAGCAAGTTGCCCCCCGTACTGCGACCCGGCCGAAAACCGTGCTGTGCATCCGATAACCGAGAGCTCACTTGCGTATAGATACTCTTATGCAATACTGACTCGAAAACCTTGGCGAACGCAGACAGCACTGCCACCGGTCGGTATCCACTCACGTCAGAACCCGCACCTCCTTTAGGTACTGGGATAACTCGCGTAATCTTCCATTTTTCCGGGTAGTGAGCCTCCTGCAAGCACAAGTTGAAAATGTACAAGAAGGGCTGAGGAGCCCTTCTTGTACATTTTCAACTTGTAACAAAAAACCATCACAAAAAAACCATACGACAATCTTTGACAATGTAAGGTGGTATGCCGTCCGGGCCTACTGAGCGCTTGGGCTTGAGGCGCAGGAGCGCCGCGCGCAGGTCTCGCGCGCTGAGGTGGTCGAAATGCACGCGCGCTGCTATATATGATAAATCATCACTTTAGAACGGTTCTACCGATTTAGCTGGAATTTTTTATTGTATTAATGTAATAAATTTGTCAACACAAGGTTGTTCAAACGATATTGCAGCCATGCGAAGCCAGAGCGAGTTTGTTTACTAAAACATTTTTTTGGGTCTTGATTCTTACATATTGTAGTTGAGGTATATCTAAGGCCTATCGATTACTAAAATATTATTTATTTCTTAGATTTGATATCAAACAGGTACTTTTTATTAATTTGAGTATTAAATAAAAAAGTTTTAAATCGTTTAAAGTGTGTCGCAATATCTCGTTAAAATGTGATATTGGATACAAATGCTTGAATTTATATTTTTGTCAATTTATCTTATAGCCACATTGTAAGTTTGTAGTTTTGTAGTCATGATACGTACACAAAAAACTTAAAAAAATATACAACCGACTTCAAATATATAATAGTCTTTAGATACAGACTTAAAATTATTTTGTACTTTGTAGAGTTTTTTGGGTTTCGTACCCAAAGGGTAACCAACGGAACCTTATTACTAAGCCTCCACTGTCCGTCCATCTATCTGTCCATCCGTCCGTCCGTCCGGCTGTCCATCCGTCCGTCTGTCTATCAGCGGGCTATGTTTCATGAACCGTAATAGGTAGACAGTTGAAATTTTCAGAAAAAAAATATGATGGTAAGAAACCCTTAACGCACGAGTCTGACTCGCACTTGGCCGGTATTTTATTTAAAAAGTCGGTTTCATTTAAAAAAAGTTTTTTATTTTTCATTTTTTGGTGGTCGCATAATGAGTGGTTGCGTTTTTTGCCTTTGCAGTTTGAGGAGGTTTATCTTCTAAGTTCAACATCCAATGCAATTGCAATATAGCTACACCTAAACCCAACGCAAAAAAGAATAATCAAAATCGGTTAATAAGCCATCTAGACACGCGGCAGCGTGTCCAGCCAAAGTTCAAAGAAAAAGGAACTGGCGACGCAGCAGCCGTGTGTGATATTCCACGAGCCATTTCGAGCTACCTTTGACCCCTTTACAATTCTAAACCTTTTGAAGCCACATACATGAAAATTGGCACATTTATTAAAGCTTGTTAGCATGTCTAGATTCCAAAACTTCATCATGTAACTCAAACAGTTTTTGATATATTTACGTTTAAAACCCGCATTTTTATGACTGATTGACTCACTGACTTATATATCAAAAACCTAACCCACTTCCACATGTCCAAGAAAGTTCAATTTTGGCATCCAGCTAGGTAATTGTGTGCATACAAAGGAAAAAATCGGAAAATCGTATTTTTTTAAGATTAAAATTTTTATTTATTTATTTATACTTCATGTACAATAGTGGTGCATAGGTGGATTTACGTTTCTGGCACTCTCTACCCAATCAACCGCTTTTGTTAGGTAACACTTAGCGCCTTTCAAAGTTAAGAGCAAACATTTCTGCTTCTTCGCAGGGGAATAAGTACCATGATATTTTTATAGGTACTTACGAATTATTTATAAAACTTACACAACCGACAATAATACTAACTGCTCCTGCAGGCGCTGGCTCAGCATTCCGTTTAGTCCACTCTCGGCCATTCGACCCCCAATAAATAATGTGTCTACTGGACCCCTAACTACAGTTTATTCTAGAAGTTTAGGGGTCGAGAGTGGATTTTATTTACCGGCCAAGTTTTAGTTTCCTCTCGACCCCCAAAGTACAGTCACTATGACAAATCTACTCTATAGTTGCATACTACTTAACTAAACAACCCTCAATATATGTATTATATATATTATATATACTTACTTAATCACTCTGCATGACAAGATTTTAACATTTGACACCCCAGCTGAATCGTCGGGGTTTTTCGAATTACGTCATCAAATTTAGAAATTACATCAACGACAAAATCGAATTTACTATGAAGACTTTGAAAGTGAGAAATATCTTAAATTACAGGTCGTTTAAAATCGCTTCAGTCTACTTAAAAATGACTTCACCTCTCAAAAAGGTAGTCAACTTAGATTTTCTGAAAATATACGAGTAAACAAACTTCTTGCTTGCTAAAAGATGCAAAAGGGCAAAATCAAGACAATTATTTTTTTGGCGTTCTTAGTTTTGTCCTTATTCATACTTAAAATACGATCGAATCTTGACAAATAAATAATTACGTTGCAATTTTGATAACAACGATGTTTGAGGCTAAAAAAACATGAAAATTGTGGACCCATATTTCGCGCCAACTGTGTTTGTTTACGTTTTTATTTTACACAAACATCACCCACTCACATGTGAATACGATTACAAATATGACAATTATGAATCTAAATGTCATAGAGAACAATCAGAAAAAACTCCAGATCGAAATTCAATCTACAAACACAGATGCAAAAACACGTAATTTCATTACCATTACACTTTATTCGTGTTCATAATTTTTAACCAGTGTACAAAGTTTTTAGGGTTCCGTACCAAAATGGTAAAAAGGAACCTTTATGGTGTGTCTAAGTCTGTCTGTCTGTCAGTCATAGCTGAATATCTCAAGAACTACATATGCTATGAACTTGAAATTTAGAATAGTTTTAGATGATTTTGGAGTAAACATGACTAATTCAGTTTTCGTGGGGTTTACTGACAGACCAGTGCTTGTTGAGTGAGGTTTCAGATTGTTCCAGTCACCTTTGCTGGCACGAAGATTGACAGGTCATCTGCATAACCAATTATGTAGTAAAAATGTGCGTTGAGTTTGGTGATAAGGTCATTAATCATTAGATTCCATAGAAGAGGGGAGAGCACTCCTCCCTGCGGGCAGCATCTGGATATCAAGGCCAACTGCTGCTCTTCCTCAAGGCAAACTGCTCGTTTGCTTAATATAATATATTAGTAATCCAGTCTGTGAGTACCTGTTCTACACCGTTTTTGGAGAGGGCAGCACTAATGCTGGAAAAGTTTGTCTTGTCGAAGGCTCCTTCGATGTCTATGAAAGTGCCCAGGCAGGAAACTTTCTGGTGAATCACTTCTTCAATCTGGCTCACCACCAGATTAAGAGCGGACTCTGTCGACTTACCCGAACTGTATGCGTGTTGGTTACCATGCAGTGGTATTGTTTTTAAAACGCCATCTCGTAGTTTCCTTTCACACAGTCTTTCCATTGCCTTCAGTAAGAACGAGGTCAGACTTATAGGTCAATAGGATTTGGCATTTATGTAGTCACTTTTACCTGGCTTTGGAATGAATATGACTTTCACTTCCCTCCATCCTTTAGGAACGTATCTAAAGGCCAGCCACGCTCGCATTAAGGGCACGTCACCAGTTTTGTTGCAACAGCAGTACCTCCCCACTGTATTAAGACAGGAAAAATACCATCCGGACCTTGTGCCTTGAAAGGTTGGAAGCTTTTGATGGCCCACTGAAGTTTATCCAGCGTCATCATCTGGCTGTGGTGGAAGTTAGCCTGTGCGAATTCACGGGCCGACGAAAGTTACGCCATCGCAAGCGAGACCCTGCTCGTTACCCTCAAGTCGCAACCCGGCAAACAGGTCATCCTCGTCGAAACCGTCCCCTTCCTGGTCCGAAGCCGGGGACAACATTACTTCGTTCAGCTCGCCCCCGATGAAGGGACGGCACCCACGGTGGCAGCAAGGGCGGCTGACACTGCTGCTACAGCACTGCGGCTCAGCCACAGTTGCTTCCGGGTGGATTGGCGGGGAAATGGTCTCTCCTGTATCTTCCAGCAGCTGCTTCGTGATCAGGTCCCATCCCTGAGGAACGTCGACGAACCTACCATTCGGACCCTGAAACTTCACGGAAACCGATCCCAAACCAATTGAGAGTCGGTGCTCGGCGCTTATCAGGGTCGCAACTTGGTCCTCGGAGACACCCAGCACGCCTTCTGCTTCTCAGCGTGCAGCGCTACCCACCTCTTCACATCGATCCAGCGATTCTGGTAACGGAGGGCTTGTCCAATGAAGGTTGAGTCCTCGTAGACTCCCTGGTAGTCGGGGATGGCTATGCCGCAGCGTACCCGCTTCTGGATCTCCGTCTAGCTCTTGACGACTAACGAGGTGATAGCCGGAAGAGCTACGTTGGAGACTGCCTTCTTCAGCCGGACTAAAGTGTGGTCATTGCCGGACCACAGCTAGAGGACTACACCGGCAAACAGTGGCTTCACGTTGAAGGTCGGCCCTGGTGTGTTCTGCATAGGAAAGGAGGCCTCTCTGATAATCTGCTTGTGGATAGAAGCTAAGACCTGGTTTGATACTCCATGGCTGATGATTCTCCTTCGGTTGCAGATTATCGTGACGTTCAGGACGCACTCGGCAGCTTAGGAGTAGCTTTTGTTGGCAACCCGCTGGGACTGGTCAAGCCGTGGCCGCTTGTGCTCTCCACGTGGCGAAATCTTCTTGTTGAGAGCCCGCTTGGCCACAGCCTGATCGTTCCCATCGGATTGCTGCGTTATGGTTACCACCTCGGCCGGAACTCCTGCGGATTTAGATGGCAGTTTACTAGGCGTTGGTCGGCTAGTGCCGACCATAATTGTTATAGACTAGAAATATTTTCACTTTTTTTCTTACACATTCTGTTTGAGAATTACGTCACACGTATTTCGTTTATGGGTGTAGATACCGATCGGTGCAGGCGACGGTATCGGTCCACGGTCCATCTACTGGAAGGCTACTGATGGTGACTGTGAGTATAATTATTTAGTCTGGTACGAGTTTTTTTTTTTTTTTTTTTTTTTATTTGTGATGGGTTTGCTCTTGACTCCAGTCTAGGTCAAAGATGACCGAGACAAAGTCTACGATGGAGCGAGCTTACCCAGAAGGAGCCTGTTCACTCTAACTTTGAAGAGATTAGGGTTGTAAGCGTTTGGAAACACGGACGCAGGCAGAGAGTTCCACTCCTTTGCTGTGCGCATTATAAAAGACGTTTGGAAACGCTTAGTGCGAGTTGGTGGAATAGCAACAAGGTAGGGATGGTAAGATGCAGTGCGTCTGGATGTCCGATGGTAGAAGGGGGCCGGTGGGATGAGGTCGTGGAGTTCTTGGGCACACTCACCGAAGTACAATCTGTAGAAGACCGACAAGCAGGCAACCTTACGGCGATGAGCCAAGCTATGCAGCTTGGCATCCACCAGTTTTACGTCACCGATGAGCCTCTTAGCTCTGCGTTCCACCGAGTCAAGCGCGGCAAGCTGATACTTAGCTGAGCCATCCCAAAGGTGGCTACAATACTCCATGCAGGATCGGACTTGCGCTTTATACAGGGTTAAAAGCTGTCCAGGCCTGAAGTATCGCTTCACCCTATTTAGGATGCCCAGCTTTTTGGCCGCCGTTTGGGCTTTGTACTCGATGGTGGCGCCGAAGTTGAGACTGGATGTCAACTCCATGCCTAGGAGCTCGAGCCGATCAGTCACAGGAACAGATGCACCCCGAAGAGTAGGAGTTTGGTCAAAACGACTCCTTTTTGCGGTAAAAAAGACGAGTTATCATGGAGTACGTGATCGTCGCAACCACCGATCACCAGGATTCGTGCAGTTTATGGATTTAAATATTTTATCGTATACATTTAAATTGTTTATGTTCTTAGGATAACGTGCTGCTCCTTCTGAGCAGGTAATTAGTTTCCTTGTTATTTTCTATTTGCATATTGTCTAAGAGTGGCAAAAACGACTTAGTGCCGCATCTTTTATGCAATTTAGCAGTTGGAGACGCTCCTAGACCGTTTTTATTGATTGCAATCACTACCTCAAGGTTTAGAAGCAAGTTTATTCTAGAGAGGTATCATTAACAAATTTGAAAACGGTGCCTAAGTTTTTTCGTTTTTAATCATTTATTAGGAACCAATACAACAATTCACCGACATTTAGCAATTTTTAAGTTTTTTTTTAACTGTGTTTTTATATTCACCTTTTGATTTAATTTTTAAAGAATCTTAAATTAATCATTTGACATTATATTTTTTTGACGATTATATGATTGCATATACGCTTCAACATCTTCTTTTATTTCGCTACAATAGCCATTTTTTGCCAGCCAGCCGCGCGTGCTATGGTTAGGCGTCTGGATTTTTTTAGGGTCCCGAACAAAAAACGGGACCCTTATAGGATCACTCGGGTGTCTGTCTGTCTGAATGTCTGTCACAGCCAGTTACCTCCGGGTCCAGAATCGGTCCACGATTCTGTTGAAATTTGGTACACATATGGAATTCTGTGACCCAAACACGGAAACGTCACGTAAATGATACTTAAATTATTATTTTTTTAGTATAGGGGTCACTTTTGGGGGTCAAACTAGAAAATAATAAAAAAAAGTTTTTTGAACAACATCGTGTGACATATCAAATGAAAAGGCTTACTCTGAGGGTGTTAACTATATTTTGTTCATAATTTTAATATAAATGGTTTTGCAATTATTCAAGAAATTTGACGAAAAATGACCATTGAGCCTAAAATTTTGATTAACAAAATGGAGATAATAGATCTTTACAGGAAAATATATAAGAAGTCTATAGTGTTAAAAAAATGTTGAAAAAAATGAAAATCGTTAGGAACCCTTTGCACGCGAGTCCGTCTCGCACTTTTTTTGTGGGTATTCAAATGTATCTCAAAAGTTAGCATGAATAAATCTGACGGGTTTAATTATTCCACTGAACCGAATTTTATAATCTATTTTTTTTTTTCTTTAAAACTTTACCCACCCCTCTATTATTTTTTTTTTTTTGGGACAAGCCCGCCACACATTCCCAACCACTGCAACTCCTGAAAGCCAGAATCAACAGTGGCGACCACCAGAAAAACGCCGAGCCAATGAAGCCCGACGAGTCCCGGAGAAACGATTTAACTGTCTTGGATCCTGCAACGAATTTAATCAGAAAAGTACAGCGGAGGAGTAGGAAAATAAATATATGTATAATTTCCACTTCCCTCCTTTTCAAGCAGGAGACAGAATAGAGCTAGGCCAATAGGCACCAAGGGACATATACAACTGGGTTAAGCCCAGTTGTCAAGCACCACGGATTATATATTAATTAAAAACTAATGGGTCCTAAATTGTGAGCTACTTTTGATTCCAGTAATAGGTATGGCAAAATCGCCTGAAAGCACGGAATTTTTTTCTGGTTTCTACAAGGTCCGTGTAGTAAACTACTCCAGATGTAACCTGAATACTATCTAACATAATATTGCGTTCAGTTTGCCAAAGAATACATTCCCATAAGATGTGGTGTGCGGATTGTTCGTATTCATAGTCGGCTGTAGAACATTGACATAAAGGCGAGGCCACAAGCCTAAAGGAAAATAATTTACTCTTAAAGTTGCCATGACCTGTGAGAAATTGGGCAACACAATGATCCACCTCCAGCCATGTCCTATCCAGCCGCTTACGAACGGATGGAAAAAACTGGTGGAGGTGTCGGCCTTTAATGGAATTTTCCCACCTACATTGCCATTCGGATAAAAGTTCCTCCCAGACGTCAGTCTGGGGTTTTAGTAATCTACAGATCTTAGCACGGTCGCGTTGCGGTAAAAACTCTGGGTTCCCCTCTATTTATCGATTGCTTACTTTTGGAAAAACAAAGTAGCCAGGCACAAAAATGATTATTAAATTATCAAAATAAAAAAGTAACATTTAACACCGTAAAATATCTGAAACCTTTGAATATAAAATACTTCACTATATTCAATGATTTCAAAAATGCCCGCGCTGTCAACGGTTGGGTTAAGAAATCGTTCGCGTGTTCACCTCTCGTGCCTTAAAGTCAGCGGAATACGGTGAATGGAACACTTCAATCGCTTGAATTCTCATTTAGCTATCATGGAAGATTCAAAGTTTAAAAAAAGAAAGCTCGCGGGGAACGTTCGCGCGTTCACCTCACCGCCCCTTAAAGTCAGCGGAATACGGTGAAACGAACACTTGCCTCGTTTTAATTGTCATTTAGCTACCTACCACTCCACGCAAGCGCAATGCAAAGTGAGGTCTAACTAATATGCTGCTTTTTTGCGGCACATTGCCGCAAAAAATCGCTCGTGCGAACAAAAAATGTAACATGGTGAGGATGAGTACAATATCTATAGGTAGTATTTGCAATGATTGAGTAAGTAACTTGCAGGTCAATACATATATTAGGTAGTCAGCAACTCATGTACAGTCAACGACCAAAAGTGCAGTAGCCAGCTAAAGTTTGTAATACTGTGACACGCGGTAGGTACAAGCCGTACCTACATCAGCCGGTCGATTCTGTCGACATCTCACCGTGACCACATAAGTGGAGTGAACGACAAGTGAGTTGTCACGCCATCTTGTTTGTATGGTTTGACAGCTCACCTGTCGTTCACTTCGCCCAAGTGTTCACTTCGATATGTTTACAGAATCGCACTGCTGTATGTATTAGTGACGTATGGACATGGAACACATTGATCACCGAACGGACACCTCATTCACACACTGGCGTCGAATGAAACAAAAAACATCTAGTCGCTTTTTCACATACGCAGAGTATGTAATTACATATGACCTTGACTCATAGCATTGGTAAAATTCACGTTAGTTAAACAAGTTCAGATAGCTAATATCGTATCGTATAGGAATTTGAAATACCTAAAGAAATATATATAAAAAAAAGTCTCACCTGAAGATTCGAACCCAGGTGGTTCGCATCTTCAGGTGAGACTTTTTTTCTTTTCAGCAATAATCTTCATATTTTCTTTTGTTATTCGATAAATACATTTATAAACGAAAGTAACAAATACTAATGCAATAATTATTTTCACTATTATATTCTTATTGAATAAAGGGTTAAGAATAAAATGTTACATAAGTGATGGCAAAACGTTTATCTACACTAATATTATAAAGAGGAAAGATTTTACTGAAAAATAATAGACAGGTTTTTTTTTTGTTTTTGTAAATCTTTGAATATTGTCAAAGATAAAACGCATCAAAACTCGGGAGTCCCCGGGCTCGTGACATCAGAACGCACTAATAATTATACCACTGCGTGTCGTTTTGAGAATTTTAAAAGCGTCGTATCGTCGTCAATTTTTGTTTACGTAACAAAAGAAAGAAATGGGTCAAATATTTTTTGATAATTTAACTGAGGGACTATTTTGACTTTTCAGTGGACAAGCCTATCACGGCTGTATAAGCACATTACTAACACCTTCGGATCGATTTGGGCTTCATTGTGATGTTTAATTTCAGGAGGCTTGGCTCAAGTCGGTGACGATCATAAGGTGATATTGACAACATAAATATTATGATCTTCGAATCCTCTTCGTGAAGCTTCGGATCGATGTATTCGTCAGATACCGAAGCTGTCAAATGATGATCGTCATAATAACTTTCTCAGTACCTTGTTCATTTTGACCTCGAATGTTTATGGTCAAGTTTTTGTTGTTGTCAAAATACTTCAAACATAAAGAAAAGCAGTAGTTCGATTTTTGCCACGGGTGAAAGGATGCTTATAACATTGCAATTTTGTGTAAGTTTTGTCGCCACTAAAATTTCGAAATAATATAGAAAATAACATTTCGCTGGCGACAAGTCTAGCGAGAAAAATACTGACATAGTAGATGGTCAGGTAGTGAGTTAATGAGTTAATAATTGTTAGTCATAAACACCTGGTTTATGACTAACAATTATTAACTCACGACAATTAAAACGAATATTATAAACAATGTTACAATCCTTACTAATATTATAAATGCGAAAGTAACTCTATCTGTCTGTTTGTCTGTCTCGCTTTCACGCCAAAACTACTGAACCGATTTAAATGAAATTTAGTTCACAGATAGTCTAGAGCCTGAGAAAGGACATAGGCTACTTTTTATCCCGGGAATATGTTCCCTAGAGACCACGCGGGCGAAGCCGCTGGCAGAAGCTAGTTTTAATATAAACCACTAGCACTTGGCCCGTGACTTAGTCCGCGCTGCAATTTTCTTAAAGATACCTAATTTATTGTAGTAATAAATATATATAGCCTATGTTACTCAGGGATAACATACCATACTAATGGTGTAACAGTTTTTGAAATCGGTCCAGTAGTTTTCGAGTTTATTCGTTACAAACATACAAATCTTTCCTCTTTGTAATATTACAGTAGATAACTATTTTTCTTTTTATCGTAACACGTTTATTTTTTAAACCATCATAATTATTTCTACAAATATTGGCAAACATCTGTAAAGGAAATACAGAAAGAAATCGAATATTAACTGAATAATGGTAGATAAAGACAAATTCATTTTTTTTTTCTTTCAAACGATCCAATTATTTAATCGATTTTGTTACACTTGAAGTTCAATCCCATCTCTATAAAAAAGTAGAAATTCCCCAAACTGCGGGGAATCTCAAGTTGACTGGGAATTTATTGGGGATTAGCAAGATGTGGAAAAAATGCGGGGATTTTAAATATCGGGAGTCTGGGCCAAGTCATAACACTTTTTGAGGAGATATAAATACGTGTTAAGTAACATGGATATCGAATGACTCCCGTTTTTTAATGATCTTCTATACATATTTAATTTTCGGATTTATTGCGGCATCTTCACCAAGGCTATCTTAGCCTTTTTGCCTTTTTGTGTATCAGTGTGTGTGCTTTGCATTTATTTTTATTTAAAGTAACTCCAAAGAGTACAATAGTAATGCTTATTAATTTTAATATTATAAGCTTTTTAGTACATATAATTTTCTCGTTTTTTCCGGTCTATTATTTAAATACATATAATGTAGTACTTTTCAATGTCAAGTTTACTCCATCGAGCAAAAGCTTGTATTATAAAGTGTGAAAATTTTTTTATAAGTTTTGTAAGTTTTATAATAGAAATGTTCTAAAATCAGTTGAAAGTTTTTTAATTTCTTTAAAAAATTGAAAAGTCTTTATGGGGAATCAGTAGATTTTTTGTATTCTTCTTTTACTAAAGAACATGTTTTCTCTTTATATTTATCTTAGACATAGGCCGCAGCATATATAATACACCTTGATTACATAGAAGGAAGGCTTCCCTATTGTTGGCAATACATAGATCGTGATAGAACAATAATTAACTATGTTCGATGCTAAATAAATTATGGTTGGAACATAAAACTGGCGACAGCTTACTTAAGTAGTTCCAGGTGTAGTGTATACGTACAGCCGTCTAGGAATGAAGACGCGTGCATGAACTAGTGAGCCGATACTTGTCTTATTATATATATTTAACTATCTAGTGTACATCAGTACACAACACCAGGAGTTCCACAACTGCTATTACATATTCATAAGGGACGGCCGAGTTTATAGGTGAAAGCGCTCCTCTAAGACTATTCTGTGTTGCTAAATGCTAAGCAATGTGGATAATGTGGTAAGTTTGTCCCTTTCCAGCCGTTGAAATCCTTTGCAAGGTGGCACCGTGCCTTTTAGTAGCCTTATTAGGGGCCGACATCATAAAAAGTTTTCATTTATAATTTTTTGTGGCTATAATCTACTAATTACAACGAGCTTAATTTTTGAATACTTTTAAAATAGCTACCTACCTTTCTTTAGCAATTAACTGTTATGTAATCCTACTTTAACTATTAATTGTTGTATTATATAAGTACTTTAAAAAAACAGGCTTTATATACAAACATGGTTAGGCTTACAAAAATGCTACACAACTGAGCATTCAAATCTGTGAGTGAACAATAAATCACCCCTATTTTCTCACTCTCAGGGTAAGAATTTCTTATTCAAAATTACATGAGACCAATTTCAAAATATAACCTATCTAATAAACGAAGAGTGATTAAAATTGGACTAATCTGTAAAAAGTTATGCGTGTTCATAATATATATATATACGCGTCGACTTTAGAACCTCCTCCGTTTTTTCCTCGGTTAAAAAGGAAAACAAAGACGACATAGAAAATTACAGAACAATTTTGATTTTAAGTGTTATCTCCAAAATTTTTGATAAATTTATATTCAATGAGTTAAGCAATTATTATGTTTGGTAAAAAACAATATATTAGTGAAACAGCAAAAAGGATTTACAGAAAATCATACTATTAATATGGCATTATATGATTGTTTGTGTAGAGTTATGCTTAATGTTGATAAGACCAACCCTGATTGCACAATATTCTGTAACTTGACCCAAGCGTTCTGTTACGTTAGGCATGATATTCTCTTCGACAAACTGGAGGCATACGGTATATGAGGCAACATTCTAAAACTATTTAAACCATATTTAGAAAATAGAATGTAACTCATGGAAATGTATTCAATTAATATAAAAACTAAACATGAAGGAATATTCCAATCACATGAACGTATAATTAAATATAGAATTCCTTAAGGCAGCGTGTTGGACCCTCTACTTTTCATATTATATATGTCGGAGAAACAACCTCCAACACAATGTTATCATCTTGGTGATCCCTTATCTTCATTGCCCAAAGAAAACTTCACAAGTACTTCCAAAGCATCGTTTATTCAACTGACAGCGAGCGTAAAGACGTATTTTGAAAGGTCTGCACTGTCCGACTGCGCAAGCACAACTGACCGAGCGCGCTTTGTTATAATAATAATAATAATTCATAACTAACATGCGTAACTTCTGGCTTAAATGGTATAGCAGCTCACACGCGCTTCTGGCAGCTCAATTCCAGTCATTGGAATCTGGGTCGCTACCACAGTTTCTAACAACTGGCGTTACCCACCTGCTCCATAAGACTGGTAGTCCCGCGGAATCCAAGAACTATAGACCAATTACTTGTTTGTCGACGGCCTATAAACTTCTTACATCCATCCTGAGAGTGAAGATCAATGAGCACATTGAGACTAACTCAATTATGTCTGCCTCTCAGAATGGATGTAGGAAGGGGTCCCGCGGCACTAAGGAGCTTCTCCTCATAGACATGGCCATGATCCAACAGGTTCGTCGATCCCGCAAGGATCTGTCGACATGTTGGATAGACTACAAGAATGCCTATGACACTGTGCCACATACATGGCTCATGAAGGTGTTGGAGTTGTACAAAATAGATGCAACTCTACGCACCTTCCTTGAGTCATGTATGAGGCAATGGAAAACAGTCCTTCGCTATCCAGGATGTCGACCGATTCAGGGGAATGATGAGCCTGTATTGATTAAACGGGGAATATTTCAGGGCGACAGTTTGAGTCCGCTTTGGTTTTGCCTGGCTCTGAATCCTCTAAGCACATTGCTGGAGGATTCAGGTCTGGGCTATCGGTTGAGAAGAGGTGGTCAGGCCATATCTCACCTTCTTTACATGGATGATCTGAAACTCTTTGCCTCCAACAATTCGCGACTGATGGAGCTACTGAAGGTAACTGAAACCTTCAGTAGTGCCATCAGGATGGAATTTGGTGTGGAAAAATGTGCAGACATGCATGTAAAGAAAGGGGAGATTATGGAATCTGAGGGAATTCAACTCTCGGATTCCATACAGGTTAGATCCCTCAGCTCGACTGAATCCTACAAGTATTTGGGTATGTCAGAAGCATTGGGCATTAATGTTGCTGACATGAAGCAATCGTTGAAGGAGCGCTTCTTTGGTCGCCTGAAAAAGGTTTTGAATAGCCTTTTGTCGGGCGGAAATAAGGTGCGCGCCTTCAACGGTTGGGTCATGCCAGTATTAATGTACTCTTTTGGCATACTCAAATGGACACAAACCGAACTCGACGCCCTGGATAGGAGAGTCCGCACACTGTTGACCGCAAATCGGATGCATCACCCACGATCGTCGGTGATGAGACTGTACATCCCGCGGAAGTGTGGAGGTCGAGGCTTTTTAAACGCCAAGACTCTCCACAACCGCGAGATGTGCAGTCTCAGAGAATATTTTCTCAAAGCTGATGTGGGTATGCACCGAGATGTGGTCACAGTGGACAAGGGACTCACCCCGTTGTCCATGGCTAAAGAGAACTGGCGCAAACCTGTGATACTTACCACAGATGACCGCATGGAGGTATGGAAAGGCAAGGAGCTTCACGGGCGCTTCTATCGGGCTCTTCATGGGTCCGATGTAGATTTTTTAGCGTCCGTGGCCTGGCTACGTTTCAGTGATCTCTTCGGGGAAACTGAAGGTTTTGTCTGTGCGATTATGGACGAAGTTATCTTGACGAATAACTACCGGAGGCATATTATGAAGGACGAGACAGTGGACGTGTGTCGGGCATGCCACCGTCGGGGTGAGTCCATCAGACATATTATCTCCGGTTGTTCTCTTCTGGCTAACGGTGAGTACTTGCACAGGCACAACCAAGTGGCCAGGATTATCCATCAGCAACTTGCTTTGAAATACAAACTTGTAGATTCTGAGGTACCATATTATAAGTATGCGCCCGACCCAGTTCTCGAAAATGACCATGTCACGTTGTACTGGGATCGGTCTATCATCACTGATAGGACTAATAGCCAATAAGCCTAGTGGTGATAGACCGATTAGCGCGCCGCACAATGATAATTGATGTTACCATCCCGCATGACGTGAACCTCGTGAAGGCTGAGAAAGAGAAGCAAATCAAGTATCTCGACTTAGCTCACGAGGTTGTCGACATGTGGAATGTGGACTTAGCTGTCATTATGCCGATAGTCGTTACGGCCAATGGCCTGATGGCCAAAAGCTTTGACGACCATCTGTCGAAGCTGGCGTTACGCGGTTGGATAAAGGGCCTGATACAGAAGGCAGTATTCCTCGATACGGCTCGTATTGTGAGGAGGTTTCTTTCTCTGGAGCCCTAATCACCGGTAGCTTGGACCCTGCTCCCGACACCGGCGGACTACTATTTTTTTTTTTTTATAATGTGTTGTTTTTAAGAAATATTTAAAAATGTAAATTAGTATGTAAGGATAAAAAATAAAGAGAATAATAATAATAATAATCTTTATTAGACTAGAAAGGTATACATATTATGTTCACACAATTTGTTAACAAGCTTCTAAAATAATCTTAAAATTATAATTATATAATTGTGTCTATTTTTAGCATCTGCTACCGAACTAGGTTTATAGCCTGTGTTTCAGTACGCAGCGCCTCAAGCCCTCAAAGTAATATGCAAGTATGAGCTCACAAACAAAAGTAAACATTAAAATATGTACTAAACTAAAATTAATAAGGTTTACATGCTTATATACTTAATAATTTTTAGAATAAGGTTATTGTCCTCTGGGTGTGTAAGATGAAAGGGATGAGTGTGTGTGTGTAAGAGGGTGTGTGAGAGAGTTTTCCGAATATTTTGCTATTAGATTCATGTAGAAAAAATTGATAGAGTGCATAATTATAAAATAAATTGCTACGTAGTTGACAATACTACAGGTACATAAACTTGCAATAGGTACAGGTAGATATGGTTTGTGCTTTAGAATCCTTGTTGCCAGCTACAGGTTTAGCTTCTGAAGGTTTAAATCTGCAATTTTCGGTTGAATGGTACGTCTTCCTACATATGCGGCAGCTTGATGTTGATTGTTGACAATTGTTGTTGCATTCGGTAATTCGATGCGCAAACGCTCGTCATTTACGCATCCAATCACTGCCTCCACAGCGTGCTCATCTTCTAGCTTGTCCTTGGTGACCCTTCTTCATAGGACCCATGCCCGTGACAAGAACTCTGCGATGTCCTTTGATGAATCGTAAACATGTTCTCTGAACATGACGATGTCTTGGGAGTATCTATTCTCAGGTTCAAATGTAGTGATGAGGTTCTTCTGTAACTGTTCCATGTTTTAGTAGTCACCATCCAATCATCAATCCACATTTTTGCACGCCACTTCAACAGGCTGAGACTTTCATGCGAACGTCGAAATCACTCAGTTTGTGTTGTTGTGTAACTGATGAGTTTTACTGCAGGCACGCCGCGACACTGTAACTCAGTGTCACCTCTTCACGGCACCTACGGCGGTCAGACCCCGCCGGGTGCCAGTTGCCTGGGGTAGGCCTAGCGAGGACGACCAGCAACGAGGGTGCCGACTTTGGTGACGTAACAGCAGATAAGTGTGTCGCTCCCGTCCGTCTCGATCTCAGAGCTAGCCGATCACGATCCGGACCGCAGAGCCGTCTTGTGTGTGTGTGAACGGTCGTGTATTGTGAGTACTACCGTCCAGTGCATCTGCACCGAATAAGCCTATATTGCCCCGCTCCCGTCCCCGCAGCTCCTCCCCGCAGCGCTGCCCGACCTACGCGACCATTTGACCCGTTGGTCACTGTGAGCACTCCCACTGCTCCCCCCGCAAAGCCCGTGCCTATGAAGGAAGCGGACCGGGCTGATGATGACGGCTTTGTGACGGTGCAAAGGAGGAAGCGCCGTCAGGGTAGCTGTAAGAGCCGCTGCGGCAAGGCTCCTACGGAGCCCAACGAAATACTGCACACAACATATCTCCCGTCTTCACTACACCACTGACGCGGAAGACATCGTGAAGTACGTGAGCCAGAGGCTGAAGTACGCGCCGAGGGTTCCGTTGGTTACCCTTCGGGTACGGAACCCTAAAATGCGGCTAAAATTATATCTAGTTGGGAAAGTAAACTACAGTATTTCAGAATTTTTAAACTGCAATATTTTATTATTATGTAACAAATATTTTGTGACATGTTATAATTTAAAATTTTATTATTTATAATAATTAGACTATAGGACAAATTAAAACAAAATTATTATTTAAATTCAATTTATAGTATGTGTGACAACTTATAAATAATTTTAGTTTATTAATTATTTTTTTAACAAATATGGGTAAAAAGCCATTCAAATGCATTCCACAAAGGCCGAACATGACTGATCTTTTTGTGTATGTCTTGTTTTGTCTTATCTTATCTTGTCCAGCAAGAAGCACTTCTTGCTATTGCACACACACTGAGTACACTATTAATATTCTCCAGTCAACATACCTAGGTATGTATACCGACGTCGACTTATGCCTGAAACGTCGTGCCCTGCTTGGGTGGAGCACCTCCGTGTCCTCGTCGAGGCGATCGGTGACGGTATCCTCTCGTGTCCGGCCTTGGTTCAGTCCATGGTCCGGAGTGAGGAGGCATGGGAAGCAGTAATGCTAGCGAAGGAGGAGGCCGAACGCATGAGAGAGGGAAACCTCACGCCCCAGTTACAGCAACAGAAGAAGACGCCCTGGGCGTCTGCAGTCGCGTAGGACAATTCCCGGCCACCATAGGCACGGAACTGCTGACGGCGAGCGTTGGGTGGCTCGCCGTCCGATCAGAACCAGGGGTTCTACTCATTAAGCCCGAAGTCCGTAGTTTTGGCGTTTACTCCGTATAACCTACGGACTCACGATTAGTCCCGAACCCAAACCCCTTAGTGGTTAGGTGGTACGGAGTAAAAAACACCCGTAACTAAGGCCGAAACTACGGACGTTGGGCATAGAGTATAGACCCCCAGGCCCAGGTTGATGGCGCGTTATGTTCCACGCGCGCCTCAAAGAGATGTCAACATATTAGACGGGGCCCGTTAGAGCCAGTGCCTGCCAGGGTTGAGGAATTTGTTCAAAAGAGTCATCGAATGAACATCCCTATGGCTTTTGAGAGCAATGATACATTCTTAATGTTACGCGAGGTCGAAGTTTTACTACACATAATTTTGTGTTGATAAACGATGATGAGACAGGATTGAATGCACTGAAGCATTCAATCATTCATTGCTCATGCAAAACAGGGAACCGTAGTTTGGGTTGCTGCGCACACGTAATGGTTGTTATATGGTTTTTGTGCCTGGCAAGATATGAAAAGAATATCCACAGACCGGCTCTCTTCTTGAACTGAATAATAATAAATCATGATGATAATTTAACACTGTTTGTTTTTTTTATTTTATAACGCAGTTATTGAGTTTTTTTTTTGTAAATGCAATAAAACAATGAATTATCAAGTTTAACCCATTTGACTTAAAATAAATAGAGAACCCATGGACAGAATGCAAGGATTGAAATCTCTAATACCTTAAAATACTTCCTCATAATAGGACACAGTAACTCACTTTATTAAATAACTTGAACTTTTTATGGGTTAATCGGAATGGTATAACTATTTAATCGATTTGAAGAGCTTTGTATTTCATTTTACAACAACCATTCCCGAGAGCAATACCAGCAAATAAAACCGTAACAGTTTTTTACCATTTGGGAACAGATTATTTCATCAAATAGCCCATCATAAATCTGTTTTATTGAATTTCAACGAACGTGAAATTAAATAGATATCAGCTATAAACAGCAAAGATTCCTGGTGACCATTTCAATCGACCGATACAAGATTAAGTCCGATGCGAACGCAACAGGAAACTGGAGAGAAATCGATTCATACAACGAATCAAGCTGGGGCGGCTGTTGTGGTGCCGCAACAAATTGAAATTGATACCGTTCGGTGGGCAGTGTAGCAAGTGGCCGGATATTACGGGTGTCAAGCGAAATCACGCACTCGCCTGCGAGCACTGGCCTGGCTACTGCCGCGCTGGACGCCGCATCTAACACTTTATTAGATTTGCGCCGGCTCCGTGTTGTTTCTGCGTAATTGCACCATTAACTTGAATTTCCAACGCTCTCCACGGTGTCATTTTAGTCATCTTATAACAGCAGCCCACTTCATCTATCCAATAACTACTACCTATACTTTTATTAAAAATAAAAGATATTTAAGAATATTTGAATTATTTAAAACATTATTAATTATCATGACGCATGACGTACTTTGAAACATCTCCTGGCGCGACGGCGAGACGCGCGACGTCTACAGTGGACGGCTCGACGATTCAACATTGTAGGTAGACTAGCGTAGGGTCTCGTAACTTTTATTAAAAAAAGAAATGGTATGTGGTTTAAGTACCTCAGAATATTTTACTTATTTTTTAGGTAGGTAATAATTCACCTGAATTGGTATTACGTCCAGCAATTTTATTTTTAACCATTTTTCATTCATTATATTTTTGACCCGCGCGGCTTCGCTCCCGTCAACTGACTACCCTACCCACCTACCCTACCTATCCTACCTATTACCCTACCTACCCTGCATACCCCACCTACCCTGCCTACCCTACCTACCCTGCCTACCCTACATACCCTGCCTACCCTACCTACCCTGTCTACCCTACCTACCCTACATTCACTGCCTACCCTACCTACAGTTACAAATAGCGTTCTAAATGGCCGAATAGTTCGCAGCGGTGACACTATCTTTCAACTATGGTGGGTCGAAATAGGAGTGTACCTATGTGTTCAGTCGGTTGCCAAAACAATCGCAGCTTTAGTACCGTTTTAGGTCCTAAAGTTCAGGTGTATGCACACTTCGGAAACTTCAACAGAATGACCCATCTTGTTCATTAGTCAATGACCCTCAATAATTAGTTAAATTATGATTGCAGTAGTCAATGACCCTCAATAATTAGTTAAATTATGATTGCAGTGGCCTACTGAGCTCCAAATCCTACCTAATGAATCTCTTTTAAGACGGTGGAGAGAGCTAGCTAGATCTTAAAACTAGCTTTTGCATATTCCAGTTCTTCTCGTTCCCTAAGGAATTTCGTGAAAGCTTCTCTTAATGACTCCCTAAGGAACCTACATTTCAGTTACTCAGTCACGCAATCTCTCAGTAACTGAAGAATTTTATATTATATATTGATGATTGGGTGGTAGCCTTCGGAGGGTTACATATCGGTTTAAAGAACTTTATTTCTCATTAAGACAATCGTCACTAACATGAGAACAATAATAAAATAATAATAATAATACAATGATTAGATTATCTTATTATTAATTATGTTATTTTTTGTCAATAAAAGTAGAAGCGAGTTCACTGTGTTCAGTGCATTCCTAAGATAAGGCGGTGGTACAAGATAAAAGTTTTTGTCGTTTTAATCGAAATAACACAACACAATTAGTATAGTGTTTCGTCGTTATAAATATGATTGAATAATATTTGAATATGTTGAGTGAAATCGCTTCCTTAAGGCTGCTCTCTGGCTGAGAAATTCTTAAAAACAGCGTGCAGATGAAGCAACTTTTCGTCGGCATTTACACAGAAATATCATCTGAAAAAATATAGGTAGTCATCTACATGATATGACACATAATTTGGTTAAGCAAAAATGTATGTATTGGTATCAAATAATAAGAAAAAAAAAATACCAAATCACCTCCAAATCGTTGAGATGGAACCATTTTACTCCTTCATTTTTTAACAAAAGTCTAAAAAAAATATCTACTGCTTTGCAATACGAACGGAAATAATTTGGGTTTGTTACTTTTTTTTAAATATGTGTCACTCCGGTGTTTGTCTGTCTGTCTGTCTGTCCGTCTGTCACAGCCAGTTTTCTCCGGATCAACTAGACCGATTCTGTTGACATTTGGAACACATATGGACTTCTATGACCCAAACACGGACAACGTATATCATTAAAGTTTTAGTATGGGAGTCACTTATGGGGGTCAAACTAGAAAATTAAAAAAAAAGATTTTTGAACAATATCATGTGACATATCAAAAGAAAGGACTTGCTGTTAGGGTTTTAATTATATTTTTTTCATAATTTTAAAATAAATGGTTTTGAAGTTATTCAAAAAATTTGACGAAAAATGACCATTCCCGCCGCTTATCTCCGAAACTACAGAGCCTAAAATTTTGAAAAAAATGGAGGTAATAGATCATTACCTAAAGATTACAGGAAAACCTATTATAAGTCTGTCGTAATAAAATAACATGTTAAAAAAAAAAATTCGATCGGAACCCTTTGCACGCGAGTCCGACTCGCACTTGGCCAGTTTTTTTATAATAAATTAAAAATGCGGGTAGCGGAGTGGCGCGTAGAGGAATAGTTAGGTCCGTTTATATGCACAAGGTCATTGGCATGTATACAAACCTTAACATATTTTGGTAGTTTATTGTAAAGCTGTGCTCCGGCACCATACTTTAGGTTATTTTTACCGAGAGGGTTACATATGACAAGCACCATGTCGTATACTTGCCCACCACTGGATTAGTGTAAGCCATAAACCGCGGGGATGGACATTTTGGAACGAACATCCTATGGGGAACTACTCCGGGATACGTCTGATCACCAATCCAAAGGAAAGAAAATATTCTTTTCATTAAATCAAAATCAATATTGTGTTTCTAGAAAAGAAGCAATTTTAGAGACGAAAACTACTAAATTGTTAACGATTGAATGGATATTGAATACTAGTGTCATATACTTTTGTAATCTACTCAGCGAGGTCTAGACGATGATAGTATACGTAGTACAAGTAAGTAAGTAGTAGTAGTAGTATAAGTGGTACATGAAAAAAACCGTTTGGACCGTTTTTATTCATTAACCATGGCTGTCCCAATATTATTATTAAAATTGATATTATTAGCGAACGAATACAATATTGAATACTACTGTAATACATTTTTGTTATGTACTAAGCAAGCTCTAGACGATGATAGGTCAGCAAAATTTCATGAAAAAAAAAAACGATTTTTTCATGATCCATTGCTACCCCATTATATATTTTTTTACTAGCCTATGTTACCCGGGATAACGCAACGCTTCTAACGATTACACATACATCGAAATCGGTTAAAGGGTTTAAAAGTTATGATAGAATAAAGAAACTCACAAACAAACAAACATATGTACATACATACATGAACCCTGAAAACACTCTTTTTTCTAGGCAGTCGTGTAAAAACATCAGGGCTCCCATTGTTTCCCTATATGGAAAATCAATATTACTTTAATTTTTTTTTTTATTACATTATGGTCAGCAGGGGTACTACAAGGATTGGCATCTTTTTTTTACTATTGATAGGCACGTGACATTATTCATAGGATAGGATCTAACATGTTAAATCTATTTATAATTTGTTTTATGTACTGTTATTGACTTAAAGTAATTATACCATCATTTTTGGTTATTTCCATGCCAACAAATATATTTAAGTTCAACTTTTATCTTAAAACTTTGTTTCAAATCATTTATAATATGCAACAATGTGCTTTTACTTTTTGACAATAATAAAGCATCGCCTACTTATAAGATCAAGATAACTTTATAATTATTACAAAAAACGCAAACAAGCGCTTTTTCTTTCTTTATTAAAATGACCAACAAAAATACAGATGTCTGAGAGACACATTTCATAACCATAAGTAGTCAGGAAAGAGAGAATTTTCTGTTCCAACAGCATGATGACTGTTTTAGCCCATATAAGGATTTTATTAACTTACAGATTTTTCCTGGCTCAGTATGGACACACTCAGGCGCCTCCATATAGACATCCTCTGAAAACTCACCGCACAAAAATGCTGTTTTAACATCAAATTGTTTGACTTCAAAATTCTCTCGAGCTGCAAGATAATATTATTCTAATGGAATCGAATCTTTTTGTTAGTGTTAATGTTTCTTTGTAATCAACATCCTTAGTTTGTGTAAACCCACGTGCACAAAGACGAGCTTGTATCTTTCTACATCACCATCTGAATTTCTTTTAGACAAAATACCCATTTTGAAGTCACTGTTTTCTCATTATTTCAATTTACTAACTTCCAGGTTTTATTTTCTTTTAGTGACTGTAATTCTTCGCTTATAGCTCCCTTCCATTTATTACTATTTATAGCTTCTCCATATGTCCTAGGTACATCAAACTCAATAAAATTTGCATCTTGATTCCTGTTCTTTCTAGGTCTCAGAGTAATATTTCTTTCATCATCTTCAAAAATTATTTGTGAAGGCTGGTACGTTACATCATTGGGATCCTCTTGTGTTTGTACACTTTCAAAACTAGATTCAGAAATATTTTGGTCGTCTCCTGGTGAAACTGTTATATCTTGTATTCCTTCATTTTGTTTGTGTTCATCGTTGATAGAAATTGAAATGGTGTTTTTCCTCAATACTCGTATATTGTTCTCATTGAAGTGTACATTTCTACTTATTGTTAACACTCTTTTTATCTAGTTTTCTTCTTCTTTCATCATATGAACATACTCTTCTGAACCAAATACTCTTACGTGTTGAAGGGCTGGCTTCTGTCCATTCCACAGCTTATATGGGTATTCATCATAGATCCATCCATTGTCTGGGTAGAAGAACTTCGATTAAATAAATAAACAGCACAGTTTACTGCTTCAGCCCAAAGATTCAATAAGATATCACGAGAGTACAACATTGATATATAAAAAACCCAAGAAACACTCAGTATATCAAAAACGTCCGCAAAAAACAAGCGCAATATGTATAATTGTGCGCAAGTTTCAAAAAGTCTCACATCCCTCGCCATACTGCACTGCTTTATAAAAACAACTTTAAGCGATCCGTGTAAGGTCGAATTTGCAAAAAAAATTGCACATCACTCGCCATACTAAACTGCTTTGTAAAAACAACTTTAAGCGATCCGTGTAACGTTGAATTTGCGAAAAAAAATTGTTTATAGTAAAACTACACACAACTCACACATGACACTTTTTGACGACAGTTTCGAGTGCATTTGTTCGAGACAGTTCGAATATAGATGTTGCGCTTTCCATAATTGTGCGCATTTCTTTCTCCACTCTACCGTTTTGTTTGGGCGTATAAGGTGCTCTGTGTTCATGGACTACTCCTTTATTATCCAAAAAGATTTAAGTTGATTGTTAATGTACTCACGTCCATTTGCTGTATGCAATATACGAGTGCCATACTCAAACTTATTTTTCACCATTGCATTGTATTTCTTAAAGCAATCAAAGGCATCATTTTTGTGCTTAATTATAAATAAATGTCTATAGCTGGTAGCACCATTTTTAAATAAGACAAAATATCTTGCTCTAGATACAGATGAATGTTCTAAGGCCTCATTGTACTTCTTAATTATAACATAGTCTTTTCTTGTTACTATATCTTCTGAAAAAAAAATCTGCGTAGATCTGGTACATAAAGTACATCTTCTAGAATACTTTGCTCCCACTTGCCATTTACACATCTATTAATTAATATATTATCACGGCCTTGCAACACTAGTTCCTTCTTATTTCCCAGTTTTACAGTTGTATCACTACTATTCTGGCCATAATCTAGTGATTCACAGAAATAATCAAGCCTGTGTGACATGTGTGCAGATGCACCACTGTCAAGAATCCATGTATCTATATCAGCTTCAGATTGTAAACATTACTCGGCACTGAATACAAGCATCTTTTGCTCTTAAGGTTTCCACTCAGACTTCTTTAGGGCTCGACAATCTCTTGTAAAATGCCCTCTCTTGTTACAGTTATAACATATAAATCTATGCTGATTATTTTGGCCAGATGTTGAACTTTGGTGCTTCTTGTGATTTTGAAATTTCCTTTGTGGTTTATATTGTTTCATAGCTACTAAAGCACTCTCAGATTCCTCTTCATTTCTTAAGATTCATCTTCTTTTATTAAGCTCGCTTCTTCATCTAATAATCTTGCTTTCAAGTTCTGATTTGTTTATGAGATTTGGTTAAGTTCTACAGACGAAGTTAATAGAAACACGACCATACCATCATTTTTATTCCACTGCATCGTATCCCCTGCCCTGGGTTTCTCTTTATGGATATTTAAACCTTTCGCTTTCATGGCACAATTGACTTGAAATTTCCAGTGTCGAAAATGCTTGCCATTAAACTTCTCAATTCTCATTGAACAGTGACGTCCATTTTGTTTTATGTTATTCACTTTTTATTTTTCGTATTTTCACTTTTAAGTTCTGCTCTTTACTCAATTTATTACGAAGCGTACCTAGGCCCCATAACCTATTGTTGTAGGCCAAAAATAAGAAGATTGAGTAAGTGTTTAATACCCATAACGTAAATGCTCTAACATTTATCGGGAGACAAGAATAGACAACAACACATCAAGTGGTATAAAGTAGAACATTTTTTATAGATGGCCAGCAGCGTATGTTGCTAAAGTATGCATTATAAAATTTATAAATCAACCAGGGTCAATAACAAACTTGTACGAATGAACCTTTAGATTGTAGGTTTAGTCTCCTATTTATAGGGTTCTATGTTGTGAATGCTTGTCATACTCCTTTACAAGTTGTTCAGAAAACATTCAATCATATCTCGGTAATGAATTCGCAGTATCTTTAGCCGTGTGTAATAATATTACGTGAAACATTTCGACCACTCTTGACCCCTTCACAGCTCACAACCTATTTAACTTAATACACAAAAATTAACACATTTATTAAAACTCTTTGGCATATCTAGAACCTAACATAAATGTAACTCAAACAGTTTCTGATAAATTGACGCTTAAAATCTGGTATTTCTATGACTGACTGATTTATAGTTCAAAAACCTAACCCACTTTCAGATGTCCTAGAAAGTTCGGATTAGGCATCCAGCTAGGTAAATGTGTGTAAAGAAAGGAATAAATCGGAAAATCGAGAATTTTTGAGATTTGAACATTTTCTTATCAATTGATTTTGTTAGCTGTAACACTTTAGTCCACCAAACGAAAACCAAAAATTGCCAAATAGGAGAAATAATTCATGTATAAGCGAATTTTGACAGTTGTAGGGAATGGTATTTTAAACAACCTATTAAAAGTACTGAAGGAAGGGGGTGAAGTTAACGGAGGGGAGTCTAGTTTTTAGAACGGTGCCGTGTAAGGGTGACATATCAAATGAGAAAGCTTTTTGTGGTGGTACTTTTTTATAATTTTAAAATAAATAGTTTTGAAGTTATTCAGGAAATTAGACGAAAAATGTCCATTTCCCCCATATCTCCGAAACTACTGAGTTAAAAATAAAAAAAAAAGAATCAGGTAACTATATATCATACAGGAAAACTTATAAGAAGTTTGCAGTGTTAAAACAACGTAAAAAAATTAAAAGTGCGCGAGTCCGACGCGCACTTGCCTCGTTATTTTATCTTTGTTTTATTTGTATTTCCGAATTATAAATTTTATTTTTAGGATGAGGATGGCACGTATTAGCGTATTCTTAAAAAAAAGGTTATTTTTGTTTTGGTCTATCTCCATAGTTCATTAAATATTGATCCTATCGAAAACAAGAACAGAATCTTTTTTGTAGAAAATTTAATGTTGATTACTAATGCAAAGTTGTTTACGACGTGAACATTCATTAGTAAGAATGTAGAACTCTACGTACATGAAAAAATTGCATGTTACGAATTGGCTCAGCTGCGCGCCGCCGCCGGGTAGCTTAATAGAAAACTGGTTCTTATCAACGTATAAAGGTTGCTTCAGTTTTATTGATACGTGTTCACGAAATGCAAAATAAATCTTAAAAGTTATTTATGTAGTCATTATAGTATTTGTTGTAATTTTAAGTACTTGTTTTGTTTCTTGTATTTGGAGGGATTTCATTTAATAATGTGAGTAAATATTTTGGCGTTCGAAACTTTGGGTGGTTATTTTGTGAGAAATGGATTTTTAATGCTTTTATTATTAAATTGTTCAGTTAAGAGGGCCATTTTAAGTCTAGATTTACTGGCAATTTTAACAATATTTAAATAGTTCTATAACGTTTTCATTGTTTTGGTAAGTTGTTTTTCTGGGTAGGTACTATTAGTTTTAGAAGTCTAACTTGAAGTTTGAAAGCCTTTCAGTATACGATTTAAATTTTCACCCGTAGCTCGTTATTCCATATGCTATTATTGACTCCGCTAAAGCAATGTGCATGTTAAACAGGATTTTAAACGGAACTTTAGGTTTTAAAATGTTGAACTTTGCCAGTATAGTTCGCAACTTATCACACACTGAATCTACGTGATAGCCCCAGTTGAAGCGATTGTCTACAACTAAACCCTGATAGGTGTGATGCGTTACCTTATCGATTGCCAAACATTGACATGTACCTGATGGAGGGGAGTGAAGACAGCTATGACTATGTTCGATTATATTAACAGTGGCAATTTGTTTTATATGGCTTCGTAAACGTGAATGTGAAACGTGACGTGAACAAGAATGATTTTTGTTTTGTTTTGTTTTGTTTGCATTAAGAACCAGTCCACTATCGTGTACCGTACCATTTTACGCAAGTGAAATCATCCTGCAACCACTATGCAGCTACATTTACATATTAATGGGCAGCTACCAGACACGTGTAATCGGCATATTGATGATGAAGGAGAACAGTGGTTGACCACATGTTCCATGTCGTTGACATAATTATCTTAGGTAGTGTAATGGTCCAAGTACTGAACCTTGAGCCGTCCCTTCAGTGACTTCAATGGCATCACTATTTTCATTATGGATCTTCACATAGCATTTACGATTATGGAGGTAGTGCTTGCACCACTCAAGAATTGGTCCTCGAACTCGAGAGTTATCTAATTTTGTCTACAGCGTGTAAAGTCTAAGAGTGTCGAACGCCTTGCTGAAGTCGATAAATAACAATATTATATGATTTTTATCGTTAATACATTCGTTTACTTCGTCCGTGAATTTTAATATAAATAAAAAAATCCTTGAAATTTAATAGACTGTCAATAGTTATTGTTCTCAATAGAAAATGAGACTTCTAATAAAAAAAAAAAACGAGTGTGATTATGACCACACGACTGAAGTGAAACTTCTTTCGCTATATAGAAAGAAAGAAAATGTGCGCGCGCACTTTTCTCTCTTGCTCTTACACTATGATACAGACAATAGGCCTGCAGTGTGCTTAGATATACGGAACGCATTTGGCTATGACAGGAAGAGAGAAAGAAAATGTGCGCGCGCACTGCAGTCTCTTGCTTCTATCCCCCACTCAACTCCCGTTCGCCTCGCCCGATCACAATTTTCGTAACGCTTACGTCACGCGTTCGCCAGCTTACTCCCCAATTCAAGGGTGCGTAAAGAAGTTTCACTTCAAAAAAAAAAAACTGTAACCCAACTACAGAAAAATAAAAGTGATCTAAAAATATGAAACAAAAAAACATTTTGCCACGGCTTCAACAACAAACAAAAACAAGCTTTAAATGCAGGGCACTGACTGTATCACTTCTTCCGTTTCAAATGCCGATCAGCCCTGGTATTTCCTGGTACCTCGAATCGAGATGATTCTTAATTTCGTACTACTAATTACTTATGAATAAATTATACGAACCACTAACTCAAAACGATACAATTTTCCAAACAAATGCAAGCACGCCCAATACATTTTTTTACGACAGAAGATTTTGAGGAGCTCGTGGCTAAATAATAACAGCCGCAGGGATCAATCTTATAGGTTAAGCAACGCTTGCTGAACTCGGTATGTGGATGGTTGACCGTCTTATTTTATCATACCGAGACTCCTGCGTGCCTCGGAAAGTACGTGGAACCGTTGGTCCCAGCTGTTATTCCTAGATAAAGATCTACAAGTAACAGCCGGGACTAACTGTCAATGATAGTCTCTGGGGAGCTAAATAATAGGGAAGATGATGAAGATTTAGAGCATAGATAAACACCCGATCAAACTCAACACTTTGTCTTGTCTTAAAAGTCGCGACGAGACTCTCACGGGGCTTCTCCCCTCACCATGGGTGCTAAGCCGTTGAGGCCTGCAGATGACCCATGGCAAACTCAGGCCCGTAAATACGTACCTAGTGTGTTGTCAGGTTTCCGCATGAAACCGGATATATGATTTTCACTGAAAAAAAGTTTATTAAATAACTCTGACTCGTTTAATTTTGATATTCCATTATACTCGTAAGTTAAAACCTGAAACCTGTATTTCCATAAGCTGTTGGTCCCGGCTGTTGTTTGTAGATTTTGTTAGTAGTTACGGATGGCCAGAAAATCTGACGAGAATGAAAGGGAATCTGAGAGAGCCTTAAAATCTGACCATTATGTCCAAGTTATGAACCATTTTGGAGCTACCACATACCTTAATATTGCTTAGAACCTAAACAAAATATGCTGTTGTTTATTAATTTTTCCAAAATTTGACTACCTTCCTCAATTTTTCTTGCCTACTGCTCAATACTTAACCTATTTATATAATAAACAAGCTGACCGGGCAAACTTTGTTTTGCCATATTAAAAAAAAAAATATCCTTCGACCAACCAAACATACTCATATATATTTCATAAAAATCGGTTAAACCGTTTCGGAGGAGTTCAATCACAAACACCGTGATACGAGATTTTTGTATACTAGATTAGAATATCTAGACACGCGGCAGCGTATCCAGCCAATAGTTCAAAGAAAAAAGGAACTAGCGACGCAGCAGCCGTGTGTATTATAACACGAACCATTTCGAGCTACTTTTGACCCCTTCACAAATTGAAGCCTATTTAACCTACATACATGAAATTTGAGATCTAAAGGGGCGCCAAGTTCTGTAGATAATCCTGAAATAAGGTAAACGAAGGTTCAAGATTTGACTTTGCTAATTTGTCACCAACACCTCAAATTTTTAGAAGAGTAAGATATAAAAACTGTACCTTGCGTAAGTATAACATAAAGATGATAAGTAAAGCCAAATATAAGGTAACATGTACCTATGTAAAAACTAATGGAAACGGCGGCGGCGGCGGTAACGGAACTAACGGTATTTTACGGTAAGATCAATACTTTAGGAGATAGAGGGTTTCTAAATTGATAAAATAAAGCGTATCTGACATTTTGCATATAAAAAATATGTCTGTGGAACGAAATGAAGTAAGGCTGGAATGATGAGGGGTAAAGATTCACAAAATATCAGGAGGCCAGAATTACGATAAAGTAAAATTGGGCTAACAACTATTACAACATCAACGCAATAGTTAACAAGGCGAATGTACGGTTTCGGTATGTGGTCAGCGACTAAATTCCTGCACCCCCAGACCTACTTACTTCTATGCAAAGCTTTAATTAGATCTCAATTGGAGTATGCAGTCGCGGTATGGAACCCTCTCTACAATAAATACTCTGAATGTCTAGAAAGGGTACAAAAGAAATTTCTAAGATCCGTGACTTACAGATGCTTTCAGTCCCCTGCGTCTTACATTGATCAGCTGAGGAAATACAATCTTCTAAGTCTTTCTAATTGGCGAAAATTTCTTGAAACCATGCTGATTTACGATCTTTCCAATAATGCGTATGACTGTTCTGACATATGCAACAGGATTTCTTATTTGATTCCCAGAAGAGCACGTATGCGTGCACTGCGTAAGCAATCACTTTTTGCAGTAAGAGCATGTTGAACAAATGCTGGTGTGCGGCACCATTGCGACGTCTGACCGAGAATTATAACAAGTGTTTTCTCGGTACTGATTTATTCTGCACTACTCCCGGACGATTCCGAAATTCTATTCTCAAAGCAATCAAAGAAATAGACAACTCATCCCGTTCATCAGATTTTAGGTCCTAATCTGGTGTTTTAGTTTTAATTCATTTGATTGTTGTTTGTTTTGTTTTTTAATTGAATTTGTGATTTAAATTTATTGATTTTATTCTTGTAATTTATTTAATTTTATTATTGTCATGATTTATTTTATTACAGTGATTAATTTAAAATGTATTATTGAAATTTGTTTGATTTCATTATTTCATTAACCGACTTTTGATCATAATTTATTTGTCAGAACAAGGTTGGTATGTACATTACATGGTCTTTTCATTGTTTCATCATATTCTACAACATGGGCGTGTTGTCATTTATTTGCATTTATAATTGAATTTTTATTTAATTTCATATTTTTTATTGTATTTTCTTGTTGTTATCTTTTATCATATTTTTGATTCTGTTATTGTAGTCTTAACTTAATGTTACTTATGGTTATTTGCTACAATTATTTGAATGATTTTATTGTAACTTAAAGTGTTCTTTGCAGCGTGTTATTAATATTTTCCCTGTTTTCTGTGAATAACGCTGCTGATTGCATAATTGTTTCTTTTTTTTGTATTCTATAATATGTAATTGTTAGTTATTCCTAATAAATAAAACAAAAATAAAAAACATAATATTGATTTAGATTTGTGACATTAGTAGGATTAAATATTTTTCATTTATTTCTGGAACTTCTAAACCCACGCAGACTAGGCGGGGTAAAAAGCTAGTATTTACTTAACACATTTTTCCCTTTTAGGCTTGTTCAATCCTAAAATGAAAACATTTAACTTAGCGTGTGTCTTGAGTTAAAATGTGAGATTAACACTGTATAAACTGACTCTTCAATATAGAAAATAAATGTTTTACCCAATATTGCTTTGTGTGATGAAAACATTGGAGGATCCAGTACGTACAGTCAACAAAGCTATTCGGAATACAGGCAAAAATATTATTTTTTTCACAGCACCGCCAATTTTTATTTCTAATATGTTCATTATATTTTTTTAAGCTTATGACATACTTACGAGTGTGTTGTATAATAATTGTCTACTTAGCACACTCACAACATTGTTTAAAAGTAGTTGCAAGTTAGCTGCCTGCATACCCAATAGCTTTGTACATACACGTAAAGGTGATGACTTGAGGGAATTACCATTTTGGAAAGTGGACGTTTTGGGAGAGTGAACGTTTTGAGAAGTGTTATTTTTGAACCTAAAGGATTTGGAGTCGTTATTTTCTTCAAGCCGTTGCTATTCATTTCCTGGAAAACGAGTCCATCGTGCCTTCAGGTAGGAACTCCCAACGACGTTGTACCATGATTAGTTTTGCTCTTTTATTTCATACCAATTATTTACATAATTCATAAATTAGCGCGGATAGCAAAATATTGCGTTTTATATTGTTCAAGGTCAATAAATTTATCTTTAAACGGCTGAACTATAAGCATTTACTGTTAAAAAAAAATTAAATTACGAAAATCATAATCGAGACAGCTCCAATTTGCAAAAATGTGACACAGGTCCTGCCTGCAAGAGCTCTACGGAGCATCTGATGAACTGAACAAAAGAGAGAGATGCAAATACTTTTGCAAGGCAAAAGATGAGATGAGGATAATAAGAGTATAGCTCGGAATAAAAAAACGTAAGTGCCAAAACAAATTTTCGGATTTTATAACATAAAAGTATTATTAAATCGAAATATGTTCAGTTGAAACCTTGATAAGGTTATTTTATATACTTTAAAGTAATTTTCATACAATCAGTCTAAAGCGTTGCGTCTTTTAGCTAAAAAAAAGTAAAAAGATATTTCGAATTTTGTGATTTTTTTCTATCGAGAAAATTTCTTCTTATCGTGTATTCCTTGAGTTGGATACTAAATCATTTAGTCAAAAACCATATACCTACCATAATCTCACATACCTGCTCCAGACATCTCACAAGATACGCTAAAACGAAAAACGACCTTATACTACCTAATTGCAGAAGATTAAGATAAGATTTTACTACTAATAACTAACTACTACTACTTATGATTTTACTATTAATGATAAATTAAATATAAGCCCTATGGTATCGGCCGGTGCCGCATGGTGCCGTAAAAGAATAATACCATCCCATCCCTTCCTGTGGGTGCCATAAGAGGCGACTAAGGGACTCCCCAGAGAATGAGCAGCAGCGTTCTTTGTAAAACGCAACACCATACACTGCGATCGCCAACCCGCCTGCCAAGCGTGGCGATTATGGCAAACCCTCCGTTTGGGGGAGGCCTATTTCTAGCAGTGGACGTCTTTCGGCTGTTATGATGATGATGAAATATAAGCCAGGAATTGTCTATACGGCCTTTTCGCATGCCTATTTTTCAACGCGCCGATGTCACACGATAACGCGCTTTGAATGAAGTTCAGACGCAGATATTACTGGTTTTTGTTGGTCATCTACAGCGCCGTGAGCGCCCGTTCCTAAAGGCGCGTCAACTGCGCGATAAAATACAACATGCACATAAGCTTTAACAACGTAGATCCCTGTTTGCTATTGAACATTATGACGTCTCTTTTCAAAAATCCAACAAATTCCTACCGAGGGAAAAAAATAAATGAATTTTTCAATCTACAATGCATAAGTATCTACTTTTCAGCTTTATAGGCATCTTTAAAAAGTCAATTGTAGCTATTTTCGTACTTGGGCTCTCACCAACTGATTCATATTGTGAATTTTGTGGCGTATTTTTGTAGGATATCTAAGTAAAGTTTTAAAAATAGGTTGAAAGCTCTTATCTTAGACTTGAACACCGAAAATTCTGTTACGATGTCGTCATGTTTGCTGAGCAATCCCTTTGAAGTCCAATTTCCCGAGTATGTTTGTACTGGTAACGTACTTGTAGCTTTTTGATACATTAGGTACTCTTTTATTTTTAATTATGTCGGTACTAAATTGAGCACGTTTAAAGGTTTAAGGGTATTTTTGAACAAGTCTCCTAAATATTTTTGAACGATATTGGAACAAAGCCGAGTAAAATCAATAAAGGCAAAGTAAACCCGTATAACTGCCAGCCCCGTTTTGAATTGGATTTCAAAGCAGGAGTACGTACATTTTTGTGGACACCAAAGCAAATGTATGTTCGCTTTGAAGCAATTCATTTCGTAAAGATAGAGTAAAAAACTATTTTATTTGCTTTGACTGCTACTACTATTCGTATATCTTGTATTAACTATATCTTGTATTACTACTTAAATATCTAAGCTGAGCTAAGCATCTAAATAAGGATATTTCAGCACTGAGCTTATGATTCTGTACAACGTGTAACAGAATAAACGCAATACCTCTAAAAAGGTCATTGAACCCATTATTATGAACAACTTTCAATACGGAAACAACGCTGAAATCGCGATAAAAAAAACAACTGCCCCATAGTTTTCGACGCCCCCGCAAAATAAACGCGCAAGTGTAATAAGTAATTTTTACAGGAAAAAGAAAACCTAAATAAAATTGATCCATAACTTTATGACTACACCGAATAGATTATTTTTATTGTAGATAGTCTAATTAATATTAAGTTTTAAACGGGTATCGTTTTTGAGTTCAATAACTCTAAAACGATACCCGTTTAAAACTTAATATCAAAACATAAACATAATATTTTTTTTAAATCTTTATACTTAGGTTGAGTTTTTAACCGGCTTCTTCATTTTTCTTGTCAACTGTTGTTTTTTTTTTTTTGTTTTGTAATGTAATATTACTTGAATTTATTTGTTTTTTTTTTGCAGTACAGTGATACCGTTAATGGACTATTACGCGTTTATTCTGGTGCAGTCGATAAATTTCTGATAATGTAATAGGTGGTTAAGTTTTTGTTCAGGATAATATATCATCGAGGTCGGAATTTTAACATTATGTTACAGTATATTGGTAGGAATGGTACTATAAATGAACAAATTAATAAAAATCCGTAAAAAAAGAAATCATTTCTTTACGAATTTTAGATAGTCAAACGTTTCAAGTATGTGTTTCAGAAGAGGACCGCGACAAAATCGCTTTCGTGAGACCCTCCGGCACCTATAGGTTCAAAAGAATGGCGATGGGTCTCCGTAACTCAGGTTTCACATTTCAACGATTAATCGATCGTTTGAAGTCGAACTTGTATGAAGGTCAGTTAGCGTCTCGCGCTAGTCTCGTGTACACGCTCGCACTAGTTATCTCTCGTTCTTACCCAACTCTGAATAGTGATTTCAAGGGTCGATATAAAATTGTCGATAAAATGTGCGTTAGTGATACCTCTTGGTAATAATGGAAAAATACCTGCAACAATCGGACATAAGTGGCAGTCTCAACTCAACGGCAAATGTGGATGACTGGCGTACGCCAAAGCGGCCAGCTGTTGCCAAACACGCAAAGTTCGATAGTTCCCGAGACATTCCAACGCAGAACAAATATCAAGACCTCCCAGTAGACGGAGTCGTAAAACTGTTTTCAATGAATTCTTCCTGAAAGCCACTGCCGAAGTGAAGAAGACCGGTTATATTCCACCAATTATTCTGGATATAAAGACCGACTGTACTCATGCGGCGGTAAGGGATAAAATTGCGCAGTTGACCAAACGATCTTACCTTCAATACAGAAATGGAGGCAAGGTAGCTATTTTATGTCACACACCTGACGGTCACTAACCGGTTAAAGATGGCCTACGACTAGAGAATGCTTCCTTTATTACGTTCACCCGTAAGGACGAAAAGGTGCCCAAATCAGTAACTCGTCGCCTCCCGGCTTATGTTGTAGAAAACCTACCAGAGGAGCTGTAGAAACTTGGCTTCGCCGGAGCTTCAGTAAAACTCCTCAAGTCACGCACCGGCTTGGTCAATTCTTGCCCGGATTTCAAGTGCAGCTACAAGCAGGAGCTGATATCATGAAGTTTTGGCAAATAAAGTACTTATGTAGCCGTGTGGTGACTGTTAGCAAATTTAAACGAAACCGTTCGCTTAGCACTCAATGCTTTCGCTGCCAAGAGTTCGGCCTTGCTTCCAAAAACTGCAATAAGCCCCCTCGCCGTGTGAAGCGTATTGCTCCTCATGCAACTGCTGCTTGTACGAAGACTGACCGCGCCGAACCTGCTCATTGGTGTAACTATAATGAAGCTCACCCTGCTAACTGCAGGAAGTGCAGTGTACGAATGGCTTATCTTGAAAGCATCGAGAAGAAGAAAGCTCTAGAGTGTAAGCCCGTGCCTGCAATGCAACCACCTAATTTAATACCTTCGATGATTTCTACTAATTCGATTTTTTGTCCAACACCTACCTGGCCTACTGTACGAACCAGCAACGTAGCACCTTTAGTTAATCAAACTTCGACTTATCACCCTGCGAACGACCTCAATGATTAGACTACAAAGGATATGTTCGAAATTTTATTAGTATTAAGAAATATTAAGTCTCAATTTGCGGCTTGCACGTCCTGGTTGGACAAGGTCATGCTCGTACTCACTCATCTTGGTAAATATGTTTGAATCCACTGAACTCTGCCTACTATCCTGGAACTCCGATCGAGTACGATTAAAGATGAGTGAACTGCTTGATTTGGCGGTAAGCGTTTTGTCTGTCGATATTATTGGTATTTGTGAAACTAGACTAACCTCAAACTTATCTTTAATTACACCTGGTTTTATATGTCACCGCCTAGATAAGCATCATTCTGGCTGTGGGCAGGGCGTTTTTATGCTTGTAAGAAAAGATTTAGATCATTCGGTACTAACTACTCCTAAAACGATAAATGTTGAAGCTGTCGGCATAGTTATTAAAATTTCAGGAATTTAACATATTGTGCTTTCCAATTATCAGTCACCTAACCTATCAATACTTCGTAGTGATCTGGAGTTAATTTTTGGCTTGGGTTCCCATGTTGTCATCATGGGTGACTTTATTGCCAATCACTCACACTGGCATAGTAGCTACACAAACACGCGAGGTAGAATTCTTTTTAACCACATGCCCGAATCCGACTACATTATACACAATCCTAGTCTACCTACTCAAGTGAACTATTGCCCCAATTGCTAACCAACGAGTCCCGATTTGGTGCTGTATCTAAATAAAAGCTGCAGTAGTAAAGTCGAAACTATTATAGCTTTGTCGTCAAACCATTACTCTCTATTCTTCACCATCGGAGGTACATTATGTCGCAAGGCAAAAACTCGATACTTCAAATTTAACTGCGCTAATTGGAATAAGTATCTTTTCCACCTTAATAAGAACATTATACTTAGTCCTAAGATATTTCAAACTGAAAAAAAATTGATACTGCCATTGTTCATTTAAAGAAAAGTATAATTGATACTAGAGACGCCTTCATACCGTCTACAACTGCTGTATTTAACAATTCCCCTACTAAACTTCCCCGCTACGTTAAAAGCTTAATCCGGTATAAAAACTATTTTAGAAGTATTTAGCAGAAACTGCCTACTGGTAATCTTAGCAGGCGCAACCGCAGTAATAATTATAAACTCTTTACCAACATACATAAATACAAACATCCAAAATTATCTCGATAATGTATGGAATGATATACTAGCAAATTATGATAACCCCAGTATATGGCGTCTAACTAAATCCCTCAAGCCTAGATCTTCTAATATACCCCCACTTAAATTGCCGGATGGGTCCCTAACGGCTAATACGACTGAGCAATGCAACGCTTTAGCAAATGCATTTAGCGAGAATATGAGCCTTACCACAAACTGGGTTTGTGACCCTAAACTCCATGACGAGGTTTCTGACTTCGTATCAATAATCAACAAATATAACCTTACTTCCGAATATATAAAGCCAGTAAGGCCTTTTGAGTTTCGTAAAAGACTGATAAAGCTTAAATGCCATAAATCTCCTAGTCATGACGGTATCCACAACTTACTGCTGAAGAACTTGCCACAGAAAGCGATAGTTTACATTACCAAAATTTTCAATGTTTGTTTCGGCATAGGCTATTTCCCATTCTGGAAAAAAGCTAAAATAATACCCCTGCAAGAACCCGGAAAAGACAGTACCTTACCTGTAAATTATCATCCGATTAGCCTGCTACCTTCTGTTGTCAAACTTTTTGAGTCTTTTATTTATACTCGACTGTGTTACTGCAAGTTATTCAAAATAAAGCAATTAAAAAATCCTACAAAACACAATTCAAAACAAATCTTAAGAAATTACATATTCAAATTAAATTCCCCCTGCTACTTAATCACATAATTAAAATATCATCAAATGTTTTAATAAGAATTAAATTAATTCTAATAACTCCTTAATCACAAATCTATGTTCATCAACGTTAGACAAATTACCATATGTCGATAGATATGGCACTTACCACCTACCGAATCACTATCTATTGTTCCCACCAACTGATGTGCGAGCGACCAGTGGCTTGACCCCTGTGAGCCTCGCTGCCGCCCCGGCCCTGGCCGCTGAAGCACCGGCCTGCCGGCGGCAGGGAGGCTCCATCCGCTGATCATTGGCTGGTTAAACGCATACTATGCTACTATTATGGTACACCGAGCAATCAGTACGTCTACCATGAGTTTTATCCATCTATACTCGCTAGCGACTGTAGTTAAAAAAATGTATGAAAACTTTTAAAAAACAAGTTTCTAATTTATTTGTTTATGTTGTTAACTAACAAGCAAGCAAGTTGCAAGTAAAACTTTAGTTAAGGACTAAAAAATTGATTAGAAACTTGTTTTTTTTTTTAAGTTTACATACATTTTTTTAACTACAGTCGTTAGCGAATATAGATTGATAAAACTCATGGTAGACGTACTGCTAATAACTTTGTTACTTTATTTATTTAATTAAGTCATACCCACAAGAAAATAACAAAATTATAACTAAATGAATTGTAGAAATAACATTGTTTCCATAAAGTTGAGTGCTTAGTTTATGTTGTAGGCAGTTTTAAGCAATCTATTGCAAACTTTGAAAGGCGATCTTTAGCTTCATAAAGTGTTGTTATTATGTTATAATGTATGTGGGATAGAATTATTATAATAAGTAAAATATGAACGCAGCCCAATATAAGCATGCATTGTAAATATGGAACGCAGCGGATGAAAGAAAGGGAAGTATGGGTGTGAGTGAAAGAGAGGACGGAACGAATGACTGTCATATTTGGTACGGTGTAACGCTGATCATATTATTTTACGTGTGGAGAAAATTACAATGTATTTTGTTTTGTGGGTAGATGGTAAATACTTAATACGTGATAGATTATGTTAAAACTAAGAATATTGTCCATTTGCACTTTTACACAAGTCCGTAGCACTTTCTTAGAGTCTGATATAATTTATAAAAACACTATGTTCATGTGTCATATGTATAGCACTACATTGTTACTATTATTCACTCACTTTGTACACTACACTAATTCAAAAGGTTTAGTTATTTTTAGCCTACGCACTAAGTCTGTGTTGTCTAGCAGTTGAATTGCCTCAATATTCACGTGTCGATGAAGTCTGTGTTCGTGGGCTTCAGCAAATTTTTGGATAATGGTGGTGACGAATTCCATTTTAAGGTCATGGTTATATGATAGCGAGCAATATTTTTTCTTCTACCGACTTTTTTTGAGATAGTTCACTTGTTGTGTAGTTTTGTTTGAAGTAGCCGGATAAATACGTGTTTGTTATAAAATACACATACTCGTTCTTCTTACAGGGAAATATATTTATTCCACTGTAAGAAGCATGCAAACAAGCATGCACCATATATGCAGTAAGCATACAGCATGCAAGTAATCATGCAGCATGCAAGCGAGCATGTAAGTAAACATGTACCATGCAAGCAAACATGCAAGTGAGCATGCAAGCAAGCATGCAAGCGAGCCTGCAAGCAAGCATGCAGCATGCCACCCGTTGAATTTATAAGTCCAGATGTCGCGGTTTTCTTTTAATTTAATTTATCAAGTTTGTTAGAGAGATTTCATCCTTATAATTGACCCTAACGATCGATGCAATAAAAGTACAGGGTGTAAATTTAAGAGATTTTAGTCGGTTCGATTCCCGTGTGTGGCAAGCGAATTTTCAAAAATTCTTGACTATTTTTTTTTTCAAAAATAAAGGAATGTTTTCTTTGAGTAAAATTTTCTATCTACAGTATTAAGAGTATTTTCCCTTCAGGTGGCTTTACAAAATTCCATCCTGTATATATTGCAGATTATTTAATTTTGGTTTTAAATAAAGAATAATAATAATAAGTTATCTTTATTTCAGACAATATGTTACAAACACAGCGTTATGATAGTTGTTAGTAATTTGTTAGTCACCAAAATAAGTACACAAAAATTAACTATTTCCTATGTCTGTGCAGGTGTACACCTGCCCAGTACATAGTAAAAGGACTGTCTATTTTGCACGCTAACGTTCAGAGGACAGTGTTGGTGCTACCACGGACCCTGTTCATCATCAATGCAGTTCTTTTCCTAATGATGAACAAGAAATCACCGATGGAAGCATCCGCAAACATTGCGGACACACTGCAGTTCCTGGGTTTTTTCAGAGCGTCATTGTACTGAACACGCAGGGCGTTGTAAGCCCGCCGCGTAAAGTTGATCCACAGACTGCACGCGTAAAAGGACTGACATAAGGCTCTCTCTCTTTATTGATTTTTCTGGCAAATCGTTTTCTCCGATGCATCACACAAGGTAGACTTAATGTTAGCGTACAATGAATTAATTATGTGCCTATAATCTATATTGTCACATATAATATATGGTTACGGCAGTCCCACAATTCCACTGCAAAATCTACTTTACGCCCCGTTACATAACTCTCTATATTTACAAATTTGATCCTCGTTTCTTAGCCCCCATTACTCTGTTGTCTATCTATTTGTTTACAGCATTTATAATGGGTAAACTCTTAAGATTACAAGTGATTCTAATGCAACGTGTCTGACCATGACACTTCATACACAGCCATATTGGAAAATGGAGTCTTATAGCAGTTCTTTGACAATATCTCCTTGCCGACTCATTCTACGATAAAATATTATGGCACAAAATTAAACTAGAAAAAAAAAATCCTACAATTTATGTCGGTGCAACTTTTTTGTAAAATTAACAGTTTCGGCGCACGAGCGTAAAGTGTATTCAACACACGTTTTCACTGAATAACTCGTTTCCACACCACCTTGAGGCAAAACGTAGCACGCTATTATTCATCTAATGTGCGAGTGCAAATATACGAGGTGGCAAAGTTGAAATTCGCAAAGAGCACATCAAAATCTATAAAATTACTCATTTTTAAAACTCCCAGAAAACATACAGGTTACCCCCATTTTATGCACCAAATAACTGTACCATTGGTTCAGCTGAAAATACAAAAAACGTGTAGATAAAACAACTTGCTAACTCGTAGACTATGTTAACCAAAGTCTTGTTCATCGGCTGGAGAACAAACAAATACTCCAAAATATTTTATTCCGAATTTCGATATTCCGATTTTCAAAAGTCCGAATTTCATAATACCTAAGAATTATAATATCTATTATTAAAAATCACGAAACTTATTTTGCCAAAAGTCGTAAATGCGATGTTTGTTTTTCCATTTTTATACGTCCCAAGAATCAAATACTCGATGGGTTTTCAGTCCGAAAAACGACATTCCGATTTTCAATAATTCTAATAAACTGCTAAAATTAATATTCTGATTTAGATTCAATCAGTATAATATGCAGTTAGTTATATATTATAATATCCAAAGATATTTCAACTACTTTCGAAATAAGCTTTAATAATTTCGGATGTTCCATTTTTAATTCAGTTGAGTTTAAAGTACTTACCTACTTAAATGAATGAGCTTTAGTTTTATGTGGCGGTCATTTTTAATTTTCCCGCCATGGAAAGTTGAATATAATTTAGTTAATAATTAATTGAGTATAATTAAAAATATAAGGAAGCATTGGAAAGTATGCTGCGCTGTATTTCACCTCTTAGCTTCTGAACTTTCATTATTCTCGAACTTTTACTATTGTGAAACCCACGCAGACGCAGACGCAGACGGATGCGTTTTAACTCAGTATGTTGGTTTAAAAAAAAAACTGATTTAATAAAAAATAATTACCGAGTATATGTATGTAAGTATGTATATTTCTTTAGCACGCTCTGTAGCCTAAATAACACGAATCTAACAACATCTCTCAAGCTAAAATTCATTAAATCTAAATGGCGGCTACAGTGCGGCCCAAGAAAATATACATATACATACATACAATCGACACATAACCACAACATAAAATAACCCTCCTCCTGGCGCAGTCGGGAAATTACAACTAAATCTATCGTCTTATTTTTTCTTTTACGCAGACGCAGACGGAAGCAAAAGCGCGTCTGCGTCTGCGTGAAACTCTTAAGTGGAATTCTTATTATATTGTTTATGGAAATTAAAAAAAATACCGTAAAGGTTACGCACGGCGCTTTGTATCGAAGCGTGTGATAAAGTAGGTACTTAGGTGAGAGTACCTTTTTTACCGCACGCTCCATTGTATGGTGCATAATTTTTAACTTTCAAACAATGTGTACAGGCTTCGTAAATGCATATTTTGAGCAAACGTGTCGAAAAAAAAGGAACAATTTAAAGAAATGTCTAAAATAAACCATGGCAGCTGAGAAATGACCAGTCCCAACTGACGGCGCCCGTTCACGAACATGACGCATACGCTAGCACCATTCGGCTCAACCATTTTGAAGGGAGGCAAATGATCAGCGCATACGCCACCCCATCAGCTAGACTTTTGAGTGAGCATGACACTCCCAATCGCTAGGGTACATTCAAGTCAAAAACAAACCTAAAACTTTTACCGCTTAGGCAAAAACAACCGTTCTCCGTTTAGGCAAAAACAACCGTTAAGCTGGCGGGGGGGGGGGGGGGACACCCGTGAATCTAACTATTTACACTTCAAAGCTTAATATTTCGTAAACGGATCCTTAGATGGAAAAATGGCTTTCGCAAACCCTACATATTTGAGCTATGCAACGACACCCCACTATGGGATAGACGATAAACAAAAATTCATCGCCATTTTGCGTGTAGGGGGGGAAAATTTTTTTTTCTTCCCGAAACACAATCAACACGGACACGGCAAGATGATGCGATTTCTTTCCTTTTGGGGCGCGGTGGCAGTCAATTGCCAAACATGGGCTAAGCTCCTTCCACAGCGAAGAATCTTAACAATTTTCTTATTCAGAAAAACGCGTCATCAGTACGCCATCTATGCAATGTAGTTCAACGGTCAACATATAAGTTCAAACTTATTTATTTTGTTTTATTACAAGTTTCTTTCTTGTTGTATTAATTAGGGGCTTACCCGGTAGCGAAATAAAATATTTTACACATTCAATAAAAGATATATATATATATATATAGTTCAAACTTGGAAGCTCACATGTAACGATATATATTGATAAAATATTAAAAAAAATATTCACATTTATTGTGCAACAGTAATATTTTGATTTTATTTTCAGGCATTTGTTACTACTACTTCTCTCAATAGATTACATTGCAAGTATTCTGAAAACTATTTTAGCGCTCGTTGTAGTTTCTTAATAAATTTAAAAATTCAAATCTTTTGATTTTGTGGGTCGATTTTAATGAAATAAACAGTAAATGTTACTTAGGATAATAATTAAATTTTTTAAGTACTTACATTTTGAATCCAATCAGTAGTTTATACGTGATGCTCCCACAAACGCACAGACAAACGGGCAAAAATTTCAAAATTGCATTTTTGTATTCTATGTATTCTTCCTAACGTATCCTGTTATTTTTGTGAAAAAATATTCAATTTACGGACATGGCATGTCTACGATTTTATTATATGTATAGATTATTAACTTACCTCATTAAATTTTATCGATATCAAAATTAATAAACTACATTACCTACATCTCTTACAAGGCAAGGTTTAGCTACTCAGCAATAGAGGGCGTATATTAAAAAAAATAGCAAAATACAGAACTATTTAAGAAAATGATTGAATTTTAATTAATTACTGAGTAAACCTAAAAAAATATTTACTAAAATTAAACCGAATTTAGGTCCAGTCGTTTAATCATAAGGAGATTTGCAATAGAATAATGCGCACCTCGCTTATTTTCTCAGAAAATTATCTTCTTTTGGTGGATAGAGCGGACACAAAATACGACTTGACATGCAGGGGTACCACACTAGACTGAGTGACTTTTGTCCACTAGGACATAAGAATCGGAAGAAAAATTTTGTTTGCTATGTCCCGTATATCGGTAGCATTAATTTAATGTCTTTGCCTTTAGATTATTTTAAAAGTTTTATATTTAGTAGCTGTTTTATTTGTTTCAGATTTACACTATCAGCCTGGACCTCCAGCCCCGGAAGGTGAGAAATAATTTTAAGCTTTGTATGGTATTATTAACAAAACGTACTTTTGTACATGCAATATATGTAGAAATATTGAATTTTACAAATACAAAATTTAATATACCAAAATATTTGTAAAAAACTAATGAATATAAATAAAATTTTAACCTATATTATTTACTTTGGACAATATTCGCACCAAGTTTCACGTAAATTGGCCTAAGGAATAAGATTCTTTCATACAAAGTTTAACACCCCTTAATTCGGCTATTGGGGTAGTTATGAAAAACAAATAATGACAATCTTTATTATTTACTTTGGTCAAAATTTGTACCATATTTCAAGAAAATTGGTAGAAGAAATAAGGTTTGTCATACAAACTTCTAACCCCTATTACACTCCCTTAGGGAATGAACTTCCAAAAATCCTTTCTTATCAGATGCTTACATCATATAAGAAAAGAAACATTCCCTCCAAATTTCACGTTTCTGTGACCAGGGGTATGCAAGTATGGCTACAAAGTGGTCACTAAGAGAAATCTTCTAAATGAAATCTACCTAGCCCTTGCACAATCTGTGATAGTCTGCTGTGTACCTGTATGGGGTGGAGTAGCCAAATCAAAATTTATAGACGTGGAACGAGGGCAAAGAGGTCTGATAAAAATAATGTATTTCAAGAAACGGAGATTCCCTACTGAATGTCGTAATGAGATGAGTGGCCTGCTATCTGTTAGGAAATTATATATCTGTGCCACCATCTTAAAAAAACATAAGACATTTACATATGAAAATAACGTAATATTAAAAAGAAGAATAGATATTATTGCCCAAGTCCCACAATCTAAAACCAATTTTGCTGCTACACAATATAATAGGAAATCAGCACGGTTATATAATCAAATAAACAAAGACATCTGCATTTATACTAAACATACTCATGAAGGTAAGAAAATGGTAAAAGAATGGCTAAAATCATGTACGTATGCAGATATTGAATCAATGTTACAATAAGTGGAATTTAGTTATACATGTGTGCACAGCCACTCGTTCATCTTCTCGCATACACACACCCACACTACCCGCATACCTCCCACACCCCACACACATCAGACACCACACATACTCGACACACCTCACACACTCGACACACTTCGCACACCCAACACACCCACATTATTGCTATGCCGGAGGTCGTGGGTTCGATTCCCACCCAGGACAAATGTTTGTGTGATGATGAGCACGATCATTTGTTCTGTGTCTGGGTGTAATTTATCTATAATATTTATGTATTTAGAAATATATAAGTATGTTTATCAGTTGTCTAGTACCCATAACACAAGCTCTGCTTAGCTTGGGACTAGATGGCGTTGTGTGATAGTTGTGAAATATTATTATTTATTATTTATTTATTTTTATTTATTAATGTACCTATTCATTCTTCTCAATTGACGAGCGAGCATGTTCAAAATTATTAATTTATATTGTTTTTTATGTAAATGGCAATAAAGCACGCAACACGCGCATGAGTAAAATGTATTAATCTAGCTATTATTTTTAATTTTGTAAAAGAAAATTGTAAGTTGTACAAACATCCAAAGCTATGGAAGAGCGGAGTATCCTAACACAGGCGTTATCATGCTTAAAAGGAGGCTCCAATCATAAACTAATTTAAACTAGTTGGTACAGAAAGAAACATTCTTGTATTTTTTGTGCGTTGATCCCTCAATCAGGATAAAGCCTTTTATATATATATATATATATATATATATATATATATATATAGATTGATGCTTTGTTAGTTAGCAAACAACATTTTGTTATGACCATTATATCAACATTACAATTTTTATTTCTTTCACAATTAGAATGGCTTAGCAATTGCACACGGCAAAAGAATCCAATATAATAAAGTTAAAGAGTTTGTTTGTTTGAACGCGTTAAACTCAGGAACTACAAGTTGGATTTGGATAATTCTTTTCATGGTGAAGACTATACGGAACGGGATAGGCACGTACAAAGTCGCGGTTAATAAAGAAAATCTAGTTAATATTACAATATTAGCACTTTGTGCTTTTATTTGTTTGAAAGCACCTATATGGAGGAGTATTTCAATTATTTAGTAGATAATGTTTTATGTAGAATATTTTGCCGTGAGCAATTGCCAAGCCACTCTAATTATTGAAGAAATAAAAAATGTAATGTTGATATTATGGTTACTATAAAATGTTGTAAGCTAACTAACAAGGTAACAATTTATAATAAAGTGGTTGGATAGGTGCTCCCATAGATAAGTAGGTACTGAATTAACCGATTTGGTTTACATTTGATTTCACAAGTTACGGCTCTTCTGCCGTAAAAAGTTGTGAAATCAAACTGCTTTGCGATACTTGTGGGTTTTTATACAGGTTGTGTTTTTGATGGGATAACGTTTTATCTGTACTTTTTCTACGTGTGTACATAAGTTTTAAAATAAATAAATACATCAGCTAAGTAATAAATGCGTCGGTACGTCCGCAAAGCTTATCTTTAGTCCACAATCCACATGAGAAGGTACTGTGCGAGTGACATGTCAACTACATCGGTGTCTCGAGCCAACAAAATTGCTTTGTCTCGGAGACTTTAGGAGGGCGCGTCCCAAATTATGTGACTGACAGTCAGCTCCTATATTATATCGTGTTATCGTTTCATGTTGTTTATTGCTTTCAGAGAATTGTCTTAGTAAATATCTATTTCTTATGATTCGGTTCTTTAATGCCCAATTGCTGAGGTACTTTATCGGTCGTTTATCTGTTCGTTAACTAATAACCAACCAATGACGTTATCACAAATAGCGTAAACGGACAGATAAACGACCAATAACAATCACAGAAACCGGGCAGTTCGACTTGACAGGTAAATATCTAATGGATATGTTAATGTGAATGTCCGAAGTGCAGTGTATACAGGGTTACTTGTAATTCCACGTATATCCGTCAGGTGCTGATTGGGGGTCAAAATGCAACAAATTCAACCCCCCATATGTATGGCCGAAATTCAATCTTTTGTGAGATATTGGATTTTTTTTTATATTTATCCAAAATTTGACATTTAATTATAAATAAAAAGAAAACTACAAATGAAATGGGTACCATTAGAATATGATATTGTAGCTGGTACTTCAATTAAGCTATGAACATAATTAAAAGTAATTAATTCAACAAAATTATTAAAATAGTGAGCGATTTAAAAATAATATGTTACCAATATTTTCATAACACTCTTCAAAAAATGTTGTCTCGTTCAAAAAGTTACTATGAAATATAAAATAACTAAAACGATACAAATAACTAAAACGACTTGCCTATTCTGTAAGCTTTCCAAAAAGGGAAAAAGTTCATTTAAAGATACGCGATTTGCGGCATGGCGTGTGTTTGAATCGGCGTGGGGAGAGATAATCTGTGTTTCTAGTTAAGGATCCTCACTAAAACATTCGATTTTTCTGGCAAATTTCTTTGTGATGGGGCGCGGTTTAATTCGTTATCGGTCACTATTGTTGATTATTGTTTCTGTTTGTTATCTTTTTTATTTTGCGATAATATCTGAATTTCAAAATAATTGTAAAATGAAAAAGCATTAGCAATTTCGGAACTTCCATTTTTAATTTAGTTAAATTTAAAGAACTTAAAATGAGTAAGCTTTAGTTTTATATTATATGTATCTATACTTATACTTTATATAAAGCAGAAGAGTTTGTTTACTCAACGGTGATTGTTACCATAAATCACGACAACTTGCTTAATGTTCATTATGAGCGAAATTTTGATGCCTGATTGATATGTCACGGTAAGTAACATTAATTGAAAAAGATTAATTAGTTATTAACAACTACCCCATTATTGCGCACACTCACCAAAGTACAGTCTGTAGAGGACCGACAGGTAGGCAAAGCTACGCCGATGAGCTAGGCTGTGAAGCTGAGCTACCAACGTCTCGTCACCTATAAGCCTTTTTGTTCTACATTCCACCGAGTCCAACGCAGCAAGCTGGTATTTTGCTGAGCCATCCCATAAGTGGCTGCAATACTCCATACAGTGACGGAGTTGTGCTTTATACATACTCAGAAGCTGTCCAGATGTGAAGTATCACACATAATATGCCTCCGGTAGTTATTCGTCAAGATAATTTCGTCCATCACTGAAACGTAGCCAGGCCAAAGACGCTGAAAAATCAACATCGGACCCATGAAGAGCCCGATAGAAGCGCCCGTGAAGCTCCTTGCCTTTCCATACCTCCTTGCGGTCATCTGCGGTAAGTATCACAGGTTTGCGCCAGTTCTCTTTAGCCATGTACAACGGGGTGAGTCCTTTATCCACGGCGACCACATCTCGGTGCATACCCACATCAGCTTTGAGAAAATATTCTATGAGACTGCACATCTCGCGGTTGTGGAGAGTCTTAGCGTTTAAATAGCCTCGACCTCCACACTTCCTCGGTATGTACAGTCTCATCACCGACGATCGTGGGTAGCTGATGCATCCGGTTTGCGGTCAGCAGTGTACGGACCCTCCTATCCAGGGGGTCGAGTTCAGTTTGAGTCCATTTGAGTGTGCCGAAAGAGTAAATTAATACCGGCAACCATTAAAGGCGCGCACCTTATTTCCGCCCGACAAAAGGCTATTCAAATCCTTTTTCAGGCGGCCAAAACAAAAAATAAAATAAATAAATGATTTATTTTGGACCAAATATTTTTACTTTTCATGTACACCCACCAAACTGCGTGGCAGTTTGTCGGCAGGAAGAATAAAAAGAAGAAAGAAGTGCTCCTTCAATGAATGCTTCATGTGAGCAACATTAATGTCCAACGCTTCCGACATACCCAAAATACTTGTAGGTTTCGGTCGAGCTAATGGATCTAACCTGTATGGAATCCGAGAGTTGAATTCCCTCAGATTCCATAATCTCCCCTTTCTTTACATGCATGACTGCACATAAGTCCACACCAAATTCCATCCTGATGGCACTACTGAAGGTTTCAGTTACCTTCAATAGCTCTATGAGTCGCAAATTGTTGGGGGCAAAGAGTTTCAGATCATCCATGTAAAGAAGGTGAGATATGGCCTGACCACCTACCTTTTCTCAACCGATAGCCTAGACCTGAATTCTCCAGCAGTGCTTGCTTAGACGATTCAGAGCTAAGGAAAACTAAAGAATAGAATAGAATAGAATAGAAAACATTTATTCAGCATAGACACAAACTCACAGCAACATAGACAAAATGAACAGTAATAATAGTAGGTACGAGTACATAATAATTGCGCTGAGCGTGCCCATACCGAAAGGGTAGCCATCTCAGCATTTGCTGAGCGTTAGACACCCAGCGCTGGTTTTCAGTTGGCACCCCGCAGTGACACACGGACGAAGGTAGACACAATAAACAGAATACTTAATTAAATATTGATAAAATAAGCATATTTAAATCGTAAATAAATACTGTAATATAAAAACTATGCCTACAGTAAGAAGGGATATTTAAAATATATGTGGGTTGTGAGTTATAAATATGTAAATATGTCAACCAATCAGTCGACCGATAGCAAGCCACTGAGCCGGTTGACGTGGTGGCGGATTTTTGACGTGGGTAAATTTGTCTCCTTCGGCACGGCAATTATCATTAAAACCGGAAGTAAAAGTTGCAATAGCAACTACTGTCGCAGAAACAAAAGAAATGTAAATGTTTAATACTCGTGGATCCCGGACAGGCGCAACGGACTCATCAATCCAGTCTACCGACTACCCCCATATTACTCGGGATTAGGTACATAACTACCTGGTGAGTTATTATTATAATAAAACTATTAAATATAGGTGATTAAATAACTGATTAAGATTAAATGTCAAAGGAATGATTAAAAAATGTGATTGTACATGATATCATTTTTTTATTGAATTAAATAAATGATTTATCAATATTGACATTATTAAATTCGATTTGTGAAAATAAAATGAAATTCTTAAGCTTCGCCTTAAAAGTGCTTATATTTGTCAGGTCCCTAATGGGTGGGGGGATGTTATTCCAACATTTGGAGGCCGCATAACGAAAGCTTCCTCGGAAGGCTGCAGTACGATGATGCGGGGTAGCCAGCTGCTGAGCACAACGCCTGGCCTTGCGTTGCCGGTGACTATTTACCCACACAAGCTTCGAGTACAGGTATGAAGGACATTTATGCTTAATGACGCCGAAAAGAAGACAGGCTAAATGTAACTTCCGACGTGATTTCATTTTTAAAATATTATGCTTGTTTAGAAATGGTGTAATGTGGCTCCTAGGTGGTACGTTGAAACAAAATCGCGCGCAGGCATTCTGAACCCTTTGGTCTAGTCGTACGGTACGTGCCAGAAGTCGAGGCCCGATTACGGTATCAGCATAATTTAACTTGGATAGAACCAGACTTTCAACCAGCTGTACACGCAGGTCTTCGCTTAAATATGGGCGCATCTTATATAACACTTTTAGACGGTAGAAGCAGTTTTTTACACAATTTGCAATATGGGCCTCAAACCGTAAATCTTGGTCTATGATAAAACCCAAAGGACATGGCCAACTTTTGTATGGACGTCGGCATAGTTATTGAATTTGGTTTACACCAATGATTTTTGGTGTTTTATATTCGTGAATATTGGCTCATTAAATTGCTATAAATAAAAAACTCAGAGAACTTGTCATTACAACAGACTAGACAAAAACAGTTTCATAAAACCTTTTAATCAGATTGCTAGCAATAAGGTGTTAGATTATAATTTCGCTATTAAAAAACTTAAAGGCGCTTTAAAATAGCGAACAGTTGTGAATTATTACGTTTAGGTATTACTTAGGTATATGGTTTTAGTATTATTAAGCATTTAAACAAAGTACTGGCCACCTATATGAAGGATTTTAAACTGCATATTGATTAACATTTATTAAACTGGGAAATAGTCTCAAAAAATGTGACAATAATAACAAACATAATATCACGTCTGTATTCCACGAAGGGTTGGGCAGAGGTGTACCTACAGTACACCCACGTTTCACCAGTTATTTTGAATACCATGTAATAGGGGGCGAGTCTATTACCATCAACCGGGCACAAATCTAGAATCCGGGCTGCTACTGAGAAATTCTTGATGAATAAACCCAATATCACTTTGCTCGACCTGGGAATCGAACTCAGGACCTCATGCTCAGCAGTAGCGCTTGCGACCACTAGACCAACGAGGCAGTCATAATAACAATATTAACAAAGTATATATTCGAAACCAATGTTTTTCTTTAAAGTACATTTTTACAGGTTACCCTTATATTTTTTTTTTAAATAGTTCAATAAACAAGGGAAGCACAAAATAAAACAAAAAGTAAAAATAATTAGTTATTTATTAGAGAAAATAAATAAAAATATTTTGCTGTATTATAATGATTATATCTTAAATGCCTACCTAGATAACATACATTACAGCAATGCAGCGATAGTATTAATAAAGAGACCGAGAGAGGACAATCAACCAGCTTTTTTTTATTTCACAAATAAAAATCTGGATAAAGTGTAAGTATAGGGCTTCAGTAATTACATAAATAACTGCTTTAAACATAACCAGACATGTAAAAAAATACAACCATCTTAATATATATAAATCACGTGTCACGTTGTTTGTCCGCGATGGACTCCCTAAACTACTGGATCGATTTTGATGAAACTTTGTAACTATCTGTTATTTGATCCAACTTAAAAGATAGGATAGTTTTTTGTAACGGGAAAAAACGGGATATGCGCGTACGAAGTCGCGGGCAAAAGCTAGTTGATTTATATATTATTATTTTAAATTGTGATTATGGTTTTCAAGAAATATTAGCCTTTGTTAGAATACTTTAATATTCTTGAATTGTTAATAGTATGTTGTCTAAAAATCCTGCTGGATATTGTTTTGGTGTCTTGCCCAACCAAGGTACCAAATTATTGTCATAATAACATGACAACAACAACCAACAGTCCGGTTCCCTACAAAGCAATTACAATAGTACCCTATTAGTTTACTTAACATTTACAGGAGGTAAAAGATTATACAGAATTAAAAACTGGGGTACTGTAAGACCCGTCCAATAATGGCAAAAATGGTTTGGCATTTCTGAGACATTTTCAAAGTTCAAAATATTAGCTTTTGTCTTCATAATATTAATTATGTCTTCTATATGGATGGCACTAAATGTAGAATGTGTCTCACTCATTTGAGGCAATAAATGCCACTGATCGCTGTACAAGTGTGTTTCATACACTCTACAGCTCCGAGGAACATAGAAACTATGTTCTTGCAAAAGCAGTCTTTTAATGAATTGCGGGACCAAATGCAACATTCTGTTTCTGCATTATTGAAATATACAATGAACAGATGTGATCGAAGCTCGCTTATAATTAGGTAATGATATGGTATTATTTTCCCTTTGTAGTGGTGGCTCTGGTGGGCTGACAACTTGAACATTAGGGACTGCTGCATCGTTGTCCGAAGCCAATTCCTGCATGTCTCATGATGAGTCATGCACTGCCTGTCTATTTTCTCGCATCCAACACACATGGCAAACATAGTTGTTTCTTGAGGGCTGAAAATAAACCACAGAATAAACACTGATAAATGCTTATCGTCGGTGCGCTTGCCAAATCTGATATGTGCATTTCTATGATACTTTCTTGTTACTTAATATCCTTTAAAATCAAGTATATTAACAAAACATTTTATCATTTTCACGTGTATCTCAGTTCATACGGCATTTTGAAATTATGAATTAGTCAATTAATCATTAAAAAATCATCAATTAATCATTAAATAAAACAGACTCCCTTGTCAACTTGATGAAAAACACATATCAGATTTGGCAAGCGCACCGACGTTATGTTTATATAATTTTTAGTAACAGGGGTATCTTTTATATACATCTCTTTATGTTTTCAAGTATTATGTTATTCTAAAAGGCAGTACTATGTTACACATGCCTACTTTAGGCAAGCATATGTTTAAGATGGAAAATACAGATATTACAATCACACATACATAGTATGAAAACTCGTATTTTAATAAATGAATACAAATAGGTATTTATAGTAATGAAAACCAAAATGCTTACCACATAATTAGTATTTTGTGATATTAGGACAGCCAGCAATGGATACTCCATTCTGACATTATGGTGTCTTATTTTCCTCTCAGATTTGCCACAACCAAGGCAAACCATGTTATGCCCCGTTGTCTCTCGCGTTCCCCAGCTTCGGCATTTAATAATAATAAGCATGGATGACAAATAAATGTATCCAGAGGAAACTGAAAATAAGATGCACTGTAAGTTAATTTCGCATACCAGAATTACATAAAAACAAATCAGGTTAAGTTTTTTCTAGTCCAACTTCTTACCTGGGTTTGAGAATTGGTTATCCAATGCGAAAGTTTTGTTTGATGGTGTGCAGAAAGCGAGGATATGAGATGTCTCTGCAACCTTTGCATCCACTTTGATCCACAAAACAAATCCGAAACGTAATGCAAATCAGAGTCCAGTGTTAATAGCTAATAGGTAATCGAGCGACAGAAGGTATCAGTCCGTAGAAATAAGCAGGGGTCAAAAATATTAGAAAATAATCGCAAAAACACAAACTACCTACGCAATAATGACATTGACATTTGACATAGACAATGACACATGGTCAAACAATTAAACGCGTTCCGTTTTAAAATATTTTATTGTGTGAAATATATAAAAAAACTATCTTACACATCAACATTATGAATAGATAATTTTATTAAATACTAATGAAGACAGTTTCATATGAATAAAATGTTCTTAATAAAAGCATTTTGGCGTCCATATCACATGTCTACAAGTAGTATGCTTGGTATGGAACGCCCATTATTATATTTATCTTTCTCTATGGTCCAATATGGCGGACGTTGACAAATGGTACTTTGAATTCATCTTGCATTACTATTAATTTTGAAATAAAAACTGACGAGTTCAGAGAGGTCAAAAACTACGTATTAATTCATTTTTCTTTTTTTAATATATAATATTATTGACTATGTTTGCGTAAATGGAATGTACATTTTTGTCCATGTCCTTTCTAGCTTCATAAACTCGATCAATACACTGGCCCATTACGATCACGTTTGCATGATTTGAATTTATTTTACTCAGTTGATTTTTAGACCCAAAGAGCATAAAAGCGGACTCAAACTGTCGCCCTGAAATATTCCCCGTTTAATCCATACAGGCTCATCATTCCCCTGAATCGGTCGACATCCTGGATAGCGAAGGACTGTTTTCCATTGCCTCATATATGACTCGAGGAAGGTGCGCAGAGTTGCGTCTATTTTGTACAACTCCAACACCTTCATGAGTGATGTATGTGGCACAGAATCATAGGCCTTGTAGTCTATCCAACATGTCGACAGATCCTTGCGGGATCGACGAACCTGTTGGCTTATGGTCATGTCTATGAGGAGAGTGCCGCGGGACTCCTTCCTACATCCATTCTGAGAGGCGGACATAATTGAGTTAGGCTCAATGTGTTTATTCATCTTCACTCTCAGGATGGATGTAAGAAGTTTATAGACCGTCGACAAACAAGTAATTGGTCTATAGTTCTTGGGTTTCGCGGGACTACCGGTCTTATGAAGCAAGTGGGTAACGCCAGTTGTTAGAAACTGTGGTAGCGACCTAGACTCTAAGGATGACTGGAGTTGAGAAGCCAGAAATGCGTGTGAGCTGCTATACCATTTGAGCCAGAAGTTATGCAGTCCGTCCGGGCCCGGAGATTTCCAGTTCGGTAACGGACGGACTGCTTTGGCTACATCCAATGGGGTGGTCTTAATTTTTTCCATTTCTGGTATAGCTTTACACATACGCTCGACATCGCGCATCCAGCCAACCTCGGCATGACAGATGGACATGCGATTCTGAGAGTATCGATCAACCCGCCGCTTGTATCGCCGAATACGTTTTGCCCATGCACAAACTTTCTGCTTCGGAAAGTCGATGCGCTCTGTGACACGGGACGGGTAATCTGGGCTGATATAAGTCCCCGAAAACGCCCGTTTCACAAAGCGCATCACATGTGGTCGTGTGTTGCCCTCCCTGAAGCAGTACAGTTTGCCAATGAGTGCCCTAGCCTCATCGATACGCCGCTCGATCCTGCACTGCCAGACTGGCGCAACAGGCTTTGGTCGTGTAGCTTCGTCACAACTAGGGAACTTGACGTTCGCTATACGACATGTCGCAACAGTCCCGCAAAACAGGATTGAGTGCGTATCAACGAGGTTCTCGTTGCTTTCGAAGATGTTCTGAAGCAGCGAGTCCAAAGCAAACACCAGCGCCCTATTCTTTTTGTGCATAAGCAACCTTGGTAATCGGGGCCAAAGTTCGATCGGGGTTAACCTACACTCGTGAAGCGCATCCTCCATTGCGCTCCTCAATTTATCATTTCACTGGCTACTTACCGTGACAACCCTTTAATCTACCTCATCACTAACATTAACGGGCCGCGGTGTGATTGCGCCACTAGTTGGCGCCTGTACCGCGGTCTGAGTAGGGGTTGAGATAATAAGGTTGCCAAGTACCTCTGAGCGCAACCTATCAAGTGCGGCATCGTTCAAGCTGTGATTACGTTGGATGACCCGCACCTGATGCGACAATCGTTGAGCCGAGACGTTCAGGGTTGGTTCCAGGTCCTGAAACAAAGACAGCATCCTGACACGGTACGCAGTGAGGTTAGTTCCCCCCTCTGTAGACATAGTATGCGCGTATGATGTTTTCATTCATGAACTGCGTCCATCTCATGCGCTGCACACAACCACTGGTAGCGGGGACCTGACTCGAGGCCAGAGCGGAGACCTGGCTCGGGGCCGGAGCGGGGACCTGCCTGTTATTATTATTTTTTTGTTGTACATTTGTTTTCCTCGGCGAGCCGGGAATAATTGATGGCACGGGCCTAAACCAAGTGCTCATCAATTGGGATAAGAGTAAATACAGTAGGCTGTCTGATAGATGGGGTGTATTGGTGTTGAACTTTCTTACTAGCCTGCACTTGTTTAATATCACTGCTTTTTGCAGTAGCTGGTAAGTGTTTGAAGGTAGGTTTAAAAAATTGAGGGAATAATGAAGTTGTTTGAGTATTACTCCAGTTGTAGATAGCACTATAGGGACTATTGTAACCTTTTGTAAATGCCAAAGACGGGTTATTTCGTTTTTTAGTTCAATATATTTGGATAGTTTATCTGTGATTGTCGTCTGTAAATTATGCGTATTTGGTACAGCTATATCTATTAGATATCCTGTTTTATTTACTTTATTTATAACTGTGATGTCCGGTCTATTGAAATGGATTGTGCGATCGGTGAGAATGGCACGATTAAAATACAATTTCGTGGTCGTGTTTTCCAACACCGTTTCGGGATTGTATTTGTAGTATCGTATTACAGTGTCTATGAGTTTGAGTTGATGTGCTAGTTTTTGGTGAATGATGTTGGCTACTTGATCGTGACTATCTATTGCATTTTCTACATGTGTCAGTGGTTAAATTCTTGATAGTAAACTTTCTATAATTTCTATATTCTATAACTTGGTCCTCTATTGCAAGCATGAAGCCTTCAGTTTCCGGAAAAAGCTTACCTCGATTTAAGCCACACGTTCGACGCCTCTTTATCGACATTCATGTCGCATAAATCCTGGCGATGCCTTCCGGGTACACATGTGGTCGTGTGTTGCCCTCCCTGTAAAGACTTCTGGGTCCATTCTAGAATTTTGGTTTTATCATCGATCATCTTTTCATTATTTTATTCATTTTTGTCTTTTAAATTCAGAGGTGTTAAGTATTAGTCGTTTTGTGCTATTAGTTTTGTGCTATTAGTTTATGTAGTATGGAGGATGCAGATTTGGTGAAAAAGTATTGTCTATTAATTTTTATATATATATGGTGTATACATGGTAAATAGATCGGATTTAGTTTTTTGGGTTTTCTTCAGAATTACGGAATCTATGATTAATTGTTCCTTGCAGTCTTGGCTTAAATTTTCGACATCCTTTTTGTTGTTCAGCTAAGACGTTATTGGCGTCAATGTGTTGGTAAAGCAATTCAGATATATAGGATGTGATGATCTTGTATATGGTCTGCAGGAGCGTGATAGCCTATATTTTGCTGGATTAGAAAGGTCACTGCGGTCTTTCGGTATCATGAACGTTGTACCTGATGTAATATAGGACGGTATAGTTTCGGGGTCCTGAATGAAAATATTAATATAATTATGTGGATAACCATGGATTGCTGTGAATTTTTTGTACCAATAGCTATGAATATGATCTGATCCGGGTGCTTTCCAGTTATGTAGCCTAGAAAGTACTTTATGGAATATCTGTGGGGTAATGTATTCAAAAGTCATTGCTTGAATTTTCGTGTTGTTGCGTGACTGCTCTGTTTGTATCCAATCAGCCTGGTCATTGTGTTCTATTGGTTGTTCCCATATACTTGCTCAGAAGTGTTTAGTATATTTGGTTGATCCGGGGTGACATTGTAACGATCATTTGTGTAATTTTCCTGGACATTCGTTGTTGCCTGACTAATATTGCGATGGAATAGTTTTTCGTTATGACTGAATAAAGTGTTTTGTTGTTGAGGTAAGTGCGTGGTATGAACTTATTCATTTCAGGTATCCATCGCCTACGCGTACTTTTAGCGTTTGTAGTGGGTGCAAGTTCAGTCGCCAGGTGGGCATCTTGCACAACACTATCAAGCGTGCTGGTGGTGGACGATCTTGCTGTTCGTCTTGTCATGTAAAAGGAGCGAGTCGAAGGCATAGATGACAATATCGAACTGGTATCATCGCCCATGGAATCGGCTGTAGCTTTTACGTTATGAACCCGCCTGTTCAGTTCACAGCGACCGGCTATAACAGAATTTTCGTTGAGAGGCTTAACGCCACACCGCCGATGGTTCGTATGCTGTGCCGGCGCTCCCCGGGAAATGACCGTAAATTATATTGTCTCCTACTGTTCATCTGCATAAAGGGTTACCTTTGCCCTGTCAGCCGCGTAAGTTTTATGTACAACTAGTGGACGTCACGCAGTTTCACCCCCGTAGTTCCCGTTCCCGTGGAAGTACGGGGATGTAAGCCTATGTTACTCGCTGATCATGTAGCTATCCAATGCTAAAACAATTTTTCAAATCGGTCCAGTAGTTTCGGAGCCACATCATTGATATTTAAGATAGACCGACGATCACAAAACCTTGATGATGTCAATTACTCTATTCACCAGGTTCAAGATTGGTTTACGGCAAACAACTTAGTACTAAATGAAAAAAAAACTAAATGTATTAAATTCACTTTACCTAATGTTAAAAGTAACGAATGTCACATCATATTGAATGGACAAAAACTGGAATTTATTGATCAGACGGTTTTCCTGGGAATCACTTTAGACGGGAAATTGCAATGGGGACCTCACATAACATCTCTTGCGGCGCGGCTAAGCTCAGCCGCTTATGCTGTTAGAAAAATAAGGCAGCTAACAGATATAGAAACCGCGCGTTTGGTCTATTTTAGTTACTTTCACAGCATTATGTCGTATGGTATTTTGCTGTGGGGTCGGGCTGCTGACATTGAATCCATATTTATTCTACAAAAGCGTGCTGTCAGAGCCATTTATAATCTTCGTCGCCGCGATTCTCTTAGGGAACTCTTCAAAAATATTAATATTATGACAGTCCCTTGTCAATTCATTTATGAAAATATAATGCATGTAAGGAAAAATCGACATCTCTTTAGCAAAATTAGTGATAGACATAATTTTAATACTAGAAATAGAAATAAACTAGATCAACCATTTTTTAGATTATCCAAAGTACGAACATCTTTCATGGGGTACTGTATTAAATGTTACAACAAAATTCCTTCTAACATATTAGAATTAAATGAAAGAAAATTTAAAACGTGTGTAAAAAAGGCACTTTGTGAACAAGCATATTACAAATTAGATGATTATATTCAAGATAAGAATGCTTGGAAACATGCTGGTCCTGCTCCATAGGACAATCTAGGGTGTAGTTGACATAGTGAAACTGGCTGATATGTTTGTGTTTATTATATTAATATTTATTATGTATACAGGTTTATTTACTGATTTTTATATTTAATTTAACTCACACACTGATCATTTAAATCAATAGTTGCAAAATTGGTACGTATGTGAGTACTATGTCCCCTTACTAGCAAACTTATTAATTTTACCTCTGCTGGCATTTCTTTATTGTAATTATTAGTAGTATATAAGTGCTATTTTGGGAGCATCGTCCTAACATATAATCAATTGATTAATGTATGCAAATATTGTAAAGCTTATTTTTGAAAAGAGTAACTATGGAGTTTCTTGTCCGTTCTTCTCCATAAGAATCTACCTTTTGCGAACGGACGACTAGAGTCACTATATTTTATTTTCTTTTGACGTTCAAAAGTGCCTTTATTGGTCCAGTTGAAATAAATCATTTGACTTTGACTTTGACTTTGACTTTGCCTGCGTCTGTGTTTCCAAACGCATACAACCCTAATCTCTTCAAAGATAGAGTGAACAGGCTCCTTCTGGGTAAGCTCGCTCCATCGTAGACTTTGTCTCTGTCATCTCTGACCTAGACTAGAGTCAAAAGCAAACCCATCACAAATAAAAAAAAAAAAAAACAACAAACAACTTTCTTCTTCATAATTAGTATATAGATATAGATAGATTGTACAGTACGCGTGTCCGCCCCCCACGTGACTTGGTATTCAGCTTGGACGTAAGGTAGAGATTTAGGGGGCTTATTATTATTGCTATTATAGTTGCTAGGCATATAGCTGAGCCCTTCCTCACTTATCGTTCCACGGCAACTAAACATGACGTGACATTACAAACTGTACGGAACCAATTGCGTGCTGCTGGTGTGAAATGTCGTAGGCCAGCCAAGAAAATTTTACAGGCAAAACTGGGTACGCTTCGCAACAGAATATTTGGATTTCGATTGGTGCAATAATGTAGTTATATTTAGCGATGAAAAATTTAAAGTTTTAAGGACGGTCGCAAAATTTCCTGGTGAAAAGATGGTGAGCGCTATAATAATAAAATATTCTTCCATGCAGGTCGAGTGGCCGCATTACTTTGGGATATTGGGGATGAATGTCGTCAATGGGTCCCGGTGAATTAGTCCAAGTAGGTGGTTGCAATACCAGTCAAGGTTACTCGGACGTTTTATAATATGGTTGCGTGAGGACACGATTTCAACAAGTAATAGATAGTGAAGGCGCACCAATCGGCTACTAATAAAATTATCAGAGGGTAGTTTAATTTATTTTATCTGATGTTATTGTGAGTTAGATTACAATTTAAGATACCTGCATCTTAAAATGTATCATGTTTATTCATATCACTAATAAATAAATTACCCACTTGATTATGAAAAATAACTTTAATTCTTGTCCGACTTAGAATATTTGTCGTGCACAAAACTTTATAAATTGTAATTATAATTTAAAAAAACCTAGTCAATAAATATTGTTGATTTCTGATAACGAATTGTTTAATTTTTACTTCCTAGTATTTTGTGTCGAATAAAATTCTTATTATCAAGTAAATCACAAAAATAAAAGTTCAACGAAATTAAAAAAAAGTTTATAATAATGCAAAAAGTTGGTGGTGGTGGGACTTGATCTTAAGACATTTGATTTACCAGGCGAATGCTTACAACAACAATAATAATAATTTTTGATCTGTGGTCCGGCTGTCAAGTAGACTGACAGGAAAAATTTTCATCCTGATTTTTTCTATATTAATTTAAATAAAAACCAAGTTAAAAATGTACAAAATTCTGGATAAAAAAAAAAACAATAATCATCATGTAATACCTGCCATATACTAGTTAAATTGAAATAGAAACACAAATATAACATGCAATGCTGACAAGAAGCCGGACACGACGACAAGCCGCACCAACACCATCTTCGGGTTCGTCGCTCAGCTTCGCCTCGCAGCCGCCGGGACCAGCGCCAGCCCTGAGTCCTGAGATTTCGGTAGCTGCAGTTGCGTCGAGCTCGAGCAACGAATACTTTTCGCCACCGACGACACCACCACCTGCGCGTCGGCGCGGACGAGGCCGACCACCGGCCAGCTTGGGACCTCGAGGCCCACCGGTCTCTGACAGGGTCCCCGCTATTGGTGGAAGTGTGCAGCGCATGCGATGAAATCAATCCATTAATGAAAACGTCATGCACTCATACTATGGGGAACTAACCTGACTGCGTACCGTGGTCGGATGCGCTCGCTGTTTCAGGTACTTGAACCAGCTGTCAAAGTATCGTCCCAACGACTGTCGGATCAGGTGCGCGTCATCCAGCGTAACCGTATGTTAGATGATAGTGTGCTTGATCGCCTTCGAACTAAAATGTGTAGCCATGTCATTGCTCCTCCGTCGCAGACTGTGGCACCACCACAGTCAATCCAATTGTGCAGTCACGCTGACAAAAAGAGTCGCCCTAGAGTGATGCGCTTTGTGAGACGGGCGTTTTCGGGGACTGATGTCAACCCCCGAGATTATATATCTCGTGTCACAGAGCGCATCGACTTCCTGAAACAGAAAGTGTATGCATGGGCAAACCGTATTCGTAGGTATAGGCGGCGAGTGGAGCGATACACCCAGAATTGCACATTCCGAAATTCCGGACCAAAGTGTGACTGATATGCGCCTGCCGGATGATGACGCCATGTGTTCATTCTGGCGCAGCATTTGGTTGGTGCCTGTCAGTCATACCGAGGGTGACTGGACTCGGGAGGTCGAGCGCATGTGCGATGTGATACCAGAAATGGGGGCAATTACCATCAGCCCGCAAGATGTAGCTCGTGCAGTCCGTCCGTTGCCTAGCTGGAAATCGCCAGGGCCGGACGGGCTGTACAATTTCTGGATTAAATGGTTCACAAGATCGCACGCTTGCTTGGCGTCTCAATTCCAGTCTGCCTTAGAGTCTGGGTCGCTACCCCAGTTCCTAACCACAGGAATTACCAACCTGTTCCATAAATCAGGTAGTACCGCGGAGCCTGAAAAATATAGACCGATCACTTGTTTACCGCCGGTCTATAAAGTTCTTGCATCCATTTTGAGGGCAAAGATTAATAGTCATATTGACAACAACAAAATGTCTGCCTCTCAAAATGGGTGCAGGAATATGAGTCCCGCGGTACTAAGGAGCTACTCCTCATTGAAATGGTCATTAGCCAACAGGTTCGTCGTTCTCGAAAGGATCTGTCGGCGGCATGCGGGATGGACTATAAGAAGGCCTAAGACTCGGTACCTCATACACGGCTCATGAAGGTGCTAGAATTATATAAAGTTGATGAAACGCTACGCACCTTCCTGATGTCGTGTATGGGGCAATGGAGGACAGTCCTTCGCTATCCAGTATGTCGAAATATCCAGAGGAATAGCGAACCGGTAAGAATCAAGCGGTGTATATTTCAGGGCGATAGTTTGAGTCCGCTTTGGTTTTGCCTAGCCATGAATCCTCTTAGCACACTGCTAGAGAATTCAGGGCTAGGCTATCGGTTGAAGAGAAGTGGTCAGGTTATATCTCACCTCCTTTACATGGATGATCTGAAACACTTTGCCCCCACTAATCTGCAACTGATGGAGCTACTGAAGGTAACTGAAACTTTCAGTAACACCATCAGGATGGAGTTTGGTGTGAACAAATGTGCGGTCTTGCATGTAAAGCGTGGAGAGATTATGGAATCCGTGGGAACTCGACTCTCGGATTACATAAACCTGAGATCCCTCTCTTCAATTGAAACTTACAAGTATTTGGGTATGTCGGAAGCTTTAGGTACCAATGCTACTGACATGAAGCAATCGTTGAAGGAGCGCTTTTTTGGCCGCCTGAAGAAAGTATATAATAGCCTTCTATCAGGCGGAAATAAGGTGCGCGCTTTCAACGGTTGGGTCATGCCGGTATTGATGTACTCTTTCGGCGTACTCAAATGGACTCAATCGGAACTTGACGCCCTGGATAGGCGGGTCCGCACACTGCTTAATGCATATCGAATGCATCATCCGAGATTGTGGTCAAACGTAAGCCTATATATAGTAAAAAAAAAATCATCCACAGTCGTCGGTAATGAGACTGTATATCCCACGAAAGTGTGGAGGTCGAGGCTTTTTATATGCTAAGACTCTCCACAATCGCGAGATATGCAGTCTCAGGGAGTATTTCCTAGCTGTCGACGTAGGTATGAGATGTAGTGGCAGTGGACAAGGGACTCACGCCGTTCTCCTTGGAGAATCCAAATGAGAACTGGCGCAAACCTGCGGTGCTTGACACTAACGATCGCAAGGCGGTATGTCAGTACTACATGGGCCTGACGTAGACCAACTAGCGTCCGTAGCCTGGCTGCGTTTCGGTGATCTCTTTAGAGAAACCGAAGGTTTTGTCTGTGCAATTATGTACGAAGTTATCATGACGAATAATTACCGGAGATTTATTGTGAAGGACGGCACGGTCGACATATGTCGGGGATGTCACCGTCCGGGAGAATCATTTCGCCACATTATCTCTGGTTGTTCTCGTCTAGCTAACGGAAAATACTTGCATAGGCACAATCTTGTAGCCAGGATTATCCATCAGCAACTTGCTCTGAAATACTCTCTTGTGGAGTCGGAGGTGCCGTTCTACAGGTATGCGCCCGACCCAGTTCTCGATAATGGCAATATCACATTGTACTGGGATCGGTCCATCATCACTGACAGGACTATTGTTGCTAATAAGCCTGATATAGTGGTGGTGGACCAGATATTGAGGCGCGCAATGATTATAGACATAACCGTCCCGCATGACGAGAACCTCGTGAAAGCCGAGAAAGATAAACAAATTAAGTAAATTGACTTGGCTCGCGAGGTTGTGTCGGTTGTGTCGGTTGTGTCGACATGTGGGATGTGGATTCCGCAATCATAGTACCGATAGTCGTGTCGGCCAATGGCTTAATAGCCACGAGCCTTGACAAACACCTCAGGAGGCTCTCGTTGGGCAGCTGGATCAAGGGCTTGATTCAGAAAGTGGTACTTCTGGACACGACTCGCATTGTCAAGAAGTTCCTCTCTCTGGAGCCCTGACCGCCGGTAGCTTGGCCCTGTTCCCGATACCGGTGGGCTACTATTTTTATATTTTTAGATGTTTTTTATATTTTATTTTAAATATTTATATATGTAAATAATAAGAATGTGTAATAAATAAAGGAGATAATTATTTATTTGCATTAAAGTTTTACATTTTATATGAAACACATGGTTGTACATTGAATTCCAGGTAAATTAGGTATACAATTGTGCCACGAGACCAGTTAATTACATAGTGAAATTTATGCTTCGTAATCTTTGCTTCATATAGTGTGAAGCAAACAATAATAAATAGGCGAAGTAATACATTCGTTGATTTTACGCACACAAATATCTATGTTGGTGTGCCCTGCAAACCTATCTGATTTGCTTTGTGTACCTTATTTACTAGGATACAAGCTCCACCTCTTTTATTACAGGTACGACTAAAATACACCGCTAGTATGAAAATAGGTATGCTCTGGTGTTGCTCATAACCTGCTAACATAAAATGCTCAGTGATACATATTAGGTACATCAATGTCTACATTTTTGTCTTTAAGCTCCTTTCCTATATTTACTAAAAGTGAGTCATATTTATTCAGTGGTCCCGCTATATTTTGATGCAAAAGATTGAGATATTTAATGTCGAAAAATCAATGAAGATTTTTCTTCTGCAGTATAGACAATATTTTCAGTAGAGGTAGTCATGTAACTTCCAGTAATGTCATTTATTAATTAGTCGGTGACCACTTCCGATATTGATCCTGTTGATCACAAAGACATTTCTGAATGTATAGCGCTTATAACGAAGTCGATTTCGTTTTTTGTCACGTTATCGGGGCTTCGCCAGGTCCACTTCCTTTGTGGCTTCTTTTGGAAGAAGAGTTCATCAGAAAAAGCCCATAAGCCTCGAGGAAGTTTACCAGTATTCGCCTCCTGTGATTTCTGCGCCCATAGCCGAATTGACTTACTCTCGACTCACTCGCTTGTACTCCCACTTTAGCGTTGAAGTCACACATGACAACAGTGTAGAATGTTTTGGTACGAGATATAGCTTTCACTGAGTACACTACATTCACACGAAAAACTTTATTCCGACAGTCACAAACATGAATTTCAAAATACCGATTTTCATAATTCCGAATGGTTCAAAATTCCTAATATAACCACTCCGATTTATAATTCATCTTTTTTTAATTATTCCGACATATCAATATTCCTAATTTTTATAATTACTTGTCTTAAAATACCGAGTTTCAATAGTTCGAATAAGAAAAATTCCGACTTAATGATAATTCGAAACATCAAGAATTCCGATTATTAAAATACCTATTAATTAGAATTCCGAAATAAAAAACGGCTTGTAAAATTGAATATCAAGACAAATAAACACAATTGCTCGTCAGAACAAAGTATATTATTATGTGTAGTTTGACGAGGTAGAATTAAAAAACTAATGACAGATGCAAGCTGCATGCAAGCAAGCAAACTCGCAAGCAAACATGCAAGCAAGCATGCAGCATGCAAGCAAGCATGCAGTATGCAAGCAAGCATGCAGCTTGCAAGCAAGCATGCAGTATGCAAGCGAGCAGGCAACATGCAGCAGGCATGGTTTCTGTCACGGCTCCGGCGGTCCCCCGTAAATTTATCGTCGCAGATCGTTTTAACGACCGCCGCGGTGGTGATAACACCTGCTCCTCAGTTCGCGGGCCACCTCGCCCCTCCGCGCCTACGCGGGGTTAAATTACACTCGGGGGGTAGGGCAGACAAGACTACGTGGACTCGGTTTTACAGCGATTCGTTTCTGTCACTTACTTTTGTAGCAAAACTTATTGACTGTTTAAGACAATATTTTGATTAAAGGTTCAGGTAGGTATTTTGACCCTTAATTTTAGCAGTTTATTCGAAGTATTGAAAATCGGAATATCGTTTTTCGGACCGAAAACCCGGTCGAGCATTTGATTCTTCGGACGTATGAAAATCGGAAAACAAACAAATCGTATTTAAGAGTTTCGGTCAGATAAGTTTCGTGATTTTTAATGATACACATTATAATTCTTAGGTATATGAAATTCGGACTTTTGAAAATCGGAATATCGAAATTCGGAATAAAATATTTCGGAGTATTTGGGTGTTCCCATCGAGGGTTATCACGATGTGCCAGTTAATACGACTTAACTCTAATATTAATCAGCGAGGTGCTCGTGAGAGAGCGTCCATTGTACGTGGCCAGGTAAATTTTTCAGGATTGGTACTCTGCCCTAGCCTGAGGATTCATAGCACCCCCACCGCACCGTTACCGTGGCCGGTACCATGGCCAGGAATAGTGCAGCTACCGGGAACCGGGGTCGTGAATCGGGTTGCTTGTCATTGGGGGGATTTGCCATAGTCACCACACTTAGCAGGCGGGTTGGTGGCCGCAAATTCTGGAATGCTTTCTCTTATAGTGCTGCTGCCCACTATAAAGTTCGGCATTTGGGAGCATTCCGGCTATAGTTCATGGATATAACGCCATGTATCGGTTACCAAAGCCAAAAACAGAAGCAATGTTGTCGGCTTCTTTCCGGCTAGTATCCCTTACTCGACTCATATGACACCCACGGGAGAAGATAGGTTGGTCTACTTTTTACTTACCGGATACCACACGGCAAACTACAACAAAATAAACAAATGCTGTGATATTAATAGCCAATGAGTAGTTTTTAGTATGTATTTTACAACTTATGTAAAATACAAAAAACTACTCATCTCCCTATCATAATATGAAACAGAGGAAATTCTCATCTAACCAGTAATGTTATGTACTCCACTATATCTAACTCCATAATCATAACCAACTCTGTCACACTAAATTAACACTATCATGACTATAACAGCAAAACACAACAAAGAGAATATTTTTGATTTTGATTTTTGAATATTTTAATTTTTTCGCATATTTTCATTTTTGTCAATTTGCCAAAATGACTTTTTCCCATTTTTTATCATAATATGACAACTGTATCAAACAAAATTGTTTACAAATTGTACTAATATGAATGTTAACGCAACTTTGGCTCCCAAGATATAGGCGCTGCCTATTTCGAGGACCACTGTGTAAACTTATGTTAAATGCAACTACATAGTTACAATCAATTAAATTAATATTAAGTATTACTAAGGAAAACACTGTAACAATAGTCAATAAATCATTATTATCATCAAATATCATTTAGTGTGTTTTCTCCAAGTATTATTGGCTCATAACAGCCAAAACCTTAAAGTCTGCGATCGAAAAAAAATATTTTTAAATTAACTTTTAATAAGCTGTTGTGCATTTTGCGGCCAGTACATAAAACCTGCTTAGAATTTTAACAAGGCTATAAAAATCGGTAGTCTTTAAAGCTTGTTCTAACACAATGCTGTCGCATCTTATTTTAGTCCGCCTTAATATTTTAGTCACACCTCTGTCTCCCCAGGTAGAAAATTGGTAATTGTGTCATCCCTAGCCGAGTTCGCTAAAGAATTATATCTTGTTCAAAGAATTCGCCGCTGACTTGTGGCGGGGATATCAAGTTTTATTAGCGCTATTCACCGCCAAGCCTGACGTACCTACCGACCTTAATCAATTCTGTTACTTTCTGAATATTAGAATACAGATAATATAGATTATTTCAACACTTGATCATGAAAATATTATCATAGCCCTAACTTTTGAGTCCCAATCATTACGTGGGATGAAATTCACTAGACACCCATTATTTTAAATAACTTTTTGGTACACAACACAGAGTTGATACAGAAATGACTTTCACAGCCACTCAACATCACTCATGCATAATAAATGTTCTAGTAATATTGCGAATGCTGTGTGGACTTTCAGACACAGTACATACCTTCCTACTATTTGCATATTATGTTAAACTCAATTAATTCAGTTAATTGAAAACAACTCGTACGTTCCATTGCATTTTTAATTTAAATGCGTCATGGTCACGGATCAGAATGCTGAACAACTTTTCATTTTTCAGAAGCGTGTGAAAAAACATTTTGTCGTTGGGGCGCGGAGTGCGTCTCTTTGGGGGACGGGCGCGCGCACTGTGCCTGCCCCGCAGCGTGTCCTGCGGCACCGGCGCCCGTGTGCTCCACAGCGGGCCGCACCTACCGGAACCACTGCTACCTGCGCAAGGAAGCCTGCGAGCGACGACTGAACCTCCGCGTCAAGCATGAGGGCGAGTGCGGTTAGTGTTGCCAACACCTACTTTATTTATTCATGAATTATTTTTTTCGTTTAAGCTCGTGCTCGTGCAAGCTCGTAGCTAAATAGTAACAACCGCATAGATCTTCAAGGTTAAACAATGGTTGCTGAGGTCAGTCTGTAGATGGGTGACCATCCTAGCTATAATTGTAGATCGTCAAGAATAGTCAGAAAATCTGACACCAGCCACTGTCTTGCCAAGGGGTACTGTGTTAGCAATTTATATACTGGATTGTGAAAAAAAGAAAAAGTATTTGTAGTCATGGAAGTGACATGTATACACATAATAAAATTTAATTAAAATTCCTTAACGATGAATGGTGGAGATCAGATAGGCAATCGCTCCATATAAATTGCTGGAATCAGCTGCACGCGGTTATACTGCAATCCGACTTCAAAGTACTTAACTCTTAGTTGCAAAAAAGTGTTAAAAATAAACGGATTTTGTTTATCTTAAGTAACAATGGTAAGAAGTTACAACAATGAAGCATTCACAAATTCAATTAATGATATATTTATTAGAAAATATATGCAGTAAAATAAACACTCCAGAAAATTACGAGGGTAAATATCGACGTCCCCTGGGAATAAACCGGTAATCGCAAAAATAAAATTTTACAGGAAAAATGATTTAGTGTTTTTGGAGTATATCTCTTTAACAAAAGGTAATTATGACAACATTGTTATTTTTCAGTTACCGACTTATTATGGTAAAATTTTAAATCACCATTTAAGGGTAAAGTAGTGTAACCCGTATTTTATAGAATTTTTTTGGTAGTCATATTATCATTGAAAACCGATTATGTAAAATAAATTTGTCGTCGGTATCTTCGAGGGAATAATTAAAGGAAACTCACAGAATGTATTAAAATTATAACGTTTATTGGGAACAAAGTTATCATAGAGAGCACAAATTAGAATTAGTAAAAGTATAAAAAAGTAGCCAAGTTAAAACATTAATAACTAATCGGTATTTTCAGTAGCATCATCAGTACCATCGTGATCATAACTATTTTCTACAGAAATTAGGAATTCATTAAATGCGTGGTAATACCGTGGAATCGCTTCACTATTGCACAAAGACAGTAAGTTAATCTGTATGCAACGCCTTGCTTATAGGAAGAGGTTGATGATAAGCATGTGCCAATACAGTATCTTCAATCAAAGCATCTGTCTAAGGATTTCGCCCAGGTCGTTTGGTTTGAAATATTAACTTCAGAATATGACTCATCAAAATCATATTCAAGGAAATACTTGTCCTGTTGGAATGATGATACATAAATTTCCATTACATCAGACCAGCGTATCGGATTCCCATCTATATCGCGACGCCAATTCAAAGGATTTACCAAATTTTTAATGTCTAAAATATCTGTTTGCTCCAATTCTTTCATAATATATTTTTCCACCGAGACTTTGGAGTTTAGAATTATATTATATATTTGATCAGGTGTGTAAATTGACTTATTTCTCATGTTCCTTTCAATACAGGCATGCATCGAGTCTCCCTCGTTCTGGCTATGTCCAGTCTCGAGAAATCTGTGCGTTATAGACAAATTTAAAGATTTTGATGCAAACGCATATAAGGCAAAAATATACCTGTTCTTATTTTGGCCATAACAACCATCCGAATAAAAATATACATTGTTAACACCTCGCTCCTGATCACTCTTCAAGAATTGCAACGAACAACTCCCTAGTTCTATGCAGCCTCGTTTTGCGATTTGGTAATGCCACAAGTAGCAATACCCTTTTTTATGTGGAGCGTCGAAAAATAGTAAAATTGTACACAGGGAACTTGCGTTTATTATGGAAAATGCCTACAGCAGATTGTGGAATACTTTACACTTTTTGCAGGTCAAAGATAGCAATCGTGCTGTCGTTTTTGTCAATTTTCTTCATGTTTAATTTGCTGAATTCTCTCTTTTCTATTTATTACTCTTTCTCTGATGGACTGGCTTGCTCATATACAAAACATGTAGAACATTGATCTTTTTTGGCCTTCAAAAATGAGTCGTTAAATTTTGTGTTAAAAACGGTTTCATATTGACGTTTTGTCGTCATCGTAACTTCAACATAATTTTGAGGAAACCACTCAGTGTACAAACGATACATTTTTGACAAGTTGAGTTCTTGTAACAAATATTCTCGAGTTGAGCTTTTTCTTGTATAATGAGACTCTACTTTAGGAAATTATGAAATATGCTTCTCAATATTCGATTCCATGCTGGAGCTCATTTTTCGAGGTATATTGGTGTGCTTACCTCTTAAGTCTGTTATCTCTTTGTCTAATAAAATTTTTCTATTGCTGTATATACCATTAGTTCATTAATTTTTAAAGTGTTTAGGAAAAAAATCTTACAAAAAAGAATCTCTGCATTATTTAAAGAAAAAAAAAATACTTTATAGTCTGTGTGCGATTTTTTTTCCGTTCTAGAGTCCGGTTGATATTTTTGGTTTTAGTTATTATGTAATTCATGTTTAATAATAAATATTCATTGGCGTTCTCGATCAGAAAGTTTATAAAATTTATCACATAAGTCTTGCATCTCTGAGAGGTAAATTGGCTGCCACAGTTCATTTTACATGAACACACAGGACACCTTTTGTGGATACTTATTCTTATTATGACAACCTTCGTAAGCCTGACCAGCATTTTTAAGTTATTTATTTATTTTGCTAGACCACTGGTCTTCATTAATTGCACGTTTTCTGTTTTTTTTTTTCATTTTGTGAAGTGGAAGGTTCGTCCGAATTACTTGGCTCAAATTCTAATGAATGTTGTGTTAATTCAGTTCTAGAATTGGGATTTTCATTTTGAGAACTGTCGGTTAGTGTGATATTAACAGACATATTGACGTCAGTTTTATTAACTTCGGGGGAGCTTTCAGATTGCAATGTTTCCTTGAATTCTCCACTTGACAGATTATCGGCTAAAGGATAACTTGGTACTAAACTTAAGTTTGCAAATTGCTTTTCTTTATTCTACTAGACAGCATCAATTGTAGAACTATGTTCATTATTTATTTTATAGATGGTGGTCATGCCACTTTAAAACAGCAAATGCAACTAACTCTCGTGATTCACGTAAACAAACAATTAGTGCGTGCGCAATAATCTTTTGCAGTTTATTTTCGTGTTAAGAAAGAGATGCACTGACTATCTCGGACGCCGCATATTAGTATTATTGTGCGTAATGTGCATTACATGTAGGTACGTGTTCTTGAGTCGCCGGGCGCGAGCAAGTTACCGCCGATACGTATAGTAGGTATAAATTGATGTCCCGAATGATAACTGTAACAGTGCATTACCGAAAATGTCTACGACAAAATTTATGATAATATACCTGTAATCGCGTTAACCAGTAACTTTGCTGATGTATTTTACAATAATATTACCTTACCGAAATGTAGCCACAAAATTTAATTTGTAATAATGAATTTGGTTATTTTTCTAGTAAATAAAAATGGAAAATTTCCAAAGAATAAAAGTGTTATAAGGAAAATCGCTGGAAATTAGCGCAGAAAAAAATTGCATATCCATAGATACCGTAAATGGTATAACAGTAAAAAGTCAGTAATAGTATAATACACATATAATACAGGTTTATTCCTTGGGGGCTTCAATATCAATTTAACATTTTTAATACTATAATAATAAACTTTATTTTGTCTGATCAGAAGTAACCATTTTTAAATAAATTATGTGTCGTTTATTTATATTTTCACTTGCACCAGTTTAAAAGGTTCATATCGTTTACTCCCGTACTTGGTATAGTGGTTTCAGTCAATTTTAACGATAACTTGTAAATATATTTAAAAAAAATTATTAACCCAATCATTTTTAATTATTTCTCTTTTTATTATTTATCATGCAAAATGTGTGAAGAATTGGACGTAAATTTGAAAATATGCCACGGGACCTCGAAACCGACCGATTTTATCTACACTAATATTATAAAGAGGAAAGATTTGTTTGTTTGTTTGTATGTTTGTTTGTTTGAATTGAATAGGCTCCGAAACTACTGGACCGATTTGAAAAATTCTTTTAGCATTGGATAGCTACATTATCAGGGAGTAACATAGGCTATATATTATCCCCGTATTCCCACGGGAACGGGAACTACGCGGGTGAAACCGCGTGATGTCCACTAGTGAGAAAATAATTAAACAAATGAAAATTGAATAGAAAAGCCAAGTAAAGAGACTAAACTAGATAAATGTAAAGTTTTTCTTTTCACTTATCCTAGCGTTCATTAAAAGGATGAACCCCATTTTTATTACAATCTAGCCTTGTATTTAGACTGATAATTAATTTAATTAAAACCTAAACTGTTAAATTGTCTTTACAAAAGAATGTGTCCAATAGCACTTTTCTTATTGTCTCTATTAAGGCGAAAACACTTCGTTCTTGTGTTTTTTTGGTAACACGTGTGTTACATTACACTATTTACTAACACCGAACACTAACTCAAACGGTTTTGTTCTTTTTAGTCTTCACACTATGTCTACTATGTGTATGTATGTGTGTGTGATCGAGAAGCTGGATCGCCTCGACGTTCACATGCTGATAAAGTTTCTGTTTGTGAGCTTCTGCAGATTTTTGTATCACTTTTTTGATGAACTCAACTTTTAGGTCCCTATGGAGGTCATGATTTCGTATGTACCAGGGTGCATTTACAATTTCCCGTAGTACTTTGTTCTGGAATCGTTGGATGATTAGTACATTGGTCTGTTTAGTGCAGCCCCACAGCTGACAAACTGGCATCAGGACTTGTCTGTATAGCAACAATTTGTTCTGTACGGACATCACGGAGTTTCTTCCAAGCAGCTTTTGAACCGTAGATCGAGTTCGTCTTTTTTCTTTTTGATGTGGGCTTTTTAGCATAGCTTTGCGTCAAGGGTCATACCAAAAAAGTTGGCCGTATTCTCGTATGAGATTTGTTGATTATTAATATAAACTGGGAAATGCTGTTGTTTTTTTTTTCGTAAAGTCTATGTGTACTGATTTGGATTCATTTCATTTAATCCTCCATGTTTTGGTCCAGTCATAAACTTGGGTAACAGCCATTTGAACCTTTTCTACCGCTTCTTCGTATGTTCCAACAGCCACTATGGCAGTGTTATCAGTAATGGTACTAATTGTATTGTTCTCTGGTTCAGAAATATCGCAAGTATATAGTAGGTACAACACCGGGCCTAGCACACTTCCTTGCGGTACGCCAGCTTTAATTGCTTTCAGTTCTGAATAGGCGTCTTCTTGTCTTATTCTAAAGAATCTGTTAAGAATGTAGAATTCCAGGATATCTGCAAACTGTTTCGGTAGGAGGCTCTTCAGTTTACTTATAAGGCCTTCATGCCACACTTTATCAAATGCTTGTGCGACGTCAAAAAACACAGTAGTACAAAATGTAACTTATTTTCTATGGCGTTTTCTATTACGTTTGTGATCCTGTGCACTTGATCGATAGTTAAGTGTTTATCTCGAAACCCAAACTGGTGCTCTGGTATTAAGTTCTTGCTATCTTTTATTGGCTTAAGTAATAGCTTTTCAAACAGCTTTGACATTCCTGGTAGCAAGGAAATCGGTCTATATGATGTTGTTTTGTGAGCCAGTTTCCCAAGCTTTGCAATAATTATTACTAACCCTTAACTTTCCATAAGTTTGGTACATATTTAAGCCTTAGTTCGGCATTAATAAGGGATTTTAACTTAACAAGACCCTTTCTTGGTAGATTATGAAATATTTCCCCTGTTATTAAATCGTAACCTGGTGACTTTTGTGGGCATATATTCTGTTTTATTTCTCGTGCGACTTCTCTCGGTGTTACTAGTTTTATTGCATCTACATCTTTCTTCGTTTTTTGTCTTTTTCTGGCATCACTATATTATCCAAGGTGTGGTCATTAATTCATTCCCGCTCGTTTGGTTCAAAAATGTTTTCTAGGTGCTCTGCAAACCTCACAGCTTTTTATTCATTATCATTAGTACGTGCCCATTGCCCGTTTTCACACTTGATGGGAGGGATTTGGAACCTCTTTAAATATTTAGTAGCCTTTCAAAGGAAGTAGACTGTCCTTTGGTCGTTACTTAGTTTTTGAAGGTAAGTTTTGGTTGAATCGTCATTATAGCCCTGGATTAATCTTCTCAGCTTTTTTGTAAGTTTATTTAGTTTTCGTTTATCATCAGGATACTTAAATTGATGCCAAGTTTTTATCTGTTTTCTATTCTCCATAATGAGCTACTTGATTCTGAAGGGGTAAGTATTTTCCTTCGTCCTCTTGTTGAAGTCTAGTGTATTTTCCCACGCTGCTTGCTTGATGTGCATTATGAACTTTTAAACTTCGATATCAAGATGTTCGGGTGTTTTTAATGGAACTTAAAGGTCTATTTCATTCAATATGTTTTTAAAGCTCTCCCAGTCTGTACACTTATTTACAAGAGTGAGACTGTTTTCTTTGTACAAAACTCTCTCACTTATTTCAAAGTAAATTGCTGAGTGATCTGAGTTCATGTCATAGCTTCGGTCTGTTTTCATATAACTAGACGGAAGGTCCTTGGTTACGAAAAAATCTATTAAGTCCGGAATTTTATTTGGGTCTGGTGGCCAATAGGTGGGCTTTCCTGTAGATATAACGTCACATTTTAGTTATTTTATAGCATTTAGTAGTTGTTAGTTTGGAACCCCAATACGTAGTCTTAGCAATAAAATCTCCTCCTAAGATGAATTTACTACCAAGGCGGGCTAGAAAGCTCATATAGTGGTCTTTTTTAATCATGTATCGTGGTGGACAGTAGATGGCAGTTACTGTTAGAGGATATTTTTTGGTTTGTAGACAGATAGCCACTGCTTGGATGTCTTTCTCTTCGTTCTTGAACACTTCATAAGTTATCTTTTATAATAACGGCACTTCCACCTCTTGCAGAATTGCCTGGGTGTAGTGCGTGGTATACTTTTATCCTTTAAACTTAATGTGACTTTATTTTGTGAAGTGCGTTTCTGATATGTGCTGCACACATCAATTTTTTCTATTTTTTTTTCTCTTTATTCGTTTAAAGGGGCTTTTACGCATGGCGTATGCCAGTCCCATCGTATCCTAAACATTATTTTACTATCACAAGATGTGAGCCATGAATTGGAACAAACCCTTTGCATCGTCGCCATTTGGTTGGGATAGAATTGTGTGGAACATGCCTACATCAGTTCTGTTCAAATTCAGGGACCCTATTAAATTATTTCTACTAGACTCATACTGGACACATTCCATCAATAAATGTTGTAGGTCTACGACAACTCCACATTCCTCACAATTGGGTGAAGCGATTTTCTTCATCATTGCATGGAATGTGTCCAGATCTGAGTCTAAGAGCAGTAACAATCAATTTTCTACTAAGATCACTATTCATGAACCAGGGCACGCGAAGAGGTTCACACTGTATGGTTTTGTACCATAAACCCTTCTCTAATGACCGTTTGTTAAAATATTCTTTTCAATAATCATAGCATATATTTTTAAATTTTGGTAAAAATTCTGAATAATTTAGTGTAATCTTTATTTCTTTTCCATTCCTAACCGCTAATTTCGCCAAGGTGTCAGCCTCTTCGTTGCCCCGCAACCCGATATGCGATGGAACCCACTGCAACCTCAGTTGGATGCCTTTTAAAGTAATTTCATCTATTTCAGATAAAATATCATAAGCTATCGATGCACCTCTGTGGCCAGAGGCGCACCGAGCTATATGTTGTAATGAACTTTTGCTGTCTGTACAAATGACAAAAATTTTATTTCCACAATGATTAATTATATAAGTCAAAGCCTCTGAGATTGCAATGAGCTCCAACGTCATAATGGATGTAGGTTCATTTATTTTAAAACAATTATCCTGAGTACTTATATCTATATTAGGTATATAATATGCAGACCAATGACCTTCTACACTCTTTGAACCATCTGTAAATATGTAAAACCAACCACTATACTTTGTATATAATTCATTAATAACTTCATATTTTAATTTATTACTATCGTAAGAACGTTCAGCCTTTCTTATTGATTCTAAATTTACTTTAATTATTTCATTTACATTAATATTAGTTAGCCATGTTCGTAAAGTATACATTAATAATGGACAGGAAGAAGTTACCTGCAACTCTTTAACCTCATTCGCAACTGATACTAGTAAAGGAATGTTTTTATTTTTCCAATAACAATTTTGTCGAAGAGCGTAGAGATTCTCTAATAACTGACAAGTTAAATTATTTTCCTTTGACTTAAGACAGAATTTATAAGCTAAATATTTTCTTTGTAAGTACAGTGAAATTACACACAGCTCACTTTCCATAACGTGAATCGGTGTAGTTTTGATAAAATCTCCAATTATCCTCATAGCCTGATTTTGGATTTTATCTAGTTTATCTAAATGGCATTTTGCGTTCGTATCATATAAATAGCAGCTATAGTCGATGCGACTTCTGATTAGTGCAATATATATACGTCTTAGGTGTCTAGGATGTAAACCCCAGGAGGCACCTGCCAAAACCTTAAGTAAATTAAGACTCCTCTGCACCTTTTCAACAGTCATGTTAATGTGTTTACTCCACCGCAAGGATCTGTCCAACCACACACCTAAATATTTGTAATTGTCTACTATCTCTAAATTGTCCTTATCCAATTTAAGTTCCATTTGTAGTCTTCTAAAACCTCTACTAAAAATACAAACCTTCGATTTGTCGGCTGATAATTGTAACCCCATTTCATCCAAAATGAGACAAAATGCATTTAACGCTTCTTGAAATTCTATTTGGCTTTCTCTTAGGTCTCTGGAAGGGGAATATAATACAAAATCATCTGCATACTGACACATCGTCACATTTCTAATTTTCTCAAAACATTTAATTGTGATTACGTTAAATAGGACAGGCGAAATCGGGTCACCTTGCGCTAAATCGCGATTTGTATATCTTATAAAGTACTTATTTGGATCAGTTTCATCTTTCATAATAAGATGCCGTTCACTTAAAAAGTTCCACAAATACTGGCAGATTTTTTTTCCAACTCCTATTTCATCTAAGGTATTTATCAAAACATCTATTATGACATTATTATAGGCATTAGTGATATCCAAAAAGCACACTATAGTCGAAATTTTATGCGAAAATCCTAAGTAAACTTGGCCTACTAATTTAACTAGGCAGTCCTGACAAGATTGTCCTCTTCTGAAACCAGAAGTGGACGGGGACAACATTTTATTTTTCTCTATATACCACTCTAGCCTTTTTGTCAACATTGCGTGAAAGATTTTACATAATATAAAAGAGATTAAAGAGATTGGCCGGAGTTTGGTACCACCATTAGGTGAAGGTTTTGGTATTGGCGTCACTAATATGTCACGCCATTGTGTCGGAACACTACCGGTGTTATAATATGATTGTTAAGATCTAATAAGTATAATTTGCCTGCCGGAGGTAAATGGTATATGAGGAAATATGTAATTCCGTCATTACCGGGTGCTGTATCCTTTCGTTTAAAACAGTTACACATTTCTTGTAAGGTAAAACTGGCCTCGAGTAATATATTATTTTAATTAAAATGTTGGGCCCTAGGATAGACATAATCTGGAGCAAGATTCGAAAGAAATTCAATCTTCTGATCATTTGAAACACGGGATCTAGACGAATTGACTCCCTTGATCCAGCCCATGCGTTTCCACATATCAGAACTTGACGTTTGTTCATCAATACTACTACAGTAACTTTGCCAATCTTTTGTCCTCGCTTGACAGATAGCATCTATTGCTGCTTTTGTTTTACGTTCAACTATGGTTAAATTAATTGGTGTAGGATTACTTCTGAAATTTTTTAAAGCCAACCTACGCTGCGCCACTAAGTGTGAGAGTTTTGTGTTCCAGTAAGGTTTAGGTCGAAAGTTATTTTTTGGATTATCACAGCTCCTAATCCAAGTTATGTGTTCATCGGCTGCTTTATTTATTTGTTTGATAAAATTATCATAAAAAGATTGTACATTATGTGTTTCTAAAGGTTGTAATAAATAATTTTCTAAAGATTTACAATAATCTGACTACTTTGCTAACTTGAAATTTCGTTTTTTGTTTATACACTCAGTGTTCATATTATCACTAAATTTATATGATATTCTAACAAATAGATGGTCAATTCCGAGATTTTCATTCATCACCCTCCAGCTTAGTAAAACCGATAAATCGGTTGAGACAAAAGTCACATCGGGAGATGTCCTCTGAACAATATTATCTACTAAAGTCACTCTAGTGGCACTCCCATCGTTAAGAGGAATAAATCCAGCATTTAAAGCAGCGTCATAAATCTGAACTCCTCTTCCATCAGATTTAGAGGACCAGGTTGCATGGTGGCCGTTAAAATCCCCAGCTATTATGCATTTGTTGGGATATAGTGAGAAAATTTGTTCCCAGTCAGCAAGGCTTGTGCGAACTGAAGAAGGGCAATATAACAATACTATATTTTTAATTTCATTACAGTTTAAAAGCTTAATTGACATAACTTCCATGCCTGAATTTCTACTAGAAATAAAACCTTGTTGTACATTTATCGACTTACAAATAATAATAGCTATCCCCCCATACCCATCCGTCCTATCTTTTCTAAAAATATTATACCCACTTACATTGAAATAAGATTCAGGTTCCAGCCAAGTTTCAGATATTAAAGCTATATGTATTTTTTCTTGTGACATTAGTAATTCAAACTCATTTCGTTTAGGTCGTAAGCTCCGTGCATTCCACTGTACAATATGTAGGGTAGACGTTCTTGTTGTATTGTTAGCCATTGTTAAAAATAGATATAAATCTAGTGTAAATATCATCTTTCTTCAAAACTTTAACAATTAGTTGACCTAATATTTCCATTACAAGTTTACCTAATTGTTTAAGTTTTGTATCCCAATTGGTGTCAGACATCCATATAGCTTTGACTCTCTGGATAGTACTAAAAAGGTCTAAGCTGATGATTGAGTTTTTCTTACCTTCTGGATTTTCTTCTTTGTCTAAATATGTAGATTCATAGGTGGATGAAGATAACGAATTCTCTTCGCCTAAGCTACACCTGTCCGACACTCTAGTCTCCATCGTCTTCTTTTTTGAATCGCTTCCTTGCTGACGTATGATTTTTCTTGAGTTCCTCTTTTCAGTGACATTATTCAGCACCATATCATCACTTCTACTGCTATTGGTCATTCGTTCTGTTACAAGTATGTTTCTATACGTTTCCTGACTATTCCGTTTATTTCCAAGTTGTGAATTGTTGTCGTTACAATTTTTTTCAATTTCCTCATTATCAATACTTGTTTCTTGACTTCTGTTTTCTTTCAAATATAGTTCTAATGCTTTTCTGTAGGTGGAGTTTTGTTTGGTCATGATGTCTCTGATTTCTTTTTCTTTTAGAAAGATTGGGCACATCTTGTACATGGCCATGTGTGGTCCTTTACAATTCACACAAACATAGTTATTTGTTTCACAATTTGAGTGATTACCACCGCACTTGGGACATATAATTTTTTTAATTGGACATGTTCTGGAAAGGTGGCCAAATTTCCAGCATCCCGAGCAATGAGAAACTGGAAAGTATAAGGCTCCACTTTGAACCTGCAACCGTATCAAAATACATACGGCGGTAAAGTGGCGCCCTTAAAACAAATTCGAATAGTCTCTGAATCTATCCATTCCCCGCTGTCAGACATTCTTTTTAGCCTCCTTATTGACATTATGTCATGTTCACATGATAGATTTTCAATAATTTCTAAGTCTTGTGTTCCTAGATCTATCTGTCTTACAATGCCATAACATAAGCTAATTTCGTCAGTCCTCTGAACTCTGTATCCTGAACTAACAAAACTTTCACAATTTATTAATTTCAAAGCACTTTCTTTATTTTCAAAATAGATCAGTACCCTGAATGCACTTTTGTATACCATCTTTACAATTTTTTCGATTTTTAACGATCTCAACAGCTTTACCATACCAAATTGTTTTGGTAAAACTTCATTTCCTGTCACACATATACAAGTGTAGTTATCTTCAGAGTTTCCACTAAAATCTCCCATTAAATTATCACTTATAGAATCTTTCTTATTTGCTCGCTTATGCCTTCTAATTACTGTCACAAATCCATCTTTTCCCACTATTTCTTCATCTTCTTGTCGCCCTTTCTTTGCAAGTCGTTGCTCACTCTTTTTGCTTATCTCCATCTCTTCGGTCAAATTTAGGTTAAGTTGTTGTTCTCTTTGAGGTACTGGCTCCTGCACTATATCATCATTACTAATATCCACATTAATGTTTATGTCAGCCATTTAACAGTAACATAAAATAATTTAATAACATACTTATTATGTAGGTAGAAGTAAATATTACGCGATAAATTTGCGATGCAGATAAGCTTGTGCGTTCGACTCAACCGCTCGCGCGCAACTGAATTTTTTTTCTATGTCTAATACTACTTGTAACTCACTCTGGTGTTTCTGTAACCCATTTGAGTTCCTCGCCATAAATTTTAGAGTAGTATTAATTTTTTGGGTTTAGAAGTAGCAGCTTTGTTGCTATTTTCAATTTTTCTCAGTTTCGCATCGAATGCTGTCATTAATTTTAGGATTTCATCCAACTTTTTATCGTTGTTCATATATTTATTTATTTTATTTTGAAGAAAGCTTACAGACTAATTACAAATTTAAATAACATAATTAGGTAATGAAATTTGCTACTTACAAGCTTTCACATATACAATGTCATAGAACAAACGCAACACTTCTTAAGGGGTCATCTAACCCATCACTATAAACAACCTTCACTATGGGACCAATACTTAAATTCGAGAAAAAAATCGACTCCCCCATACATTTATGTGCGCTTATTTCGACAAAATGTACTGAACAGTCGACTTCTTCTTCGCGATTTCGGGATCGGTCCCATAGTAAAAGTTGTTCATAGTGACGAGTACAATGACCCCTTAAGAGGTACTGCGTTCATTCTGTTACACGTTGTACATATCTACTAAGTTATAAGGTGCTTGAGTTGACAAGTTACAGCGTAGATAATCAAACACTTTACAAGGTGCATAAGGGGTGTTGAGATACTAGGGTATGTCAAGTCGGGCAATATCAAAATCAAAAGCTACTTATGGATGTCACCAAAATACTCCGTGTTCAAAATCTTTTTAATTTTATGTGCGCTGGTGCAAAATAAGTCGATATCCAGGTGTGATGGTAAACTATTGAAGGCCATAACACTACGTATGCAGAAGGCGTTGCGCCTGTACTTTGTCGATGCGAATGGGACTTGGAGTAGCGGCCGTTTTCTTTGGTTATTTAGATTAGTGCGAAGTTGTATTTTGCTGAGTAGTTCGGGGCAATCAACCGAGCCGTTTGCGATGTTAACTAAAAAACAGATACCACTTATATTTCGTCTAACTTCCAACGGTAAGAAATGATAACGATTACAACGATGTTCAACGCATCAACGCAGTCGTCTTTGATAAGCCTCTTGAAGTTATTTGAAAATGAAATGTGATTTTATTATTTATTTTGAGTGAATTTTGCACTTTTATTAGTATACAAGGTCTTATTTGATGATTTGTTTTTCAGTTGTACAATACAACTGATATAAGTTACATAATTTTAGTACTAATATTTATTTACTAATACAATCAATCGAAAAATAATTATGTAGTAATACATTAATGAAAAATATTTAGCAGCCATTAACTACATAATTTTCCTCAATTGTGAGCAATCGTAGTGAACGGACGTATCAAACAATATTTATATAAATAAATAATCACTTGCAAAATCGTGACCTAGTTTTTATAAATAGCCGTAAAGCAAACTGAGTCATACTCTTGGTTTACGTAAGGTGAATTTTATGAAGATGATGATCAGTGTTTAACAGGTAAATAACCTGTTACACAATGGAGGAGGATAGTCCCTTCAGCCCGAGAAGTAGGTGTGCTCGCTCCCCGCCGCCTACACCCACGCGCGTTGCTGTATCCACTCCTGCCCCTTAAGCGCCGAGCCACCGGCACGATGACTTCGAAAGTATTTCGGCGCTAGAAATTCAGAACTGTAGGACGACCATTGACCAGAGCCTTCAAGAGGTGTGTGCTATTGTAGCAGAAAGCAGGCTGAACTCAGACCAAAAGATGCGCATCAATACCTTATGCCGGAAGGTTGGACATGGAATATCGCAAATGGCCGTACAGTATTAGTCTCTCAAATCTAGGGCCTTGCAATCCCATAATGCTGTAAAATCACTTGAAAGCCAACTCGACGTTTTGCAGCAACTAAAGGAGCTGAAGATGAAAATCGGAGAGTCAACTAAACCTGCACTGGGAATTTCCTTTTCCGACATGGTGAAGAAAGGTGCCAACAACTTTATCCAGCCATCAAATGTAAGTTCTGTGGCCATTTATCCGCAATATAAATTGAAGACCAATGACGAGACAAAGTCTCTCGTCCAAAAAATTATCTGCCCTGAACAGATGAAGTTTCACGTTAGAGGCATGCGCAAGACCAAAAATTGCGGGGTTATTATCAGCACTGAGACAAAAGACGACATAGAGAAGCTGAGGCAATCGGAGCAGCTAATGAAGTCAGGCCTAACAGTCGAAGAGCCACATAAAAAGAAGCCTAGGGTTGTTATCATAGCAGTGCCGTCATCCATGGCAGAAAATGAGGTTTTAACTTGCTTGTATCACCAAAAATTGCCGAGAAACTACAGGACTGCAGCCTTGAAACGTTTGGCCTCAATTCGGTTAAGTCATAAGTCAGGTAAGAAAGCCACTGACAACTGCAACTACGTAATTGAAGTACCTGCAGTCATACGCAAAGCCCTGATCTCAAAAGACGAGTATTTGTGAATTGGTCATCATGTCCTGTGAGAGACGTTACATTGGTCACACGATGTTATAAGTGCCAGCAGTATGGTCATTCTCCCAAGTTTAGTCGGCAGACGTCCTATACCTGCGGTCACTGTGGCGATAAAGGACACTCTATCAAAGAATGTCCAAAAAAGGGATATGAGCCAAAATGCGCTACTTGCTTTTACTACAGAAAGCTAGACAAGCACAATAAGTTATTTATTTAGATCACATTAGTTTTTTTCTTTCTATATTTATATTTTAGTTCCGCAGTTATGATTAGCAATATAATTAATGAGTTAGATAATTTCTGTGTATGCGAGTCTAAAGTTAGTGAAGCTGAAAATTGCAAACAATATCTTTCCGACTACAAAACTCCATTAACTGTATTAACACAAATAAAATATTCGCACCTTTTTAAGAATTTCGATAGTTTTTGCACCATTAGTAATTTTACTGATTCGCTGAATGCAGTCTTAAAAAATCTGTCATCCATCAAAAACACGACTGTAATTGGATATATTAATATCAACATTCTTCCCGGAAGTGCTGATGCATCTGCTCAGGACTACCTAAACCTATGCGCATTTCATGGCTTTCTCCCCGCACATAGCTTTTCTACACACCCTGCTTGGATCTTGTCATGTAAAAATTAAATAACCCTTCACTTGCCCTTATTGTTAACTCGACAATAACCGATCACAATGCCGCCCTACTAATTCTCGATTGTAACATACCTAAGCAAAGCACTCGCACAATTTCGAGAAAATGAAAATTGAATATAAATAAACTTGAAGAAGATTTGCGAATCAACTTTGATCCAGTCTATAATTCCGCTGACCCGCAGTTTTGCATGTTAAAAATACGGTTATATCGCATTTGAGCAACAAAAATTGCAACATAAAACCCTGGATCACGACAGGTCTTGTCCACTGTATGAAGCATAGAGATAAACTGCACATGAAAGCTAAATCTCACCCAGATTTAGCTTTCATGTGCAGTTAATTGTACTTGCAATTTTTGTAATGATCTACTCAAAAAAGTTAAAAGAAACTACGATAAAACTGCATTAGAAAAGGCTAGAACAAGTAGTAAAAAGATCTGGAAATGTATTAAAAATATAATATATCCGTCAAAACAAAATGAGTCTTCAGGTTTATTACAAGCGCACTCGTCACAGCTGACCTCTGACATGGTAAATAATTTCTTTATTAATGTTGGAGAGTGTTTGGCAGAGAAAAATCGGGGTCAATCACCTTATCTAACGAGTAATCCTTTTGCGGGCAGCTCGACTTTAACATCCTTCGCACTACTAGATACTGACGAGACTGAGGTAGAAAGTATGATCATGACTTTGAAAGACGACTGTGCAGTTGGTTGGGGTAACATATCAAATAAAATTATGAAACAGTTAAGGAATATTTTAGTACCACCACTGGTTTATATTTTTTGCATGTGCTTATCTCTGTGTATTTATCCGGAGTGCCTTATAAAAGCAGTTGTTGTCAGCGCAGACCTAAAAACCACGACTTTTTTCCCCAAGGAAGTATTTTAGGGCCCCCTTTATTTCTGATATATATAAATAACCTTCTAAAATAAAGCATGGCACAATAATATCTTACGCGGATGACACTTCTCTTCTTTTTTCAGCTGAATCGGAACATGCCGTCTACAAGCTCGCGCAAGAGGGCTTCAGTGTGGTAAATAAAGGGCTTCAGTGCAACTCACTAACTTTAAATGCACTTAAGATACATTACAAAAAGTTTTCGATGCGCAAACAAACTTCTTATATTCCTTCAACGTTGTATGCCCATTTTTGTACAGTCCCTGCAGATTGCCCGTTTGTGTTTCCCAGTATTAATAAGACCAACAAAATAAAATACTTGAGTGTTATAATTGATGAAACCCTAAACACAGCATAATAACAGAATTCGTAGGCTGATATTCGTATTCAAAAAGCTACGATATCTTGCAGATCCAATACTAATAAGGCAAGTTTAAATAGTTGCTTTATGTCAGTAAATTTTGACGTAGTGCATTACCTCGTGGGGAGGAGTAGGTAAAACTTTTGTTACTGCCCATCGAAAGAGCTCAAAGAGCGATTCTAAAGGTGTCTACTTGCTGCCCTTTCCTCTTTCCCACTAATCTGCTCTAAAAATCTTGTGAAGTACTAACAGTTTGGCAATTATTAATAATAAGCATTGTACTAAAACAACACGCAGCTCTTTGCTACAGCACAGAATGTACTAAAAAGAGAAGAAAAGACATTTTTCGCCCTACAAAAAGTACAAAACATACTTTCACAGCCAAATTTTATATTTTCCTTGGATCACTACTCTATAATAGACTAAAAGCAAAAGCAAACATCTATTCCCTAAATTTTAGAAATTGTAAGAAAACTCTCAGAGAAACCCTTCAAAGTTTTTCTTATAAAGATACAGAGAGGTTGCTAGCAGTATTGAAATAAAGATTGTTTGTGTCCTATTAATTTTAATTTAGTAAGCTAAGTTAGTATACTAAGGTTTCAGGAAATATGTTTTTTTTTTTTACACTATTTACACCTGTTTTACATACCTAAAAGATGACTATTTTATTTTATATAATTACCGTGATTATTCGATAGTATTTGCCTCCTTTTTGCCTTTAACAGAGGATGTCCTAGTTCAGGAACATAACACCGTGACCTTGACATAGATTTAAGCAAAAATGTTTTTTTCTGTTTTACTCACATAATAACGAAAGATATGTCAAATTTGTTTGTGACTTAGTTTATGAGATAATAACCATTAACTAAATAGTTAATGCTTATTATCTCATAAACTCACATTTTCAAACAAATGTTTGAAAATGGTCTAAATAAAAACCAAAATGCATTTAACAATATATCTATTGGTGACTGGCTTGCACATAAAAAAAATAGAAAACAAAAATCTGAAGGCTTCTTCATCGCGTTTTTGCTCAGAAATATCCCGATGCAGTCCAGCAACAGTCTGCATTATAATGGTAGTCCCATCAGGCTAGGTATCTTTTCTCCACTGTTTGAATGCCCTGGTAGAACAGCTATCCTTATTCCTCACAGTTATCATCCAGTTTGACAGGGAGGATTCGTCCAAATGGCTAAGTGAACAATCCAATATAACGCCTTCGTTTAGCACTTATGCGGTTAAAAACCTAAAGTACTTTAGCGACTAGTTTTGGATACGAGCGGAAAGAATTTTAGCTAGTAAAGCAAAGCTAAGCTGTGGTTCCGATTAGACCTGGAGTCTGGTCATACTATGGTTTGAAAATTCGCTGTCTTCACAAGGATCCAGATTTGCGAACTTTTAATTTTTCCATGATCAGTGCTGGAAATGTTTGACTTACTTACTGGCTAAAAATTTACTTCCATATACCATGCCGCAAAAGATTGTTCGCCTATATCATCAGTAGAATTAACGACAGTTCATACTTAAGTTAAAAGATTTTTTGATACCTTTCGTATTTTAATATGGCAAGGTCATTTTTCTTTGTATGCCATGAAGGAATATTAATTTAACAACAGAATAATAGCACCAGGCTAGGTGCTGTATCCTAGTACCTCTTGATCACTTTATTGAACAAATTACTAGAAGAAAAAAACAATTCCAGGTGAGTGGGTGAAATCGGACATTGTCTATACATACAGTAAAATAGTCAATCTTGAGGTGCATGTTTCCAAGTGGCGCCAAAACTACTGAACAGATTTAGTTCAAATTTTGCATAAAAAATCATTATAGGTACGGTCAGGTTACAGGCTATTCTTTATCACGCTATGTGCTTTGGAGTACGAGCAATATTCAAAAATGTACGAGTATTAGTTTATGGTTCGAACCTAACCAACATATATGTATTTTTTGTATTTATTTTCTCTTTTGAACTGTATTTCTACAACATAATATTGTAAAAGAAAAAAATGGGTGTTTTCGTACTTAAAATAACATTTAGATTTTTATTCCACATTTTTTCAAACTGTTAAGTGAGGAATTGTTATAAAAAGCCACAGCAGATTACAATATTGCAAATACTTCTGGGTCTAACCTTAGCCATATTTATCATCACGCTATACTCTCAAGGAGCTGAGCAGTGAAAACCCATGACATAAATAAGATCGACTATTTGAATCAATTTTCAACAGTAGTCATAGACCATCGCGTCACTTTTACGATAAAGTTGCGTAAATCTGTAATTTTCGCGAAAATCTGTTTTTTGGCGCAACTGCTCCACAATGTACTAATACACACCGTGGCAAAGGTTCATAACTGTATCTATACATAATCTATAATATAAAAATGAATCGCAAAATGTGTTGGTAAGCGCATAACTCAGCAACGCCTGGACCAATTTGGCCAATTCTTTTTTAAAATGTTCGTTGAAGTTCAAACATGGTTTTTACGGCGAAAAAAATTCGAATAATTGCCGGAAAAACCCTAAAAACAGCCCTTTTCTTTTTCCCATACAAACGTTTTCTAACTAAAACGAGCTTTATTGCTATTGTATAAAGTTCATATTGAATTACAAGCAGTCACTGTTTTTTAAACAATGTAGGTATGTAGGGTAGGAGTAGGGTAGGAGTAGGGTAGGAGTAGGGTAGGAGTAGGGTAGGAGTAGGGTAGGAGTAGGGTAGGAGTAGGGTAGGAGTAGGGTAGGAGTAGGGTAGGAGTAGGGTAGGAGTAGGGTAGGAGTAGGGTAGGAGTAGGGTAGGAGTAGGGTAGGAGTAGGGTAGGAGTAGGGTAGGAGTAGGGTAGGAGTAGGGTAAGAGTAGGGTAGGAGTTATATTATAGATGAAAATTGTGACGCAGACGAAGTTGCGCGGGTCAGCTAGTTATAATAAAAAATAAATCTTAAGGTGTATGTTTCCAACTGGTGAGAAAACTACTGAACCGATTGTGTTCAAATTTTGCATAAATAATCCTTATAGGCACGTTCAGGTTATAGGCTATATATTATCACGCTATGTGCTATTTAGAATGAGTAATACTCAAAAATGTATCTTTTGAACGAGAAAATGCACATGGTTCGAGCCTCACCAACAGATATTATTTTTGTATTTATTCTCTTTTTTGAAATGTATTTTTACACCATAATAATGTCAAAATAAAAATAAATAGTGTTTTCGCGTACTTAAAATAAAATTTTAATTAATATTCGATATTTTTCCCAACAGATTAGCGAGGAATTGTTATAAAAAGCCACTACATATTACAAAATTGAAGATACTTATGGGTCTAACCTTAGCAATGTTTATCATCATGGTTTTTCGCTGCTCAGCTTTTTGAAAGTATAGCTTTCAAAAAGCTGAGCAGCGAAAAACAATAACATAATTAATAAAATTGGCTATTTAATTAAATTGTCGTCAGTAGTCGGTTTAAAGACTGCCTGCCGAAAGAGTTGATGTGGGTTCGAATCTCAACAATCGCAATTTTTTTTTTAGATTTTATGTAATTTATGCATTTCCTTACTTTTATGAATCCTATTTTACCCAATAATTTCAAATATTCATAATATGTTATTGTTGTATTTCGAATATGTTTTAGCATTTATCCAAGTATACCAAGCATAATAGCCATACTGTTAAAGCATAATTAGCAGAACCTATTTTCTCTTTATCTGTATTCTGTTTTGTTAACCAATGTAAATAAGTTTTACACATAAACCTGGTAGGAATTGTAGCAATTTTCTAGAAGAAATCAACGTACTATTTTACTTAATGCCGATAATCGATAATCTATTGACCGACATACTACTATTGACAGCTTCAGAATTATACTAGATTTTTTTTTATTACTTTAACAACGTGTTAAAAAAATATTTTTTTAATAGATACCTTAAAAAATATCGTTCTGAATGCACATAATATTCCCATTAATAAAAATAAAAACATATTTTAAGAGTTCAACTTGCATAGGTGGCATTATGCATTGGATCTCATTTTTTCAATCGTGTTATTAATATTGGTCAAAAGGCGCGCGCTCACGGCGGGTTTGGACCCACGAACAGGCGGTGAAGTCCCATGATAGAGGAGTCGAAAGAATTGCATTAGCTCCGCTGAAATTGGGTTTCTGTGTTTTAAAAACATAAAATTATTTCGATTTCCGTTCCTGGTTCAGAATAAATTAAAAATCAACTTGATTCATCAAGTACTTTCGAGAAGATTGTTCGATTATTTTAGAAGATAGCCTGTGCTATCCCATTGCTTCACAGCACGAATTCATTTTTTCTGCCATGTGTACGGGGAACCTACCAACCAAGCATCAAACATCAATACGCATAATATTGAATAATTTTCCTGGAGAATATACAAGTAGGAATTACTTATATATTCTCCAGGAAAATGATTGAAAACGGCCATGGAAAATATGATACACATCATCCAATTATATTTTACGATTTCTGTTTAGTTTCAAAACTGTTCAATTTCCAGTGAGCCTATGAAACGTCATGACCAGCCCATGGCCAGAATTATCCGTTGCGGGCTTCACTCTCCAGTGGATCAAGGGGAGCTGTAGATCTCTAGGCAAAGACGCCACAGACGAACTCGCGAAGAGAGGTTCCGAGATAGTAGTGCTGGACCCGTACCCACTCCCCATCCTACATATGCCATAGTTTTGTACATGAATTTGCCAGAGATCAACGTGACAATAACAAGTCACGGGCTACAAATTGCAGGCAGTCAAAACTGGCAAAGTTAAGCCTACACTCGCGATTAACTAAAAGACTTCTCAGCTCAAATAAAAATACCCTCCGAATAATAATAGGTATAATTACGGATCATTGCCCCTTTAAAAACATCTTTTCAAAATAGGCGCCGTAGACAGCCCAATTTGCAAAGGTTGCTTCGAACCGAGGAATCAGTTGCCCATGTCATCCAAAAAGTAATGCTGAGGCTGCCCGAAGTGAACAAATTCTCAGAACGGTGAAGTCGCTCCACCAAACCTGTGAAGCAAACCTAGGAGACATCTGTGCATTTGAGCGGAGCTAGGCTGGCTAGCTTAGCCAGGACTGACTGAGAATGGGAGTCTAACATAGTGCGGATAGCGGAGTCTCTGCTCTACTCTACTCTCTGCATTGCAGGGGTAGACTTCTCTTCTGGTTGGTTTTCCCATGGCCAACTTTATGTAGCTCTATCGTACGTTAACATCCCTTTTTATATTTTTTTCAAGGAACGGAAATCATCAATTGTCTCCTGCCGCTCTAGGCGGAGCAGAAGGGAACGTCCGACTCTTACTGACTAAACCCATCCGTGTTCTATCTAATGCCCTTTTTCCGCAACGTGTTAACAACCCTAGCAACTTTTTTTAATATCATGCATAGAGAAGCGTTACCATTAAAACGTTTCTCATCACGAGAAATTACTAGGGCTTTTGGAACAGAAGAGGTGAAACAGCCAGTTCCTTGCATAAGACTCTTCCCAATTCCTAAATCTAAGAGTCAAGCAATGCTAGATATCGATTGTTCGTATATAATTAGAGATCTTATGTAGCGATAACATTTTACTTTCCGACTATCCGCGGGTGCCGTATGTTGATTCGCACACTGCCAATTGCTTGGACCTTTTGCTGACAATAGATCCAGACCGCTACTCGGTGACGATTTCTTCACTGGGTAGTTCGGACCACTGTCTGCTGAAGTCTGTGTCCGTCTACTCCCCGCCCGATCCTAGCCCAAGAGGCACCCGGCGGGTATGGCGATACAGGTCAGCAGATTGGTATGGCATGCGATCTTACAGCTAAGGAGTGGAATTCCCTGCCGGAGTCTGTGTTTCCTGATAGCTACAACCTGGGAGTATTTAAGTTAAGAGTGAATAGGTTAATTCTAGGCAAGCATGCCCCATCTTCGACCACAACATCGCTTACCATCAGATGAGATAGTGGTCAAACGCGTGCCTATCAAGAGTCAAAAAAAACAAGTAACATAAGACTCATTATTAGGCACAAAATTTCAATGAACAACACAAAACATACACGACATATAATTAAATTAAATTAAAGTTATTCATTAATTCATTAATATGTAGTATTAGTCATACAAAAAATAAACAAACACAATAATTATAATTTTCTAACCGGCACTGGAACAGCAACATGTCAGCCACAGCAATGCCGAACATAAGGGCAATCCAGCCTATTGGCGATCGTTGCCAGGTTAGCATTGGGACTGACCCGCACCTGGCGCACCAGGGACGCGCACCGCTTACGCATAGAAGCGTTACACAATCAGTGCGTGCACTTGCGAACATCCCTGATGCGCTACAGAAATGGGGCAGCCCCAACACCGTCCGAAACGCGTTGTTAAACTCGATACGGAGGGCACCGTATGCCCTTTCACTATAGTCAGCCCACAGGTTACACGTGTACAGGGATGTGAAGTACGCTCTAAAAAGCATGACCTTCACACCAGTATTATAATGCGAAAACCTGCGGGCTATGTATATGTTGGCTCGCACCGATAGTGCCCTCCGCTCCCGGTCCATGTCAGCATGGTCTTTAAGGTCCTTGTTGAGCAGATGTCCACTTGTTCTATTGGAACACCATTAAGATCAACATTCGGAAAGTTCATAGGGCTCGACACACTTATGGCCTGAAATACCACGTATTGACTTTTCTTCCCAATATATTTCAAAACAAGTCCATGCGCGTATTCTACACAAGTACTGAGTAGCCTCCTCAGCCCACAGATCGACGCACTCAGCAGCACCATGTCGTCCGCATAACTCAAATTGTTGACAAAGACTCCGTCAATATGGCATCCGACACGTTGACTGCTGAGCGAGACGATCAGTTCGTTCATATACAGATTGAACAATGTAGGCGCGGTCAGACTGCCCTGTCTTATACCACATTCATTAGTATAAGGGTTTGACGTCGCTCCCGCCCATCGGACACTATTGAACTGGTGCACGTTCCAGTACCGGAGCGTGCTGATGAGTTTCCACGGCAAGCCCGTGCTCTCCAGTTTTCCCCAGAGGATGTCGTACAACACAAGGTCAAAGGCCTTGGATGAATCGAGCAAGCAGGCATATACTGGGGTCTTTCTCGTCGTGTAATATTTAACGGTGTATTTTAGACACAGTTTTGTACTCTCTGTAGACAGTTTAGGTCGAAAACAAAACTGGTTATCATGAAGTGTTACATGTCTATTTAACTTGTGTTAAGCACACCGTCAAATACCTTCGCCACTACAGTTGCAAGCAATATAGGCCTGTAGTTATTTGTATCCGCCAAATCGCCCGTTTTGTTTTTAACCACCGGCACTACAACTGTCCTCATGAAGTCCGCAGGTAGATAGGAGTGGGTCACACACAGCGAGAAGAACATTGCAAGAACTCGCGCCAAGTGCGGTCCGGTGTGCTGCAGGTGCTCAATAGTTAGATTAATAAAATAGACAATATCACGAGCGATGAGCTGAAAATACTGGTTTTGGTGTTCCTCAGGGCAGCATTCTGGGCCCAACCCTTTTTCTGGTTTATATTAATGATTTGTGCAATTTAAACATTAAACATGGCAAAATTAACTAACCGCTAAAACCAGTAAAGAATTGTACGAACATGCTCAATTGGGATTCAATACTGTGACTAATTGGCTTCATAGCAATTTACTAATATTAAATGCTGCCAAGACAAAATATATTCACTTTTCCAAGCGCAAGCCTCAATTTAACTTTACTAATCCTGACCTGTTTGCCCATAAATATGGATCCCACTCAATTAGTACATGCGATTGTCCATTTATCCTCCAAACATGCAACGTTAAATATCTCGGAGTTATAATAGACGAAACGCTCTCTTTTAGACCACATATTGAAAGTCTGGTTAAAAGAGTGCGCAAATTAATCCATGTCTTTAAAAAACTGCGAGCTATTGCGGATTCAAAAATTATCACTTAAGTTTATTTGGCCCTTGGTCAATCTGTAATTCAGTACTGCATCACCTCATGGGGTGGAGCACCCAAAACCCACTTACTCCCGCCGGAAAGAGCTCAGAGAGCCATTTTAAAAGTAACCAATTTCCATCCCTTTCTCTATCCCACAGATCTCCTATACAAATCCTGCAACGTACTAACTGTTCGCCAGCTTTTCATTATGCACTTGGTATTAAAACAGCATACCATGCTTTCATACAACATAGACAATACTAATAAGAGACGGAATGACATTGTTTGCGACTTTAATACGTTTTCAAAATATGTCTTTGTAAAAAGATTTTTTTCATTTTTAGGTCCATTTCTGTACAATAGACTAAATAGAAAACTAAACAATTATTATAGCTGTTAAAAGACAATTGCGTAATATTTACTAAGCATCTCTTACGTAGAGACGGAAGACCTTTTTATGTTGTGTCCTTTAATCTTAATTTTCATGTAGTCAAATAATTTATTGTTAATTTATTATTTTTAAGTTAAAATGTATAAGTCAGTACTTTCTAGCCTGAAGCACAGGTTCCTCCTAGTTCAGGAAAATTAGCTATTGCGTTCTTAAATATTAAATGTAAGATATTTTTTATAAAATAAACTATATTATTATAAACGATATTATAAACGAATACTGAGTGCGTCGTGCCCAGGGGACTTTCCCCGCTCAATCTGACTTATGACCTTCGCAATATCTTTTGCAAAGAAACTTATTCCCACACTTTTCTTGTTCGGGTCAGCATTTAGCACCGCACCCCGACCGAGCGGCGACCGAACCGAACACTGCTCTCTAAAAACGTTCGCAATGCTCTTAGGATCACTTAAGCCGTCGACGCTCCCAGGAAGACCAGGCCGCGAGTTTACTTTTCTCGTTTTTTGCTAAAAGCCACGGAAATCACCCTTCGAGTGTTTTTCAGCGAGAGCGTCCATCTGAATCTGGTCCTGGTTATTCTGGCACCACTTCAACCTGGACTTAAACACTTTCCTACTTTCTCGCATCTCCTCATACACCCAACCGCACCCAGGTCTGCCACACAGTAGCCACTCGTTAAGCCTCAGCCTGGCCACCCTGGGAGCCTTGCCAACATCGCTCTTCCATTTTTGACGGGCTGGGCGATTTGGGGGACAGTCTTCATGTAAATTTTGACGTTCAAAAAGTGCTGATTTTCAGCCTAGTTTGAATAAATGCCATTTGATTTGATTTAGTATTTTTATTTTATTTACTGCTACAGCCATTCAAATATTTTAATTTAATTACAAAAGTACAATACAGAAAACAGTTGCAAGTAGTTTTCCAGTATTAAGTAAACTGTTGCAAGTGTTTAAAGGTCGATAAAAGAAGATGTATTTAATGGTATAAGTGGTCACTTGTACCAGTTTACCGGGTCTATCATAGTAAAGAAAACATGCTACATAAATACAAGTGATGCTATCTTCTAAAGTGTAAATAATTAGGAAATAAAATTATGCAGTCTTTTTCACATAATATTCAAAAAATAACTTAACATAATTTCGTATTAATGTATGTCAAAGCTAAAAGCTATAGAATCTTTAAACTGCTCTTCTGTATAGTTGAGTTTTTGAACTTTTACTAGTATACGTAGGACTCGTCGAAATGGTATTATATGTCCGGAATGGCTATAGAAAAGAAGAAATAAACGACTAGACTGTAAATTACATTTATCCTACACAGACGCCGGTGACCCATGCACGGGAATGTCGTGTCCAGTTGGGGCGCGATGCGTGGCAGCCTACGGTCAGCCTGAGTGCCGTTGTCCCCGAAGCTGTCAGCGTCGTAAGCCAGTGTGTGGGACCGACGGCAGGGAGTACCCGTCCGCGTGCCATCTCGACAAGCATGCCTGCGATAACCAGCTCAACATAACCATCAAATACCATGGCAAATGCGGTAACTTATACATAATTTTAAAATACTCTATTCATAACTGTCATTCTTTATTAGTGGTGTTGCAAAACGACAAGTATTCGTAGCATTTCATTGCCTTAAACTATCATCAATTTGTCAGACTATTGTAATCCACTGTTCCACATAAGCCACTTCTAATAATAGAACAAAACATGACTTTTGGCACTTTGCCTTTTTGTTGTACTGAACTAAAAGTTGTATGTTGGGAACAGAGTCCTTATACCTAGTTACAACACAAACAAGTTATGCTACTGACTTGTTCGTCGGTATTAGCTGTCCATGTTATTGTTATTTACATAGTGTTTATTCTTTTATATCTCTTACTGCATGCACAAGTAGTTTATGTTTAACTCTAAGTTATAGAGAATAATCGTTTCTAAAAGACTGTACTTTATTTTTTTACCCATTAATCATCTATACATATACTAAAATAGTAAATCTTAAGGTGTATGTTTCCAATTGGCGAAAAAACTACTGAACCGATTGTGTTCAAATTTTGCATTAATAATCCTTATAAGCACAGTCAGGTTGTAGGCTATATATTATCACGCTATGAGCTATGGAGAATGGACAATACTCAAAAATGTCTGTTTTGAACGAGAAAGTGAACATGGTTCGAGCCTCACCAAAAGATATAATTTTTGTATTTATTTTCTTTTTTTAAATGTATTTTTACACCATAATAATGTCAAAATAAAATAGGTTGTCGCGTACTTAAAATAACATTTTCATTAATATTCGACATTTTTCCCAACAGTTTAGCGAGGAATTGTTATAAGAAGCCACTACATATTACAAAGTTGCAGATTACCTTAACAATGTTTATCATCACGCTATACTTTCAAGGAGCGATGAACCATAACATAAATAAGATGGGCTATTTAATTCAATTGTCGTCAGTAGTACTATTGGTTTGAAGACTGCCTGCCGAAAGAGTTGATGTGGGATCGAATCTCAACAATCGTATTTTTTTTGGATTTTGTATGACTTATGCATTTCCTTACTTTTATGATTCCTATTTTACCTAATAATTTCGAATTTTCATATTATGTTATTGTTGTAATTCGAATATTTCTTTAGCATTTATCCAAATATGCCAAATATGCCATACTGGTAAAGTATGATTACAGAAGCTATTTTTCTTTATTTGTATCCTGTTTCATTTACATCACGTTAAAAAAAGTACAAAACCAATGTAGATTAGTTTTATATAAAAAGCTATAGGGAATTGTAGCAAATTTCTGGGAGAAATCAACGTATTATTCTACGTAATGCAGATACACGCAATGCCATCTATTGACTATCACTACTATGTTACTATCAACAGCTTGAGAATTACACTAGATTTCTTTTTTTTTATTAATTTTACAACGTCTTAACACAGTCATTCTTTTAATAACATAAAAAAATATCGTTCTGATTGCACATAATATTCCTATTAATAAAAATTAAAACAAACTCCGAGCTTAAATTTTAACAATTCATCTACATATTCCATAGATGGCGTTATGCTTTTGATCTCATTTTTTTAATCGCGTGCTTTCATTTGCTAAGCTTTGCTAAAGTTGCCCAATAATGAGCCGATACGGGCTTGGAGCCAGGGGTCACGTAATATCACCCACGAGCAGGTGGCAAAATCCCACGATAGAGGAGTCGAAAGAATTGCATTAGCTCCGCTGACATTGGGTTTTTGTGTTTTAAAAACATAAAACTGTTTCGATTTGCGTTCCTAGTTCGGAATATATAAAAAATCAACTTGATTCATCAAGAATATTATGAGTTTCAAGAATATTATTCGGTTATTTTAGAAGATAGCATGTGCTATCCCGGGAACCCACCGACCAAGCATCAACCATCTATACCTACGCATAATATTGGGAAATGTTTCTGGAGAATATAAGAAATATATTTCCATGAAAATGGCCATGGAAAAAAATGCTACACATCATTCGATTAAGTTTCATGATTTCAATTTAGGTATTTAATTTCTATAAAACTTTACAAAGTCACACACATCCAATAAACTGTTTTCTGTTTAGTTTCATAACTGTTCAATTCCCAGTGTGTCTATGAAACGTCATGACCAGCCCATGGCCAGAAATTATCCGTTGCGAGCTTCACTCTCCAGTGGATCAAGGGGAACTGTAGATCTCTAGGCAATGACGTTAGTGACGAACTCGCGAAGAGAGGTTCTGAGATGGTAGTGCTGGACCCGTACCCACTCCCCCTCTTACCTTTACCATAGTTTCGTACATAAATTTGCCAAAAATCCACCGAACTTCGTGACAACAAGTGGTCACGGGGTACAAATTGCAAGCAGACAAAACTAGCAACGTTAAGACTATACGCAAAACTAACTAAACGACTTCTCAGCTCAAGTAGGAATGCCCTCCAAGTAATAATAGGTATACATGTCGTTGCCCCCTAAAAACATCTTTTCGACATAGGTGCTGTAGACATCCCAAGTTGCAGAGGTTATCTGTGCATTTGGGCCGAGCTAGGCTGGCTAACTTAGCAAGGACACCTACGCCCAACAGACAGAATAGGAGTCTAACATGGTGCAAATGACGGAGTCTCTGCTCTACTCTACTTTATATTTTTTTTAAAAATAGTAAATCATCAAATGACTCCTCACGCTCTAGGTGGAGCAAAAGGAAGTGTCCGACTCTTACTGACTAAAACCCATCCGTGTTTCTTGTAATGCCCTTTACGTTGCAGGGCCGCGATGACTATTTCGAACGAATTTCCGCAACGTGTTAAAAATAACCTTAGCGACTTTCTTTAACATCATGCATAGAGAAGCGTTATCATTTAAACCTTTCTTCTATGAAAAATTACTAGGGCTGGTCGGCATTTGGAACAGAAGAGGTGTAACAGTCAGTGCTTTGCATATTACTTTTCGTAATTCATAAAACTAAGAGAAGTCAAGCAATGCTAGACATTGATTGTTCGTATAGATATTATCTTAGAAATCTTATCTAGCGACAACATTTTACTTTCCGACTTACACGCGAACGAAGTCGCGGGTAACAGCTAGTATGTTAATAAAAGTCTCATTTCAGCGCCTACTCTTTGCAAACCACAGTATTTTGATGAAGGATTATTAATTAAAACATAATAACCTCGTGTTGTCATTGTCGATCTTTGAGAGTTTAAAAGGAACTCGTTAATAGAAAGTCTTTTCTTGATTATAGACGTGGAGCACACAAAAAGGGTCAACATTTCATTTTGCCCGTGTCAGATGACGTGCTTATCCCGGAATAAATCGGGCTTTCTTTGAAAACGTGCGTAGAAAAGTGACTAGCCTTCTGTCACTCTTTTTATAGAAAAAGATCCACCCAGGTACGTTATCTATGTAATGCTGTTCTGTTATTTGTTAACTACTTAATAGCAGGTACCGATATAAATTCAATCGAGATAAAAATAAAAGTAGCACCTTACTATTTCCTACAAACAAAATATTCTACTTATGTTTACAGACGGAAGCTTCACTTTGTAAGCAGTAAATTGTCAACCCTCCAAAAAGTTAAATAAACTCTAATACACAAAAAAAAAAACCCTCGTACAAATACACATAAATTGGGTCGTCTGTTTTCTTTTTCGAAGAAGTAATTTAATATATTTTACTCTTTGTATGAATTGTAAGTACATTTCGCTAACCCTTTTCACTGAACTTGTCCAAGCATATTCGATCTGAACTAAATTTGTACAAGACCGAATGCCCGCTCATTCCGAAGTCTTTTGTAAGATTCTTTATTTACATTACTTCAGCTTGTGCTGGAGCTTTTATTAGATTGTTTCAAGATATTCTGTACTTTTTTATAAGACAAAATTGCTGTACCTAAAATGAGAACTAACAAATTAGGTACTCGCAAGTTTTCTTTTAGAAAATCTCAGGTTGGGGGCATTGCTGATTCACATCAGCAATGACGTCATTAACCTTGCTTATCATTCAAGTTGCCCAACTCCTTCTTCACAGGAGTTGGGAAACCTTAAACTTGGATATGGGATGGCAATTTCCGTAACTACTACACCTCCGCTACGTGGATTCAAAGTGCCACCATTAGATGGCCCTCTTTCGTCCGGATCTCAGCTGTGAGCAGTAGTGCGCAGCCTATTAGTTAAAAATAATTTAAATTTCAAGTCTAAATATTAACCAGTTTAGATCTTATTATTAGTGCAATAAACTCGCAACTTCAACTGCACATTTAAAAGTGAAAGTATTCGAGCAGTCGTCGCCACCGGTTCCGATAGCTAGCGGGCCCTGCCCCCCGCGATCCTCGAGGGAAAAAGACCATCACCATAATTGCCCTCTCTGTCATCTACGTGGGCGGAGCAAGCATCACGCGGCCCGCTACGAAACATGACGTCACGAGCTACGGGCTACGACGGCTACGGCAGAGCGTCTACCTGTGCTACGATACGAACCGAGTGTTATTATTAACTAACGAGTAACTCGTGTCTGTTTATGGAAGGATAATAACATCGTTAAATCATTATACGACAGCAGAATGGACCGTCTAAACATAGATAAATCCTTGTCGGAAACGGATCTGGACCGGGTAGGGCTGCAACAACCTGAGCATAAAACGCCCCCCAACTTTGTGACAACCCGGCAAAAAAGAAGACGTGATGAAGATTTTGTTGATGATTTTGCTATATTTAAGGAAGAGATGCAGTCTATGTTTACCAAGATGATGATGGCCCAAGAGAATGAATTTAAAAAAAATACAACTATATTCCAAGGAATACAACAATCAAGTTGCAACATCGAAAGTTCCATCGCCTTTTTTATGGCGCAAAATGAAGTATTTAAGAAAAAAATTGAATCCCTAGAGGAAAAAACAAAAGAGGATAAAAAATATATTACTATTTTGGAGGATAGAAGTAGCATACTTTCTAAGTATGCTACAAGATAGCAGAAAGGCTAATTTTGAAATAAAAATGTTCCTAAGAAGACAAACGAAACCAAAGATGACCTAATTCATATGGTTACCAGCCTTTCGAACTCAGTAGGTTGTCCACTAGACAAGACAAATATCCGTGATATATACCGAGTTCGTGCAAAGAATTAGGCAACACGCCTATTGTAGGGGAAACAAACTCAACACTGATAAAAAATAATTTATTTACTGAAATTTTGTAAGGCATTTAACATGAAACAAAAGGCTAAGCTATGTGCCAAACATCTGGACATGCGCACTTACGAGGATACCCCTATATTTATCACTGAGCAACTCACTGCAAAGGCTGTACTTACTTGCGCGAGACCTCGTGAAGTCAAAAACTTACAAATATTGCTGGACTGCATATGGCCGAGTATACCTCAAAATAGAAGACGACTCTTCAACCTTAATGGTTAAAAGCAAAGCACAAATCCAACAGCTAATTTTCAATCAATGACTATATTATCATAAGGAAGTTCACAACTTTTTTGCTTATTTTTTATGCTCATTAAACTGGTTATGTAGAGTCTGTTACACTTACTTGACATTCACACAAATTACATCATTCATTCCTCCTCTAAATACACCTACACACACACACACACACATTATCACTATCTTACATATTATACTGTTAAAAGTTTGTTTACATGTGAATCAATTTTAATTCATTACAGGCATTTAAATAGTACAATATATGGATCAACAATCTAAAAATAACTAAACAAACATTGACTAATATTTACAAAAAAAAAAGGAAATTACGGCAAATTCATTTTTATCCATCCTTACAAACCATAAATGCATGGCATATTTTTTTTCGGATTCAAACACGTCATATAAATCTAAAATGATCCTAAAATGCACCGTGTATTTACTAAAACATAATAATGAGTGACCCACTACAAACAATAAATGACCTCGATAATTTAAGTATTGCGAGAACGGTAGAATGTCATTGTAGTGAGCTTGCTAACAACTATAACATAAATAAAAGTGACCTTACCATAATCTCCCAAAATATTAGGAGCATATATTGCAATTTTGATGACTTCATAGCAAATTTGTCTTGCCTCAATTTTGACGTAGACGCAATAATTCTAACTGAATGTAGACTTGATCGAAATAAACCTATACCGACTTTGACCAAATATCGTTCGTATATCACTGGGCTACTACTCGTCAACAAAACCAAAATGACGGCGTAGTAGTATATATCAAGGATACCTTAAAAGCCAGTGTCACATAATTAATGATAAGCCACGCATCATGTTTACAACTAAATATATTGAATAATGTAATTTTAGGTATATATCGTTTACCATCAAACACTAACACGGAACCTTTTATAAACTCTTTGGCACTCCATCTTGACAACCTAAACTCTCAAAACAGCAATGTTATAATTGCTGGTGAAATTAATATTAATATTTTTACCCAAACACACTAAAAAACATACGAATTGGAAAATAGAACTTCATACCTGGATATGTTATCGAGTTATGGCATTCTATCTGGTCACATCTTACCTACAAGGGAAGCCAATTGTCTTGACCACTTTATGTTCAAAATAAACAGAAAACGGCATTCTGCCTTTATTGCTATCCCACGCACTACTATAACAGACCACCGTACAACCTTTCTATCGCTATCTAAAATAAAACATTGCAAAGCTACTCCAACAACTACTACTAAAATTGACTTTGTCAGACTGTAACAGAATGTTTAATCCAAGAACTTATTGACTCACTAAAAACAAAAACTACTATTTACAAGATCCCTAAAAGTAAACGAATCATTAAACCCTGGATCATAGAAGGCATATTGAGATGTATAAATAATCGTAATAAGCTCTAAAAACAATCTCGAGACGACCCCCATAATGAAATTAAAAAAAATACATATGCTCGTTACAAGGAACCATTGCAACAACTTTATAAAAAAATATATATATGAAAGAAACGTTCTAACTAAATTGTTAAACAATAATAAATTACTGAAAACCATCACTTATACAAATAAATGTGTTAAAACTAATACTGAATTAACTGATCTAAAAGCATCACCAACGGAATCAGCAAACTTTATAAATCAATATTTCGCATATTGGTAACCAACTTGCAAATGACATCCAGCAAAACGTAACCCAGAATGACCTAAATCTATATCTAGGTTCTTTACCTAGTCTCTCTAAATTTTTTGTTCTTCTGGATACAGAAAATAATGAAGTAAATTCTATAATTAACTCTCTAAAATCAGATAGTGCCCCAGGATGCGATAATATCTCGACTAGGTATTTAAAACATGTAAAATATGAAATAATTCCAATTATAACACATCTGACTAATCTTTGTTTTAAACAAAGATTAGTCAGATGCTCATTGCTAGGACCTACACTCTTCTTAATGTATCTTAATGACCTCTGTGAGTTGAATCTGGGAAATAGTATTATAATTTCCTATGCTGATGATACGGCTTTGCTCTTTTCTTCTAAAACATGGGAGAATACATTCCTACTGGCACATAATGGCTTCAATAAGGTGTCCGACTGGCTGAAACCAAATTTTCTTACTCTAAACTCAGAAAAAACTATGTACATGTATTTTTATTCACGAAATCCAAATAAACCCCCTCTTGCTCTTTCTATTCTTTTTATGTCCACCCCGCAAATGCTTTTACTTGTAACTTCCCCCTGTCTGGCTAGGAGATCTGAAGTAAAATATTTGAGCGTCATACTAGACTCATCACTGAACTTCAATGCACATTTTTCTTAACTTCAATCCAGACATAGAAAATTGATTTATGTTTTTAAAAACTTACGACATGTAGCAAACACTTTGATTCTAAAAAAGTTTATAGGGCACTCTGTCAATCGCTTCTGACTTCTTATATTTCTTGTTGGGCTCGCTCCATCGTAGAATTTGTCTCTGTCATCTCTGACCTAGAATAGAGTCAAGAGCAAACCCATCACAAATTAAAAAGAAAATAGCACAGCGGACAATTCTAAAAGTCAGCTCTTTCCGACCCTTTGAGTACTCTACACATCTCCTGTATCGATCCAGGAACTTACCAACCGTTAGCCAGCTGTACATCTTAATTACGGTACTTAAACAGCACCCCTTACTCCCTTGGACAGGAATACTCTGATTAAACTTCGCCGCAATGCTGTAGTCCCGCCTATTTAAGCATTCATTTACACATAGGTTCTTCTGCTTCACCGGTCCCTTTCTCTACAATAAAATAAATCAAAATCAATCAAAAGTCGTTTATTCAAATTAGGCTGAGAGCCAGCTCTTTTTGAACGTCAAGTTTTACAAAAGACAGTCCCCCAAAACGCCCGCCCGTCACCACTTCTTAGTGTTTGAGCTTTTAAATACTACACTTAATACTTTATATATGCATTAAGTAAACAAGAATGCAAAACTAAAGTGTTAGATTTTCTACTAACATGTGATTATAAAACTACATTGAGTTAAAACTACACATGCAAACACATTAAACGCAAGCATACAATACTCACACAACTCCCTCACAACACTCACGTAACACTCACACAATACTTACGCTATATGCTAATACATGTTATCTGTTGTAGTTATTTTTATTTTCTTTTTTAGACTGATATAACATGTAAACGTAAAACCCTACTGTTACTGATGTTAAATATTTATGGAAAGTGAACTGCGTCCTGAAATACAGGCTTTAATAATATTTGCAACTTGTAACAGGCAATTATAATATTGTACAACTTGTAACAATTTCGTAAGATAAATAAATAAATTGTTAAATTATTAAAATAGTTACAGTCTGACCCGCATCTCTTTTTTTAAATTGTGGAAGAAGTTCGACGCTCAAGCAACGATCGCTTGAGCGTCGAACTTCTTCCAAAATTTGGAGGGAGCATCCGTGCTACACTCACCCGACACCTTGTCGGGTGTATTTAAATTAAAGCCGATCAAATTTTTAAAGGACTCCTCGGCTTTTGTTGCTACTCCCATACGGAGGCCCGGGGGGGCGCAACCTTTGTCTTCCGTATGGCCTCCAAACAAGACGTGGCGGATTCTGCAGCTGCTCAGCAGCTGGTATCGCCGTGGGGTTGTTTTTTACCGTTTGTCTTATTCATTATGTGTTGTTCCTTTTAAGGGTGCGGTCCCTATCTCCTTCGCCCTTTCACAGAATCCCTCCCTCTTTCTACTTGCTCACTGTCTTCATAGTTACGTCTGATGAGCAGACGCGTACCAGAGAGCAGTGAGCAAGATTCCGTCCTTAGAAACGCACACCGTCCGAAAACCCGAAAACTGTTCAAGTCTCCGAACGGTGTGCCCCTCGCGTGTGTCCCTCTTTGTCTGGTCTCTCACTTGGACCTTTCCAGCATAAGTGACTATACCGGCAGGGCTCTAAGATGACTGAGACATACAATTTTTTTGCACCATTTTCTATTTGTTGACCTACGTTATATTTCTCAAAACTGCCGAGTCAGATTTTGATGCAATTTTGCACAAGGGTTGTGTTATACCCACAGAAATACCACAATAGTATCTCTTTGGTTCAAAGACCATTTTTGTCCAGTCTCCTTTGTTTGTACGTGCATACGCGACTTTATGTTTAAACTCTGCAACAAGTAAAGGCACCTTTTTCTATTTTTGTCTTTTGATATGCAATGTTATCACAGATCCGTGTTCAGAACATGAATGCGCTGACGGTGGCGTGTGTCAGTTAAACGAAGCGCGGGCGCCGGTCTGCAGGTGTGGTCCTCCGTGTGATCTACTGGTGCGGCCCGACTCCGCCGTGTGCGGCTCCGACTACCGGGACTACCCCAGCGAGTGTGCGCTACGCCGAGAGTCATGTCGGACACGGCAGCAGCTCACTATCGCGTACAGGGGAGAATGCGCTTCCGGTAATTTTTATCATCCATTCTCAACAACAGTTTAAAGGATAATGCTACGCGTCCATACATCGTCGCCTAAGAACCAACAGAGACGTAAATTTTCTTTATGTATTCTAAATATTATAATACATTTTAATATTCGATTGAAACAGAATAAAAATCACTAAAAAAATTCAGAATTGCAAAAAATCCCATTTGGTATGTATAATTGTTGCCAATAGAAACATACCAAATGGACTAAGATCCACTTTCCTATGCACATAACACTTTTAGACTGAGATCCCAGAGCTACCAGACTTCACTTACTATCTCACCAACAAAATGTGTATTCCACATATTTTGTTAGTAAGAAAATAAGAGTCTATATGGAATACACACATTTTGTTGGTGAGATAATAAGAGAGGTCTGGCAGCTCTGGAATCTCATTTTAAAAGTATTATCTGCAAGTTACCAAAGTGTCATCTATCAATTCATCGACTAGCAGGCCGCGGACAGGAAATCAGCGGCGCGGCGGCGGCGGCGCCGGTGGCGGCAGTGGTGCGACTAGCGGAGCGTTCAATTGCATAGATTTATATGGAACTGTTCACGAAGGCAGCGGCGCAGGAGCGGCGCGGCGGCGGCGTACGAGCGGCATGCGCCAGTCGAGCGGTGCTCATGCATCTGCAGTGACGTTGTCATAGATAGGCAACTTCACATAACACAACAGTACGCGCGCCGCTCTAGCGCCGCGCGATCTACCCGCTGGCTTCGTGAACGGGTCTGCGTCGCCGCGCCGCTGCTCGCGCCGCTGCCGCCACCGCTGCCGCCGCCGATGCCACCGCCGCTGCCGCAGCCGCTGCCACTGGCGCTGCAGCCACCGCTGCCACCGCCGCTGCCGCCGCCGCTGAGTTCGTGTCCGTGGCCTCAGTGTCGATGTTGCTCGTCTTACACAGCGCTTTCAATCGCTTTATTATTTTTGTATTTCAAAACTTACTCATAGAATAAACGCTGAAAAAATAATGGCGCTTGGGAATAACACTGAAATGAATTACTATTTAAAATGTTTTCGTAATTATGAAGTGTTCGTTATTTTGTAATAATTAAAATGTAATTAAAAAAAAATAGAAATTATGATAAATGTTTCATACGTGTTGATTCATAGATCACTTTTTACCATGTCCTTTGCTCGTTACGCTTTTGAAAAGCTCATTTCACAGTCAATAGTCGTTCACTCCAGAATCTAGACTTCTAATTTGTAATATTTGTTCGTAAATGTAAAGAGCCAGCTTATTTTGTATCCATATTGAGGAGACGTTTTGTCCTTCAGAAAGTAATTGGGTGAGCATCAAGGCGTCTCGAAACAAATTGTGGCAGGAATATAATAATTTCGTTTCATAAAAGTTCTCATATTACAAATGTTGCCTTCTTTCGCTTTCTGTCTATCAGAGCAAATTAATTTTTATGTTAAATTGTTGGTAATAAATTTATGTCGGGGTCTTTGAGATTAAATAGATTTGAAAACTGTCATTGGCGTGTTTTAAATGATTGTTGGAAATATTTTGCTAAATTTGTAACAGCGCAACACCCGTGCGAGTCGGTGAAGTGCGGCGCCCGCGAACACTGCTCGCTGGACGCGCGCGGCGTGGCCGAGTGCGGCTGCGGGCCGGCGTGCGAGCCAGCTGTGCGACCCGTGTGCGGCTCGGACGGCCAAACCTACGACAGCCGCTGCCACTTGGAACGCGCCTCGTGTCTAGATAACCGAGATGTACGAGTTGCTTACACAGGACCCTGCGGTGAGTTGTATATTTTGAAACGTAAAATTGTGCTCGTGAATGTGTGACGCGATTTATCAAAGTTTGTGGTTAGCTTTGACTTTGTATAAATTTCAGCTTAAGTTGACCAGTAAGCCTTTCTGACCACTTTTGAAGCTTAAAATTAATATGGAAATTCAGTTGGCTATTTCGTTTGTAATCTACGTACTCGCCTACTAAAATGTTATATAGGTACTCGTATTATCTGTTGTCTATTTAGATTAGAGTATTCGTAGTCCTTTGCACGGATATCCTGTCACAAGAAAAGGTCTGTCTTATTAACATAGAACTACGACTAGATACAACTGAATGATTGTCCAACAGGCGTGGAGAACCCTTGCGCTCGGGCATCGTGCCCTTGGGGCGGGGCATGCGTGGCACGTGGTGGCGCGGCGCAGTGCGCGTGCCCCGTTTGCGACGCTACGCTTGCGCCGGCGTGTGCGTCTGACCGCAACACGTACGGCTCCGAGTGCAAGATGCGCATGCACGCCTGCCAAGAGGGCCTCCCGGACGGACACCTGCGCGTGCTGTACAATGGCACATGCCGTGAGTATCATCTGGTATAGCTGTTTGACCCTTGTACAGTGTTTTATGAAGCCCATTTTTCAGAATAGAATACTCTTTATTATGTACACCAAATAAGTTACAGAAAAGATACATAAGGAAAATATAACATAGGGTGACACAATGGGCGGTCTTATAGCTAAAAGCGATCTTTTCAAGACAACCTTTGGATGGATTTTAAAAAGAAAAAGGAAAGACAGTACTGTAAGTAGTTTTAGGTGTACTAGTTAAACATTTATACAAATAAATACATGATAGATAAATATATACAATAATAATTTTGAAACAAAAGCAGAGAACACTAGTAACAACGATTAAAGAGTAAGGTAGTGGTTTTTGACCAAAGTAGACAAAGATTGAGCACGCCTTACCGACACGGGCAAGGCATTCCATAACCGCACCGCCTGAACAGTAAAGGATTTGTCGTAAAAACTGGTGGAATGCATCGGCATCTCAAGTCTCAAGTTTTTCGATGACCTCAGATATCTATTATGTGTGTCATGAAGGAACTTGAAACGTTCTTTAAGGTAAGAGGCGGTTGCAGGATTGAACAAAAGACTGTAGAGCAGAAATAAAATTGCGATTGTGCGAAATTCAGAAATGTAATCGTATTTGCGCAGACCAAATATAAATCTTATGCAAAGGTTTTGAAAACGCTCAAGTTTATCTAGGTGTGCCTGAGTGAGATCGAGATAACTGACATCAGCATAGCCAAGGATAGGAAGTTAAAGAGATTGTGCAAGCGCAGTTTTAGTGGCAGAGGGAAGGAAGTTCCGCAATCGTCTAAGGGACCGGGCAGATGAAAAATTTTTGCGGCTTTTGTCCTGGAGCTGCGGACCCCAAGACGATTTTGTCGATCCAAACCCCAAGGTTCTTCCTCTTCTCACTTATAAGAATTGTAGTTCCGTTACATTGAATCTGGAGAAGTTCATCCTGGAGTTTTTGTTGGATTAACCTGAAGCCCATTGACCTCACTCCACTCACAAATTGTAGCCAAATCCTTGTTTATTTTATTAATTGCATCAGTCAAGTTTGTAAAGGCAGCTTGTTTGTAAATTTGTTAATCGTCTGCATAAGGGTGGTAGGATGAAGCGTTTTGAGAAGCATTTTGGAAATAGCGTTTATAAATATTGCGAAGACAGATAAAACGCCACCCTGTGGTACACCGGCAGTTGTATAACACCAAGAAGAGTTAAACTCTTCTATGCGTATACATTGCCGGCGGCCATATAGGTAACTGCGAAACCAGTAAATTGCCGTCCGAGATATGTTAAGCGAGCGAAGTGTGCCAAACAAGATATCGAAATCGACTGTATTGAAGGCATTACTAAAATCTAGCAAGCATATAACCATCAGATTTCCTCGTTCCATGCCAAACCAAATGTCACCGGTAACGTTTACTAATACTGTGGCGGTGCTATGACCAGGACGAAATTCGGATTGAAAAGGATTCAGCAGACTATTCTTATAAAGTAAAGCACTAATCTGATTGTTGACAAGGCGTTCGAGGACTTTGGAGAGGAAAGGCAAGATGGAAATAGGATGGTATTCGAAAAAGGATGTATGATTTGATTTTTTGGGTAAGGGATAGCTCATTTATCGTAATCATAATCATTTATTTGTTAGAATATAGTACAATGGTCTTAAGATTATTAAGTGGTATCATCACATTATGCCAATTGTGCATCCAACATGCAGCAGGCATAGTTTCTGTCACCGCTCCGACTTGCTGGCCGGCTGCGCCGGCCAGCCTCAGCCTCTGCGGCGGGCATTATAACACCAGCTCCTCAGCTCGCGGTCCGCCTCGCCCCTCCGCGCCTACGCGAGCTTAAATAACACTCTAGGGGTAGGGCAGACAAGACTACGTGGAGTCGGTTTTACAGCGAATCATTTCTGTCACTTACTTTTGTTGCAAAACTTATTGACTGTTTAAGACAATATTTTAATTTAATGTTCAAAATTCTTAAAAACATTCGTTAGGTATATTAAACATTGGGTATTTGACCGTAGTTATTTCGAAAATAGTTAATAGTTAAAGTTATCTTTGGATATAATAATATGTAACTAACTTTTTTTGATAATGGAAACTTACTTTAATGTGGTGCACCTTTAGATATCAGTTTTAGAAATTCCGTAGTAAGATTGTACAATTTAGAGTGCTAGTTAGTATTTTTGATAAACAATTCGTATTTTTTGTTTTATAAATCATATAACCGACGTACGAACCACATTTTTGGTGTGATTTTGATAAAACAGGGTCATCTTATTTTGTGTGATTTTTCAATTTTTTTTTTTGTAGGACTTGTTTAGTTAATCAATTGGTTTTTTTGCACAGCATTCATTTTTCTGGTATGCATTCTGTTAATTAGTGGAGTTACCTAGTGTGCTGAAAAATCATACCGATGTGCATTTAAAAATATCCCGATTGAAACTATGCTCTTCTTAACATCACAATCAGAGAATTGACTAAAAATAAATGGTGTATAATCCGGAGCTGGAAGGTTTGAAACATAGTTTAATGTAGTTGCGTTCAAGGTCCCATTACAAGAGGACAAAGACGAGAAGTGTTGATTCAGTTGATCTATATCTAGATCTTTAGGAATAGATTCTTGGCGAGATTTCCCAACTCCTAGGGATTTAAGAAATTTCCAGATTTCGTAAAGCGTGCGGATTAAGTGATCTAGTTATTTGACCATAACTTTTTAACCTAAAGTTTTACAATTTTTTAATTCACTATGTAGTTTTTACAATTATTTATTAACCCCCTCCAGTTTTTTGTAGAGATTGAGCGAACTTAAAAAAAGATCACTCAACCACACGCACATGTGAAGTGTCATCTGCAACCAAAACTATTTTTGATTATCCTTTGTAAGGCCAGTCATTAGGAGACAAGAAAAAACATGGGCCAAGAATTAAACCCTGGGGTCAGCCCATTTTTACTGCAGACCCGGGATTTTTTTTTCCGATGTTGAAAATTAAAACTGCATCATAGGTTAAAAAAAAAACAGTTGATGTATTTGGCCATCCAAGCACACTTAAAAATTCACTCTGTACTAATCTATACTAATTTATATATTTTATTTTATTTATTTGGTTCACCAATAATTGTATACCCTGGTATATACAAATAAAACAGAAGCAACAAATCAGAATAAAGTGTAACAATCACTTACAGGTAAACTCTGCATGCACACAAAACTTTGTCGAAACTTACAAAAAAAAAAACAAAATAATAAAAAGTCTCATCAATTTTGAACTTAACTAACCTTAAACTTAACAGGTTAATTGAACTAAATTAAAAAAAGAAATTAAATAGATCTAGGTAGGTAGGTGATAAATACTGCAATTCACCTATCCTAATTCACCTAGTGAAACAATGCAGGGCTAACTAACTTAATGTTCGGAGAGATGCTTATGAAAACTGGCTTTCAATTTCCTTAAACCATCGAAATGGAGGTCGATCCGATCACTGCAACTGTTCACAACCCTGCAAAATCTCGCGTAGGGAGAATTTGCACCCAGAACCGTTCTTCTCTGTGGAGGGCAGAGCGGTGTTATAGGATTGCGAGGAATTCTTGAGGGAGCACGGAAGTTAAAATTATTTAATATTTGCGGACAGTCGATTTTGTGGGCCATAACTTTGCTCACAAACATCGCGTCATTCAGACGTCGTCTTTTGTCCAGAGAAATCATATTAAAATATTTGAGCCTATCACTATAAGAACGTATTTTCTTAGACAAACTACTAGCATAGGTCAGGTGACCCATAAAACGTTTTTGTACCCGTTCAAGACGCAATGAGTGGGCAGCATAGTGTGGCCGCCAGACCACGCTACAATACTCTAATATGCTTCGAATTAAACAATTATAAAGAATAATTATTGTTCTGCAGCTTTTAAATTGTTTTGTGTTTCTGATAACAAAACCTAGCATTTTGGAAGACTTTTTCACGATTTTATCTATGTGAGGGATGAAAGTTAATTTCCGATCAAACATAACACCAAGGTCTTTTATCGTGTCCAATTCCTTTATTTTTTCTCCGTCAACATAATAATCATGATCAATAAGATGATGTTTCCTGGTGAATTTGATATGGTAACATTTACTAGGATTTAAAAGCATCTGGTTTATTTGGCACCATGTTACCAACTCATCCAAATCGCTTTGTAGTTCAGAGGCGTCATGCTTAGATTTAACTATTTTGACGAATTTTAAGTCATCGGTAAACATATAAATTTGATAGTAGCGAAAGCAGTTCGGAATATCATTAATAAAAAAGTTAAATAAGACCGGCCCCCAATGAGACCCCTGTGGCACTCCCGAGGATATGTATCTGACGGCTGATCGAAAGCCATTGACTACTACAAAGAAAGTCCTATTCTCAAGATACGAACTCAACCATGAGAGTAAAGTTCCAGCGGTACCATAAGATCTTAATTTGTCTATGAAAATTTGATGCGAGACCCGATCGAACGCTTTGCATACTTATACTAGTTGACCCGCGCAACTTCGTTTGCTCCGCTCCTATTGGTCTTAGCGTGATAATTTATAGCCTATAGGCTTCCTCGATAAATGGGCTATAATACTGAAAATTTTTCAAATTGGGCCAGTAGTTCCTGAGATTAGCGCGTTCAAGCAAGCAAACAAACAAACATACTCTTCAGTTTTATATACATATTAGTATAGAAGTATAGATAATACAGCTGAAGAGTTTGTTTGAACGCGCTAATCGCTGGAACTACTAGTCGGATTTGGTTAATTATTTTTGTATATGATAACCACATTCATGAGGAAGTCTACAAGCTACGGGACCACGAACGGGAAGAAAAGCGATATGCGCGTACAAAGTCGCGGGAATTAGCTACTTTTATATAAATTCATAAACGCATCTAATATTTTTTCCGAACAAATTCAATAACACGTAAATCAAACAAAGTTCATTAATTCTGTTTAAACGTTATTTTCTCATAGAATGATTGATTAGCTGTAATCTTATTATAAAGTGGCCTTTGTGATTTATCTTCAAGTGGATCTTGGGACTCTTTGAAAGAAATTCCATTAAACTGTGACTAAGCTCCGGTGAACGGCTCTATCAAATATTGTATCAATAATTAATAGCCACGCTTGGACGCCTTTAAATAATGAAATTAATTCGTATTTTTTGTCCATCAATCTGCGTCGCGTTCAATTTCCATTGAGCCATTTTAATCTCTAATTGACATTTCAGTGCGTAATGATAGAATAACGTACAGTGTATTACTATGTTGAGTCCCGCGAACAAATTGAACTGAATGAGTTTCAGCGGAAATAAATGAGTGTTCATGTAAAAGTACACGGGTTTATTATACATATGTTGAGTGGCCCCGATGCAGCAAGCACTTGGATTTCACTAAAATGATTTTAATATCAACGAATTTTAATACTTTTACCTGACATAATAATAGAGAAAAAATAATAAAATAACGTTCACAATTGTTAGATAAAACAGACATAGGGTTTACACTGGCAAACAGTAATACACAATACAAACTAACACACCTAATGTACATGGATGACATAAAGTTATATGCAGCAGACAGGGAAGCACTTTTTCAGCTGGCTAATACAACACAGCAATTTTCTAATGATATTTGTATGTCATTCGGAGTAAACAAATGCAAAATTCTATCAATTGTAAAAGGTAAAATATAAAATAGGAGTTACACACTTGAATCGGTGAATCGATCGAGCTGATGGACGAACAGAGTACTTATGAGTATTTTGGTTTTAAACAATCTAGACAAATACAGCAAAAGCTGTCAAAACAAGAACTGCTCAAAAACTGCTTCTCCCACCGCCTCAACCTCATCTTAAAAAGAAACCTCAACTCTAAAATCACGATTAAAGCCATAAAAACATTTGCAATACCTATTCTCACCTACTCTTTCGGAATCATACGATGGTCAAAGACTGATATAAAAAAAACTACAACGAACTGTTCATACACTCCTTACCAAGCTCAGAAAACACCATCCAAAATCATGCATACAACGGCTTACACTACCACGCCCGGAAGGTGGAAGAGGACTGATAGACATTCACAACTTACACAACAAACAAATACATTCACTCAGAACATACTTCCATAAGAAATCAGAAAATTCGTTACTACACAAACAGGTATCGGAAACAGATAAAAAACTTACACCACTAAACCTACAAAATAGAAACCCGCAATTAAAAGAACAAATTGTAAGCTCACAACAAAAAATTGCTGCATGGTCTGAAAAAGCTCTTCATGGAAGATACCGAGCCTCTCTGAGCCAGCCACATGTCGACAAAATAAAGTCGAACGAATGGCTCAAACGAGGCGAACTGTTTCCTGAGACCGAGGGTTTTATGTTGGCCATACAGGATCAAATAATAGCCACTCGTGATTATAGAAAATACATAATGAAAGACCAGAATCAGACGACAGATTTGTGCAGATACTGCAACAGTGACTCCGAAACCATCCAACACATAACAGGAGCATGTAAATCACTGGCACAAACCGATTATAAACACCCCCATGACCAAATCGCTGCAATTATACATCAACACTTAGCGTACAAATATAAACTTGTTAGTGAAATGAGACCGTACTATAAATATGAACCAGAAACAATTTTAGAAAATAAAGACAGCAAAATGTATATTATATTGGGACCAAACAATTATAACAGACAAAACGATTCATTACAACAGACCTGATATTACCATCCACGACAAAAACAATAAAACAGTATACCTGATAGATATAGCAATACCTAACTCACACAATATTCAAACCACAATATCCAAAAAGCTCAGTAAGTACCAAGATCTCGCCATGGAAATTAAAACCCAATGGAAAGCTCAAACTGTCCATATTGTCCCCATTGTTCTTTCGTCTCCTGGCATAATACCAAAAGCTCTTACACAAAGCCTCAACACTTTTCAGATGCTAGCTCACACACTAATAATGCTTCAAAAAGCCACCATAATTAACACCTGTCGCATCACTCGAAAATTCCTAACTTCTTCAACACTGTCATCCACCTTTTTAATTTAATTTTCCCCTTACACAGTTGGCTCCGGCCCTTGTCTAAGGTTATATACTCTACCAAAAGAGAAGCAAAAAAAAAGATTTCAATAAAATAATAATAAAGAGAAGCAAATTAAGTATCTCGACTTAGCACACTAGGTTGTCGACATGTGGAATGTGGACTCGGCTGTCACTGTGGCGATAGTCGCTACGGCCAATGGCCTGATGGCCAAAAGCTTCGACGACCATCTGTCGAAGCTGGCGTTTCGCGGTTGGATAAAGGGAGGCAAAAATACAAAAGGCAGTACTCCTCGATAAGGCTCGTATTGTGAGGAGGTTCCTTTCTCTGGAGCCCTAACCACCAGTACCTTGGACCCTGATCCCGACACCGGCGGACTACTGCTTTTTATATTTTTAAATGTTTTTTTTAAATGTTTTATTGTTAAGAAATATTTAAAAATGTAATGACGTATGTACAGCAATGTAAATAAAGAGAATAATAATAAAAATAATTCTTTATTGACATAATGAATACAATTTGGATTATAGGATTCCCTAGCATCTGCGCTATATAAGTGTAATAGTAACGTATCTGTTTGAAAACGAAACCTAATTACTGATGTTTGTTCTGGGACGCTGTCGACTTGCACAAGATAGTCTTGTGCCCTAACTTTGACCTTTACTAATAGTCTAAAATAAAAGCATAAATCTGCTACTTTGTTTCTTTGTATTTTTATTATTGCTAACATAATTAAAGGGGTTCGAACTTTTTTCTATGGGAACTGGCCTAGCCCCCCGCCGCTATTTATTTTTTTTTCAACGTGGTGGCACACAATCTTAAACAAACAAAAAATATCAGTAACATGGTGCCCTAAAGTGTCACGTTTCCGAGATATCTAAAGGTAAAATCGCCATGTGAGAACAATGAAAATCATTAAAAACTGGCCAAGTACGAGTCGGAGTCGCGTCTTATAATCTTTTTTTTTTTCAAAATTTTAAGCTCAGTAGTTTCGAAGATAAGGGAGGAAATGGTTATTTTTCGTGTAATTCTTGAATAACTTGGAAATTATTCATTTTAAATTTTAAATAAAAACTAATTAAAACCCTCACAGTAAGTCCTTTTATTTAATTTGTCACACGATATTGTTCAAAAAACTTTTTTTTAATTTTCAAGTTTGACCCCCAAAAGTGACTCCCATACTAAAAATTTAATAATTTACGTAACGCGTCCGTGTTTGCGTTACAAAAGTCCATATGTGTATCTAATTTCAACAGAATCGGTCAAGTGGATCCGGAGAAAACTGGCTGTGACAGTCGGACAGACAGACAGACAACCGAGTGATCCTATAAGGGCTCCGTTTTTTTGTTCGGAACCCTAAAAATGAACTTATCACGTGCTTATATGCAGTAGATTGTATTCTAATTATAGTTTTCAGCTTGATTTAACCATTTACATAAATTAAACAGTATTATTTTGCAAAGTTCTCAATAAAGTGGTTTTTACAAATTCTTTTTTTACTTTTTTCCAATAAATTATAAAATCAAGCTAGGAACTTTTAATTGAATTTAATCTAATACATATAAGCACATATTTATGTAATTTTTGATGATAGTCATGATTGTCATACGGTGACTTTACCCCTAAATATCTCGGCAACGTGACACTTTAGGGCACCATGCTCCTAACATTTTTGTTTGTTGAAGTGTCTTCTACCTATATTATGTATATGTTACATCGTGTGCCGCAACTTTGAAAAAAAAAAAAAATGGCGGCGGGGCGCTATACCACCAATGGCTTTTAGGCACATCAAGAACACCGCAAAATATTGTTTAATTCCAAAAGTATTTTGTGCGCTTTTTGTTGACAATTTCATAAAGAAACAGATTTTCATCACGGGAAATTAATAGCAACTTTTCTTTGAGAATTCTAGAATTATCGTCATCATCACCAGATTTAGCGGTGTGGTGAGGAGACTTTAACCTAAATGACCTATGACAGCATTTTTATTTTCCTTTGGGACGAAAACATTTAAGAAATAAATCGGCAGCGAACACCTTTGTTAAAATCGCATATTATTATTTTACTTTGTAAAGATAAGCTTTGTTCTCAGCAACACTAAATTGTGCTCACACACTGCATGTCAAAAATGTATACATACAAACATTTTAAACACTAAAACATTTTTACAATTCTGTTAGGAATTCTTGCAAATTTTTAGTTAATGTGAGAAATTTCCATGATAACTTACGAATAGTTAACATGACAACATTTTCTTAACATTGTGATCAAATGTTTGTTTGGAAAATGTTTATTCATGTTTTTACAAAAAACATCGACGTTTTTGAAAGACTACGGATAGTGAATCTTAAGAGGCCAATTACAATTTGACTGTGTTTTTTGCGTAAAATGACCAACTTTGGCTTTTTCTTATTCTCAGTAACTGAAATATTTAGATAACTTCGGCTAACTGGATAGTTGAGAATAGTTATTAGTATAGTGGCATCACTTTTCGCATTTTTCTGTTATCTACTTGTAAAAAGCCAAAATTCCGAACTAAATTTGTCATAATAAGCGCGACGTCACTTTTTCGAACTCGTGGATTGAACTACTGTACTAACCAAATGAAATGAAAAATATATCATAATATTTCAAATACATTAGTTTCATTCAAAGCGGCCTCAGAAATTTGAAATAAGAATGGATATCCGTAAAAAAAATCCTATTCAAATCTGTAAAAACTACTAAAAACGCTTAGAATTAACAGTAAATTTGTCCTTAATTCTTTAATATTATTATGTAAAATGTATACCAAAATAAACCATAGTTCATTAGAAACGACAAATTTAATAAATATTCTTTAAATAAATTAAAAATAAACCCTAAAATAAACGTAATTGCAACTGCCTAATTTCTACATAATGCCATGAGTCAGCAGTTTTGTGAGTGAAAACGCAATTCTGCGATCATCATCATCATCATATCAGCCGAAAGACGTCCACCGCTAGACATAGGCCTCCCCCAAGCGTCGCCACAACGACCAGTCCTGTGCGTCTCGCATCCATCGGCTACCCGCGACCTTCACCAGGTCATCGGTCCACCTTGTGGGAGGCCTTCCCACGTTACGCCTTCCGGTACGCGGTCGCCACTCCAGAACTTTTCGGCCCCATCGACCATCTGTTCTACAAGCAATGTGCCCTGCCCACTGCCACTTTAATTTGGCGATCCTTGCTTTTGCGAGTACTTTTCGAGTGAAAACGCAATTCTGTGATAGGGCTTTTAAATAGATTCCATCCAAGTGTGATTTTTTAAAAAAGGATATGTTGTAATTATTTAGGTCATGTAGTCTCTGGCAACTGTATATTTTCCTGACCCTGACAAGAATAGTGTTACAAAAAATATTCCATTCCAAATACGGTAGACAAACCTATCATTGAAAACCGCAACAAAATCGGACTAGTGGTTTATTAATGGTTTTTTTTTTTTTTTACTATGTATAGGCATACGTTTGACCACAATCTCACCTGATGGTAAGCGATGATGTGTTCGAAAATGGAGCACGTTTGCCTAGAAGCAACCTATTCACTCTTGTCTTAAAGACTCCCAGGTTGTAGCTATCTGGAAACACAGACTCTGGCAGGGAATTCCACTCCTTAGCTGTACGCACTATGAATGTGTACCCAAAACGTTTAGTGCGTGTGGGTGGGATGTCCACCATGTACCGGTGGCGCATCGCCGTTCGTCTTGTGGTCCGAAGATGGAACGGGCTTGGCGGAATTAAATCATGCAATTCCGTCGCACACTCCCCAAAATGCAAGCGATAGAAAACCGACAGGCCAGCAACTCGGCGTCGATGCTCAAGGCTTTGGAGCTTCGACTCGACGAGCCTGTCATTACTGATGATCCTCTTGGCTCGTTTCTCAATTGACTCAAGGGCATAGAGTTGGTATTTGGCAGATCCGTCCCAAAGATGAGAGCAGTACTCCATACACGATCGAACTTGCGCTTGATAGAGCTTGAGCAGCTGTTCCGGCGTGAAGTACCGTCTCACCTTTGCTAGGACCCCCAACTTTCTGGCAGCCACTTGAGCCTTTGCCTCTATGAATGGGCCAAAATTGAGGGTAGATGTTAACGTAACACCAAGAAGCTCCAGTCGGTCGGTTATCGGCACGGTTACACCACGAAAAGATGGGGCTGGGTGGAATTGGCTCCTTTTAGCGGAAAATAGACACGCTTGGGTCTTAGCAGCATTGAACTTGACCAGATTGGCATCGCCCCATTCTGAGACAGCCTGTAAGGACAAGTTCAAGCGCTCAACCATAGCCTCCCGGAGAGACCGGATCTGCGACCCACCAGCTCGTGCGTCGGACACGTATCTCTCAGCAACAGTGCTGTCGTCTGCATACCCAAAGGTACCGGGTTTTAGCAGATCATTAATATGCAGCAGGAACAATGTTGCCGAGAGCACCGACCCCTGAGGAACCCCGGCATTAATATCCAGTAGTCCAGACGAGCAGCCATCTATGACCACTCGGATAGACCGATCCCTCAGGAAATCTGCAATCCAATCACACAATCCAGCGGGCAGACCGAAGGAAGGAAGCTTACTAATAAGGCTATCGTGCCAGACCCTGTCGAAGGCTTTTGAGATATCGAGGGAGACCGCAAGTGCCCCCCGTGCTTCTCTATGGCCTCACTCCAGATGTGAATGGCATACGCTTGAAGATCCCCAGTAGACCGATTTCGGCGGAACCCGTATTGTCGGTCGCTAAGGATATCATTCGCTTCTAGGTATGCTAGGAGCTTACGGTTCAGTACGCGTTCCATACTCTTACAGAGTATGGACGTTACCGAGATGGGTCTATAATTCGACGGGTCAGCTCTACTACCCTTCTTGGGCACGGGCTGCACGTTAGCTTGCTTCCAAGCATTCGGTACTTTACCAGTCTCAAACGAAAGGCGAAATAGGCGTGTCAAGATTGGAGACAACTCAGGCGCACAAGTCCTCAAAACAATTGCCGGTATCCCGTCGGGGCCACTAGCCTTATTCACGTCTAGGTTACGCAATACCCGAAGAACGTCCTTCTGATGAATGCGAATGTTCGACATACTCGACTCGCATCCATCAGGAGAAGTAGGGGGCCTCGCGCCACCAAGATCTAGACGCGACGAATCCGCAAACATAGAAACAAACAAGTTTGCTTTCTCCTCAGCGGAGTGGGCCAGTGACCCATCGGGTCTCAGCAGTGGTGGTAGTGAGGGGCGGCAGAAGTTCGATTCGACCGACTTAGCCAGGGACCAAAAAGCTATACTACCTGCTGGGTATGAGGCAAGTTTGTTCCCTATTCGGCTAATGTGGTCAAACCGAGCCCTCCGCAACACCTTCTTACAGGACTTGGCAGCCCTGTTAAGGGCTCTCTTCTTCTGAATCACGTCATTTGCTTTGCGCGCACGGGCGTCGACCCATGCTAGGTACGCCGCATGTTTTATCGCATTAGCGCGATTGCACTCGGCACCAAACCATGGGCGAGCTTCGCCAGACATTGCTACGTCTGAGAACGGAATGTAGTACTCCATTCCCTTTCGCAACACATCCGTCACGGCGTCAGCGCACGACGAAGCATCAGTTGAAGGAAAGCAAGTAGGCTGCCAAGGGTAACATGCGAAAAATGATCGCATGCCATCCCAATCTGCTGACCTGTATCGCCATACCCGCCGGGTGCCTCTTGGGCTTGGATCGGGCGGGGAGTAGACGGACACAGACTTCACCAGACACTGGTCGGAACTACCCAGTGGAGAAGAAATCGACACCGAGTACCGGTCTGGATCTGTTGTCAGCAGAAGGTCCAAGCAATTGGCTGTGTGCGAATCAACATCCGGCACCCTCGTTGCCCCCTGGACCAGCTGGGTGAGATTTAACGCAAGCGCTAGCTTTCGCGCCTCTCGTCCAGCATGGTCTGTGTGCTGGTATGGGAAAAGCCACTCCTGATGGTGGGCGTTAAAGTCCCCCAGCAACACCAGTTGGGCAGAAGGGTACCGCTGCTGAGCCACATCCGCCGCCTCACTGAGGTGCTGCATTAGCCCAGTTGTCTCCAGATCACCGCCGTGCGAATGGTAGACACAGGCGTAGATAATTTTATCTAGGCCGGTGTCCACTAAAGCCCACATCGTTGAGAACCTGGAGTTCTCAAGATTACGGAGACGCCGATAGCAGATGTCGTCCCGGGCGTACATACATACGCCCGCGCGTGGTCTGAAGTGGTGCTCAGGGTAAACCCTGGGTATGTAAGATACGACACGTCAGACGGACATCCGATCTGCGTCTCCGTCAGAAACAAGAGCGCTGGTTTCTCGGTCTCAAGGTGGTGATGGACTGCGGCGAGATTTGAGTGCAGACCTCGTATGTTGGAGAGGTGCACTTTATGCGAGAGGGAGTGCTGCCGCTGTACAGCTTTTCTCTTATTGTTCCTGGCCATATTGTTTCGAGTTAGTAGGTTAGAGGAGAAGGAAGTGAAATGAGGTTCCATGCTGCCAACCCTCAGGCACGCTCTGACAGGACGACATCATTGGGGGACTAGTCTGGAGACTGCGGGGACGCCCGAGCCCCCCTGGAAATGTCCATCGGGCCCTCTCGTCTGGTCGCCAACCAGCACGATGGTGCATTCCGGGATTTTTCGACAGTTGGCGGGGCAGCCTTTCATGTATGGCTAGTACACTACTTGGGCCCCCAACTACCTGCGGTCGGCCAGCGGCGCACCGTGCCTCGGATCCCGCTACCCTCCACGACTAGTCTCCCGATATGCCCATATCAACGCGAGCCTGGTCGGTCTACCTGCATTGGAACAACTATTTCGACCCAACTCCTCTGAATTGGCTACACTGAGCATCGTACCGGAACGCGGCTAGGCCACTTGGCGGTACGTCTTTGCCCAGTGGATGGTCACAAGTCATCGGCCGAAGCCTACCACCAGTTAGTGTCACCTGATTAGCACCACCCGGGGACCACGTGTAGGGACTAGCAATGGGTATTCTCCTACGGACGCGGGTGACTCGGCCCCCAAATTATTATATCGGATATTTGGCAACACTGGTTTGCACAAACAAACATACATACTCTTACCCCAAACGCGTATACCGTCTCCGTACCGTCGTGGATTAAATTTATGTAATAGTTCCCAGCTTGATTTAATCATTTATTGGAAGAAAATAATAATAAGAACAACTGAAAGACAATATAAGCCTGGTATACAGTGGTAATAGACCAATTAGCGCGCCGCACAATGATACCATCCCGTATGACGAGAACGTCGTGAAGGCTGAGAAAGAGAAGCAAATCAATTATCTCGACTTAGCGGACGAGGTGGTCGACATTTGGAATGTGGACTCAGTTGACACTGTGCCAATAGTCGTTACGGCCAATGGCCTGATGGCCAAAAGCTTCAACAACCGCCTGTCGAAGCTGGCGTTACGCGGTCGGCTTGATAAAGGGCCTGATACAGAAGGCAGTACTCCTCGAGACGGCTTGTAATGTGAGGATGTTTTTTGTTTGAGATGGGTTTGCTCTTGACTCTAGTCTACTAACCACCGATAGTATAAAAAATAGTAGTACGCCGGTGTCGGGAGCAGGGTCCAACCTTGCTCCCGACACCGGCAGACTACTATTTTTTATATTTTTAAATGGATTTTTAATGTTTTTTTAGGGTTCCGTACCTCAAAAGGAAAAAACGGAATCTTAATAGGATCACTTTGTTGTCCATCCGTTTGTCTGTTAAGACCGTTTATCTCGGGAACGGGTGGAGGTATCGAGTTGAAATTAAAACCATATACTCAAGTCTATGGCCCCTTGCAGCTAAAAAGAATAAACATTCTAAATTGACGTGAAAAAAAAGATACGGTCGTATAGGCCGCAAAAAAATGTATTATTCGACACTCTCAAGGGAATCAAAATGTATGGGGTATTTCTCGTTGACCCAGAACTATGAAAGGGCAAAGAACCATTGTTGCATAGCGTCCCCGCCGCCATTTTGATTTTTTCAAAGCTGCGGCGCACTTTCTAACATGCATAAATGGGTAGATGACATTTCAACAAACAAAAAGTGTTAGGAACATGGTGCCCTAAAGTGTCACGTTGCCGAGATATTTTACGGTAAAGTCACCATGTGACATCATGACTATCATTAAAAAACTGGCCAAGTGCGAGTCGGATTCGCGTGCAAAGGGTTCCGGACGATTTTATTTTTTTTTAACATGTTATTTTGACACTAAAGACTTCTTATAGGTTTTCCTGTAATCTTTAGGTCTATTATCTCCATTTTTTTCAAAAATTTTCGCTCAGCAGTTTCGGAGATAAGGGGGGGAATGGTCATTTTTCGTCTGGGTACCTTTTTTAGTATGGGGGTCACTTTGGGGGTCAAACTAGAAAAAAAAAGTTTTACAAACAATATCGTGTGACACATCAAATGGAAGGGCTTACTGTGAGGGTTTTAATTATTTTTTTTTCATAATTTTTAAATATGGTTTTGAAGTTATTCAAGAAATTAGACGAAAAATGACCCCTTATCTCCGAAACTACTGAGATTAAAATTTTGAAAAAAAAAAAAAAATATTAGATCTTTACCTATAGATTACAGGAAAACCTATAAGAAGTCTGTAGTGTTAAAATAACACGTCAAAAAATGAAATTTGTTCAGAACCCTTTGCACGCGAGTCCCGACTCGCACTTGGCCAGGTATTTAACGATTTTTATTGTTCTCAAATGGTGACTCAATGTTCAAATATCTCGGCGACGTGACATTTCAGGGCACCACGTTGCTAACATTTTTTGCTTGTTTATGCGTCCTTTACCCGTATATGTATGTTCAATCGTGCGTCGAGACTTTGAAAAAATCTTAAAATTGCGGCGGGGGAGCTTTGCCAGTTCCTATAGAAAAAAGTTGAACCCCCACTAAGAAGCTCAGGTTGAATCATAAAAATTATGAAAGGACTTTAATTTTTAGACTTTTATTAACCAAAAAATACGACTAACGACAAAAATCGTGTTTTCCAACTGTTCGATAGTTGGAAAACACGATTGATGTCGTTGCCGTTGACGCGTGCCCTAAACGTTTAGTGTCTTATGCTGTAATGTGTGTATGTGAAATATTCTGATTAGCCGTGCATTGTTCAGAGACTTGCTCGGACATCGCGTGCAAAAGCGGCGGCGACTGCGTTATGGACGCCAACACCGGCCGGCCCGTCTGTCGCTGTCACAACTGCACCGAGGCGCAGGTATTGTAACCTATTGAATTTACTACACCTATCTGGGGGCACGCCAGTGCTCCACCAAGACGAGCCAAGCGAAGCGCAAGGGCCTACCTTTTCTCGAAGAGCTTCATCGTTTTTTTTAAATCTCATTACTAGGGTTTGGATTATACGACATAAAAAATGTTCTCGGGATATGATGTCAATAGTAGACTTATTAAACTAATAAAGTTTCAATTGCATAGCTCTTATACTTTAGATTTTATTGAAACATTCATTTTTCATAAGTTGAAAAAATATTCAGTGACTTTTCTGTTATACTGTAGTTCTTGTCGTAACGAAACGGTCAAGTCATATATTTTGACTAAGGTCAATCTGATAACTTTTTGACAGTGCGAGTCTTGGCAACGTTTTACATGAAAATGTTTTTGGTGAGATATTTATTACTTCTCCAACCAACATGGAAAACAATTCCTGAGCAACAAAGCACAATATGTCATTATTACGAAAATTGTATCTTGAAAATGTCATTTATTCCATTTCAACACAGCAAATGTCAATGTCTTAAAATTAACAAAGCAAGCTATTGTGCTTTTTTATAATTTCAAAAATGTTTAAAATAATACACAGTGACAGCCAAACATAATTATGTTTTAGGTTAACTATAAAACAATGAAATAGTTGTCCGTTATACGGAACCTCAGCGAAATCACGAACCATAAGCTAGACGTTCCCGAGTAGAAAGCATACAATATGCTTGAAGTCACATTTATGGAATTCAAAACTTCCACACGTGGAGTATCACTGGTACAATGATTAAATTACGTGTAAGGTCTCTTTTTTTATTTGTGATGGGTTTGCTCTTGACTCTAGTCTAGGTCAGAGATGGCAAAGACAAAGTCTTTCAGAATTTCATAGCTGAACGGTATTTCAAGTGGTATTAAGGCACAATATATTGAGCAATTACGTAATATTAAGTTATGGCAGTTATCAGTTCAAGTTGCTATTGTTTCAAACTACGTGTAATCTAATGTGTGAACTTCCGAGGAGAGTTTAGGCACTTTATTCTTTATGTCTTCGACAGTACCTAACGCTACTCATCTCTGCATAATACCAATAAGTAGACTATCAATGACTATCAAAAAGAAAAAAATAAAGTTTTTTTGTGGTAACCAAATTATTGGAAGAGTTCAATCATACATATAGGTCAGAAATAATAATAACTACTTAAGTTAAAACAATATTTACAAAGTAATTAACACAATATTCCTGAATAAAAAAAAACTGTTTATTTCATCACTTAGATTATCGAAAAATATTTGACACATATTTTTTGGTTTATCAAATCAATAAAAAATGACGAAAATAAAGCGCTTCAAAGTTCAAGAGTGGGGGCTGGTAACGTCACATTTGAGTAAAAATTATACTCAAATGTGATGCCTCACAAGTTTTCAACGCACTGCAACGTCTTCATTTTTTTTTGGCAGGAAAAACGAAAAATATGTGTCCATTTTTTTTAAATCTGTCTGACAGTCTGATACGATTTTTTTAGTCATCAACCCTATTCATGAAATAGTCAATCTAATAACCTTTTAAACCTACAGATATAAAACAATCAAGTAAAGCCGATTTTAAACAATGTACCGAATTAAGTTACCAAACAATACATAATTGGTGAAAGAGGGGCTGTGGCTATACTGCTTTGGTTTGTGAGCTGGATCATAATTAATAAGCGAAGATATCTCCGTCATAATTAAGATGCTCATCTTGTTCCGGCTTAAAGTTGCCAATTAAAGCTTTGATGATATGGCACTAAGATACTTTTGAGAATTCATAAAATTCTTGAGTAAAACTGTCGCGGAAAGATAAATGAAAGTCAGGCAACAAAATAGATTTCCGAGCCGTGAGATTATTCTAGCTTATATTCTTATTTCAACGTGAAGATACTCAGATGGGTGGTCTTGGTTTCTGTCCTAAATTTCCTTATAATATAAGTTAAGGTTTTGGTGACTTTAGTAAGACATCTTACATTACGGAAATTAATGTCGTAGAAAATATACGGCCTCGTTTTTGTTCGTTCGTCTTTTCAGTGAAAATTGTATGTATGTTTCGGGATCGTTGGCTTATTTTCCTGAATATTTTCCCAAGTTACTGTCTACTAGTTTAACTTTCTGATTCAGCGTTAAAATCATCCCGAGCAAATCGGAATGGGTATATTTGTCAAAGCTTATCGTACTTCGCGGTTGGTGGCAGGAATCAGACGTGGTATGCGGGAGCGACGGACAGACGTACCCGTCGCAATGTGAGCTGGACTCGACAGCGTGTCGCGAGCAAACGGATCTGCGGCTCGCGTACAAAGGCGATTGTGGTGAGTCTAACGCCAATCATATCTTATTTAATTCGTGTTGTGCTTAGCTTTAAAATAAAAAGAGAAAATGGGCACAGAAAAAAAGAGAGAGGTGATTTTAGGTTTTCTTAAAAAAAGTGGAAAATATTGTACTCTTTTTCTAAGAACAAGTTTTTCTAAAAAATAGTTTTTCTAAAACCTATTTTACAAAAAAAATTACACCGACTTTCAAATAAAAACCGGCCAAGTGCCAACCGGCCATGTTACTCTAAAATCATAGAATTCTTATATTTTCTTGTAATCTTTATACATCTCATATGTATATTTTTTTTTCAAATTTTAGGCTCAATTGTTTCAGGGTTGGTGGTGAATGTTCAATTTTCATCTACTTTCTTAAAACTTGTGGGACCCTTACTATGAGCCCTTTGATTTGATGTAGCACACGACATAGTTCGTAAAACTTTTTTTTAATTTTAACAACACAAAGAGTCTTCGTTTTCAAAATTTTTATATTGTCGTTACGCGTCCATCCTTGGACACAAAAGATTATATGTATACTAAATTTTAACTGAATTGCTGTTCCAAAACTGAATGGCTGTGACAGACGGACAGACATACGTTCGACGTTTTTCCATACAGAGGTTCGGAACCCTTAAAATATTACAAAGTATAAAATAACTTTCATTTTGGAAGTCGGTGTTTGTGGTCGATTTTTCGTTTCTAGACACCAACTTCCGAAATTAAAGTTATTTGTAAAGATAGTTATTTACATAACTATGTAGTGTTTTGGATTTGATATCTGGTTGTATTTTTGTAAAAAAAGTTTTTTACTTTTTAGTGGTGATAGTACCCCACAGCTTAATTGATATTATTCTCATAATTAGTGGTTGCACTATTTGCCGCTAAGGAGTAATTTTGTGTGTTTGGTTACAATAGGACCATCTTAGGAGTTTCGACTTTCGGATATAAAAATAATTTTGAAAATCGATCCAAAATTGCGGGGAAAAACCATCCAGTCAAACATAGAATCCCTCCTTTTTGAAGTCGGTTAAAAAGTAAAATAATCTTGTTAGATTTAAGTATCATGCCAATGCGTATTAAGGTTCATACGAAACCGTTAATTCATTTCCAAAAGCCAAGTTAAATCTTTAATTTTCATTTACCTTATTTCAGGGTTATCTACTAAACTTGGCGCCCATTTAGATCTCAATTCTTTTTTCGCATATTATTAACGTTGAACTTTGGCTCCCTTTTTCACTTTTTATGTTTTTGATGGGATATCACTACTTTTCGTAAAGAAACTATTATTATTCATCTTTCAACACGTACCCCCGCGCTCCCGCGCCATATTGGAGCGGGAACATATAAGTAGCGAAATTGTATACGGATGTATTTCTCTCCTATAACATATATGTTACAATATTCGCAATGATGTCAAAACGCTGAGTCGGTACTTCCAGGAGCAGTTAGTGTTATTATCGGTTGACTTTGTTTTATTAATAATTCGTAAGTACCTATAAAACAACCTTTCATCATGGAACTTATTCTCTTGCGAAGAAGAAATCAGCTGCTCTTATAATTTTGAAAGGCGCTAAGTTTTACTTAACAAAATCGATTGATTGGAAAAATTAAATATCGAAATTAGAAATTCCCGGTTTTCAGACATTTTCCTTTGTATACACACAATTACAGGAGCATGTGCATTACATCACACAATTAAAGCACATAGCCGCATGCCAAATTTCAAATTTCTAGGTTAGGTTTTTAATCTACATGTCAGTGAGTCTCAAAAAAAAAACGGTTTTTTAACGTTAATGTATCTAATAACTGTTTGAGCTACATTTATGAAATTTTGTATTCTGTACATGCTAAGGTACTTTAATAAATGAGGTTCATGTATGTAGGTTAAATACGTTTCGAGTTATGAAGGGGTCAAAAGTAGATCGAAATGGTTCGTGCAATATTACACACGACTGCTGCGTCACCAGTTCCTTTTTTCTTTAAACTATTGGCTAGGCACGCTGCCGCGAGTCTTGAAACCAATCAATACGTATAATTTCCATATATTCATCATCATCATCATATCAACCGGAAGACGTCCACTGCTGGACATAAGCCTCTCCCAAGCGTCACGACAACAACCGGTCCTGAGCGTATCGCATCCTTCGGCTACCCGCGACCTACACCAGGTCATCGGTCCACCTTGTGGGATGCCTTCCAATGTTGCGTCTTCCGGTACGCGATCGCCACTCCAGAACTTTTCGACCCCATCGACCATCATTCTGCGAGCAATGTGCCCACTGCCACTTTAGTTTGGCAATCCTTCGGGCTATGTTACCGACATAGCCCGAAGGATCGCCAACCTTGGTTCTTTTGCGGATACCCGCGACTTTCACCAGGTCATCGGTCCATTTTGAGGCCTCGGTCCCTTGGAGGCCTTCCAACGTTGCGTCTTCCGGTATGCGGTCGCCACTCCAGAACTTTTCAGCCCCATCGACCATCTATTTTGCGAGCAATGTGCCCTGCCCACTGCCACTTTAATTTGGCGATCCTTGCTTTTGCGAGTACTTTTCGAGTGAAAACGCAATTCTGTGATAGGGCTTTTAAATAGATTCCATCCAAGTGTGATTTTTTAAAAAAGGATATGTTATAATTATTTAGGCCCCATTGCCACTTTAGTTTGGCGATCCTTCGGGCTATGTCGGTAACCTTTGATGACGCAAGGAAACTCCATGCATTGCCCTCTCCATTTCCCTTTGAATGACCTTTGAAAGCCTTCTGATGAGGCCCTTGTGAGTGACCACGTTCCAGTTCCATATGTCATAGATTTCGTCTTGTGACATTGTGGTATGTGGTATGTGTTCCATAAATTTGCATGGCCTTTATGCCATGATTTTAAACTAAATAGCTCTAAAAGCTTTTAATATGAAAATGTGTGTAATTAAAGCTTAAAAAATATACTTGATCGCTATTACGTGGATACAAAGTTTGAATTCCAAATTGGTAAATTGATATTGATAGCTAGTCTATTAAAATTTATCGACTCGCCAAGCTTCTATACATTAGATACTCAGCAAAGAGCTGAAAGCATTGAAATAAAATATGGTAGTCCTCATCTACCCAGAGTTTTGACTATGTTGTATAGAGATGATACGGACTGTGGTAGTAGCTGTAGCGAAAAATTAGTCTGGCGATCTTGCTGATAGAAATAACTACAGGCCTATCTCGTTTGCAACTGTTATATACAAGGTGTTTGACAGCATGCTTAATACACAACAAAATAAGTGTACTACACCGCATGATAACCAGTTCGGGTTCAGACCTAGACTGTCAACGGAAAACGCTATGTTGTCTTTTTTAAGCATGCTGGCACATACTATACCAACCGCTGCACTCCTGTTTACGCCTGCTTCCTAGACCTGTCCAAAGCTTTTGACCTGTTTTCTTATGATATCCTTTGGGATAAGCTTGAAAAAGCTCATGTTCCATCAGATGTAACAAACATCTTTAAATTTTGGTACAGTGACCAGGTCAACAATGTGCGATGTATAAGGGCTTTGTCTGTTCCGTATGGATTGGAGTGCTGGGTGAAACAGAGGGGTTGAGCTCACCAACGCTCGTAAACCTATATAGTCCGGTTAAATTAGACAGAAAATTATGATCAAATAACAAAAACTCCGATAGAGCTATTTTGGTAAAAACCTTGGGTACTCCATTAGAAATGAAGTGCCAAAAGTTCTCATCGATCCCATGTGTGCTAAAAATGTTATTCAAGGTCAAAGGTTCTGAAAGTTTTATCAAAAACTAGTAGACGTCACGCGGTTTCACCCGCGTAGTTCCCGTTCCCGTGAGAGTACGGGGATAAAATATAGCCTATGTTACTCCCTGATAATGTAGCTAACATTGCTGAAAGAATTTTTCAAATCGGTCCAGTAGTTTCGGAGCCTATTCATTTCAAACAAACAAACAAACAAATCTTTCCTCTTTATAATATTAGTGTAGATATAGCTCATATGGTAAAAATGACATTATTATTTTTTTCCTAAGAATCACCATTCCAAAGATATGGCGATTCTAAAAGTTGAAGGAGTTTAATTCTACACGATTAACCACCTGTGCGGTAGTGTACTTAGCGCGTTTTTTTATCGTAGTTTCCCCGGTAGGCCTACTTCACGATCTGTTCTGATGGAGTTTTATGGGAAAATACTATGTTTACTGCATGATGATTACTGATATTGATATAGGTGATTGATTTTCACTGTAGTTCTGATTTCTGTTAATATTTTAATCCGATTGATACCTTTCAAATTCGGCTTCAACAGTCATGTCTTCTTCGATTTCTTCTTCCTTTTCTTTCTCTTCTTCTATCTAAATTTTCACTAACTGTTCAACTGAAGATGAATCAGCTGTCTCTTCATCGATATCACATGAATCTTCGTCTATTGGATTCAATTGAACATTCGAGCATGACTGGCCTTAGAAATTAGTTCACGCTGGTGAACACAACAACCCTACTCTTCTATAGCTACATTTGCCTCTATAATCTTTTTTGCGATTGCATAAAATAGTATTTAAGTGTTTTTCCGGAGTAGCTAGGAGTGTAGTTTGAATCGGTTCTAAAGTATTATCAGTTAATCTCCAACCCCAGTCTTCGCGGTTCAGTTGATTGCCTAGCTATGTTTGAACTTGATAGTATACTCGATACAAGTGTTGGAGGAGGACAAAATAGTTGTACCTGTTTCTTGTATTATGAAAAAAAAAACTGAAATATATACATATGATAACTTTATTATTTCGGATCATTATGAACATATCTGTGTTAGTAAGAATTTCTGAACTAAGTTAATAAAAACAAAAATACAAAACACGCAATAAATCAAATAGATATATAGGCGTAGTATCAGGATTGGATATTTTAAAGTAAAAAGTAGGTAGTTTACTTATTAATCAATTTTATTCGATTAACTCACTTAATTTATAATAACTGTGAACTCAATTAATTATCATATCATAATTATTAACTAAAAGGTTTTAACACGATATTAGCAAATCTAGGCGCTATGACAACACGTGTATCGGACCGAGGTCTAGAATAGAATGCCCCGATCGCTCCGCGCGGTCTCCTTTTACGTCCGAGCACAAACAAGTCGAGTAGTGGGGGAGGTGGGGATGGCGACATCGCCTGATCGGTCCGGTGCACGTGCCGTGTACAACCGTACGATGACGTAGCGCCGTCACGGCCATTCTGACGTGCGTACGTCCTCGGACGCGCGCTTTAGAAGCACTTAGGTATCTTTAATGAGAACCACAATTTTACTGTTCGTTCATCCTGACATTAAAATCTTATCTCATGGTCTGGTCCGGTCCTACGACCCTTCAGAGTAATAATCTTCTGGTCCGGTCCTAAGACCCTTCAGAGTAATATCTTCTGGTCCGGTCCTAAGACCCTTCAGAGTAATATCTTCTGGTCCGGCCCTATGACCCTTCAGAGTAATATCTTCTGGTCCGGTTCTATGACCCTTCAGAGTAATATCTTCTGGTCCGGTCCTAAGACCCTTCAGAGTAATATCTTCTGGTCCGGCCCTATGACCCTTCAGAGTAATATCTTCTGGTCCGGTTCTATGACCCTTCAGAATTATACTACTGGTCCAGTCTGATGACCCTTCAGAGTAATATCTTCTGGTCCGGTCCTATGACCCTTCAGAATTATACTACTGGTCCAGTCTGATGACCCTTCAGAGTTATAATTTTCTGGTCCGGTCTAAAGACCCTTCAGAATTGTAACTACTGGTCCGGTTCTAACGACCCTTCAGTGTTATAATCTCCCGGTCCGGTTTAACTAACCCTTCAGGATTATTACTGCTTGGTCCGGTCATAGAAGACTCTTCAAGCTCTTTTAATTCTTTTTTCGTTCCTTGTTTTTCTTTTTTTTTTCTTTCCTTTTAAACGCTGCCCCGCATTAGGAATCTATCCTGTTTTGTGGGTGAGTTCACAAACATAGAAACTCACTCGCACAGACCAGACCCGGAACAACTATCTGTAGGCCATACAAATATTTGTTCCGTGCGGAAATCAAACCTACGTCACGCAGCGCAGCAGCCAAGCGCCCAAGTACTGCGCCAACCGTGACGTATCTTTTAATTTAAACTGTTCCTAGATTTGCTAGGCCGGACTAAACTGGTCCCTGTAGCTAATATAATAATAAATTAACTCGTGATTTGTCCTTGCTCTATTGAATCAATTTTCTCTATGAAATTAAAGCACTTGTCACAACGTTAATTGGTTTAGGATCCAAAAACCCTTCCAATGATGTACCTACATGATCTATTAAGTTAACTACTGCTACTGGCTTTTTAAGTACGAGAGTCGGCATTTTTTTTTTTAAAGTGTGAGCCCTAAAATTACTTTCCACTTAAAACTTTATTTTTATGGGAAGTTTCATGAACAAGTTCTTCATTATTATTCGCCGTCACGTCATCACTGGTATTTTCTGCATCTAACGTTCATGTGAGCACTCACGAATTACTTTACGTTAATCTACAATCATCAAAATCATCGCTGCGCTGTGCGGTTCGAATCAATCAATGTTATTATAATCTCACCCGTATTAAATTGCACAAAATGGAAAATCTATTTAGAACTTGTAATAGCTCAGAATTCTCTGTACCTTTAAAGCTTTTATCAATGTCATTAAAATCAAATTGCTATTCATGATAGTTTTGATACTATCAAATTTACTAACTGATGTTATGTATGGCAAACTGCCTCCGTACGTTAATACGAAAGCCTAGATCCAAATTTTCACTAAAAAAACGTCTAAGTTGAAACATGACCTTGTGGTACTTGCTATGCGATAACTAAACCTAAAGCTCACACTGAATAAAATTTTGACACTATTACCGCCAATGGGAAACTCTTTCAAGTACTCGCTTTGTGCTAACTATGTCAAAATTACCTAGCACTATCAATGCAACCACCGAATTGGTATCAACCCCTTTAAAGCTTCGTTTGCTATTCAAATAAAACTTGAGCGACTCACCAAGTATTCCAGTCGGCCTTGAACGCCCTTAACCCCACAGATGTTGACATGATACTTGGCTACTGCAGTTTGCCAACTGTTTGCCAACCTTCGGTCTGTCACGCTCAGAACCGCTCAGAAGTTGCAGCTGCTCAGCAGTTGTTGCAACTGCTCAGCAGTTATGGCAGCATGCCAACCGCTAGCCTCCTGCTGGCTTTATACACCATGATACGATGTCTGAAACCGAAAAACGCTACGACAGTACAAGTCCAATAAAAGCTGTGGTGGGCCAAAAGGTTTCAGGTAAGTGTAGTAGTCACAGTATCAAAGTAAATAAAAATCCCACAAGAAAGCGGCCTATGCCTATGAATGGTGATATAAAATCAAAATATTCAAAATAAAGTATTAGGTAACTAAATCGCTCTTATGTCCAAAAAAATAAAAGCTCTCTGGTATTTCACTTCATGACTCGATCAGCGATAGCAGAATAATATCGCTTCATCAGCATTATTTGACCAATGACCAAGGCTTTGTGCCCATTTCAAGCGAACTCCTGTGCAACCGCCACTTCCAGGTATGTGCTTCCAATTCACCAAGAGTAGATAGCGACGGCAAAAGAATGGTCTCCCTTAGGGCAGTATGTTGGCGCCGACGCTTTTTTTTTTAACATCTACGCGAACGAACCGCCTTCCACCTAACACACGGAGCGGTTCTTGTACGCGGATTACCTGGCCCTAGCAAACCAAGCAGCGACTTTTATGGACGTGGAGCATAAACTTACAATGGCACTCAGTGTACTGCGAGATTAGTGTGACCGCAACGCTCTACGGCCGAACCCCTCTAAGAGACAGTCGTGCGCCTTCCGTCTCTGCTATAGGCCCGCAAATCGAATGCTTAACATCACATGGCGTAGAGCCAAGGTCCAACACTGCTCGAATCCAAAAGAGTGTTTGCTTGCACAGTGTGGCACCGACCTGCTCTTTCTCGGAAAGTAGACATTGCCCTAAACGAAACGTGTCAGATAATATCAGGCTGATTAAAATAGACTCCACAAAACAAACTCTATCCGCTTGCAGGCATCGCACCTCCTGCTGTTCGAAGGATCTGAAAACCGATTCCCGACATCCCTGTATGGCCACATGCCAACTTCGGGAAGACTAAAAAGTCGCAAGAGCTTCCTTCTTTCTACACAGGCGATCCAAGATATGCCATCTAAAGGGAGAAGCAGACTGTGGGAAGAGAAGTATCCACCACCTCACGACTTCATAAAACCCAAAGAGCAATTGCCCCTGGTCGTGAATCGCAATGGCCTTTGGAAAGCGTTAAATCGCGCGCCAGCGCAATTTGCGCACCCAGGTAGACCGCTGCAAACACAACTTGGCGAAATGAGGATGTAATGACCCAACGTGAGTGCAGTGCCCGTTTTTAGAGCACGAGCCATATGTTACAGTGCCCCAAGTGCCCATTCTCCTGTAATTTGGAGTATCTAATGAATGCCACTGTTGCTGCAATTAACGTAACTACCTACTGGTCCAAAACAATAAAAAAGTTAACGATTGAATCGAAAAGAAGAAGTATTATTGAAAATGCTATCGCTTAATCAGCAACACTTATGCTATTAATAATAGCTTCACTTTAAGATAAAGCGACAGGCCAATTATCAAACATCGATAATTGCCATCCATAAAGGCGTTGCCTTTTGTAAGTCAGTCTCCACATCATAAAAATGAACACTCGTAAACAAAATAAAAAGCAGATCTACAGCAATTAAAAAATTTAAACGACTCACCAGATTGGCGTAGAAATCTTCATATAAATTCACACTCCTCTCCTTGACCTGACCAGCTGTTGTGAAGTTGCTTGCCTCCGGACGGAACTGGTTTAGTTCAGGTTGATGAGGGTAGCCGCATAAAACTCGTCGAAAAGGAATTCGGCGCAAAGCTCTTCAGCGCCATATGGTAAAACAATAAATTGCTCTGCACATCACTGCATCCTCGACAAAACATACCACCACGGTGACACACTATGATCGTGTGTCGAACTTCGGCCTATCGGATTTAACTTCACGACACTTCACGGCACACATCAAGTTTTTAGCGTCTGAATAAACGCATGCGTTTTAAAAACAAACCGCAATTTTCACTATCACTGTCATTACATTTCAAAACGTAACCGCCACATATTTCACTAGCATTGTCACGAATCTCCATGTGGGCCCTTTGAGTTACATCCCACTTCTGATATAGGCGTAGTATCAGGATTGGATATTTTAAAGTAAAAAGTAGGTAGTTTACTTATTAATCAATTTTATTCGATTAACTCACTTAATTTATAATAACTGTGAACTCAATTAATTATCATATCATAATTATTAACTAAAAGGTTTTAACACGATATTAGCAAATCTAGGCGCTATGACAACACGTGTATCGGACCGAGGTCTAGAATAGAATGCCCCGATCGCTCCGCGCGGTCTCCTTTTACGTCCGAGCACAAACAAGTCGAGTAGTGGGGGAGGTGGGGATGGCGACATCGCCTGATCGGTCCGGTGCACGTGCCGTGTACAACCGTACGATGACGTAGCGCCGTCAGATACATAAAGTGCTATCCAGTGTCTATGAAAAGGTCCATCAAGACGGTCCGCTATTACTTTCAAAATGCTGTTGGAGCTTGCTTGTATGCGGTGCAAAATGGAGGCCGCTCGCTCCTCATGATAGCACGAAAACCACACAACAACAACAACAACATCCTAAAAGCATAACTATATTGTAAATATCTATATTGTCTATACAATCAATCTTTTTTGGAGCTCCCTATACGGCAAAAAGAAAATAAATTTCTTTTCTGATTATCTCTTGAGGAGAAGAGTCAATAACGTGGCATTATAAGTGGCATGTGTGCAATCATGAAGAATGTAACTCCTTCAACTTTTGACTTAAGATCCTATGTTCCCTAGCTGGGCAGAGGGCGTTCATAGTGGACTTCCATTGCGAACGGTCTTGAGCTTTTAACGCTTCACCTCGCTTCACGTCATTCCGATGCCCGTCGATTCTGCCAACACGGTGTGTCGCCAGGTTTGACGGGGACTGCCAAGTTTCCTTTTCCCTTGAGGATTCATATCCATAGCCTGTTTGGAAATGTGATGGGGAACCCTCTGGAGCGTGTAACCAATCCACCTCCACTTACGGCGCTTGATCTGGTGGTCAATAAGGCTCTCGTGGCATTTCTCTAACAGCTCTACGTTATATGGTCTCGGGCCAGTAAATTCCGAGTATGCGACGAAGACATCGGCTGAAAAAGACCTGGATTTGGCGTAAGATTTCCTTTGTCACCTTCCACGTTTTACATCTATAGAGCAGCACGAATTTGACATTAGACCCGAAATATTTTAGTAACTCTTCGGGTCAGTTTTCGTGACTGCCAAATAGGTCTTAGCAGCGCCAAGGTAGCTCGGGTTTTGGCCATCTGTGAAGTGATATCCTCTTCAGTCCCTCCAGTCTCCGACACGACGCTTCCGAGGTAAGTAAATTTGTGAACGCGTTCCACTGCCTTTGTGCCAATTAGCAGCGGTGTTGAGTTTTTCACTCCTATACGCATCTCCTGGGTCTTCCGGGTGTTGATTTTAAGTCCAGTTTTCACCGTCTCCTGGCGCAGATCGATCCATTTTGCTTGCATGTTAGCATGTGTATGACTCAGCAAGCATAGGTCATTGGCGTAGCTCAAGTCTTTCAAGACATTGGATAATCCTCACTCTATCCCGCGGCGCCTGTTGTCGTATATGCAAAGCATAATTCCGTCGAGGACAATCGTAAAGAGGAGAGGCGAAAGGAGGCAACCTTGGCGGACACCTGCGTGTACCGTGATGTCATCCGAGATGAGGCCGTTGTGAGTCACCTTGCAATAATATTTCCTGTCGATGCTCTGCAATAGGTGGACCTTTTTAGCGGCACTCCAATGTTCAGGAGACGTGTACAAATGTTGGACTACTGCAACATATCAAAGGCCTTTTCGAAGTCGACAAAGGTAAGATAAATCTCCCTTTGCTATTCTGATGCCTGCTCCAGTATGATACGGAGAGTGTTGATCTGGTCCGTGCACGAGTGGTTTGAACGGAAACCAGCCTGTTCCTTACGTAGTAAGTGTTATACGGCCTTCGACAACCTGTCTAGGATTATCTTGCAGAAGACTTTTGAAGGAATTGACAGCAACGTTATGCCTCTCCAGTTATCGCAATGACTGAGATTACCTTTCTTGGGCACGGTTATTAACAGCCCCTTGTTACAGTCGTCCGGGAGTACTTCAGCGGTCCATATCTTTTCAATTAAAGGCCAGTAGGAAGGTCAGTATGTCAACGGCGGAAGTAAGGTCGGCTTGTAGCATTTCCGCAGTAATCAGGTCGATTCCGGGTGCTTTGCATGTCTTCAAAGAGAGAACCGCTTTTAGCCACTTTGGAGGCTGACGGTGGTTCCGTGTTGATGTCAAGAAGCCGAGATGGTGGGAAACTATCCTGCAGCGCGTCGGGTGTCGATGCCTCTGACAATCAGAAGACCTCCTCAAAATGTTGGCGCCAGCGAAGCTTCGTCGTCACAATGAGCTGCCCCTCCTTGGATTTAAGCGGCTTCTTTTTGTGTCCACTGTTTCCTATCAAGGTTTTAGTGGCTTTTTATAGCTCTTTCAGGTTGCCGGTGTTCGCTGCATGTTGAGCACGATCAGCAATATCATCAAACTCCTAAAGGTGGCGTTGAGGGCATTGTAAAAGTCGTCTTGGGTATATTATATTGTAGTCTGTGATTGCACGTGTCAGTCCTGAAGACTAATAATATATTTGTTATCGAAAACTTTGTGATTTTTTTTTTACTGTACGGAGGCGTTTTATAAAAACAAAAATTTTTTTTTTATAAAAGCCGTGATAGGCTTAGATATCGCGCCAAGGGATTAAAGATCGATAGCGGATTAAAGTCTCCCCATAACGGGCGTACCCGAAGCAGGGTGAGATTAGGTAAATCGCCTTAGTAATATGGATCCCCGGGTTACTTTATTAATCGCGGGAGGTCTACGTCGGGATTTAATGCAACTATTAAAAGTAAAGTAAAAATAAAAAAGTCAAAAACCGGAACCGCACTAAACTCAAAATGGGGTCTAATCCTCACTAATATTATAAAAGTTAAAGTGAATTTGTTTGTTACCTCTTCACATATTAACGGCTGCACAGATTTTTGTGAAACAACACCAGCTAGTAAAGTATAATATAATAACACCGAATAGCACATAATATTTGAATAATTCTTAAATATTAAATATAATGTATCATCCTTAAACTGTGGAATCGATTCTCAGAATACTTTATCCTCAAAAAAATATATATGCGTCTGAAGTAAATACCGGTATTTCAGAGAGATAATGAAAATGAGAGGGCTGCATTTCTATTATTAAATTTAATTTCCGGAGTCAATTTTAATGTAGGATTCGGAGATTTAAATGACTTCAAATCTCGGCAATAAAGATTGCAATATTTTCGCTTATATTTATTTGTCGGAAATACGTCAGTCAATTGAACAATCGGGACGCCAACGCCAACGTCTAGTCTAGGTCAGAGATGACAGAGACAAAGTTTACGATAAAGCGAGCTTACATGGAAGAAGCCTGTTCACTCTGACTTTAAAGAGATGAGGGTTGTAACTGTTCGGAAACATAGACGTAGGCAGAGACTCCTCATTTTGCTGTGTGCATTACAAAAGACATTTGGAAACACTTAGTGCGAATTGGTAAAATTGCAACAAGGTAGGGAAGGTACCTTGCAGTGCGTCTGGATGTCCGATGGTAGAAGGGGCCGGTGGGATGAGGTCGCAGAGTTCTTGGACTCACTCACCGAAGTACAATCTGTAGAAGACCGACAAGCAGGCAACCTTGCGGCGATGATTGAAGTCTTGAGTTAAGTGATCATGAAGTCAGCTGTCATTCCATCTTGATAACTTGGATTGACAGCTCACTTCGTGATCACTTCACCCTAGCTTTCACTTCAACATGTTAACAGAATCGCACTGCTGATGGCGATTTAGCATTGAACACATCTAGAAACCGCCGCGTGTTCCAAATACTATTATTATTTGGAACATTTGCCCTTTTATTATTTTTAGACTTTCTTGTCAGACATAAAAACACACCTTTTTTCAACATATTATGTAAAATTAGAAACTAAATAAATAGATGCTGGGTTATGCCATAAAAATTTCAATAATGTGCTAAATTCACGTACTACTTGTTATCATTATCATCACCATGAAGCTACAGACAGTGAAATCGAAGATATAGGTACCGCAACTTTTTATATTCCTTTTAATAAGTAAACGACCCATTAATTTGCGGGTTATTGTTAAAGATTACAAAACTTTAAGTTCTTTCCAATTTTATCTAAAGATTTTGTTGTTCTACAGAGTTCTTATTATAAAATTTTATTACAAAACATCTTACATTTCCCGTCCGGTATTAATCGACCGCTTTCACAAGACTTTCATTTTGCGGAGAAGTGGTAAACAATCGTTATTAAATTTGCACTGGTGTCTTCCCTGTTCCCTTAATGAGAAAACAAGAAAGCCTTATTTTACTTAGCGGCTGAAAGAGAGAGCACTACAGGAAGCACACAATTGCCCAACGTAATGACATTATCCGTTCGGCTATTCGTTTCTCGGAAAACTTCAGCCGGAGTGCTTACAAAGTCGTAACCTTGCCGGAGCAGACGAAATAAAACTCGTGCTTGTATTATAAATTATGACTCACGCGACTTGAGACTCATTCGTAAAGGAAACATTTGGTTTGTCTCTCAGTTACTTATTTCAGAAATATTATTTTATCGCATTGAAGTTTTTTTTTTTGCTTTTGAGGTCAGTTTCCCTCGCGTGTTGCGTGTATAGTAATGAAATGCATGTTGGTTCGGAACCCTTTGAAGGCGAGTCCGTCTCGCACTAGGCTAGTTTTTTTTCGCATACAGTTTGTTAGCATTAATCTTGAAGGTTAATTTGTTTTGGCATTTTAACTGTAATTCGCATAATATTACTAGGCATAATGACATTAGCATAATAGCATTTAGGCATACAATTTATAGAAATAACGGAAACAATTCCATTTTTGACCTTAAATTAAAATTAGAGCATTGTCTTCAAAATTCAATATGTTGTGTTGTGTGAAAATATAATTAGGAGAAACGAAAGTATGTCAAGTTATATTAGGTCTTAAAATTTTATGCAAATGGATAGGGATCCCAGACAGACAGACAGATGCGGTGGAGGACTTTGTTTTATAATATGTAGTGATATAAATGTAGTAATACAGTGATTGCTATTTCAAAAGCGGGTTTTAAAAGCAGCATGTAGTATCAGCTACTTGTAATGTCCCTTCTTTTAGTTATATGTAGATTTTTTCTAGAGAAAGTGGAGAAATCACTCAAATCAAAGAAAAATTATAGAAATATTCCGCGTACCGGAAGACGCAACGTTGAAAGGCCTTCCACAAGATGGACCGATGACCTGACGAGGGTCACTGGTAGCCGATGGATGCGAGACGCATAGAACCGGTTATTGTGGCGACACTTGGGGGAGGCCTATGTCCAGCTGTGGACGTCTTTCGGCTGATATGATGATGATGTATAAAAATATAATGCATTGATTTTCATTCATTCGTAAATAAAAATGAATCGCCGAAATATGTGCATAACTTTGTGACGACTGACACTAATTAGATTTTTTTGGTGTTTTTGTGACTGTCAGGGCCAAGTTTGTATGAAGGAAAATATTGAATAAAAACCCCGCCAAGTTCGAGTCGGACTCACTTGCAAAGGGGGGGTCCAAATAAAAGATTTTAATTTTTGTAACATGTTATTTTAACTGTATAGACTTCTTGTAGGTGTTCTCTATCTATGAAGATATATAGCATATATAGCAAAGAACTTACTATTGCTTTTTTTTTTTCAAAATTTTAAGCTACGTAGTTTCGCAGATAAAGGAGGGAATAGTAATTTATCGTCTAATGTCTTGAATAACTTCAAAATTGTTTATTTTAAAATTATTATAAAATATTATCATAGTCTTAACAATAAGCCCTTTATTTGATGTGACGCACATTAGGTTGATTAATTTTTGTCGAAATTTTCTAGTTTTTCCCCTAAAAGTAACCCCCAATATTTATTTATTTACGTAACGCGTCCGTGTTTGGGTCACAGAAGATTTTATGTGTACCAAATTTCATCTGACAGACAGACACCCGAGTGATCCTGTAGGGATTCCGTTTCTTATGGATGTTCGGAACCCTCTAAAAACGACCTTTTTAAGTAATACAGTTTTTCGCAGTTGGGAATTTGTTATTTGGGAATGACTCAGTGCCGTGTTTATCATTATTATTATCATCAATATACAACCTGTAACAAAATAAACGCAATACATCTTAAGAAAAAAAATTCGACTACCCCATACAATTTTATGCGCATAACTCTACAAAATGTACTGAAAGCTGATTTTTTTTCGCGATTTCGAAGGTGGTGTGGTAGTAATAGTTGTTAAAAATAATGAGTACAATGACCCCTTAAGAGGTATTACGTTTATTCTTTTATACGTTGTCTATAAAATTCTTCCGTTACTGACTGATTGAGTGACTGACAGACAACGCACAGCCAAAACTACTGGTCGTAGAATGCTGAAATTTGGCAAGTAGCTTCGTGCACTCCGTAGCGGAGCATTAAGAGAGTTTTCCTCGAAATTCCTAAAAACGGGATTCGCGCGTACGAAGTCGCGGGCAAAAGCTAGTTATCCTAATATATAAAATTCTTCCTATTCTTTCGTTATTGACTGATTGAGTGACTGACAGACAACACAGCCAACACTACTTGTCGTAGAAAGCTGAATTTCACACGTAGGTTCCTTACGGAGTGTAAGGAAGCACTAAGAGAGGATTTCCCGAGATGCCTACGGGAACGGGAAAAACGGGATATGCGCGTACGAAATCGCGGGGAAAAACAAGTTTAAAATAAAGAATTGAACAATATTGTGTATTAGTTGATATGTATATTAGCGTGAAGGTATATATTTTTCATCCCTTCTATTCGAAAAGGACGACTTGGTTCGCCTTTAAGTGCACCCAAAGATGGTGTTTTCTATAAGAAACTTTTAGCGGGCAGTTATGAGTTTTCAATCCTCTTTATAAGTGCGCCGCAATTATCCTTGCCGCACACGTTTTGAATTTGGAACATCTTAGGCCCGTATTAATAAACGGCCCTCAACAACGTACTCAAATGCGTTATCATTTGATACGGCATTATAACGTCATCAGCATCTCAAGATTATTGCGTATTAATAGACACATAAATACAGTATCTCAGTAACCAAGATCAGCATCTCACCTAGCTGTACTTGATGCCTTGATCGCGTGATCGATGACGTCACATTGACCGAAGTTTTGAATGAGACTTGTCGCATTTCGTTATTGCTATGTTATAAGATGTAAAACTTTTGATGTATACTTTTATTTCATTAAATCATGAATGAATAGCGCTAATACACGTTATAAAGTTGTTTGCTACCCAAGAAAGCGTTAAATTGTCAAAAAAATGTGTATTTATTTCCCAATATGACATAATTGTTTACTACTTAACTCAGTAAGCATAAACAACATAACGCAATGTAGCATCAGTGTCAAAAAAAGGAACGTCAAACATAAACATCTGTTTGTGTTCAGCACGAACATCTCAAGAATATAAATTAATTACGTTAGGTACATTTTGATTTGTTTCTATTAATATTTGATAAAAACTATTTTTAATAGGTACACATATTAGTAGTAGGTACTACCTACCTACTTACTTGTTAGGGTTCCGTACCCCAACGGTAACCAACGGAACCCTATTACTAAGCCTCCGCTGTCCGTCCGTCCGTTCATCTGTCTGTCAGCGGGCTGTATCTCAAGAACCGTAATAGGTAGAAAGTTAAAATTTTCACCGAGTATGTATTTCTATTGCCGCTATTGTTATAGCGGCAATAGAAATACATTTTACAATTTTTAAGTTTAATTTTATAATTTCTTGTTAGAAATAATAGGTACTTAAAAATTAAAGGGGCTCCAATACAAGAAACGTGTTTTTTTTTTTCGTTTATAGTACGGAACCCGACTCGAACTTGACTGGTTTTTTTTTTAATTTTCACTAGGTAACTCAAAAGGATTTGAAGCATCTCTTGTATAAAGTTTTGGTAAACGAAATCACAAAGGCCACAAAATATCGTCATAGTAATCTACTTCGTAATAATTAAACATTTCACTTCAATATTTTCAAACTCCAAGTTTTGCGCCACGCTAATCACTCCTCATTAAGTCATGGTCTGTCTGCACTCACGATATAGCATCTCAGTAACCCGCGCTCGTTGTATACTTAAGGGTTGAGTTTCGTATATTAATCAGTCCATCACTCAGTTGATGACGCAAACCTAATCCGCAATTTGAGAACATAAAAAATCATGTTTATTAATACGATCAGCATCTCAACATTCAAATCAAGTGCGATCTCACGGGTTGAATAACGTTTATTAATACAGGCCTTAGTGTTCAGCGCCAAAGAAATCAAACGCAAATATTGTTTGAATAAAGACTGGCTGGTACGACGGCCCACAGTCGTGCCGTCGGCTGATTAAAAAAAAGAAGTCAAATTAAAACGCGCGAACTACAGCCCGCGTTTTCGTCAATTTTCACGGATTGTTTGAAATTCATGGTTTTGTTTTAAAAATGAGTTCTTTAAGTGACAGTGAAAGTATAAAATTAACTCCTGAAAGTATTAGAAGTGACGCAAGAAATGTGATAGATAATCTATTACCTGCAAAATCTCTATCCATACTAATATATAAAGCTGAAGAGTTTGTTTGCTTGAACGCGCTAATCTCAGGAACTACTGGTCTGATTTAAAAAATTCTTTCAGTGTTGGATAGCCCATTTATCGAGGAAGGCTATAGGCTATATATCATCACGCTAACACTAAAAGGAGCGGAGCAGTAATGAAAATTGTGACGCAGACGAAGTTGCGCGGGTCAGCTAGTTCCTAATAAAACTGTTACAATAAATTTTCATAATTGCGAAAAGGTCTCAAATGTTTAATTTATATTCTTTTTTCGTAATTTTTAAATTAATGGTTTTTAAGTTATTCAAGAAATTAGAAGAAAAATCACCATTCCCCCCCTAATCTCCGAGACTACTGAACCTAAAATTTTGAAAAAAAATGGAAACCTATAAAAAGTCTATAGTGTTAAAATAACATGTTAAAAAAGAATTCGTACGGAACCCTTTGCACGCGAGTTCAACTGGCACTTGGCCAGTTTTTATTAGATACTATTTAATTTCAATTTAGTTGTAACTGCATGTTTTATTAAATGATAATATTATGATAAAATATAAGGCGCCTTATATTTTCTCATAGTGGGTGATAAAAAGTAGAGTGTATCACTCGGGTGCAAAATATATTTTAGGCTCAGGCGACGTACTTTGAATCGCTCGCTACGTTCAGGATTGTACTAAAGAATCCCTCACTTCGCTCTGAATTCAAAAAAGTTCCCTCGCCGTAAAACTACTATATTGCTCCCTTATGATACAATCTACTATTATATGTATCTTTAACAGCTCTATGTGAAGGTGTACAATGTGCATTTGGAGCGCATTGCTCCGCTGGCGAGTGTGTATGTCCCACGGACTGCACCAACGTGGCCCGAGAGCCTGTTTGTGGCAGTACCATGCAGACATTTTCCAACGAGTGTGAACTGCAGAAGGCTGCGTGTAGACTACCGCCACCAGCCACACTACACGTCATCTTCTATGGAAACTGCAAGGACAGGCTAGCTGTGGTGCCACCCATTGCTATGAGTACGTATCTCTCAATCCTTTTCAAATAAGATATTTTATATTTCCTAAATAAATAACACCTACTAACTTCTTCTATCTATAGAACAAGCTCATTAATTCTTTACTCATGTTTCATTTACGCGAAGTAGTATTCCATTAAACTGCTATTCCAGTGTTTGTAAAAATGGTTGATCTATGAAAATACCACCAGACCTACATCAACCCAGTTGTTAGCAGTAATTTTAAATAAAGCCACCGACCGTCGATCAATTAACTAACTTTCCGCTTTATTGTTCGACTAACACGCAAATATTTGGGCGGGGGTGTAGCCACAACTGCGATGAGCACGACGGAGGCCGAAAACAGCTCCACGGAGGCATGGGCCGAGCCCGACGGCGCCGGGCCCGCCGCCTGCCGCGACATCCGTTGCGACTTCGGCGCCAGCTGCGAGGTCGGCTTGGATGGCTATCCACGTTGCTCCTGCCTATTCGAATGTCCGCACGAAACTGAATATTTCCCTGTCTGCGCCTCCGACTTCCGCCTTTACCCCAGCCTCTGTGCTATGCGCAAAGAAGGCTGTCAGAAGCAACTTGAATTAAGACTTCGACCGCTGGATCTTTGTAAAGGTTCGTCTTCATGCTTGCTAACAAATAATAACAGATTTCTTTTAATTTATAACCATAAAATGCCCAATTTCTAAAGTTTTTATCGTTCGTTTATCTGTCTGTTAACGCCTTTTGTCATAACGCGAGTGGTTGGTCAGTGCTTAACGATAAGATAAACGACCGATAAAGTACCTCAGAAACTGGGCATCAGTAGGGTATAATTAACACCACAAAACATTTTCGGCAATAAAATGTTGTTAACCACAGGTATGGAAGTAAGACCGTGCGGTAATAATAAAGCAATGGTTGATCCTACCACTGGCCTCGAAATAGACTGTGGTAACGGGCCGCACCGGCAGGATTGCCCTGTTGGCAGCTACTGTCATATCACGCTAACTGCGGCTCGGTGCTGCCCTAAAAGTGAGTATTACGCATACACATAGAAACCTTAGAATTGCAATTTATGCTTTCATATTAGTTACCTTTCACTTTTTTATTCTATTATTATCTCCGAATCTATGTCACTAAATACAATGTGTGTATCTACTTCCTATCGTTCATCATCATCATCATTATATCAGCTGAAAGTCGACCACTGCTGGACATAGGCCTCTCCCAATTGTCCCCACAACAACCGGTCCTGTGGATCTAGCATCCATCGGCTATCCACGACCCTCACCAGGTCATCGGTACACCTTTTGGAAGTCCTTCTAACGACAAATCGCTGGTGAGTGATGAACTTGCCAATGACTTTAATGTCTAGCCTTCTCTAGTCCAAAACCTTGGACTGGAGAAGGCTTTGGCGGTTCGGTCTTCTGTATAACCTGCCACAGCGTATGAATGTGGTCTACGGTGCTGAAGCTTTTTCAGAATCAAGCTTGTTCGGGAGGCTGAAAGTCGTCAAACCTGCGCGCGAGACGGTTCGTGATGACTCTGGAAAACAGCTTGTAGACATGGCTCAGAAGTGAGATGGGCCTATAATTCCTAATCAAGGTATTGTCGCTCTTCTTAAAGCAGAATACCACCACACCTCTGCTCCATGCCTGTGGCGTTTTCCCCTCGGGTTTGACAGAATTGAACAGTTCCTGAAGGGCCTTAAGGACCGGTTTTCCACTCACTCTCTGGATTTCGGCCGTTATTCTATCCTTTCCGACACTTTGTTGGTTTTAAGCCGCTTCAGAGCCATCTTAATCTCATACAGGCTGACTTCCGGGATGTCCTCGGTATAGTACCGGGTCAATCTTGCTCTTGAGTCGTTAGCTAGATTTTTAGCGAGTTTAGTCATAGGAGCTACGATTTGGCGGTTTTGGTTTTGCATCGGCGGTCTTCAGTTGCGTGAGCTGGCTCTACCCAATAGATATCTCTAGCAAAGACCTTGGAGCCCCTATTCCGCTCTATCGCGTCTTTAATATTTTCAGTATTAAAGAAGCGGAGGTCACTTTTTGAGGCCTCGGAGATCCGTTTATTGAGCTGCATTTTTTTGAGCCGGTATTTGCACGCATCGTCTGAAGACTGCAGAATCAGCACCTCATCCTATAGTTATTTGTATTGCTTTAAACCTTATCTATTCAAACTCATTAAGTCTCAGTGTCCATCAGTCTAACTAATTAATAACACTGTCTATTTAGAGTTACACTAAATTTTCTAACATTTAACATCCAACAAGTGTAATAACCATTTATACTGTACAACTGTACCCTATAATTGTACAGCTGTTATAATAATATCTGCGACAGACAAATATTCCATTTAGTCAGTTGTTTTTAATTGTTTGCGTAGTTGCAATTAATTTACTTAAATTAAAAGCGAAACTGATTTTTAGTGGCCATCATATTTTATTATAGTTATAATTTACGGTTCTGTGATATTTCCACTTAGTTTCATTCATATAATATGATTCCTAGCTAGTGATTTGTCAGAGTAAAGATACTAACGGTACACGGCACCAACAGTAAATTGAATACAGTCACGCTAGCCGTGCCGCTACGAATCCTTTGTCTCCAACTTATAAAATAGGTTATATTATTTACTCGTGTGTAGCTAGTGGTACATGTAAGGGAAAATCTTTGCTGATACTAGCTTTTTCCCGCGACTTCGTACGCACATTTCCCGTTTATTCCCGTTCCCGTGGGAATTTCGGAAAATCCTCTCTTAGTGCTCCTTTACACTCTCCAAAGAACCTACCTAACAAATTACAGCTTTCTACGACCAGTAGGTTCAGCTGTGCGTTGTCTCTCAGTCATTCACTCAATCAATCAGTAACGAAAGAATTAAAAGAGGATTTACGTAAATCGCACGAAGTCGCGTGCAAAAGCTGGTTAGGATTATAAATCTGAAGAGTTTGTTTGTTTGGTTGGTTGAACGCGCTAATCTCAGGAACTACTGGTTCGAATTGAAAAAATATTTTAGCGTTGGATAGCACATTTATTGAGAATATATAACATCACGCTACGATCACAAGGAGCGGAGCATTAATAATGAAAAATGTGACGCAGGTGAAGTTGCGCAGGTAAGCTGATTCTAATTTTAATAATTTATTATTGCACAGACGATTCGAGACAATTTGAGGAAAAGAAGATATCTCACTGTTCGGAGTCGTCGTACGGGTGCTGTTCGGATGGGTTAACCGCAGCCACCGGTCCTAATGAGGAAGGGTGTCCAATCACGAGTTCGACTTGCGGTTGTAACAGGCTCGGCTCGGTGTCAGAGGGCTGCGACGAGGACGGCCAGTGTGTGTGCCGGCCTGGCGTAGGCGGCCTCAAGTGCGACCGATGTGAGCCAGGCTACTGGGGTCTGCCGCGAATCGGCTCTGGTCATACTGGATGTATACGTACGTACTAGTAAATTATTTTTGGGTCATTAATAAAGCACAAAATTAACATTGCCCACAGTTGGTTTTTTCAACAGTGTCCATTTGCAACGAGAATCATAATAAAAGTAAGGTAATATATTACCTTCAAGTGCTATTTTGCCTTTTCACAAATATAATGTTTTATTTTAGCGTGTGGGTGTTCTGCTTTTGGTTCAGTCAGAGAGGATTGTGAGCAAATGACTGGTCGATGTGTTTGCCGAACCGGGGTTCAAGGACAAAAGTGTACTGTGTGTGCCGACCACAGACGCAGATTAGGACCCAACGGGTGCTCCGATCGTAAGTAGCATTTTCTTAAAAAAAAAAAAACAAACCCACTCTTCACTGAGATTTAGGGTCATTATTACAAAGGTACTTACAACAATGCCATTCCTGACCCTTGTCAAGATATTTTTGTATTAACAGATTGTGCATATAAGTACTTTATTTTCTTTGTGTTTTTCTTCTTAATGTACAAAGGCACTATACAATTGCATGTAGGTACTGTGTTATCTATTCAATAAGGCCGTCTGCTTTTAAATTGACTGCTTGGGAAACCAGCCTACGCAATTTGCCTAATCAAAATCTGCCTGTTCAGTATAACGGAGATTTTGATTAGAATAAGAAAGTACTTTTGTGTGTACGAGACGTATTGCCAGAAGTTAGGTAAAGGCTTTTATATTTAGAGCTTAATGTGCTCTGGTTCATGTACGTCGTCACGGATGTTTAATAAAGTATTCCTAAGTAGATACACACGTAATAAATTAAACATTTCTAAATATGTGCCTTGCCGTTTGTTTGACTAACACAACACACATAATTATGTAATTTTTAACTTTTTGCCATTTGTACATAAGAGACTCTTGTGCAGCTGAAACTGGCGGCGTGGTGTTGTCGTGCGCGGAGTTGTCGTGCTACTTCGGCGCTGTGTGCACCGAGCGCACTGGCGGTGCACTGTGCGAGTGCGCAGCGGCACCCTGCTCCGACAGCGACGCTAACATGCTAGTGAGTACACTATCAAAATCATGAACATAAACCCCATTTCAAGCTTAAGAATTACAAATAACCAATATATAACAACTGAAAAGTAATCTATGTTAGGAACTTCTAGCCCGTTTATGTTAATATCGAAGAACACGACCGTAACACGTAATTTTTCCGGTAAATTATTGCTAAAATTAACCAATACCTACAGGTATGCGGTAGCGACGGCAAAACTTACGAATCAGAATGTCACCTTAAATTGCAAGCGTGTCGCACGCAAGAGGATATTGTTGTGCAAGCATTCGGGCCGTGCAAGCTAGGCGAGGTGGCGGGCACAGCTGGCCCGCCGCGCCCGTCCTCGCCCATACAGTTCACGCAACAGGATGATGGCGCCGCTTCCAAATCCACCAGACACCTACTCAACCCCGACAAATACTATAACAAATATGACTGGACCAGAAAAGAAACACACAGTGACTTCGACAGCATCCTATCCGGACTGAAATTCAAAGGTGAGTTTTCATCTACATATGTATTACGTTTAAGACTGCGTCAGATGTACCAAAATTTTCCAAACTTGACTACCATGAAATTATGTTAGTTAGTAAAAGCATGACTGAAGAACGAATATATTGATTTTGCTATGGGATGCTTCAAAGCTGCGGCAAACTCTATCCATCGGAATAGTTGCAATAAGGATATTGTTGAAATTATTTCAAAAAAATTGACAACGGGCTGGTCGTGTTAATGTGTGTTTTCTATTATGTGTTATACACAATTTCTGTAAAAAACTTATGTCTTAGGCTTAAGGCCGTATCTCTGAAATACATGACAGCTCGAAAGCACCAACTTCACCTCCCGGCACCGCGCAGTCCCTGCATACTTCCACGCGGAATGTTCGAAATATTGAACCTAGCGCCACAACATCAAATTAATTTAAACCCCCAACTGATTCAGTATTGCTCGCACGCAAACTTCATAAACTCCTTCTGTCAAAATATTAACACAAATCAGCATTCTCATAAACAATGATTTTAAACGTACGTAAAATACAATAAAATAAAATATTGACGCAGAAAAATAATTTTTTGTTTCAATATTTATTTTTTACAGTCGTTGGTAAATTATATCATGTTTTGTATGGCTCCAAATTATTGCGATAACTACTAATTCAATCGCCTATTTAAGAACATGGCCATTATTGTATGATAGAGACGGCGCTAGAGACTTTTAAGCATACAGAAGGTATGGAGTTGACCAGTTGTTTTTTTTTTGCGTGGCTTTACTCACGTAGCCTTTTCCATGCAAAAATCGTACGTCCTATAAACATATATTTTTAATTCTTTACCATATTAGTTTAGTTCAATACCTAGTTAACCAATATTAGAACCTAAATGCAATGACACTTTCAGTACAGTTCCATCGGAGGTATACATAAGCGCCGCTGCTACTATATACGGCATTTCAAATCCGGGGCTGTACGGAAACCCCGGTTCCATCTTCAGGCCTATTTTGTAATAGTTTTATCCTGGTTGTTGTTTCATCCACGGAACTTCTTCAAGACTATACTAAATCATAGAAACACACTTAGAATTTAGAAAATCTTTGTATTTGTCTTCGTAAACTACACCTACCAAGACTTTTGACAGGTTGGAAAGGGGGTTAAATGTTAACTTTATTCTATGCTTGTAATGTTTATAGTCGTAAAAGCGAAAGAAAGTAAGCGTTTTAAACATATTTGGACGGTAAAATTTAAAAAATAATGTGTAATTTGTTCGCAGACATTATGAGAAGGCTATCAACACTTGATTTACATACTATATAATAGGCGATATATCTAATGAGACGTTGAAAATGCGACATATTAATGAACGACGTTATTGTCAGTTAAATTGAAATTGTTAATTTATTATTTTTACAAAATATGTCTGTGGTACGAGATGAAGTAAGGCTGAAATGATGAGGGGTAAACAGTCACAAAATATCAGGAGGCCAGGATTATGATAAAGTAAAATTGGGCTGCCTATGCCGTATGGTGTCGGCCGTCCCATCACTTCTCTTGGGTGTCGTAAGAGGCGACTAAGGGACTCACCAGAGAATGGACAGGAGTGTTCTCTGTAGAACGCAACACCATACACTGCGATCGCCAACCCGCCTGCCAAGCGTGGCGATTATGGCAAAACCTCCCCCCCCCCGTTTGGGGGAGGCCTATGTCCAGCAGTGGACGTCTTCGGCTGTTATGATGATGATGAAAGTTGGGATAACTATTACAACATAATATTGATTTAGATTTATAACATTAGTAGGATTACATTATTATTTTTCATTTATTTCTGGAACTTCTAAAACGCTCGCAGATAAGTCGGGGTAAAAAGCTAGTATTTACTTTTCACAATTCAAACGCGACTCCGTTATCATCCCTAGGCTTGTTGCCTTTGACATTTAACACATTCTTGACACATTGATGTTTGACGTATTTCAATCCTAAAATGATAACATTTATTTTAGCGTGTGTCTTGAGTTAAAATGTGAGATTAACGCTGTATAAACAGACACTCCAATATAGAAAATAAAATGTTTACCCAATATTGCTTTGTGAGATGAAAAGATTGGAGGATCCAGTACGTAGTCATCTCTTTTAGTTATATGTCATAAGTAAACGAGATGACTTGAAAACGTTATTTTCTTTAAGCCGCTGCTATTCATTTCCTGGAAAACGAGTCCATTGTTGCCTTCTGGTAGGAACTTCCAACGACGTTGTACGTTATTTAGTTTTGCTCTTTTATTTTAGGCACTGATTTAAAGAGGCAGTTGTAAATAGCGGTTTTGGTAAGTTAAAAATTATAAATGGCACGTTTAATAACTAGTTCAGCAGTTAAAACTAAGCAGTAAAGTAAACAAAAATGAGTAATGAAGAATAATGAAATGGATCAGTGAATATAGTATAATTGAGCAGAAAAATAATTAAATGAGCGGTAAAAATGATGGAATGAGCGGTTCGATAAATAGTTCGGCAGATCATACCTTGACAGGTGGTAATCAGCAATTCGACTAAGGATGCAAGAGCGAGCGAAGCGAGCTCGGGACTAGGGGCACCCCGACTCGGACAGGTTAGGTTCCATCCCCTTCGTGTTAGGTTACTTTAAACCTTGAAAACAGAAATAGGCTACCTTGGGAGGTGGTAATCAGCAATTTAACTAAGGAGATAAGCATTGGACTTATTGGACTGCTCAATTATTTAAGAATTGACATTGTATGATAAAATAACCGACAAATTGATTTTTTATAACTTTCCATGTTTTACTGACGCAGTAATTAATCAACCGCCATTAAATTAAATAACTGCTCAATATGTTTTTCAACTGATCATAATAACATCTCGAGTATTTAAATAACAGCTCTAAAAATTAGTTCCCTTTATTTTATGCCAATTTTATTCATAAGTCAAAAGTTAGCGCGTATGGAAAAATATTGCCTTAATATTGCATTTATATTGTTCAAGATCATAAGAATACACATTTACATGGTGCAGACATTTTGTAACAATAAATTTATCTTTGAACGGCTACTACTTTTATCATTTACTGTTACAAAACATATTTAAATTACGAAAATCTGACAGCTCCGATATGCAAAAAAGTGGCACAGGTCCTGCCTGCAAGAGCTCCACGGAGCATCTGAAGAACTGAACAAATGAGAGCGATGCAAATACTTTTGCAAGGCAAAAGATGAGATGAGGATAATAAGTGTAGCTCGGAAAAAAAATACGTAAGATCCAAAATAAATTTTCGGATTTGATAACATAAAAGTATTATTTAATCGAAATATGTTCAGTTGAAACCTCTATAAGGTTATTTTATATGCTTCAAAGCAATTTTCATAGTACCAATCTAAAGCGTTGCGTCTTGTAGCTAAAAAAAGTAAAAAGATATTTTTGTTTTTTTTCTATCAAGAAAATTTCTTCGTATCGTGTATTCCTTCAGTTGGATACTAGATCATATAGTCAAAAAGCATATACCGTAATCTTACATACCTGGAATAAGTAAGGTATGATAACCTAACCTAACAAGAAACGCTAAAACGAAAAACGGCCTTATACTAAATATATCCCCCTTAAGAACTACAGCTTAGACTCTAAGCTATAGTTCTTTTACATGTACTACCTGCTGACACATATTGACCCGATCCATATTTTTGAACCTATTACTGTCCGTACTTTCAGCCCCGGAACTACTACGACATTATTTCTTGTATTCTGGTACTTGTGAATCTTTAGCGCTCATAATTCCAGCCCAGAAAAAACTTCGACATGTTTCTATTCTCCTGGTATTTTTTAATCCTAACCACTCACAATTACAGCACCGGAAATACTTCGCCATGTTTCTGGTATCCTGGTACTTGTGAATCTTTAGCGCTAACACTTCCTGCCAAAAATATAACTTCACATGTTTCTGGTCTCCTGGTATCTACTTGTGAATCTGTAGCGCCCATAATTCCAGCCCCAAAAATATATCGACTTTTCTGATCTCCTGGTACTTTTGTATCCTAAACGCTCACAATTCCAACCCTGGAAATACTTCGACATGTTTCTGGTCTCCTGGTACATAATGAATCTTTAGCGCTCATAATTCCTGCCCGGAAAAAACTTCAACATTTTTCTGGTCTCCTGGTATTTTTGAATCCTTACCGCTCACAATTCCGGGCCTGGAAAATACTTTGACATTTTTCTGTTCTCTTGTTACTTTTGAATCCTAACCGCTCACAATTACAGCGCCGGAAAAATTTCAACAAGTTTCTGATGTCTTGGTACTTTTGAATCCTAATCATTCACAATTCCAGCCCCGGAAATACTTCAACATAATCAATCTTTAGCATTCATAATTTGCAGTCCGGAACAAACTCCGACATTTTGCTGTTCACCTGGTACTTTTGAATCCTAACCGCTCACAATTCCATTGCCGGAAATATTTTGACATGTTTCTAGTTTCCTGTTCCTTGCGAATCTTTGGCGCTCACAATTTCAGCCAAATAAATACTTAGACATATTTCTGGTCTCCTATTACTTGCTATGACATGGCAGCCGCAAAGGTAAGATCGGAAATGTTTGACTGCTACTATTATAGCAAACATTTCCTTTCAATTGCAGTGCCAGCACCGCTGGTTTGGTTGTCCACTTTCCTGAAATCGAAAGGAATGTTGGCTAAGTTGAGAGTGCCTAAAATAATCTGAGCTTCCTTCACATAATTCACACACACACATAACTCCAACACAATTAAGACACAACTTCCAAAGAACTGCACATAATTTCCAAAGAGTCAAGTTTTGCTATGCTCTAAGAAAAAATTTTTAAGTAATTGAATTTAAAACAAACTGAATCTTCACATTACACAACGGCTCATACTGACCCTAATCAGTGCAAGTTTTACATAAAAATAAAACTTGTATTATTTAGCAGAGACGATGCACAGCATCGGTGAGAGTGGGAGTTCGCGAAAGTTCGGTTTATTTGGTCTGCTCGCCACCTTAGAGGTGGTCTTATTTTGACCTTTTTCGGTGCAGAACCAAGGACGTACCCATTTTTCCGTTCCACCTGTATTCTAAATGTTAGCGCGCAGTTGAATTTCATCAAATAGGCGATTAGAACTCGGAGGGATCTTACGCAGACCGTCACGAAGGTTCTTATTCGGAATTTCGCTTAGGATACACTCCCGGCGATTTTTTAAATATTCAGCTTGTTTTCCGCAAACTAGCTTCATGATTTCCTCACTGATTTTATGAAATTTTGGTGAGAGTAGGCATAATTCCGAAAGGAGATGTTTCAAAATGGGCCAGATCTATGCACGCTACCTCAAAAAAAGCGGCCAAGTGCGAGTCGGACTCGCGTGCAAAGGGTTCCGAACGAATTTCATTTTTTTTAACATGTTATTTTAACAATATAGACTTTTTATAGGTTTTCGTGTAATCTGTAGGTAAAGATCTATTACCTCCATTTTTTTTTTAAATTTAGGCTCAGTTTTATCGGAGATAAGGGGGGGGGGAATGGTCATTTTTCGTCTAATTTCTAGAATAACATCAAAATCATTTATATTAAAATTATGAAAAAAATATAATTAAAACCCTCACATTAAGCCCTTTCATTTGATATGTCACACGATATTTTAAAAAAAAAATTTCTACTTTGACCCGCAAAAGTGACCCCCATACTGAAAATTGAATAATTTACGTAACACGTTCGTGTTTGGGTCACAGAAGTCCATATGTATACCAAATTTCAACAGAATCGGTCCAGTGGATCCGGAGAAAACTGGCTGTGACAGACGGATAGACAGACAGACAGACACCCGAGTGATCCTATAAGGGTTCCTTTTTTTGTTCGGAACCCTAAAAAGAGAAAAATCCATAGAATTCAGGAAAAATATGAATAGTTTATTTAAATGTCAAACGTCATTAATCAATCAAAATTACAGCTTATCGCCATGACGGAATTTTGCTGTGTGTTACAATTTCAAGTGTAATTTCTCGTGTTTTACCAGCAAAAAAAGCCATTTTAAAGAAACTGGACAGTTGTGAACTGTATAAGTGTTTTTCGCTATTTTTAAGTATAGTGCACAAGCACCCGGCCCAGGCTCCATACATTTAAAACATCTCCTTTTGTCGAAAATACTGGAGGCTGTAAGTGGAACATCGGAAGAAGCTGTCCAATCAATGAAATTCTGTAAGCTTTGATTGAGTAACTTGCGTTGTGAAATTAAAGCATTACACAGGGCTACTATCAGTCTCTCAGAATTTGCCGCGTAATCCTTACCCTTAACAAACTGTCGAAGTTCATCGTTAGTACAGCCACTTAGTTCACAAGGTTTGAAATGTCTGATGACTCACTACCGCATTTCCGTCGCTTTACCACGGAACCTGAAGAATTTGATTGCGAAGAGCTTGAATCGCTTCTTGGTAGCCAGCGTTTAAGGCTAGATGAAGACATCAAGTCGTCGCCTACCTGCACTTTTTGATCCGAATCATAATTATTCACAATTGCATTATTTATTTGATTTTCACTACATAAAATAGGACATTAAATAAAATAGGCTAAAAACGCACCGTTTAGAAGAATTAAGCTTAAATCCTAAAGATAACAGAAAATTAAGCAGTTTTCTGAGCACCACGCAGTAAGCACAATTCTTTCGAGGTTGAAAAATTGCGTGAATACTACTGGCATCTATCTTATCAACCACCCAAAAAATCAGGACAGTGCAATTTACTGCGGCCAAACGCTTTCAATCTGTCAACGGTGACCGGTCTAAATAGCAATGGTTGTTATTAAAAGAATAAATAATCGCACAGTTTACAAACAAACAAAAAACTCACGCACGCGCATGGCGCAAGTTGCGAGTACAAAATGTCAAACGAAAAGAAATGGTGGATTTCGAACGATGGTCGAATTGTCATATCGTTTCATTTCGTTATAACAAGAAAAAATAATTTATACCAATATTATTTTATGGCATTCGAGTAATACACAAAAAAGTTTTTTTCTAATGATTATACTGAATAACCATTTCAAAGTCAAAATAATTTTTAATATTACTCTGATGGAATATTAATATTTTTAAGCTTTACAGGGAATGGCGTATTGAGATAGCGCGCCGTTTTGGATAAACGTTTTATCCAAAATGGCGCGCTATCTCGATACGCCGAAAACGCAGAACAACTATTTATGTTTAAATATTTATTCTGAAGTCGTACGAAAATATTGATAGTTTTGACATTTTTATTTCTATTTTTATTTATTAATAATTAGGCGTCTATTAATGTACATGCTATTGAGTAACTAGGTAGAAAATGGCCATTTTTTTAAATAAAAATATATGTGAAGAAAACAATACAAACGAAATTTGCTACTAAATTCTAAGCCATGTTAGTGTGATATCTCTTCTGGCCTCATCATTACAAGATTTCGTTTTAGCCACCACCGCAACAGTGGGTTCAGGCGCAGTGGGCGCCTTGCTGGGTGACCTGTGCGCAGACGACGGTGACTGCGCGGCTCTGCCGGGCGCGGAATGCGCGCGCGCAGCCTGCGTGTGCCGCATCGGACTCGTGCCGTCGCTGCACCGCAAGGCGTGTGTTGGTAAGTGCTATCAAATACAGATGCTGTTGTTTGTACCGTCAACATTAACCCTTATAGTTTCGACATATTTGTCTGTTTGTCTGTCCGCGGTTAAGCTCAGAGAAGCTTAGCACAAGAAAGTTGGAATTTGGTATGGGTATATGTGCAGATTAATCACGCCGACAAAGTAGTTATATAAAATCGTGAAAAAAAAAGTTATGCGTGGTAGTGCTGTGTGGTTGTTTTTATGCTTGCTGCGCCCTAATCGCATCAGTGTGTCGCCCTTTCACGTAAAGAGGCAATGATTTTTTTATCGTCTATCCCATAGAGTGAGGTGTTGTTGGTAGGTCCTTTAAAAATATTGAGGGTGTGCGAGACCCATTTTTCCATCCAAGGATCCGTTTGCGAAATATTAAGCTTTTTAAAGTGCTCATTTTGTTACAGTCAAGTGACCCCTCTCTTTGCCAGCTAAGCGGTTGTTTTTGAAGACGTGAATAAAGTCATGGTACCTACCTACCCTACCTACTCTACCTACCCTACCTACCCTACCTACCCTACCTACCCTACCTACCCTACCTACCCTATCTACCCTACCTACCCTACCTACCCTACCTACCCTACCTACCCTACCTACCCTACCTACCCTACCTACCCTACCTACCCTACCTACCCTACCTACCCTACCTACCCTACCTACCCTACCTACCCTACCTACCCTACCTACCCTACCTACCCTACCTACCCTACCTACCCTACCTACCCTACCTACCCTACCTACCCTACCTACCCTACCTACCCTACCTACCCTACCTACCCTACCTACCCTACCTACCCTACCTACCCTACCTACCCTACCTACCCTACCTACCCTACCTACCCTACCTACCCTACCTACCCTACCTACCCTACCTACCCTACCTACCCTACCTACCCTACCTACCCTACCTACCCTACCTACCCTACCTACCCTACCTACCCTACCTACCCTACCTACCCTACCTACCCTACCTACCCTACCTACCCTACCTACCCTACCTACCCTACCTACCCTACCTACCCTACCTACCCTACCTACCCTACCTACCCTACCTACCCTACCTACCCTACCTACCCTACCTACCCTACCTACCCTACCTACCCTACCTACCCTACCTACCCTACCTACCCTACCTACCCTACCTACCCTACCTACCCTACCTACCCTACCTACCCTACCTACCCTACCTACCCTACCTACCCTACCTACCCTACCTACCCTACCTACCCTACCTACCCTACCTACCCTACCTACCCTACCTACCCTACCTACCCTACCTACCCTACCTACCCTACCTACCCTACCTACCCTACCTACCCTACCTACCCTACCTACCCTACCTACCCTACCTACCCTACCTACCCTACCTACCCTACCTACCCTACCTACCCTACCTACCCTACCTACCCTACCTACCCTACCTACCCTACCTACCCTACCTACCCTACCTACCCTACCTACCCTACCTACCCTACCTACCCTACCTACCCTACCTACCCTACCTACCCTACCTACCCTACCTACCCTACCTACCCTACCTACCCTACCTACCCTACCTACCCTACCTACCCTACCTACCCTACCTACCCTACCTACCCTACCTACCCTACCTACCCTACCTACCCTACCTACCCTACCTACCCTACCTACCCTACCTACCCTACCTACCCTACCTACCCTACCTACCCTACCTACCCTACCTACCCTACCTACCCTACCTACCCTACCTACCCTACCTACCCTACCTACCCTACCTACCCTACCTACCCTACCTACCCTACCTACCCTACCTACCCTACCTACCCTACCTACCCTACCTACCCTACCTACCCTACCTACCCTACCTACCCTACCTACCCTACCTACCCTACCTACCCTACCTACCCTACCTACCCTACCTACCCTACCTACCCTACCTACCCTACCTACCCTACCTACCCTACCTACCCTACCTACCCTACCTACCCTACCTACCCTACCTACCCTACCTACCCTACCTACCCTACCTACCCTACCTACCCTACCTACCCTACCTACCCTACCTACCCTACCTACCCTACCTACCCTACCTACCCTACCTACCCTACCTACCCTACCTACCCTACCTACCCTACCTACCCTACCTACCCTAGCTACCCTAGCTACCCTACTTACCCTACCTACCCTACCCTACCCTACCTCCTTACTATACTCCTTACAATTTTTTTTATATTAATACTTATTATCCTATTCCGGACTAAGAGAAATCCAAAAAACCAAATAACGTAAAAAGGACACTTTCAAAAGTGGTACAATATTCTGAAGATTTTTAAACGCTAATGTGATATACCTTAGTAGAAAGCTTATTTATCAAGCTACTCAATTATAGTTAAATTTCATTTTTTCAGGCTCGTGTTTTTGAAAGATAGGGAAAAATGTTTCAGTACGAAACAAACGCAAATAGACCATTTCTATGTAATAAAATTATTTTAAATATGTTTTAAGTATCCCTTGCTATTAAATCTTTAAGATTTTATTATAATTTTAGCTGCAGCTACATAAAATTATGACAAAACATATTTATTGTCATTACATTGCAATACCAAAATGTGACGAAACAAAGTAAAATCAGTAAAAGTCAGATGACGTTGAAATAAAAAAAAGACTCATTCACTCACTCAGTGATGCAAGCATTTTAATTTTGAACACCTGTTTAAAAAAACGGGTGGCTGTAAAAAAAATAAAATGCGCAAATACATTAAAATAATTACACTCTTTCAGCAAATGTAACTCAGAAGGCTGTTTCAATTATCAGTTATTTTAGTACCAAGCTCCATACATTTATTGGACGTCTCCTTTGTCCAGCAGTTCTTGAGTTTAAATGGTGTACCTAACACGACTTTGTTTTATATACATAGCGAGTCTTTATAACGTGCACATACGAAAAAAAATGAGGGAAACTAAACTTAATTTTATCGACGGAAAACGTATTTAAAAAATCTATTTCTTTAACATGGCACTCCGCCGTTAGTTAGTTAGCCGTTATTTAGTGGCCATGCTTTACATGGCCACTAAATTTAACAAGTACAATAAAATGAACATGTAATTTTTACTATTGGGTAGCTAATACTGGAAGTTAATTTAAAGTAATAAAATAGATCGGTGATCGGGGCGACTTATCGAGAAATTTTACGATAATTGTAAAAATTGATGAAAAAAACACAAATTTTCGGTTAAAAAACATGTTTATTTTCAATTGAGGGTAGTTGGTCCCACTACTTTAATTTTATGAGGATGCTTAAATTATTTCCAATCATAAGTGAAGTTTTTTTCATTGCAATAGATCGTTTAGTTTAAAAGTTACGCCGTTTTGTTTACACCGGGGCCATAGTAGCGAACCAATTTTTTTAAAATCCATAACAAATTAAACAAAATATTATATTTTTAAAACATTTTCCGTCGATAAAATCAAGCATAGTTTCCCTCATTTTCGTATGTGCACATTATAAAGACTCATAACTGTATATAGATTTGGTATTTTAAGATTAACTTTCTTTTTATGAACACGCCTCGTTTGTTTCAAGAGAATAATGGAACCTTTTTCTTTTCACAGAACAAACGCCTCAAGAGACGACTGAAGAATACAGCGCTTGTTTGTCAGAACCATGTCATAACCTCGGCACATGTATTGATTTGCCTGCATCTACTTACACGTGCTTATGTTCCGGTCCTTATACCGGATTGAACTGCGAGTCCCTCGCAAAGGACGGACTTCTGGGCACCTACATAGAGATTCCGTCGTTCGACGGTACTTCTTACATAAGACTAAAACCCTTGAAAGCTTACCACAAGTTGAATATCGATATCGAATTTAAAGCCTTTTCCGAGGACGGCGTTATTTTGTACAATCAACAGAAACCAGACGGCACCGGTGATTTTGTTTCACTCGCCTTAGTAAACGGATATTTAGAGTTTAGGTAAGCAATATTCTCTTGCATCAAAAAATGCTAAGGTTATTAGTTTTGATAAATCGACGAACCATTTTAGGATTTCGCTTAAATTAAAATCTGATTCTCATTACAGGTATAATCTTGGAAATGGAGTGTTAATACTTACTTCACTAGAAAAGATAACGTTAAACGAGTATCACAAGGTGTCAGCCAAGCGATACCATCGCGACGGGATTTTATCAGTTGATAATATGGAAGATGTGGTCGGCCAATCCAGTGGCTATTTAAAAGCACTAGATTTGAATGAAGACGCTTACATTGGTAGCATGCCTACTAACTACTCTAGGTAAATATAATCCGACACATTCCTAATCCTTTTATTAATAAATACATAGTTCGTTGATCCATCGTGTTTGAAGTATCTAATAGTAAATGTCTTTTTACAGAGTATTCGATAATATTGGTACGAGGAGCAGCTTTATCGGCTGCGTGAAATACTTGAGGATAATACGTCATCAAGTGACAAAGAAATTAGGTCGACCGGACTCATTAGTCGTAGCTATGAAAAACGTTCAAGAGTGCCAATCTAATCCGTGTTTGAGTATGCCGTGCAAGTACGGGGCCACGTGTAACGCTGTTGACGGGTTGGCGACTGAGTATAGTTGTAGTTGCCCTATCGGATTTCAAGGAGCCAATTGTGACGAGATATTAGATCCGTGCGAGTCGAATCCCTGTGGATATGATGAAGGGCTATTGTGTGACATTGGACCTAATGGCGGACACGTCTGCCGTTGTTTGTTTGGAGGTAAAATTGGTTCCAATGGAAATACTTGCAACAATGGTTAGTGTCATTGCGTACAAGCACCCATTTTTAAAGAGAACATTTATTTTGGCTTTACTAACTTTATATTGAATTTACAACACGCTCAACTTGTTTACAGATGTAAATGTGGTGTATGATACTTGGTCTCCTCAGTTCAATGGGACGAGTTACGTTGAACTGCCTCCACTTGAGGGGCTGGGCAAAGCTTTCCGCATTGAAATTTGGTTTTTAACGAACCGATTTTCCGGAATGCTCCTTTACACCGGCCAGTCTAATAAAGCCAAGGGGGATTTTATAGCCATTAACTTGGTTAATGGTTACCTTCAGTTTAGATACAATTTGGGGAGCGGTATTGCTAATATAACGTAAGTACCGTGTGTAAATTTATTTTATGCGAAAACCTAAATGTTCTACATATTTTTTCATGGTTATAGGATGGTTGAGCTATAGTGTTATTCTTGTTGTGTTTAGGTCACCAGTGCCTATAACGAAGGGTCGTTGGCATCGAGCTCGAGTTTCTAGGTCAGGTCGTCACGGCAGTCTGCAGTTAGACCACCACCCTACTCAGCAAGGACACTCCTCACCTCCACTAACACATCTAGAACTAACTTTGCCTCTTTTTATTGGATCTTTGCCGTGAGTATAATGTTTATAAATATTCTTATTGCAATACTTTTCTTATTTTTTTGCAAAGAAGGTATTTCCAAAAATGTTTTCATAGCAAAATTCCCAGTTAATATTCGGCTCAATATTTAATTTTGCTTAAACAAGAACTTACTGTTTCATTTATACGTGGCAAAGCAATTTTCCAAACATTCATAAAAACGGGCATCGCTTCAAGTTTTGCTCTCTCATCGTGACTATTATTTCAATCAGAATGTTTACCTTCCGTAGGTCGTACATTCGTCCGCACAAGATGTCTGGCGTGACCAGCAGTTTCATAGGCTCGGTGCAACAGGTCTTCGTCAACGGGAACCCTTTGTCTCTGTATGGGGCTGAGACGGCAAAGTGTGCCATAGTACAAGACGAAGATCGCCTCCCCTGCGCAACTACTGGGGTTACTAAGTACACCGGACCACCGTGTGGGGATGGTAAGTCTTTAGAAAATTGTCGTGTTATTTCAGAAAACAGTACGGTTATATTTTTTATTCTAATTGTCAAGTAGGTTTAAGGAAAATAGTTATGGATAAAATTAATTAAATCAATCACACCGTCAATTTATTTAACAATAACTTTGTTTTGTTCTTTATGAATCTATTTGTAATTAAGTATAGATTCGTATTTTAACCTTAGTAACGTGTCACTCTACAAATAAAGATTTAATTATGTTTAAATTATTCCATTGATATCTGGATTTAAAGCTAATTATATTTGACAACTTCCACTTTTGCAATAGGTCTGTCTCCATGCAAAAATAACGGCACCTGCATACCTTTACTCAACGAATACAAATGTACCTGTCACGATGGGTACCAAGGCAGGAACTGCGAAGTTCAGATCAACGTAGAAATGCTCAACGAGAGGACCCCGGTCAACTTCGACGGAAACAATTACTTCTCATACAGAAGCAGAGGCAGTCGCAGGTAAATAAAAATAATATGATTCATGATTGACGCATTCTATAAATGTGCAAAGTTTACGTTACTTTATCATATCAGCCAATTGCCATCTACTGCTGAACGTAAGCCTGTCCCAAAGAGCGCCAACCATCTTGGTCTTGAGCAGCCTGCGTCCATCCGCTGCCAGCTACCTTCTTCATCTCATCGGTTTATCGTTCCAGAGGGCGTTCCACACAACGTTTTCCCAAACGCGAAAACCACTCGGTGGACCAACCACCAGGTGTGGAATGCGAGACGCACAGGACCGGTCGTTGTGGCGACGCTTGGGGGAGGCCTATGTCCAGCAGTGGACGTCTTTCGGCTGATATGATGATGATGATGATGATGATGATGGAAACCACTCTGACACATGTCTGCTCCATCGACCGCTTATCCGTCTACAGACACGGCCCACCCACTTCCATTTCAGCGTGCTGATTCTACGCGCAATGTTGGTGACTTTATTTCTCTGGCAAATTACATAGTTGTGAATTTTATCCACCAAACAACCCCGAGCATTGCTCTATGTTGATTTTGCAGACCAGGCCTATGGTGAGTGTCCACGTTTCGTCCTCCATAATTCAATACGGGTAGGACGCACTGGTTTCAAACTTTAATCTTGGGATAGGGATTGTGAGATTGACGATTTAGAGATATCACACAGCTTCCCCAATGCCGTCCAACCCAAGCTTATTTTTCTGGTCGCCTGTTTCTTAAAATTATGCCACCTCAGTTGTATAATTTAGCCTAGATATACATATGCGTTCTTGCACAACCTCAAGGGTTGCTTAACTATGAAGTTTCTTGTCCGTTCTTCTCCATAAGAATCTACCTTTTGCGAACGGACGACTTGAGTCACTATAATTCAAAAGTGCCTTTATTGGTCTACTTGAAATAAATCATTTGACTTTGACTTTGCGCCGTTGACGATTACAGTTCTCAGGGTGACATGACCACTGTACATGACTTTGGTTTTGTCCAGATTCATCCCGAAACCCACCCGCTCCTGCAGAGATTCTGTCATGATAACAGTCATCATTATCATCATCATATCAGCCGAAAGACGTCCGCTGCTGGACATAGGCCTTCCTCAAGCATCGCCACAACGACCGATCCTGTGCGTCTCGCATTCATCGGCTACCCGCGACCTTCACCAGGTCATCGGTCCACCTTGTGGGATGCCTTCCAACGTTGCGTCTTCCGGTACGCGATCGCTACTCCAGAACTTTTCGACCCCATCGACCATCATTCTGAGAGCAATGTGCCCACTGCCACTTTAGTTTGGCGATCCTTCGGGCTATGTTACCGACATAGCCCGAAGGATCGCCAACCTTGGTTCTCTTGCGGATATCAACATTCCTGATTCGATCACGCAAGGAAACTCCAAGCATTGCCCTCTCCATTGCCCTTTGAGTGACTTTGAGCCTTCTGATGAGGCCCATAGTGAGCGACCACGTTTCAGTTCCGTATGTCACCACTGGAAACATGCACTGATCATAGACTTTCGTTTTGAGAAACTGTGGTATGCGGGACGAGAAGATACCACGCAACTTCCCAAACGCTGCACATCCGAGTCGGATTCGACGGTTGACGTCTTTCTCGAAGTTGGCCCTACCTAACTGGACCGTTTGTCCTAGGTAGACGTATTCGTCTACAACTTCGAGTGTAGAGTTTCCGATCTTGATGGGAGTGGGTGCTACATGGGTATTTACCATGATCTTGGTTTTGTCCATGTTCATTTTGAGACCCACTCTTTCGGAAGCTCTACTAAGGTCATCGAGCATTGTACTGAGGTCATCCGTAGTCTCAGCCATGACGACTATATCGTCGGCAAATTGAAGGTGACTGATGTACTTGCCATTGACATTAATGTCTAGCCTTCTCCAGTCCAAAACCTTGAAGACATCCTCCATTGCGGCTGTAAACAGTTTCGGAGAAATAACGTAGGGGGATAGGTTTTGAGGTCTGATCCTGGAGTCAGACTGACATGGTGGCGTTTTTGTATGAACCTTTCAGCACCTCGATGTCGATCTGGCAACGTTGGAGAAACTGAAGCACAGCCCAAGTCTCGATCAAATCAAAGGCTTTCTCGTAGTACACAAACGCTAAGCAGAGGGGCAGATTATTCTCTTCGGTCTTCTGTGTAATCTGACGGAGCGTATGTATGTGGTCTATGATGCTGGAGCCTTTTCCGAATCCGGCTTGTTCGGGAGGCCGGAAGTCGTCAAACCTGCCTGCGAGACGGTTTTTTTTTCTTTTTTTTATTTGTGATGGGTTTGCTCTTGACTCTAGTCTAGGTCAGAGATGACAGAGACAAAGTCTTCGATGGAGCGAGCTTACCCAGAAGGAGCCTGTTCACTCTAACTTTGAAGAGATTAGGGTTGTAAGCGTTTGGAAACACAGACGCAGGCAGAGATTTCCACTCCTTTGTTGTGCGCATTATAAAAGACGTTTGGAAACGCTTAGTGCGAATTGGTGGAATAGTAACAAGGTAGGGATGGTAAGATGCAGTGCGTCTGGATGTCCGATGGTAGAAGGGGGCCGGTGGAATGAGGTCGTGGAGTTCTTGGGCACACTCACCGAAGTACAATCTGTAGAAGACCGACAAGCAGGCAACATTACGGCGATGAGCCAAGCTATGTAGCTTGGTATCCACCAGTTTTTCGTCACCGATGAGCCTCTTAGCTCTGCGTTCCACCGAGTCAAGCGCGGCAAGCTGATACTTAGCTGAGCCATCCCAAAGGTGGCTACAATACTCCATGCAGGATCGGACTTGCGCTTTATATAGAGTTAAAAGCTGTCCAGGCTTGAAGTATCGCTTCACCCTATTTAGGATGCCCAGCTTTTTTGCAGCGGTTTGGGCTTTGTACTCGATGGTGGCGCCGAAGTTGAGACTGGATGTCAACTCCATGCTTAGGAGCTCGAGCCAATCAGTCACAGGAACAGATGCACCCCGAAAAGTAGGAGTTTGGTCAAAACGACTCCTTTTTGCGGTAAAAAGACACGCCTGTGTTTTGGTAGCGTTAAAAGTGACCACATTGTCATCACCCCACTGGGAGACAAGGCTTAAGGTCGAATTTGTCCGCTCTACCATGGCCTCTCTCAAGGAACGAACTTCATCCCCGCTGGTTGTTGCGCTGGACAAGTATCTCTGAAACCGTACTGTCATCTACGTACCCAACAAGACCAAGCTGAAGTAGGTCATTGATGTGCAGCAGGAAAAGAGTTGCAGAGAGAACGGACCCCTGAGGAACTCCGGCATCAATAGCCATGAGGTCAGAGGAGCAGCCGTCAACGACTGCTCGGATCGACCGTTCACTCAGGAAGTCTGATATCCAGCTACAAAAACCAACTGGGATACCATAAGCAGGAAGCTTGCTGAGCAGACCTGCGTGCCAAACCCTGTCAAAGGCCTTCGAGATATCGAGCGACACGGCAAGTGCTTCGCCGTGTCTCTCGATGGCCTCGCCCCAGCAGTGCGTGACATACACAAGAAGATCGCCAGTTGACCGTCCCCGGCGAAAGCCATATTGACGGTCACTGACGAGATCATTGTCTTCAAGGTAGGTCAGCAGCTTACTGTTAAGAATCCTTTCCATAACCTTGCATAGGATGGAGGTAATGGCGATCGGACGGTAATGTGCAGGGTCAGCACGGTCTCCCTTTTTGGGCACCGGTTGCACATTTGCAAGCTTCCATGATTTCGGCACCGTTCTTTTCTCAAGAGAGAGGCGGTACAGGCGTGCTAACACAGGAGACAGTTCAGGTGCACATTGCCTCAACACTCTCGCTGGAATGCCGTTAGACCCGCTGGCCTTATTCACGTCTAGACTGCACAATACTTTTCGGACCTCTTTAATGTGAACTGTGTGGTTCGTGATGACTCTGGAAAACAGCTTGTAGATATGGCTTAGAAGTGAGATGGCCTATAGTTCTCAAGCAGGGCATTGTCGTCCTTTTTAAAGAAGAGTACCACCACACCTCCACTCCATGCCTGTTGCGTTTTCCCCTAAAGTATGACGAAATTGAACAGTTCCTAAAGGGCCTTAAGGACAGGTCTTCCACCCGCCTTCAGGAGTTCGGCTGTAATTCCGTCCTCACCCGACGCCCTGTTACTTTTAAGCTGCTTCAGAACCATCTTAATGTCATACAGGCTGACGTCTGGGATATCCTCGGTATAGTGCTGAATCAATCTAGCTCTTGTGTCGTTAGCTAGATTCGTATCGGGTTTAGTCATTGACGTGTAAAACTGTCCATAGAATGTCTCGATCTCTCTCAGAAGCTCCGATTTGGCGGACATGGTTCTGTCATTGGCGGTCTTCAGTTTCGTAAGCTGGCTCTGCCCAATAGACAGATCTCTTACAAAGATCCTGGAGCCCTTATCCCACTCAATCGCGTCTTTAATTTTTTCTGTATTAAAGCGGCGTTGGTCGCTTTTCAAGGACTTGGAGATCCGTCTATTGAGGTGCATCTGCATGCATCTTCTGAAAACTGCAGAATCATCTCCCGCCTCTCCTGCATGGGCTTCAAAGTAGGATCAGACACCCTCTTGTTCCTATCTGTAAGGCAAGTCTTGAAAAACTTAGACCCGTCCGTATGGACAGTTTCCACGAACCCATCGTTGCAATCGTCCACGGAGTTTCCTAGGCACTGGAAACGGTTCTGAAGTTCGAGCTGAAAGCTCTCGGAGTTTTGGATCCGGAGCTGTGCTGGACGGAGCATAGACCTCATCAGTCGAGACATTTCTAGCTTGATATTTAGATTCAATGTGCCTCTTACGATGCGGTGATCACTTCCGGATTTCACCGCATTGATCACAGAGACATTATTGAATATTTGCTTCTTCGTCGACATGATGAAGTCAGTCTCATTTTTAATTACACAGTCTGGGCTCTGCCAGGTCCCATTTTGTGCTCACGCTTTCTGAAGAAGGAGTTCATCATATAGAGGCCCTTCTTCTCCATGAAACCAGCCAATAAGTGTTCCCGGTGATTCCGACGTCCAAATCCAAATTGCCCCACTCGCAGCTCGTCACCATCTTGTTGCCTAGTTTCATGTTGAAGTTCCCCATGACCACGGTGAAGTGAGTTTTATGACCATATATGGCTCTGGATATATACTCATACGAGGTCTCTATTTCGCCATCGGGGTGTGTCGAGTTTGGGACGTAAACCTGTCCCAAACCTGTACCAGTGTCTTCCTGTACCTTTCGCAGGTATGCTGGAAGAGATTTCTTTTGGAATAAGCATTACCTTTGTACCTATTTTTCTGTTTCCTTCTTTTTATCTTCCTATGTAATGTGTGTACATAAATTGTTAAATAAATAAATAAATAAATAAACAAATATCTTGACGATATTCTCAGTATCAGGTACGCCACCCTGGTCGACACACTCTCGATGCTCATCATATTGGACACAAGAGACCTGTGAACGATGTACCCGACACCACCCTGGGACTTCTGGTCACCCTTCCGGAAATAGAGCAGATTGCCGGGTTTGAGAATTATCGTTTCCTCCCCCTCTCTTTGGACTTTAGACAATCCTACAATACTTCATCGCAACCTACTCAATTCCTCCTCAAGTTCAGTGATCTTCTCGTCGGTCCGGAGTGATCTCGTGTTCAGTGTTGCCAGGTCCAGTCGTCGGTGTTTATTATGGTAGCCGGATCAACTCCGGGCATTCTTCGCACCCCTTGCCTCGCCATGACCTTGACCGCTACCGGAGTCAAGGGTAGACGGGCTGCCGGGCACTAGGGGCCATTTTTTGGTTGGTCATTGGGGGGGTTTGCCATAATTGCCACGCCTGGCATGCGGGTTGGCGATCACATGGTGTTGAGTTTTATAGAGAACGCTGCTGCCCATTCTCTGACAAGTCCCTTAGTCGCCTTTTACGACACCCACGGGATGTGATGGGATGGTATTATTCTTTTACGGCATCATATGGCACCGGTCGACACCATACGGCGAATGATAACAATGACATCCGCAAATCAGAGGTGCGAGATGTACCTACTGACCGTTGATATTTATGCTCCGTCTTTTCCAATCAAGCGCCTTGGAAACGTCCTCCAAAGCGAGCGTAAACAGTTTCAGAGGGATGACGTCTCCTTGTCTTACACCTCAACGAAGTTGGATCGGTTTTGCGATCTGTTCTTATTTATTTATTTATTTACGTAGTAGCAGTCGATAGGACATCTCTGCATGGACTGCAAGACAGCCCAGGCCTCGACGGTATCAAAATCTTTCTCGTGGTCCACATACGCTAGGCTTCGCTACGCTTAGACTTCTGAAGTGATATTCCTCGCTTAAATGGCATTTATCAGACAAAATGAAGTCGATCTCGTTCTTTGTCACGTTATCGGGGCTTCACCAGGCCCAATTCCTTTGAGGCTTTTGCTGGAAAAAAGAATTTATCTCGACTCGTCACTTGAAGCGTTGAAGAAAGAAACCCATAGCAACAGTGTAGAATGTTTTGGTACAAGACATAGCTTTCACTGTCTTCGTACACGGCCTCGACTTCGACGTCAGGGTGTGCGGGCGTTAGGCTATACACTTCTATGACCTTTAAGAAGTACCTTTTTGATATCTTAAGTTCAAAATGCTACCCTTGCCGACACACTGCCGCGTTCCACAACGTTGTTCCTGAGTAACTTGTGGACCACAAACCCGACGCCACGTTGGAATGGTTGGTGTCCTTCTTGGAATAAGAGCAAGTGGCCACTATCGAGGGTTATCTTCCCCTATCTTCTTCTCCTAATCTAAGAGTTTCCTTCCCCTATCTTCGGATCTCCGACAATCCCACGATGTACGATTTCATACGACGTTACTCTATTCTCAATTCAGCGGGGTTCTCGTTCGGTCGCAGAGAGCGTCCACTAAACGTCGCCAGGTAAAGTTTACGGTGTTGGTACCCTGCAGTAGCCGGGGAATTCTCAGCACTCCCACCGCACCAGTACCGTAGCCGGTAGTTTGGAAATAGTGAAGCTACCGGGAACTGGAAGCCGTAAATCTGGGTTGCTACTCATTTCAGGCGATTTGCAAGAGTTAACACGCTTGACAGGTGGGTTAGTGACCGCAGTTCCCGGAATGCTTTCTCTTATAGTGCTGCTGCCCATTATAAGATTCGACATTTGGGAGCATTCCAGCATGGTTCATGGATATACCACTATGTATCGGTTACTGGAGCCAAGGCTCGTCGAGTCGAAGCTCCAAAGTCTTGAGCATCGACGCCGAGTTGCTGGCCTGTCGGTTTTCTATCGGTTGCATTTTGGGGAGAGTGCGACGGAATTGCATGATTTAATTCCGACAAGCCCGTTTCATCATCGGACTACAAGACGAACGGCGATGCGCCACCGGTACATGGTGGACATCCCACCCACACGCACAAAACGTTTTGGGAACACATTTATAGTGCGTACAGCTAAGGAGTGGAATTCCCTGCCAGAGTCTGTGTTTCCAGATAGCTACAACCTGGGAATCTTTAAGATAAGAGTGAATAGGTTGCTTCTAGGCAAACGTGCTCCATCTTCGACCGCATCATCGCTTACCATCAGGTGAGACGACGGACGAGATGTGGTCACCTGTCCCTTAGTCGCCTCTTACGATAACCACGGGAAGAAGAGTGGTCTATTATTTCGACTTACCGGATACCAAACAGCACTTTCCAGATTATGAATATGGTTCTCTTGACGTTTTTAACTGTTTAACTTACAATTGTGGTTGTATAAGGGTTTTATTTTTAACACTTCAAATAATGTCTTCGGTTTAATTTTAAGAAGACACGGTATCGAAATCAATTTGATATTTATGCTAATTTGATATTATTATAACTGACGATACTAATTTTCTTTCTTTCTAGCTTACATACTAACACAGACGTCGGTGAGGGCCACTATGGTGTGAGATAACATTTGAAGGAATCATAACATAATTATATAAATAACTCGTAATGCGACACAGCAGTTAGTTTAGGTAAAACATTATGTATTTATTATTTCCTCGTAGTCGTAGTGAAAGTGGGGACATTTAGCAGTCGTAGTTGTGTGGTTTCAGAAACATAAATACGTAATAGCGACACGTGGAAATTTCTCCACTTAAAATGTAATTTGTATAGTTGTGTGACTTTAATAATCCCTTATATGAAAATTTATTTATATAATAAGCGCGTCGCTTTGTACCTTCCGTTCATTGTTTTTTTTTTTATTATGTTTATTATTTTAATATATAATGATCGTGTGATTTACTATTTTTGGTGTTTTCATCTTTTATCTCTTAGAATTAAATACTTACTATCGATTAGCAATATAATGCGCATCAATCAGCTTTCCTTGGTCTCTGCTACAAATATATAAATTCACGGGAATTCAAAAAGTACGGGAGATACCGCTGCATTTTATTTATTTGTTTAATACTTCATACACACAAAAATGTACAGAAGCGGACATAATGCCTTAGGCATTTTCTACCAGTCAGTTACCTTTGGGTAATACAGAGACAATTAGTGGTGAATGCAATTTTGAGAAAGAAACGCGATTAATAGATATTTAATTAATAAAAAGATATATAATATTTATCCAAAAACTATAATATACTATAATATACACTCAATTAATAAACTAATACACGAATATACTTAAGCAATTCATGCAAACATCCAAGGACTAAAAATTTAGCGTCGTGATGATACTACTGACAACTCTTTACGAATGTGCTCGCGAACTTCGACCTTGCATTGTACCTAGTCATTTCATACCGACTGAAATTCATAACAACAATACTTTTCCCCTATTACATCTAACGTTCAGATCAGATTTAGACGTTTAGATCAACATGTTGTCATATTTAGCTCCACCGCCAACGCGATCAACATGCTGCCGCTTTGATCTGAACGTCTGAATGTGATCTGAACGTCATTCAGCTCCGTAAAGATCATAAGGTATAAAACGACTTAATAATTGAACATTTTCAATATAATTCGTATACATGACTGACGTATCATCCCTCTCTTCGATACAGCTGATGATTACTTTTTTTTTTAATTAAACTAAAAAATCTCATAAATTTTGGCACGGTATGAAAATACTCGTGGGATATTTTTTTGTAACAACATGCTGTCCACGTGCACCTTTAGCTTCACCACGGGTGCAGCGACTGACGCTCATTTTGCTCATTATTGAGCATTCATTAATTTCTAAAAACAAAATTCGTTTGGGATAAAATTTCTCAAAAAATGCAACGACTACCTCCCGAACTATTTGTATTTACATCATTTATTTATCGAAACTTTTGCTCGAATTAAGTTGTTCATGTTCGGCAAACAACTGTTTTCATTTTTTGTCCATTTGCTTGTAAATATAGGTTTACTTCGTCACGCAACGTGATTACTATTTTGGATGGCATAGTCGACTGTATTTACCCAACAAATAGTAAATTCCATGTTCTATACTCGTTAAATTGATTTCGGCTTCGTTTTGCTCGTTAATCGACAGGTATTATACGTATTGTGCTCTACAAAACAATATTAGTAAGACTAACTTGCGAATATTTAATGCGATTACTGTGTTAATAGCGGGTCCGTAACTTAACTTCGATATCGTTTGTTCGATTAACGGAAAGTCGACTGAACGATTGTTCGAATGGAATTTATTGCGAAACAACCTTTTATCGACAAACGTTACTTCGACTGAACGACTCATCGAATATTTATTAGTTAGTTACTAGCTTCTGCCCACGACTTCGTCTACGTAGACTTTGATGCTGGCGCGCAACGTTTTCGCCTCATATTCTCATTCTCGGAAATACGATGGTATCCACCAGGATAGGAAAGTAATTACTTATATGTTTCTTGGTCTCCTGGTACTTGTGAAATTTATCATTCACAACACCAGCCCTGAAAATACGCCGAGATGTTTCTGGTTTCCTGGTAACCTTTTTTTTACTTGGGAATTTTTACCTCTCACGATTCCGCCCCCCGGAAATACGTTTGACATGTTTCTGCTCTCCTGGTACTTGCGAATCTTTATCGCTCATGATTCCAGTCCAATACCACAACATGTTTTTGCATACCTGGTACTTGTGCCGGAAATACTTCGATATGTTTCTAGTCTTCTGGTACTTGTGAATCCTAACCGCTCACAATTCCAGCGCCGGAAATACTCCGACATATTTCTGGTATCCTGGTACTTGTGGATGTAAAGCGTTCACTATTCCAGTCCAAAACATGTTCCTGGTCTCCTGATTTCTAAAAATTTTTAGCGCTCGTAATTTCATCCCAATAAATACTTTGACATGTTTCTGATCTCCTGTTACTTGTGAATCTTTAGCGCCCACAATTCCAGCCCCAGAAATACTTCGACAGTTTATAATTCAATCAACACAACATTGAATCAACACTTCTCGTCTTCATCCTCATGTAATGGGACCTTGAAAGCAACTACAATAAACTATCTTTCAAACCTTCCAACTCCGGATCATTTCCCATTTATTTTTAGTCAATTCTCTGATTGTGATGTTAAGAAGAGCATAGTTTCAATCACCTCTAACGCAGTTGGTAGCGATTGTGTCAGTCGGAAAATGATACTCCCTGTCCTCGACGAAATCCTTCCTATCCTATGCTATATCCTAAATTATTCTATATCCCATGGAGTCTTTCCATCAACTTGGAAAGAGGCCAAAATCACTCCCTTACCCAAAAAGGCAAATCCTACTTCCTTTTCCGAATACCGTCCTATTTCCATCTTGCCTTTCCTCTCCAAAGTCCTCGAACGCCTTGTCCACAATCAGCTTAGTGCTTTCCTTTGTAGGAATAGTCTGCTGAATCCTTTTCAATCCGGATTTCGTCCTGGTCATAGCACCGCTATGGCCTTGGTAAACGTTACCGATGACATACGGTTGGGCATGGAACGAGGAAATCTGACGGTTCTCTGCTTACTAGATTTCAGTAATGCATTCAACACTGTCGATTTCGATATCCTGCTTGGCATACTCCGCTCGCTTAACATATCTCCAATGGCGATTGACTGGTTTCGCAGTTACCTGTATGGCCGCCGGCAACGCATATGTATAGAAGAATCTAACTCTTCCTGGTGTTATACAACTGCCGGTGTACCTCAGGGTGGCGTTTTATCTCCTTTACTCTTCGCAATATTTATCAACGCTATTTCCAAAAATCTTCTCTCCTCCTACCACCTTTATGCAGACGATTTGCAAATCTACAAACAAGCTACCCTTGTAGACTTGCCTGATGCGTTTATTACAATAAACAAGGATTTAGCTAAAATTTGTGAATGGAGTGAGGCAAATGGTCTTGAGGTTAATCCATCAAAGACCCAGGTCATTGTTGTTGGCAGCTCTAAGATGATTCCAAAAGTAAATTGGTCTCAGCTTCCCCAGGTTCAATTTAACGGAACTACTATTCCTATAAGTGAGAAGGTTAAGAACCTTGGGATCGAAAAAATCTGTCTTGGGGTCCGCAGCTCCAGGACGTAAGCCGTAAAATGTTTGCATCTGCCAGGTCCCTTAGACGATTGCGGAACTTTCTTCCCACTGTCACTAAAATTGCGCTTGCACAGTCCCTTCTGCTTCCTATCCTTGACTATGCTGATGTCAGTTACCTCGATCTCACTCAGGCACAACTCGATAAACTTGAGCGTCTTCAAAACCTGTGCATAAGATTTATATTTGGCCTGCGCAAATATGATCATATTTCTGAATTTCGTACAAAGCTCAAGTGGCTTCCCATACGACTTCGCCGGGATTCTCATATTTTATTTCTGCTCTACAGTATTCTGTTCAATCCTACAACCCCCTCTTATCTTAAAGAACGTTTCAAGTTCCTTCATGACACACATAATAGATATCTAAGGTCATCGGAAAACTTGAGACTAGAGATGCCGATGCATTCCACCAGCTTCTATGACAAATCCTTTACCATTCAGGCCGTGCGGTTATGGAATGCCTTGCCGGTGTCGGTAAGGTGTGCTCAATCTTTGTCTACTTTTAAAATTATGGTAAAAAGTCATTATCTCTCTCCTTAACCGTCTTTACTTGGGTTCTTTGCTATACTGTTTATATGTATTTATCTATGTAATTATTGTATATATAAATAGTCCACCTAAGACTACCTGCAGTACTGTCACTCCTCTCTTTAAAATCCATCCAAAGGTTGTCTTTAAAAGATCGCTTTTAGCGATAAGGCCGCCCATTGTGTCACCCTATGTAATGTTTTCTTCATCTATTTTTTTTTCTGTTGCTTATATGGTGTACATAATAAAGAGTATTCTATTCTATTCTATTCTATTCCATCCCAAAAAATACTTCGATAAGTTTCTGGTCTCCTGGTACCTATAAATCTTAACCGCTCACAATTCCAGTCCCGAAAATACTACGACATATGTCTATTTCTGGTTGATTAGTGATTACTATTTTATTTTTGGATTATAATTAGTGGAGTTCTCAGGGCGCTAAAGAACCCTAAACTACCAAAAAGGTTTTTGTGCGAAAATCGTAAGATGAATGGTTTTTTTATAGTTAATTTTTTTTCCTTCATTAGTACTTTATTCATTATCTTCCGTTTCACCAAATTTCATGTTTCTATTTGGATCTCGTGGATTTCCACGGGATGAACGTACGATATCTTAAAAGTGTTTGATTTCCTCGATTATGTATGAAATAATATGTGACGAAAAATATACATTTTTATAATTTTATTTCAGTTATTAAACTATATCTATACTAATATATAAAGCTGAAGAGTTTGTTTGTTTGTTTGCTTGAACGCGCTAATCTCAGGAACTACTGGTCCGATTTGAAAAAATCTTTCAGTGTTAGATAGCCTATTTATCGAGGAATAATAGAGGCCTATATCATCACGCTAAGGCCAATAGGAGCGGAGCATTTATGAAAAATGTGACGCAAACGAAGTTGCGCGGGTCAGCTAGTAATAACTAAAACTCATTCTAAGGAGCAGTCCATCAATTAATAAATATTCGATGAATCGTTCAGTTGAAGTATTGTTTGGCGATATAAGGTTGTTTCGCAATAAACTCCGTTCGAACAATCGTTAAGTCAACTTTCCGTTAATCGAACAAATGAATATCGAAGTTAAGTTACGGACCCTTTCCTAATATCCTGCTGTTGGGTAAATGAAATACTTAATGTTCTTTTTGGCTTTAGATAAACAGATATTTATTTAAATAGGATTCTTATTAATCTGACCTTTTGTTCTTCCGCCCACGTTACACTAAGGGATTCTTAAACGTGCTTGAAACGAATGTTTATTCTTAAGGTAACCAAAAGGCACGTTCAGTTTATGCTCGTACCTATAGGTACGAGCATAAAATGAACGTGCCTTTAAAGATATTTCTGGTATTAGACTGTTTAAATTAAACATTACCAAAAATTCATGCAGGGTGGTTTACGATTATCTGATTAGAAAACTGAACCGAAATCCAGTTACCAAGTTCCGAGTTAGTTTTGGGCTAACCTCGAAAATTACAGAGTACATGTCGAGCATGCAGATTGGCAAATAGACACAGGGAGAACTTAGTTACGTGTGATGTGGTCGAATACTAAACTAACTGCACATATAGAAAATACATAACATAATCTTCTATAACTTGATATGGTAATGTGTCAGTAAATTTAATATTTAAAGAATTGTATGACGTCTAAATTAGACTTAATAACGTTTTCTTTTTAATGAAGTCCTTCATCGCTATTTAATTTTCCGACTGACAGGGCTATTGGACTTCTTACACGAGGCTAGTAAAAGGGAATTTTTAATTCCGTAGGCATACAACTGCACCTTTACAGTAGTCTCGTATGTTGTTTGGTATCACATCTATGTGATTGCTATAGTTAGATGAAATAAAATTATGAAAACGTGGAGATCAAGACATATAATAAATTTATTAGTGACCTTTTCCTTATTAATATTATATTGTAAGTATATTGTACCTACATATAATTATTTATTAGAGATTATGGGTATTTAATTACTTATGTAGCCAAATCACTATTTTTGCTTTTTGACATTGGGTAGTCGAGAGTTTCGAGGGGTCTTTCCTATTATTAGATGCTGCTCATTTTTCTCGTAAGATATCTTATTATAATGACCAAACAGAATATATCGGGTCTATGAGATTATATTTTTTCGAATATTACAAATGAAAATGTTGTTAATAACCTATTTTTAAATGTATGTTAAAATAATATCTAATTTATAAAAATCTCGTGTCACAGTGTTTGTTACCGAACTCCTCCTAAATGGCTCGACCGATTATCATGAAATTTTGTGTGTATATTCGGTAGGGATGAAAATAGGTGGTAGCCTACTTTTTTTAATTTTGCAAAACAAATTTTGCCTAGTCAGCTAGTAACAATATATTAATATAACATACATTTAAAAATAGGTTTTTGGACATGAAATTATAACTCAAAACTTGTGGTTCATTACTTTTAATTGTGCACTAACGAGATAACTCGACCTCACTGGCAAAGCTTGTAACATTAATATCACCTATTTTAGGAACAGCAGCGCCCGCGGCATTAGATATGAAATAAAATTCCGAACATACAATGATTCTGGTCTTCTTATGTGGAGGCGTAAAATCGGAATAAGGCCTCGCGACTTCATCGGTTTGGGCCTAAGCGACGGCAAACTGCAGCTTATATACACGGACACTGACATAAAGGAGATGAACTTGGCGAACCATGAAGACTGGTTCCAGTGTGTGGAGTCCAAGACCAGGGTGGATGATGGGAGGTGGCACACGGCTACCGTCAGGCGGAGGAAGAGGCTCGCCATGCTGCAGGTGGACGACACTCCGCCTGTTAGAGGATACTCGCAGTCACTGTTGATGCCCTCGAAAGCAAATCCCAAGTTGTGGATTGGTATGTATTTTTATAGTGACTACATTTTTTTTTTTTAATTATCTCTTCTATCGCATTTATGTTAAATTAGATGTCGCCCGCGGCAACGCCCGCGTGAATGACGAAAAAATCCAGATTATAATCTACCTCTGTGCCAAATTTCATGAAGATCCTTTTAGGCGTTCTAACAAACATCCATCCTCACAAACTTTCGAATTTATAAGATTAGTAGGATAGGATAGGATAGGATCGTAGAACTTAAAATCGTGATATTTGTTTCCAATAAGTTATCAGTTAAAATAAATATTATTGCACGTCTGTATGAAAAAGAGTGAAAGCTATGAATTGCATTTACTTTTCATCCCATTTTCTTTTTTTTTCCGTACAATATACTAAACATTGATTGTTTATAGGAGGTTCTCCATCACTGCCCTTGGGTCTGCCAGCAGCGCTTTACACAGGCCTACGAGGCTGTGTCGCCAGCGTGAAGGCGAACGGACGACATATAAATCTCAGCACGCCCATACGACCTGCGACCACGGTGCGACATTGTGACTGACGATGCGTTTTAATCGTGCGACATACGCACGATTATCAGTGTACATTGTGGATTGTATCAGGTTGATTGTGAGATTTAATAAAGTATTTTTGGCTGTGTTCCGAAATATAAAAAGGTATATTGGTCCATGTCGTCATGACGTCATGAATCGACGCCATGCAGTTGAGTCGTTCCCAAATATACTGGCCAGTACGTTGACGTCATAAATTGACGCTGGTGTATGTATTCAGGTTGCAAATTGCGTGACTGGATTTTTGTGAATAAAATGCGTGTGTGCTTGACAAGAACTTTAATGCGACTGAAAATATCAACACTAGTTTGCGTCTTTATAGTTACTGTTACAACATACCGGCCCCAAAGGACTATCGAGGCCTTTTAACAGAAGAACATAACATGCAAAATTGTATAATTAACAAAGGCTGGTACTGTGATTTCTAATTCAAGTATAAAGGGTAAGTACAACTTATCGATTATTAAACATCAAATTTTAAGCCAAGATTAGTTCACAATTCAACTATACAGGTAGGTTAATATGCTTTGATTAAATTTTTTTACGGGTGCGAATGTGATACAATAGCAGTGCAAATAAAGTAAGTAAATTTTTTGAAAAGTTAAGAATCATCATTACAGCCTATAGGTAAGTGACATAATTTAGTAATGCATCGTTTAATGATACTGTCTCCACATTTTACACTATAGACCCTAATCAGACCATCAGGGGGTTTTTCAATTATTCTTCCTAATTCCCATTTTTCAGGTGGTAAGTTCTCTGTTTTTATAAGTACTGCTCGTAATGCAGCTATGAGCTCTTTCTACTGCCGACAAAGTTCCTGCCTTGATCGCTCCATAAGTGGGCATATTTGCCTCGTCTAGATGTAAATCTTCTAAATTCACCAATAAATGCTTCTGCTGTTAAATTGCCGACCAATTCAAGGTGTACTGCTTTGACTGCCATGCAGATAAAAATGGCTATATATGCTTTGCTGGTTCTAGTGCCTCTCCCTTTTGACATAAATACTTGAAATGGCCCTGCAAAGTTTACTGCACTATGAAGGATATATAAATAAATAAAAAAATAAGGAATAGTCTGGCTGGAGTAACGCGCTCTTTCGTTAGATCGCCCATTAGTTGATGTTTTGATGTGGCACTATGTTTAGCACATACCAGACATTGTCATATGCATGCCTTCATGACATCTTTAGCTTTTAGTATCCAGTATCTGGATCTGATGTAGGCCAACATCAATTGCACTCCTCCATGAAGTGTTTCTGCATGTGTATTCTTCACGATCAATCGAATCAATTCACTTTTATTTGCAAATATGATTGAGTGTTTACTTTTTAATGCAATGTCTGCATTTCTTCGTCTTCCTCCCACTCTTATGACTTTTTTGGCATCTATGTTGGGGTTTATGTTAAACTTATATTCAAATTTGTTTGTATTCAGGTTCCACAAGATTCCCAGCGTCTTCATCTTTCCAGCGATATTCAAATCAAGAAGTGCATTTTGAGATCTTTCGTCTAGTGGTATGGATTTCATGAATTCCACATTGTTTGATAAACATTTCTTTAACACGAAACCGCCTTTTGCATCATCTCCTTCAGCTAGTATCTGGGTTCAATAGCCGTTTCTACAGTGTCCGTTCCAGACAAGAGATCGTCGACGTAAAAATCTGACATCATCTGTGTAGCGACAGGATCATTTTGACCCTCATCATTAGCCAGCTGGAGTAAGGTTCTGCATGCAAAGTAGGGTGCTGGAGCTGTGCCAAACGTTACGGTAAGTAGACGGTAATCTTTAACAGGTTCAGATTAGTCTTTTCTCCACAGGATACGTTGGAAATCTGTATGAGCTCTGGACAGCCGTACCATTCTGTACATTTTTTCAATGTCGGCAACAAAGCAAACTGCACGCATCCTCCATCTCATTATGATACTGCGAAGGTCATCTTGTAATAAAGGTCCAACAAGCAATTCGACATTAATTGAGATGTTATTGGAACCCTTACAGGAAGCATTGTAGACCACTCTTATTTTGGTGGTCACTTTATCACGTCGGATGACAAGTAAGTACAAAGCTTTCTTTGTGCTAATTTCTTCTGCAGGTACTTCTTCCAGATGATTTAGCATTGCGTATTCTTCTATTACTTTTACATATTTTTCTTTTAAGTCAGGTTATTTTGCAAATTTTCTTTCTAATTGTAATAATCGAAGCATTGCTATTTCACGTGTATTACTGTCTAGTGATTTAGGGTTTTGTATTTTGAAAGGTAAGGTAACGATGTATATACCATTTTTATTTCTTGTATATTTTTTTGTAAATGTCTTCACGTAACTGCTCTTCTTGTGTGTATTTTCTTTTCGTATCAGTGTTTATTCCCCACAGTGCTTTTAACATATTATCCATCTTCACTTGATGGTGCATGACAAGAAAAGAGTTGTCTTCGTCTTTGTTTTGTATCTCTCCAAATAAAATCCAACCCAGGCTGGTTCGTTGTGCGCATGGTGTGCCTGGTGGGCCTTTGATTAACTCCAATTTTAAAATTTTTGCATATTCTCTCACTCCTAGCAGAAGATCAACCGACCCTGGTAAATGGTAAATCAGATCTACTAATTTTAGACATTTTAGGTGCTGAAAATCAGTGTATTTAGCGAGTCTTGTATGTTAAGACAGAAATAGTCTTCTACTCTTGATATACCTGTAGCTGAACCACTTGCTTGACATTTGTTTTAGTAGATCTCACTCCAAGCACACTGCATCTCGCTGACTGCCTTTTGAGTTTTAGAACCTGAGCCATCTTCTCACTAATGAAGCATGCTTACGGTCCTTGGTCGATAAGCGCTTTCAGTACAATAGTGTGTCCTTCTTCACTCTTACATTTCACCATTGCAGTTGCTAGCATAGCAGCGCCGTCAGCTTTGTGTTGCTGTGTTGTGCCGTCATTATTTTTGTTGTATTGTCTTCTATTGTGTGATTCACAGACATATTTGAAGTTGCAGTGGATGTGGTAGCTGTCTCATTCACTGTCTTTGGAACGTCTTTCCTTTCCTCGTGAAGGAGAGAATAATATCGTTTGTTGCAGATACGGCATTTCATAGGAACTCGGCATCTAAACACTGCGTGCTCTGGTAACAAGCAATTATAGCACAATCTATTTTTCTTCACATACTCGTTCCTGTCTTTGATGTTCATGTCCGTAAACTGTTTGCAATGACACAATATATGTTACTTTGTATATGTTTTTTCAGTTGACGCAGTAGCCGTGGCAGCAAATGATTTTTCTTTAGATTTTTCTCCTGTAGATGCAGCTGGTGAAACCATCTCAAGTGCGCGGACTTCGATGAACTTCGATTGTAGGAACTTTTTCAAGCTGTCCCATGTAGGTAATTCTTCTAAATTTTCTTGATAGGAATATTCCTCCCAGTCTTTGCGAGTTTCTGTACGACAAGAAATAAATATTATCATAGGATCCCAAGACTCCGTAGAAACTGACATATTACTGAGGTTATTAATGCGTGAGTTGTGTCTAACAGCGATTTAATTTTACTGGCACTCTGCGTATTTTTTTTTTTGATTAACCAAACGTTTAATAACTGCTTTCACTATAATTCGTTTGTTTCCATATCTTTATTTTAGTGCGGTCCATGCTTGCGAATAATTGCTTTCCGTTATCTGAATATGTCTCAGTAGCACCTCTGCTTCATCTCCAATGCTAGATTTTAAATAATGCAGATTTTCTACGTCACTATTTGAAGTATTTTTCTGAACTATATCATTAATAAATAAACAACGAATAGAGGACAATTCTTCGTATCGTCCCGTAAAGTTTGGTAGTTCAATTTTCGGCCATCTAAGTTGTGATACTGGAAACTGGAACACTGGTTTGCGTCTTTATAATTCTGTTAAAACAGACGCCATATTGAAAAAATCCTCAAAGTCTGATGTACACACGCCTTTTTGACGTTTGATTTACTACTAACACATCACATTTGACATTTGTCTCACCAGTACACTATGGTGGCATACCAGAACAAATGGCGTCGGATTCATGACGTCATAATTACTGGCCAGTATACTGTTATATATTTCGGAACACAGCCATTGTGTTGTTGTTTTGTTGAATAGAGTGTTTTAAATGTACCTGTGTAATAAAATGTACCTAGCGAGACATATCTGTTCCGATACTATGTTCGTATTATTTCAACTTTACAGCTATTTAAACAGTACATGAATATTAAATCTCTAAAAGGATAATTAAATAATATTTCATATCACCTCCTTAAGTATTCATTATATATTTAACCAAAAGAGTTTGTTGCCATAATACGTAACATTGTAGTTTTATCGAACTTATATCAATTACTATTTTTTTTACATCGGTTCTCGAATTACAGGGCAGAGGTTTAAAGAAAAAATAAATGAAAATATTATTGTATCATGTGAAAGTACTGAATTAATAAAAAAAACTCTTCATATTTTGTTATTAAAAATAGCAAAAACATATTATAATCTAGTATAGATTAGTCAATAACACATAAAATTAGTTTCTTATATAAGCGAGAGCAAAAATTTCATGCGAGACATTATGAAACAGATACTAAAACTGTATTGGTGTAGACAAATATTATGATTGAGCTCTAATGGTGAAATTCTATGTGCTGAACTTTATCTTCAGAACATATACGAGTAGTGGAATGCCTGGGGATTTTCACTTGTCTTTTGAAAAAAAAAAACGAAATTGAAAAAATTCAAAATGGAATACTAAAGTAATGTGTATAAAAATGTTTACCTTTTAAAAAAAATTGCTTTTGATTTGAAAAATAAAACAATCTATACTTATGTTATAAAGAGCTAAAGTTTGTGAGAAAATTCTTTTACCAATAGAAAGCCACATTATTTTTGAATGTATATTAATGACTAGAAAAAAATAGATATCCCTACGAAAATTGCAATACAAACCCGCGTGAACGAAGTCGCGGGCGAAGTCCTAGTTTTTCAACCATTCAAATAGTATACTTACTCGTATTAGGCTGTTGAATAACTTTTTATATCAAAATTTAGGTAGCGTATTATTTATATAGACATAGTATACTGAACAAAAAAAAACAGGACAAGGGCGTGTCGGACTACGCACCGTGTAAGTGTAGATAATGATTAAGATTTGTAGATTATTATTGGGCCCGATTTTCATGAAAACTATAACTGCTTCGTTAGATTTTTGGAGAATGGTCATGTTATTTTTCTGTTTAAATTCAAAAAAAAATGAGCTATGAGCTATTTCCTTTAGTTTGCTTCATGTTATTATTTCCCAGAATTTGATCCTTATTAGCTACACTATTGGATGGTGTTATAATACAGGGTGTGTTTTGTTTTTCAAAATCAACCTGTTCGATTTCTGGGTAGGAATAACGATTTTTGAAAAATCCAATGAAACAGTTTTAGTTTTCATCAAAATCGGGCTCGAGACCTTTCAGTTTCTTTCAGTGTTCTTCGATATTCCTTATAGTTTCGGATTGGGCCATCCAGGCATACATCAAAAATTTGCCTCCGTATCAAAACGTCCTATTACTAAAGGGGTATCTCCTTTTTGTTTAAATTGTAATTTTAAAATAAACTAAATAAGTCCTGTCAAAAAACCGATAGTATTTTTTTAGCATAACTGTACTTTGACAATAGGACGTTTAGCTAGTAGGTCATTTTGCAAATATGACGATTTGCTAACATGACGTTTTGCTAATAGGCAAAAATTCATCCTATAAAAATTATATTTTATCGTAATTTTGATATACAAAGACTTCTAGGTCCTAATAAGTGTTTACCGTTTGTATTATTGTATCGTTTTTTTTTTAAATCGATAACACAATTTTGTATAGATATTTTTTTATATATATTATTAACTAACCACTCCATTTTGAATTTTTCCATTTCGTTCACTGTAACCAAAATCCGAGGTTTTCACGTTTTACCGCCCCAAGCACTCCACTAATAATATGAATGATTCAAGAATAAGCAATCGCAAATCAATATTTTGACTTATGTTTTCAGGCTTTTTTTATTTTGATAATGTAATTATCATTTTTGATTCCACTTTTGCCATTCCTTTTAAATGTGATGTGTGATATTTAGCAATTATTTATAAATTGACAGTGCCATAGTAATTGTACAGTAGCTGTTTTAAGATTTTTATATACTCAGTATTTAAAGCATAATACGAGGTTATGTTTGTAGCTTCGGTTTGAATAGTAAATCTACCTATTCATTTGTAGTTTAATACCTACTCGTATTATCAATGCATTATCTTTAGGGGGAGTATTTTATACAAAGAACTAAATTAGCAAATTTTCCATAAGGAAACGTATCCATACTGATAGCATTTAAAACTGTATTTTTTATTGTAGAGATTTGAATTTTCTTTGCCATACCTATAATACTTTTTTATGTGATCCGTTGACAACCTTCATTATTTTTAAATGTTTTTTTTTATATACTTTTAATTTTTGTATCACTTGAGATTATTTTTATAGTTTAATGTTAGTACAGACATTTTGTAATATATTATTATGTACATAATTATATTAAATAGACTAGATTTTTTTACAAACTGCTTTACTTTTTTATCGAGATATCTGATAAATGTTACAAAGTGTCCGCTATCCTAAAGATTATGAATTTCCTGTGAGTAATATGTGAGTAAGCTTACCCGAAGTAAGTACGTTCTAAGTAAATCACTCGGGGGTTAAAAGGGGACTCTAGTCGGCAACTCTTGGGCCTTTCTCCAAACAAACGCATTCCGCTGTTTCTTCGTGGATAATGCTGCTAGAGCAATGTTTTTTTTTCCAAAAAATCTAGATCAAATTAATACGTGCCTTTATCATTTTCTTTTTTCCAAAACATAATTATTTGAAGAATTATGACAATCCAAAAACCCAAAAAACAACCCGTTTTTACCGCCATGTTTAGACTACTATCAGACAAATTTGATAAGTTTTTAACATAATAAAAAATAATAGAATCATAGATATAGTTTTCCTCTAAATTTTGATATATAATTTTCATAGATCAGTCCAGCTTTGAAGAAGAAAATAGCGGAATACCAAACATCTTTTGGTCAAGGTTTTTATAGGTAAAACTAGCCTCTGCTACAGTTGGTGCTTTCGCACGTTTCGTGATAGGGCGCAGCGCGACGGATCCGGAATAGTTTCTTCAAATACCTGTTTTTCAAATTCCTCTGGACTAGAGTCCCCTCTTAATGTTCACAATATATAAATATCATGCATGGCGCGTTTAAATTATGTCGTTCACCGAAAGCGGCGACAGCATTTGATTTAAACGAATTGATTAATCGAATTGGGCTGTTTACATAAAATTGGTCACCAAAAACGGCAAACGTATTTATTTCAGTCGTCGGTTTACTGGATTTGACAACCGCCTTCAGCCGAACATTGAGTGGCACGTTTCAACAAATCAGCAGTGTTCAGTCATCGAAAACTGCCGAAAAAAAAAACGGCTAACTGTTAACCCTTTAACACCAGTTGGTGACCGACTACGGGCTGTATTCGAATACGGCTAACCGACAAGCTGTTTATAGTAGTCGGTGACCAAATACGGGCTGCAACCGAAACTGTCAAAACGACCTAATGTAAATGAGCCATCATGAGGGCTCTCGTAAACTTCTGTCACTTGAACTGGAAATGTGACTTGTCTTATTCTCTATGATAGAGCAGCACTGTATTTCAATACAATATTCTTGAACTTTCTTCACGTGGCATATTTAATCAATCGTCCTAACTATAAGAATCATTAATTACTCTTGCTGCAAAATCAACTATTTAAAATAAGGCCGGCTGTAGGCTAGTTATGTGACGAACTAATAATTAACGAATTTCAATTTTATTTGTAAGCCTATATATTTTAAAACTACATACGTAATGTTATGCATAGAAAATTTAGAATAATAGCCTAAAATCAATTACCTAAGGTAACTTTTAGTTTATTCTAACGCTAACGCAAAATCTACACTAAAAACTAAGTTCGTATTCTACATTTAGTCTAGCAAACTACTTGTAAAGTATTAAACTTAATACTAATTAAAGTAAAACAATGACAATATTAAAATATAAATCAATTGGCATTTAGAGTTACGTTTTTCGTGTTAGTCATGCTTCGTGGTCGAGCGAAACAGTTCACTTTATCATCAAATTTTAGGGGAACTATGTCGCTGTTTGTTCGAACTTAGTGATAAACAAGTACATTCCTCTGTTTTACTTTTTATAACGTACTTAATTACGTAGATTAATATAAATATTAAAGAATATTGTGTCCGAATGAACGCAAACTATGAGGTAATCAGCAATAACATAACCTACCTGTAGGTACCTACAGTATTGTCACTGGTTTGCACATATATATCTTCCAGTCCCGTTTGTTACGCAATGTGTGTTTTGATGTAACTATCTTAGTTTAGTGTACCATAAAATAAAATGAGACTGCAATCCGCAACAATGTGTTTATTTTCGAACCTTTTTCGAGACGAAATGATCCTATAATAATAAAGCCTTGAGCGTTCATATATGGAAGTACATACATTCGAGTGAATAGAAAAAGATAGTGAATCGACGATGGTGGTCCCGCTGAAAATAGCGTGACTACCGCGGGACCACATTCAACGTCGATTTTCTGGAAAACTATGAAGGTACCAATTTTTTCGTTAGAGTGCCAATTAGTACTAATTGAGTAATAATTATTTACAAAATATGGAAGCGTTTGGCTTCGGTGGTCCCGTGGTAGTCACGGACATGAATCGACGATAGCAATTTAGCTAAAATGGGTTTCTTGCTTTTCACTGAAACGATTTACGCTGCAAATCATCGAGCCAAAACTAACAACTAGTCCCTCAACTCAAAATGAGTACCTAAATTCAACCATTTTTAATTTCCAGGCCGATAAGGCGCAGTTTTGATTCCGCAAAACTCGTAAAATTCTGAGGATATGTCACTGATGGGAATTTATCTATAGTGTCTATACTAATACTATTACTACTACTACTACTACTACTACTACTACTACTACTACTACTACTACTACTACTACTACTACTACTACTACTACTACTACTACTACTACTACTATTACTATTACTATTACTATTACTATTACTATTACTATTACTATTACTATTACTATTACTATTACTATTACTATTACTATTACTATTACTATTACTATTACTGTTACTGTTACTGTTACTGTTACTATTACTATTACTATTACTATTACTATTACTATTACTGTTACTATTACTATTATTATTACTATTACTATTACTATTACTATTACTATTACTATTACTATTACTATTACTATTACTATTACTATTACTATTACTATTACTATTACTATTACTATTACTATTACTATTACTATTACTATTACTATTACTATTACTATTACTATTACTATTACTATTACTATTACTATTACTATTACTATTACTATTACTATTACTATTACTATTACTATTACTATTACTATTACTATTACTATTACTATTACTATTACTATTACTATTACTATTACTATTACTATTACTATTACTATTACTATTACTATTACTATTACTATTACTATTACTATTACTATTACTATTACTATTACTATTACTATTACTATTACTATTACTATTACTATTTCTATTACTATTACTATTACTATTACTATTACTATTACTATTGCTATTGCTATTGCTATTGCTATTGCTATTGCTATTACTAATACCCTATGGTATGCTACTGTGGGGAAAAGCTGCTGACATCATCATCATCTGCCTAGCCTTTTCCCAGCTACATTGGGGTCGGCTTCCAGTCAAGCCGGAAAAGCTGCTGACATACAAAATATATACCCTTAACAAACGTCACGTAAGGCCGCAATACTGTCAAGGGTGTGATTTTACATGGAAATATATGGTAAGATAAAGGAACCTACAGAGACCTACAAGCCTAACAGTCCCTACGACCCTAAGCCCTATAAGCCCTACAGCCCTAACCTACCATATACCTAGTATGTGATAAATAAATATATAAATAAGTTCAGGATGTCTGCACCATGCGACCTAAGGTTACAGACGGATAGTAGACAGGAATATCAGGTTCGGGAAGGGTAAACTCACTGCCAATCCCGCAGACTCACGGGACTGATCCGAAGATGGCTAAAGGTGTCTTGGCCACAGCGAGGGGTAATGAGACAAGAATATAAAATTCAAATCTGATTTATTTACAAATTGTTCTGCTTATATACTACTTTTTCTTAACACACACTATTATACTTAATTCTATGTGTCCTATGCGTGTAAGATGCAACCAAATCATTATTGTAACTGGGCCGCGCGTTAGCCAGGCCGAGTGCTGAGTCAATGTCCAAAGGTAACATTGAACATTCTGGCGACTCTCAGGAACGGGACTCCATTTGGTACAGCTCAATGGTCTCGTATGGTCTGGCCTGGCCTTGTTCAGTTTGTTGTGACTGATGGGTGGGCACGCTGTGTGGTATGCCGTACCGCTGTTGTGTTTGTTGCGTGTATGATGTGCAGATCGTTGGTTGCTGCACAGGCGGTGCCGTTTTCCTTCTTGCTGCAATGGTGGCTCGAAGTTTATTCAACACCTGTGGACCGAAATAAATTAAGACGCATGCTAAACTTATAATAACAAGTGAAGTGGTGATGCTAGCGATGTATGTATGAGACTCTAATTGTTTCCAAATTGTGTTTTCTAGCTGAGTTTGTAAGTTTGTTTCGGATGTAATTAAATGGTCGACAACTCCTTTTGACTTGTCTAAAACTAATTCTTCCTTGGATATATCGTTTATATTTGTTGGTAAGATCTGCGTTTTAATGGAGAAGTTCATTGTTTTAGCATAAGAAGCTAGTACTGTTACAGTTGTTGTTCTTTTTGCAGCAAGTATGTTGTTAAGTGTTTTAATGACGCAATTCTTGGAGATGTGTAGAACTCCGACATCGTGAATAGTAATTTATTTGCTTTGACCGTCACACATAATCGATATGGCTACCGATTTAGTTGTAATGAAGAGCCAGGTGTTTTGCATGTATAATTGCTTCCATACAACATCTGTTGATATTTTGTAGGTCTTTGACGTGCATTGGGTGTGGGTATAATTCTCTGTTCTAAAGAGTTGTTCAACTATGCAATTTTTATTTAATTGCATGTTCTTGACAGCCACAGGATAGCGGACAAACCCTGCATCACTATGAAGGCAGTCTTTAAATTCTTCTTGATTTAATTCAAAGTAGCGCTCGTTGTTGTAATCGAAACCCATGAATGTCTACTGAATAATTAAGCACTCGAATGATCCGTCTGTTTTTCTCTCTGGAATTGGCGTAACGTGTATCAGAGTATACTTTGTTATATCGTGTATCGGGAAATAAGCGTACACTCTTATGTGCGTAGTATTTATATTCATCTCAGTGTGTATTATTTGATCCTGAATAATTTTTAAGTTTGATGGTAATTTTTGATTGGCCATTTTTATTATCTTGCTGATGTGTTTTGGTGTTAGTATACTATATATAGTTGCTTTTTGTAAATATATTTCTAGTAACCCTTTATAGTAGTCCATTATCTCATTTATAAAATTGTTTGCTAACTCGTAGGTTTGCATTACTTGTATCTTAATATGATTTTTGTCAATCGATTTATACCAAACATTGTGGTTGTTCATGAACGATATTGCTTCATTTAGTTTTGCTTGGAACTTCTCTAACTTTTTCTGGATTTGTTCTTCAGTTTGGTACACCTGCGATGGTAAATATCATTATCTTTGTTTGATGGTTGGCAGCGTCTATAAGTTTCTGCTGATTGTCATTCAATGTATCTATGTCCCTGTACACTTCATCGTTAACTCCGAACACCGATGTTAAAAGTTGTCCCAAGAACCCTCGTTTCTTCCTATTTTTCTTTATCTCTGTTAGGTATTCTTTTGTTGTCTCAAACTTTGTTTTTTCTTCGTTTAAATGGTGATAAAATTCGTTGCAATGCGTTTCATCCAAGATGTATTGAGTATCCTTGCAGAGTTGTTGTAATTGTGTTGATATTTTTTCGATCTTTTTATGGTCTATTTCCAAGCTTCCTCTCTCGTAATCCGTTTCAATTCTAAACGTTCCTCGATTAATAGTTGTGGTTCCTATATCTTCTACATATAGTCCTGCGTTTAAACTTTTTAATGTGTATGTGGGCGTAGTCGACACAGTGCCGATTAATAGAATAATTATTGTGTGAACTAGTAAACCCTTTATCCAACTTTTCGGTGATCGTATACCCTTTTTGTTTATTGTGGCTGTTGATATTTTACATTGCGTAGGTGTTTGCCTGTCTTTGCTCGTTGTATCAATTTCTATGTTTTCGTTCACAGGGAGCGGGATTAACGTGTGGGTTGATCTTTTATGGCAAGCGCCTGTTGATTTTTGAAAAGTTACCACTCTAACTACACCATCATCTCCCGGGTGTACTTCTGTGATTTTTGCTAATGGCCATTTACTTGGATTTATATTGTCATCTTTTATTAGTACTACAGTTCCAATTTTTGCATTTTCATGTGCTTGTTTCCACTTGTATCTTTGCTGAAGTTGATGTAGATAATCTTTTGTCCAACTGTTCCAAAAATCTTTTTTCATCTTTTGAATTTGTTTCCATCTGTTTACTAGGTCAGTGTTAATGTTTTCGATCGGGTCTGGTGTTCCTACTGCTTCTCGGCCAATAATAAAATGGCTTGGAGTTAGTATTGTGTTGTCATTAATATTTTCGGTTTGTGCACACAATGGTCTTGAATTCAAACATGCTTCAATTTGGTGGAGAAAGGTTGTCATTTCCTCGTATGTTAGTGTCGAATCTCCGATTACTCGACGTAAGTGATGTTTCACTGACTTTACGCCAGCTTCCCAGATGTCACCGAAATGTGGTGATGATGGAGGAATAAAGTGCCACTGTGTTCCTATATTTGTTATTGTGTTTTGAAATTGCGGCGATTGCGTGATTTGTAATTTAAATTGGCTACTCCAACGAAGTTTGTTGCATTGTTACTGTACATGTGTAACACGTGAGCTCTTCGTGCCATGAATCTGCGTAGCGCTGCGATAAATGTTTCTGTTGTTAAATCTCCCACCAATTCTAGGTGTATTGCTTTTGTTGCTAAACATACAAGAACAGCAATGTATGATTTATAGGACTTGTGACCTCTTCCTTTCATAGTTCTTGTTTGTATTGGTCCCGCATAATCCACTCCCGTATAACTGAATGGGTGGGATTGCGTTACTCGTGCTTTTGGTAGTATTCCCATTTTTTGAGAGTTTGTGTCTGCTTTGTATCGTATGCACCTCACACATTTATTAACTAAACTCTTCACTTTCCTTTTCCCACTAATGATCCAGTATCTTTGTCGTAAATAGGCCAATGTCAATTTTTTGCCACCATGTAATGTTTTTAAATGTGCGTCTTGTATAATTAATGACTTTACATGATGGTTGTATGGTAATAGTATTGGGTGTTTTTGATTGTAAGGCAATTCGGAGTTTTGTTATCTACCTCCAACTCTTAGTAGACCATCCTCGTCTATAAATGGATCTAAAGTGGATAATGTTTTGTTTTTCTTCAAGGGATGTCCACTTTGTATGGTTTTCAAGTCATCTTTGTATTCCTGCTGTTGTATTTTCAGGAGTATTCGTTTTAATGTCACGTTTAGTTCATTACAAGTAAGTAGTTTATTTGTTGTTTGTTTGTTTGTAAATTTGTAGCAGTAAGACAACATCCTTATCATTTTATCTAAGCTGGAGAATCTATTCCAGAGATCATTCTTCTCAATCTCAGCTGTAGTTGTATGACACAATTTAACTTCTTGGTTCGGCTGCGGCATACGTTTCGTGATAGGAATCTGATTGGTTTTTAACCAATGAGGACCGTTCCACCATAAGGAATAGTTAACCATTTTTTCCGGCTCTAGACCTCTTGAAATGATATCAGCCGGGTTATCTGCAGAAATTACATGGTTCCATTCTGCGTTTGGTAATAATTGTTTAATTTGTGATACTCTATTGGCTACGAACGTTTGCCACCGCTCAGGCTCTCCTCGTACCCATCCTAAGGTGATCATAGAATCCGTCCAACAAGATATCGTGATATTCTTGCAGTTAAGCGCTTCCTTTACTTTCCATTAAGCCGGCTAGTCGCAGTGCAGCGCATAACTCAAGTCGAGGTAGAGTAGTTTTTTGTTTCTTTGTTGCCACTTTTGATTTTGCTTGTAATAATGTAACGTAGTAGTGGTTATTGATTTTTACACGGCTATATAACACCGCTCCGTACGCTTTTTCGGAAGCGTCGCTAAAACCATATAGCTCAATCTCTGTGCTGTCTGTTATGTAACACCACCGTGGAACTTTAATTTCTTCTATACTTTTAAGTTTGTTTTGTAATTCAACCCATTTTTTCTGGGGTTTGCCATCAACAGGTTGATCCCATCCTATGTCGTTTGTCCAGAGTTCTTGTATAAGCAGTTTTATTTTAATTATAATTGGTGCTAACCAGCCCAGGGGATCGAATATTTTTGCTACTTCTGACATAATAAATCTTTTCGTTGGGTTTTTATTTTCCGTTATAGTTATTTGGAAATAAAAACTGTCTTCTCGTGGTGACCATATTATGCCCAATTACTTCCTGGACTCGTCTAACGGTAGCTTGAGCAGTTGATCGTCTTTGTCTTCCACTGGTATATTTTCCAGTAGCTCTGAAGTATTTGACGACCATTTTCGAAGCTTAAAACCGCCCTTGTTTAACATGGATATTAACTGACTCTGCAATTCCTTAGCTGCACTTTCCTGGGAATCTCCGGATAAAATATCATCCACGTAGAAATCTTGTAATGTAGCTTGACTTGCGATTGGGTAATTGTTTTGTTCGTCTATCGCAAGTTGTTGCAATGTTCGTACCGCAAGATAGGGGGCACTAGTTGTACCGTAGGTTACCGTTGTAAGCTCATATTCACTTATTGCGTGTTTTGGAGAAAATCTCCATAGTATCCTTTGATGTGTGACGTATAATTAATTAATTTGTATAAATCGGTACATTTTCATAATATCCGCCATAAAGGCAAACTTTGCACCTTTAAAGTCAAACCGTTACTAAAGGAAATTTTCCAAGAATCGAGTTATTAATGCCATCTTTCTTAAAATTACGTAAAATATACGATGAATTTGACAATTTCATAAAAAGTCCACTTTTAGAGGTAGATGGCGCTAATTTTGACCGTTACAAAACCAAATAAGATTTGCTTGCTAAACGCAATATCGTGTTTATACTAGTTGTGAATTGTTCGTTGAAGAGTGATGATGGAAGATTGACGGAAAAGTGTGACTATTTGGATAACCCCGGCTGCACGTCAAGATAAAGGTGTTTTGTTTAGTCACTTTAATTGGTACACTGTAACATTTTATTTGGTTACAGTTTTCCTTTTACCAAATTATGCACTTCATAATGTAATTTGTTGGTAAAATGTTACATTTCGTATTGTTACCATTTACTATTAAGTTTTGAGATATTTATGAAATCGTATTTATCTCTAACGAGTAATCATTGGTTTAGTCACCGTATTTCTTTACTGTAAGAACAAATAAGTGATATATTTAAATCCAATAATGGGACATTTAGGTTAGTTGCAGTTTGTCACCATACGCAGGGCACATTTTCATTAGAATGTTTGTGGGTGAAATATTACATTTTAGTTAAATACTGTTTACTCTTAATATTCACTATAAATAATATACTAAAAAGTTAATGTCAGATAGTTTTATTTCAATTGAGTTTCACTTTTCTACCTATAGATAGTGTTGAATTTATTTTTGTTGTCGTGTAATTTATAGTTGTAACAGTTTTTTTTTTTGCTATTCATGGTAATAATAAAAGTAACTTTGCTTCAGATGTCATATTTACGGAACCTTCGCATGAAACGTATCGTGGCCGCTATGGAAACAGTAAAAGAATCCTTATCGATCGAAGCCTCCAAAAATCTATCTTTGGATGATTTGAATTATATCCCCGATGCAGATGAGACTTTTTCGCTAAACCGATTCAAATCTCAACCATGCCTAGAAACTACAGACTTATGTTTCGTATTAAAAACTCGTACTTCAGGTTCATTATCTGTGGATGAATTTTCTGCAAAAACTAGGAGATCTCGTTCTGTATTGCAAGTACAAACGCTACTTCAATCAGTTGACCACGTAACTGTTGATAAGTGTAACATGCATTCTAATGACAGAATAAACATTTAATGCTTCGTCAATTCTGATTTTCCGATGTTAACTGCAGATAAAGAAATAAGTGCACCCAGCTCCAGCAAAAAGGAAAGATCTAATTCATTTAGCTCAGAATCATCTTCAAGTTCTTCATCATCGAGTTCAACTTCGTCGTCATCATCTAGTACGTCTACGTCGGGTAAGGACTTTTCACCTGATGAAGCAGATCGTAATCTAGACTATGTATTGCCAACGCCACCTAGACGTGTATCATTCAGTCCATCTCGTCCAAGTGACCATAGCATACAACAAGTTCAAGATTAAAATGATACCATTTTCTTGCATCGTATGAATCTTTTGACAGACAATAATGTACCTATCAAACGAAGACGTAAAGGACTTAATAATTTATCTAAAAAACAAGAAACTAAAAGGCTTCGCAACAGTGGAAAACAGTATACTTCCGTGTCCAAGTTAAGAAAGATTTTTTTTTTACTAATTGATAGGCACGCGTTTGATCACTATCTAACCTGATGGTAAGCGATGATGTGGTCGCAGATGGAGCATGCTTGCCTAGAAGTTATCTATTTACTCTTGACTTAAAGACTCCCAGGTTGTAGCTATCAGGAAACAAAGATTCCGGCAGGGAATTCCACTCCTTAGCTGAACGCACTATGAATGTGTTCCCAAAACGTTTTGTGCGTGTGGGTGGGATGTCCACCATGTACCGGTGGCGTATCGCCGTTCGTCTTGTGGTCCGATTATGGAACGGGCTCGGCGGAATTAAATTATGCAATTCCTTCGCCCACTCCCCAAAATGCAACCGGTAGAAAACCGACAGGCTAGCAACTCGTCGTCGATGCTCAAGACTTTGGAGCATCCTCGCGACAAGCCTATCATTGCCGATGATCTTCTTGGCTCGTTTCTCAATTGACTCAAGGGCATCAAGCTGGTATCTGGCAGATCCATCCCAAAGATGAGAGCAGTACTCCATACACGATCGAACTTGCGCTTGATAGAGTTTGAGCTGTTCCGGCGTGAAGTACCGTCCCACCTTTGCTAGGATCTCCAACTTCTTTGCAGCCACTTAAGCTTTTGCCTCTATGAAAGGACCAAAATTGAGGGTAGATGTTAATGTAACCCCAAGAAGCTCAAGTCGGTCGGTTATCGGCACGGTTGCACCTCGGAAAGATGGAGCTGGGTGAAATTGGCTCCTTTTGGCGGAAAATAGATTGTGCCTAAGAAGCCAATTTGTCTCCTAATCAGTAATTCGTTTTTTATTCTGATGATAATTATAAGTTTAGAGATAACTAGCTGTGATTTAACAGTAGGAATAGAATTAAGACTGATTAATAAGACATCCTAAAATTTAAGTGCCATAATGTCAAAGAAATGTATGGTTCTCGCTTTTTTAATTAGAATAAAACATTGATTGAACCGTGTTCCTCCGTGCTTCGGAAAGCACGTTAAGTCGTTGGTCCCGGCTGTCATTTATAGATCTTTGGCAGTCGTTACGGATAGTCAGAAGCCAGTAAATCTGACTCCAGTCTTGCCATGAAGTACCGTGTTACCCAGTTAATGGGTTGTGAAGGTCTGGTAGGCAGCCGCTCCACGTAAAATACTGGTATTCAGCTAAATCCGGCTTGACTGGAAGCCGACCCCAATGTAGTTGGGAAAAGGCTAGGCAGATGATGATGATTGATTGAACCGTGTTATTTTATTTATCGGTCCAGTTTCAGTTAGATGGAATGCTTAATATATATTATTTCCAATTTGATAGTATTGTAAAATCATTGTTGTAATAAGTTTTAAAATTTTTTTTTAGTTACATCGTTTATATGGAGATTTAGCTGTAATCTACCAAAGTCGAAAAAAAAAATGATGGAAAAGTGTTACTATAAAAATTCAAATTCATAATTAACAATGTTCTATTTACAAAATATAACTTTTCTGAATTTGATATAATAGTGATAATATGTATCCATCATTTTGACCTCAAAAGATGGCTCAAATCACCATGATCTTAAATTGTACTGCGAAAAAGCAGTGCACTTTTTTTATTGAAGCTCCTGTGTAAAATTTTGTATTTTCGTTTAGTAACGGTTTTGTCTTTAAAGGTGCGACTTATGTTTTCGCCATCGTAGAAGTATAGTGGATAAGTCTTGTTGTAATCGTGGTCCTTTATACACATTGTCATTAAGGCTTATTTTTGTGCTGCTTTTACTGCTTGCATCAAAAACCACGCGTAATTTTGTAGTTAGTGAGTCTTCCTTAATTACTGCCTGATGTGGTATGTAGTATTTTGCTGAGTTGTAGTTCGTTGTAGCTACTTTTCTCATATGACCCATAAGTAAGTATTCATTCATGAAGTCAATGTATTGTTGTCGTAATTTTTCATTTTTTGCGAACTGTCGTTCTAATTGTAGTAGTCGTGCAGCGGCTTTCCTGCGTGATTCACCGTTCAAGTTTAAGTTTAAGTTTGAATCCTTTAAAGGTAGTCCTACCGTGTAAGTTCCGTCTGGGTTTCTTACTGTTGTTTCTTTATAGTAGTTTTCACAGGTCTGGTCATCCTGTGTTAGTTTGTAGTCTTGTGGAATTTCTTCTAATTCCCAAAATTTTGTAAGTGGTCGTACATTTTCGGTGCACGCCACCATACTAAGTATTTTTACTCCATTCTTCGTTTCATTGGGATAAAATCCACCCCAATTCTGTGTTCTGAGCGATAATTCCGTCCCTTAGTCTTTCGAAACCCTGTAGTAATATTCTGCTGTATTCTTGGGCACCTAATATCACATCAATTGGTCCCTTTTTATAATAAGTTAGGTCAGCAATAAGTGCATTATCCAAGATTTTTTCTTGTAATTGTTGAAAATCGTTCTTTAGCAATGAACTTGTTAGTTTTGGTAATACTATTAGCGTTACTGGCAGTTTGTAATCGCTGGAGTACCTTGGTTGTAGAGTAATGTTGATTGTGTAGTTTACCGTTTTTGGTTTTTCATCTCCGATACCCTTTATTTCGGCTTGGATTTTTTGTCGTGGGTAAGACAACAATTGTGCTACTTCTTCAGTGCAAAATGACGCTTCTGATCCCAGATCACATAATACTCTCAGCAACTGCGGCATCCCATCATACGAGGTAGTCCTTACTATGGCAGTAGCTAGTAAAGTTGTATTTTTAGTGTCAAATTTGAAGCTTTTATGTCTGCTAGAAGTGCCAATGAGTGAGTGAGTGACAAACATAGAAAATTTGACTAGTTATAATTCTTAAACTACTGTTAATAATTATTTTAATTAAGAAATTATTTTAGTTAAGAATTATTTTCATTTTATTATAAAACTAGAAACCCGCCCCTTCGCTCGGGACCAATTTAGAACAATAAAAGAAGTGCGCCTACTGTAAAATTATTTTGTTACGCGGGTCCCTTTATTTAACGATAATTCTATTTTTTGTGGCTTGTAAAATCATCAAATGAGTCCTCCCACCCTGAGTGGAGCGGAATAGACTCTCAGACTTACCGACTAAAAACCACACCGGTTGCCCGAAAGTTATAAATTAAAGAAGAGGAGGATAATAATAATTGTATACACTGAAACAGATTGTGAGTTTTAAAAGAAGAGGAACCGTGTTACTATGGACGTCTCACTCGCTCTGAAACGCATGCGTATAGTGCTCTCGCGCTCATTCTCACTGCTGAATAATTTTTGTGTTTAGGGGATGTTTGGTCACTACAATTTGTGTGACTAATGAAATATAACTTTGTAATAGTTACCTTAATAACATTTATTAAAAAATCAGACATGTAAAAATAAGTGAGGTTCATTTAGTTTTTGTGGAGCTTTAAAAGCATCTGACAAAAGTTTTGGTCCATGGAAGGAAAGTGTCTGATACTTATGATACTGTTTTAGAATAATACTCTACAAAACATAATATAAAAATCAGCCATGTAAATTTAAGAGAAGTAACTCTTATTATTACTTAGCTGAGCTCCACAAGCACGCAGGTATTCAAAGAACATGAGACGCTACTGAGAACCTAAGGTTTCATCTATGTGAAAATAAGTTATGTCTGATCGCTCTGGGATCTTACTCTATTATATTGTGACATAGGCTTGCGAATCACTCTGCGCTGATAACTTATTTGTCGCGACGAGATGTCTGGAACTTTCCAACCTAGTATAAAGACTGCTGAAAAATGTTAAACTATTAAATTTATTCTATGTTTGTGATCTTCCATTTTTCTAAATAACAAGAGCGAGTTGGACTTGCGCACCGAGGGTTCCGTACCATCATATATAAATATGTATTTTGGATATTTTACTTGTGGTGGTACTTGTGGTGGATAAGCGGACAGACGGACAGGTGGATGAGCGGACAGACGGACAGGTGGAAGACCGAAAAAGCGTACAGTATTTTACTATTGTGAATTTAGAAATCTTAGCCACAACTGCTTATGGTGACTGAAAAATGTTTCAGCCACTCCACATTGCAAACTGTGTGTATTAGTAAAAACGTTGACAATAGTACTCATGTCAACCGTTGTGGGCTCAAAAATTTTAGGTTTTAAGTTTACTGTGTCAATAGATAATACGTGGTTATTAGGATACTTATTCAAATCAAAATTAAAGTCTTCTACTACAATCAGTGGACTAGTAGGAGTACTTAGGTAAATGCAAGATACTACTTAACACAGATTCGTGTATTCGATTTAATACTATACATGTACGTACGCATGACGTACGCATATGAAATGCTAACGAAAGTTTTTGCAAACTGTACTTTGCACTAACATCATTCCAGCCATATACCTATTAAGTTAACTTGCCCGAGTAGGTAGTAGTAAGTACTTATTTTAACGATTGAGTTGAACAGAAAATCTCTAAACTTTAAAACAGCGCCACACTGGCACATCGGTACTGTACGGATTTCAATTTGAGCCCATTATTCCATGGGAGGTTATTAAATACTAGCTCAGCCGTGCTCACTTCGTCAGCCTATGACACTCACAAATAACGGGGATATCTATTGGTAAAAGAATTTTCAAAATCGGTTTAGTAGATCCAGAGATTACAACACAAACTCACAAACTTAACGACTTTATAAAATTCGTGTAGAAAAACATAGCATTCTTAATATAAGTAAAAAGAAAAAACTTCATTTTACAAAAACCTCAATGAATATCGATACATATTGCGCCATCTATTAAAATATCATAATTTCAGCCGATATCCGTCCACTGTTGAACGTAAGCCGCCCCCAAAGAGCACCAACCATCCCGGTCCAGAGCAGTCCGCATCCATCCACTGCCACTTTCTTTAAATCATCGATCCATCGTGCTGCTCGGCGTTCCACACTACGTTTACCCATACGCAGTCTCCAGTCTAACACATGTCTGCTCCATCGACCGTCTGTCCGTTTACAGACATAGCCCGCCCACTTCCACTTCAGCATAATGATTCTGCGCGCAATGTCGGTGACTTTAGTTCTCTGGCTCTGACTTCGTTGCGAATTCTATCCACCAGAGAAACCCCGAGCATAGCTCTCTCCATTGCACGCTGAGCAACCTTGAATTTGTGGACTAGGCCTATGGTGAGCGTCCACGTCCATTTCGGGTAGGACGCACTGGTTATAGACCCTGGTCTTAAGGGATTGTGGGATCGACGAATCAAAGATATCACGCAGTTTCCCGAATGCCACCCAGCCCAAGCGAATTCTTCTGGTCGCCTCCTTCGCAAAGTTGTGCCGCAAAGTTGTATAATTTGGCCTAGATATATGTATTCTTGCACAACCTCAAGGGTAGTGCCATTTACGATTACAGGTCTCGGGGTGACATAACCATTGTACTTGACTTTGATTTTGTCCAGATTCATCCCGAGACCCACATATTTCTATCCCTCTAAAATTAATTATTATTTTAATCCCTCTAAAACTTTGCAATGAAAGAAATTTTGAAACTCACAAAAGAGACTGTTAAAATTTGTATGGACAGTGGTTTATGTACCAATAGCAATATTGTAGTGGTATTTCTATTGGGATACCTCATCTACAAACTTGTGCAAAGAGCATCAAAATCTAACCTGGCAGTTTTGAGAAAAATAATACTGTAGAATGCAAATTTCTTGCTACATTCTCCAAGATCCCATCATAAGATCCTGATCTGGTGATAATAGAATCATTTGGAAAGTATATTCAGAGTGCCTCTAACCAGTCGGTGATCACTTCTGTTATTGACCCTGTTGATCATAGAGACATGTCGGAGTATATGGCGCTTATCAGATATAACGAAGTCAATCTTATTCTATGTCACGTTATCGGCTTTGCCAGTTCCTTTGAAGCTTCTTCTGTAAAAAGAGTTCATCAGAAAAAAATCCTGAGCCTCGAGGAAGTTTACCAGTATTCGTCCCCTGTGAATGCCGAATGGACCTACTCTCGACTCACCGCTCTCTTGCAGTCCCTACTACTTTAGCGTTGAAGTCACCCATAACAACATGTAAATGTTTTGGTACGAGACATAGCTTTCAATGTCTTCGTGCATGGCCTCGACTTCTTCCTCAGGGTGTGCGGACGTTGGGGCATACACTTGTATAATCTTTAAAGAGTACCTTTCTGATATCTTAAGTACAAGGTATGCCACCCTTGACGACACACTGCCGCATTCCTCAATGTTGCCCCTGAGTGACTTGTGGACTATACACCCGACGCCACCTTGGGATGGTTGGTGTCCCTCTCGAAAGTAGAGGAAGTGGCCACTATCGAGGGTTATCGTCTCCTCCCCCTGTCTTCAGTCGGTATGAAAATTTATTTGTACTAAATTTTCTTTCTTCATGTTGAAATCCCAGGCGTAGAATATGTAGTTCTAGGTCAGCCGCATCTGTTTACAGATAGCAGAACTAGTTTATTTTTGTTGATCTGATGATTTCTGAAAAACTGTGCTATTACGAGTTATTGTTTTATTTTTCCTGTAATCTTTACATAAATTTCTATCATATATAATATTTTCAGATTTTTTTTCTACGCAAACTTCGGAGATAAGGTGGGGCTGGTCAAAATTTCAACATTTTTGGATTTTTGGATAAAATGGTTCAAAAGATCGCACGCTCGCTTGGCATCTCAATTCCAGTCTTCCTTAGACTCAGGGTCGCTGCCCCAATTCCTAACTACAAGAATAACTCACCTGCTCCATAAATCAGGTAGTACCGCGGATCCTAAAAATTATAGACCGATCACGTGTTTACCGACGATCTATAAAGTTCTTACATCCATTGTGAGAGGAAAGATTAACCATCATATTGATAGTAATTCAATAATATCTGCTTCTAAGAATGGATGTAGGAACGGGTCCTGCGGTACTAAGGAGCTGCTCCTCATCGACATAGCCATTAGCCAACAGGTTCGACGTTCCCGAAGAGATCTGTCGACGTGCTGGATAGATTTTAAGGCCTATGATTCAGTGCCACATACATGGCTCATGAGGGTGCTGGAGCTATACAAAGTTGATGCAGTTCTACGCACCTTCCTGATATTGTGTATGGGGCAGTGGAGGATGGTCCTTCACTATCCAGGGTATCGACAGACCCAGGCGAACAGCGAACCGATAAGGATCGAGCGTGGAATATTTCAGGGTGACAGTCTGAGTCCACTGTGGTTTTGTCTGGCCCTCAACCCTCTCAGTACATTGCTGGAGGGTTCGGGCCAAGGCTACCGATTGAGAAGAGGTGGTCAAGTCATATCGCACCTCCTTTCCATGGATGACTTGAAAGTCTTTGCTCCTAACAACTTGCAACTGATGAAGCTACTGAAGGTTTCTGTTACCTTCAGTAGCGCCATCAGGATGGAATTTGGTTCGGACAAATGTGCATGTAAAGCGAGGGGAGATTATAGAATCCATGGGAACCCAACTCTCGGATTAGGTCCCTCTCCTCAACCGAAATTTACAAGTATTTGGGTATGTCGGAAGCGTTAGGCATCAATGCTGTTGAATTGAAACAATCGTTAAAGGAGCGCTTCAATGGCCACCTGAACAAAGTATTTAACAGTCTTTTATCAGGCGAAAACAAGGTGCGCGCCTTCAACGGTTGGGTGATGCTGGTTTTGATGTACTCTTTCGGTATACTCAAATGGACTCAGATGGAACTTGACGCCCTGGATAGAAGGGTACGCTCACTGCTCACCGCAAATCGGATGCATCACCCACGGTTATCGGTGATGAGGCTATATATCCTGCGAAAGTGCGGGGGTCGTGGTTTCTTAAATGCTAAGACCCTACACAACCGCGAGGTATGCAGCCTTAGGGAGTACTTCCTAGAGGCCGACGTGGGTATGCATCGAGATGTGGTAGCGGTGGACAAAGGCCTTACCGCGTTCTCCTTGGCTAACAAGAACTGGCGCAATCCTGTGGTATTAGATACTAATGACCGCAGGGAGGTATGGCAAAGCAAGGAGCTTCACGGACACTTTTATCGGATCCTACATGGGCCCGATGTAGACTTCTTAGCGTCCGTAGCCTGGCTGCGTTTTGGTGACCTATTTGGGGAAACCAAAGGTTTTGTCTATGCAATTATGGACGAAGTTATGATGACGAACAACTACCGGAAATACATTGTGAAGGACGCTACGGTTGACATATGTCGGGCATGTCACCAGCCCGGGGAATCCATCCGCCACATTATTTCCGGTTGTTCCAATCTGGCTAACGGAGACTATTTGCACAGGCACAACCTTGTAGCCAGGATTATCCACCAGTAACTTGCTCTTAAATACAATCTTGTGGAATTGGAAGTACCGTACTATAGGTATGTACCCGACCCAGTTCTCGAAAGTGGCAATTGCACATTGTATTGGGATCGGTCTATCATCACTGACAGGACTATTGTTGCCAATAAGCCTGATATAGTGTCGATAGACCGACTAGAGCGTCGCGCAATGATTGTTGATATAGCAGTTCCTCATGACGAGAACTTCGTGAAGTCTGAGAAAGATAAACAAACGAAGTATCTTGACTCTGAACTTGACTGTGAACACAGCAGTCATTGTGTCGATAGTCGTGACGGCCAAAGGCATAATTGCCAAGAGCCTCGACCAACATCTCAAGAGGCTCTCATTGGGCAGCTGGATCAAGGGCTGGATCTAGAAAGCAGTACTCCTGGACACGGCGCTTATAGTGAGGAGGTTCCTCTCTTGGGAGCCCTGACCACCAGTAACTTGGACCCTGTTCCCGATACCGGTGGGCTACTATTTTTCTTTTTTTTTAATATTTTTTTTTGGAAATATTTAGTAATGTAATTTATAGGAACTTAAGTGAATAAAGGAGATAATAATTATTTTACTATCAGGCTTATAGATAAAATACACAAAATTAAAATATCTATTAAGATCTTATGCAAGCGTGATTTACTTATTTAGCGTTATGCAATTTAGCGAACTATCTCAGTACCGGGGTGTGTGACAGGAACTAAGGGACGGTTAGACTGACCTTTAGAACCCAGCAGCTGTCCACGTGGATTTCTTCGATGATGACTCCTAGATTCGCTTCTCTTCAATTCGCGGAATAAAATGTTCATGAAATGGTAGGGGGCCCCTTGAGCTGAATGATGACTTCTTCATGTGGTGGTGTCCTGAGCGTTAATAATGTTCAAAAAGATACGGCAATCGACGCGCACTTGCGTTCGGTAGCGGGAAAGGATATAGATAAAGTGGGGTTAGGAGCTAGGAAGTGCCAATGAGATATGTTCGTTGTTACAATTCTATAGTTTTTGAGCTTTGGATACAAGCCTTTTGGACTATAAGAGTCAAACTATTTAGCAAGTAAGTTTTGGCGACAACACAGACGAACATAGACCTTCCTCATTTTTTGGAAGAAGTGGTTAAAAATCTATTCAGTGGAACCGGGTTTCGAGGTTTTAACATTTTCATGTCTTACGACACTCTACTAAACTGTTTAGCCAACCGTGCCTTTTTACAGATGGGGCATGAGGTGCCGCGAATATTCCTAATGGCCTTCAAACACGAAAGCTTTTAATTTAATGATATAAACAATAAAATTGTGGGACTGGCCACAAGTTTATACAATGTACAGTTAACCGCCGATAGCTATTAGGCGATTGGATTGACGAGCGGAACTTGTTTGCTTATATTTGGACATGCCCTTCGACTGTTTAACAATTTAGTAACGCAATTTTAGGGATCGGTGAGAAAAAATTATGTTATTGTCTAGGTATTAATGATGGTTTAGTTTGTAACCGTCTTATAGATGTGAGGTGGCCAATTCGACCTATATGATCCATAGTCCAGGTGTACCAACGCATATTGTTAGTAATGATACTAACATTTCTATTGATACACATAAGAGTTTAAACTATTAAACTCGACAACGGAAAAGCCTCATATTTTGAATATTGTACATCAAAATATGCAAGGTCTGTCCGGCAAGGAACTTGAGTTAAGTTTATTCATAGAGAATTATGATGTTCAGGTGTTATGTTTAACTGAGCATTGGTTGAAAGAGCATGAAGTAGTTTTTATTAATGATGATTACTTTACCGTACAAAGTGCGTTTGTGAGAAAAAGTGCTATTCGCGGTGGATCATTAGTCCTTGTTTCAAACAAATTAAAATGTAAACAACGTTTAAATTTAGTTAATCTTTCTATTGAGCGCACTATTGAGTTGTCTTGTGTTGAACTCGAGCGATACGTTATAGTTTGCGTTTATCGACCGCCCTCTGGAGATTTTGGTCTTTTCGAATCGGTAATGGAGGATTCACTTAATAAATTAAAATCAAGTAATAAAAGTATAGTTGTATGTGGAGATTTTAATGTAAATATTTTAGATGTTGCTCCATTAAGTATCAGACTTCTGAATCTATTTAGGTCTTATAACTTGGTTAACTTGTTTTATGAACCAACTAGGATCACGGCATCTTCATCGACTTGTCTAGATAATATCTTTAGTAATTGTGATGCCGAACATAAATTAGTGTTAAGTGACTTAACGTCTGACCACTGTGGCCTATTAATTAGCTTACCTATGCCAAAAAATAAAAAGTCGCATAAAATTGAATGCAGGCCTTATACAGCTAGTCGTTGCAATAAGTTCAAAAATAATATAGCTAATAAAATTACACCGTCTTTGATAGAACATGAGGATCCAAATAAAATTTATGGAGCTCTTTTTGATGTTGTGCAAAAAGAATATCAATCCACTTTTAAGACAAAAACCATAAACATTAAAGGTACCTCCGTTGGTTTCAACCAATGGGCTACTGCAGGTATATATAAAAGTAGAGCGAGATTATATGAGTTATATGGTTTTAAAAAATACAGGTTTGATATCCCTTTTTTAGAGTATGTTAAAAAATATTCTAAATTATATAAAAAGGTTTGCGTTGTTGCTAAATCAAAATTTTTAAGTGAGAAAATTAAAAATTCTAATAATAAAGTAAAAGCCACTTGGCAAATCATTAACAATGAAACGGGCAAATCGGTTAAACGAGACAATCAGTTAGAGATTATAGTCGACAGCAAATTAGTGACTGATGCTGCAGTCGTAGCTCAGGCATTTAATGAGTTTTTACCAATATTCCTATAACTACAACTCGCTCCTTAAATTCATCCTCTTCTAAAGCTGAAAACCTGTTGCATAGTAGTGTGCCTAAGTGTAATCAATTACTTAGTTTTGAGCACGTTGGACCAAGTGATGTAGTTGACGTTTTCAATACACTTAAATCTAAAAACATAGGTGACTTCTGGGGCATTTCCATAAAACTTTTGAGTAATATAATAGACATAGTAGCTCCCTACCTGGCTGTAACGTTTAATAAATGTGTGGATTTAGGAACTTTTCCTGATCTTATGAAGAGTAGTAAAGTCATGCCTTTATTTAAATCAGGTAATAAAAATGACATAGGCAACTTCCGGCCTATCTCCATCTTACCTGCATTTAGCAAAATATTTGAAAAGTTAATACTCAAGCAGTTGTTAATACATTTTAATTTAAATAGACTACTCCATAATGAACAGTACGGCTTTACAAAAGGTCGTGCGACTACAGATGCGGGTGTCGCTCTCCTAAAACATATATTTAACGCATGGGAGAACTCGCAAAATGCAATTGGAGTTTTCTGTGATCTCTCCAAAGCCTTTGATTGCGTACACCATGACACGCTTTTGCGTAAACTACGTCACTACGGTCTCCAAAGCGAAGCTCTTAACGTAATTGATTCATATTTACATAATAGGTTCCAATGTGTTGATGTCAATGGTGTGAAATCTTCCGGGCTACCAGTGTATCTAGGTGTGCCTCAAGGCTCAATACTGGGTCCCTTCTTGTTTCTGGTGTACATAAACGATCTACCATTCTTCTTAAAGGGTATCTGTGACGTAGTATTGTTTGCGGATGATACCTCTCTTATCTTTAAAGTAGATAGGAATAGACAAGATTTCGATAACGTAAGCAACGCTCTTTTAATGGTTACGGATTGGTTTACGACAAATAATTTAGTTCTAAATGCCAATAAAACGAAATGTATAAAATTTGCCTTGCCTAATGTTAGAAATTTAGGACCCAATGTAATCTTAAGTGACGAGGTGCTTGAAACTGTAGACACGGCAGTATTTTTGGGCCTAACTGTTGATTCCAAACTACAATGGGGCCCACATATATCAAGCCTATCGGGAAGGCTCAGCTCTGCCGCATACGCCGTCAGGAAAGTAAGACAATTTACTGATGTTGACACAGCTCGGTTAGTCTATTTTAGTTATTTCAATAGCGTTATGTCCTACGGTATTCTATTGTGGGGAAAAGCTGCTGATATACAAAATGTATTTGTCTTACAAAAACGTGCCGTGCGTGCAATATATCAGCTAGGGTCAAGAGTTTCTTTAAGAGAAATTTTCAAAGAGATTGGAATTCTCACGGTAGCATCTCAATTCATTTTTGCAAACATTTTACATATTAGGCAAAATATATATTTATACAGTAAAACGAGCGACATCCACAGCTTTAACACCAGAAACAAGCACAAGCTACATGCTCCTTCCCACCGACTTCGTAAGGTCCACGACTCATTTGTGGGGCTCGGTATCCGTTTATACAATAAACTTCCACTTTCTTTTCTTGACCTGCCTTTTAACTCATTTAAAGTTAAAGTTAAATCTAACATTTGTTCGAAGGCATACTATTCTATTAATGATTATTTAGACGATAAGAATAGTTGGTCGCTGTGTTAAACGCAAGACAATGTCATAATTATCATGTTCTTTCTCTTTAAGTAATTAGCTTATGACAGGTTATATGTATTCATATAATATTGTTTTTTTTTTGTTTTTTTATTTATTATTTTTATTATTTTTTTATATATCTGACTATGTAAGTCAATTCGTTGGTTTTTTTTACATACATTTCTATGTTTATCAATATCATAGTGTGCTAGCTAACAAGTTATAAGTTTTGTGTCATGTATTAATTACTTAGCATACTTTTATATAGATTCAATTTCTTAAAACGTAACAGACAGATGTGTTGCTGGGGAGTTTGTTGGCCACTTCTTCTCCACAGCTAAAACACTAGGAAGTGGTGACGGGCGGGCGTTTTGGGGGACTGTCTTTTGTAAAACTTGACGTTCAAAAAGTGCTGGCTCTCAGCCTAATTTGAATAAACGACTTTTGATTTTGATTTTGATTTTGATTCACAAACAATACTTATTTTTTGAGTCAAAACATTTGTGGACGTACTAACACAGTAGGAAAAATATATTTGATGAAAAAAGCCATGGAGAAGCTCGACGACCAACATTACGTCCTATCCTTTCCTCAAGAAACGAAGATACAACTAACCTGTAACCGGAAAGACTACACATCGCTTCAGGGTAGTTACCTTGCAATGATTCCTACTGGATGTTATTTGAAATCTGAAGAGTTCACCATTGCAAACGTTTACGACAAAATTAACGGCCAACCCTTGAAGTTAATGAAGATACCCTATGACGCTGAGAAGCAGGCCACCACAACTACCCATGTCAATCTGAACTTTATTGACCTCCAAGGACTACACAGCATCCAGGACCAATTTATGATCCAGAATCCTGTCCAACTTGAGAACATGCACACCGACGCACTTTACTACAAAACAATCCCATTCTATGGAGTACTATTGAGTGCAAGCGTACTCGTTATCATCGCACTGACCCGGCGCTACCTACGCAGATGTACGAGTACTATAAAAAAGAAACAGCAACCACCAGCAGCAACCCTGGAAGAGAATGAAAGTCCTGGTGAACTTCCGGCAACATTTTCACTCAACGTGCTAAAGTAGTCGCCGTTCTAATGGGGGAGGAATTATATAGCGCTACTACATGAAGATCGCTGATGTTGCATCCGCGCTGGTACTTATTATTGCCGATGCACCTATGACGTCAATCGATTTCGTAAACTGTTGTTTATTCAATAAATTGTAAGAATGATTATTCTATGGTCCTACTTTGACCTGGAATCATCATTCATAGGAAAAATTTTGTAAAAAAGAAGGCTAAACCGGAACAGAGCCAACTTTGAAAATGTTTCGGAAGGTAGGGATAATGTTACTGCATTTCCTGTGTTAACATTATCTTTTCCGGTTTAGCCTTCTTTCATCAACATACAGTTCGCATCACCGTTGTTTACCCCTCCGAAGTTAGGTTTTAGTGACGACCGCGCAGGTGCAATCGCGTGAACAAGTGTTACGTTCCTAGAATATGTTTTTGTTCATACGTATTATATTATAAATAAGTAAAAAAGACTACCAGTAACAATAACAATATCAAAAAGTAACACCACAAATACATACACCACAAAACACACAAAAAACAAATCAAATAGTAAGAAATAACCAAAATAATTCGTTATAAACAATAACAACGTGTAACACTTTTCGCATCAACAGTCGTATTGCATTGAGCAAGCGGGTCACACGTATGCATCGAATGTATACGAGCGAGTGAGATGCCATTACACCCGCCATCTTGCGCAAACACACGCATGCGCGACCTGCCGGCGCATGCGCTGTATTATGTTTTTTGTCAAATTGACATTCTGCGCACTCGAATGCGACGTACTTCGGGGAGGTAAAGTTTCGTGACGGGAACTGTACTCAGCTAAGTGATTGGCAACATTCAGCCGTTCTCTATATAACTATATTGATGAATTCACGTGCATTGGCATTGTCTATAATATCAACGTGGAAGGCATTAGTTATCGCTGCAGCAATCTTAGGTTCTGTAAAGAAGTGACTCATGGCCACATTACAGTATTCATGACGAAAAATCTTAAAATCACGTTTGAGTCGTCCGTTTACCACCTCAACAGGCCACCGGTAAATGGTGCACAACCGCGATTTATTGAGTACTTACCTCGCATGTCAGAGCTTGAATGATGTTTTGAATTGTATTTTGATGTTCGTTTTGGAGATCTCGAGTTAACGTATGCCTTCTGATTCGTTCCACAGAACGATTACAAAACAAACACAATCTGTGACGTGATTGATGCATCGTGTTTTCCAATCCAAATGAATAGCCAAGCCAACAGGTAATGCAGATACGATAGTCCAAATGAATAGCCGGGGGTCAACTGGTAATGCAGATAGATAGTCCAAATGAATAGCCGGGTCAACAGGTAATAGATACAATAGTCCGAAAATAATGCCAGGTTGTTAAAAAATATGGAGATAGAAGAGCGCACAGTACACAACGGTTCACGTCAACAAGAGTGATGTTAGACTGCGACACAAACACGGGCGCGCGCGCTAGTAGGTACAGATAAGTCCAACGTGCGCGAGATTTTTTTTTTTTTGTCGGGGACCACTCGTAGTTCACCTCTAGAAGGGTGGTTACTACTCAACCGGGCTAGCCTGTGGTGGCCTCAGAATGATTCTAAAGCCCCCAGCCAAGGCAAACAAAACTAAAACCTACAACTCTGCTCGCTGGGGACACCCCCTGTGGGGTACGGGCCTCGGCTCAGCGGCATCGTTATCGGGAGGGCAGCAAGGGACAGGCTGGGTCATTACAATATTATTTATGGGGTTTAAAGCTAATGGCTCAGCGGCGCGGGCTGGCTCGTTAGGCAAAAGACGGGGAGCAATAACAACATTGCTATTATTACTACTGGGACGTCGCGCGGGGCTTCGGCGGCGAGGCCGGAAGGCGGCGGGTCGCAGTTTATGTGCTTGTTTCAGAGTACTGGTTTCCCTACAGCTCTCTTGGACAAGGGTAATGGGATCGTCGGGTTCGAGTAAGGTGTGCCGTGGACGGCGGATCTTACTGATCTGGGAGGGAGCGTATCGGGTAGCTGATGCGATTAGAGGGTTCTGGTGTTTTTCAGCAGATTCGATGAAACGCTTTGTGAGGCGTTTCATGAACGGCTTGATGGTCGGGACTTTGAGATCGACATGGAGTCGCTCATTCCTAACGAACCACGGGGCACCCGTGGCCTTTTGGAGAAAACGGTTTTGGAGGGACTGCATCCTATGGATCCGGTATGACTTTACGTGGGCGAATGTAGCACACGCATAAGTCATTATGGGGCGAATGCAAGTGGTGTAATTGCGCAGCTTGCATTTTAGGGACAATTTGCTGTTCTGGTTCAGCATAGAGTGGAGCCTACCGAGAGCGAAGGCGGCACGCGAGCGTACCGCCTTAATGTGCTCATGGAAGCTGAGATTCTTATCTAGAATCACACCTAGATATTTGGCTCGCTCTTCCCAAGGGATCGGCTTATCAAACATCTTGATCGGTGGAAGGATCGGGAGTCTAGCCCGCGGCCTGCAGAACAGTACCGCCTGGCTTTTCTCGGGGTTGACCTCAATCCTCCATTTCCGAAACCAACCGCCTAGGCGGTTGGCGGACCTTTGGAGGTGTTGAGATATGCATTTACCACTCTTGCCAGAGTAGTAAATGGCCGTGTCGTCGGCAAAGAGCGCTAATTGCGACTGGGGATCGGAGGGAATGTCGCTGGTGAACAGCGTGAAAATAAGAGGCGGCAGCACACCGCCTTGCGGTACGCCGGCGCGGATGGGGCGGGGGGTGGAAAGCGCACCTTCGATTCGGAATCAAAAGGTGCGGTTCGACAAATAGTCTCGTAAGATGAGCACGAGACGATCTGGCACTCCGAGTTGATATAGCTTGTATATCAGACCGTTGTGCCAGACCTTGTCGAAAGCTTTCGCTATATCGAAGAACAGGGCTCCCGTCATCAAGCCGCGTTGATAGCGGCCGTTGATATGCTCAACGATGCGGTACACCTGTTGGACGTACGAGTGAGTGGCTCTAAAGCCAAACTGCTCGTTGGGGATGAGGCTCTTTCGCTCGACGTAATCCCTGAGACGCTTATAAATAAGCCTCTCGTAGATCTTGCCGAGCGAGCTGAGCAGACTGATGGGGCGGTAGGAGGACGGGGAGGATCTGGGCTTACCCGGCTTGGGAATGCCGATCACGATAGCCTCTTTCCACTGCTGCGGAAACATGTTGTGGGACAGAGCGCCATTGAAGATGGCGGTCATCAACACGATCAGAGTCTTGGGAAAGAGTCGGGACTACCCTGTTGGTAATGCCGTCGCACCCAGGGGCTTTCCTGGGTCTGAGTTGGCCGATGATCTTCTCCACCTCGTCCGGAGTGACGGGAGGGAGAGGGTCGTCGGGGTCCTCGACGGGAGGGAGGGAGGTCCTACGTTCAACCTCGGCGTCCACCTCGGCGAGGTGGGCCGGGTCGACCGGGTTCGAGCTTGGGGAACACTGGGCCTCTAGACTGTCAGCCAGGCATTCGGCCTTCTCGTCGTCGTTAAAAGTGAGAGTGTTGTCGGGGCGGGTGAGGGGGGCATAGTGGTAACATCGGAGGCGCGTAACTTCCTTTGAAGTTCCCAAAATGCGAGGTGATTGGGATGGAGATCACTGAGCATCTGATCCCATTGCTTGTCACGAAACTCTTTGATGCGCTTACTTACTTTACGCTGTAGGTAACGCATAAAAGCCTTGGTACTAGCACAGGGAAAAGAGCTGTAGGCACGGACGGCCGCGTTCTTCTCGGTCAACAGTTCACGCACATCGTCCGGGAGTTTCCAGCGACGATCGTCCGTCGCCGGAGCCTCCCTTGAACATTCGTCCAGGACGGATTGTACGTGTTCCGAGAGCGAGCCGATCGCGGCCGCCGTGTCGGCAGCTGACCCGATGTGATCTGGGATTTTATCCAGGTGATGTGACGTGGTGACTTTCAGTTTTTCACTTACTTTGCGCCAGTCAGTGATCACTCGGGAGGGAGGAGGTTGGGAGGGGTCCGTGGGACCGAATCTGGGAGTGAGCTCCAAAATAACCGGCCGGTGATCCGAATTGAGCTCGTCCACACTAAAATTTGCAAACGTAAGTTTACATTCTTGAGGAGAGCGATGTCGAGCACGTCGTGTCGCCAGTTAGGTTGGTGAGGGTAATGGGTCGGCTGCATCGGATCGATGACATCGAAATTGAGGGGGCTGCTAAGCTCGAACAGAGCTCTGCCTCTGGGATTAGCCGTGTGGCTATTCCAAGAGGGATGTTTGGCGTTGAGGTCCCCCGCCAGAAGGACGGAGTCGCTCAAGCCAAGAAGAGTTGTGAGGTCATTTCTGAGGGAGGGGCCAAGAGAAGAAGTGGTGGCGGGAGGGTCGTAGACAGAAATGACCGTGAGGGGTTGGTGACATTTCATGCCCAGCCAACAGACAGAGACCTCAAGCTCGGTTAGGGTGGTGGGCTGATCCATAGGGATGCAGTATAGGGACGATTTGTAGTAAATGAGAGTGCTTCCCCCATGACATCGGGTCCTGTCGTTGCGAACTAAACGATAGTTTGCAATTTTAGGGTCCCGGTGATGGGGCTTGAGGAACGTCTCCTGCACCAGAAGCAGATCTAAGCGATGGTCGCGGAGGAAGTTGGCGATCTCATCGCGTTGGCTTGTGAGGCCATTGGAGTTGAAGTACCCTAACTGGAGGGACTTCGGCCTAAACCTACATGTTCCTGATTGGTGGGACTTAGCCATGGAGGCGTTCGTACACGCTAATAAAATGGACCACATCACTGAAGTCACGGTATACGGCACCGTGCTCCGTGATGTTGGAAGCCTTCAGAGCTTCCTGAGGGGCGGCTGCTCCGACGACGGCGACCGATAGTCGGGGGAAGGGTGGGATGGCTCCATAAGGGCCGGAATGGCCGGGGAAGGTTTTTGGGCCGCAGGGGCCTGGGTCTGGGTAGGCGCGGGTCCGAGCGCCGGGAAATGGGCCCTATGGTTCAGCGCGTTCCATGGGCTGGGGCGTTGAGGGTATAGGGCCACGGGGGGTTGGGTCGTGGGGCTTCCCTCTGCTGGCGAGCGTTTGCACGCTTTGCCAGTTTGGGAGCGGACGATTTGGGGGCCTTGGGACAACCACGGTAGTTAGCCGGGTGCCCAGCCTCCCCGCACAGCACACAGCTGGGCGGGTCGGCGCACTGGGTATGGTCTTTGGGACGGGGACAGTCAGAGGTGCCGTGGTCGCCCAGGCACTTAACGCAATGCGGCTTGCCGAAGAAATTGCGCTGTGAGTGACCATAAAGTTGGCAGTTGTGGCACTGGCCAACAATGCCGCTACGGCGGGGCTTTTCAATTTTTAAGCCCTCCAAGAAACAGATCTTGGAGATCTTCAAAATTGGGTGGTACTTTTCGTCTGTTGGGTTACAGACGATGAGCACCATATTATATGGTGCTCCACCACGGCGGTGCATGCGGTGGACCGCAGCGACCGGGATATTTTGCCGTTTGAGATCATTACTGATCTCTTCAGGGGTGATGGCGTGAGGGACATTCCTCACGACCACTCGGACTAACTGTTCCTCTTGGAACGCGAAGGAGTGGAAAGGTACCTTCCTTGCCACAAGGAGTTTATGCAACTCCCTGTAGTCATGGGCAGAAAGTACCTGGACTTTAATCCCATTAGCGACTGCACGGGCATGGGAGAATTGGATGTGGCGCTCGTTGCAAGCGCCCGAAACCTCCGTCCACTTCGCCGCTTCATGTATGAAGAGGGGTGGCGGAGGCATCGTCTTCTTGACGAGCGCCGGGTTGGTCTGGGTGGCCGGGGGGGCGCAGTGGCCATCGGGCTGGGGGGACGGGTCGCCTGCTGAGAGGTGCTGGCTTTGGGGCTGCGGAGGTCGAGGCAGCGGGGGAGGGAGAGGAGACAGTCGGGACCACTGTCTTTCTCGCTTTTGGGGCGGACTCTGTGGCGGCAGAGCTCTTCTTCTTCCGCTTTCCTTTACCCACAAGGGTAAATTCCGCGGAAGAGTCAGAGGTACCTGAGTCGGTGCCGGACTCATAGTCCATGGGGGGGGGGAGTGGGGGAGTCTGGCTCTAGAGTGAGCGGGGTGCTCTTAAGGACGTCACTGAAATCAGTGACGTCACAAGGAGTTTGAGAGGGGGGGAGGGGCCCTGAGGGCGCAACGTGCGCGAGAGAGACAGACGCCTACCATATAGGCAGGTGACATCGCTGAGCTTACAAAAAAACGCTATCGAGACGAGCGAGATCGGGACCAGTCTCAGGAGCTAGAATAAGTAGGATGATATATTTTTTAACGTAAACCTCGTAAACGTTCAAAAAATAACAAAATATCAAAACTTAAAGTACCAAAAGCCATAAAAGAAGAGTTGTTGCTACTTGTTTACATTCTTATTTATGTATTATATCCGTTATTTAGATCCCTGTAATACGACCTAGGCTATGTTTAGGACTAAATAATTGGTATGAGATGTCCAGGACTTTTTCTTTTCTTTTCTATTTATGAATCCGTGGCAGGATTTTTTTTTATAGGTTTTTGAAGTGAAAACTTCTTTAGCGGCGTTGAGCACTTTTCTGTAATGGGTATAAAATCTTAAACTCGCGTCAGGGTCACGTGACCTGATCGCAAAAAGCGTAAGACGGACTCGCGTCAGGGTCACGTGATGCGAAAAAGCGTAAGATCGAGGGGAAGGGAGAGGAACTAGTATCTCCCACTCTTTCTACCGTGCCTGAGTGTGCTGCTCCGCTTAGGCGGCACAGGGCGCTTGCGCGAATGTCCGTCTGTGTTTATGTACAGCGTGCCACGCGTATCCAAAGGATACGAAATTACGGAATTACGAAATTATGGATGAAAGTTGATTTTTCTAAGAGATAAAAATTAATGTAATATATAAATAAATAACGATATAATATTATGAATAATAACATGTAAATTGTCATATTTGTGTACGATAGCGCAATAAATAAACATTGTATTCTACCTCATAAATGATAGTATTTTTGTACTTATAATTAAACACAACGTTATTTTTTGTTGTTTTTATGGTTCGTTTTGTTTATGTCAGGAACTGTGTCAAGATTGACACCTGTCACTGACAGTCGCTGTCGCGGCCACACGTCAGTGTCTTTTTGTTTATTTTGTTGTCGGTGGTTTGTCTATGATGTGACCGCGACAGTAAGGATGTATTATTTACATGTTTTCACTTCTGCCGGCACTCCCGGAGTGCTACCGGTGTTTTTTTTTTTTAATATCTATTCATGTAAGGAAAAAAATTAAAGTGTGTACAATAGAAAATTATGGTAGTTTTTTCCGGGCAGGAATTATGAGCGCTTACGATTCATTATGTACCAGGAGACCAGAAACATGTCGATGTATTTCCTGGGTAGGATTGAAAAGTAGCAGGAGATCAGAAACATGTCGAAATATTTTCGAGGCTGGAATTATGAGCGCTACAGATTCACAAGTAGATGCCAGCCAGGAGACCTTGTAGAAACATGACAAATTATATTTTCGACAGGAACTGTAAGCGCTAAAGATTCACAAGTACCGGGAGACAAGAAACATGTTTTAATATTTCCGGCGCTGGAATTTTGAGTGGTTAGGATTCAAAAGTACCAGGAGAACAGAAACATATTGAAGTTTTTTCCGGGCTGTATTTATGAGCTTTAAAGATTCACAAGTACCAGGATACCAGAAACATGTAGAAGTATTTCCGACGCTGGAATTGTGAGTGGTTAGGATTAAAAAATACCAGGAGCACAGAAACATATCGAAGTTTTTCTGGGCTGGAATTATGAGCGCTAAAGATTTACAAGGTACCAACCAGGAGACCAAGATGAATATAGAGATACACGGATTAGAGATGCATAATCCGGAAAATATTACATCGGTGGTAGGAGAATTGGCACAAAAGCTAGACTTGAACCCAAATGATATCGAATATGCACAGAGGGTAGGCCAAACAAAACCCGGCTACGCCGGCTGGTCTACATGTTCATGAAGTTTTTTCGTAAATATTTAATGTCTTTTACTCTCACTCCATCCAGACCAGGTGCTTTCTCACAAGACAGCATGTTTATTACTTTTTCTATGTCTGACGAACTTACGGGAATATACCTAAAACTCACCTCACTCGGCTTAACATAATTCTTTCTGTCAAAAAAAATTATGTCACAAATGTGTTTAATACTTTTAATTTCCTCAGTAAAGGTTTTTGCAAAATTTGTACTAATGTCCGTAATACTGTTTGTTTTACCTAAATGTCTCAGAATCACATCGTCTAGACTAGTTTTGTTACGACCCAACCACGAGTTAATGTTTACTCATATTTTTCTAAAATTCCCATTACACTTTTTTATTTCCGCTTGTTTATATCTATTTCTCGCTTCAATTACAATTTTATTTACCTTATTTCTAAATTTTGTATATTCTAATCGCTTATTCATGTTTTTTGGTTCTGCTTTCCATATTCAAAATAAGTTATCCCTACGACACAACATTTTATACAAACATTTATCTATCCATGGCTGTGCTATTCTTTTATCATAATTTGGAACTGTAACTGTACTTTTCTTATAAATTTGGCAAAATACTGCACACAACTTTTAAAACAAAATTAATGGGCATGACACTACGAGTAGTTGCGTCCAGTCATATGCATCCAGTTTTTGTTTTACAAGTTTGTCACTAATAACTTTTCGCGTCTTGTTACCACTAATCACCTTTAAACACGTATAATTGCTCAAACTCGTAGCCAGCGATAGTCCGACGGCATGATGATCGGAGATATGCGTCTCCAAAACATACGACAACGAAGCGCACTCGTTACGTCCCGCTCGCACCCATACATGATCCAAGCACGACACCTGAAGATGCCCGTCCACAATTGCTTCGCGTGTTATCTCTGTACTCGGTAGTACGCACTGTAGGCCGCATCCACACAAGGTGTTTTTGTACTTTGTTGAAGTTGGATTTACTACATCGCGATGTACATTCTAAACGATGCATCGTTCAAAATGTCTTTATTTGTGTCGCTAATCACAATAACGTTTTCATACGCAGAGATTGATTTGACGATAGTCTCTAATTGTTCTATGAATAGTAACTTATTTGTCTTAGGTGGTCTGCATAAAGAAATTATATACGTTATGTTTTTTACTGTCCTAAGCTGGCCATACAGCATTTCTATAGCTTCCGTCTCCACTCTTTGAGCATCGAAGCTGGCTTTATTTTTATTTATTTGTGATGGGTTTGCTCTTGAATCTAGTCTAGGTCAGAGATGACAGAGACAAAGTCTACGATGGAGCGAGTTTACCCAGAAGGAGCCTGTTCACTCTAACTTTGAAGAGATTAGGGTTATAAACGTTTGGAAACACAGACGAAGGCAGAGAGTTCCACTCCTTTGCTGTGCGCATTATAAAAGACATTTGGAAACGCTTAGTGCGAATTGGTGGAATAGTAACAAGGTAGGGATGGTAAAATGCAGTGCGTCTGGATGTTCTTTTACATATATATCAATTACTATGGCATTCTAAGAAATTATTAATTTGACTAACAATATTCTTTTCTACTATTTTATCAATGACAGACAGTATGGCTATGGGTCTATAATTTACATATTCTAGGTGGCTTCCATACTTAAAAATAGGGCGTATAATGGCATTCTTGAGCTCATCAGAATAAACACTCTTAGTCGTCTGACTAAGAGTGTTTATTCTAAGACATAAAAACATTACAGATAAGAATAATCAAGTTCCTAGTTAGCAAAAAAGTTAAGAAAAAATTTAATAAAGACTGAAAAATTATTTCCCATTTGTAAAATCCTACCGATAGATAAGAAGGTCGATTATTTGATAAACCTAGAACACTTATTTACGTTATGAGTTTAAGTTATGAGTATAAAGTACCTGTTAAAAATAAATATAATACAAGAAGTGTAAGAGAGAGAAGACTAGTTCAACCGAAAATAACAAATTATTATGGAGAAAGAACTTCAAAGTATTTTGTACCAAATGTATTTAATAAAATTGATATGTTAAGACAAAGCCCTAAGTTAAGTAAAGGTATGTTAAAATCAAAATTAAGGAGTTTGTTGTTCGATAACGACGATTCTACCTTTGCCGAGGAACAAGCTCACACCACATAAATAAATAAATATCATTAATTAATAAGTAGGTAATCTGTGATTCGGTTTGGTCAGACCGGCACGGGCGGGTTGCGGGTGCGGCTCCGGGCGCGGACACCTCCAAACGTATGTGTGCTCGCGGCTACGTAATATGATGCTATGCGTTTTCGGTATGGGCTGACCTCTTATTGTACGGAAATCCTATACGATGCGAGGTTGGCCTATGCTGGGGATGTGTGGCTTGGTGTCTGGTTATGTGTAGGTACTCACATAACCAGTCTGTCAGTGTACAGTGTTCTCGGCTCGTCCGCGATCTACTCGTGCCGGTGTGATTAATCCTTGAGCGAAATAGTGCGTAGTTTTAAGGTTGGTATTTCACAAGAATATGTGTATATTAAACACGCGCATCTCGCCATCAAACTAATAAGTTTGGCGAGTAAAATTGTAAGAAAAACAAATAGTGTACCTACCTATGTTTGACAATAAATAAAAAATAAAAAAGAAACACGTCGAAGTAGTACCGGGGCTGAAAGTACGAAAAGCCAATACTCTCAAACTATCAGGAGTCAAATTAGTTGCGCGCCAGCCCTAAAGTCAACGCAGGCGAAGTCACGGGCGGCAGCTAGTATATTTATATTTATCTAAATCTGTAATTTGGCGAAAATTTGCGATTAATTAGCGATTTAATTTGAGAGAGAAAACAGATCGTCGCTAGGTGCCCTAGCTTTTGAGATTCAAATGGACCAAGCTGGGGTAGGCGCACCCCATATCGGCCATTTATAAACCATTATAACTTTTGAACCAGTCACCGACTAATTCTGATATTTGGCGACTAATTAGCGAATTTTTATTATATTATCAAAATTAAAATCCCTGATGGTGGCCAGGACAGTGTCAGTCACACGACGCTGAATGCGGTGGAATAGCGCTAAACGCGGCGGAATAGCGCTGAACGCGGTGTTCCGCCGCGTTAAACTCTATAAACAGCGTTAAACTCTATATATAGCACTCGCATGATAATAACACACTTGTCTTCATTTTATACTTTTTTGCCACGAAACTGAATAGACGCGGAAAGTTGAATGGATGCGTACGCATCTCGATACAAAATCGTTGTTTTCTATGGGCATAAGCTGAATAGAGCTGGAAAAGTCTGAGTACTCCCTTAAAGTGCCTGGTTGATTAAAAGAATGTTGAAGCAAAGATGTAAATACTTCCGTCTGAATTAAATATTCCAAAGTAATATAACTGAAATAGTATTTTGTAGAGAACCTGACTCCACCACTTTGTTTTATAAGTTTTCTTATTATAGTTTCCGTGGCGATACATCATTACTTATTTACTTATATTTGATTATTTACTTTTTACTTATATAATATTAAAAATGCAAAAGTAACTCTGTCAGTCTGTCTATTTGTCTGTCGCACTTTCACGCCAAAACTACTGAACCGATTTAAATGAAATTTCATTTCAAGGTACACAGATAGTCTAGAGCCTTAGAAAGGACATAGGCTACTTTTCATCCCGGGAATATGTTTCCTGGGGATCACGCGGGCGAAGCTGCTGGCAGCAGCTAGAATTTTACGTACATACGTCTTCTGTGGTGTACGACAAGTCACCCATATCTTTAACATATTAATTAGTTTATGATGTGGCAGCCTTTCTGATGTAATTAAACTATCCACACATACTTCGCATTTTAAAGACTTTGTCAGAATTCGGGAAATGTACCCAGATATGTATGCGACGATCAACTGGGAACCAAATGGGATTTGTTCGCATCTGAGTAAGCCGGAAAAAATAACACAGTTGTTCTCGGCTTCAATATCAGATTCTAAGCAGCGAGTAGCTGACAAGATTTCATATTGCTCATCGTCATGTCTGTTCATGTGTGTTGTATATTAATAACGTCAATTGCTGAATTGTGCAGAATATTAAAATTGTTTAGTGGAATACAATTGCCTGTTAAAGATGAGCGAAACTCTAGCTTTGCCTAGAAATTTAAATACTTCAGATTTATTCTGAGCACTGTCTGTCAATTGGTCGTTTAAATCCATAAAAATGACACTTTCTGGAATTCATGGTGTCAAAAAAGTTATTCATAATTTTCAACAAATTAACAGTTGCTGACTAGTCTAGGAACTGCGACGACTTTAATACCTGGTCACATAGAAGCATGCAAATGAAAGACCTGAGCTACATGACATCAGAGCATGAGTCCCCCAAGGCAGTGTTCTGGGAACAATTTTATACCTCATATTCACTCATGCAGACGATACAGCAGTCCTAGCTACACACGAAAATCCAGAGTCAGCATTCGCTATATTACAAAGAGGCCTTCGCGACATATCTCAATGGCTACGCGACTGGCGCATCAAGGCGAACGAGGCTAAATCTTTTCACGTGACTTTTACCCTTAGGCGCAGGGAATGCCTTCCTGTCGAGTTAAAAGCTGATGAACTAGCCACTGGGCTAGGTTCATTCAAGACAAATTAAAAATTCGTGACCCTTCTATCTAAATGCCCCGAAGCGAAATTATGTTTTTATTCCTGAAATCTGCCTGATTGCAGGAATAAAAACATAACTTAAAAAAAGACGTGAGCTAAGGTCATTTAACAGCGCAGAAACTTACATTAACACCGCGATTTAGAAAAACGCGTCATCAGTACAACGCTTCATTGAGAATCTATTTAAACTGCCAAAATATAAGTTCGAACTCAGAAACTCACGTCTATACTAATATTTATAAAGCTGAAGAGTTTGTTTGTTTGTTTGCTTGAGCGCGCTAATCTCAGTAACTACAAGTCCGATTTGAAAAATTCTTTCAGTGTTAGATAGCCCATTTATTCAGGAAGGCTAAGGCTATATATCATCACGCTAAGACCATTAGGAGCGGAGCAGATGAAGTTGCGCGGATCAACTAGTGTTATGATAAATAAAATGATATAAGATACCTAAATGTTCATTATTCCCTTGAAATCTCTTTAATTTAAATACATATATCTTTTGATTGAGTGAACCGATTAAGATGAAACATAACTAAGATTACTCCCAGTTACGTACAATTTGAATATATGGGAATTATTTACATCATTTGTACACCTTTTACGTGATGCCTGTACATCTAAACAGACAAACAGATAAACAGATGAAAAGACAAACAGACAAAAATGATGGAAATGGGTTCTGTTAGTTATCCTTTATCTCTCTGGCTATACTTTTTATTATTTTGAATGTACAGAAACGATTCTTCAACATATTTATTTTATGTATAGATATAGATTGCAATGCTGTTTGTCACATTTTACTATTAGGTGAGCTGCAACTAAGTATCACATAAATTTGGCAAGCACCGAAGGTATCAACATTTCTTTATTTATTTGACAATAGTACGTAATATACGACGGCATAAAAAGGCGAAGCGAATAGATTGATATATCATCCTCTACACAGACCCGCCTCTAATCTGAAGTAGCCTGAATTATGGTGTAGAAAATATCCTCTCATTCTTTGCATAAGCCATAAATCACGTGAGCCACCGGAATCCCTGGAGGCATTATGAACGAGGAAAATAAGCAATAGGTAGATATTAACCAAAAAGTGAAACGCCGCTTAGGGTGGATTTCTTAGATAGAAAAACAGCCACGCCGAGAGGTAATTTCAGAATATGCCGCAAAATTCTCATGTGCTACCTAACGCACTGTTACGTTTTAGGATAATATTGCAATAAAATCTTTATATAACTTACTCGACGAAATAAAAATCACAAAAGAAAAGTTCGAAATTGTGGAACTCCTTCGAGACGCACTACAACAGTAGTAAAACTAAATTGAAAAGTCAGTCAGTTTATCTATACATACTACATGAGAGTATTTCAGCTCATTACATTTTCATTTAGTTTCTTAACTTTTGTCCCTCGATACAATAAAAAATCGGGTACACATTTTATTTATTCCCAGAAGTTTCAAGTTTATTAAGGTTAAAATTATGGGTATACGATAAAAGCAATAAAAGGTAACGAAATGGAATCATAAAAACATCGCGTGCTCGGCGCAAGCGTTTTATCACTTTATTAAATGTTTGGGTCGTTGGTGCAGGTAGAAAGGTTTTCTAGGTGTAAGGCATCATTCATACCAAACGTATTTATTGTCCGCCGCCGACTGTGAGTATGGCTCACTGTGTAGTAGTCAGTGACAGCGCACTACGTTCGGTTCGGTATGAACGAGATGTTAAATATTTCGTGGAATAGTTTCAAAACCTAATAGTCACGTGTTCGGAAATGCAAGCGCACCTGCTTGAACACGATCATCGGTAGAGGGGACAGCAAAAACTGGCGGGGCAAGGGCATAGCCGCTCTAGCGCTCGCTAAGGCAGGCTCGGCTGAACACTCAGTACCAACGCACGTGTTTGTTACCTACGTGAACTGTTAATGTGGATAAAGTCATTGTGATTAAAATTGTCTTTCGTTCAAATACCAGTGACAGTGTCCACACCGAAAACTATGTCGCATTGTGAAGCATCAGAAGTGCGATGCAACTCAAGTGGCCCACATGAAGATTCGTGACATTGCTAGTGAAATACGTCGCGGTTACGTTTTGAAATTCAAAATATATAGTGACAGTGATAGTGAAAATTGCGGTTCGTTTTTAAAACGCGTGCGCTGCTTCAGACGCTAATAACTCGATGTGTGCCGTGAAAATCGATCCGATAAACTCAAGTTCGACGCACAATGATTATAGTGCGTCAATCATGGTGGTATCTTTTGTCGAAGATGTAGTGCTGTGCAGTGCAGTTTATTTTTGACACTGAAAAGCTTAACGCTTACATGCCTGTCGTAGATAACCTGTCTAGGACCAATTTAAGGAATATTCCAAGGTCAAATTCCAATGAATGAAAAACATGAACAATGAAAAACCAGTCTGGAATGGAAAGCAAGCAACTTCACAACAGCTGGCTAGGTCAAGAATAAGTGTGTGGATATGTGTGTGAGGATATTCACGTCAATCTGGTGAGTTATTTTCATTTTGTTATTGCTGTGGCGCCGAGGCACTCGTTAGTTAACATTGTTCTATTTTGTTAACGAGTTAACATTTTTATGCGGTGAAGAATGACTCACAAAAAGCTACGATCTCATGATTAACGATATTAATCTTTGATAATTGACGAGTCGCTTTATTGCTCTATGCTAAAGTGAGGCTGTTATTCTCATGTTGACTGTCGCTTTAGTGTAGTAGTAATTTAGGCGCTATAGCTTTGGTGTTGCTGGTTATGGCGTTTCAAATAATGCTGATGAAGCGATAGTATTCTGCTATCGCTGATTGAGAAATAGACTAAAGTGTTTAGTACACTTTATTTTGGAAATTGTGATAATTGCAAAAGCAGTGTTTTGACTTATCATCACCATCCAAAACCTGACTTTGTCCACTGCTGGGTATACGACTCTTTCTTGTGCCAATTTTCTGATTAGATTTTGATTGACTTTGATACTGGGCTAATAACTGAAACCTCTATTCCCACCACAGCTATGATTGGACTTGTACTCTCGTAGTGTTTCACAGTTTCAGATATCGTATCACGGTTAATGAAACGGCTCGGCTTGCGGTTTGCTTGCTGCTGTAACTGCTGAGGAGCTGCAAGCTGCTTCTGAGTAGTTCTGAGTGTGACAGACTGAAGATCCGCAAGCAGTTGCAGATTGCAGTAACCGAGCATCATGTCATTATCTGTGGGGTTAAAAGCGTTCAAGTTCAACTGGAATACTGGGTGGGTCGCTTCCATTTTATTATGATTGTGATTCTGAAAGCTTAAAAGGCGTCCATATCAATTCAATGGTTAGATTGATAGTGCTAGGTAGTTTTGATATACTTAGTACAAAGCGAACATTTAAATGTTGTCCATTAGTGGTAATCGTTTCAGTAATCTATTTAATGCGAAGTCTAGGATGAGATAACGCATGGCAAGGTTGCCACAAGGCCATGTTCCGACTTAGACAATGTTAGTGAAAAATAAGACCTAGGCTTTTGTATTAACGTATCGGTGACAGTTTGCCTTATATAACAACAGAAAACAATTTCGATAGTATCAAGACTGTCATGAATAACAACTTGATTTTAATGACATTGATTAAAGCTTTAACCGGTAGAGTATTGTGAGCTATTGTATTCTGTGAGTTTATTTTGTCAACAGGTACCTGACTAGCACTCGAGGACGGGTGCTAGTCAGGACTCAGGGATGGCTGCGTCGTGGATTGATGGCGCTACTGTGTAACGGACAGCGCCATCTAGAAAATGGTTTCTGAACTGTTTGCTACGCTCAACAATAAAACAACGTTTTCACGGTACTAAGTTTAATCGTGGACTGACACACAGAAATAAATATACAAATCCCAACATTACACGTCCACCACTAAATTAACTAATAAAAATAAGGATCTTAATTACTAACAATAAAAGTTGGCCGGATAATAACTAAATGTAATTTTCGTAGGGAACTAGGTAACTTTATTCTAAGGATAACAATAACGTAATTACTTAATACTAAACAAACTCGGACCCATATCTAATCACGGGTCTCCTTTCCCGCCTAGGACGCGATTATGACAGCTCTGGAAGTGGTGAACCATGAGTAGTGGTGTTACTTGGAATATCGTCTCGTACGACGGGCGACACCACTTCTTGGATTGGTAAATTATCCCTGGTATGATATTCAACCGTTTCTTTATGTTGTGGGTTACTCTCTCTGCTCTCATTCGCCACTTCCTTCCCTGGCGAAACGGCATTCTCACCCCTAATCGTCAATGATTCTTCCACCTTTGGACAGGCAACATCTGATAAGCGCGATCTACGACGTATTTGATCTATATGACGTTTCATTATTTGACCGTCATCGCTTTCCACTATGTACCTACGAGAGCCATCTTTACTCCGTATCTGCCCTTTTACCCATTTGTCGTGTTGACCAAAGCCCCTCGCCCAAACTGAATCGCCATGCACAAAATCACGCTTAACCCCATCTGCATACTGTGCCTGGCTGTCTTGTGCGTTTTGTACTTTGTCCAGCAAATTTGTTCGTTCCTTAATAGGTTCAGACGTGAGCGTAATCTACGTTTCTGTAGCAACATAGCTGGAGTTTCACCTGTAGTACTATGTATAGTATTTCTGTAGGTAAATAAAAAGTTTTGTAGGGCTAGATCTACATCTATGTTATCCCTATACGCTTTTTGAATCATACACTTACACAATTTGACGGCATTCTCCGCAGCCCCATTCGAAGAAGGATGGTAGGCTGGTGAGAAACACTGCTTAATCCCATTGTATTTTAAAAATTCCGAAAATTCCCTACTTGTAAACGGTGGTCCCTGATCTGAAACTAGCTCACTCGGAAGCCTGAATCGCGCAAAAGTAGCTCTCAGAATTCTTATAATGACTGTTGCATTGGTTTGTTTCGTTTCGAAAGCCTCGATCCACTTCGATGTCGAATCTACCAATATTAAAAATGTTCTACTCTTAAACGGTCCCTAAAGATCAATACGTAAGCGTGTCCACGGTTGGAGCGCATACGGCCAATCATGCGGTGTCACACGAAGCGTCTGCCTCGAGCGCGCACGACTCGCAGGCGCGGCACAGCGCTTCCACATCGTCGTCGATAAGCGGCCACCACACGTAACTTCTAGCCCAGTTCTTAGTTTTGACTATGCCCATGTGGCTACAATATATCTGTTTCAATACCGTCTGCCTCAAAGATGCTGGTATAATCATTCGGTAACCCCACATAATACGGCTGTATTATGTGGTGCCTTGAATGTAAATCTCATTTTGCCAATTGAAAAATAGTTTTAGCTCCTCTTCGCTACAAAAATGCAGCCAGCCTGATTCTATGTAAACTTTAATTTTAGTAAGTAAAACATCCCTAGCCGTGGCCTTACTGACATCAGTGTTACTTATTGGTAAAAAGTTTTCTACAAAATTTACATAGATTATCTCTTTAACATGTCGCTCGTTAGCAACTTTGGACGGTAATCTCGATAAAGCGTCTTCGAAATTGTTTTTTGAAGAAAAATATTCAATATTATAATTGTGACCAGATAAAAGCACAGCCCAACGTTTCAACCGAGACGCCGACATAACCGGAATACCTACCTTGTTACCGAATATATAGCTCCAGGTTTTATGATCTGTTATTATAGTAAATTTCCTTCCAAACAAGTACTGATGGTATTTGCGTATTGCATATATTATTGCTAACGCCTCTCTGTCTATCTGCATGTAGTTACGTTCAGCAGGTATTAGCGAGCGTGAAGCGTATGCAAGCGGCCGTTCGCCGGCTGGTGTTAGCTGTGACAATACCGCGCCCACCGCGACACTGCTGGCGTCCGCTGTTAGTATGAGCGGTAACTCAGCAGAGTAGTGCATAAGAACTTCACTACTTGTTAGCATATCCTTAACTTTTCTGAATGGTTTTTGATACGTATCATTCCAGTCGTACTTCGAACCTGACTTTAGCAACTATACAACGGTGACGGTAACGGTGCTAGCACTGTACTTAAATTTTGAATGAACTTTGAGTAATAAATAATCATAAGCCTATAAACAACCGGAGTTCTGCTACGTTCACGGGTGCCGGTGTATCGACTATTGCCTTTACCTTGTCGGGACACGTATGTACGCCCTCTACACTGATTATATACCCTATATAGCTAATTGACTTCGCAAAAAGGTCACATTTCTCTTTTTTAACTCCTAACCCATACTTTTCCAAGCATTGGAAAACCTTGTGTAAGTTTTCCAAATGTTCTTTTGTTGACAATCATGTAATTATAACGTCATCTAAGAATACCCCTACTCTCCAAACAATTCCTCCAAGCGTTGCTGGAAAATTCCCGGACTTGATGACAGTCCGTATACGAGGCGATTGTACCTTATGGGACTAATCGAAGAAAAATTGTGCATAAGCCTGTGACAGATCAATTTTACTGAATCTTTGCCCTCCGTGCAAGCGAACCAGTAAGTCTTCTACACGTGGTACTGGATAACGGTCAACATCTAAAATTTTATTTAACGTCAATTTGTAGTCTGCGCAAATTCTTATGTTACCGACCTTCTTCACTACTGGTACAATCGGCGTAGCCCAGTCGGAACGCTCGACAAGGGTAAGTATGCCGTCTCGCACATGCTGCTGCAGAGCTCGCTCCACCGGCTCGCGCAGCGCATACGCCAGAGGCCGCGCGCGCATGAACACTGGCCGCGCTCCCTCCCGCAAGTGAATGCTTACCGGCGGGCCGGTGAAGCCGCCCCGTCCCTCCGCGAACACGTTACAATATCTGGAACTGAATTCCTCTACATTAAACTCCTGGCTCGATAATTTATTCACTGACGTTAATTTAATAGTCGGTAGTTGAATACCTAATTCTAACATCCATTGCCGACCGAGTAAGGCCATTTTATCCTTTCTTATGATGTATAAATCGAGTTCTGTAATAATCATACAAAACTGATGTTGTTATTACCCCCACAAGATATACTAACTCGCCTATATCTTAAAACAATGTTACATTGGTTAATTGTTGAATTACTAAACTCTTGCTGGTACATTTTATGACTAATGCACGACACCGCACTACCTGTGTCGCATTCCATACTTAAAACTTTATTATGTATCTTTTATGACATCATAAAAGGTTTGCACTGACTTAACGTTAAAAGATTTAAATTAATGTCAATTACTTCCTCGCTGTGATCACTTTCAAATTGTATACTGCAATTTTTTGTTTTTGATTTTATGTAAGATTGGTTCGATATTATGTTCGGACCCACACGCCGAAGATGACCAGTCTTGTTACACACACGGAATACGTAACAGCCGAATCGACAAGCTGACGTCTCATGTGCTCCACCATAAGCTTGACATTGATGTCGGCGCTCCGATTGCGCCCCCGATGACGTCGACGGCGCTTTCGTCCCACTACCTTGACAGAAACCGCGCGCCCCGTGCCCGCCGCGTGGCCTGGCCCGTGTCGTACCTCTTGCGTACCGCGTAGCTGTCTTCTCGCCAGCCCCACTCGCTGTGTCTCTCCTTTGCCATCTTGTGCCTTCTATTGATAGAGAATCGGCCGCTGTCGACTCCCCGTTTGCCCTTTTCTGACCTTGGAATACGGTCGCTGCATCTTCTTCCGCTGAATCCAAGCTAATCGCTAAGCTATAGGCTCTTGAAAAATCAAGCTTGGGTTCAGCGAATAACCGTTGGTGAATCGTCTCACAGCTGATACCACATACCAGTTGGTCTCGTAAACTTTCTTCAAGCCACACCCGAATTCACACGATTTGGACATATTCTTGAGAACAGCGATGTAGTCAGCTATAGATTCGCCACCTTGTTGAGTCCTCTTCCTAAACTTGTACCTCAGCTAGCTCACTTGGCTTAGGTTGCAGATGTTTTCCCATGATATCCACTATTTGCGTAAAAGTCTTTGATTTTGGTTTATTTGGTGTGCACAAACTCACTAATAGTTCATAACTTTCCGCGCCCATAAGCGTTATTAATGTCGGTACAAATAGCTCACTTTTCACTTCGTTCACAACGAAATACTGTTCTAATCGTTCGATAGATAACTGCCAATCGTCTTTATGCACATCGAATTTTGCTATTTTCCCGATCATCATTATTATGTTGGATACAAATTAACGCACGCTGAATTAATACTTTCGTCCTCGTCACCACTGAACTGTTTGCTACGCTCAACAATAAAACAACGTGTTCACGGTAATAAGTTTAATCGTGGCACACAGAAATAAATATACAGATAACGACATTACGGTTTCGAAACCTAATAGTCACGTGAACGGAAACGCAAGCTCGCCCACTTAAACACGATCGTCGGTAAAGGGGACAGCGAGAACTGGCGGGGCTAGGGCATAGCTGTTCTAGCATTCGCTAAGGTAGCCTCGGCTGAACGCTCAGTTGTTAACTGTTTATGCGGATAAAGTTATTTTGATTCAAATTACTTTTCATTCAAATACCAGCGACAGTGTCCACACCCAAAATTATGTCGGATTGTGAAAAAGACTCGATGTTTCGCATCTCGGCCACCCATGATGCGACAAATATATATGAAGAAGCGTAACGCGCGCTCACAGTCAGCGGCATGTTACAACTGCAGCAGTTGCATGATGAGGAGTAGGTTATAATTTCTTCAATTTGATCGCGACTGCGTCAAAACGTGTCCACTGTGTTATTGTGATTATTTTAAATATTCAAATATCGATATTTGCGTAAATTACCACGAAAATAAATTTACGAAGTACCAGGGACGCAACAAAGCATGAAGTGCTTGCTAAACGACGCCAGCGTGCAGCGACAGAACGCACAACGAAACATAGTCTCGTGTGACTAATCCTTTCTATAATTCAATTGAGAGGTCTCCTTAAACTGGACGGGCGTCAAATTTATTCTAAAACGTCGATCGGTGACCAAAACGCTAGACCTCTTGTGTGAGTAAGATAACTATAGCTACGTCTTTGGGAGCGCCGTTATTGGAGTGATAAGGATGGGTATATGCACACACTGAGCTGTGTTCTACACCGTAATAATCTAAAATTTCGCTGCTTGTACTACACAGTAATTCTGTCGAAAAGTACTTTGTAATTACCATGTCTACTTAGCGCACTCCACCTGAAAAATTATGATTGAAACCGAGTATTTTAACACAGGAGTTCGAGCACAATTCTGATACGGTATCCGACTGTGTCGGCTCTGATCCTGACTGCAAAGGACAAATAAACATTACACGTCGTTTCAAACGTAAATTTGACACGGCACGGCACGATGAAGCATACCAGGATTTTTCGCGAATTTGCGGGGCAGCTTTTGGCACGTGGCTGGCGTGCTACTTGGGCTCTCCTACTACTGCGATCGGCCAACGCTGGCACCGTGCTTCGGATCCCGCAACCCTCTAAAATTTAAATTAAATTTCTAGTCTTGCCTAGAAACCAAGACCAGTTCTGAACAGCGCAACTGGCAACCTACTTCTCCCCCAAAGGCACTGGCACTCAGCAAGCTGCTTGGCGGCGTACTCCGGTGGGAATGATGGTCGCGAGTCAGGCAAGTTCATTTATATATAATACAGCAATTAATTGCAAATAACTCGATACGACGATTAACACCTAGAAATAAATTTACATTATAACCGTGGATAACTAATGGTATGCTGCATTACATACGCACTAGGGATAGGATGCACAAAAAATAAAATCAAATGCTAATAATGAAATACTAGAAATATCGTACTTAAGATATCGCAACTATTGCAATAATTTATTCAAAAACAGCTTAAGAATTGGTAAGAGAGAGATCAATTAATAATGTATAAAAATAATTCAAAAAGGTTTTGGTCTGCCATTAAAGCAATTTCTAACGACAATAACAAAAATCAACAACCACTACAAGTTTTAAAACTTGCTGAAAATCCCAAAGAGGCGGTCAACAAAACAAATGAATACTTCTCAAACATCGGTTAACATCTAGCTACAGTAAATGCTAATAGTTTAGTAGTTTAAAGTTAAATTTAGTGTTAAAAAATGTCTGCACCATGTGAATGTGTATTCATAGGACCTTGAACAATATAAAACGCAATATTTTTCTAACCGCGCTAACTTTTGAGTTATGTATAAAATTGGTATAAAATAAAAAAGGAAAACTACATAAAGAATAACGTCGTCGTTAAAAATTCCTACGTGAGCCTAGGCGACAATGGACTCGTTTTCCAGGAAATGAATAGCAACGGCTTCAAGAAAATAAAGTCTCCAAGTCATCACCTTTAATTGTATGTACGTACTGAATCCTCAAATGTTTTCATCTCACAAAGCAATATTGGGTAAACATTTATAAGCGGTTCGTTGCTACTAGTACTACTAAAAGTTCCATGATGGAACTACTGTTGTATTTTTTTCGTCCCTAGTTCCGTTTTAAAGATTCTGAAAATAATGAAACTAGTGGTGAACTTGTTATAACTAGTTCCACATTATCATTTTAGGCACTTGTGAATTTATTAAAAGGTGTAAAAATACTAGAGGTACATACAGACTTTGATTTTATAATAATTATATCCAATAAAAAAAAACAACAAATCTTTATATTTTCTTTTATAATTTGAATTCAAGAATTGTTAGATTGTTCAATGTATGGAATTAAAATAATCATCTTTAAAAGAAAGGTGTAAAGTAAATGCCAGGATGCCCGATATATTAGATGAGATAACGTTTTGACCAGTGATATCACTTTCAGAAAACCATAACGCTCGAGTTCGCTGTGCGACTTGTCTTCGAATTCGAACCAATCATCCCCGTTTGACACAAAAATGAGAGTCTACTGAATACATCTATCAACGAGTCACAAAACTACAAAGAACTGGGCGATAAAATTACTCAACTTCAAGAAGAATTACTTACAGCGAACCAGGAGGTAATAAACTTATAAAACACGACTTTAAAGCAAGAATTAGGAAAATGTAAACAAGTCATAAATAATTAAAAAAAAGTCTGCACAGCTGAAACACCTATTCGTACATCTAAACCTAAATCTGACAAAAATAAATTGGTTTCCCTGACTCCGATGTCTTATATCACACCTCCAAGACCACAGTCTGTATACAGTGAACTTCCGTTGGAGCAACCAGAATGTTAAACATCACAAGAAAAACTGGTAAATTTTATAAAAAAAAACACTACAATCAAAAATTGAAACTAAATCATTTATGTAAACAATATGAGAAATTTGATACCACGGCTTCAGCTGAAAAAACAAAACCTTTGAATAAAATAACCAAGAGAAGAAAACTATGCGTACTCACAACGAGGCTTGTATGCTACAAGCTATTGAAGAAAATTTTGAAAGAGACTTTAATTATTGTAGCTGTCCATCACCAAACTGTAGCATCACACAACTTTTAGCGGATATAAAATCCAAGTTACCTCACTAACATCAGAGGGTTGCACTCCAATCTCGATCCGGTCCATCATCATCTTGAGACCGAGAAGCCGCACCTGTTTTTCCTAACGGAGACGAAGATAACAACCCCGTCAGACGTGGCGTACTTCAACTACCCGGGCTACTCTCTAGAACACAAGTTCAAGAAGCAGGCTGGGGTCTGTGTGTACGTCCGCGATGACATTTGTAGTCGTCGTCTCCGTTGATTTGAGAAATCGGGTTTTTCTGTCATATGGCTACTTGTGGACACTGGCGTGGATAAATTTATCTACATCGACGTATACCGTGGAACCCGTTAATTCCCTCGTGGAGTCGACTGACGTAGCCCAGCAACGGTACCCAACAGCGAAGCTCATTTTTCTGGGGGACTTCAATGCCCACCATAAAGAGTGGTTGTTTCAGTACCAGAAAACTGACCATGCCGGGTTAGAGGCGCGCAAGCTTGCTTTAACGCTAGATCTAACCCAGCTGGTGAATGTAGCAACGCGGGTACCGGATGTTGACGCCCATACACCCAATTGCTTGGATCTTCTGCTGACAAATGATCTAGGCAGTCATTCAGTATCGGTCTCAGCCCCGCTGGGAACGTCTGACTACTGCCTGGTGAAATTCGTGTTGACCTGCTCTCCTCCAGATAAGAGTCATAGAGGCACGAGACGAGTACGGCGATACAAATCAGCAGATTGGGATGAGATGCAGCACTTTTTTGCATCTTATCCATGGCGGCAAGTGTGCTTCTCCTCGGGTGAGCCCTCGTGCTATGCTGACGTGTTTGCGGACGTGATTTGGCAGGGGATGGAGTATTTTATTCCATTATCCGACATCCCGCTCGGTCACAAATCTCGGCCTTGGTTTAATGCAGAACGCGCCCACGCTGAGGCCCGTAAAGAATCTGCTTACCAAGCGTGGATCAAGGCCCGCGACTGAAAGGTCAAAGCGCGTAGGGTTCGCGCGAGGAAAAGAGCCTTTAATTCTGCCGCGAAGTTCTGCAAGCGGGTTTTACGTAGGGCACATTTTGACCATGTCGGACGTATCGGGGCCAAACTAGCATTGCACCCTCCGGGTAGTAAGTAGTTTTGATCCCTGTCGAAAGCAGTTGATACGAATTTCTGTCGACCCACTTTGCCTCCAATGTTAAAACCTGTTGGCTCGCTGGCTCACTCTGCAAGTGAGAAAGCAAATTTATTTGCAACTCTCTTTGCCAGCAATTTGCGTCTGTACGCTGGCTCCAAGCAACCACCAACTTTTCCTCGTTGTGACTCTTCGATGCCGGAGATCGCAGTTCACATTAAAGAGGTCCGAAGAGTATTGTGCAGTCTAGACGTGAATAAGGCCAGCGGCCCTGACGGCATTCCAGCGAGAGTGTTGAGGCAATGTGCGCCTAAACTGCCTCCTGTGTTGACACGCCTGTACCGCCTCTCTCTTGAAAAAAGAACGGTGCCGAAATCATGGAAGCTTGCGAATGTGCAACTGGTGCCCAAAAAGGGAGACCGTGCTGACCCTGCACATTACCGTCCGATCGCCATTACTTCCATCCTATGCAAGGTTATAACATTGGAGCCAGCGGGGACGAAGTTCGTTCCTTGAGAGAGACCATGGTAGAGCGGACAAATTTGACTTTAAGCCTTGTCTCCCAGTGGAGTGATGACAATCTGGTCACTTTTAAAGCTACCAATACACAGGCGTGTCTTTTTACCGCAAAAAGGAGTCATTTTGACCAAACTCCTACTTTTTGGGGTGCATCTGTACCTGTGACTGATCGCCTCGAGCTTCTAGGCATGGAGTTGACATCCAGTCTCAACTTTGGCGCCACCATCAAGTGGGGAAAAGCTGGGCATCCTAAATGGGGTGAAGCGATACTTCAGGCCTGGCAAGGTTTTAACTCTATACAAAGCACAGGTTCGATCCTGCATGGAGTATTGTAGCCACCTTTGGGATGGCTCAACTATGTATCAGCTTGCCGCGCTTGACTTAGTAGAACGCAGAGCTAAGGGGCTCGTCGGTGACGTAAAACTGGTGGATGCCAAGGTACATAGCTTGGCTCATCGCCGTAAGGTTGCCTGCTTGTCGGTCTTCTACAGATTGTACTTCAGTGAGTGTTCCCAAGAACTCCACGACCTCATCCCACCGGCCCTCTTCTACCATCGGACATACAGACGCACTGCATCTTACCATCCCTACCTTGTTGCTATTCCACCAATCCGCACTAAGCGTTTTCAAACGTCTTTTATAATGCGGACAGCAAAGGAGTGGAACTCTCTGCCTGCGTCTGTTTCCAAACGCTTACAAGCCTAATCTCTTCAAAGTTAGAGTGAACAGGCTCCTTCGGGATAAGCTCGCTCCATCGTAGACTTTGTCGCTGTCTTCTCTGACCTAGACTAGAGTCAAAAGCAAACCCATCACAAATAAAAAAAAGGTAGGATATTTTAATATGAATGATTATTGTATAATTGTACTGGGGTAAACCTTTTTTACTTGGTTAAAGTGATTAATGAATGTTTAATTAATGTAACACATATAAATGTAATAATATATGCACCCACATATATCCGGGGGGCACTCATTTATAATTATAATGTAGAATTATTTAATAACTTACTCTGTATGGATGTCCAAAATAATAACTATGCATGTTTCTTTGATTACAACTACGGATTAACACTGGAAATTTTATCGAATTTTTCAGACAAATTAAACATAGATGGGAAACGATGTAGTTTTAGAGACATTATGAATAGAATTGAAATTGACTTGGAATTATTCCCTTATGACTCAACTAATGACACCGATGGACAAAACTCCCAGTTTTTTCTTTTATAATGATATACGCATTCTACACCAGAACATAGCAGGTCTCATAAACAAATCTGATATCCTGATAGTACATTTAGAAGAATTAGCACAAAATAATAAGCCTATAGACGTAATTTGTACTACTGAACACTTTATGACGACCGACCAGGAAAGCATACTTGACATACCCAACTTCCGCTTGGCAATAAGTTATTCTCGAGACGTAAAGAGGGGAGGGGCATGTATACTAACTAGAATTTTCAATAATTTAGAAAAGCTGTTGCGCCAACTTTGTAACAATATTAATATAGAAGTAGTTCTATGCGGAGATTTTCAATAGAAACATTCTCAAAAGAAACCACTTCACTTTAGACTTTGAATATCTATTGGAAAGTCACAATTTAAATTTAGAAATTAGAGATGCTACTAGGCTTAGCAGTAACATTTGTCTTGCACACAATATTAATAGATGCAAAAGTGAATTTGGTATATCTGACCACACGGCTCAGCTGTCAAAAAAAGTCTGCGAAATCTTGGCGTATTAAACAACGTGATTATAGTACTGAAAATCTCGCAAAATTAAAAATTGTATTGAAAGCTTGTCGTTTTCTGAAATTTACCAGACTGGTAACCCGAACCAAGCTTATAATCGTTTTTTAGATCTATTCCTGTGTTTTTATAATCTGTATTTTCCGTTCAAAATACTAACAAAAACATTAAATAAAAAGCCTAAATGGATATCCAAAGGTATTAAAAATTATAGTATAATTTAAACAAAAATATTTTGGCAGAACAGGGCTCATTCAACGAAAACGAATAAAAACGCCTTTAAGCAATACGCTGCAAGTTAAAAAAAAGTAATAGCATTAACTCAAACATCCCAAAACAATTACTACATAAGTACATCTCAGAACAAGTCCAAAGCAACTTGGTCAGTCATAAACAAGTCTAAACTTAACTTTCCCAAAGAGCCTATTACAGAAATAATAAAAGGTAACTCCAAGATTACAGATCCTAGATCCCTAAATCTATTGCAAATATAATTTTAACAACTTCTTTATTGACCAAGCTTCAGAATCATAGCACAAAAATAATCCTCAAATAAAACCTTCTACTCACAAAATAGACACGACCGTAAATTGATTTTTTTTACGCCGACAGTACAGGAGGTGGCTATAGAGATAAACAAATTAAAAAATACTAATAGCGTGGGTGACGATGGCATTTGCACAAAAGTTATAAAAAATGTATCCCCGATAGTTACAATAAAATTCACTTATGCTACTTAATAAACTTGAGCATTTCTAATGGAATTTACCTAGATAAACTTAAATCCTCGATTATCTTTCCACTACACAAAAAAGATGACAAACGAAATATGGGAAACTATAAGCCCATAGCATTGATCCCAACTTTTCAAAAGTATTTGGAAAAGTCACTTATATCTGACTTTAAAATTATTTAGAAAACCATAATATTTTAGTAGACAAAAAGGTTTTCGCAAGGGTAAATCAATAAATACGGCCCTTTATGACCTACTTAAAACTATTTTGACAACCATGGACAAAAGAGACCCAATATGCGCTATCTTCATTGATATGAGCAAAGTCTTTGACCGTGTTGATCATAATATTTTGATTCACAAACTAAGTACGTATGGCATTTATTAGAGGTAAAGCACTAGACCTTATATATTCATATTTATGTAAAATACATCAAATACTAGAAATTACGCAAATATGTCAAAAACACGCAATGAGGTCCAACATAGATCAATAAAAAAAACCCGTAAAATTTGGAGTTCCGCAAGGCAGCGTATTAGGCCCTTTATTGTTTTTAATTTATATTAATGTCAAAGTCAAAACGTTTATTGCACTTAGACCATTAAACGGCACTTTTGAACGTCATTCACATTTTAAATATAGATTATTTAAAATGTGAATGACGTTCAAAAGTGCCGTTTAATATACACTGATATTATAAAGAGGAAAGATTTGTTTTTTTTGTTTGTTTGTTTGAAATGACTAAGCTCCGAAACTACAGGACCGATTTGAAAAAATCTTTCACCAATAGAATTCTACATTATCCCTGATGAACATAATCCATAGAATATTTTCAAAAAAGTTAGAGATCCATATGAAAACTTCGATAATGTAACCCAAGGTTCGAAAAAAATACCAAAAAAATCCTTATATCGCGTACGATGTGGAAAGTATTGACAATAGAGCAAAGAGATGTACTACAGTTTTATAGAAGACATCAATATCTACAAAAAAGTCCGTATATATCTAATTATCATGGTTAAGTCACAGTGACCGCTCTTTGTTCAAATTATTTAATCATCCATTTATTTTTATTTTTTTGTTGTACACCTACCACAGTGTAGTCTATTTAACCCAAAGGTTGACTGGTAGAGAATGCCTTGTTGCATTAAGTCCGCCCATGTACCACTACTGTACATAAAGTTTAAATAAATAAATAATAAAACCCGGGTGGAATGGAATAGTGGTGATTTTGGTATCATGATATTAATCCTTATCCATATAAATTGTTTGATAATTAGGGTTGGTTATGTAAATGTGAATTCCACTTTAAATTATTCAAATCGAACGTTTCGTTTAAAAGTTTCGACGGGTACAAAAATACTCTAAGTAAGAAAAATGTGGCAGTTTGAGCAAACTGCCTTCGTTAAGTCTATTACTACGACTAAAGTGACTTTACTCTCTCTACTCTCTGCTCTATTGTATTCGGAAAGGTAGATTCTTATGGGGAAGAACGGACAAAAAACTCCATAGTTACTCTTTTCAAATACATCTTATACAATATTTGGTATACAAAAATTTAGTTATCTGTGAGGACCATGCACCTAGGGTATGCAGAGATAGACTTATTAATTTTCTAAATAAGTACATGATACTCACACATTTACAAATATTGGAATCACTTATTAATCAGTGTGTGAGTTAGCAGGAAAATACAAACACAAAAAGAAACAGTACATCTAAAAGTTAATATAAAGCAACCAGTTTGATTGTTCTATGGAGCAGGACCAGCATGCTTCCAAGCATTCTTATCCTGAATGTAATCTTCTAATTGGTAATAAGCTTGTTTACAAAGTGTGCTTTTGATATACGTTTTAAATTGTCTTTCATTTAGTTCTAATATGTCACAACTAGTCACAAGGTATTTCATTGTAACATTTAACACATTACCCCATGAAACATGTGTGTACTTTAGATAATCTATAAAATGGTTGATCTAATTTATCTATATTTCTAGTATTAAAATTATGTGTATCACTAATTTTACTAAAAAGATGGCGATTTTTTCGTACATACATAATATTTTCATATATGAATTGGCAAGGGACTGTCATAATATTTTTTCTTTAAAGTTCCCTTAAAGAATCGAGGCGACACAGATTATAAAGAGCTTTGCCAGCTCTTTTTATTAAAACAAATTTAATATGGATTCAATGTCAGCAGTCCGACCCCACAACAAAGTACCGTATGACATAATGCTGTGAAAGTAGCTAAAATAGATTGGTCTATTTTAGCTCGTGCGGTTTCTACGTCTGTTAATTGTCTTATAGTCCTAAAAACATAAGCAGCTGAGCTTAGCCGCCCCGCTAGAGATGTTATATGAGGTCCCCATTGTAATTTCTCGTCTAAGGTGATTCCCAAGAAAACTGTCTGATTAATAAACTCCAGTTTTTTTCCATTCAATATGATATCACATTCGCTACCTACTTTAACATTTGGCAAAGTAAATCTAATACATTTGGTTTGTTTTTTCATTTAATACCAAGTTGTTTGCCGTAAACCAATTTTGGACTTGAAGAATAGAGTTATTGACGACGTCAAAATTTTGTGACCGTCGCTCTATTTTAAATATCAATGATGTGTCATCCGCAAAAAACACCATCTTTGGGTGATTTTGAAGTAGTTGGGGCAAATCATTTATTTAAACTAGAAAGAGGAATAAACCCTATATTGAGCCTTGAGGAACTCCTATTATCGTTTCAGACCCTAGTGAGTTTACACCGTTTACCTGAACTTTAACCTGTCTGCCCATCAAGTATGACCTAAGTTACTCAAGGGCTGTATTTCCGATACCATAGTGCTCAAGTTTCAACAAAAGTGTCTCATGATCAACGCAATCGAACGCCTTCGAGAGGTCACAGAATATTCCAATGGCGTCTTGCGACTCTTCCCAGGCGTTACAGTTGTTCCTTATGAGGGTGACACCGGTGTCAGTTGTACAACGCTCTTTGGTGAAACCGTACTGTTGTTCATGAAAGATGGAATTTTCATGAAAGTGTTGTAACATCTGATTAAGCATTAACTTTTTAAACACCTTACTGAGGACTGGTAGAATTGACACAGGTCTATAAATATTGGGTTCCTGATTAGCACCCGATTTGAACAAAGGAACTACTTTACTATATTTCATAAGATCCGGAAATACTCCATTGTCTACATTAGTATTAAATATGACAGCTAAGTAGGGGGCAATAGTCTCAAAGACAGATCTACAGACTTTTATAGACATTCCCCAAAGATCTTCAGTTGATTTTATTTTAAGAACTTTAAAAGCTTTTATAATAGCCTGGGGGTTTGTATGTTGAAACTTAAACTCCGATGGGCATACCTTACCTTTACATTCTTTCTAAGTAATGCAGCAGCGAGCGTGGGAGACGAGTTGAGACTTTCTATAGTTTTAAGAGGAATATTAGCAAAGAAGTCTTCAAATTCTTGAGCTACCTCTGCATCTGAGTTTATTGAGCCATTTACAGTATTTATATTAAATTTAGTCACGCGTTGTTTCTTCCTACCTGTTTCGTTATTTATTATTATCCAAGTAGTTTTTATTTTGTCGTCTGCTGATTTTATTTTATTGCTAATATGCAAAGTTTTTGCTGTTTTGCATACACTTTTATATGTTTTTGAATATTTTGCAACATACTTGTGAAAGCTTGTACTATTCGTATATTGCTTTTAGACATACAGTTCATATAGCTTTTCCCTGCTTCTGCGAATGCCTGGAGTTGCCGAATCGCTAAATAAGAACTTGGTGTAAATACTTTTAGACTTTAGGGGAAAAGTGTCATTAAATTGAGTGTTTAATAATGAAAATAACTCGGCATAGAACTCATTTGGGTCGTTTATATTATTAAAATGATGAGCTTTCAGTCTACTATCCAAGGCATTATTAAATTTCTCCAAATTTTTATCCGTAATTTGTCTAAATTTTATTTGAATTTTTTGTAAAGTTATATATGTGCAAAACGTTATTGGTTGTCCACTGTGATCAGATGGCAACTTATTTACAATTTATTTTTTTAATTAATCACAATTACGAAATATATTGTCTATGCAAGTCGCAGTAGAAGCTGTCACACGAGTTGGTTCAACAAAAAAACATTTGACAAATTAAATGATTTAAAAAGACTCAATAACCTGATACTATTGGTGTTTGTTTCTAATGAGTTAATACACGCCACATATAATGATTTTCCGAAACATATCACGCAACCAATGGTACTTTTTGCGGATAATAGAACAGTAATTATCAAATGTGACAAAGAAACAAATTAAGAAAATTTAGTCAATCAAACATTGTACACAATAATTCAATGGCTATCCAAAAATAATCTGCGAATAATTATGGAAAACAAACGCAGCCAAAAGAGTTCCACTGTTTTGCTGTGCGTAGTATAAAAGACGCTTGGATACGCTTAATGCGAATTTGTGGAATGGCAATTGTTGGAGTTCTTGGATACACCCACCGAAGTACAATCTGTAGAAAACAAGCAGGCAACCTTGCGGCGATGAACCAAGCTGTGCAGCTTGGCATTCACCAGTTTCACGTCGCCGATGAGCCTATTAGCACTGCGATTCGAAAGATAAATGGGATGATAAACAATTCGACTCCCGAGAAAAACTTTAACTGGTTAAAACGCTATTTCATCTAATATATTGGGCATCCTGCATGGCATTTTTTTAAACCCATCTTTTAAAAATGATTATTTCAATTCCATAGACTGAACATTCAACATTGAATCCGAATCATAAAAGAAAAAATAAAGATTTGTTGTTTTTATTGGATTTATAATTATTATAAAAACAAAGTATGGTGTACTTCTAGTGTTTTTACATCCTTAAAAAAATTCACAAGTGTTTTTATTTCTAGTGATTTACACCTTTAAAAAATTTCACAAGTTTTTTTACCTCTAGTGTTTTACACCCATTCAAAATTCACAAGTGCCTAAAATAGTGATGAATAAAATACAACAATAGTTCCATCATGAAACTGTTAATGGTACTAGTGACAACGAACCTTATTTTCTATATTGGAGTGTCTGCTTATACAACGTTAATCTCATATTTTAACTCAAGACACACGCTAAAATAAATGTTTTAATTTTAGGATTGAAATACGTCAAACATCAATGTGTCAAGAATGTGTTAAATGTCAAAGGCAACAAGCCTAGGGATTTAATGGAGTCCTGTTTAAATTGTGAAAAAATGTGTTAGGTAAATACTATGTAGCTTTTTACCCCGACTTGTCTGCGTGGGTTTTAGAAGTTCCAGAAATAAATGAAAAATATGTAATCCTACTAATGTTATTAATCTTAATCAATATTATGTTGTAAAAGTTGTTAGCCTAATTTTACTTTATTATAATTCTGGCCTCCTGATATTTTGTGACTCTTTACCCCTTATCATTCCAGCCTTACTTCATATCATACCACAGACAAATTTTTGTGAAAATAAAATATTAACAAATTCAATTTAATTGACAATGACGTCATTTCAAAGCCTTAAGTTCGTTATGTCGCATTTTCAACGGCTCATTAGATATATCGTCTATAAAACATTATGTAAATATAATATGTGTAATGTAATATATAACATGATTTGTTAAATTTTACTGTCCAAATTTTTTAAAACGCTTACTTTCTTTCGCTTTTACGACTATAAAAATTACAAGCATCAGAATAAGGTCAACATTTTCCCCCTTTCCAACCTGTCAAAAGTCAGGGTAGGTATAGTTTACGAACACAAATACAAAGATTTTTGTTTTTCCATGATATGGTATAAGTCTTGAAGATGTTCCGTGGATGAAACAACAACCGGGATGAAACTATTACTGAGCAATATGGGCCTGAGGATGGAAACGGGGTTATCCTACAGCCTCGGATTCGGAATATCGCATATAATTAGGGGGGGAAGTAAGGGTTTGGAATCGTTGTTAGTGAGAACAGCATTACCTATAAAATACCAAGCAACCATCTGCTGTGTTAGTGGCGGAACACCTAATCGAAGCAGAGCCCTGGCCAGTTGGAGTCACCCACGTCCCCGTCGTCCCTCCTGGGAACTGCGGCAACCGCACCATTGTGCGGCTGCCACCCTAGTTGCAGCTGAGCTGAGGGTGCAGGGCGAAAGGCGATCCTTCTGCGCCTCAAAGCAGAACCTACTCACTAGGGAGGAACCCCGAAACAAAACCGAGCATGCCCACAGGCTCCGAGGTGGCAGCCCCACCAGTAGGTTAGGGTATAGTGGGCTAATCACTCGCTTACCCAAACCCTCAAACTGATTAAAGAAACAGATACAGTGCAAACCCGGACCGATCATACTACGACGACCTTTGGCATGAAATCACGGACAAGAATATTGCTTGTTGGAATGTGCGAATACTGAGCTGCGATAGCCGTCTAGCTCAAGCAGAAGCAGAAATGCTTAGATACAAACTGCAAATACTCGGTCTCAGTGAAGTGCGCAGAAACGGATTCAGAGAACTGAGAACGCCCAGGGGCCTTACACTTCTATACTCCGGGAAGGAAGATGAAGAGGACGTACGTGAGAACGGCGTGGGATTCCTCCTTTCTGATGCTGCGAAGAAGAGCCTTGTTGACTGGAAACCCATCTCAGAACGAATCATCACGGCTCGTTTTAACAGCAAGGTCCGCAAGATAATCATCGTTCAGTGCTACGCGCCCACAAATCGCCGGCATCAGAGGAAGAAAAGGACGATTTCTATAGTGCACTCAACCTGACCTTGAATAATATTCGCAAACAGGACATAGTTATCGTCATGGGGGACCTGAATGCCAAGGTTGGCACAAATAACGATGGTTGTCAAAGACACATGGGCAGACTCGGGTTGGGAGTCCGTAACGAGAATTGGGAGAGATTTTTGGAGTTCTGTCAATAAAATGATCTCTCCATCGGAGGCAACTTATTTATCCATGGAGATCACCAAAAATACACCTGGAACTCACCCGATGGAGTCACCAAGAACCAAAGTGACCACGTTGTCATCAGCTCTAAATGGCGCTCGTCATTTCTGGACGTCCGCAACCGTCGTGGCGCGGATATCGACAGTGACCACTACCTAGTCGTAGCCGAAGTACGGCTCAAAGTAGCCGTCGCACGAAATGCTGAGGCAACCGACAGAATGGGCAAACGTTTCGAGGTAAACAAGCTTCGGGACCCGGATATAGGCGAAGCCTTTAGACTAGAGCTGCGGAACCGCCTCTCCGCCCTTGTGACGGACTCTACTTCTGTCGACACGGAGTGGAATCAAATAAAAATGGCCTACACAGAGACCAGCTCCGTTTTCCTTGGACACAAAACGCGTTCACGTGAAGACTGGATGTCACAGCGAACCTGGAACCTTATAGAAGAAACGCGTAAACTACATATTCAACTACTAGCAACCTATGATGAAGCAGTGCGTCAAGACCTGAGGCTGCAGTATAGGCAGACACGCAAGAACATTTACCGCAGTACCCGTCGTGATCGGCGAATATGGGCGGATAGTGTGGCAGATTGCGCCCAACGTGCTGCTGACTCCGGTAATCTCAGAGAGATGTACAAGGCAATGAAAATCTTGGCCGGAAATCGCAAACAGAGGAAGAAAAGGCCATTGAAGGACAGGGAACCAACTAATCGTGATATCGGAGGAGCAGCTTCAATGCTGGCGTGAGCACTTCCAGGATATCTTCCAAGTCCTAGTTGACCCCGCTATCATGAACTCACCAACGACCAGCTGTCCTGCACAAAGCCTAGATATCATAGACACCACAGAGGAAGTAGTGAAAGCCATCCACTCACTCAAGAACGGTAAAGCTCCAGGAGTTGACCTCATCATGGCGGAAATGCTTAAAGCTGACGTGTCCACCGCCGCAAACATGCTGACACCCCTCTTGCGGAACATCTGGTCAGCCGAAGAGTTACCCGATGACTGGAATAAAGGTCTCCTAATCACTGTTCCTAAGAAGGGAGACCTCAGTAAATGTGGCAATTGGAGAGGTATCACCTTGCTCTCGACCCCGTCTAAATTACTCTGCAGGATCATCCTGGACCGGCTGGCGGGGGCCGTTGAACCTCTTTTTCGCGGAGAACAAGCTGAATTCCGTCCTAATCGATCATGTACGGACCAGATTAATACCTTGCGCATTATATTCAAACAGGCATCAGAATGGCAGAGGGAAATGTATTTGACCTTCGTGGACTTCGAAAAAGCCTTCGATACGCTGAGCTGGAGTTGCATCTGGGCCCGGCTGCGTGAAATTGGGGTCCCCGAGAAAATCACGAAGTTAATCAAAGCCATCTACAAGAAGTATTCCTGTAGAGTGGCACACGACGGCCTTATCTCGGAGGACATACCGGTACATGCGGGAGTTCGACAGGGGTGTCTTCTCTCACCTCTCCTCTTCCTTGTTGTTCTGGATGGCATCATGCTCAATACATTGAGCAGAAAACGCCGCGGCATAGAGTGGGGACTGTCCAGCGTCTTGGAAGACCTGGATTATGCCGATGACCTATGCCTGCTGAGCCACACACGCTCTGATATGCAAGCCAAGCTGGACGACCTACGACGAGAGGCTAAGGAGGCGGGACTAAAAGTCAACATCCGGAAGACCTAGGAAATGAGGTGTGGGGCCACAAGCTCTTTGCCGTTGCTCATTGGCACAGAGAAGGTGGAGAGAGTCAACAAATTCACCTACCTCGGTAGTGTAGTGTCAGAAGATGGAGGAACTGAAGAAGACATCACTTCCAGAATTGCCAAGGCAAGAGCAACCTTCGCACAGCTCCGTCCTGTTTGGCAATCAAAGGAATTGACCCAAAGAGTAAAACTCAAAATATTCCGGTCCAACATAAAAACCGTGTTGCTGTACGGATGTGAGACATGGAAGGTCACTAAGGACATCTCGCACAAACTCCAGGTCGTTATCAATCGATTTCTTCGTCGTATCCACGGTGTTTACTGGCCCGAGAAAATCTCCAACCAAGATCTGTGGGAACGCTGCGGTGAGACTCCTATCGACCAGCAGATCAAACGCCGCAAGTGGAACTAAATCGACCACACGCTCCGAAGGGATCCTGAATACATACCGAGGCAAGCCCTAGACTGGAATCCCCAAGGAAAGCGTAAACGTGGTCGCCCCAAGCAGACCTGGCGCCGGACGATCATTGCAGAAGCGAAGCAATTGGGAAAGACCTGGAGCGAAATGAAGCGCGAAGTTCAGGACCGTTCGGGATGGCGGCGCACTGTGGACGCTCTCTGCCCCCATCTAGGGGACACAGGAACTTAAGTAAGTCATATAATAGCAGCGGCGCTCATGTATACCTCCAATGGAACTTCACTGAAAGGGTCATTGCATCACATTTAGGTTCTAATATTATCATTAGTTAACTAAGTATTTAACAAAAATATAATAAAGAGTTAAAAATAAATGTTTATACAACGTATGATATTTGTGGAAAAGGCTCCGTGATTAAAGCCACGCAAAAAAAAAACAAATTGACTACTTTTTTTTTAAGGATGGGTAATCATCAAATGACTCCTCCCGCTCTGGGTGAACCATTTCATCTCTCGCCCACCGCCGCATTGAAGGCCGAATTTGCTGCAGAGGATTCATTGGATGTACCAATGTTATAAAACATTTTTGGGATAAAGCAAATAACTTCGTAAGCGAAATTATAAAGGGGAAGTTTAGGACACTGCAAAATTGGACAAACTAAATTTTGGGATTGTCGAAACGTTTTTAAGATTATTGGAATCTGTTTATATCTCCAATAGTTTGAGTTTCTGCATAAAGCATCTAGCTCATTTAATTTTGATATTAGAGGATAGGATGATTTGGAAATTAACCTGTACAAAAATCGGGAAGCCAGATAATGCCGTCTCAGGGCCAGAGGAAATTCAGCGCACTCGACCTGCAATGCGTTAATGGGAGAGGACTTCATACAGCCAGAGATGATCCGAAGACACTTAGATTAAACCTTATCCAGCACCGCCAAAGCACCTTTATTGCATGGAATCAGGTGATATGTTCCATAATCTAAAACGCTACGAACTAAGGCGTTGTACACTCATTTCATGGTATAAGGGTGAGCTTCCCACCAAACACCTGAACTGTTAAAATTGAAACAACCCTTTCGAATTTCTGGATCAGGAGATTTATGTGCGGTTTACTTGTTAATTTTGAGTCCAAAAGTACGCCCAAAAATTTTACCTGATTAACTATAGGAATACTACAGCCTCAAATGCTCACTGATATGTGTGGAGTATATCTTTTCCGAGAAAAAATTATCGCCGAGCTTTTGGGAGCGGAACGCGACAGGTCATGGCTTAAAAGACATTGGTTCAAATAATCCAAAGAGAGGCATAGAGAAGCGGCAGCGTTAACGATGGAGGACTCACATACAAAACTATGTTATTGCATATATACATTAATATCAGCCGTATACAAATTGCATAACGATGTACTGAGGACAGAGCCTTGAAGAAGACCCTTCCACGTCCGCCGCTCGTCAAAGGAGGTGTTTCTATTCTGGCACAAACGTGTACCGAGGTACAAATAACTATGAAGATTCCTTCCACTAAATTGAGTTATTTACATTATTTAAAATCTTTCAATAGTCGATACATTAAGAAATAAAAGAATATGAAATTACACTGCCTTACATCGTAACTGCGTTCAAAAAAACGTTCATGACAGCGCTGACGGCTGTCAAACTATTCTATCTGTCAAACCCAATGTCAAACCTCAAAAAAATATATTATCAAGTTATCAACCAAATGTTTTGTCCTTTTTAGCATGGTGAATAGTGGACGACATCGCTACAAAAACTGACCAACAGTCATTACACAGTTATTGTAATTGAGTACCAACCAATATTACCATCTCGTACCTTGACATTGGCACAATCATCGATTGTTCACCGATGGAGCCATAACCTTAAAAATTGAAATGAATTAAAAATATTTAATGCCGCGTACAGTACCTACGGTCCTACGCTATGGCACTTTGATTATAACATATAATTTAAGGCTATGGCCATTGTACGACGACACCTTTATGTATACCTACGTTAATGACTACGTATATGACTTGATTGTCATTATATTATAGGATTGTTAGATAGTTGATTTAACTGTAGTGTATAAGCATGTACTCATTATAGCTAAGTCATGTGACTAATGTATCCAATATAATCAATGTTTATCCCTAATAAAAGTTAGTATCATTTCGGACGAGCTTGTGTTTTCAATCTAATTCAATCCTCACATTATATAACATTATTGATTCTTAAATTATTTTTTACATTGTGAAGGCTAATCTATACTAATATTATAAAATGGAAAGATTTGTTTGTTTGAAATGAATAGGCTCCGAAACTATTGGACCGATTTGAAAAATTCTTTCAGCAATGGATAGCTACATTATCAGGGAGTAACATAAGCTAATATTTTATACCCGTACTCCCACGGGAACGGGAACTACGCGGGTGAAACCGCGTGACGTCCACTAGTAGGCAATAAAGACACCATAAAAGGAGTTGACAATAATTGGGTAGTGTCAATGGGAATTTAGTAACTAGGAGGGATATTTGAAATAAAACGAATGACATGCTTATTATTTTCTTTTATTCCATTTTTGCATTTTCAAAATCTTCTATTACTAGTATATAGTCCAGGAAGGAGGCAGGCGCCGAAATATCTTGTTGATGTCGAGTCCACCCCATATACCAAACTATAGTCATGATGTGATCACAGCAACCCACGGTACGTTTTCTAATAACAGTTACAGTAATAACCGTGGATTCTTTGCTCCAACTAATATGTAATGGTACAAATTGTTCATTTTAAGTATTTCTGACAGTTGTTCATGTCTTTGAAATGGATGATTAATTATCTTAATGGATATTAATCTTGAATGTGGCATTATCTGTTACAAACAATTTATTTGATTTTAACAAACAATACCTTAAAAACTTTGGTACCACATGTCGCTCTGTATTAGTGCAACCATATAAAAAACAGGACATGGCAGAGTTTCCTGTCCGTCTAAAATTGGGTAGTGCTAATACATTACTTTCATTATTTGTGGATTCATTAGGAACTACTGTCAGACATGTCTCCGAGCTGATAACCAGCATTCATAGCACACTCTGCTATGATTTGTTATCTGCAAGAAAAAACATATTTATAACATTGTTTATGCTTACAAGAATGGATTAAAAAGTAAGAGAATGTAATTATTTACCAGTTTGGGAGAAATAGTCTCTTTCTTATCCTTCGGGCAAAAAATGGGAATGACGTCTTGCAAGTGATGCTATGTGGTGTGAGTGTGGTCTTTTTTCAGGTTGTATCTAAAAATTAAAATATGAATGCTTAAAACATGGAAAGAAATATCATAACTCAAATGACATGACATAGAATAGTGATAGTAGATTTTAACATATTCAATTAATTTTATAATGTTAATATAACAATAGGCTCAGATGATTGTCAATCCTATACTTCATACCTGTTGAGGCAATATACGGCAAGCTATATCATCTCTTTCAGAACCGTTGGGCAACGACTGAGTGACAATAAGCAATGGACTTTTGGCATGACACACATTGACTTGCAGGGATTGCTCTTGATTCCACAGATAATTGATTTGCAGCAGTCGTAAAGCAGTCTCCACACAAATGGCTATTGCAGTCAATCTAAAAAGAAAATATGACATAAGTATTGTAAACTTGTTTTACTTTAGTTATTATTATTATTTCAGAAAAAAGATGTCCACATTAGACATAGGCCTGCCCCAAGCACTTTCACCAGTCCTATGCTTTCTGCATCCATCGGAATCCTGTGTATTTGGTCCACGGGACTTCTTATTAAACAACCGATTTTAAAGCATAGTAGTAATTCTAACAACAAATACCTACCTCACGATTTACACTTCTTGAAACAACTGGGCTTATTTCACTAACAATTTCCGATAAGTTATGATACTGCATTTCATCATTCAACAGAATATAGCATGAAAAGCACTGCATTGTTGTACATCTCAGATACACTAAAACAAAAAAAAAACAGATTGGTTTTTATTTTTTCATAATCAGTACATGTAAAGTTGGATTAGTTTTTATGACCTCTGACCTCATAAATAAAATAGTGGTAACCTTAAGGTTACCACTATTTTATTTATTTATGTTAAACAACGTGATAGTCTTCAATACTTACGCAAAGCTGATAGGGAGTCAGTAGGTAATCAGAGTGCAGAGTAGCAGTTTGTCGAGAGTCCAACGAAAGAACTATCGCAGCCAAATCACAGTGTCAAGTCCAAATGGGTAAGCCAGCTCGTCAGGGTCAAAGAAATCTCTCGAAAGTCCAGGGAAGAAAAGCCAAATCAACAAATACGATATCACATACACGAAACAGCACTCCAGAGACGGGAAACCGAAACTTAATGTCAATTATGTCATTCATTCAAATGAAATATGACAACAACAGAAAAACTACCAGTGGGCCAGTAGCTAACCAAACGCGACAAATAATCTGAAATGTATTTTTTAAATTCTTGTTCGCATAATGTTTCACGAAAAAAGTGTGCTGGAAAAATAAACGTGTTTTTAATACAAAAACAAAATAATAAAAAGTATATTCTTAGGTTCTATCAAGTTTGTAAAGTGAAGTAACGAAACGCATCAGCGGAGAATTGAATCGCGAGATTGCCAGATTAAATCTTTGGGTTGCAAGTTTTAGCATTTTTGATCGACAATTTCAGGTGGTACAAATGCCTAAATAAATCCAAGATATTTTTTTAAGAATCTACGTTTTTTTTTTCTGTATTTCCATACCTTTGTTCTTGAGGTACATCGTTGGGCCACAATTATTAGAAAAAAGAAACACCTCCTTTCTCTCCCTGTACTCTCAGGACACAAAAAGACCACATGTGTATTGTATTATCTTAGCCGAAAGACTGAGCTGTTGCAATTTTTTCCTGAGAACGGGAAGTAGTACGTTGTCATATGCGGAGAAAATGTCAAGGAAAGCGGCAACAACGGATTGGTTTTTAGAAAAGGCCAGAGGAATATCCGTCATCAGGACACCGACACTGTCCATGGTGCTAAGCCCTTTCCTAAAATCAAATTGGGAATTCGGCAGTAAGTTTCTCGATTCGACTATCCACTCTTTTTAACGATTTTTAATAAGGAGTTCTAGTAGATTGGCAAGGATTGGAGATAGAGCAATTGGCCTAAGGCCATTCGGATCATCTGGGGGTTTGCCAGGTTTCACTAAGGGAATGATAATTTGTACCTTCCACTGATCTCGTACCCACCCGTGACTATAACAATAATTTAAAATGTATAAAAAGTAAATTTTAGTCTTTTCACCTGCACGACAGATAAAGAAATATGGCACACCGTCGATGCCAGGAACTGAGTCCTGGACGTGACTAAGAACCACATTCAGCTCGGGCAAAGTGAATGGCGCATCAAGAGGATCATCTGCTAGACTAAGAAGAGGCTCATTTCTACATTCAAATGGAAGTGGAACATATGGAGGAGCAATTTTGTCGAAAAAGAGTTCAGCTGTTTCCCCAGTTATGGGTGAAGCAATTGAAAGGGAACATCCTCGCCTAAAAATGTTAATATTTTTCCAGACTGCTGAGATTGGAGTGGAAGGCGATAATGCGGTGCCGTATTTAACACAACCCGCACGTTTCTTCTTGCGAAGAAGACGTTCGGCTCTGGCATTACACTGAAGATATGCCAAGAGGTTTTTGATATACATAGCCGCATTGTAACATAGATCAGCCTCATTTCCTGCTCTTACAACCGAAGTGCATTCTGAATCCCACCAGGGAGGTGAAAGGATTTTATTTTAGGCACTGTTTTTCAAAGGAAAGCAAGAATCTGCACTGGAGGTAACGGAGGAAACAAAACTCTCACAGCAGCTCTTGGCATGGTGGTGACTGGAAGTACCTGGAAGTAACTGGTTAATAAGAATTTAAATTTGAATGATTATCAATTTTGTCCTCCAGTAATGATTTAAACTTTTTTCAATCTGATTTGGACAGGTTATATTTCAAAAGTGAAGGAGAAGTTTTTTCTGAATAAGTCTTGTTAGCCAAAGATATAAGTATAGGGTAATGGTCACTACCATGCGACAAGGTTGTACATTTCCAGTGAACTGATGCTGCTAGGTCAACCAAACAGAATGTAAAGTCAACACAACTCTTCTGCTGCCCGGGAAGGATTCTACGGGTTGTACAACCATTGTTCAAAATGCAGAATGTTCAAATGTTCAAATCTAGATCATCCAAAATATCAACCAGACCCACGCCGATGGCATCACAGCGTTCCGATCCCCATCTGTAGTGATGACAGTTAAACTCACCCATGACTAGCTAAATGTTTTTTAAAATAACTAAAAAATCAGGGTGAGTATGGGCAATATAAATTGAAAACACTGTGATACCCTATACCATGGCAGTTGTTATGCTCAAATTATCCTGGAGAGAGGGCAAGGATTTGGGGGAAAATGGGACACGATTATTGATGAACAGATCCTCAGATGTGATAAATCTGATGGGTACGGAGGGTCCCGTACCCATCGGATCTATCAAATCTGAGGATGCGTGTGGCGGAAGCTAAGATTTGGGTTGAGCCAAGTCTCAGCTATGGAACAAGCCAATGGCTTGTACTTGTTTAGAAGGAATATGAGCTCGTGCTTTATGCCAGACGCTCTTCATATTCCTCTCAAGAAATAGGCACTTGGCGAGACTCCATTTTTCATCTGTAAGAGAAGAGAAATAAGTTGGTCGGCAACGTTGGACGGTGAATTTGAATTACTGGAAGATGAAGAAATAATGATTTGTTTAAGTTTTATTAAAAGTTTAATAACAGATACAGTATTATAGGGGGGGGGGGCATTATTATTATTTAGAGTACAGCAGTACAATTAGGCTGTGAAGGTTGGGGGACACTAACTATTTGTTGATAGGCAGCTTTGTCATGTGTAATATCTTAGAAAACAATTCAGATAGCTGTAGATTATTAAATCTCTTTAAATCATGCAATTTGTCTAACGTGTTCATAGAACCAACCCGTACAACTACAACTACTGCTATATGTATTGATTATTTTTGTTGTGGCAACTACTTAGAGAAAGCCATAAATTACCTTCCTTCTGATCACAGTGGGCTACTGGTATCTTTTGAGTCCAACATACCAATTCAACATGTGCAAATACTAACTAGACCAATAACTATTAAATATTAAATAAATTTAACCGCACTTTAATCGGGGAGTTAAGTGATTGGAACCTTACAATGAACAATGCTAATATTTTGTATACAGATTTTTTTTCTTTAGTCCAAACTGAATTCAATAATACTTTTAAAAAGAAATCTAAAACTATCTGCCCTAAGTTTTTATTTAGTGACTGGGCAACTAAAGGACTCAGAAAAAGTAGGGAAAGACTTTATGAGCTGTATGGCCTTAAGCCTTTTATTAACACTGAGACTTTTAATAAGTATGTAGCTACCTACTCAAAAATTTATAATGACACGTGTAAGGTATCTAAGGCTTTATATATAAGCAATAAGGTAAAAACAGCAGACAGTAAAATAAAGACGGTTTGGAAAATTATAAACAATGAAACAAATAGGAACAAAAGACATAACACTGATTACGGATTGGAGACTTCTCATGGACTTATTAGCGATAACAAACAAGTTGCTCAAGAATTTGTAAATTTCTTTACGAGTATCCCTATTAAAATTACTGAAGCCCTAAATTCCTCGCCTTCGCTTGCTTTTGATTTGTTACAGGCGAACGTTATTTTAAACATATAAACCCCATAGTAGTAATAAAAGCTTTTAAACAAATCAAAATTAAATTGACCGAAGATCTATGGGGATTGTCTATCAAAGTTTGTACCTCAACTATCGAGACTGTAGCGCCGTACTTAGCTGTAATATTTAATTTGTGTGTGGATCAAGGAGTCTTTCCGGACCTAATGAAATTCAGTAAGGTGATACCACTTTTTAAGTCTGGGGATAGTAAGGACACAAATAATTATAGACCTGTATCTGTGTTGCCAGTGTTTAGTAAGGTATTTGAAAAAGTGATGCTAAATCAAAGGCTTAATCATTTTAACACGAATAACATCTTCATGATTGACAGTATGGTTTCACCAAAGGACGTTGTACAACTGACGCTGGTGTTACCTTACTAAAGCACATCCTTCCACAGGGTCCTTTCTTGTTTTTGGTGTATATCAATGATTTACCCTATTTATTGCAACAAAAACTTGATATGGTGCTGTTTGCCGACGATACCTCCTTAATTTTTAAGATAAATAGACAGACGGACAATGTTGATATCATAAACAATGCCCTAATGCAAGTCCAAAATTGGTTCACGGTGAATAATTTGGTTTTGAATGAAAATAAAACGAAATGTATAAGATTTGCTTTACCCAATGTCAAAAGCAGTGATTGTGACATAGTATTGAACAGGGAAAAACTAGAATTTGTCGATAAAACGGTTTTCCTGGGAATAACGCTTTACCCAAGGCTACAATGGGGCCCTCATATAACATCTCTTTCTGGACGGCTAAGTTCAGCAGCTTATGCTGTTAGGAAAATCCGCCAGTTAACGGATGTCGATACCGCGAGATTGGTCTATTTTAGTTACTTTCACAGTATCATGTCTTACGGTATTTTACTATGGGGAAGGGCTGCAGACATTGAGTCTATTTTTATTCTGCAGAAAAGAGCCATCAAAACGATATACAATCTCCACCGGCGCGATTCTCTTAGGGAACTGTTTAAGAATATTAACATCATGACGGTACCTTGTCAATACATTTACGAAAACATCATGTTTGTCAGAAAGAATTTACATCTTTTTAGTAAAAGAGGTGACGGACATAATTATGGTACTAGAAATAGGGACCAATTAGTTCAACCAGGTTTCAGACTGGCTAAATAGCCTCATCTTTTATGGGGTACTGTTTAAAATGTTATAATAAGATACCTCCCCATATATTAGAATTTAATGAGTCAACATTTAAATCTTGTATTAAACGCACTCAGTGCAGGCAAACATATTATAAGTTGGGGGATTATATTGAAGATAAAAATGCTTGGCTGAATGCTGGTCCTGCTCCACAGCCACTAGGGCGCACAAAATAATCTGTTAGCATTTGGAAACATTGTTGGACCGGCTGAAGATTGTAAAAAAACAATATTTGCATTGTATAGATTCAATTTATTTAGCAATGTATAATTTCATCCATTTTAACGGCACATGTGTGAGTACCGTGTACCTTAAACTTAAGCTATAGCTATCAGTTTTAGGTTTGTTTTTGACTTGAATGTACCCTGGCGGTTGGGAGTGTCATGCTCACACAAAAGTCTGGCTGATGGTGGCGTATGCGTTGGATCATTTGGCTCCCTTCAAAATGGTTGAGCCGAATGGTGCTAGCGCATGCGTCATGTTCGTGAACGGGCGCTGTCAGTTGGGACTGGTCATTTCTCAGTTGCCATGGTTTATTTTAAATATTTCTTTGAATTGTTCCTTTTTTCCCGGACGCTCTTATCCTGCTCGTCTTTTGCATCGTTCTCACATGTTTGTATAATTTCAACTTGATGTAAACAAAACTTTGTAACAATTTATTATTCTTAAAAGAGTGTCCGTGGAGTTTCTTGTACGTTCTTCTCCATAGAGATCTACGCTTTGGAACGTGCAGCTTGATCTTTTTGAACTGACCGACCTTGACAATTCAAAAGTGAATGTAAATGGTTTCTTTGAAATATACGATTTGATTAAATTTGTCGTAGGATAGAGAGAGTGGGGCATAGGTCTTGGGCTTGAGTGTGACAGTTTTTCTGTGTGAGACAGGGGTTCTAGCGACGTTAGCATAATTGCTTGAAGTCACTGGAACCACTTTGCTAGCATTAGCATACAAAATGCATTTCTCAGCCATAATAGTCTTGATGGCCCGATCGATGATTAGCAAAGTGATTTTCCGAACAAAGTACACAAAAAGCCTCACTCTTAGAGATGTTGCATCCATCACCGGGGTGATGTGGCCACATCTACTGCAGCGTAGTTTTGACTTACAATATGACCAAATCTGCAACATTTACGCTATCGAGCAGTTGGATAGATGTATTGTTCCACTGGAAGAGATGTGTAGCAGCAGAAAATCCTCTTTGGTAAAATTTAACCGTCCAATGTTATTTCACGTGTCTCTGTAGGTTTCCACTCTGTTATACCTTCTCTCTGCACTTTCCTATTAATACGGCGCACTTTTAAAATTTTACCACATCCTGAAGGTACCGGCAGATACATAATAGCTTCTTCTTCAGAAATATCACAGGGAACACCGATGATAACACCCATCCTTGTGATATTGAAAGTAGGAATCGATTCAGTGTAACTGTGCTTTGCCAGCAGACTGTTAACTAAGAAGTTTGCATTCTGAGGGGATATGAACTCAACAAAAACTCGGTTCCTACCTACTCTATTTACTCCATCACGAACTATGTTTGCTACATTGTCGAGCATTTAAAATTTTCCAAAATTTAAGGGGTGGATGTGGAATATTTAATACGGGCTATTTGGCTTTTTGACTGCTTGCTTGGAGGTGATGGGGAAACAATCTCTTCGTGGCCGGGACGTTTGCGTGTATTTTATTGAGATTGTATCACATCCATCTCAGAGACACTACATACTACATAAACTTATTGTGATAAAGGGTTCGGGGTGGGAGGAAAAAGAGTTAGGGAAGCTGGGATGTCGGAAGGAGGAACTCAGCTCTAGTACGACAAACATTATACGAATCTGTATACGAACACAAGGACAACACACAATCTAAAACAAGTTCCAAAAGTAACAACAGTCTCACAGAAATGCTAAAAAAACTAGACACACATGCAACCCGTAACACCCATAGCGAGAATAAAAAAAAATGTTTTGTGGATATGTCAAATTCAATTGCCATAGATAAAGAAGTTAATCATATTATTTTTTTTCTCAACTAATTGCATGAGTGGTGACAACCAGCGTTACTACACTCTTCGGACTTGGCGCTCGTATAATTTTGACAGAACTTTACGTTCAGGTAACTTTGTGTAACACGTAGTATACTTTGAGATATAATTGTATTACTCTAAATCACATTAATCGACTAACAAGTTGGTATCGATTAGCATATCGATCCCAACACTCATTCATTCGTTCCGAATGTCAACGTTAAAAGTGTCTATACTGATTAGAATCTATTCCATGTTTGATTTTCGCCCTTTTCCCTTCTGAGTCTTACATCTCAGAAGTGGGATCGGTGTGAAAACGAATAGTTTTTGCATAAATAACCTACGCGCCATAATAGTGAAAACATAACGGCGCGGCCATTTTGATCATAACGGTTCGTTAAATATTGTCAAGCGTAACACTAAACTAAACACTAAACAATATATCTAATTGAATGTAGATTATTAACTTTCGAGTAAGGATCAGATGGATGCGAATAGATTTAATTTAATTTTGATCGTTTGAAAAAAAAAACCGTCACTACAAAAACGGGTTGCCAGCTTATTATTTCGTCAAAATATGAACTCAAATCAACAAAATATTGGGCCATGGTTCTCGAAAACCGTTAATTTCAAATTGTAACAAAGGATTTCTTTGGATGTAATCGGATTTAACTTTAGTTTAAAGCCTATAAATCCGCCATTTTGGAAATAATATATACAGGTATTGCAAGTTTATTTTATCAAAATATGAACTCAATTTAACAAAGCACATGACCCTGAATACCCTAAAACCGTCAATTTAGAATTATAGCTATGGATTTTGTGGATGAAAACGGATTTTATTCAATTTTATTTAGAACCACCAGCGGTTACTTTTTTTTTATTTTGTCAAACATTAGTATTCATGCAAAGTAGTGAAATTAATTGAACAGATTACTTAGTACTTTTACTTGTTATATGAATTACCCGTTATTCATTGATCAAAACCTAAAATCAAAACCTGTAAGTTTCAGACAATAAGCGACAAATGTGGAGCGAATACGAGTAAACCAAATAGGCTGACTACACCGTGCCCTCACTCGGACCACGAGATGCGAAGTAGTCGACTATCGCGCAGCCGTACCAGGCATGGTAGCAGGCGTAGCCGCAGCCGCAGCCGTTGCTGCAGTCGAAATACCCACCGTCATTCTCGATGCCGAGAGACGCGCAGTCGAAATCGTGATAGGCCTCACCGTGGAGGTCGTCGCACGCCAGATCGCAGATTGCGTGACCCTGAACGAGAACTGTCGGAAACCAGGAAGCGGCTGAGGTTATTAGAAGACCAGGTTCACCGCCGACAAGCGTCGGGTGATTTACGTCGGAGTCCTTCAACGGGCAAGCGAGGTACGTCAGAATTGCATATTCGTTTGGATTCCCCTCATTCAAATATGGACGAAAAACCTAGCTCTAAGAAACCTAGATTAGAACCTTCAGAATTCTTTGAAGAATTCCTAAATGTTTTGAAAGGTAGGTCAGGGGATCGTGAATTCCTTTCCAGCCTCAATAATGTCGTGCCAGAATATGATCCACTATCCAGGGAACAAACCATTAACGCATGGCTCGACAAGATTGAGGAATGTGCCGAAATCTATGGCTGGAATGAAAAACAGACAATTCACTATGCCCTGCCTAAACTCACTGGTCATGCCCGCACATGGTATCAGGGGTTGCCTTCTATTAAGCATACGTGGAGCGAATGGAGAGTCATGCTCAAAGAATCCTTCCCAGCAACCGAGAATTACGCGGACTTACTCACGGAAATGCTTAATAGAAGAACACGACCCGGGGAGTCCTTAGAAATTTATTATTTTGCAAAAATAAACCTTCTCAACGGTTGTAAGATTTTCGATAAACAAGCAGTGGACTGTTTGGTTCATGGGATCGAGGATAGGGGTGTTCGAGTAGGGGCCCAGGCGGCTAAATTTGAAAAACCTGAAGAAATACATCAATTTTTCAAAAATATTAAGTCCTTTTCACGAGAACAGTCTGATTCAAAAGGACGTAATAGTCGTGACACTCGCTTATCGAGTAACACCAACAATTCCTCTAGTGACAGTGCGCCGAACAGAAACAGTCAAAAGGCAAAGACTATGACTTGTTTTAACTGTCGGGAGGTAGGACACCCGAGTTTTAAGTGCCCTAAACCAATTATAAAGTATACAAAGTGCAACCAAATGGGCCACACGTCTTCTAATTGTACGAATAAAATTAAGGAACAGCAGTTAAGTGAGAAAGACAAAAGTGTCCTTAAGGTTTCACTTCAAAACGATTCTAGTAACAAGTATAAGTTAATCATAAAGGTCAACGGGAATCCTATAGATTGCTTGGTAGATTTAGGTAGCGAAGCGACAGTTATGCGTGAAAGTGACGCTAAAAAAATAGGTTTGCAATGGGAATATGTTGACGGTCCATTCTTAAGGGATAACATATTTACCTAGAGGCCGCACTAAAGTAGATATTGAAGTTCAAGGTATTATAGAAAAAGATATTGAGGTACTTATAGTAGATGACACATTGATTAGCTATAGTATTCTACTTGGACATAGTTTTACTGAACGACCAAATTTACAAATCATTAAGACAAATACGGATCTAAAATTCGAACGTGTAACAGTGACACCAATTAAACTATTTCTTTTATCCAAAGAAGAAACAGAAATAGATATTGGCCAAATGAAGTGTATCCCTGTCAAATCTCTTGATAATCTGAGTGGAAACATTTACGTAGATGGCACAGTCAGGGGCAGTATTGACAACGAATATTATCTTTTGCCAGGGTAGTACCACGTAGTTAACGGCAGTTGCTCATTGCTACTACAGAATGTAGGTGGTAAACCTGTAGTGATCACAAAAGATACACTCATCACTAGGATCTGATATGTTTATTCATAGAGTTTCCAAGGACGAAAGTAGTTCTCTTGAAAACGTGACCTTTAAACATGGCCAGCAATTGACTGACACACAAATCAAACAATGTACCGATTTAGCAACTAAGTATAAGGCTTGCTTTTCCAATGGTATGCACGATTTGGGATTTACAACGGTCACAGAGATGGACATATGTCTTAAAGATGTGACCCCTGTTGTGTATAGACCCTATCGCTTACCATACTCTGAGCGAAAATTAGTTCAAGATATGGTGAGTGAGATGTTGGCTCACGGCATCATTCGCGAATCAAGCTCTCCGTATGCCAGCTCAATTGTGCTGGTACAGAAGAAGTCTGGAGAAAAACGTCTTTGTGTCGACTATAGGGCCCTAAATAGTCGCACCAAACGAGACCACTATCCGCTACCTCGCATAGAGGATTTACTAGACCAATTATCAGGACAATCATTGTTCACGTCTTTAGATTTGGCTTCAGGATATCATCAAATACCTATAACGGAACAGTCTCGTGAGAAAACGGCATTCGTTACACCTGATGGGCAGTATGAATATACTCGTATGCCTTTTGGGTTGGCAAAATTTCCTGAACCATGTAATCAGCACGAAATTAGGCGGTTTGTTGGACTAGCCAGTTTCTTTAGGAGGTTTGTCAAGGGATTTGCGATGGTAGCGAGACCTTTGACAAATCTCTTGAGGAAGGATGTACAGTGGTAATGGAAAAAGGCGGAGTCTGATGCCTTTGAAACCCTGAAAAGGTGTTTAACTAATAGACCAGTGCTAGCTCTTTTTAACCATAGCGCACAAACGCTGGTACACACTGACGCCAGCAAATTTGGCGTAGCTGGGATATTACTCCAAAGAACTGGAGATGACCCTTGACGCCCAATAGCGTACTTCAGTTTGCAGACCACCATAGACGAAATGAAACTCCACTACGAAATGAACTGGAGACGTTGGCTGTCGTTAGTACACTTAATAAGTTCCGTATTTATCTCATCGGAATTAAGTTTATTATCGTCACGGACTGCAACGCTCTGCGTTCTACATTCACAAAGAGAGACTTAGTTCCTCGGATATCTAGGTGGTGGATACAGTTCTTGGAGTTTGACTGCAGTATTGAATATCGACCAGGAGAAAGAATGTCCCATGTAGAAGTCCTCAGCAGAAGCCGTACACACACTTGACATTCTGTCGGTGGGATCCGAAGATTGGGTCGCTACAGTGCAGTCGTCTGATGAGGAAGTAAGACGAATTAAGGAAATCCTAGAGGATCCTGAAACCCCGAAGATTGCGGGTGTTCACAAGGAATACAAGATCAAAAATGGTCGGGTATTCCGTATCCTCAGTGATGGTACATTAAGATGGTTGGTACCTCGTGGAGTTAAATGGCAAGTGCTCAAGACAAATCATGATGACATTGGACATTTTGGGTTTGATAAAACCTTGCAAAGAGTGAGGTCGCTCTTTTGGTTCCCCAAAATACGTAAATTCATAATTGAGTCATCATTGAGTGTGCCCATCACAAACTCCCGTCAGGAGCGAAAGAAGGGTTTCTCCATCCAATACCCAAAATCGAGATCCCATTTCACACACTACACGCGGATCATCTTGGTCCCTTCCCACGAAGCAAACGACGTAATGTTTATATATTAGGCATCGTTGATGCATATACCAAGTACGTGAGCTTGACCCCCGTCAAGAGCACAAAAACTAAAGAGACTATTAAAGCGTTTAAAAATCTATTTAGTTACTTTGGTAGTCCCACACGTATTATTACGGATAGAGGCACTAGTTTTACAAGCAAAAAGTTCAAGTCATTTGTTAATTCAATCGGAACTAAGCATATCCTGAACTCTGTGGCTACTCCCCGGGCAAATGGCCAAGTCGAGCGGTACAACCGCACGATTTTGGCCTCTTTAGGATCCATGGCTCATGGAAAATGCAATAATACTTGGGACGAACTGTTGCCCGATGTACAACTTGGTATCAATACCACTATACACGAGGTCACTAAGAAAACTCCGACCGAGCTACTTTTAGGTAGGAAAGTCAGTAAACCAGCACAAGGTTTGCTTAATGATATAGTCGACGATATAGGTGGAGGTACAAGTAGCGAGACATTAGATGATATTCATTCTGAGGCAGGTGAACGTATTAGGAAGAATCAACAAATCAATAAGAGTAGATTTAATAAACGTAGGAAGGATAGTAGGAAATATAAGGAAGGCGATCTAGTGCGTATAGTAAGAGCAGTTGTGACTGGTCCCGGTCAGTCCAAAAAGCTAGAGGCAAAATGCCAAGGGCCTTATAGGATCAAAAGGGTTTTACCAAACGATCGCTATTTAGTAGAGGATACCCCGTTGACCAGAAAGGGTCAACGTTATGAAAATGTCATGTCAGTTGACAAAATATTTCCATGGTTGAGCTTTGGTGAAACTGCTTGTCATTCACACGAAAGTAGCGATTGCAGCGATAGTGAAAGTACTGACTGAATAAATAAAGCAACAGCGAAATAATAATCAATAATGTAATGTCATTTATAATGGTATATAAATTATGTGCGTGATTAGTAGATAATGTAATAACTTAGATACAAATTAGTAAAACAATTGAAAGTGCAAAATGTTTACGAGTATTTATGTTATTAAATAGTAAATTATAATTAATGAGTGAGAAATACATTCAAAGAACTTACCAAGTGACAAGTGAGGATATCACGTAGTGGGCATGAGAGGCATATGAAGTTGCCGCCCAGGAGTTGTTGCGTGGCATCGCAGTGGTTGCGTGGTGAAAGTGAAGGAAGTAGCTCTCGCCCCGCACCACTATAGATAAGTACCTCGGATGTCACGTAGCGGGCATGAGAGGCATATGAACTTGCCGCCCAGGAGTTGTTGCGTGGCATCGCAGTGGTTGCGTGGTGAAGGTGAAGGAAGTAGCTCTCGCCCAGCACCATTATAGATAAGTACCTCGGATGTCACGTAGCGGGCATGAGAGGCATTTGAACTTGCCGCCCAGGAGTTGTTGCGTGGCATCGCAGTGGTTGCGTGGTGAAGGTGAAGGAAGTAGCTCTCGCCCCGCACCACTATAGATAAGTACCTCGGATGTCACGTAGCGGGCATGAGAGGCATATGAACTTGCCGCCCAGGAGTTGTTGCGTGGCATCGCAGTGGCAGCGGGTTGACAGTGAAGGAAATAACTCTCACTCCGCACCACTATAGTAGTATTAGAGTGTGTTGTGTAGCGGGCATGAGAGGCAAGCATTGTGCCGCCCAGGAGTTGTCGCACAGCATCACAATAGCGGTTAGTTGAATAACTAGATCTTAAGTTTCTGTTACAGAGTTCATGTATTCTATTTTTTTTTTAAGTATAATATATATATATATGTCAATTGAACGTGAGGACACGTTATGTGAAGGATGGCCGATTGTAACACGTAGTATACTTTGAGATATAATTGTATTACTCTAAATCACATTAATCGACTAACAAGTTGGTATCGATTAGCATATCGATCCCAACACTCATTCATTCGTTCCGAATGTCAACGTCAAAAGTGTCAAGGAGTCAGTTGGTTGATGATCGCTGAGCGTGCAATAGTGTAAGTGATGTTTCTGTTATTTTTTTGTAAATATACTGATTAGAATCTATTCCATGTTTGATTTTCGCCCTTTTCCCTTCTGAGTCTTACATTTGTTTAATCATTAAATATATCAAAAACTGTTTGAGTTACATGTGCCAATTTTCATGTGTGTAGGTTAAATAGGTTTTGAGTTGTGAAGGGGTCAAAAGTAGCTTCAAATGGTGCGTGTAATATTACACACGGCTGCTGCGTCACCAATTCCTTATTCTTTGAATTTTGGCTGGACACGCTGCCGCGTGTCTATATGGTATATGGTTAAGCTTTTTTCCCTTGAAATTTAGAATGTTCTGTTTAGCTTGTAATATTCTAGTGAGGCTTTGAAACACCACTGTGCATTGTACATTCGCTGTGATATAATCCCTACAAGGCCCTTTATTTCACAAAGGATAACACCACACACAAGAGTTAATCTGTACTTACGCATGTATGTGTGTATGTGCAATTGCAGTACCATTAACCGAACCATTGCAATATCATTAAATTGTATGTATTTTGAGGGTGAACTTAATGGTTCTTGTTCTGAAACTCAGCAAGCATAACTTTATAGTAAGTCGCGGGCGGTGTAAGGTCGCCTTCAAATTTGTCGCAAAGTGCTGTGCGTAATAACCACGCGGCCGCAGCGCGGCTGCAGTGCGGCTGCAGGGCTGCCGTCGCGTGGCACTTTGCGTTTAATATTTGTATGGATTAAAAAAGCAGCGCGGCAGCAACGCTACAGCCGCGCTACTGCCGCGAGGGACTTTGCGACATATTTGAAGGCGCCCTAAGAAGCAATTCAATTTTAGCCGAGTGGCGGGAAGTGCTCCTTCGTCACACATCCAAAACTGTCCTTGCAGCTAGTGTATGAATTATTCAGCTTTATGATTCTGCCGAGAAAACTAATTAAGTGTTCCTTCACAGAGCTTCGCTTGCGGCCGGCTCTCTGTTAATTAATCATTTTACCCGTCGCTTTCCTCCACTTTCAGAAATAGGTTAATAATTGTTGTCTTTTTCGCAGTTTTTCTGCTGTTTCCATTATTGAATAAGCAAATAAATTGCTAAGAGTTTTAATTATACGCAGTGCTAGTGATCGTGTCGTCACAGCAAACTTATTTACATTTTGCGGATTTGTTTGTAGACATACATTATACATCAAAATCTACCTAGTTAGATTTCGGGAGCGCAAATGAAACGGAGTTTATACGGAAGTAAGAGTTTATTACGACCCGAGCTTTACAGAAGTTCATGTAAGACTGCTTAACCTATCTTAATTCTAAAATACATCGCACAACATTCTCATAGGCTGGTGGTCGGCCCACCCGCCGTCGCGACACACATCCTGTCACGTACGCCTAATCGCAAAAGGTGCTAGGTCAGCGTCTAGACTCTGCTACAATGTTGGGTTAGGAACATAACTCCTCCCCCCTTGGACCAAAGTTATCGGAAAAACAGGGGTTTTCCGAGAACTTTGCATAATTTACAAATTAGAAAGTCACAATTTAACAGTTATGAAATAATAAAATGATCAAACTATTCCTATAATAAAATCGTAACCTGAAAAGTTAATTACACTAATAGTATAGGTCTTTGATTAACTTGACCTTCCTCAGGTTGAGCGGAATTATCTCCAATAGCTCTCGGGCGATGATCTCGCTCTCTACACAATTTTCTTATAACATCTGAATACTTATACATAATTATAGCTACTGACAATAAGACGACAACCGCGTATAAGACATAAAGACACTAACACTTTCACTTTTGATTTCACTTTTCACGTTATTAGCACTATTCTTCGGAATATAATTCAGTTGACGTACATCATACAATTTTACTCCCTTCAGATTTATAGGTTCCATCCTTGCTGCGTCAAGAGTTAGATGTCTTAAGTCAGGTAAGTTTAATACGGGAACAGGCATATAATCTGTTTGTAGTGAGTAGGAGCGCCGTCCATGGATTTGGATATTATCTATAAAGACATCACATTGCCCTCCTACAGTTATCAGGTATGTTCCTCGTATGCGTTCCTTCGTTTTATCATTATTACAAGTCTGTGATATGACTTGGTTGTATTTTGAATACACTATCCAACTATTGGGACCAATTCTTTGAAGTTTCAGGAACTCAGATAGTGTTGGTGTGGTGTCGTTTTGAAAAACGTGGCAATTATTTTTCAATTGCGCATCAATGAAAACCAATGTATAATTTTGTGGGAGCTATTTTCATGTTATCCAATAAAAACTATTATTGCATTTTTTTGCAGATTAGGGAGCAAGATATTGAGAAGGAGTTGCGCAGAATTTTGTCTTCTGATGATGAAGACAATGACGAAGATTTTGATGAAAATGATGACACCTTCACCCGCACAAGTTTCACGACTGATATAGATGCAAATTTAAATAGGATTCAATCATTTACCTACAATCAACTCATATCTGTCTTTTCTGATGATGAAAACATGCCATCTACATCTTATAACTCTGTGCTGCCACTGGCATCTTATGAAGAGTCCATGCTGCTTCATACGTCTGTTGATATTACCCTACCTGATAATTACAATGTGTCGGTTGTACCTTTAGAAGAACCTATCTTAGAGAGTGAGCAAGTGCCTGATGAGCTCATGATAACTTTTCTTGTTGGAGACCATACCACCAGGTCAGAAGAGCCCTTACTAAGTTATACTGAATTACTGAATAAAGATAGACAGTGATCTGATGACTCCACAAAATTCTCAGCTCTAATTTTATTAGGCCTATGTCTGTATTAAATCAATATAATAATAATCGATCTATTCCACTGACTTATTTTCAAGATATGATGTTTCCAAAAGAATTGATTGAGTCGATTGTGAGAAATACTAATATTTATGCAGCTTACAAAGATTCGAATCATTGGAAGGAAACAACATTTGATGCTTACATGGGAATGGTAGTACTTATGTCCATAAATCCAATCTCAGGTATTAAATTGTACTGGTCTACTGACGAGTTTTGCAATAATTCAGTAATAAGTAGAGTGATGCTATATAAAAGATTTCAAAAGATAACAGAACATTTACATGTATCTAATATACTTGATGAAAAACCAAGAACAGATCCCAATTATGATAAACTAGCACTTCGCCCGCGACTTCGTCTGCGTAGACTTTAAAGGTGGCGCGCAACTTCTTTGTCCCATATTCTCATTCTCAGAAATTCATCTTCATGATTCTTTATTCTGATAGTTTGTGAGTCTTTACTGTCCGTACCTTCAGTCCCGGAACTACTTCGACATGTTTCTGGTATTCTGGTACTTGTGAATCTTTAACGCTCATAATTCCAGCCCAGACAAAACTTCGATATATTTCTGTTCTCTTGTTATTTTTACCTAACCACTCACAATTCCAGCGTCGAAAATACTTTGACATGTTTCTGGTATCCTTGTACTTGTGAATCTTTAACGCTTATAATTACAGTACGGAAAAAGTTTCCATATGTTTCCATTCTCCTGGTACTTTTGGATCCTAACCACTCAAAATTCCAGCGCCGGGAATATTAAAACATGTTTCTGGTCTCCTGGTACTTGAGAATCATTAAACCTTACTTTCCTGCCGAAAATATAATTAGACATATTTCTAGTATAGTGCAGGTGGCAGCACAGGGCCCACGGTGCGTCGCTTGACTCGTGCTACTGGCGCTATGTTTGGTCGCCGGAAGTAGTGGCGCCAACATCCGGCCCTCCTGAACTGTGTCTGTCCCTAGAAACACCGTCATCTGTAATGTGAGAATGAACATGTTAGCTTTGATGACTATAACAGGTACAATGTTACGTTATATTGAATGAGTTCCCACTACTGAGCCAATGTATAGCACATGCAAAAGTGTGATCCCTGACTTCGTACCACCATGCTCAGACTCGCAGTCCACATGACAGCCGAAGCTTTCCAGTTCATCCACTTTTATCTGCATGAACCACATTTTTGCCCACAACAAGTTCAAGGTCGAACCAAGCAATGCTTGTATCACGCACCGGAAATACAAAGACGAACGAACGAAGAACTTTTTAAACGCATCAACAAGTACCAAAATACGACAATTGCCCTTTGATGATTTCACAAATGGTCCATATGGAGGGTATGAAAGGGGCGAGCATATTTTGGAATTGGAAACATCTGACATTCCTTTTTACCACTTTTATTTTTATTTTATAGGCAGTGTAAACAATTTTTTAAGTATATGATTACTTTATTCAATGACATTTAATCCACGCAAAGTCGCTTTTCACCCCCTTTTTTTACTACTAATAGTACAGGACTAGCGAATGGGAACTTGCTTTCGCCAATTATGTAATTTTTAAGGAGCTCGTCAATTATTTTACGTAACGATATCCTATCAGACTCTGATAACCTGTATGGCCTAGTATAAATAGGCTTGGTCAATTCAAGTTCGATCTCAATTTCAAAATCTTTTACTTTACCTAACGAACTTAAATCAGCTGCGATTGTTTCGGGATATTTTTCAAACAACCCCTTTAAAGCATCAAAATATTTATTTGCTACTTAAAACTTTACTTCATTAGACAAAACTGCAGCCACATTCACAATTTTCTGAAAAGCCAGTTGATTTTCTATTCTCATATACCCAAACGACGTATCCTCAGTCACATTCCGGCCTATCAGGATATCACAACCCGATAATACGTCAATAATATAGAAGTCTACACTTTCGAATTTTATACCGTCTAATCAGAGAAGTTGTTACGTAATCTTCTACCAAAACCACAGAGCAATTCGAAAAACCCTGTAAATGAATCGGTATTGCCAAATTAAGTTTCGTTAACTTTAATTGTTTTACTAAATCCGACGTGATTAAGGAGCAATCACTACCCATATCAATAAAAACTTTTTGAGAAACGCCCCCTATACAGGCAACTTTATTAAATTTATTTTTATTTTCACAGGACTTGACCAATTTCACTTCTTTTTTTACTTTGTCAGATTTTTTGATTCGAAAATAGTTTTCTGAATGATTCTTATAACAATATATTACAAATTTCTGTACACACATTTCGTTTGTGATTACCGCCACATCCGAAACAAGTTATCTGCTTTGTGGTTCTGGCAACCGTTGAACTTTGACTTGACAATACGATTGGACTGTTCCGATTTCAATGAATTTCCTAGATCGCGATCGGTTCGTTTAGATGAGGAGTGATGTTCACTGACAGCGCCGTGACTCGTATTATGAGAACTACTTAACCGACCGTGGAGAAAAGATGCAAGTTGATCGCATGTATTTATACTTCCGGCATCCACCGACGCACTTATGTTAGGATCGTCGATGTTGCCCGTAATAATAGAAATGATGTCCCGATCAGAAAAAAATACACTTAATTTGTCAATTTTACATTTTAATATATAAATAGATAAATTATACACATAATCACTTTTAATTCACAACTAATTAATTGATTATAATAAATATTTAAATAACAATAACAAACGATGTAAATGTTGTTTCCACGACGAGGCGCGAGTGAAAAGTGAGCTCAGCCCTTTTTTTTGTGTGGCCTCTCGCAAGTCAACCTAGGAGGTTGTCGACTGCTTAACCGGACTTTCCTGTGGTGGCCTTAATATAAATATTAAATCCTCCAGCCAGGGCTTATTTTAAACTTACAAACTAAGCGACTACACGCTAAGGGCACCCCCTGTGGGGTACGGACCTCGGCTTAGGGCGTCGCTGGGGGATAGCTAGGGACGGGCTGGATCGAATATTGATTATTTAGGGGCGAATTTAAAACTACAGGCTCAGTGGCGCGGGCTGCCTCGAGCAAAGGTCGGGGTGGACATTGAAGGGAAGATCGCGACGGGCGTCGGCGGCGAGGGCGAAAGGACGGCGGTCTTGTTTTGAGTGTGCTAGTTTCTTTACGACTTTCTTGTAGAAGAGTGGTAGAGTCATCAGGAATGGTTAAGGTGTGCCTCGGACGGCGGATCTTTGAGATGCGGGAGGGTTCGTATCGGGCGGCCGATGCGATAAGGGGGTTGCGGTGTTTGACAGCAGTATCGAAAAAACGCTTAGTAATGCGTTTCATGAACTGTATGGTGGGCAATTTGAGATCTACGTGGAGAGTCTCATTGCGGACATTGTAGGGGGCTCCCGTGATCTTACGGAGGAAACGGTTTTGGAGCGTCTGCATCCTATGGAGGTGATGAGGCTTTGCGTGTGCAAAGACAGCGCAAGCGTACGTCATGTTGGGACGGATGACCGCGGTGAACAGTCGCAATTTGCACTTGAGTGACAATTTGCTGCGGGTGGTCGTGATAAAGTGAAGCCTTCCTTGAGCGAAGGCGGCGCGTGAACGAGCTTGCTCAGCGAAGGTGTCTGTCCAAGATGACCCCCAGGTATTTGGCTTGCTTCTCCCAAGGGATCGGCTTGCCATACATGGTGATCGGACGGGGGGAAGGGGGTTTAAGCCGCGGTTTTGAAAACAGAACCGCTTGACTCTTATCAGGGTTTACTTCTATTCTCCACTTTCTGAACCATCTGCCCAAGATGTTCGCGTAAGTTTGGAGAGTGCGAGCGATAGAGTCAGGGTCACGACCGATATAGTACATGGCCGTGTCGTCAGCGAAAAGGGCCAACTGAGCCTTATTACTTTTGGGGATATCGCTAGTGAACAGCGTAAATAATAGGGGGGATAACACTGAGCCCTGGGGGACTCCTGCTCGGATGGGGTGAGGAGACGAGAGTGCATCCTCGATTCGATAGCGAAAGGTGCAGTTTGACAAAGTCTCGCAAGATGAGCACGAGGAGGTCTGGCACGCCGAGTTGGTATAGCTTGTAAATTAAGCCATTGTGCCACACTTTGTCAAATGCTTTCGCTATATCAAAGAACAAGGCACCCGTCATCGAGCCACGCTGGAAGCCAGCGCTTAGGTGTTCGACGATGCGGTGCACTTGTTGGATGCACGAGTGTTCGGTTCGAAAACCAAACTGCTCGTCAGGGATAAGACTCTTTGCTTCGGCAAAATCTTTGAGCCGCTTGTAAATAAGCCTCTCGTAGATTTTACCGAGAACGTTGAGTAGACTGATGGGACGGTAACTGGCGGGATCAGACTTGGGCTTGCCTGGTTTGGGGATACCGATAACGGTGGCCTGTTTCCATGCTTGGGGGAAGATGTTATTGCTTAATTCGCCATTGAAGATGGCAGTCATTCGCACTATGAGTTGGGCGTATATAGTTTGAATATGCCCCTGGCATATTCAAACTTTCCTAGGCTGAAGCCTTTTGATGATATTCTCCACCTCTTCAGGAGTGACGGGGAGTAGAGGATCATCAGGATCTTCGACTGCTGGTAGGGAAGCCCTACGTTCGACTTCGGCATTAATTATATCGAGGTGAGCTTTGTCTACTGGTTGAGAGCTGGGGGAACATTGGGACTCTAGGCTGTCGGCTAGACATTCCGCTATATCAGAGTTGTCAAATGCGACACTCTTGTCGGAGCGGATGAGAGGGGGCATTGTGGCCTCTTCTTTCCTTCCTCGCCTCTTGGCACCTCGCCTTTTGGCAACTCCCTCTGAAGTTGCCAAAAGGCGAGGTGGGTGGGCTCGAGTTCGCTTAGCGTCTTGTCCCAGCGCGCGGTACGAAGCTCAGCAGTGCGTTTCCTCACAGCAGGCTGCAAGTTGCGCATGTGAGCTTTGTTTGCGTCACAGGGAAAAGAACTGTATGCACGGTTGGCTGCGTTCTTCTCGGTTATCAGACTCCATACATCGTCCGGGAGCTTCCAGCGGTGGTCTTCCATCACTGGAATCTCCCTTGAAATTTCGTTCAGGACGGATTGTACGTGATCCGTAAGCAAGTCGATCGCCGCCGTCGTGTCAGCGACTGAGACAATATGATCGGGGATTGCGTCTAGGTGAGGCGACGTGGTGGATTTCAGTCTTTGGCTTACTTTCCTCCAGTCGGTGATCACTCGAGACGGGGGAGGCTGGTCGGGATCGAGCTGGCCCGAGCGGGAGCCTAGGTGCATGATCACTGGACGGTGATCAGAATTAAGCTTGTGTAGCGCTTCTATAGATTGTAAACGGAGGTTTACATTCTTCACCAACGCCACATCGAGGACATCGGGATTCTGGTTGGGATCGTGAGGGAAGTGAGTGGGAGTCATTGGAGCGATGACGTCATAGTTTAGGGTTTCACCTAGGTTGTACACTACCCTGCCTCTGGCATTTGCAATGTTGCAGTTCCACGCGGGATGCTTGGCATTGAGGTCACCCGCTAAGGTAACGGAGTCACTCAAACCAAAGACGGTGGTGAAGTCGCTAGCGAGAGCGATGGGGTCGTCAGGCGTGGGAGACGAGATCGAGGGCGGTGGATAGTAGGCGGAGATGACGCCAAATAGCAATCCAAAAGTATTTCTAGAAAAATTGGAAACTTTACTAATTAGAGTCACAAAGAGATCTAAGAAGGTGATTATTTGTGGTGATTGGAATTTAGATACAATGAAACCAAATAAAAGTTGCCAAGAACTTTTTGGGCTGTTGAAAAATTTCAATATTGAATTTCATATAAAAACACCAACACGAAAACAATCGTGTTTAGATCTATTTGCAAGCAATATCAAACAAGCTAAAGGTGAAGTTCATCACCTGGCACTATCTGATCATGAGACAGGGCAGACCCTCACAGTGAGGACTAATAAGCCTAAATCAATTTTAAGTTGGTATGAGTACAAAAGGGACTATCATGAAGCGAACATAAAACAATTCTGTAACTGTATTTCTGCTCTTTCATTCTCTGACATGTACCTTATGGATAATTTAGAAGATGCATTTCAGGTATTTCACGGGACATTACAATTGTTCTACAAACTTTGTTTCCCAATTCAAAAGATAAAAAGGTCGAACGGAAAACGTAGTACACCGTGGTTGACCAAAGGATTAAAAAAATCATGTATTAGGAAACGGTATTTGCATTTAAAAACTATTCATAATAAAACTAATAAAAAGAGGTTAACGAAACAGTATAAAAAATACAGCGACATACTTAAACGATGTATTAACAAATCTCAACAAATACACAACAAAAGGTATATACAGAATATGGAAAACAAGTGCAAGGCTACTTGGGATATTATAAATAATAAAATTGGTGACACACAAAAAAGTAATGACATACAACAAATAGTATTAAAGAACTGCAACATCACTGACCCTCATAAAATTTGTAACATGTTTAACGAATATTATATCCAATTGACAAATAATAATGAATTTACGTATAATACTGACGCTATAAATAGAACTATGGACATTGATCACAATAATACAATATTCTTAAATCCAACTGATCCTAACGAAGTGTTCAGGGTAATTCAAAATCTAAAAAATACTGCATCTGTAGGTTTCGATGAAATTTGTACCAAAATAATAAAAGTCTGTGCTAATTACTTATGCAAACCGTTGAGCTACTTAATTAACATGTCGTTTTCAGAAGGCGCGTTCCCAAATGCATTGAAGAACTCAATAGTCAAACCGATATTTAAGAATGGGGATAAATCTGACATGACAAACTATAGACCTATAACCTTAGTTCCTATAATATCAAAAATATTTGAGAAGACTATATTAAAAAGGTTATGTGACTATGTGGAAAAGTATAATTTGCTAAGGCGAGAGCAATTTGGATTCAGGAAGAACAGCACCACCTCTTTAGCTTGTTTTAATTTAGTGAAAATAGTAACGGAGGCAATGAATGACAACATACCTGTAGTAGCAATTTTTTTAGACATGAGCAAAGCCTTTGATTTTGTTGATCATAAGCTATTACTAAGCAAATTAGATAAATATGGCATAAGAGGCAAGGCGAATGACTGGTTTAAATCGTACCTAAGTGATAGGCGTCAATGTGTTCAAATATCGAAAGTCATTGATGGAAACAAAATAGAATATAAATCTAAGTATAAAACTAACGCAGTCGGAGTACCACAAGGCAGCGTAGTGGGGTCGTTTTTATTTCTGCTATACGTTAATGACCTTCCCAATGCAACACGCCACGAAACAATCTTATTTGCTGACGATACGACACTTATTATAAAATGTAATGACAAAAATAAATTGGAACAGGAAATTAATAAAGCAATCAAAGACATAATAATTTGGCTTAGTAATAATAATTTAAAAATAAATTTAAATAAAACGAAAATAATCCAATTTCAAACATACCAATCAAACTACCAGAGTCTTAATATAAAATATGAAGACAGTATCCTAGAGCAAGTAGTAAATACAAAATTTTTGGGCATAATAGTGGATCAAAACTGTAACTGGAAATCACACATCAACTATGTTTGCGATAAGTTAGACAAATTCGTATACGCAATAAAACGTTTACGATCAACAGTCTCCGTGGATGCAGCAGTCACTGCATATCATGGATACGTATCGTCTGTACTAACATATGGTCTGATACTATGGGGCAACTCAGTTGAAGTTTCTATGGCATTTCGGGTACAAAAAAAGTGTGTTAGGGTAATATCTGGCGTCTGGTTTTTGGACAGCTGTAAACCTTTGTTCAAAAAACTTAAAATTTTACCGTTACCTTGCATGTACATCAAAGAACTATGTATGCTAGTAAAACAATATCCGCAATATTTTCGCATGCAATCAGAAGTGAGACACAAAAAGGCTTCTGCTAGAACGATGTATAAATATGAATTAAATGTACCTCAATGCAGGTTGCAATTATTTAGGAGAAATGTATACGTCAATGCCATTCAGGTGTATAACAAGTTGCCTAACGCATTTAAGGAACTTCCCATCCCCATGTTTAAGAAAAAGCTGACAAGTTGGTTATTGGATAATTGCTTTTATGACATGGGCGAATATATGGAATATTGTAAGAATCCAAGAACTAATTAACTTACATATAGGTACTTAATTTTGACATTGTGACTATTACCTAATTATAATAATATTAATTTCATGTTGGACCGTAAATCACAAATCGTAAAATATTGGTACTTATTTAAGAGTGACATTTGAATATTTGTTGACATTTAAATATATAATAATATTAATTTCATATTGGACTGCATGTAAATCACAAAACGTAAAATAATTGTACTTATTAAGAGTGACATTTGAATATTTGTTGACATTTGTGTATTAATTTCATGTTGAACTGTAAATCACAACTCATAAAATCATTTTACTTATTTAAGAGTGTGGATATTTGTACACCATAAGTTGTGGTAGAATGTTTAGGACTTAAACAAAGATTGAACACCATACTATGTAAAACTACATTCTTACAAATAAATAATTCTGATTCTGATTCTGATTCTAATTCTGATGGTGATCGGTTGATGACCATTCATGCCCAGCCGACAGGCTGAGTATTCGAGCAAAGAACGGGGCGTGGGAGGGGTCAAGGGGATGCAATACAGCTCCTTTTTATAATAAATGAGAGTGCCGCCGCCGTGACAACGCGACCTATCGTTGCGAACTATGCGGTAGTTGGCAATTTTAGGATCGTTGCGGTGGGGTTTTAGGAATGTTTCCTGTATGAGGAAGATGTCTAGCTGATGATCGCGGAGGAATTTTGCGATCTCATCGCGCTGGTTGCTAATGCCATTGGCATTGAAAAACCCTAGTTTGAGTGATCTGGGCCTGGTGGTGTTGATGCGTGACTTATCCATTGATTAGTCATCAATTGCATCCATGGCGTCCAGAGCGTCCGTAACAGACTTATAGGCGGTGAAGATCTCATGCGCCTTTCTGGTAGAGAGTTTCAATTGACGATCGTTTCCTCTGGTCGCATTTAACTCGTCGGACATGGCCCTTGCAGCACGGGTCATGAACAAGCTGTAGGCCTACAGGATTGTGGGGCCCACACCAGGGTTCTTGACCGTGTTGGTCGGGGGAATGGGACGCGCTTGCTCTGTTGCGGGAGCAACAGTGCACTGAGGCGCAGGCTGGGAAACAGCAGTGCGCTGTGGCGCAGGCTGGGGAGCAGCTGGGACAACGGAGGTCGTAGGCGCGGGGGTCGGCGCTGGAATGGGCATAGCCATTAGCGTTGGGATGGGCTGGGAGGAGGAGGCCACCAAAGCTGGGAACCCCTTTTGGTGGTTGAGCTGGTTCCACGGAGAGGGCTTCTGTGGAGCTAGCCGGTCGGGCAACTGAGAGGAGGGTTTTCTCTCTGGGCCTGATTCGCGTAGCTGGCGGGCGTTGGCACGCTTTGCCAGTTTGGGGGAGATCTTTGAGGCTTTGGGACACCCACGATAATTTGCCGGGTGACAGGACTGGCCGCATAGTACGCAGCTGGGAGGCTCTGCGCACTGTGAGCGGTCTTTAGGGCGAGGGCACTTGCTGGTGCTATGCTCATCGAGACACTTGATGCATCTGGGTTTCGCATAGCAGTTACGCTGCGAGTGCCCATATAGTTGGCAGCGGTGACACTGGCCAACTACTGTCGGGCGGAAAGGCTTCTCAATTTAGATGCCGGAGAGGTTGCAAACCAATTTTATTTTAAAAATCGGGTGGTGGCCCTCGGTGGGGTCGCATACGACCAGCACCATGTCATACAGGTCACCTCCCCTTGCTTTGTGCAAGCGGTGGACGGCGGACACTGGGACGGACTGTGCAAGGAGATCCTCCTTGACGTCGTCAGTAGAGATCTCCTTTGGGATACGTCTTATCACTATTCGGGTGGGCGTATCCTCTGGGAGGGGTATACGTGTGAAAGGAAATGTTTCTTTCACGCAGGGCACGGGTTAGGTCCCGGTAATCACTAGCTGTCGGGACAACAACTTTGATGCCATTTTGGCAGGCTTTCGCATTTGTGTAGTTGATCTTGCGATCAACACACATCTTCGAAACACCGGTCCATTTCGCCTTGCCTTGAATGTACACAGGCGGTGGGGGCATTGCTTAGTTTGGGAAGCAGAGGCGGGGGTATTGGGACTGGTCAGTCGTCTTGCCTGCGCTGCTGGGGCAGTGGAGGTAGAGAGGGTCCCCAGAAGACGCCACGGACTTCTTGGCCTTGTTGTCTTGGGATGTTTTGGCTTTCTTCTTCCTCTTCCCTCCTGAGGTGACTAGCTGAAAGTCATCCTCAGAGGAAGAGGCATCAGAAGAGCTGCCTTCTGAGTCAGAAGGCGGGTTCGAGCATGGCAAGGATGTGTTCATGTCTATCGGGTCGTTGGGCGACTCTATTGTTGACTGAACAATAGAGTTTGTGGGAACGGGGGCGGAAGCCGCAGTGTCTTTTGTCTTTGAGACAATAGAGGGTTTAGCGGCGGCGGCAACAAAGGCCGGTTCCTCGGAAGGGACGGAGGCGGGAGCCGCGGTGTCGATTGTCTTTGAGACAATAGAAGATTCAGCGGCGGCGGCAACAAAGGCGCCGGCCTCTTGGTAGGGACGGTGGCGACAAGCGGTACCGGTTTCGGTACCCAACTTGAAGCGGCTTGTCTTTCTACAAGCGGGGGAGATAGCGGACTTTCTAGAGCGTCGCTAAAATCAGCGACACTCGACTCGATGGCCGGAGATGCATGTTGCATCTCCGTGAATTTCTTGCCATATTTGCAAGAAATTCAGGGTTTTTTAAGAGGACCTCTTTGACGAACGCTATAATAACGGCGTTCGTCATTATGAAGGGGGAATTTTAGGGGAAATGGTGGAATTCCCCCGAGGGGGACCTATTCCTAGTTCCTATGCCTAGCTCCTCGGGTGGACGGGCCCAGGGATGTGTAACCCTCCCAGTCGGGTATAAACTGGGAGGTGAGTACCTACTGGTGAGCCCTAAGCTTGTAACCGGTAGCCAATCTTATTGTGCGAACTGGGCCCTAACTGGGTCTAGAGTGAAGGGGTAGACACACCCAACCAGCTCTAGATGCTGCAAGAGAGCGGGGTTAAGCGGTTGGTCGCGACTAGGACGCCCCCCAAGGCCGCGGGTCCAACGCCCTTCCGACTTTACCTAAGCCCTGAAGGGGTTACGTAGGTGTGTTGGGTCCACACCACTTGGTTTCGTTGGCACCGTAAGGTTTCCCACCAAGTACCACGAAACTGTGGATTTTCCCTGAAAGAGCACTACGTTTTATGATCTATTTCTAAAAGAAATAGATGTAGTCTGCTGCCTTGTAAAAGGCGGCTTCGGATCAGGTGTAGTGGTCGGCGACCACTGATGACGTCACGGCGAGAGCGGGACGGAGCGAACACACACTGATAGCGCGGGGAGCGGCATGTCCGTGACGGGCGGGCGTCGGGCGCGTCGGGCGAATGTGAGCTCGGGGTTTTTAAAGAATCGGGTCTTCCCCCACCGAAGTGACGTCTGATACGGGTAGCGAGTGACTTAACAGCAACGTTCCATCGTCCGGTTCGGTACAGGTGGCAGCACTGGGTCCACGGTGCGTCGCTCGACTTGTGCTACTGGCGCTATGTTTGGTAGCCGGATGTAGTGGCGCCAACACAACTGTGTCTAAACTTTTCGATACCCATACCAAACCACCATACAACTATCAACGTTAAATCTAGAAGAAGATGTAATTAACCCTAGAGTGGGTGCGTCTTTTCGCGAAACGTTAGTGGGCACGTGGGGAGCATTTTGGAATACTGTTTTTCATTTCATTTTTATTTCCAGGATAAATACTAGTAAATAATAACAAATCAACATATTTATTAAACCCTGTTGTAGGAACTTTGGTTTATAAAAGATTTTGGAAAAATAACATTTTAACTCACTTTTTTAAACCTATATTATATTATCCTATATAATACTTATAAAAATGGAAAAATTAAATATTTTCTACATCTAATGGATATGCTTTAGCGAAACAGTCTTCACTTAAGTATCTGCAATGTTCATTGCACAGTAATTTTGAACATCTGCAACATCCTTTTTTCGTGCCCCTATGTTTCTTTGTTAGACATATACTGCACTTCTTTGAAGATGACGCTTGTTCTATAGGTACAAACCGAGCAATTTGGTGCCTTAAAAGAATATGTAATGTCTCAATAGAAAACCTTGTGGGCATTTATGGCTTAACTAGAACCATTGCAACCTCTTTCAAATTCGGCTTACTCACGTGATACTTTTAAATCCTGAAATTATGAACATTTTTTTTAGTTTTTACAATAACTTTACCATAAAAATAAGTCAAAATTTTAATTTTGCATAAGATGTATAACACAATTTTTACTTACGTAAGTAGGCGCGCGGTGAGCAAATCGGCACCTGGCGATGACTGATGGTAACAACCTTATCCTCTAGCGGCTCCCCGCGCCCTGATAGCGTCCAACCTTTCGTCACGAGTAGCGAACGAAAGTGGTTCGAAGTTTTTTTGGCAAGGGTGGCAAAATGCTCATAGCGCGCCCACTATAGGGTTAATGCTGTAAAGGAATACGTAAATCCCAAAATAAGAACAGGACTACTTATCTATCCCCCTCTAGTCAAGTATAATGTAATTCCGATTATACAAGATCAATTTAAAAGCTCCGCGTTGAATATGGTCTTAACAAAAAAAAGAGACAGAGAACGTTAAAAATTTTTGGTGGCCGAGTCACCCGCACCCGTAGGAGTATACCTATTGCTAGTCCCTACACGTGGTCCCCGGGTGGTGCTAATCAGGTGACACTAACTGGTGGTAGGTTTTGGCCGATGGCTTGCGACCACCTACTGGGCAAAGACGTACCGCCAAGTGGCCTAGCCGCGTTCCGGTACGGTGCTAAGTGTAGCTAATTCAGAGGAGTTGGGTCGAAATAGTTGTTCCAATGCAGGCAGACTGACCAGGCTCGCGTTAATATGGGCGTATCGGGAGACCAGTCGCAGAGGGTAGCAGGATCCGAGGCACGGTGCGCCGCTGGCCGACCGCAGGTAGTTGGGGGCCCAAGTAGTGTGCTAACCACACATGAAAGGCTGCCCCGCCAACTGTCGAAAAATCCCGAAATGCACCATCGTGCTGGTTGGCGACCAGACGAGAGGGCCCGATGGACATTTCCGGGGGGGCTCGGGCGTCCCCGCAGTCTCCAGACTAGTCCCTCAATGATGTCGTCTTGTCAGATCGTGCCTGAGGGTTAGCAGCATGGAACCTCATTTCTCTTCCTTCTCCTCTACCATACTCACTCAATATGATCAGGAAACTTAGAAAAGCTGTACAGCGGCAGCACTCCCTCTCACACAAAGTGCACCTCTCTAACATCCGAGGTCTGCACTCAAATCTCGCCGCAGTCCATCACCACCTTGAGACTGAGAAACCAGTGCTCTTATTCCTGTCGGACGCAGATCGGATGTCCGTCAGACGTGTCGTATCTTACATACCCAGGGTTTACCCTGGAGCACCACTTCAGACCAGCCGTATGTTGATTCGCACACAGCCAATTGCTTGGACCTTCTGCTGACAACAGATCCAGACCGCTACTCGGTGTCGATTTCTTCTCCACTGGGTAGTTCCGACCATTGTCTGGTGGCGTTGTTTGGTGGTGATTTACTTCCCGCCCGATCCTAGCCCAAGAGGCACCCGGCAGGTATGGCGTTACAGGTCAGCAGATTGGGATGGCATGCGATCATTTTTGGCATGGTACACTTGGCAGCCTACTTGCTTTCCTTCAACTGATGCTTCGTCATGCGCTGACGCCGTGACGGAAGTGTTGCGGAAGGCAATGGAGTACTACATTCCATTCTCAGACGTAGCAATATCTGGCGAAGCTCGCCCATGGTTTGGTGCCGAGTGCAATCGCGCTAATGCGATAAAACATGCAGCGTACCTAGCATGGGTCGACGCCCGTGCGCGCAAAGCAAATGACTTGAGTCAGAAGAAGAGAGCCTTTAACGGGGCTGCCAAGTCCTGCAAGAAGGTGTTGCGGAGAGTTTGGTTTGACCACATTAGCCGAATAGGGAACAAACTTGCTTCATACTGTGACGGTCCATCAGTCCTAATAATACAAAGTATTTATTTTGTTTCGAAGCTCACATGTTTTCAGACACTTAGAAGAGTCATAAATTGTGCCTGAAATTGTGCCCTGATTTCTGAAGGCGCTCTCAGTCATCTGTTTGCGATAAATCACCTTAGAAAAAAACCCAAGCGAATTCTTAAAACAATTAAGAAATTACACAAAACAGGGTCCGACTGTGAGTCGCCAAACATATTGGGGTTTCATGCTCGGTGAGTGAAGCGCGTAGCCTCGTCCGTCCGTCCGTCTGTCGGTCGGCGGACGCTGTATCAAGGGCTACAATGCTGGACAGTTGAAGTTTTCACGGATTGTGTATTTCCTTTGCAAGTGAAGTAGCAAATAATACAAATTAAAGTTTATGGCGCGGAACCCTTCGTGTGTGAGACCGACTCGCGCTCGGCTGAGGTCTTACCAGGTAACCGCATCTGTTGGAGGTCGGCGAGGCTCGACGCTTAAGGCGTTGGCGTCACTCGGTTTTAGGTCTCGGGAGTGGACGGAACTAGTTACCCGAGTTAGGTTTGATTAGGCCGGAGGCTATGTCTTGGAGATGGCTATACGTCATAAGCTATAGGCTGGTGTTAGATAAACTAGCAGACGTGTGGTCCGTTGTAACCCTTAGGATAGCCAGTATTATTTATTAAGTTAAACATAAGTTAGATTAATTTAGTGTTAATATGTGTGTGTATGTTGGTGAACTAATGGGTGAGTGTTGTGTGTATTACCCTACCTTATTACCCTCTCTGACTTAAACGAGGTAACCGACACCTGTGTTAAGGTTCTAGGGATTTGGAGAAAGTCTTCCTATAGAGTGCTTTAGACATAGCAACAGACTGAATACAACAATGACTCTAATCTGACTTTAGACAAACCTTACCAAGACTCTGCACTAAGACACTGCTTATGGAAGGCTGAACCGAATAGTACTCGCTACAAGTTAGGCCCGTTTGAATTATAATGTTTCCTTGCAATGTCTAAGGCTATGTCGTATCAACCAAACATTAGTAGAGGTTACCTCTCCCAATCGACCGACTGACCGCAGAATACTTAACATTGTTTTGATGTACGCGCATTTCCCGGGAGCGGGGGTAGGCTTGACTAAGTACCCTAAACTGGATGCATAGACGTTAAGATAAGATAAGATAAGATCATTTATTTGTCCAAAACATGAGTCACACACATGGCATGCAAGATGTTAGTATTAAATTACATAATATATCAGTCATGTTTTGCCTTAACGGCGTACAAATATAAATAGGTAAGTTACACTTATTACGTAGGCATGAAATAATTTCAAATTTATCCACTATTACAAAGATTAAACAATCCAAATCCAACAGAACAGCAATAATAATTCAATTTAATTTATTTAATTCAAATAGATTAAATGTCAAAATAATTAAAACTACAAGTCAATGTCAAAGTAATTAAAAATACAATTCAATGTCAAAGTAACTAAAAATACATTCAATTAAATTAGTAAATAATTCAATTAGGTACATTATTTTTTTTTAAACAATACAAATCCAACAGCAATAATAATTCAGTTTAATTAATTTAATTCAAGTCAGTTGAATGTCAAAGTAATTAAAAATACAGAAATTAGATTAATTTATCATTCAAAAATTCGTCAGTGCTGTAGTAGGCTTTTCCTAAGAGAAGGCTTTTTAACCTACTTCTTAATATTTCTGTTGTGTATTCCCTCCAACATTTTGGCAACTTATTATATAGAATTGGCGCCATACAGAATATACTTTTTCGCAATAGGGCTGTCCTGGATCTAGGAATGCAAAGTTTGCTGTTGTCGTGTCTATTTCGAATCACTTTATCTGATACTAGGGGGAGCAGGTGTGGGTTTGATTTGACAAACATAATGGTTTCCAAAATGTATATAGATGGAAGAGTTAATATTTTATATTTTTTTAAAAATGGTTTGCAGCTGTCAGTGACATGAAGTTTAAACATGGTTCTAAGGCACCGTTTTTTGGTTTTAAAAATGACGTTCTTATTTGTTGAATTGCCCCAAAATATTACTCCGTATCTTAAGTTAGAGGAAACTAAGCCATGATAAGCAATCAGCAGCGCATCAACATTTAACATTGGAGCTAATTTGTACAATGCGTATGTGGAATTGCTTATTTTTTTGCTTAAGGCTTCTGTATGCGCTTTCCAATCTAATCTATTGTCAATAATTACTCCAAGGAATTTGGTTGTGTCAACTTTGTCTATTTTATTATCACGATAGTGTACATTAACATTTGGAATGGTTGATCTTTGGGCAAAATGCATAATATTAGTTTTTTCAAGATTTATCTTAAGATTGTTGTTTTCTAACCATTTTATCATTGATTCTATAGAATATTTAATGTCAGTTTCGTATGCGTCTTTATTTTTACAGGCAATTGTAATGGTACTATCGTCAGCAAATAGAGTCATTGGGTGGTCGATGCTTTTGGGTAGGTCATTAATATATAGAATAAAACGCCCACGACAGTGCCTTGCGGTACGCCAAATTTAACAAGACGCTCCCTTGATTTATGAATTATTTCATGTTTATTGCTCTTATTTATTGCTGAAATTTCTGTAAATTGTCTTCTGTTACTTAAATACGATTGAACAAGGCTTGAGACATTCCCCCTGATGCCATATGCTTCTAACTTCTCAATAAGTATGTTGTGACGCACATGGTCAAATGCTTGCGTCATGTCACAAAATATCGTACGTACGGGTATATTAGCATCTACATTTTGCATGACATTGTGTAAAAAATCATATATTGCCAAGTTTATTGTTTTACCATTTCTGAATCCTTTTTGTTCATTTGCGAGTATATTTCCTTTTTCGAGATAACTATACAACTGTTTATATAAATACTTTTCAAATATTTTCAACATTATACTAATAAGGGATATGGGCCTATAGAATTGCATTAACTCTTTATTTTCTTTTTTGAATATTGGCTTAACGGTCGATATTTTGAGCGCATCGGGAAAAATACCAGTCTCTATACAAAGATTCATTATATGGCTGAGAGGCATTAATATCTCTCCTGCTACTGATTTTATAACTTTTGTTGATAGACCATCGTAGCCAACACTATCTGTATTTTTCAGTGCATTTATTATTTTATATATATCGATTGGCAGACATGGAGCCAGGAAAAAGGAATCTTTACTTTTTTGTATCAATGACGCAGCTTTATTGCTAGATCGCGGTAACGGATTAATTTTGTCGACGAAGTAATTATTGAAATCCTCTGCAATATCCTTTGGGTCAGTGATACTGTCATTATTTAAACGAATTTTTTCAATACAGTTTTTCAGAATGTTGTTTTTGAGTTGTTTATTATTTTTCAAGTAGCTTTAGACTTATTATTCAAAGTATTTATTGTGTAGTTGTTTTGTGCTCTTTGCGTGAGTTTCAAAATTCTTTTAAATATTTTAGAGTATTTACTAAGCTTTTTTTTATTAATCTGGTTTGGTTTAAGTCTATATTGCCATAAAAGCTGTCTTTTCTTTCTGCTACATATTTTAATTCCACGCGACACCCATTTCCGTTTCCTCGTAGTATTTATTCTAATATTCTTTACGGGAAAGCATAAGTCATAAAATAATTTAAACATGTCAATAAAAGATTCATAAATACATTAGGATAATTAAATTTGTAAATGTCAGAAAATGATAAATTATTAATGCAGTTTTTAAATTTTGTTACATTTTCATAGCAGCAGTCACGTCTTTTTACCTGCCAGTATTTAATGTTACTTTGTTTTTGTACTGGGAATATTACAAACTGTGCTGTGTGGTCCGATAGAGCTAGTTCCAAGACTTCGACCCTACATGCCTTGCGAAAATGATGAGCAATATTGTCAATGCAGGTTTTACTTTTAAGGCGTGTCGGTTGGTTCACAGCAAAATTTAAATTATAGTTGAGTAAAAGGCATTCGAACTCAATAGTTTGAAGATTCCTTTTTAAAATGTCGATATTAAAATCCCCTGCAATGATAATATTATTACAGCACTTTTTAGTTAATTCTTTTAAGAGAGTTTGTAATTTATCCATACATACATTCAAGTTACTTAACTTGGGAACTCTATACACACAAGCTATAACAGTGTTAAGATTAGGTAACTCTATTGAGCAGCATTCGAAAACCCCCGGTTCTGATATTTTGGCTATCTTTTTTAGTTCGATGAAATGGTGTACATTCTTTACCAAGATGCATGCGCGTTCTCCGCTAAAAGGAGCCAATTCCACCCAGCTCCATCTTTTCTTTGTAACCGTGCCGATAACCGACCGACTTGAGCTTCTTGGTGTTACGTTAACATCTACCCTCAATTTTGGCCCTTTCATAGAGGCAAAGCCTCAAGTGGCTGCCAGAAAGTTGGACGCTAGACCTAGCAAAGGTGAGACGGTACTTCACGCCGGAATAGCTGCTCAAGCTCTATCAAGAGCAAGTTCGATCGTGAATGGAGTACTGCTCTCATCTTTGGGACGGATCTGCCATATACCAACTCTATGCCCTTGAGTCAATTGAGAAACAAGCCAAGAGGATCATCAGTAATGACAGGCTCGTCGAGTTGAAGCTCCAAAGTCTTGAGCATCGACGCCGAGTTGCTGGCCAGTCGGTTTTCTATCGGTTGCATTTTGGGGAGTGTGCGATGGAATTGCATGATTTAATTCCGCCAAGCCCGTTCCATCATCGGACCACAAGACGAACGGCGATGCACCACCGGTACATGGTGGACATCCCACCCACACGCACAAAACATTTTGGGAACACATTCATAGTGCGTACAGCTAAGGAGTGGAATTTCCTGCAAGAGTCTGTGTTTCCGGATAGCTACAACCTGGGTGTCTTTAAGACAAGAGTGAATAGGTTGCTTCTAGGCAAACGTGCTCCATCTTCGACCGCATCATCGCTTACCATCAGGTGAGATAATGGTCAAACGTATGCCTATCTATAGTTAAAAAAAATAAACTAAAATCAACAGAAAGTCGTAATTACCATAAGGAAAAACAAATCACCGTGGTATAACTGATGTTTCCTTGCTTTATCACATCGTTATTATTGGCCTAGAATGAAAGAAAGTATATCAAAACATATCAAAGAATATAGTTATCTGTGGACAAGCAAAATACGATCGAAACCCTATTAAGCAAAAATGTTCCGTAGTTCCTCCTCCAACTAAACCTTTTGAAATTATTCATCTCGATCTTTTTACAGCACACAGTGAGAAATTTCTTACTTTAATTGATGCTTTCTCGAAATATGGGCAAGCATATCATCTCAGAGATGGTACCACGTGTGTCGTTCAAGCTTTTAACGTTTTTCACGCATCATGGCGTCCCTTAGACTATAGTTACAGATCAAGGACCTGAGTTCATTAATGCAATATTTTCAAGGTCGTCTGTTTTCATAAAAAAACAGCATCATTATATACTCGCGCATACCCCTAACGCTAATGGTATAATAGAGCGCTTTCATTCTACTATTCTGGAACATCTCAGAATCCTGAAATTAGAAAAGTGTAATGAACCTGCCGTAAATCTCATGCCCTATGCAATTTTAGATTATAACAGCTCAATACATAGCTGAACTAAATGTAAGGCCTTGACTTACTTGAATTAAGATCCTATGTCCCCTAGCTGGGGCAGAGGGCGTCCACAGTTGACTTCCATTGTGAACGGTCTTGAGCTTTACGCTTCACCTCGCTCCATGTCATTCCGATACTCGTCTCTTCTGCCAACACGGTGCGTCGCCAAGTTTGACGGGGACGGCCACGTTTCCTTTTCCCTTGAGGATTCCAGTCCATAGCCTGTTTGAGAATGTGATCGGGATCCCTCCGGAGCGTGTGACCAATCCACCTCCACTTACAGTGCTTGATCTGGCGGTCGATCGGGCTGTCGTGGCATTTCTCTAATAGCTCTACATTAGAGATGGTCTCAGCCCAGTAAATTCCAAGTATGTGACGAAGATATCGGTTGACAAAGACCTGGTCTTGGCGTGAGAATTCCTTTGTCACCTTCCACGTTTCACACCCGTAGAGCAACACAGAGTAAAATACAAGTCCCAAGATAACTACGATTGTATCCAGCATCTGACCTCCAAGCAAGAACTTCTCCCATCCTGTAAGCTGTCTTCAGTTGCCTTGAAGAAAGAAGCGGTAGAATAACTCACTGAGAAACATTACACCATCAGTTTTCTATATCTAACTAAAGTGAAGATATCATGCAGACAAGAAACATAATAGTGAACTCTAAGAATCACATCAAGGGATTCGCTCTGGAAACTATGTAATTGCCTACAAATAATGAAACGTCAAGCAAAACACCAATCATACTTAACTCTGCTGATCTAGGAAATCTGCACTCCATAAACACGAAGATCATGCAACAAACTCCAGCAAAAATCAATGAAGCAATCGACACAGCCACCAGCTTCTACTATACTACGATTCCAATCTACCTAATACTATCCGGTGCAGGTGCACACATTATCGCACTGACGTATCGACGACATCGAGCGAAACGCCTTCATAAAATGAAGCAATGGAAACCGACGATGCTATATCTCCAGGAAATTATGCTGAAATTCAAGAATCACATGGAATGTCCTAGCAAGATAAGAATTGACCACAGCAACATTTCATCATCTTCTTCCCCAAAGAACGATCAGGCCTCTATCATTAATGACACTTTGTTGATATCGTTCGAAGGATCAGCAAGATACCAGTACAAATCTGCGGACACTGTAGTGTATATGGATGATGCTATTCACTTTCCTGTTCCTTAAAACACTCAGCTCATATGGGGGTCTAAAAAGGCCACTTTTGCAGAATCAGAAAGCATCACGCTACCCGTCACTATCAAATTTTCCCAATCAACCTTGATGCTAATGCAATAAAGATGAAAATGAAATTTGACAGATTGTTGTGTGGTTAATTTTATGATTCTGATACGATTCTGCTAAAGTGGCCGCAGATCTTCCATCTCATTCAGTTATTCAACAAGATGGTTAGGTTATTTTAGTAGAGCGCCTGTGTTGTACCGTTGCTCCACAACATAAATTCATTTTTAGGGTTCCGTACCTCAAAAGGAAAAAACGGAACACTTATAGGATCACTTTGTCGTCCGTCCGTCTGTCTATCAAGACCGTTTTCTCGGGAATGTGTGGGTATCGAGTTGAAATTAAAATAAATTAATCTTCTAAGTTAATGTAAAAAATGATACGGTCAGTTATGCCACAAAATCGTATATTTCGACACTCTCAAAGGAATCCAAATGTGTAGGGTATTTCTAGTTGACCTACAACTATGAAATTTGGCAAGTAATACCGGCTTATACTGCATATATAGGGAAAAACCTGAAAACTTTACATATGTATTAAAATCATAAAAAATATAATCTTTATTTAAAGTAATTTGTAGCTACAAATTTGTACGGAACCCTCGGTGGGCGAGTCCGTCTCGCACTTCACCGGTTTTTTTCTCTGTACGGTGATCCCATCGACCGTGGAAACGTTGATGTTTTTTGGCTAAGCCAATTAACTATTTTGGCCTCTCGCACCGACCAAGCAACAACCATCAACAAAAAATGCTTCTCTGGGGTAAGTATGTCCATGAACATGGTCGTTGAAGAAAATGATACACATCATCCGGTTAAGTTTTATGATTTCTACTTAGATATTTAATCCCTCTAAAACTTTGTTATGAGGATTTGACCTTACTGAGAAATTCCTAATGGAAAACCCCAAATACACGTTTTGCCCGACCCGGGAATCGAACCCAAAACTCTGCGCAGACCAACGGGGCAGTTCCGAGTGTGCCTTGAATTGCACTCTTCTAACTTCCTGATTCTATTAGAGATTGGGCATTGCTGGATATTGACTGTTCTTATTAGGGTTCTCTACCTCAAAATGGAAAAACGGAACCCCTGTAGGATCACTTTGTTATCCGTCTGTCAGTCAAGACCCTTTATCTCGAGAGCGCGTGGAAGTATCAGATTGAAATAAAACCATACACTCAGGTCTAAAGTCCCTTGAACCTCATGGAGCGTGCATTGAGTAAAAAGTAGAAGTAGTGTCTATTCCCTTTCTTTTCTTACTCAATGTACTTTTTCCAAGTTCTTTAATGTTATATTTTCAAATATTGAATGAACATTATTAAATAAAATACTTTAGACATCTAGTTAAATGAGACAGAGAAGCAAACCTTACTAAAAAAACTTTACAAAACGGTTTACCTGTTCATGCAGGTGCAGCATTATATTTCCTCGATCACAACGCTTAAAATAATGAACGGCTCCTTAATTTATAGAGCACTTACTGCAGGCGTATATTAAAATAACGTTCGACAGATGCCACGACGGATGTGTAAGCTAGCCCGTTTACGGGGTACACTACATGAATACGAATAACTTTATTCCGTCAGTCACGAATACGAATTTCAAAATACCGATTTTCACAATTCCGAATGGTTCAATTTTCCTAATATAATCTCCGATTTATCATTCATCCTATTTTTATAATTCCGAAATTTCAATAATCCTAAGGTTTATAATAACTATTCTCAAAATACCGTGTCAATAGATCGAATACCAAAATTCTGACTTAATGATAATTCGAAACATCAAAAATACGAATTCCGGTTGTTAAAATACCGAATAATTAGAATTCCGAAATTGAAACGCCTTGTTAAACTGAACAGCGAGACAAATAAAATCAAGTATGAGGAGGTAGAATTAAAAAAACTATTGACAGATGCGTTTTGCCATTAATAGACAAAACTATGCAAACAAGCACAAGCATACACAATGCATGCAGGAAATATGCAGCATGCAAGAAAGCAAGCAAGCATGCAACATGTAAGCGAGCATGTAACATGCAGCAGGCATGGTTTCTGTTACAGCTACGGCGCTGCAAAGCTGCGGTGCGAAACTATGAAAACAAGCATACACCATGCATGCAGCATGAAAGTAAGCATGCAAGCGAATATGCAAGTGAGCATGCAACATGCAGCAGGCATGGTTTCTGTCATGGTTACAGCGCTGCGGGGCTCTGGCGCGGCGGCGGTTTCTCGCATACTTATCGTCGCAAATGCTTTTAGGCGTTATAACACCTGCCCCGCAGCTTGCGGGCCACCTCACCCCTCCGCGCCTACGCGGGTTTAAATCACACCCTACAGGTAGAGCAGACAAGACTACGTGAAGTCGGTTTCACAGCGTATTTTTTCTGTCACTTTCTTTTGTAGCACAAAATATTGACTGTTTAAGACAATTTTTAATTTTAATTTTTGTTCTCTCTTTTGTTCACTCTCTTGCTGCTATCTACAGTATAGTGCAATAAGCAACACTAGTGTCTGCATTCGCTGAGTTTTATCTAGCACTTGAGAGGAATCTTCTGACCCCATTCCTCAGTCTTTGTCAATTTTTAGTCAAATCGAGTACGTGCCTCTTAAGTCTGTTAAACTGGATATCTTCACTCATTATAAGGTCTTTCGCCATTTTGTTAGTGTAGTCTGCTAGTCTGCATGTGTATCTAATCAAGTATTTTTTTTCCTCTCTTACAGTGGCTAGTTGCAGATTCTGGTACATGAATGTGTTGCTGACGTGCCATGGGATTTTGAAAATCATTCTAAGCATTTTGGTTTGAAAACACTCAATGATGTTGATATTAGATTCAGCAGCGGTGTCCCACAGTTGAATGCCGTAGGTCCACACTGGCTTGACGATCACTTTGTATATGGCGAGCTTGATTTGGACAGACAGTTTAGATTTACAGCCTATTAGCCAACTCATTTTTCTGATTTTGTTATCTAGCTGCTTTCGCTTGGACTTGGTTTTTTTATGTTGGAACGGTCTGTCAAAAGATCCAGTCGCTCTCCAGAGTGAGTAGTCTGTGTATGCGTCAGGTATGAGTTTTTGCAAGTTATGTTGGAGTGAAGCATTTTCCTGGTCTTTGACCATTTTACTTAACTGCCGTATTTTTAATTTAAATATATTCTTTTAAAGAAGATTATGCCAAGTGTGTTATGCCAAATAAATTTCGGAGCATCTAGATTCTGCCAAATAAAGAGAACCTCGGAATCTTGAAAATCGGAATGCGTTTTTCGGACCAAGAACCCTTCGGACAAAATTATGAAAATCGGAAAAAACAAACAAATCGCATTTACGACTTAAGGCAATTCGAAATTCGGATTTTTGAAAATCGGGACATCGAAATTCGGAAAAGTGTGTTTCGGAGTATTTGGTTGTTCTCCCGTTTAAGAGCATCGGTTTAACTTAGCTCAAGAAGATCATACGCTCCATCGCGTAACGCGCCTGAAGATCCGCGTAGAATGGAGCCCCTACTAATTTAGGATAAGTGCTCTCGTCCCGAGTTCAACGATTCGCCTGCGAATGGAAAATACCTTTGAACTGCCGAGCTTCGACGCACCCCACGACAAATTACACTCGCGGTAAATACGCACTATCTACATAGTTTGCTTCGGTTTAGTTCGAACGGGATTGATTGTTCGCAACAATTTAATGGAGGGTCCTGTGGTCGTCTTGAAAACGACCCTAGTCTGTAATCTGCCAAAATATCGCGTGTGCAGTATTTTCAGGCAGACGCTGGACTTGTTACACGGACTTACTCGTATAAGTTAAGGGGGTTTGGTTTGCTAGTTTTGTATAGTTATTCAAAGAGTATACCAGCTTTGGCTAAGCGTGATCAAGATAAAAGGTTAAAAAAAACATTTTTACTAAAAAATATTATTAATTGTAAAAGAAATATTTTTGCATATCACATAGTAGGCAAGTACGCTTAAAAAGTTTAAATAAAGAATATTTAAACTGTATCGAGCAGTTAATAAAAATCATAGCCATTTGTTAGACCCAGTGTTACCAGCACAGAAATAATACTACAATTTCAGTATTTCAGGAATTATTAAGTCTAATACACAGGGTAAACATTTGTGAGAGACTGGCGCCCGAAATAGGTATACAATGCCTATGTTACGGGTCACCAAGACTTACAGGTATAAACCTAATTTAGATTAATAACTAACATCTCATGCGTGATGATTTTACTTAAATTCTGGGTACAGAATAAGTTGTTAATGTTGTAAGATACTTAATCAATAAAATCTATTCAATCAAAGGTATGGTAAACAAAAAATTTTTTACAAAAAGTAGAACCGACTTCCAAACAAAACACTACAAAAAAAAAACACTAAATAAATAAAACACTACAAAGTATAAAATAACCTTAATTTCGGAAGTCGGTGTTTTTGATTTTGTTTCTTTGTTTTTTTTTAAACCGACTTCCGAAACTAAGGTTTTTATACTTTGTAGTGTTTTGTTCGGTTAAATTTTTTTGTAATTTTTTTTTTGTTTTTCCTTTAAGTGGTAATACTTGGTCGACGTGTTCGTCTATGCAGAAATTGAAATAAGCAAAAATGCTCATAAAATAAAACTTCTGAACCAAACTGAATCAAATTTTTAACGGGACCAAATGGCAAGTATATCGCTTCGAATGGAAAAAGAATCCCAGAAATCGGATCAGAAACCTCGGTGTACATACATAAAAAAAATACCCACCTAATTGAGAACCTCCTCCTTTTTTAGAAGTCGGTTAAAAAAAGTTTTTGTCTGCAAAACGAGTACCGATCACCTGCATGAAAAAATTATACTCATTTACATTGTTATAATATAAAACAACAGTTCAGTACAATAAACGAATATTATCGGTTTGAACGAACTGCCCTGCGTTTAGTCTATTAATAAGTATTTTACACATTAAAGAGGGTAAAGGGGAGATGAAGTTCGTGGAACGCCAATTAAGAGGGGACTCTAGTCCCAAGGAATTTGTAAAATAAGTATTTTAAGAAACTATTGCCGATGCCGTCGCACTGCGCTCCATAAATTAAAGTGCGAAAGCGACAACTGCAGCAGAAGCTGATTTTATTTTACCCATAAAAGCCTTGACCAAACGACGTTTTGTATTTGTACGCTGTTTTCTTCTTCAAAACTGGACTGATTTACAAAAGTTAAATATCAAAATTTAGAGGAAGACTATATATGCTTCTATCATTTTGTTAAAAACTTATCAAATTTGTCTGATAGTCGTCTGAACATGGCAGTAAAAATGGGCTGTTTTTTCGGGTTTTTGGACTTTCATAATTCTTTAAGTATTTATGTTTTGAAAAATAGAAAATGATAGAGGCACGTATTATTTTGATCTACATTTTTACAAAAAATATTGCTCTAGCAGCATTATCCACGAATAAAACAGGGGAATGCGTTTGTAAGGAGAAAAGCCCAAGAGTTACCGAGTCCCCTCTTCAGGCCTTGCAACGAAAGCCAGCAGGCCCTTGGAAGCTTTGCTCCACCCGTTTACCCCTCATATTCAGTACGTCGTCGGATATATACGATTCACCAAAAAAGCTGCCCATCTTTTGTTTTTGATGCTTGCCGGTTCATGAAGATTTGTAAATATTGACGGCTATATATGAAGAAACTAATACCGTACTTTACTATCAATAGTGTAGTACTACAGCAGCTATGGTTTATCGAGTTTTTACTTTTTTACTTTACAAAAACAAGGGTTTGAACTATTTTATGAAAGTTTTTATTTTTTCTACTAAATTGCGACGCACGATGAAACTGGTATATATGGATCGAGGAGTTAAGTAAACATATTCAGAAATATTTATTTTATTGTTATAACTCGCACGAGATCTTCGTCTCGAACTTATTTAATTGCTGGAAAAAGAAAGAAAAGACGTTTATTTCGCCATGTTCAAATCATCTTGTTCAAGGCGTTTCGTCTAGGTCTAAATAGTGGGCCTATGGGTCAACTACACCACTATATGGCTTAATTTCTTGCAGGGGGGGGAGTGAACTTGCTCGCGTTCGTAGGACTTACCATCTATTCCAAAACCCCACGTGTCCCCGGGTGGTGCTATACGAGTAACAGAGGCACTAATATATAATTAACTATGCCCAAGAAGCCCACATATATGAAAGAAGTTTGAGGGTTGGATGAGAGCAGACCAAACGAGCTGTAAAAGGTCAACGCCGGGTCTCGGGCGGCAGTATAATTAACCCGAAAAGTTCATTCAGTAGGAGATAGGAAATTATCTCCTCAACCCGCAACTCTGTGTTGTCAATACAGAATTGGGGACATTGGCTTTACCGCCCGTGTCAAGCGGTAGAAAGCCTCAGTAAAAATTCACGCCCAATCCTACGGTGGAGAACGCACCAAGAGGATGCATGGCTGAGGGTAAACCGTGGCGAACACCATTGTATACAGCCTTTTCACAGGAAAGGCGTCACCCAGTGAGCAACCATCCAATCGTCCATTTTTGTGGGAACAATGTCAATCAAAATCAAACACCTAAACTAATTTAACTCAATGAGTCTTTCACAAAGCACTACTCGAAACAAGACCAAGATCTCTATCTTTTAGCGGCTGCTCAAGTAGTACAAGCCACCAGAAACACCAGAATCTAACTCTAAAAACACTAAATCTAGTACATACCTACCAACATAAGACAACCAGACATAATAACATCATAGAAAACCAATAAATATCTCCTGAAAAACAAAGTATCGAACCCATGAATCAGACATGGCAGCAGGACCATATGCCTCATGAAAAAAGAAAAAAACTTGATAGTCCTAATGACAATTTAAATAAACAGTCAAATAAGCGCACTAACTACTTATTATATAATCTTTGTGACGGGCGTGGTCGACATAACACCCCTAAAAGACGTTCTCAATAAAGTGGTGAGCTCAGACAAGTACACGCTGAATACGCTTAGATCAGGTCATATCATCAAGCTAATGACCATCGACATTGATACATATAAAGTTGTAAGAGACACCTTTATTGAGTACAAAATTAACCACTACACCTACAAACTAAAAGTGAGAGAGCCTATCGAGTAGTCATAAGGGGCCTGCATGCATCAGAAGATATCTCAATGATTAAATCAGGGCTCCTAGCAAAAGGACACGAATTGAGACAAATTGTAAATGTTCAACATCGATCAACGAAGGAAAAACTTCCACTATATTTGGTGGACCTAGAACATTCTATAAACCAATGCTTCCGGGCATTCAGATGTGTCAAATGCGGAAACGACCACTCAACAGCAACGTACATTAAACCTCCTGAGACTGACGCCTTATGCGCTAACTGTCAAGGTAACACCCAGCGAGTTAAAGTGGATGTCTGAAGTACAAAGAATATAAGGAGAGGATTCTTAAAAATAAACCAAAACCAGACACTAACCAGGCGAAATCGACAAACACTATGGTCAACCTACCACAAAGAAGCTCGAAAGACCCTAAATCAATTCACCACCGAAAAAGCTACTCAGAGGCGGTAAAAAATAAAACCAAATACCCAGTAGACCGACCTTTTAACTCGCACTCAGAAAATCAATCACAGGACCTCACTATGGAATAAGGACAAAACATAAGCAATCTGTTGGATGTTATATTTAACAGATTCCAAGCGATCATGACAAACATGATGGATCAGATGATCCAATTAATATTGTTTAGGCTCTCACAGAGGGCCATCAATATACACACCTGGAATGCCAATGGATTAACTGACAGACGTCAGGAGCTTGAACTATTTGTGATAACTGAGAAAATTGATGTGGCTCTGATATCTGAAACAAGACTAACCAATTAACTAATTCTCACATAGAATTTCAAAACTACACAATCAATCGGACCGATTACCCTTCAGGTAGATCTCACGGAGGGACTGCAGTAATAATAAAAAATAACATTAAACATCATGTTCTCGACTTCCACAAAACAAATAAAATCCAAGCAACTTCAATCAAAATTCATCATAGAAATTCAGAGACGACCATCGCTGCGGTGCACACCAAAACACTCAGTCAGTGCGGGTGAATTTCAACAATTCTTTAATGACCTTGGACCCACTTTCATTGGTGAGGACTGGAATTCCAAGCACACTCACTGGGAATCAAGACTGACCCAAAGGGTAAGCAACTCTACAGAGCCACACAAAATCAAAACCTTGAATGCATATCTCATGGAGAGCCGACATATTGGCCAACAGATCAAAATAAAATATCAAATTCGTTAGATTTCTTTATCACAAAGAACATAGGCTGTACCTACACTAAAGTAGAAAAATGCGAAAACCTGTCGTGAGATCACTCCAGTCGTTCTGTATTTAAGCAAATTGGCCATCTACTCTGACCCATCTGCTAAAATATACAACAATAACACCAACTGGGACACTTATAAGAAATCTGTCTCTGTCAACATAGACTTAAACATGAAGTTGAAGACAGACGATGACATAGAGAATGCCATAGAAAAATTTAACTCAATTATCCACCTCGCATCCAAAGAATCAATAAGCACGAGCAAAAAAGCCTGGATGAACTTGAACAATATCCAAGAAACATCATGAAGGAAGTCTGGGATTGGCGCAGCCAAACAAAAGAATGGCATAGGTCTAGATATCCATCTGACAAAACTAGTCTTAACAGAGCATCTGAAGAATTAATGAACATGATCAAAATTGAATTGGGAATTCTTTAGCTCACTTTTTGCTTGTCATGCCAAAGACTTCACTCGCGATGGACTGTCAGCTGAGGAAAGTGCTGAGATAATGTCAGACACCTTCACTTACTGTGCTGACATTGCTATTGGTCGCGCATCTATGACCAATATTCGTAGATGTGATTGGTGGAATGACTACCTTGTTGAACAACGTAAAAGCTATCGCAGAGCGCGCAGACAACTTAATAAGCTTAAAAAACGTAAGGTTATCGGGGACCCCCTTAATCTTGCTTTAAGTACTTTTAGAGTTGCCAAGTCGCGCTACAGAGCATCGGTTGAAAAATCTAAGGGTAATTTACTCCGGAAAATTGTTGATAAACTTGATAAGGAGGGTCCGTGGTCTCCTTTGTACCACGAGTTCAAGGCTAATAGATCTGTCGACCTTGCGTACGTTCAGAACATTAAAGTAAATAATAAACATACCACCGGCATTGAAGAAACAACTGATGTTTTGCTTAATTCTCTAATACCAGACGATTCATCAGTAAATGATAATGAATACCACCAACAGATTAGAGCGTGGGCCGCGGTGTCACCTGAATCACCGGAGTCAGACCTTCCATCCACTGACGAATTCATAAACGTTGTCAAGAGACTACCTCTCAAAAAATCATCCGGTGAAGATAAAATATCTAATAGAATGATTATAGAAGCGTGTAAAACAGCGGGCGACGCGATCTTATCCGTATATAACCGATGCATTGCAGAAGGTATTTTTCCTCGAATATGGCGACAAGGCTTTATACGCATTATTCCGAAGAGTGGCGATAAGCCCCCGGATGACCCTAAGTCCTACCGGCCCATAACACTACTTCCATCTTTGGGGAAACTCTTAGAGTGACTAATCGTTCCGCGCTTGCTACCGAATGGACATAAATTTCATATTAATCAATTTGGTTTCACTATTGGTAAATCCACAGTCGACGCGGCTCTCTCTGTCCGTAAAATTGTTAACTTATCGGAACATAAATACGTGGTTGGAATCTTTCTCGACATATCTGGCGCTTTTGATAACGCATGGTGGCCGATGCTACTACTTAAAATGAAAACCCGTGGTTGCTACAAAAATATCTATAATCTGATTCTTTCGTATTTTCTAAACGGCTCCGCGAAACTCAAACTTGGACATCATTCCATTTCTAAGTCTCTAACCATGGGATGTCCTCAGGGCTCAGTTATCGGTCCATATGTATGGAATTTTGGCTACGATGATTTCCTCGCGCTTCCGCTCCCATGCGGCTGTTCATTAACCGGTTACGCAGACGATGGCTTACTGCTCATTGAGGCAAGCACTCGGGCGGGACTCGAGAACTTGGCTGACACATGTCTACGTTTAATATCACAGTGGGGCGAACGAAACCGTCTGACCTTTGCACCGCATAAAACCTATCAACTTATTTTAAAAGGGAACCTAAAATCCTGGCCTAGTATTAAATTTAATAATGTACCCGTTAAAAGAAAAGAATCCGTGTGCTACCTCGGTATGCTACTAGAAAGGAACTTTTCGTTTATTGATCATATAAAAACAGTAGGTGAAAAAGCAAAAAAGAACTTCTACGCCTTGACGAGAATATCCAAAGCTACTTGGGGTCTCTCATTTCAAACCTTGAAAACTATTTATGGGGCTACTTACTTGGGTTGTATGTGCTACGGGGCACCTGTCTGGGCTGACAGGGCCACCATAGGGGCGGTACGCCGTAAATTGCTGCAAAGCCAGCGTTTGGCTTTGATATTCTTATGCAAGGCGTATAGGACGGTTAGTACTGAAGCCTTACCGGTGCTGGCGGGTGTTCTCCCAGTCGATCTAGAGGTGCAGCGGCGTGCTGCAATGTACTACTACGCTAGAAAGATCACGGACCCAGAGTTTTTACCGCAACGCGACCGTGCTAAGATCTGTAGATTACTAAAACCCCAGACTGACGTCTGGGAGGAACTTTTATCCGAATGGCAATGTAGGTGGGAAAATTCCATTAAAGGCCGACACCTCCACCAGTTTTTTCCATCCGTTCGTGAGCGGCTGGATAGGACATGGCTGGAGGTGGATCATTGTGTTGCCCAATTTCTCACAGGTCATGGCAACTTTAAGAGTAAATTATTTTCCTTTAGGCTTGTGGCCTCGCCTTTATGTCAATGTTCTACAGCCGACTATGAATACGAACAATCCGCACACCACATCTTATGGGAGTGTATTCTTTGGCAAACTGAACGCAATATTATGTTAGATAGTATTCAGGTTACATCTGGAGTAGTTTACTACACGGACCTTGTAGAAACCAGAACAAATTTCCGTGCTTTCAGGCGATTTTGCCATACCTATTACTGGAATCAAAAGTAGCTCACAATTTAGGACCCATTAGTTTTTAATTAATATATAATCCGTGGTGCTTGACAACTGGGCTTAACCCAGTTGTATATGTCCCTTGGTGCCTATTGGCCTAGCTCTATTCTGTCTCCTGCTTGAAAAGGAGGGAAGTGGAAATTATACATATATTTATTTTCCTACTCCTCCGCTGTACTTTTCTGATTAAATTCGTTGCAGGATCCAAGACAGTTAAATCGTTTCTCCGGGACTCGTCGGGCTTCATTGGCTCGGCGTTTTTCTGGTGGTCGCCACTGTTGATTCTGGCTTTCAGGAGTTGCAGTGGTTGGGAATGTGTGGCGGGCTTGTCCCAAAAAAAAAAAGAACATGATCAAAGAACATGAAAACCTCAGCCTATAGAATAATTTGGCTCGTCTCACTCCCCATAAGGATACAAACTACTCACTCTGGCGCGGAACTAAAAATCTCAAACGACCTAAAGAACATATTCCGCTAGTAAGAAAACAAGACCTTAGCTGGGCTAGAACAAATTATAAGAAATGCACAGCTTTTGCTGAACACCTCCAAGGTGTTTTCATACCCTTACTTTGTGTTAACCCAGAAAATGATAAAGAAATAATCGAATTCCTGCATTCACCAAATCAGTTATGTCTTCCACTAAGGGTGATAACTCCCAGAGAAATAAAAAAGGACCTGGTTATGACCAATTAGACTCTACTCTGTTAATGAGTGTACCAAAAAAAGAATAATGTACTTAGTTACCATTTTTAAAGCCTGTCTAAGACTTTGCAATCTTCCATTGACATGGGAAATAACCCATGTCAATGAAAGATTGCTCAAGTAGTAATGATCTTAAAACCTGGCAAAGTAGCAGAGGATCCTTCATCCTACAGACCTATCAGCCTATTACCCCTGGTTGGGAAACTCTTTGAAAAAATATTTCTAAACAGAATGAGGTCTTAACTAAATGACATACTCCCTGAACACCAATTCGGCTTCAGACAAAAACATGGTACTATTGAACAAATACATAGATTGTTTAACTACATAAGTCAAACACTGGAAAACAAACAGTATTGTTCAGCCGTTTTCCTAGACATAATTCAAGCTTTTGACAGAGTATGGCACACGGGTCTCTTATTCAAGATTAAAAAGTACCTACCGCACGCATGCTTTTTAATATTATTTTTGACATTATTTTTTTATCGGAGGATTCTTTTTAATGAATTTGTTTCTTTTTAATGAAGATGTTTTGAAGTAAAACTCAATAAGGAAACTTCAAAACTCCATGAAGTCCACTCAGGTGTACCACAATGCAGCATTTTAGGGCCAGTATTGTATCTTATCTTCACAGCTGATATCCCTAAAAAGTGATGATACATTGAGAGCTACATATGCTGATGATACAGCTATAATGTCTATAAACTCTGACGCAGCGTCCGCATCCGCAACTGTTCACGAACACCTCACTGAAATTGAGTCTTGCCTTGGATCATGGAGGATAAAAGTGAACAGTAGTAGATATTTGTATGTCACATTCACTCTTAGGAAAGGTGATTGTCCTCCTGTAATGCTAAACGGTGACCAAATACCCCAATCTGACAGTGCCAAATATCTAGGTATGCACCCAGACAGGAGACTGATGTGGCAAAAGCACATCTGGATTAATAAGCGGAAACAACTTGATACAAAGTTAAGAAGCTTGTACTGGCTAATTGGGAGGAAATCACACTTATCTAACGAAAGCAAAATGGCAATCTACAAGACAATACTCAAACCGGTATAGAATAGAACTGTGGGGCACAGCCTCCAACAGCAACATTGATATCTTGTGTACGGTGCAACCGCACATAATGCAATTCAGCAGTTTACGCCGCACATACATTTCAACTCATAATACAGTTCAGTTCGCGTTGGGCTATCAAGTCAGCCAGGCGTTCTCTTTACAGCCAAAAAGGGCCGCGTCACTTCATTTGCCACACCATCAGTCCATTAACTCATTTTACCTTTAAGTACTTTTGGGACAATACAGTAGTGTTCTAGTACTTACCTTCTTTTATTCCATTCATCTCCCATCTAAAAGTAATGTAGGGTCTAGCAAGAGATCATACATCTTGGAAAGATTCCAAACAAAAACCATGAGATCCACGTTCAATATCCCGAAATGTATCCGTAACAAATACATCCTGCAAGATCTAAATCTGACATCTATTAAGCAAGAAATATCCATCAGAAGTTTCTAATACCTGAACAAGCTATCAGATCATGTAAATGCTTTAGCAACAAACCTCACAGGCACTGGAAGTATTATATACTCAAGACTGAGGAGGAATAGTGTTCCAACCCTTCAAAACCGATTCACCGTACTATAGTGAGAGAGGTCAATGGATACTCCTAACAGCTAAATGACATACCCAGATTCTGACCAGCTAAATTAGCAGCTAAATGTTATAAACAGATCGCTGTGCTAAGCAGGATATATATATATATATATATAAAAAATAAAATCTTGCGAGTACAACACATTAATTTTTTTAGGGTGGATTCAATCAAACAGATTCACACACGCGTAAATATACCATTGATAATTTTATACTCGAGTAACTAAAAATCGTTTGTCGACGTAATCTAATAGTTATTTATGATATTAGTGCGTTACCGCACGAGTCGAGGTCGAGTAGACGAATGTAACGACGATTGTCTTACCATAGTCACGAGTTTGTAAATATCTATATCCGCACGTATATCATACAACATTTTTCGACACATTTGCGAGAAAAACTGTGAGACTAACTTTTTGTTTTTAAGAATCAGTCGGAAAGTCGCAACCATCTTTGTATGTAAAAATGGCTCGAAGTTGCAAATTTAAAACAAACAAAACACTATAAAGAATAAAATAACCTTAATTTCGAAAGTCGGTATTTTTATTTATTAAAACTTTATGCACAAGTTAAAAAACACTGTGCAAAGGCGGACTTAATGCCTTAGGCATTTTCTACCAGTCAACCTTAGGGTGGTGCAGAGAAAATATGGCAGGTGCAAATTATAGAAAAGAAAAAACAGAGACAGAAAAAACAATACAACCATAAATACATAGATACACATAAATAAAATTTACAACGTTATTAAGAGAGAACGAAACCAAAGAATTAACGCTATGAGGATTCTACCAACTTCTTGCGAATGTGCTCACGTGCCTTCACCTTAAAGGACAGCCGACTGGTCGCCGTCCTGATGTTCAGAGGAAGCGCATTCCAAAGGAAAATCGCCTGGACATAGATAGAAGACTGGATAAACCCAGAGCGGTGTGAGGGACATCGTAGAAGAAGATTATTGGATGAGCGAAGATTTTTACTGTGGACAGAGCAAAGGAAATGAATTTGTGAAGTAATATAAGAGGGAGAAGAAGGATTATTAAGAAAAGAAAACAAGCTAGTCAGGGCTCTCAGCGCTCTGCGCTGACGGATGGGTAACCATTTTAACAGTTATCGATGCGCTGATACGTGATCATACTTACGGAGGTTAATCGAAGCCAAATCGAATGTAGTTATTTAGAAGACGGTCAAGTTTTTTGAGGAGATCTGCATTCAGGTCGTAGTAGCACACATCACCATAGTCAATCATGGGGAAAATTAGGGACTGTACAAGCATGGCCTTTATGTGAGCTGGGAGAAGATTTTTCAGTCGATACAGGGACCGCAACGTTCCGGTAACTTTCCGACTGACACTCGTGATTTTTAATTTTGTTTCTTTGTTTTTTTTTAAACCGACTTCCGAAACTAAGGTTTTTTTTATACTTTGTAGTGTTTGTTTGGAAGTCAGTTATATTTTTTGTAAAAAGATTTTTGTTTTTACATTAAGTGGCAATACTTGGTCGACGTGTTCGTCTATGCAAAAATTGAAATAAGCAAAAATGCTCATAAAATAAAACTTCTGAACCAAACTGGATCAATTTTAAACGGGACCAAATGACAATTGAATGAAAAAAGAATCACAGAAATCGGATCAGACACCTCGGAGTTATCGGTAAACATACATAAAAAAAACCCACCGAATTGAGAACCTCCTCCTTTTTTAGATGTCGGTTAATTAGAACTACATCTTTCGTCTTGACTCACAAACGCATAAGAGCGCTTCCAAGGAGGTTCGATCATTCAGCTTATTAACTGTCATCTTTTATTATTTTGCTGATATTCTATTTTTAAAACTGAACTTCAAAATACTTAAAGTTAATTTCCATTTTTGAGTTTAAAGTACTTACTTACCTACTTCAATCAATGAGCTTTACTTTTGTGGCGGTTATTTTAAATCTGTGGTATACGTGATTTTCTCGCCATGGAAAGTTGAATATAATTTTGTTAATAATTAATTGAGTACCTATTATTAAAAAATATAAGGAAGCATTGGAAAGTTGTATGTTGCGCTTTATTTCACCTCCTAGCTTCTGAACTTCTTCTTCTCGTACTGTGAAACTCACGCAGACGCAGACGCAGATGGATGCGTTTTTGCTCAGTACGTTTGTTTACATAAAAAAACTGGCTATCGTTTCATTTATTCTGTAGTTCGTTTTTATCGAGTGTAATAATGTATATATATTTTTTTATCACGCTCTGTAACACCTAAATAACCCGAATTTAATGAAATATCTCAAGCTAAAATCCATCAAGCCTAAACGGCGGCTACAGAGCGTTCCAAAGAAATATACCTACATTAATACATACAATCACCACATAACCACAATATAAAATAACCCTCCTCCTGGCGCAGTCGCAGATGCAGATTGAGTATCCCAAACAGTAGAATCTATGCTTACGCAGACGACACCGCGATTCTTGTAGACGGAATCACTTGGGACATTGTAAAAACTAATGCGGAGATGGCCATGGCTAAAGTTATGACGTGGTTAAACTCGAACCTTCTTACATTGAATCTACAAAAAACGACGTATATTCCTTTTTCTATACGTAGCAACGCTAAACCACCTCCTTCTTTTAGTATAACTGCTCATTCCTGCACACACTTGCCCACCCATTGCACTTGTCTTCCGCTTGCAAGATCCGAATGTGTGAAATACCTCGGAGTACAGATAGACGACGGACTGAGATGGGACTATCAAATTGATGCCATCACCACCAGAACATTACGTCTTATACATATATTTAAGTCTCTCAGAGTGTCCGCCAACCTAAAAATTCTCAAGATGGTGTACCACGCTTTATGTCAATCAGTGATTGGTTATTGTATAGTTGCATGGGGCGGTGCCACAAAAACTAGCTTTCTGAGGGTGGAAAGAGCACAGAGAGCTATACTTAAAGTCATGATGAAATAGCCCTACAGGTATCCAACAACTGAACTGTTTTCAGACTGTAAAGTACTTACGGTGCGTCAGCTTTATGTGCTTAGATCCACCCTTAGAAAGCATGCACGCCTTCCACCTCCTATTCCAAATAAACGCACGTATCTTCCACCAAGTACCCAACACAAGACTTCCTTCGCTAAACGTCAATATTATATACTAAGTACTCATATTTATAAATACATTAACAATCGCCTCAACATTATAAATTTAAACTCACATGCACTAAAAACTAAAGTAACAGAGTGGCTGCTCCTAAAGGATTACTCTTACACGGAGTCTTTACTTACATATCTAGTGTAATACACACACACACTCACCCACACACCATCACACACACACACTCACCCACACAACTTCACACACACACTCACCCACACCCACCACTCACACACAATTTCACTATTAAAATTTGTAAACCATACAGTAGAATGGCACAGTCCACTTGAGATAAGTTTTCGTTGTTAATTGTCAACCTTGACCGTATATTACTACCTCTTAAAATACAGGTATATCCTAGCTTAAGAGGTAGAGTATTATTTTTGTACAGAACTTGCAACACAAACTTTTTAATATATTTTTTTTAAACAAAATATCAAACTGTATTTAAAATTCTGTATGTTTTTCGAAATAAAGATTATTATTATTATTTTTATTTTTAACTTTCTCGGGTCCCTGGAGACCCGGTCCTTTGATAGGCGTACGAGGGACCGAAGCCAACTCGCAGAGGCCCTGTTAGACATTTCAAATGGTATGGGGCACCAACCGACGATTATCCCTGTATGCACTATCAAAGTATACCCAAGGACAATCCCCGGTTGGAGCAGGACTATTGCAGAATATGGTAACAAAAGATGAAATGCTATGGGTTTGGGTGGTTTAGTGGATTCGTTACCGTATACTATGAAAGATCTATTGGCCTCTGCCTGACCACTGAAAATATACACGGCTTTTTAATGGCAGGGGGTGACTTGCACACTCAATAAATGGGCCTCCGAAAACGGTCGCTAGCACAAAGTGACGCAGCGCCAAGGAGGCAACATATCCTGAGGTGCTAGAGGAGTGGAGAGGTATACCACGGCTATCAGGACAATCCCGGAAGTACGGTCAAGATCCCTACCAGCATCTTACTGGATTATACATCCTTCTCCCGAGCACGTTTGCTCTTGCGAATCTCCACTCAGACCGGCCGATTAAGGCAAGAAAGAGGTGGAAGCTCTGTTCCTCGTCAGTGTTCACTCCAGCCAGCCAATAAAGGCAAGCCGGAGATGAAAAACAAGACTTCTCCCGGGAGATCAGATCCGTGGGGTCGCTACTGCCCAACAGTTCGCCACAAAACTGCCTTGCGGATTGTATCTCTCTTTGTCTGGCCCCTCACCCTAAGTATGAGTACCTAAGGTTCATTAGGGCGCGCAAGCCCCACCACGACGTCAACGTAGAGATACGGCGATGGGGTTATTATTATTATTATTATTATTATTATTATTATTAGTCGGGTAATTAGAACTACATCTATCGTCTAATTTTTTCTTTCACGCAGACGCAGACGGAAGCAAAAGTGCTTCCGTTTGCGTTTGCGTGAAATTCCTTAGTGGAATTCTTATTACATTGTTTATGGAAATTAAAAAAAAACCATAATGGTAACGCACGGCGCTTTGTTTCGGAGCGTGTTGTAACGTAGGCAATTAGGTGAGAGTACCTATTTTATCGCACGCTCCATTGTATGGTGCGTAATTTTTAACTTTCGAACAATGTGTACAGGCTTCGTAAATGCATTTTTTTAGCAAATGTGTCGAAAAGTATATTTATTATACTTGGAATAACTAAACGCGAATAGCAGAATGAATGTTGAACGAAATGTTATCCGGCAAATAAATGGTGCACAAAATGATATGTTGTGAAAGCTTAAACCCTGTTAAATCAATATTATCGTGTCGTGCCATAGAGTATCTAAGTAACTAAAAAGGAAGCTATAGCATGGCTAAACATGGGGAAATAGCGTGCTGACAAATTGTCAATGTTGAATATGTTTTGATTGAGTTTTGTCTTGGTTTTGTTTAAGTTCTACTCTCATTGTTTTCTTTCAACTTTTCGGTGTAGTGCATTTTTATAGTGAAATTTTGGGGCCAAGTCACTCGCGTCCTTAGGAAAATATCCATAGCTAGTCCCTCACACGGTCCCCGGGTGGTGCTAATCAGGTGACACTAACTGGTGGCAGGTTTCGGTCGATAGCTTGTGACCACCCACTGGGTAAAGACGTACCACTACGCGCGTTCCGGTACGATGCTCAGTGTAGCCAACCAGCTTCGCGTTGATATGGGCTTATCGGGAGACTAGTTGTGAAAGGTAGCGGAATCCAAGATACGGTGCGCCGCTGGCCACCTACAGGTAGTTGGGGGCCCAAGTAGTGTGCTAGCCACACATAAAAGGCTGCCCCGCTACGAGACGGCCCGATGGACATTCCCTCATCTTGGCTTGGGTGTTCCCGCAGTCTCCAGACTGCTCCCCCAATTATGTCGTCCCGACAGAGCGTGCCTGAGGGTTAGCAGCATGGAACCTCATTTCACTCAAACTCATGACAAAAAGGATCAAAGTAAAAAGAGCTACACAGCAGCAGCACTTCCTTTCTCACAAAGTGCGTCTCTGTAACATACAAGGTCTACACTCAAATCTCGCTGCAGTCCATCACCACCTTGAGACTGAGAAACCAGCGCCTTTTCGAGACGCAGATCGGATGTCCGTCAGACGTGTCATACCTGTCTTCCTCAGGGTTTACTCTGGAGCACCATTTTAAACGACGCGCGGGTTTATTTATCTTCGCAACTTTGAAGACTCAAGATTCTCAATGCTTTGGGTTTTAGTGGAGACCAGCATGGATAAAATTATCTACGCTTGTGTCTACCTTTCGCATAGCGCTGATTTGGAGACAACTGGGCTCATTCAACACCTGAGTGAGGCGGCGGATGCAGCTCAGCAGCGGTACCCTGCTGCCCAATTGGTTTTACTGTGGGACTTCAACGCCCACCATCAGGATTGGCTCTTCCCATACTCAACTAATCTCACAACCAATCTCCATACTCAACATAATCAACTATTCTTGTTCTCGTTCTCTAACGATTGCGGAATCCACATCCCACATGTCGATAAACTCGCGAGCCATGTCAATATACTTGACTTGTTTATCTTTCTCGGCTTTCACGAAGTTCTCGTCATGCGGGACGGTTATGTCTACAATCCTTGCACGCCTCACTATTCGGTCCACCACCACTATATCAAGCTTATTGGCAACAATATTCCTGTCAGTGATGACGGACCGATCCCAGTACAATGTGATATTGCAATCATTGAGAACTGAGTCTGGCGCATACCTGTAGTACGGCACCTCCAACTCCACAAGAGAGTATTTCAGAGCAAGTTGCTGATGGATAATCCTGGCTACAAGGTTGTGCCTATGCAAGTATTCTCCATTAGCTAGACGAGAACAACCAGAGATGATGTGGCGAATTGATTCTCCCGGACGGTGACATGCCCAACATATGTCGACCGTGCTATCCCTCACAATAAATCTCCGGTAGTTCTTTGTCATGATAACTTCATCCATAATTACACAGACAAAACCTTCGGTTTCTCCAAAGAGATCACCGAAACGTAGCCAGGCTACGGACGCTAGTTGGTCTACATCGGACCCATGTAGGGCCCGGAAAAAGCGTCCGTGAAGCTCCTTACTCTGCCATACCACCTTGCGATCGTTAGTGTTAAGCACCGCAGGTTTGCGCCAGTTCTCATTTGCCAAGGAGAGCGGGGTGAGTCCCTTGTCCACCGCCACTACATCTCGATGCATACCCACGTCGACAGCTAGGAAATATTCCCTGAGACTGCATATCTCGCGATTGTGGAGAGTCTTAGCATTTAAAAAGCCTCGACCTCCTCACTTTTGCGGGATATACAGTCTCATTACCGACGACCGTGGATGATGCATTCGATATGCAGTAAGCAGTGTGCGGACCCGCCTATCCAGGGCATCAAGTTCCGTTTGAGTCCATTTGAGTACGCCGAAAGAGTACATCAATACCAGCATGACCTAACCATTGAAGGCGCGAGTTAAGTGTGATGACCCCAACTCTATTCGCTTTATCAGCAAATCCCCCTCCACTCAAAGTAGCAAATAAGTAGTCTATAAGAATATTGTTAACTTAGCAATAATTAAATATAAATATATGTCACATTATTAGAATAATCATTACTATCTTAATTACTGTTACGCTGTTCATATAAATAAAGTTTTTCTTAAACTATTCAAGTGTGGATCACTTAATTCGTGCACCTTATTTCCGCCTGATAGAAGGCTATTGAATACTTTCTTCAGGCGGCCAAAGAAGCGCTCCTTCAACGATTGCTTCATGTCAGTAACATTGATACCTAACGCTTCCGACATAGCCAAATACTTGTAAGTTTCAGTTGAAGTTTCTTGTAAATTTCTTGTTCCTGTTCTTGTCCTTGTCCTTGTCCTTGTCCTCGTTCTCGTTCTCGTTCTCGTTCTCGTTCTCGTTCTCGTTCTCGTTCTTGTTCTTGTTCTTGTTCTTGCTGGCCCGCACTAACCCCCCGTCTCACCGCACACATACCTAAGGCGCGGTACAGCGGTCCTGGTAGAACTATAGTTAATATTCATCGACTGTATTTTTGCCTTAACAAGTAGTTTTGTAATCCTGACATTCTCGTTCTATTTGAAATACTAAAAGAAACAGCTCTTTTAAAATTAATGCAAAGTGGTATCGAAAGTAATTAAGGATGAAATTACGGGCGTTTAACAACCACTACGTTAATACAGCACATTCTTCTAGCACAAATACAAAGCCGAACTGTGATGAATGTTCACCAGTTCATTCGATGTTTCTGAAAGCTGTGTCCGAAAATGAAGTCAGAGCGGTGATGACATCATTATGATTTTTTTTTTACTGTTTATAGGCTCGCGTTTGACCACTATCTCACCTGATGGTAAGCGATGATGTGGTCGAAGATGGAGCACGCTTGCCTAGAAGTAACCTATTCACTCTTGACTTAAATACTCCCAGGTACACAAATTCGGTAGGTTATGACGAAATTAATACGAAAATTATAAAAACATGCACTAATGAACTTCTTATTGTTATGACATATTTAATTATTCTTTCATTTACACTAGGCAGTTTTTTGGAATCGTTGAAAGTGTCAACCGTTAAGCCACTTTTTAAAAAAGGCGAAATATGTGATGTCAATAATTATCGCCCAATAACATTGATAACTTTATAATTTATAGGTAATTAATCGAAAATTTCTAAAAAGTGTATGTATAAGAGATTGATTGACTACTTTGATAAATTTAACATTATTTAAAAATAGAAATTTGGCTTCCAAAAAAATAAATCCACTACTAGCTATCTTGACTCTTATAAAAACCATATTCACTAATATTAACCGAAGTCACTTTTCTCCAGGGTTGTTTTTTGACTTATCTAGAGCTTTTGACCTAGTATCTTACGACCTGTTACTACAGAAATTAGAGGCAATTGGCATTAGAGGCATTGCACTTCAATGGACATCGACATATCTTAGGAACAGCAACAGCGTGTTCTAATTTAGCGTACACGGGCTGCCGGTGACGATTCTTGTCGGCCGGTATTTCGGAAACTTGGTTTGTTACCACTACCGTCTCTTTATATATATTATATACGTATGTTTGTGTGCAAGCGTAAGGAATTATTTACGAAAGCAGACGATGTCAATCCTCGAAACCGACGCGACCCTCACAGGCTCGTACTGGATGTCATGCCAAGGTTAGCTAAATAAAATAAAAGCTGTTTGTATATGTGTGTGGAAATATTGAATAAGATACCGAGTGACCTAAAAATAATTCTAAATACTAGATTATTTAAAAATAAGTCATGTGATTGGCTGTGCACTAATAGTTTTTATAGTATTAAAGAGCTTTTTGACGAAAAAAAAAATTTTGTCTAAATTGTAAATATGTACGGAAACTTTGCACGCTTATAATGTTAAGCAAAAACATGTATGACATCTTCTATACCATGTTTTTATGTAAATAAATGTTATTCTATTCTAAAAAAATACTTTGACATCATTAACTCATTTTGGCTAAAAATGTCACTTAGTAGCTATGTCACTTAGTAGCTTCTCGCACTACAACGACGATATACGAGTTTCCAGTTTATTAACTCTCATTTCAAGGTTGACCCATTTTTTATGCTATACCTCTAATGACTGTACCGTAGTACTTGTAAATCTTTACCGCTCACAACTCCAACCCCAGCATTTTTCTGGTCTCCGGAATGTACTTGTTAGTAATAGCCACTTAGACGACAGGGGCTCTGAATTATTTCTAAGTTGACCGTCTAACGACTCACAAGTACTAGGTTAGTAAGGACTCACTAACTATGGTAGACAAAAAGGTAAAAATTAACCAGTTTTATTTATTATTCAATGATCTACAACTTTTCTGACTCATTTTGACGATGACACTACGTTTACAAGAATAATGCAAAATAACGATATTTATGACGTCTGGCATTTTATTGCACGCGATGAGGACTTTTGTCATTTCATTTACGAGAGTGTATCTAAGACAATGCCCTGCTTCTTTAAGAAGGGTGACAATGCCCTGCTTAAGAATTACAGATCCATCTCACTTCTGAGCCATGTCTACAAGCAGTTTTCTAGAGTCATCACGAATCGTCTCACGCGCAGGTTTGTCGAGTTTTAGCCTCCTGAACAAGCCAGATTCCAAAAAGGCTTCAGCACCGTAGACCCCATATATACGTTGCGGCAGGTTTTACAGAAGACCAAAGAGTATAATCTGCCCCTCTGCTTAGCGTTTGAGCACTACCGGAAAGCCTTCGATTCGATCGAGACTTGGGCTGTGCTGCAGTCTCTCCAACGGTGCCAGATAGCCTATCGGTAGAGGTTGCTGCGAGGTGCTGAAATGTTTATATGAAAACACCACCATGGCAGTCCGACTTCAGGATCAGAACTCGAAACCTATCCTCCTGCAACGGGGTGTGAGGCAGCAAGACGTCTCCGATATGTTCACGGCCGCAATGGAGGATGTCTTCAAGGTTTTGGACTGTAGCAGGCCAGGCATTAATGTCAATGGCGAGTCCATCACTCACCTTCGATTTACCGACGATATAGTCGTCATGGCTGAGATTACGATAGACCTAAGTACAATGCTAGATGACCTCAGTAGAGCTTCCGAAAGAGTGGGTCTCAAAATGAACATTGACATTAATCATGGTATTTACCCATGTAGCACCCACTCCTATCAAGACCGGAGACTCTACACTCGAAGCCATAGACAAGTACGTCCTCCTAGGACAAACGGTCTAGTTAGGTAGGGCTAACTTCGACAAAAAGGTCAACCGTCGAATCCATCTCAACTGGGCAGCGTTCGGGAAGTTGCGTGGTATCTTCTAGTCCTACATACCACAGTGTTTCAAGACAAAAGTCTATGACCAGTGCATGTTACCAGTGATGACTTATGGCACTGAAACGTGGTCGCTCTTAATGGTCCCCATCAGAAGTCTTAAAGTGACTCAAATGAAGTGACGCAATGGAGAGGGCAATGCTTGGAGTTTTCTTGCGTGACCGAAGGATCGCCAAACTAAAGTGGCAGTGGGCAGGGCACATTGCTTGCAAAACAGTTGGTCGATGCGGCTGAAATGTTCCAGAGTGGCGACCGCGTACCGGAAGACGCAACGTTGGAAGGCCTCCCACAAGGTGGATGGAGGCCCTGGTGAGGGTCGCGGGTAGCCGATGGATACGAGACGCACAGGACCGGCTATTGTGGCGACACTTGGGGGAGGCCTTTGTACAGCAGTGGACATCTTTCAGCTGATATGATGACCTACTTCTCATCAGAAAAATCAAAACGCTTCCATTTTTATGGTTTCTGTCGTAATTTAACAAACAAGAATTTTCATTCCATGAAAAAAATCACATGATTATATAGCTGGCAGTTTGGCCATTACAGTTGTAAGCAAAAATTCAAAATTATAATTTCTTTTGTTTATCTCATTAATGAAATAATTCACTGCTTTGTGACAAATGTGTGTGTAAGTTGGAGTACATTTCACCTTTGAAAACTAAAAATTAGCGCTTATCTTAAAACTTTTTGTTCTTTATTCGTTTAGTGTGACTTTGGAATGTCTGAAAAAGTTTTTTTTCTAAAACATATTAAACATATACGCGGCTTCGCCTGCAGAAGCTGCCCAAGTGGTGGCATTGCTGGATTCTGGACTTAGTTAGCGTGTTGTGGCTGAAAGATTGCATCTAAGCCTGTCGTCTGTTCATAGAGTCTACAAACGCTATCGGGAGACTGGTTTGTTCAAGCGTCGTTCAGGATCTGGTAAAAATCGGGTCACTTCTGAGCGAGATGATCGATTTATTGTAACATCTTCTTTACAAAAGCGACGCCTTAATGCTTTTCAACTGCAGCAGCAGCTTCATGTTGTACGTAGGATGGTTGTAAGTGACTCTATAATTAGAAGAAGGTTGAAGGAACGTGGACTGGTACCACACAATCTTGTAAATGGGCTGAAATTAATTAATTAATTTATTTATTAAAGCATTATGGAAGACTTGCAGCTAAAACAAACAGTTTTGGATCAGTAAATAAGACTGTCAGCCAATTACAAATTTTCACTTATAAAATACAAAAATAAGAAGTAAGTTCTATGGACATTCACACCAAGTTACTGAGTAACTAATATTTATACTAAAATGTTGCACGCACTGCATAACAATCACTATATAATAAAGATTAACACTTATATGAAAAAGTCTCGGGTTATTCACTTCCTGGCTGAGGACACACTACACGCTGAGATGTGCCCTGAAACCCTATATGGGATGTGGATAGGTCCTTAACGCACGTGCAGCTGCGATAAAATCTTCTTTCACGTACCGGTTTAAAAACTCACTATGATCAGTTTTTCGTTAGAATTGAAAATAAGATATTGTAGGGCACACCACTAGGGCTTCTGGAATGCCCCCGGAATCGATTCAATAAAACAGCCTTTAAGCGATTTAAGAGATTATTATATTGAGCTGGTGCTCTCAGGAAAAACTTTTACAGAACTGTCGTAAAAACAAATCAATCATTATATGTCAATATTTAAACCTATTCTAAATTCCTAATTCTTCTAAAGCTTTTTTAATTATTAAATTGACGGAGGTTCCCGGAGGGTGAGCCATCCAAGGAGGATGTATCACATGAGCTACGCCCTCACGAATAGAAGATACTAGGAAAGTCTTCCTGTAATCTTTTATTCCAAGCTTTGGAAGAGTTAAGCACCTACCTATCCCTAACCAGGAGTTCCTGCCTATGGGTAGAATGATCGTAGACAGGGTTGCATATGCTTCTATAGAAGCAGCTTCAGTCATGTCCTGCGATAAGCATTATTCTTTTAAATTCTAATGCGCCATTTGCGCTGAACAAAAACGCAGACATGCTGAAACCCTGCTGCAGTAAAACTACCCTAAAATCTGCAGCACACCGCCAAACGTAAACAAAATGATGTGACAAATCACATCCATCCAGAAGGGATTGACCTCTCGAAAGCTACCTTAACTAGTCTACGCGGCAGCCAGACGGTTAAGAAGCGAAGGTCTATTCTGTCAAAGAATTAACTCCTAACATCGAACTCACTCCAGTAATTCAAAGTCTGTTAGAAAATATATGGACTGAAATTATTTGCCTCCATCGAACAGCTCAACCAATGGTGACAACCTGCCACCCCTTGCGAAGGCTATGCCCCGTATGCAAAGTTGGTATCACCGCCCATGGAGTCCTTCAATTGCGTTACAGTGGACGCTGAAACCTTAATAGAAATAAAAAACTGGAATAACTTCAGCCTAGCTAAATATCGATATTAATCGCGACCTTCTCTTCTCCACCCGGCAGCATCATCGAAGTAGTCTATCATCATCCGTATTCCAACATCACATGAAAAAGAAAAACCGATTAATAAACTATTCAACATACTAAACTAAAATTATGTTTTGTTTACATAAATATGACATAAATGATTTGACATCTTGCTTTTTCCTACCATAGATCCGTTTTTTTTTTAAATTCTTACGTAAAATGGTTTCAACCTATTCACATGGACAATATCTCTGAATCTCCTGTTGTTAGGTTTACTTATCACATAATTTACTTCTGAAACCCGCCTAACAATTTTGTATGGTCCTTTATACAACCTACAAAGCTTCGTGCTTCTACCTATATGTCGCCTAGGAGTATAAACCATTACCAATTGATTTACTACAAAATTCCTGACTTTCGCCTTCTTATCATAAATAGCTTTCTGTCGGACCTGCGCCTTTTTTATATTATCTATGGCACAACGTGACAGCTGACTTTTCAGACTATGACGTCCCACAAAATCTAATGATTGATGCTGTTCCCCAATATTTATCGTTAAATCTGTAAGAAATGATGGTTCCTTAGCATATAATAATACGTAAGGTGAAATCTTGGTGCTTGACTGCTTACTGGTATTATACGCGAAACACACGAGAGGAACATAGCTACACCAATTTCTCTGATCCGTAGCAACATACATGGACAACATTTGGGTTAAAGTCTGGTTAAAACGTTCGACCAGACCGTTCGATGCGGGGTGAAATGCTGTGGTGAAGCGTGACTTCGCCTCGAAGAATTCAACAGTGTCCTTCACCAAGTGTGACGTAAAAACCGACCCCCTATCCGACACTATTTCTTTTACACCACCATACCTACAGAAGATTTCTTCAATTAGGAACTCACTAATTCTTTGTGCCGTCGCTCTAGGAACCGCCTTGCAGACTGCATATCTCGTAGCATATTCTACACTAACGATAATATACCGATTACCTTTCATCGACTTCCTAAAAGGACCTAGAACATCAATGCCTACTTTCTCCATCAAACGGTTCACCTGGACTGGCTGTAACTGTGCCAACTGCTTACATTTCTTGCGCTCCTGACATAACCGACAACTCCTCACATATTTATCTATCTCCCTCTCAGCATCCTTTATGTAATATCCTGCTCGAAATTTACCTAACGTCTTGGCTAGACCTAAGTGACCACCTGACCATGGATCATCATGCAATTCCCTTAATATCTCCTTCAGCAAACAACGTGGGATCACTATCAACTCTCGAACCCTATTCAATCTCCTTGCTTGTTTACATAATACACCATCTATGACACTAAAACCTTTGAGTGTACTTCCACTACTAGCTGCCAGTTTATCAAACCAACCTCTACAAAACTCATCTCGCAGCTGCTCTTCTCGCATCCTCACAACCTCTATCCTATACAACTGCATGCCGTCCTCTAACTTTTTCTCGGACAACTTTGACTCCTCCTCCTTTTCCTCGGCTAAGGGATTCCTACTCAAAAAATCCGCTATGACGTTGTCCTTCCCTGCACAATGCACTATGTTGAAATCATATGCCTGGATACACAGCGACCACCTAGCTAACCTTCCATTCATATCCTTTCTGCTCCTTAACCAACATAGGGCTTTGTGGTCAGTCATCACCTGAAAAGTCAAACCCCATAGAAAATGTTTGAAATAATTCAATGCCCATACCAAAGCAAGACATTCTTTCTCCGTGATTGAATATTTCTTTTCCCCATCGCTTAGCTTCCTTGATGCATATGAAATAGGAAACATTACCTCTTCACCTTGCATGAGACAACAACCAACTGCTTCATCACTGGCATCTACATACAACCTAGTGACCATGTTTTTATCAGTTGAATAAAAATGCAGAATAGGTGGTGATTCCATTATCTTTATAATCTTTCGAAATGCTTCTTCTTCCTTACTACCCCAAACAAACGCTTTATTTTTTTTTAAAAGCTTTGTTAGTGGTAATACAATCTGTGCAAAATCACTAATAAACTTTCTATAGTATGAAAACAACCCTAAGACGGATTTAACTTGCTTTGCGTTTTTTGGTGTTTTCAAAGTTTTTAAAGATTGTAATTTCTTATTATCGGGTCTGACACCATCTCCTGATATCTCATGTCCCAAGACCGTAATTTTATTATACCCAAAACTACACTTGCTTGGTTTTAAGGTAAGATTTGCTTTCTTTAAACGTAACATAATCTCTTCTAACGATTCAATAAATTCATTAAAATTATTTCCCCAAACCAAAATATTATCTACATAACAAATGGCCTTTTTATATTTTATTCCAGCCAGTACTTTGTCCATGACTCTTTGGAAAACAGCTTGACTTGTTTTAAGTCCAAAAGGTAAAACATTGAATTCATATAAACCTGAAGAAGTAATAAATGCAGTTTTATGCTTATCTTCTTCACACAATCTATGTTGCCAATAACCTGAATTTAGATCTAAATCTGCAAAATATTTGGCTCCCGATAAGTATATCATAATATCCTCAATAATCGGTAATGGATAGCTATCTGTTATCACCTTTTTATTCAACTTCCTATAATCTACACAAAATCTCCACGACTGGTCTGGCTTCTGCACCAGTACTACCGGGGATGCATAAGCACTTCTGGATTCCCGAATAACTTTATTAGCCAACATTTCCTTGACTTGTGTATTTATTATGTCTCGCTGCTTGGGTGAAACCTTATATGGTGGGTGATGAACTGGTATATCATCTACAGTTCTAATAGTGATTTCTTCTATGCTACAACTACCTAATTCAGAGGCTTTAAAAGCGAAGTTATCTCTGTATAAGGTAAGAAGGGTTCTCAGTCTGTTTCTTTTCTCCGAGCTTAAACCTAAATTAACATCAAGTTCATTAATTACATCAGCATTAGCTACTTTCGATAAAAAATTATCATCACAGTTTTTAACTAAATTCGAAAAATATAAATAATCAGTTTCCGATACAGAATTAAAACTCCCTTCTCCTTTAGATCCACGAACCTTCATAATGTTGTTATTTGGAATTATTTCATTATTATGGTCATGGCACACCACTTGCGATTCTGACATAGCATTTTGTTCAGTACATTTGTGAAAATTTATACAACATCTTCCCATTAAAGTAATACACCCATTAGAAAAATCGATAACTACTTCGTATTTACGAAAGAAATCCTGTCCCAGGACCAATTTCTGGTTAATGTTTTTAATAATCAGGAAATCATTCACAAAGACACTAGAGTCCACTATAAAACTTATCGTCGTTTTCCCGACAACTTCTAAGCATGATCCCGATATTGACTTCACAAAATGATTTGCCTTGTCACTGGTATGATTTAGATTGAGATTCAACGCATATTGATCTGATATACACGAAATTGATGCTCCGGTGTCTATCAGAGCAGAACAGGCTTGATTATCTATTGTAATGTTAATAAATGGATTGAGGTCACCGCATTTGCTATTTTTCCTTAGGAGTTGATCTCTTTCGGACACAGCCTGCAACTCCACTTCATTATTTATCGACTGTGCCCTTCCGCGTTTGGGTGGCCATCAGAACGTGGGCTTCTTGAGCTGGGGGTAATTGGAAAACGGTTATTTCTATTATCAAACCGACGTCTCGGCCGCAAATTATACCTCGGAGTGTGATACGTATCCGTATCACCGGCTAGGTTTGGCGTCGATCTTGCAGCAGTCTGCCCCGGGCTCGTTGGTCTCGGTGAAGTTGGGTATCTCTGACTTCCGGCTGGAAAATGATCAAAACTGACCCGCGGAGGGTGCAACGAAAAATTTGCCTGGTCGGGCTGTGTCTCCTCAAATATTTCTTTTATTTGGTCAATGGTGGCACGCAACTCAGCTTTTGAGTTATATAATCGGGTCCCCAGCTTTAATTTATAATGCATATTTATACCCTTCAAGAAAATCTTAATGAATATCTTTTCGTCGGTAATTCCGGACTGTAATCCGTAATCAGCCAGTCTATAGAAAAATGCGACTATGTCTTCTTTAGTGTCTTGACGCGCATTGTAGAATTTCTCAACAAAATCTATTCCTGATGGGAATTCAGACTTCAGGCTGTCGCAAATCACCTTAAATGACACCCCTTCTTTGTACGTAAATTTGAAAAAAGCTAGGGCCGGGCCGTCCAAATAAGCACCCATAATGAGGGCTAAATCACTCTCCGGCCATCTATTCATGGCTGCGATTTGGCGAAACTGTGTAAGGAAATCGTCGAACGAGCAGGTGGAACCCGTACCCGTGAAGGATACTACTTTCGCCATCTTGCGAAATTATATTTATTTAATAAAAACCACTTATCTTTATACTTATCCAGGCGTAGAAATTTCGCCTGAGCATCACTATAAAATGGGGGTCTTCATGCACTTTTTTTACGCAGTGCATACGCGAAATTATCTTTATACAGTGTACGCCCTGTATACGCGAAAAACGTACTTTTCTATTTATTAAGTACCCGGCGCCGCCGCCACATGTAGGGCACACCACTAGGGCTTCTGGAATGCCCCCGGAATCGATTCAATAAAACAGCCTTTAAGCGATTTAAGAGATTATTATATTGAGCTGGTGCTCTCAGGAAAAACTTTTACAGAACTGTCGTAAAAACAAATCAATCATTATATGTCAATATTTAAACCTATTCTAAATTCCTAATTCTTCTAAAGCTTTTTTAATTATTAAATTGACGGAGGTTCCCGGAGGGTGAGCCATCCAAGGAGGATGTATCACAATATCTTGATATTTTGGGGCAGCTATAATTAACCTTCCGGTCGATAGCTTCAATTATCGAAAAAAGATTTTCACCTTTTTTAGTAAGAACTCTCTTAATTTCCAGAGTGTTAAGGCGGGATCGTTGTTCATACGTTGCCAGCGCAAACTTGGACCTCTCTAAGTCAGTCTGCAAACAAGTAACTATTTCCCGAAGTATGTCGAGATCTGCTGCTATTGCTTCAACCTCTGCGAGTCGAGTATCAAATTCGTCGAGTCTACCGCAAGTACCCTCACATGTAATTTTTAGCTCAGCTAGCTCTTCCTTGATTGTCCGAATATCATCTACCAGTGTCGGCAAATTGAGTACCTGGCGTTTCATGTCCCGAATTTCACTCAGTATGGTTTCGAGGGAGGCTGGTTCCGGAGCAGCCAGAGCTGGTGATGACATTCGACAGGTGGGGCACTTCCATTGAGCCAATCTGCTAGCGCCGAGCTTTTTCCATCCGGCTACAGAAATATTTGCACATCCAAAATCCAGATGTTTCTTACAGCTCCCACATTGGACTCCGTCATTGAACTGCACGTTACTAGCTGCACACGTTGTCATTGTTGAAGCACTCCGTACAAGTATAATTATATTCCAGAGCAAAACTAGCAAAGTTTAAACTTGATATAAAAGTTTCAAAAGGTTGACGATCTATTATTTCGAGCGACGCGTACTGTACTAGTGAATGTCAACAGACGAGTGATTAACTGCAAACCATCGAAGAGCGCGCCTTAACTTTGCACGTGAGCACCTAAATTGGTCATACCTCCAGTGGAACAAGGTGCTCTTTTCTGATGAGTATAAAATTATGCTGTATGGTAACAACGGAAGGAACAAGGTCTTCAGAAGAGATAGAGAACGCTTTGCACAATGCTGCATTGAAGAAAAGGTATGGTGGCGGTTCGTGGACGGTTTGGGGAGGAATCAGCGCCGACGGTAAGAAAAAGCTTGTTTTTGTGTTTGGGCCACGTCTGCCTGCACTAAACAGTCATCGGTACATCGAACAGTGTCTTGAGCCTCACGTGATGCCCTATGCACATTTTATTGGCAACGGTTACATAATCATACACGACAATGCTACGGTTACACCGCGAGGGTCGTACGAGATTATGTTACCGGTATCTCCATTATGGAATGGCCAGCAAGAAGCCCGGACATGAATCCGATTGAACATCTATGGGACGAATTAAAGAGACGAATTCATGCAAGAGATCCTGTCCCAGAAACACTGAGCCAGCTGCAAAATGCAATCCAAGAGGAATGGAATGGAATGCCACAACATTTGATCGTGACTCTCATCCGATCGATGAAGAACCGTATGGAAGCTGTATTAAGGGAGGGAATAAAAGTTATTAAATAAACGTTTCTTAGCTTTTTTTTTTCATTTACGCGTGTTGTTTTATCAATTTCCTTAATACTCCATACAGGGTAAAAATGATTTGATAAACAAAATAAGAAACCTATGAAAATTTAATTTGAATTTAGAACATAAACATTAGGATATTTGAAAACCTCATATTATTTACTGTTAAACGACATTTGACATATATTCCTAAATATACAGATTTTTCTGACAATCCTTACAAAACAACTGCCTCCATGGTCGAGAAGTTTAGGCGTTTGCCTTATGACTCGGTGGTCGTGGGTTCGATTCCTACGGGAAGCATACTTTGTAAAGTTGTTTCCAGTTTGGCTTGAACATTGCAGGCTTGAATCACCTGATTGTCTGATAAAAAGATGATTCCGTGCTTCGGAAGGCACGTATAAGCCGGTGGTCCCGGCCGTCAAATGGCGGTCGTCAAATAAACCATGACAGAGGCCCTTGAGGCGGTTTTGAAACTCTGACACCAGGGTGTGTGGTCGTTTAGACCTACCCGATAAGAAGAAGAAGATTGTAAACTTCCCCTATTTTCTTTTCTACTTTTTTGTTACCAGTTTAACGACTTGTAGTCCTTTAAAAAGTTTAGTTCTAACAAGTTTTGCATGAGATAAGATAAGATATTTATTTTGCAAATATGGGTACAAAAGACGGTGATATAAAAATATAATTAGCAACAGTCATATTTTACCAGAAGGCATGCAAAAGTACAAAATACATTAATGATTCTAAGTACATAATAATGAAGATAACAATGTCAATATATAAAATTTAAGTAATACGATTAAAATTTCATTTAATTTCGTAATAAAGATAACAATGTCAATATAAAGATTAAGTAATACGATTAAAATTTTATTACAATATAATTAAATTAAATAAAAGATTTAATGTCATATTTTTCTAATTTCCAGTCAATATTAAAGTGATCAAGAGATTCCTTTCTCCATTATAAAAATCTGCCACGCTATAATTAATACGCTATGTCTACTAACAAGTTACGTAGTTTTTTTTTTTAAATAACGCCAATGTTAATTCCTTCCAACTCCTCGGTAATTTATTATAGATGACTGGCGCCATGCACTAGGGAGACACAGCCTACTATTATCACGCCTTTTTCGTAGAAATACGTAAGCTATGCGCTCAAAACGATCAGGGTTTAATTTTGCAAACACTGCCATTTCTAAAATATATATGCATGATAAAGTTAATATTTTATTCTTAGATGCAGCTATCAGTAGGTTGGAGTTTTAAAAATGACCGTATGCATCTTTTCTGTGCTTTGAATGCAGTTTCTCTTTCAGTGGAGTTACCCCAAAAGATAACGCCGTATCGTAGGTGGCATTCGACTAAACTATGGTATGCAGTCAAGAGTGCGTCTAGATTTACAATAGATGACAAAGTATGTAAAAGCGTAAGTGGATGTGCTTAGTTTTTTGCAAAGTGTCTCTATGTGTTGTTTCCAGCTAAGTTTTTTGTCTATTTCTAGCCCTAGAAATTTACTACTTAATACATCGTTCACTGTGTCATTATTATATTGCACATGCAGATTGCTCCTATATGGCATGGGCACACTACATTAATACGAAAAACTTTATTCCGACAGTCACAAATAGGAATTTCAAAATATCGATTTTCATAATTCCGAATGGTTCAAAATTCCTAATATAACAACTCCGATTTATCATTAATCCTTTTTTTATAATTCCGACATATCAATATTCCGAATGTTTATAATTATTATTCTTAAAATACCGAGTTTCAATAGGTCGAATAACAAAAAGTCCGACTTAATGGTAATTCGAAACATCAAAAATACGAATTCCGATTATTAAAACACCTATTAATCAGAATTCCGAATTAAAAAACGCCTTGTAAAACTGAATATTGATCAGCAAGTGACAGAACTTACTTATCAGTATTCAGAGTACTTGGCCGGTGCCGTATGGTGCCGTAAAAGAATAATACCATCCCATCACTTCCCGTGGGTGTCGTAAGAGGCGACTAAGGGACTTGCCAGCGAATAGGCAGCAGCGTTCTCTGTAAAACTCAACACCATACACTGCGATCGCCAATTCGCCTGCCAAGCGTGGCAATTATGGCAAACCCCCGCCTCCCCTTTGGGGGAAGCCTATGTCCAGCAGTGGACGACTTTCGGCTGATATGATGATGAAACTGAATATCAAGACAAATAAACACAATTGCTCGTCAGAACAATGTATATTATTATGTTTAGTATGACGAGGTAGAATTAAAAAACTAATGACACATGCAAGATTCATACATGCAAGCAAGCATGCTGTATGCAAACCAGCATGCAGCATGCAAGCAAGCATGCAGCATGCAAGCAAGCATGCAGCATGCAAGCAAGCATGCAGCATGCAGCATGCAAGCAAGCATGCAGCATGCAAGCAAGCATGCAGCATGCAAGCAAGCATGCAGCATACAAGCAAGCATGCAAGCAACAAGCATGCGAGCAAGCAAACAGGCAAGCATGCAACATGCAAGCAAGCATGCAGCATGCAACATGCAAGCAAACATGCAGCATGCAACGTGCGAGCAAGCAAGCAGCATGCAACGCGCAAGCAGCCAGCCTAAGCCGCAGCGGCTGGCGTTATAACACCTGCTGTTACTCAGTTCATTCGTTTCTGTCACTTACTTTTGTAGCAAAACTTATTGACTGTTAAAGACAATATTTCAATTTAAGGTTCAAAATGCTAAAAAAATATTTGTTAGGCATATTAAACAGTAGGTCTTTTGACCGTAGTTATTTCGAAATTAGTTAAAATATCTTTGGATATTATAATATGGAACTAACTGAATATTATACTGATTGAACCTAAATCGAAACCTTGTTTAGCAATATAATCGAAGTATTGAAAATCAGAATGTCGTTTTTCGGACCGAAAACCCATCGAGCATTTGATTCTTCGGACGTATGAAAATCGGAAAACAAACAAATCGCATTTATGACTTTCGGTCAAATAAGTTTCGTGATTTATAATAATAGATATTATAATTCTTAGGTAATAGGAAATTCGGACTTTTGAAAATCGGAATATCGAAATTCGGAATAAAATATTTGGGTGTTCCCATCTGGCATACGTTGTTTAAAATGTATTACCTTAGTTTTACTTATATTAATTTTTAAGTTATTTTCGTCTAACCATTTTGTGATTGATTTGAAAGAATTATTAATGTAACTTTCATATGAATCTACACTTTTCGAAGGTATTGTCACGGTACTGTCATCTGCAAATAAAGTCAATGGTTGTTCAATGCATTCCGGTAGGTCAATATAAAAAACAAAGGGCCCATGTTTTAGTTGGGTTGGGAACAATTTATTTGCAACTCGCACTTGGCCAATTTTTTATCGATAAGTTTAAATTTTTGTCTAACCTTATTGTCAGATGACAATAAGACGTCAACATGCCGCATGAAAAATCTTATTTTCGAAATCAATATTATGAAATAAAACTATAAAATTATTAAGAGATAATTTATCTATGCTGTTGTTATTTAATATCTGATATGTTCTTTCATTTTTGTATTTTATTTGAATTCTTTTGAACAAAGGCTATCGGAACGAATTTTGAAAAATTTTGACATAGTTCTGGACTGACAGAACGCAAAAATCAGGGAATTTCGGATAAAAAATCCTTATAAAACCAAAATTATTTGAACAAAGATTTTGCTACAAAAATTTAATATTTTAGTTACAGTGAAATTATTAACTTTTTATAGCAAAATGCTTCAGTTCATTTAATTTTCTATTGAATAGTTAAAAAAAGATAATAGTTACCACTCAAAATTTTGAGAACTTCGTGACGAAAACTTGTCTTTAGGCTGTCTCTTGTGACGTGTTTTTTTCAATGTTTTAGACCATATTTATATAATATCTAAGTATAATATTTTACTTTAAAGATTTGGCTACATACTGCACTTTAAATGGTAATACATTTTTCCGCTTAAAAATGTATTACCATTACGGAGATCTCTGCTACGAAATAATTGGCTTTTTCGGTGCTCTGGGTCATGGGAGCCCCTTAAGGCCGTATCTTTGAAATAAATGATAGCTTGAAAGCACCGATTTCACCTCCCGGCAACGCGCTGTCCCCGCATGCTTCCACGCGGAAAGTTCAAAATATCGAACCTAGCGCCACAACATCAATTCTATTCAATCCGCCAACTGATTCAGTGTTGCCCGCACGCAAACTTCATAAACTCCTTCTATCAAAATATTAACACAAAACAGCGCTTATAACTAATACACAATAAACAGTGATTTTAGACGTAGGTAAAATACGATAAAATAAAATATTGACACAGAAAAATAATTTTCTGTTTCAACATTTATTTTTACAGTCGTTAGTAAATTATATCATGTTTTGTATGGCTCCAAATTATTGTAAAAACTACTAATTCAATTGCCTATTTATGAACATGGCATTAATTGTGTGGTAGAGATAGCACTAGAGATTTTTAAGCATATAAAATGTATGGAGTAGACCAGTTGTATAAAAATCATTTTATATTAATTGAAATATGTACTTATGTTATGACAATGAATAAAATGATAAGTAGTAAAGGAGGGTGGCGATATTAGGCCCGCTAGCAGTGATAAGAAGTGATAGCGGCCACAAATGAAATATATATTAAAAAAAAACTTTTATTTAATAGTTATTTATCGTAATTTTTATACGACTTTTAATCACGGGGTAATGAAAAACATAATAAAAAGAAGTTATAGCGGAAAACATTGTGAAAAAATTATCTGTGGAATTAGGAAATCCAGATGTCAGCCATGACATCTGCATTTCCTAATTCCAGGGTTGCCAGGGGTTAAAATTGAATAATATTTTATGAAAGGAGTCATGATTTCTTATTATTTTGTATATTATTATTAAAAATCCATGATCCATTTTGAAAGTCTAAATGTATCTAACGCATTACGTAAATATTTTTGTCAATTACAACGTTTTCGGTTCATAATTGTAGCTTTGTTGATTTTGACAGTACATAAAAATGCTAGAAGCCAAGTTATAAAAACTCAAGAAACGTCAAATGAGCTGAAAAAATCAATCAATGTCATGTCAAATGTCATTCACTTCGCGAACTCGTACAGACTCATGTGTTTGTACTCTTACGCCGCTGTGAATAATCCATTTGTTTTTGTGAATTACTTGTTTTGACCTGGCTATTCTTTTGGACTCTGGAACTGCTCAAACGATTGACCCGGCTGTGTTATAATTGGATTTTGTTGTTTAAAATGGAAGGCTTACGGTGTTTGAATTGTGGTGCAATGATAACCACCAATCGAAGGCACCCTCCGGCTAATGCCGAAGCAATTCGACAAACTATATCACAATGGATTGCTCCACGCACTGTGAGTGTTAATTTATATATTTTTAACTTTGACTCGGGCCTTTGTTACAAAATATATGCTTACCAATTTGAGAGCTTTGATACTGACTACAGATCGATTAATTTTCAGATGACTGCTAGTGATCATGTTTGTGACAGCTGCTGGACCTTGGCCAGCAACCTCTGTACTCAACATCGACACCTATGCGTCAGTTGTGGCCGCTCCTTACTAAGAGTTCGTTTCCATGTGTTGAACATGGATAACGAGCGTGGATACGACATTTACAGACTTGTAAATGAAAACGTACAGAGAAGACTTGGACGTCAGGTTAGTTAAACCATTTATTTACATTAGAACTCCCCAGTAAATTTAGCTAAAGCTATGTAGACAGGCGGCTCCCAGCACCGAGGTGAAAGCCAAGGATTGTAACACGAAGATGATGATGTAGATATGTAGACATATTATCATTTATTTATTTTCACATTTTTGGGCTTACACTATCAAAAACCTTGACTGATTACAAGCAATAAATCCAAGTCCGTTTCATCATCGGACCACAAGAAGTACGGCGTTGCATCACCGGTACATGGTGGACATCCCACCTATACATACAAAGCGTTTTGGGAGTACATTCATGATGCGTACAGCTAAGGAATGGAATTCCCTGCCGGATTCTGTGTTTCCTGATAGCTATAACCTAGGGTCTTTAAGTCAAGAGTGAATATATTGTTTCTAGGCAAGCGCGCTCCATCGTGGGGTGAAATTGTGGTCAAACGTGAGCCTATCAAAAAGAAGATACAAACCCTTCAAAATGTTTGTTTACCGTATGTAGACACAATAGGTGTGTGCTGGCGGCTTGGGGCTTCAGTGAATATAATATATTTTATTTAACTGGTTAACTATCATAATTACCTGTAGATTATAAGGTCATTGTGTCTTGCACCACCAAGGTATGGCTGGACTAAATTGGTTTAATAAACATATTCTTATATAATAATTTTTGTTTCAGGCTAGGTCGGGCCATGACAGTATTTGTCATCCATGTTGGCAGAGAACTGATCGTTTGCGGAATAGACAATTGTCTGTTGCTTCCACAAGCACCTCTCAGTCTATGTCAATTAATATTGACGATACTGGGGTGGAATCTACACCAGTAGATGATGAAACACGAGCAGTGAGTGAAGTATCTGCAGTGGATGAAACACCAGCTGTGAGTGTAATACCGGCGGTGGATGAAACTGCAGCAGTGGATGAAAGCCAAAGTATAGGACGATTGCAGCTTCCGTCCTATCTGCGTGCACCTGATACCCAGCGACATTGTGTTTTCCAAGGTTGTAGAAATCCGCAGAGAAGGGTTATTCCCACCTCTATTAGAAAACGTGTTTTGTGTGATTACAATTACTATATACCTGCTAATTGTCGTGTATGTAATGAACATATGTCTGCAGCAGTTTGGCATAATTTATCAGAAGCAGAAAATGCATTAAATTCTTTTAAGCCAAAGAACATCTTGAAGAAATCATAACATGGTTTCAGTCTAGTCATATGTCTACAAGCGTTTTAGATTTTCAGAACATTGATAGGTTGAATGATGACCACCTTCATTATTGGATCAGATTGTCAAGAGATCAATTTAATGTTATTCTTGCTGAGGTACCCCTTATCAATGATATGGTTAGAGGGCAAACAGGACTTCTAGCTTATTTAATTAAAATGAGGACAGGTGACCGCTTGTCACAACTATTTAATATTCCAAGAAGAACACTTGAGGGTATGATGAGTAAGGTTAGGGAATTACTTAAACAGGATTTTGTTCCTCGACATTTAGGACTAAGTCACATATCCCGTCAAGAGGTTGCTAATCGCAATTTAATTATACCAAATGGATTATTTGGTTCTGCTGATTATAGTACGGCAATTGCTATTTTTGATGGTACATATGTGTATATCCAAAAAAGTATCAATTATAAGTACCAAAAACAAACTTATTCACTACACAAATACAGAAACCTTATAAAACCATTCCTCCTTGTATGTACGGATGGTTATATCATTGATGTACTTGGGCCATATCCTGCAACTACATCAGATGCAGATAATTTGCGCAATGAGTTTGCAGATAGTCGGCCATTAAAAAATTATTTTGCAAGCGGGGACACCTTTATATTAGATAGAGGGTTTAGGGATGCTGTACCTTTATTAGAACAATGTAATTTCCGCGTATCCATGCCAGAATCTCTTGAAAGTGGTCAACATCAACTAACTACATTACAAGCTAATAAGTCTCGGGCAACTACAATATGTAGATGGGTCGTTGAAATTGTGAATGGTCGATTTAAAAGAGATTATAAGCTTTTTTAATGTTGCTTCTAAACATGTAATTACTGACTTTACTATAGCTGCAGCTATAATTAATAGTTTTCATCCACTTTTAACAGACAGAGCAAATGCTCAAACAATATTAAATATAATTCAAAATAAGATGTACACTGATAATTCTCTGGCTACTTATGTAAATAGTCATGATTTAAATAGGAGGCGAGCCCAATTCGAAAGAATTAATGTTAATAGTCATAATGTTAATGATTTTCCTAGGCTGGACTTTGAAGAACTTATTTTAATATCGTTAGGGCCTTATCAAATCAAACAAGCCAGATCGTATTATGGTGAGCATATACCAACTGGCGGACAATATATTATTGAAATATACAGAGAAAGCAACAGCAATTTAAAAGGCTTGTTTTCACAAAATGACAATAAATGGTTGCTCAGAGGGAGAATCCAAAGTCGGCACGTTAGCAGAAGAATGTGCTTTGTATATATTGTTATAAATAATAACCTTAGTGGGCATGATGCTATAGAGCAATATTGTTGTAACTGTTTGGTGGGAAGACGCACAGTAGGGTGCTGTGCTCATTTCATGTCTATTATATGGTATTTGTCATGGGCGCGACATGCGCCTAATATATTCCCACTAGCTCAATTTTTAGTGATGATTTATTAATTATTTATGAAAATGAATAAAAGAGAACTTAATTCAGACTAAAAGTGATTTTATTTTTAATGAAATTAATACAATATAATAATATATTCCACAACTATCACACAACACCATCTAGTCTCAAGCTAAGCAGAGCTTGTGTTATGAGTACTAGACAACTGATAAACATACTTATATATTTCTAAATACATAGTTATTATAGATAAATTACTCCCAGACACAGAAAAAATTATAGCGCTCATCACACAAACATTTGTCCTGGGTGGGAATCGAACCCACGACCTCCGGCTTAGTAGTCAAGGCCACTAACCACTAGACCAACAGGCCAGTCTAATCAGGTATTTTTTTTTTTCATTATGTCAGTCAGAAAAGTAAAAACATGAATTATGTTTTTAGTTTTCATAACCTAAAAATACGTTTTTGCCATCTCTCTGTTATCTCGGTATTCCCATGATCAATATTGATATTGATGTTTTTATAGTAAATAGTGTTTATTACTAGTCAATTTAGTGTTCATATTATTATGGTCCGTTGAGTTGAAAAAGTGGGCCGGACGAAGTATGGGCCGTTGCCGGTGTCCTTTGTTTCGTTTTCGTGTGGCTTTACTCACGTAGCCTTTTCCACAGAAAACGTGCATTTTCCGGAGATGGTTTTTATCAGTGAAAAAAAATATCGTATACCCTGTAAACATATTGTTTTAACTTTATATCATATAAGTTTAGTTCAATACCTAGTTAACCAATTGCAATATTAGATCCTAAATGCAATGACACTTTCAGTAAAGTTCCATCGACATCAGGCGGTGAGAAAACCCCGGATCCATCCTCAGGCCCATATTGCTAAGTAATAGTTTCATCCTGGTTGTTGTTTCATCCACGGAATGTCTTCAAGACGCTTCTAAATCTTAAAAAAATACACTTAGAATTTAGAAGCTCTTTGTATTTGGCTTCGTAAACTATATCTACCAAGACTTTTGACAGGTTGGAAAAGAGGCAAAATATTAACCATATTCTAATGCTTGTAATGTTTATAGTCGTAAAAGCGAAAGAAAGTAAGCGTTTTAAACAAATTTGGATGGTAAAATTTAAAAAATAATGTATACCTAATTTTTTCGCCGACGTTATGAGAAGGCTATCAACACTTGATTTACAAACATGCTTTGTAGGCGATATATCTAATGTACGTTGAAAATGAGACATAACGAACTTAAGGCTTTGAAATGACGTCATTATCAATTAAAATGAACTTGTTAATATTTTATTTTTACAAAATATATCTCTAGATGAAGTAAGGCTGAAATGATGAGGGGTAAGAGTCACAAAATATTAGGAGGCCAGAATTATGTTAAAGCAAAATTGGGATGCCTATGACGTATAGTGTCGGCCGGTGCCGTATGGTATCGTAAAAGAATACCATCCCATCACTTTCCATGGATGTCGAAAGAGGTGACTAAGGGAATCACCAGAGAATGGGCAGGAACGTTCTCTGTAAAACGCAAAACCATACACTGCGATCGCCAACCCGCCTGCCAAGCGTGGCGATTATGGCAAAACCTCCCCTTCTTTGGGGGAGGCCTATGCCTAGCAGCGGATGGCTAAGGCTGTGACGATGTTGATGAAAATTGGGCTAACTATTACAACATAATATTAATGTAGATTTATAACATTAGCAGGATTTCATAATTATTTTTCATTTATTTCTGGAACATCTAAAAACCCACGCAGACAAGTCGGGATAAAAAGCTATTATTTACTTTTCATAATTCAAACGCGACTCTATTATCATCTCTAAGCTTGTTGCCTTTAACATATAACACATTCTTGACACATTGATGTTTGACGTATTTCAATCCTAAAATGAAAACATTTACTAACCCCCGCAAAAACGGCGGGGTGTTATAAGTTTGACGTGTCTGTGTGTGTGTGTGTCTGTGGCATCGTAGCTCCCGAACGGATGAACTGATTTTGATTTTGTTATTTTTTGTTTGAAAGGTAAATTAGTTGGGAGTGTTCTTTGCTATGTTTGATGAAAATCAGTCAAAGATGGCCGCCACCACAAAAAAGGCGAATTACTTTTTTTTCATAACTTCCTCAATACGGTAATTAAAGGGCTTGAGTAGTAGAATTATTCTACTATATTGAATTAGTACACTATATTGAAAGGGAATGAAGAATATTAACTAATGAAATGAGAATTAAGTTTAAAAAGCATGAAATAAAAATAAAATTAAAAATTTAAAAAACCCCGACAAAAAACTTTTAAAGAATATAGGTACGATTCTATGGGCCATACGTCATCGCGTCGGGAGCGTTGAGTTAAAATGTGAGATTAACGCTGTAAAAACAGATACTCCAATCTAGAAAATAAAATGTTTGCCCAATATTGCTTTGTGAGATGACTACATTGGAGGATCCAATACATACATACAAGTAAAGGTGATGACTTGAAAACCTTTTTTTCTTTAAGTCGTTGCTATTCTTTTCCTGGAAAACGAGTCCATTGTCGCCTTCATGTAGGGACTCCCAACGACGTTGTACTTGATTTAGTTTTGGTCTTTTATTTCATACCAATTTTATACATAATTCAAAAGTTACCGCGGATAGAAAATATTGCGTTTTATATTATTCAAGGTCATAAGAATACACATTCACATGGTGCAGACATTTTGTAACACAAAATTTATCATTAAATGGCTAAACTATTAGCATTTACTGCTAAAAAATATATTTAAATTACAAAAATCTGACAGTTTTGTTTTGTCAAAAAGTGGCACAGGTCCTGCCTGCAAGAGCTCCACGGAGCATCTGAAGAACTGAACAAATGAGAGATGCAAATACTTTTGCAAGGCAAAAGATGAGATGAGGATAGTAGGAATGTAGCTCGGAATAAAAAAACGTAAGTGCCAAAATAAATTTTCGGATTTGATAACTTAAAAGTATTGTTAAATCGAAATCTGTTCGGTTGAAACCTCAAGGCTATTTTATATTATTTTTTTTTTAGTTTTATTGTATTTTTTATAGGATCAATCTAAAAAAGCGTTGCGTCTTGTAGCTAAAAAAAGTAAAAAGATATTTTGTGATGTTTTTCTATCAAGAAAATTTCTTCGTATCGTGTTTTCCTTCAGTTACATACTAGATCATATAGTCAAAAAGCATATACCGTAATCTTACATACCTATTCCAGGTACCTAGCAAGATACGCTAAAACGAAAAACGGCCTTATACTACATATATCCCCATAAACCCGCGCGAACGAAGTTGCGGGCAAAGTGCTAGTTTTAATATGTTTGCCTTTAATTCAAATTAGTTTCTTACCATTGTAAACACGGTTTTGACAATGTCAGTAGTGATTGAGAAGCGTGGTTACGGAAAATATTAGCCCACCGTTATGGTATTTCTTCTGAGATTTAAATTTTTTTGTGACAAATGCACACTGTAGGTTATCTGATCACTACGATTTTACAGTACGATTGCATAGCAAAACGATTTTTTGATCCAATCCTCATTACCTTTACCAATTTACAGTAGTGGATCATATAGTCTTGAATCGATTTACAAAACAATCAAATCCCGTTTAGGTAGGTACTTGAGTATCAATTCATATCTAACATCCCAAACGTCAAGTGAAATGACATGACTGTCAACAATGAAAAAACTATTCGCTTTGCTTACGTGCACTGTGGATGTTACTTTGTTTACTCGCTGTTTCGATCATTTTTTTTTCTTATCATGAAATCCGATACCGTTCCTCATGATGACCCCTACCACGAACATTGAATTTGCACCTCACGTTGACCTTATTACAAAGACTTTACTCGTCAAGGTAAGTTTTTCACATGCCAGTTGAAGCATATTCTTGCATCTTGCTACAACTTCATTGTAATATTTGCTTTCCTATACATAAGCAGTTTTTAAAATGCAAGTCTTTTATGAATAAAGATCTTGTCCACGCTTAGCTAGATTACCTTAACAAACTGAGCAATTCCCTTTGAATCTCAAAAAGAAACTTTAACTGTACATTCCTTCAAACTAGGGCAGTGGAAACAGATTAATCCCGTGATCAATAAGTTTATTTTGAATTCCTAGCTAAGTGCACGCGGGACGGGGCGTAAGTGTATTTTGTCGTCGAAGAAAGCAGTGAAGCGTACCCGCTGCATAAACACATGCCTAGTAGCGAGCAGCTAAGCTCCTTGCCTCCCACCCTCGCCACCACCTGCGACGCAACGCCCACTTTTTCTACAGGCTTTGAATATTGATGTTACATAAACACTAGTGAAACTGTGAAACCAGCTGTGTCTTCGCCACATTTTTAGTAAAGCTTGAATTATTTCCAGTTTGAGAGCACTTTCAAGCGAGTGTTTTACGACATTGGAACAAGCGCAATGAGTCAGCTAAATCACAAAGTTTAGCCAGCGGGGACCTGTTGTTTTGTGACGGGGACAACTTAGAACAGGTTTTGTCTCTTATAACTTTTGCTAAATGTTTTATAATAGTTCACCAAAGGAAAGAAAATTAGGTAAAGGTGTCTTAAACAACATACTAAAAGTGCTGATGGATGGAGATGAAACTAACGGAATAATGTTCTTATAAATAAGTAATCATGGATTTTTTTTACAAAAAAAAAAAACGATACTCTTTTTCGCTAGGATCAATATTTAAAGAGATATGGAGGAAATTATACTTGGGCTTCGTTCTCGATATAACATTTACAATGCAGCTTCCTGACGCCAGTAAATAACCAAACGCATATTTAGAGCTGAAAGCAAAAACTAAACGCACGATTGTAACTATCCCCGTTCTATTTTTTTTTTTTATTGAAATGATAATAAGTTCACCAAAAAGTATACATATGGTTCAGTAGTAGGTATATATTAATCTAGGCCTATAATAGAATTGTAATAATCTGGATGTAAACTATGGTATAAGAAATTAATATAAGATTACAGTCAAAATTAGAACTCTAAAGGTAATGTAGTGCGTTGCCTGATCTAGGTTTATTTAAACCTGTGTTTCAGGCCATCTCTCTACGAAAGTATTTGTTAAATAGGACAGTCATTGAATTAAATTAACAATGTGTTCAATATCTAAGCTATACAATATATTATTTTGCGTAACCTTATTATAAACTAGGCTTATGGGATATATTTATATAATATCTATAGCTAGAATTATTATAAAATAATAGGTTTTAGTTCTTACGTAATTACAGTTAAGTCAGCACTTCTAGTAAAGGGTCTTTCAAATAGGGCGGGTCGATGTTGACAGTTTGTGGTGGCCATGTTGTTTTGGCGGCATCTGTCAAATGCGTTGTTATTTCTTCAGTTACTGATGGCAAATTACACGATTGAGCAGCACGTCCAAATGATAAAACTTTATTATTAAATACAATGGACATTCTGCATGAACGGTTCGAGGGTAGGGTTATCTCTTGCAGAGGTGACGTGAATTGGCCACCAAGATCGTGCGATTTGACCCCGCTAGACATTTTCTTGTGGGGTTTACTCAAGTCACAGTCTACGCCAATAATCCGCAATCAACCAATGCCCTGAAAGTCAACATAACGCAGGCCATCGCTCAGATTCAGCCGGATCTATGCAGTAATTGAAAATTGGACTTCTCGGATCCGTGCCACCATTCGAAGCCGCGGTGGACATTTAAACGATGTCATATTTCATAAATAATGGCATAAATGGGCCTTTCAAATAAAAAAATAATTTCTTTAATATCTCACATACAGCTTGTTTTATTTAATTTCAACACCGGCCCGTCCTTGTTGAAAGACCCTTTAGTTTTTCCGTATCCGAGTAATTCAGTTCTGCTAAATAATCAAATAACATTATATAAAACCTATTATAAGTTACATTAAATATCTTAAGCAATTTGTTAAATTTATTATATAAGAAAGGTCCTAGAAATAAATCAAATCTTTTTGAGAAAGCATGTTTAGTCTGAGGGTTCGTGCAGCCTAGATCCTTTCTTCTCTTGTCTGAAGGTACAGGTTTAAAATCTAGTTCAGTGTGTTGCAGTAAAACTATACTTAGAACAAAAAGTTGTCGAACAGTTAACACCTTGCATGCCATATAAACCTGGTGTGTGGGAAATCTGAATGGGCGACGGGTGGCGACTTTTAGAATTGCTCCTTGAGCACGATATGTCATCTGTCATGCTATACGTTTACGTGGCAAACATCACGCTTACATTCCATAGGAATATTAATAAAGTGTTGAAAACTAGTAATGATTGTGTTTATAGTGAGCGTTAGGTATCATGCTGAAGCGGAAAAAACACGGAAAAGAAAGATCCGAAGAAAGATTCAAAAAATCCGAAGATTAGAAAAGAAGATCAAAATAGTCCATTTTTTCTTCACCAAGCAAAACAATTATTTTGAACGTTACAAGCAGTAAAACTGACTTAAATACGTTATTTATTATAATGTACGTGATGCATTGACGCGAACAAATAATTCAGGATGTTTACGAAATAAACACAGGAGTTTTTTCATTTACCTAATCGTGTAGTCCGAGAGGCTACGCGTAGGTATGAATTAGTATTATGGTACATAAACAGGGTCAATTCTATGTTTTGCAAAAATGATGAATCACAAGACATCGAACTAATAGATAATTGTGTCGAACCACCGGTTCCTCTACAAATAAGCCCGGATATCACAAATACTGCCATAACTGTAACTGATGCTCTACCTGAGCCTGACCCTGCACGTGTGCTAGGCACTGAGCCTACTCTATCCTCTGAAGTGCTGAAAGCATTAGGGAATTTGATGACAGAAAAGCCCAAGTATGGACCAGCACTAAACAAGAATTTAGCCCGTATTTGGAATACCATATTGAAGAACGGGCTCCCAAGGGAAAATAAGCTAAAATTGGAGAAAAATGTATCAGAAAACTGTTGTCTGCTTAAAGCCCCTATGCTCAATCCAGAAATTATTGCTTCACTAAATGACACAATAATTAACCGTGATAAAAAGATAGAAGCAGAACAAAACCAGTTAGGAATGGGACTCACTATTTTAGGTGATGCATTATCTATGTTAATTAACAACAACAATATCGATAGACTGAAACTGATCTCTCAGCTCAGTGACACTGGAAGGATTTTAACAGACTTACACCTCACACAAACAAAATCTCGAAAAACCCTTATTTTCCCTGTTTTGGATAAAAAATTCTTAGATATTGTCAAAAAAGTAGAAAGGGATGATTATGTAACATTACATTATTACCTTTATGGTAACTACCCATTTGAAAAGATTAAAGCATTACAAGCCTGCTAAATAACAGGCAAATCTATTAAAAAGCCAACTACTTTTACCTCAACCCGTCAGGGAAACTTGAGTGGTCCACTTCGTTACAACCAACAGAGGACAAATCTGAGGCCGGGACACAAAAAACCTCAGTCCTCATATCAAGCCAGAAAATATCAACCGGCACAACAAAGCAACTAGTACCAGCCACAGCACTCTGCGAGAAAGCCCAAAGCTCCACTAACACAGGACAAGACTCGTGCTCGTCACTAGAGGTTAGTCATGCTGGAAGCTTACTTCATTTCTTCTTCTTCTTCATTACTTCGTTTTAATGTTACTTCGTTTTAATGTTACTTCGTTTTAATGTTACTTCGTTTTAATGTTACTTCGTTTTAATGTTACTTCGTTTTAATGTTCCTTCATAGTTAGCATAAGACAGTTTCTATGAGTTCACAATATATTTGTTGACTTATATGTCCGTAGAGGTCAATTATTGTTTTTTTTTGTATTGACATACATTGTATACAATGTTTTTTTTTTATTGTATTGCAACGTGTGATTAACTAGTGACTTAGACAATTGTTTGATATTATTCTATCCTGAGCATCCGGCAGCAAGTTCGTCATGCTCCCTTAGATTTCACTGCTTGCGGTAGCGTCGGAGATCGGGTTACCTCTTATCCTCAAATATGGCGAGGGGGGTAATGGCTGATCTTTGCGTTATGCTCGTGAACGGGTGCTGCTTGTGGTGAATGATCGTCTTGTTAGCCATGGTCTGTTTTTTTTTTATGTTACAATGATTAACTGCTTTTTGTTTAATTTGGTGGCCCTAGTTTATCACTTGTGACGTCGAGTCACAGATATATTGTTAGATTCTACCCCTGCACGTGTAAGCGGGCACGCCCTTTATGTCTGGAGGCATACCTGTTAAGTTTGGTTTACATTGTTTTTATGCTTGAGTTATTTATTTATTAATTCATTGAGTTGTCTGATTATGATGGCGTAATGGAGTGTGCTAGCTTACAATTGGCAAATGATTTAGTTTTTTGGTTGTACGTGTTACCTAAAGTCTATTATTTTCTTTGTTATAAAGCTTTGCATACTATTGTATAAATTTCTCGAGTTCTTCTAACTCAACAGACAGATGTGTTGCTGGGGAGTTTGTTGGCCACTTCTTCTCCACAGCTAAAACACTAGGAAGTGGTGACGGGCGGGCGTTTTGGGGGACTGTCTATTTGTAAACATTGACGTTCAAAAAAGCTGGTAATCAGCCTCATTTGAATAAATGACTTTTGATTTGATTTGATTTCAAACCTTGTTGGCAAAGGATCTGTGATGATGTTTCAATATTGAATCACATCAGTGGATATTCAATTCCTTTTACTGATACACCTTATCACAATCTCAACAGTCATTATATTTTAATTGATCCTGATATGCATACAGCCATTAATAATTTATTGGCATTAGGTACAATTTCTCCTTGTAGACCATGTAAAGAATAATTCATATCTAAAGTGTTTTTAATTCCAAAACCAAATGGTCGCAAAAGATTTATTCTAAACCTTAAACATCTTATCAAATTTGTTAATACATACCATTTTAAAATGGAAGATCATAAAACTGCACTAATTTCTCCAGGAGAATTTATGGCTAAAATTGATTTAAAGGAGTCCTATTTATTGGTGAATACTAAGCCAGCTCGTAGGAAATATTTACGGTTTCAATATGATCAATTATATGAATTTAATGCGCTGCCAAATGGCTTATGTTCAGCACCTTATGTGTTTTCCAAGATTATGAGGGTGGTGGTTACATATTTAAGATCTAAAGGTCACAAATCCGTACAATACTTGGATGACCTTTAGTGCATTGGTTCTCATTATAAAATATGTTTGAAAAATGTTAATGAAACAATCGTATTTTAAAATGCCTTCGATTTGTGATTAATTATGAAAAAAGTAAAATTAGACATCACAGTCCTGTCAATTTTTAGGCTTTGTATCTGATACAAAAAAATGACACTATCATTACCCATTGACAAAAAATTATTCAAAAATCTATTAAAAATATTTGAATACACAGAGTTGTAGTATAAGATGCCTTGCTTAGTTAATAGGAACATTGACTGCCGCATGCCCGGCAAGTACTTATGGCTGGCTTTATGCAAAGCTATTAGAACACCATAAGTGTCATGGATTAGTTAAAAGTAAAGGCAATTATGATACAAAAATTATAATTCACCCAGATATTCAACTAGACTTACAGTGGTGGGCTGATAATATCAATAGTTTATACAAAAGTATAGCATACTCAAAATATGATTTGGAGATATTTACAGATGCGTCAAGAAGTGGGTGTGGGGCCGTTTGTTATAATAATAGGGTTCATGGATTTGGAAAGAGACTGAACAATAATTATTTCACATTAATTATCTAGAACACTTTGCTAGATTTTTAGCCTTAAAAATGTTTGTTAAAATAAACAACATTAAGTTATATTGTTGCGTGTAGATAATAAGACTGCCATAACTTACATAAGCCCAATGGGAGGTATTTAGTACCCACATTTAAATAACTTAGCCAGAAGCACATGGCAATGTGTGAAGATAGACAAATTTGGCTATTCGCATCTTACATAAAATCAAGAGATAATAAACAAGCAGATGAAGAATCACGTAGTGTCAATCCTGATATAGAGTTTTTATCCCTTTCCCCCATTTAGTCTAATATTAAGATGCTTACAAATAATTAAAAATGATAATGCAACAGGCATTATGGTCATGCCATATTGGCCGTCACAAGCCTGGTATCCATTAATGCAAATAATTTTAGTCTCAAATCTGTCCAGCTAGTATACTACGTAATTACATTAACTGTACTCAGAGCATTAAGGGAAGTAATACTCTCTTAATACTTTAATTGAACAAACCCCACAAGCCAGTTTCTCCTTCTTTTTAGCGTCATTAGATGTAATAAGACAAACAGCAGGCTGGACAAGTAGCTCTTCAACTTTCGCTAGATTTTATAATATGCCAATTGTCAAAAATTCAAACGAAAACGAAACGAATCTCAATTTTCTGGGGTACCTAGGGTACATATAATAACGATCGAACTTCACAACAGGTAAGTTCGTTTGATCATTATTTTAGAATATGGACAATAACAAAAATAACCTTTCATTAAGAATGGCACGTATAATCCTAAAAATAAAACTCATAATACGGATAATTTTAACTTACGTAGATAATAAATACATACATGATGAGAAATGCAAGAAGAAAAAAAAAGTCCAAGTACGAGTCGGTATTGCGTACAAAGGGTTCCGAACTAATTTCATATTTGTATGTTATTTTAACGCTACAAACTTGTATAGCTTTTCCTGTAATCTTTAGGTACAGAACTATTATTTGCATTTTTTTAATTTAGGCTTAGTAGTTTCGGAGATCACCATTCCCTACAACTATGTCAAAATTTGCTTATACATGAATTATGCCCCCTTTGGTTTTCGTTTGGTGGGCAAAATGACGACAATGCAAACTCGTGTAAAATCTTTCCATTTACTTGAGCCGCAGTTTCTACATAAGGCACCTAGTAATATCAATAAAGCCAGCTATGTATGTGTCGGCGACGAGACCCCGTCCGCGCCCCAGGGCGCAAGTAGTGGTAGGGGCAACCATGTAAATCGAAAATGTTGTCTTAATGTTTTGCAAAGAAACTAACTAGATTCAATTAGATTTTAATTACTTTAGGTTAATTTCTGTCTAATTAGTTGCGTAAGGTTTATTTGTGTATGCTAGATTAGATAAGGTTTAAATATGATAGTATTTTAATGTTGAAAAGAGACTGATTGGGATGCTAATTAGATTAGGTCTTTGACACTTTCTAATTAGTTCTATAAGGTTTAATTGTGTATGCTATGTCTAATAAGGTTCTATATGAACGAATTTTGATAATTTATAAGGAAATTTTTAAGTAGAATTTTTGCATTGTAAATAATTACGTAACTTGAAAATGAGGTTTTTTGTTTGTAGAGATATCGTTTTGAAATTGCTGTCAAAATAAAGGTCTCAACCCAAAAACTATTTTACAAAAAGAATAAAGTCGATAGGACTTGTAGTTTTAGAGATATTTACGAAAGTTTGATATGAAATAAATTTAGAAGTTTTAGTTCTAGAAACTTTTTGCTATGTAAGGTTTTTGATAAAAGGTCATTGGGCGTAATCCGACCCGGTCGCGGACATGAATGAAAATGATTTAAAATGAAAGAGTATAAATTCACTTAACATTACATAAGGTTATATTTTATTTAATCCATGGGAGAACAAAGTTTGAACTAAAAATACATTTACTTAAAAAATCGAATACTACTACTAAATATTAGTTGTCGTTCTGTTAAATAGCTACTAAAAGATTTTCGCGAGTGCATGTGCGTCCCGTCATCCCGTGTGATGAAAACGGCAGGTATACGTTCGCTCCCTCTCTCTCACACAGTAGGTTGCGGTTTCGCTCGTTACGTTGGCGCATTGTTTCGTTCGTGTCATCGCAGTCCTTCGTTGTCTCTCGTTGTGATCTGTGCGTTTACCTGTTATCTTTTGTTTTTATCAACTACCTACCTAAGCACGTTTACTGGACCTGATTATTTGCTGTCTTATTTGGAATTTGTTTGAAATGGATAGACGAAATAATTGTGTAGTGTGTACCAGATCTGTGTTACGGCGCAGAAAACACATACTGACTGAACTGTTTTTAGAAAGATATCGGAGTCACACAGTGTTATTGTTACAAGAAATAATACCACGCGAGGTAAGTTTTGTATTAACATGCTTTATCAGTTTTGTCTACTCTAAATGCAGTATTTTACTTAAATAAGGATAGACGTTATTTTATTCAACCATGTCAGACTATATTCACCATTTAACTAATAAAAGTAGAGGCAACACGCAAAATACATACGTGTGGTCTAACGTTTTCTTTTTAATTACACACATAAGAACGAGGCAGCTGTGTTTTCTGTATCTTATGTATGTATCCAGAGTATTGTCTCCTCTTTTATATAAAAATCAGCTGTTGCAACAATTGATTTTATTTTCGCGATTTTGGAGTTTGTCCCATAGTAAAAGATGTTTATAATGATGAGTACAATGACCCCTTAAGAGGATGGCAGATATTTAGAAAACACCTTATATAGGCACTGACATATTGGAGTATTTTTTTTTTGCATTACAATGTGCGCTTCTGTAAATATTTCTACTTTGTTATGCGTTTCAAATAATAAGATGAAAACCTTGCTTATCTAATATGAATAACGTTAATTAAGTTATCTATCGTTATCGTTAGTCAGCGGATATTGCGAAAATCATTGTCTCGTAGACTACAAACATTAATTGTTGTATTTTATTTCTTCCAGATTCCTTTTGATGGTACAAGATCAATTTGTCATCCTTGCTGGCAAAGATTTGATCGAGCTGTGCATAATCAGCATGCCCTAAATATTCAAGTTGATCAAGAAATAGCAGTCGAGGGTGAAGGCAGAAATAGCCGGAGGGAAGGTATACTTACTATTCCTGGATATTTACGAGCATCAAATACAGCACGACGCTGCATTTTTCAAAACTGCAGAAACATTGTTACGCGAGGTGTGCCATTATATGCTAGATTTTATTTATTACATAATCACAATTTATATGTATCCAATCTAGCACGAGCTTGTCAGCCTCATATAATGACAAATTATTGGGACATACTTGCGAATGGTCAGATAATACTTGAAAACTTTAATAGCACACACGTGCTAGACCTAATAAATCTATACAGATGGGGATATGAGCGTCGAAATCAAATGAATTTTGAAAATATTGAAGAATTTGATGATGACGAGCTGCACTTTTGGACGTAAATCTCAATTTAACTCCATTTTACGACAAACTTCCTCCTCTTCGTGTGAGATCTGATTGTCCTGCCACCGTTTTAGGAGTTTATTTGGTAAAAATAAGAACCGGCGAATCAGATGAGCACTTGGCATCAAAATTCAACATGTCCAGAAGAACATTTGAGAGAAAATTACAAATAGCTAGACAGTGCTTAACTGAAGATTTTATGCCGCTATATTTGGGCTTGGATCATTTAACAAGAGATAATGTTGTATCCAGAAATCTTTCGATCCCGAGTCATATTTTTGGTGGTGACGAAAACGAAAATGGAATTTTTGTCATGGACGGAACGTACTTGTATGTCCAAAAAAGTTCGAACTTTTTATTCCAAAGAAAATCTTATAGCCTTCACAAGTTCAGAAACTTGGTAAAGCCTTTCTGGTTGTTTGCACAGATGGTTATATAATAGACGTTGTGGGACCATATCCAGCCACAACGTCAGATGCCTCAATCCTGCGTCATCTTTTAGAAAATGTAGAATCTCCGTGGCATTGGTTTTTAAGACCTAATGATATTTTTATATTAGATCGCGGATTTCGTGATTCAATTCCTATAATTTAAGAATGTGGCTATGTTCCACATATGCCACCATCCAGTGGAAGAGGAGAACAATTGACGACGCTAGATGCCAATAAGTCAAGGTTGATAACAATGTGTCGATGGGTAATCGAGGCCATAAATGGTCGTTTTAAGAAAGATTTTAAAATATTTCGACACACATATTTCAATGTTGCTATGCGAAATATGATGACGGACTTCAAAATAACAGCGGCTATCATCAATGCTACCAGGCGTCCTTATGAAGATAGTGTATATGTCGACCAGTTTATTAACATTATAAATGGTAGAATGAATAGAGAGAACGAACTGGCGCAACACGTAATTGAAAACAATATGAATAGACAAAGAGTTCCTTACATGCCATTAGATGGAAACAATCCAGATTTTAGCGACTTCCCACAGTTAACATTTGAAGAACTTATACTGTTTACATTGGGCAGCTATCATTTAAGACTTGCTAGGTCGTACTGCCATGAACACATAAGACCTAATGGTGTCTATATGATAGAACTCTATCGTCATCAAGAATTAATAAATAATAAAATATTGATAAGGGGACGAATTCAGTCGAGACATGTCAGAGCGCGACAATATTACACATATATTTTAATTAACCCAGCGACACAAGGAAGACAAAGTGTTGAAGACTACTACTGCTCGTGTATACACGGCCGCCGCACCGTCGGGAGCTGCGCGCATATGTAGTTTATTTTTTATCCTGGGCTAGGCACCAACAACAAATTGAAGCCCCTGCGGTATTTTTAGATGATATAACAGTAGATATTGATCACACCGAATAAATAATTTGAAATATGTAAAAGTTTTTTTTTCTCTTTACTTCCCACATCCCACAAGAAAGCGACCCTTACCATGATAACTAGATACATTTTATCTATATATCTTCACAATTGCATTTCTGTCCGCCGTGGGTTTTCTCCCATACTATTTGCCCATTGACCTTTGAATTCCATGTTAAAGAGTAAGGTCTAACAAATTTTAAAAAGTATATATTGTAAGGGTTTTTACATAAAAATAATAAATAAAGGTTTCACTCGCAACATGATACGGTGTCTCACAATTCATTGCCGCTCATTCACACACTACGGTCCCCCTAGCCTGAAATGTCCATGACATGACCATGTTTATATTGGCCACCTAATGACGTGCCCGAATTTACGGGCACGAACAACCCGACGCCACGGGATTAAAGGCATAGCCTATGCTAATTCGCCGCGCCCTCTTGCGGGGGCGCCGCGATCACTCCACATGGCTCGATCGCAGTCGTCGAATAGCCGTTCAAGAGGTAACAACAGGAAGAAGGGAGCCGAAACCTGCGTATCAAGAAACCCCAGGAAGAAGCGTTTTATTCACCTCCTCCCGGCTATCCGTCTCCATCTGCTGAGGTCCCAAGAAGCACATACGCATTCAGGGGTGCGTGGCGGCGTACGTAACCAACGCAAGGAAATTAAGGAGCGTACGTCGAATTACGTGGGAGATTGTCCCAGGGCGACAGTGCGGACCCTAGACGTGTCCCTGCCGTCCGAAATAGTATGTGTAAAGTATAAGAGCTAGCGCGCACGGGTTAATTTTGCCGCCGTGATATTAAAGTTTTTGTCATTGTTACGTCACGTTTCCAAAGTGGAGTGCGCTCACTAATGAGGGTGACTATGAAAAAACTTTTTTGAAATCGAACCGTCATTTGCCGATATGGATTTCGAAGAGACGGTCGTTGTCTGCTGCCGTATGGTGTATGGTGTCGGCCGGTGCCGTATGGTGCCGTAAAAGAATTATACCATCCCATCACTTCCCGTGGGTGCCGTAAGAGGCGACTAAGGGACTCACGAGAGAATGGGCAGCAGCATTCTCTGTAAAACGCAACATCATTATATTGCGATCGCCGACCCGCCTGCCAAGCTTGGCGATTATGGCATATATGGCAATAGATTATGGCCCCTTTAGTGGAGGCCTATGTCCAGCAGTGGACGTCTTTCGGCTATTATGATAATGATGATGATGATGGTCGTTGTCTGTGAACTCACCAGACTCAAGAAGCAGAAAGCGCAAATAATACTGGTTACAACCCCTTTGGAGTAATAGGTTACTAAGTGAAAAGTTCTACACTATGTTTATAAACTTTTTACCCGACTGCACCAGAAGGAGTTTTTCGAGAGTATGTATGTATGTATATATGTATGTACAATTGTTTGGCACGCTTTGCGGCCTGAATGGCTCGATAGATTTTAGTTTGAGAGGTGTCGTTAAATTTGTCTTGACTGTGAAAGTGACTGATATAAAAATAAAAAAGTGCCGATCTTTGGCGCCATTTTATGCGATCAAAAAAAATTTAATCGAGTGCGGTATCAAGATAAAGGGCTTGAGGACACGATTCCAAACATGTAACTTACTAAAATGTTGGAAATAAAAAAAAAGACTGTCAAAAAACCCGACCTCTAAAAATGACAAAAGAGAATGTGAGACAAAAAGTTGCGCGCCGGCTCTAAAGTCTACGCAGACGAAGTCGCGGGCAGAAGCTAGTTATCCATCATTTCACAACGGTAAAATTTACATAAGTAATTTATACGTCGTCGTGCAGTCATTGAAGTGTTCTTAGATGTTTTATGCAAAAAAAAATATGATAGTGTAACAATACTGCCTATCCCGACTTCAAAGTTAAAACTACACGTTCGATTTTTGAAAAAAAACTGGAACTGTGCGAGTCGGACTCGAGTGTAAAGGGTTTCGAACCAATTTCATTTTTGTAAATGTTATTTTAGCTCTATAGACTTCTTATAGGTTTTCCTGTAATATATATGTAAAGATCTATTATCTCCATTTTTTTTCAAAATTTTAGGCTCAGTAGTTAAGGTGGGAATGGTCATTTTTTGTCTAATTTCTTGAATAACTTCAAACTTGTTTATTTTAAAGTTATGAAAAAAACTTAATCAAAACCCTCATAATAAGCCCTTTTATTTGATATGCCACACGATACAGTTTGAAAAACTTTGTTTTATTAATTTTCTAGTTTGTCCCCCAAAAGTGACCCCGTACTCAAAAATTATTAATTTACGTATCGTGATTCACATAACTCCATATGTATACCAAATTTTAACAGAATCGGTCCAGTATATTTAGAGAAAATTGGCTGTGACAGACGGATAGACAGACAGACACCCTAGTGATCCTATAAAAGGTTCCGTTTCTTAACGATGTTCGGACCCCTACAAATTAGCTATATTTCAAGTAATATACAGTCAACAAAGCTATTGGGTATGTAGGCAGCTAACTTGCAACGACTTTTAATTTTAAACAATGTTGTGAGTGTGCTGAGTAGACAATTATTGTACAACACACTCGTTAGTATGTCAAAAGCTTACACACATTAGAAATAAACATTGGCAGTGCTGTGGAAAAATTAATATTTTTTGCTGTATACCGAATAGCTTTGTTGACTGTACCTCATCACTTATTAAATCTATAGAGTAACCGTTACATTCAAATTACAGCAAATTTTGTCTAATTGAAAAGTATTGTGTTGGTTGACTGTCTCCGCAGAACGCACCGTTTAGAAGAATTAAGCTTAAATCTTAAAAATTACCGAATGTTAAAAAGTTTTTGAGCCCGTAAAGATAACAATGAAATTGTTTGAATATACTACTATTTGGTCTTTACCTATGAAATCCGTTTTTTATATTAAATAAGTTAAATTTATTTTTTGTTGTATATTTTTTATTTCTATTAATCAAAGGAATGACCTATGCAATTGATGCATTATAGCCAATACAATGGCAGTTTATTGATCCCCTTCCTGAAGAAATCAGCTGGACGGGAGGCAACAAATTCTACAAAGGCATTTTGTACTGCCTCTAAAATAGGTATTGATTTTTTACCGCCATTATCCAAATTCTGGAAGAAATAAATAGAAGTCTATAGGCGTAAGGTCTGGTGGGTACGGCGAATTCCGGAGAGCTTTCAATACCAGCTCTTGTAACTCGGAGACCGTCTGCTATGCTAACAGGGAAGTAATAATCAAACATTTCACAAAAATGAAACGCTTTTGTAAAAATAAACTGACGGCTGTTCAGAAGGCGACGAAAGTTAATTTCACGGGTTTGAATACTTCTTCAAAACTCATTCCGCTCGAACAATCTGCCATTAATCACCGCGCAGACAAATATCATTAGTTCCCTGTAACCGTGTTATGCTGCCGTACGTTGTGGTTTTTAAACCGTTTTTTAATTACGTTTGTTTTATTATTTTAGCTTAAAAACTAAATACGTAAAAGGGGTCGAATTTTTTTATGGAAGCTGAAATATCGCCCCCTCTCGTCGCCATTTTGATTAATTTCAATTTGCGGCACACTAAGTATCTAATATGCATATAACAAACAAAAAATGTTAAACCTAAATTGTCACGTTGTCAAATATTTGAAGGTTAAGTCGTTATTTGAGAACAATGAAAATCATTGAAAATTTACTTATCATGTGCCTGTATACAGTAGATTGTATTGTTATAATAGTTCTAGACTTGATTTAACCATTTAAATTAACAATGTTATTCTGCGAAATTCTTAATAAAGTCGTTTTCACGGGTTCTTATTTTTAGTTTCATCCAAATATGATTAAATGAGCCTGGGAACGATTAATAATTTAAATTTAATCTTACGCTTATAAGCACATACTGACTTTTTAATGATCGTCGTGATTGTCACATGGTGACTATCTTGAAATATTTCGGCAACATGACACTTTATGGCATCATGTTACTTACATTTTTTTGCTGTCGAAGTGTCCTCTACCCATATGCAAGATTGTGCGCCACAACTTTGAAAAAAAAATCAAAACGGCAGCGTGAGGGCTATGTCACAATGGATATATGCCCTTTTATTGTGAAGCAGGAATTATGACAGTAATTTTGATAATTACAGTTTAAATTCTTCATAACATCACTCAACGAACAACAAACTCCTTAAACCGTCGAAATTGCTTGACTTTCGTTGGTTTAGCTTGTTTTTAGGGTTCCGAACAAAAAACGGAACCCTTATATGATCACTCAGATGTCTGTCTGTCTGTCCGTCTGTCACATCCAGTTTTCTCCGGATTCACTAGAGCGATTCTGTTGAAATTTGGTACACATATGGACTTCTGTGATCCAAACACGGACACGTTACGTAAATCATTTTTTTTTAGTATGGGGGTCACTTTTGGGGGCCAAACTAGAAAAAAAAACAAAGTTTTTTGGATAACATTGTGTGACATATCAAATGAAAGGGCTTACTGTGAGCTTTTAATTATATTTCATAATTTTAAAATAAATAGTTTTACAGTTATTCAAGATTAGACGAATAATGACTTATCTCCGAAACTACTGAGCCTAAAATTTTGAAAAAAATGGAGATAGATCTATACTTATAGATTACAGGAAAACCCATAAGAAGTCTATAGTGTTAAAATAATATGTTGAAAAATTGAAATACGTTCGGAGCTCTTTGCACGCGAGTCCGACTCGCACTTGTCCAGTTTTTTATGCAATAATACACTTTATATAGCGTCACGCGCACTCTATTTAACGACACCAATACGGCAGTATAAATCATTATGTACTTTCTAAGTTGCCGAAGTTGATAAGATTGCAGCTGTGTACATTCTTTTGTTTGCTGTTTTATTATCTAGCACGTCTTTTACTTCGACTGACGTACCGGAGATTCTGAGAAGTTTTGGTCTTTTGTTTTGTATGATAAACTTGCACATGTTTACACTGGTCACTAGACTTTTACAATTAAAATATTGGAGCAGCAAAACACATTTGACGAAGATAACAGACTGTAAGCAATAAGTGATGTTATTTGTATGAATATTAATATGCGTGTGTAAAATTTGCACTAAATTAGTAAATTTTATTATTGTAGAATAATAAAATGGTATATTTTATTTCGCTCCATTTAACGACCAAACTCTATAAAAAAATGTTCAGTTTGTTAAATGTCGTTATAGAGTTTACACTATATTCATTGTGAACAGTCAAAAAGCAATAAAAAATATCACCAAGTAAAAGCTGCATGTATTTAATAAAGTGGCTTATTTTTAGGGTTCCGTACCTCAAAAGGAAAAAACGGAACCCTGATAGGATCACTTTGCTGTCCGTTCGTCTGTGTGTCAAGACTGTTTATATCGGGAACGCGTGTAGGTATCGAGTTGAAATTAAAACCATACTCAGGTCTATGGCCTCTTCAGCTGTGAATAAAAAAAATATAAGGTCTAAGTAACCCACAAAAATATACTGTCGTTTATGCTGCAAAAAACGTATATTTTGACGCAGTCAAGAGAATCAAAATGTATGGGGGCTGGGCTAGCAGAGATCGAGGTTTGTGAACACGACGCTGTCACTTCGTTTACAATAGTTTATTTATATTTTTAGGGTTTTTATTTTACTACCTTTCTAGTATAGCACCTCGATGCGATGGTGTGTCAAATAGTAGAAAATCATTCTTAAACTCGATAACCTCAACGCCTAGCGCCATCTTTTATTGAAAATTTGAGTTATTTAGTGAAAACTTATTTTTATTTTTCTCAGTTTCCTTGGCTTTTAGACTCATGAAACTTTCTTATCTGTAAACTACAGAACATAACAATTCCCAAAAATAACAATATTTTCTGCACATTAATGTTGATACCTAGGCACGCTCCCATATTATCACTGGTCATGTCTTTTATATTTTTATTTGAAGTAAATAAAAACACAAGTTTCTAACTAAAATATGGCGTCAAAAAATTCGTCCACTTTGCTGTCAATTGAAAGTAAACCCAAAAGACGGCATTGCTACGTTGTATGGCAATGCTTATCCTCTCTTCGAGGCAAAAGCCAGTCTTTGGGTAATGCCAAATGAAAACTAAGCGTTTATCAATTTTTAAAAAGCGCATGAGCACTTGGACCCCACGGTCTAAGAGTTTGGTTTTTTGCCAAGTAGGTTATTATTTTTCCGCCGTTTGAGTTTCTCAGCAGCGGCAGCATTAACACAGCACAACGAGCTAGAAAGATAGGAAGACCTATTTTCATTCACAATAGGTACAAGAGCAGCATGAGATTTATCTGCACAGTGACCTAAAAAAGAAAAAGATAAGTTTTCAATAAAAATAGGTGTACATTACCTAGGTTAGTCACTGTCATCGTGCTAATGTAAAAAGTTTAAAGTTTCTTTAGAAAATTTCGCAAAGAGTCAGTGGATGATATGCAGAAGTTTCTCAACTTGGCCTATAAATCATACGAACGTACCGTAATTGGGTAGATATAGAAAATCTTAATCCACTTTTCCTGTAAAAACGCGGAGAGGGCATAACTTTATAATCTTGAAAGAGTTTGAGATATATGAGTTGGGAAAACTCTGAACCGTGGTCTTTTTATTTATTTAAAGACAGAAGCATACACCAGAATACAATGTTGAAGTACGCATATTTGTACATTTTATAGTGTAACCTTAATTACAGGCTGCCACGGCAGCATGCATAATTACTCCAAAACAAAAACTCAATTTGGTCACCAAGTTATCTGGGCAGAAATAGTTGCACACAGAGTGACTGGTAATTGTTCAGTTGCAATTACCAATCACTCTGCATATAATAGATGGATGAATGAAAATACGTCAGATATTAAGATTTAGACAAAACTTTATATTTCATAATGCCTAAAACATAGGTATACGGATTATAAATTAGTTATGATTGTTCGAAGAAAGTTTCGCCGACTGAACGTTTCACCTGCGCTGCGGCCGCGCGTATGGATCAGCAAAGCAGCGCGGCACATTGCGACAAATATGTTTTCTACATGCTACCCACTGTTTTTACTTATCACAATCTGGTAAACATACAATAAAAAAACCGGAAGTATTATTGGGATTATTTTCGGCAAAACGGTAAGTTTTATCAAATTTATTTAACAATTAGAAAAAAAAAAATACACTAGTCACAAAAATTAAGGGATATAAAAATTTTTCCAAATTTTTGGGTGATTTTCAACAAGCTGTAACTCCGAAGAAAATGGTCGTACAGAACAGAAGAAAAAAAAATTTTTGAAGCCCGTGGACCTTTTTTTAGACGGGAAAAAATTTTGAAAAATTTTTTTTTGGTAGTTTTCTTAGGATTTCTCCAAACCTGGACATGACACAAATTTTTCATGGTCATATCTGAAAACTAGACACTTGGAGCTACAATTTGCTTTTTTATTTTTTCTGCACGACCATTTTCCTCGGAGTTACAGCTTGTTGAAAATCACCCAAAAATTTGGATTTTTTTTTATATCCCTTAATTTTTGTGACTAGTGTAGTACAGACAAAAATTATAGATTGGATAATTCATAAATATATAAAAGGCTTTGTCCTGATTGATGGATCACCGCACAGCCTTCGTAAAGACCTGAAACTTGGAGGGTGTGTTTTTTGTATAACGTAGGCATCCAATAGGAAAGGATTTTCCGAAATTCTACCCCTGAGTGAAAAAGGGGGACAAAGTTTGTACGGAAACCGTGATTTTCAAAGTTAGAAGCATGAATATTCAGGCACAACTTTTTTGTTAGGTACAAATAAATAAGTTTTTTGAAAATGCTTGGGTGAAGTGAGCTGTCATTCCATCTTGATTACTTAGATTGACAGCTCACTTCGTGATCACTTCACCCAAGCCTTCAACTTCGACATGTTTACTAAAGGATCTGTTCTTTATCTCGCAAATAAAACGATGATTATAGTGATATAAACGGATTTAATCCTGACAAGTGTTTGGTTCAACCGTCAAACGACGAAATAAATCCATTTCACCTCTCTTTCAAACGTCAAAAATGACATACAAAGTGTTGTCATACTTAACTCTGATTCGATACAATTAAATAATCGATTTAATATTTAGATAGCAAAATAATAATAACTACTATTCTAATATTTACTAAATTTAATACTAATATTAAATTTAGCAAATATTAAAATGCATTCATGGCTGCTTATTAGATAGGATTTTATAAAAATACCCACATCTTGGCTAATTAACCTTACAACTCGGCCGTCCTGTGTAAGTGAGTCCTCTCACTTGTTTGGTGTAAATTTATATAATAACCAATTTGATAACACAAAAAAAAATATAGGAAATAATTTGAATGTGAATACATACTTCTGTAACTAATTTCATTCTTCAATAATTCATTATCACAAAAAGAAAATAAATAGTTCAACTAAGGTAAGCTGTATTCTTATATCTATGTCTGTCACAAATTCTTATCACAATCAAAATTTCAAAGTGTCTTCTTATTCATGCTACATCTAAGTCTATCTTAATTTAGGTTATCGTTTTTATCTAGGTCACAAATCTTTATCATAATTCAAATTCATGAAGCTGGATCTGCATTCTCATTCTTTGTTTCTTGCACAATCTGTCACGATCTTTGGTCAACTGTGCGGCACCGTTATCTTGGTACCATTCATAATCTGCACTGACCTCTATGACAAATTGTGCTCACATCGTATAATCTTACTCACTATCTTGCAATCATAAATATGTGCGACATCTTTCTCAATGCCATTCATTATCTGCAACGGATTGCTCGTGTAAGGTATATATATCCTTAACAGTAACACGCAATATTTACTCATTTTCATCAGGGAAGTTGCTTAATTAACCCAAGTAAATTAAAGCTTCTGACAAAATTAAATAACTATTGTTTCCCACTATGTAGAATAATAGATCACTCTTTCTCTACTTCTATTTCTGTACCCTCACCCTGATCACTGTCAGTGCTTTCACTGGCGTAACCTTTAAAATTCATCCAGGGGTGGATTTTGTCTAGCGCAACAACATTTTCATACCTCTTGTTACCTTTTCTTGTTAATGGGGTGTCTTCGACAAGAAATCTGTCATTAGGTAATATTTTGAGGATTCAATAGGGGCCTTGGAATTTGGGGATGAGTTTATGCGATTTCCCTACATGATCTTTGTCTATTACGGTCCTTTCTATCCTGACTAAATCACCTACGTTATATTTTGTTTGACTCTTCCTATGTTTATCAAATCGCTTTTTAGCATAATCCTGCTGTTTTTCTATTCTTTCCCTAGCATTCGACCTTAGTTTAACTAACGCATCACCTTCAATTCGTTCAGATGTTTCGGCAATGACGTCAGTCAATACGTTTTCCGACGCATTCATCAACCTGCAGCCAAACAATAGCTCAGAGGGACTCTTCCCTGTTGTTTTATTAATAGTGGTATTAATACCTAACTGAACGTCACCGACGTAATCGTCCCATAAGGTGTCACTTCCGCTATGACATTTTGTACTTAGAGCATCAATTATGGTTCGGTTAAACCTTTCGACCTGTCCATTCGCTCTTGGAGTAGCTACTGCATTCAAGATATGCTTTATTTTTAATTGGTCCATAAAATTCTTAAATTTTGCACTTGTGAAGCAAGAGCCACGATCCGTTATAAGACGAGAAGGAACGCCGAAATAACTAAAATGTTCCGTAAATGCCTTGATTGCCGTAGTCGTCTTAGTATCTTTAACAGCACGGATGTTAATAAATTTTGTAAAGGCATCTATAACAACAAGCAAATACATGTTGCCTCTCTTAGAGCGAATGAACGGGCCCAGGTGATCGGCATGAAGTGTATGGAATGGTTTCTCCAACTTAGGTATGGGATGTAGCATTCCTTCTTTAGGACCACCAGGTGCCTTATGATGCGCACACTCCAAACAAGCTGACACATACTTCTTAGTGAACCTACGCATTTTTGGAAACCAAAACATGCTTCTGATATGACTCAAAGTTTTTTCGAAACCAAAATGGCCTACCTCATCATGATTCATGCGCAGCACTTGCCACCTACAACCTCGCGGAACTACCCATCGCAATCCTTCGTCTAAAATTTTATACACATAAATACCTTTCAACTGATAATTATTACGTACGTCAGCTACATACTTCGTCTTGTCGTCTTCTAAGATGTCTCTTATACGTTTTATTTCGCTATCATCACTCTGTATAGTAGCGATCCAGTCACGAGCGTCTACATGTAAAACATCAAAAACATGCTCCGTATCCACATCGGTTGGCTCACTGACAGGGGCACGACTGAGAGCATCTACGTGAGCCATACGCGAACCCGGTCTGTACTCAATTTCGCAGTCATACTCCTGAAACTGGATCCACCAGCGAGAGATTTGTGGCACAAGATCCCTCTTAGTTAAAGTTGTACGTAGAGCGTTACAGTCGGTGACTATTTTAAATTTTAGCCCCAGTAAATAGACTCGAAAACGATTTAAAGATGCGACAACCGCTAAGGTTTCCAACTCAAAGGAATGAAATTTCTGTTCATCTACTGTAGTTTTACGACTGTAATACGCCACTGGCCTAATTAAGCCGTCTGAACCTCGCTGTAGGAGAATCCCTGCAATACCTAGCTTCGAAGCGTCCGTATGAATTTCGGTTTCTAAAAGAGGGTCATATAAAGCTAATATAGGGCGTTCAACTAATTTAGCCTTCAAAATTCTAAATGACTCCGCCTCCTCCGCCGTCCATTTTCATTCGAATTTAGACTTTAACAGGTCTGTTAGTGGACGAGCAATAAGGGCGAAGTCTTTTACGAACCTCCGGAAAAAGCTAGTTAGGCCAATGAATCGTCTGACATCATGAACATTTCGCGGAATTGGGAAGTTTTCTATAGCTAATGTTTTGCGTTTTCCTGGGCGTATCCCCTCACCACTCACATGAAATCCTAGGAACTCTAGCTCGGTACAGAAAAAACTACATTTTTTTACCTTAAGTGTAAGACCCGCGTCTTTTAAAAGTTGAAGTACCTCCTCTAGCCGTCTCATTCCCTGATCAAAAGATTGTGAAGGGATCAATACATCATCCATATAAACGATCGTATAACGGACTTTCAAAAGTATTTTATTTATTGCTCGTTGAAAAATAGAAGGAGCGTTTGCTAAACCGAAAGGCATGCGTTTAAACTGAAATTGCCCATCGGGAGTAACAAATGCAGTCTTGTCTTGAGACTTTGCCTCTACTGGAATCTGGTAATAGCCAGATGCGAGATCTAAACTTACAAATAAAGAATTACCAGCTAGTCTATCAAGTTGATCATCAATCAAAGGTAGCGGAAAGTGTTCTTTTTTTGTTTTATTATTTAATGCACGATAATCGACACATAATCTGCTTTCGCCAGTCTTTTTCTTTACCAGTAAAACTGGGCTAGCGTAAGGTGAGTTCGACTCGCATACTATGCCTGCATCGACCATTTCCTTCACCATAGATTGAACCTGTCTACGCTCCGGAAGGGAGAGCCTATACGGCCGATAGACTACTGGTTGCGAGTCACTTAATTCAATTTCCATTTGAACTACATTTGTCAATCCTAGGTCTTTTAGGATATCCGAGAAACACGTTTCATACCTTTTGAGAAGCTCTTTTAATTTGTTAACCTGATTTTCGCTAAGCTGTTTGCCATAATTGAAAGCTAAATTAGTCTCAGCATTTTCAAAATCTAATAAATTAATACTCAAGTAGTCTCTGGTACAAATGACTCGTGTAATTAGCGTATCCTTACTTAAACAAACCGTACTATCACTAAAGTTTTGCACCATATCCTAACCTCTCCGTTTTCAATTTCATATTCACCCGGCATCAAACAATATTCGTTCTGTGACCTGCCGCGTAAGGAGCCACTAACGTGGACTATACCCGAATATTTGTTAGTAGACATACACGGTAATGGATACATTTCCTTAGGGGGTATTACAATATCGGTTTTTAAACTTAATTGCAATTTAACTGAATGATCACGAGTAAATGTTAGTGAATGTGTAGTTTTTGTTATGACTATACCTGGTTTCTCTGTGAAACTGTGTCCAATTAAAACTGAATATTTAATAACACTATCATCAACCACGTACGCCTTGACCTCCTCCACAATACCTTGAATTTAAATAATGACGTTTGATACGCCCAATGGTATTACTATACTCTCACCTATACCCCTCATAGTCGGTAAGTTGCTATCATTCCCCGTGATTCCCCTCCTAACAGCCTCACTGTGACGAATCAGGGTACATTGGCTACCCAAATCCACGTAGCCTTGAATAACTTCACCGTTGAGTTTCAGATAAATTAAATATTTATTCTCATTAGAATTATTTGTTTCAATACGCATAACATCTTTTTCTTTAGGTGTATCAATTTTATTAGCTGAGTCAGAGGGTAATCTGGGACAATTAATTGACAAATGACCTAATTTGGCACAAATATTACACTTCAATATCTTTTTTGTGCATCTAGAACTGAAATGCCCAGGTTCATTGCAGTTAAAACATACAATTGACGCGTTATTATGTGACTTCGAAGTCTTAGTTTCACTGCCACTAGTAGTTTGTTTAGAACTGTTACTGGGTAATGAAGATGTAGTGTTGTTACGTTTATCATAGTTCACCCTTGATCTATCTGGTTCACGAAGATGTTGCTTGATTGATTGAAAATATGTGAGAACCTGCTCAGGCTCCTGACATTCTGCAGCTTTCGCGCCTCATCTCAACGAGCGATCCTCAATCCCGTATAGTAAGCAATCTACCGCCCGTTTGCCTTGTATTTCGCATCGATTTAGCAGATTAATTTTTTCATAATAATAATGCTCTAATGAATCGTTAAATTTCACACGTTTTGACAACATCTCGGTTAGTAATTCAGCATAATCTTCACTACTCGGAAATGACTGCTCCAGTTTGCCCTTCCACTCAGACCATGAATACGACATAGATGGAAGGGCCTGGTACCATGATTTGGCAATCCCTGACAGTTTAGGCAGAGCATAATGTAATATCTGATCGTCGCCCCAACCGTAGAGCCTCGCACATTCTTCAACTTTATTGATCCACATAACTATAGTCTGACTCTTAACCATAGGGTCAAACTCTGGAATCACATTGCCTAGCATGGGAAATTTGTTACCCTGAGGTCGACTACTCGTTAAAGCTTCCACTAAAGTAGTAAAAAACGCGTGCGTGTCACTATTAAGAACATTGGGGGTACTCACGTGACCAGGAAGTGGAGGTGTGTGACGCTCGATGCTGGATTCTGAGCGCCTGCTGCGCCCGCGTCTGTTGCGTCTCCTATCCAAGCCCCGGCTGGGACGATGTCGCCGGCGCTGCTCACAGCTGCTGCTCCGACTGCGATACCCGTCACGGCTGCGACTCCGGTTCGGTTGGTGACGGCGTCTCATCGGCTGCTCACGGGAACTGCGGCTTCCACTACGAAGAGATTCCAACGAAGCATCGCGATTGCTCGATCGCTGCCTTCGCTGCTTCCGTTTCTGCGTAGTGCTTGCTCTTGCTTCTCTGCTCCGGTCACGACGACGTTTACGCTTATTGCTCTTGCGATTACCGCTAGTTTTATCCATTTGTAACTCAGATAATAACCAGTGACTTTCGTGTACCACAAAAACACGTGGTAATTTTGGCAATATTTCTTCAAAATTGTAGGCGTAATTGACTTATCCCACTTCTGAGATAAAGGATCTGTTCTTTATCTCGCAAATAAAACGATGATTATAGTGATATAAACGGATTTAATCCTGACAAGTGTTTGGTTCAACCGTCAAACGACGAAATAAATCCATTTCACCTCCCTTTCAAACGTCAAAAATGACATACAAAGTGTTGTCATACTTAACTCTGATTCGATACAATTAAATAATCGATTTAATATTTAGATAGCAAAATAATAATAACTACTATTCTAATATTTACTAAATTTAATACTAATATTAAATTTAGCAAATATTAAAATGCATTCATGGCTGCTTATTAGATAGGATTTTATAAAAATACCCACATCTTGGCTAATTAACCTTACATTACAGAATCGACCGGCTGTATTGATGGTGAAATCGAACAAATTAAAATAATACTCGAAGATCGAATCATTCACTTTTCTTAAACAATGAACCCTACAGAGGGATCGGAGGGGTTATTTATGTTCGTAGACGAAAGTGTCTGCTAATTCCGCGCGGACGAAGTTGCGGATGAAGTGCTAGTTATCTATAAAAAATTTCAAATACTTTTTTCCTAGGAGCCACCGTTTCTGAGATATAACGATTCAAAAAGTTGGAAGAGTTGTAATCGTCATAATATGCACACGTTTCCACGTCACTTTTGAGGTAAAGTACTTAACGCGTTTTTTTTTTAACGTGGTTTCCCCGGAAGGCCTATTCCACGGATCTGTTGTGATCTGTTTAATTTGAACGACATCTGCATTCTTAAGGTAAAACAACAGTTTTTAAAATGTTTGAAAAACAAGATTTAGTTCGATGTGCTGAAGTTTTTAAGAAGAGTAATTCAACTCCACAAGAAGTTATCACCAACGGAATTCGCTTTCTTCTCTCTATGTATGAAGCTCCTAAAATTCGTGCTTAGATAAGTTTCGATATGCATGTTTCGATAAAAATACTCGAAATAAAAAATAAAGTGCAATTAGCTTGTCTTCCTCCAACCTCAGCGGCTGCTTATCAACATCTTAAACGGGTATATTAACAAGTTCAAGTGTAGCTTGGTTATCAGCTAGACCCAAAAGACTGGGGTTGTAAGTTCGTCGACAGTTTTTGCAACCACATTTAGCACTACATCTCTTTTTACAGTTGCAAAAAATTGTGTTTAGCAGTTTTTCCGGCGCAGGTGGGACTAAAGTCTAAAATGGTTCTAATGTATTGTCACCAACTTCCAATCCCAGTCTTTTTGTGTAGCTGATAATATTCAAGCCACACTTGAACTTGGTAATATACCCGTAAAAAATGTTGATGAGCAGCCGCTCAGGTTGGAGGAAGACAAGCTATTTGCACATGTTTTTTATTTCGAGTATTTTTAACGAAACATGCATATCGAAACTTAAGCACGTAGTTTTAGGAGCTCCATACATAGAGAGAAGAAAGCGAATTCCCTTGATAATTACTTCTTGTAGAGTTGAATTACTCTTTTTAAAAATTCAGCACATTGAACTAAATCTTGTTTTTCCAACATTTTAAAAACTATAGTTTTACCCCTGCTGAAAAATACAGATGTTGTTCAAATTAAACAGAATCACAACAGATCCGTGGAATAGGCCTACCGGGGAAACCACGTTAAAAAACGCGTTAAGTACACTACCTCAAAGGTGGCGTGGATACGTGTGCATATTATGACGATTACAACTTGATGATTATAATAAGGGTCACTATCGTTTGTATGGGATTTTAATAAGGAATGACGTGTGTTCTACTCCAGGTACATTTAGCGACTAAATTAGTTTAAAGAACTATCTATGAAATAAATCTATTTGACTTATACTTAGCTATAACTAAGTACGTACATGCGTTGAACGTAATACGTCACAACATACCGCCCACCAAAAGGCCTGTAGGTCTTTTAAAAAACAATGACCAAAATATTACTTAATTATGAGAATATATTATGATATTACTAAACAACGTTCTATAAATCTGTAGATGGGGGTAGATGATATTAATATTTAACACGCATAAAATAATTAATTAGGTATCAACAAACTAATACTGAATTCTAATAAGCATATTTTAAAACAGTGTGAATCGACAAATAACTATTAGGATCTTCTGTATAGCTTACAAATATAGTAATATTCATCAGTTTTAAGATCCAATTTCTTACGGTGACAAGAAAGTATATGTATAAGAGCTCTACACCCATAAACTGAGATTACTTAGGTCTGGTTTGCAACCATTCCACAACTCGTTGGGAGTTTCATTATTTAAAGCACGGTGTGGCCATCTATTCTTCAGGTGCACAGTCGTTCGAACAACATCTTCCCAAAAGGATTTAGAAAGAGAGCGTGCCTTTTCTACTATTGAGCGATTAGTGCGCTCGGCAATACCATTCTGCTGAGGGCATCTGTTTGGGCTGGGGGCTGAATACCACAAGATCTAAGATAACTTGTGTCGGCGACAAAACCTCGTCCGCGCCCCAGGGCGCAAGTAATGGTAGGGGCAGCCATGTGAAATAAACGTTGTTTTAATGTTTTGTAAGGAGACTAAGTAAAAAGATTCTAAGTAGATTAGGTTTTTGATTACTTTCTAATTAGTTATATTAGGTTTATAAGTGTACGCTAGATCGAATAAGATTCAAATATGATCGTACATTAATGTTTAGTAAGGAAACTGATTAGGATTCTAGATAGTTTATGTTTTAGATTACTTTCTAATTAGTTTTATATGGTTTATTTGTGTATGCTAGGTCATAAGATTCTAATATGAACGTAATTTGATCATTTATAAGGATATTTTTAAGTAGAATTTTGTGTTGTAAATATTAACTTAACTTGAAAATGTGATTTTTGTTTGCAGAAATATTGACAGGGTTAGCCATCCGAAAACATAGATAGGTTATGAAAACGGTCGTGAAAAGACCGAAACTACTTTTATGAACAAAAACTGCTTCATAATTGAATTTAAACACATAGCTTAAACATGTCTATGTTATCTCTATTAAATTTCCTTCATTTTAATACCCTACTCGATAGATATGGTTAAAAAAAATTTATTAACGACTTGCAATTTAGTGCCCAAAATCCGCCATATTGCTTTCTTTTTAAAGACATCTATCTAAGGACACTTGGGTTTTTGAAACGAATCTAACGACACCATAATAGACGAAATCGAAGCAGCTGATTGGAAGGTACGAGGTAATAAAGAAATTTACAAACTAACAAACTCACAAACAAACAAACCCTTCCTTGACAGTCTGGTAAAAAGCGAACGTGTTATGTATTTAAGTTTTGAATTCAGGTAAATCTTCACAACAACTAGGGGTAATCGGAGTGATATGCCATTCTGAAATGGGATACTGTAGCCATTTGGGGCCATGTCAACATAAATCATGTGACAGTAATTGTTCAGGCAGAAGACCTCTATATAAGCAATCACGCGGGTTTTCTTTACCACTAAAATGATAGAAATGTTTTTAGTCAAGATTTTCTTGACATTTAGCGACGCGGAACTTGTAATCCACGAAAGGGCAATTTTAGAATCGGAGAAAGCAATTGCTACACGAGCGCAGTAAGTGTCACTAACTAATTTAATAAGTTTACATGAGAAGAGCGGCACATAACTCTAGACGAGCTAAAGAAACTACCTTTACAGGTACGACCTTCGATTTAGCACACACCAAACGTGTTACCATTGATAATATTCTGCAGTTACTAGAAACGGCCAAATGCCATGGTATTTTTAAAGAGGAAAGAAGGAGCAATTACACTTTAAATTTTTGAAAAAGCGATACTATAGTATGCGGAGGAGTATCATCCCAATCGATATGGAGATCCCATAATTCTTTTATAAGTAGTTTAGCAAATAGTACCACTGGAGCAGCAAAGCCCAGTTCATCCCACAAGCGGGCGATAGCGGAGAGAATAAATCTTTTGGTATTTAAGTCCCATGCAAGTCACATATTGCAAAAGTGAAGCTATCTTCTGAAGGTATCCATTTAAGGCCTAAAATTTTTAAATTGTGTTTTTCCGAGAAATTAATAGGAGCGCAATTAAATTGCGGAACGGTATCTAGCAATTCTTATGGTTTGCTTGCCCATTCGTTTAGATCGAAACCACCAGCTTTAAATCACACGATGACCTCGCTGGTTATAACCTTAGCCTCTTCCAATGACGGAATGGACGTAGCCAAATCATCCATAATAAAGCTCTTGCGATGCTACAATAGCAGCGCGGGCGCTATGCCAATCAATACTATCTTACTGCCCCAATTCAGACACAGAACGACTAGGGCTAAAAGGTATTTCAAAGTTAATGCTTGTTTCCTGTTAATTAAAATAACAAATTTTTAAACCTATTCCTTAAGGAAAATGGAATCAAAAAGAAAACTAAAACTTTGGCTTCTAAAACTAAATTACACAGATACTGAAAACCTCCTTAATTAACACTAATAAAATTTAAAGTCACCTACCAATCGCTAATGAATCTATATATATAAAAGGCTTTGGCCTGATTGAGCGATCAACGCACAGCCTAAATCCCTGGTCGTAGGAATGTGAAATTTAGAGGAAATGTTCCTTATACAATGTAGGCATCCGATAAGAAAGGATTTTTGAAAATTCATCCCCTAAAAGGCTGAAATAAGAGTTAGAAGTTTATATGAAAAACCTTATTCCTTGTGCCAAATTTCTTGAAATTTGGTACAAATTATTCGTTTTTCACGAATACGCCCAAAAGGCGAATTAAGGGGTAAACTTTGTATGGAAGAATCTTGTTCCTTGGGCCAATTTACGTGAAACTTGATACGAGTTTGAGACTGGAAAAGTGCCGAAAGCTTGAAAGCAAGCTAACGTGCAGCCCGTGTCCAAGAAGGGTAGTCGAGCCAACCCGTCGAATTATAAAGATTGCCCGCCGGACTGTGTGATTGGATTGCACATTTCCTGAGGGATCGGTCTATCCGAGTGGTCATAGATGGCTGCTTGTTTGGACTGCTGGATATTTATGCCAGGGTTTCTCAGGGGTCGGTGCTTTCGGCAACACTGTTCTTGCTGCATTTTAATGATCTGTTTAAACCCGGTACCTTTGGGTATGTAGACGAAAGCGTAGGAACTAGCAATGGGTATTCTCCTACGGACGCGGGTGACTCGGCCCTCAAAACTTTCTTTTTTTCGAAACTCTTTTTTTCGACACTCTCGGGTCCTTGGGAACCCGGTCCTTTGATAGGCGTACGAAGGGCCGAAGCCAACTTGCAGAGACCCTGTTAGACATTTAAAATGGAATGCGGCACCAACCGATGATTATCCCTGTATGCACTGTGAAGGTATACCCAAGGACAATTTCCGGTTGGAGCAGGACTATTGCAAAATATGGAAACAAAAGATGAAACGTTTACTATGGAAGAAGTATTGGCCCCTGCCTGACCACTCACAGTTAAAACGGTTTTAAAATGGGAGGGTGTGACGACTTGCACACTCAACAGATGCCCCCCCCGAAAACGGTAGCTAGCACAAAGTGACGTAGTGCCAAGGGTGCAACATATCCTGAAGTGCTAGAGGAGTGGAGAGGTATACCACGGCTATCAGGACAATCCCGGAAGTACGGTCAAGATCCCTATCCCCAGCATCTTACTGGATTATACATCCTTCTCCGGAGCACGTTTGCTCTTGCGAATCTCCACTCAGATCGGCAAGAAAGAGGTGAGAGCTCTGTTCCTCGTCAGTGTTCACTCCAACCAGCCAATAAAGGCAATCCGGAGATGAAGAACAAGGCTTCTCCCGGAAGATCAGGTCCGTGGGGTCGCTACTGCCCAACAGTTCGCCACAAAACTGCCTTGCGGATTGTATCTCTCTTTGTTTGGCCCCTCACCCTAGGTATTGTGGTAGTGCAGGTTACTAGCTGCTGCAGTACCGCTGGAAACTACCAGAAATGAAACAAGGATTAGATTCAAAGGATAATTATATATAGCACTTGCCCAGATGAAAGCTTTCGTTTGAAAACTCTTCTAATCTCTTATCTTTTTTTTATAAATTCCTCCAAAGCTTTGGCGACTGGTCAATACAACGAAGGAGGTGCATTACATGAGCTACGTCCCTACGAATAGAGGATACAAAGAAAGTTTACTTGTATTCAAAGCTTGGGAAGAGTTAATTATCATAGGTAGGTAATTAACCTAATCTGTACCCATAGCACAAGTTTCTTGCGAAATAGTAACGTTATGGTAACGTTTTTACCAGACCTCAACGTACTTGCTATATCGAGATGGTTTTTTGGTAGCACGAGTTCTAATAAACGTCTTTCGACTACTCGAAGGTAATAATTGAACGATAGTTAATTTAGGCAGAGAATCTAATAGCGATTGGAACAATCTGACGTGAATGGTGCGTTCTGAAAATGAACACAAAAAACCGTTAATTCTATTTTGAATAATTTACAGGTTGGAATGGTATTTCCAGGCTGTAAAAAAGTATTTCATTTTATACACATGTTAAAAAATGTTTTTCATTTTAATAAATTCTTTTATTCACAAATTTTTGATAGTTTCAGTTTATTGGTGTGGTAATTTATGATAAATTATTTGGTTTTTAACGGTTCCGCATACTACATTTGACACCTTTCATTTCACGTTTGACGGTTTAATTCAAATTACAAATAATATAAAACCGTTAGCACACTGATGCAAACGCGTGCAGCTGTAAAATGTTTGCGACATGGGAATGGCAAACTTAATTATAAATTCAATGTGAAATAGAAAAACGGAATACTTCTTAAGGGTCGTTTTACTCATCATTCAAGTGCAAAAACATCGACCGACTGCTGATTTATGTGCGCATTACTCAACAAAATGTACTGAAAATCTATTCTCCTGGTGCTTTTGAATCCCAACCGCTCACAATTCCAACCCTGGAAATACTTCAACATGTTTCTGGTCTCCTGGTACATAATAAATTTAGCGCTCATAATTCCTGCCCGAGAAAAACTTCCACATTTTTCTGTTGTCCTGGTACTTTTGAATCCTTACTGCTCATAAACTAGCGCCGGAAATATTTCAACATGTTTCTGGCCTCCTGGTACTTATGAATCTTTAGCATTCACAATCCTAGCCCCGAAAATACTTCGACATGTTTCTGGTCTCCTGGTACTTTTGAATTCTAACCGGTCACAATTCCAGCGCCGGAAATATATCGACATGTTTATGGTCTCCTGGTACTTGTGAATCTTTAGTGCTCATAATTTCATCCAAAGAAATACTTCAACTTGTTACTGGTCTCCTGTCACATGTGAATTTATAGCGTTTACAATTCCAGCTCGGAAAAAACTTTAACATACACATTTCTGTTCGACGGTTAAAAAAAAAAAACAAAAAACCAAAAAATATTCAATACTTTAACATCGTTTTGTTCTCCTGGTACTTGTGAATCTTTAGCGCTCGCAAATACTACATGTTTCTGTTCTCCTGGTACTTGTGAATCTTAAGTACTAAGGCAGCAGCGGCGCTGGGTTTCCACTTCCTCCCCAGTCTCCGTTAACCTATACCTTTTACCGGGATAAAAAGTAGCCTATGTTTGATTTCAGAATGTGAACTATGTGTGTGCCAAATTTCATCCAAATTCCTTCAGCCATTTTTGCCTGATTGAGGCACAAACATACAAACTTTCACATTTATTATATTAGTAGGATTTACGTATATTTTTTGTACACTGGATCCTACCCTCTATGCTGATCTCTCTATCATTCAACGGTTTGCTGGGAGAAAACTCAACTTTGAGTTAAGCTCGCTTTTGTACATGAAAATTATTATGTCTGTGTCTAAATATGTTGTTTTGGTGTACAATAAAGAATTATGAATTAAGAGTTTGGCCCATTGTAAAAGTTGTTCATAATGATGAGTAAAATGACCTCATAAGGGTATTGCTTTCATTCTGTTACACTTTGTATATCTTGGTACATTATTGTTCGTTAACATTTCCCACGTAATCATTCGGTTAATCGTAATAACAATTATAGTAGTCATATTATTACACAATTTGCAATGATTTCTTCATATCTTGGAGGATTTAGACTTATTTAATTTTTAATACTGCGGGTTGTAAGTGCCGCACTGCGTTGTGTGGTGGTGTGTGTTGACCCTAAGGAGTAAACGTCTATTATTGTTTGTTGGCATTTCAAATAAAAATTGTGATTTATCAGCTTTTATAAGAAAAAGTGCATTGTTCAGTTTTGAGATGTTTTATTTAACGAAGTCAACAAGAACACTTTCATTCAAATCGTCCAAAGAAAAGTAAGTATATTTGTACATTTTTATAATCTACACTTGTATTAAAAAATTCATACAACGATGTAAAATGCGTTTATTATGCTGAGTCCCTCCCATGTAATTAGACTTAAGAGTATATGTATTTGTTTATGATGGCCCGCCCGTATCAAATGTGTTCGGTGATTTAAAGTGCTTGGTTGAGTAAAATTATGTTGAAGCATAGATGTAAATACTTCTTTCTAATATCTACACAAGGTACAGCAGACTGCTTCAGAAAACGCCTCACCGCTTTTGTGATAATTATTTTTTTCTTTTCGCAAAAATGCAACAAACATAAAAAGTATGGTTTGATGGTCACCAGGTCTCTTCACTACGGTTGTTTTGGACAACTGTTATCCATTTTTTCCTATCTTAACGGCCCGAACGTGGAAACCTTTAATAGATAAAATGTAACAAATGATGTCATACACTATGCAATAATTATTTTTCATCTTCAATTTTTTATCTTTTTTCATTAAATAACCACAGTCAATTCTTTTCTAAATATATGTTAGGTTATTATTTTCCGCTATAAAATGTAACGTCAGCTAATTCTACCTACATTTTGTTACACAAGTTGTCACATCTTAATTTTTAGTCTTTGGCAAATGATGCGTCCATCAAATATTTTGTTGGAATTATATTTTAAATGATTATCTAGTGTCTCACCATTGAGTTAATATGTACTATGTACTAGAGAAGTCGCCACGTATCACCGCTGTGTTCCGTTCAAGTGCGGCTAAATCGCCGCACTTTACTTAGGTAATTACTTGACAGATCTTGAGCGCCTATGTCATTGTTTGTTTTAAAACGAAAAATCGTTCAAACACATTAAATATTGCTGTGTTTTACGGTATTGCACTAATCATTCTAGTTATACGTCGAAGTGCAAAGGAATAAAATTCCATCGGTGAGAGAGAAGATGGTTAGATAGATGATCATTTAAAATTAAATTCCAACAAAATATTTGATGGACGCATCATTTGTCAAAGACTAAAAATTAAGATGTGACAACTTGTGGAACAAATGTAGGTAAAATTAGCTGACCTTACTTTTTATAACGGAAAATAATAACTTATAAATTGCATAGTTTATGACATCATTAGTTACATTTTATCTATTAAAGGTTTCCACGTTTGGGCCGTAAAGATAGGGAAAATGGATAAAATTTGTCCAAAACAACCGTAGTGAAGAGACCTGGTGACCATTCGAACATACTTTTTATGTTTGTTGCATTTTCGCGAGGAGGATAAATGTATCACAAAAGCGGTGAGGCTTTTTCTGAAGTAGTCTGCTGTACCTTGTGTAGATGTCAGAAAGAAGTATTTGCATCTTTTCTTCAACATAATTTTACTCACTTTAGCACTTTAAATCACCGAACACATTTGATACGTGCCATCATAAACAAATACATAACAATTCGCTTCAAACACGCAGCTCAAACTCATCAGACTTAGTATTCAATGAATAAAAAATTTAGAAAAAAAAATGTGCGAATCTAACGAAGCTTGTCTAGCTTGTCTAATATTATAAAGAGGAAAGATATGTTTGTTAGTTTGAATTGAATAGGCTCCGAAACTACTGGACCGATTTGAAAAATTCTTTTAGCATTAGATAGCTACATTATCAGGGAGTAACATAGACCATATATTATCCCCGTACTCCCACAGGAACGGGAACTACGCGGGTGAAACCGCGTGACGTCCACTAGTTAGGTATAAAGCTAATTATGTCACTTCTGTATTCAGTCAGCAGATTAGTCTATATGAGCCATCAATTGTTACAGAACGTTGAATGAAACGCGTAAGCGCCATGAAAATCACGGCGCTTCCGACTTTTTAGTCGCGAAAAAATTACACTTTAGAAGCATTCCAGCGCTGCGTGTTTATTCTGTTTGGTTAGACGACTGATTATTGTTTCAGTGCTGAAGCGAACTTTAGTTCAAACTCTTGTCAAAATGGAGCATGGTTTTTGCTTAGGATTTAGAGCAAGAGCCCACGACGCGCGACGGCCAGACCATCGTTATTTTATAAAAGCTGAAAGTTTTTCTGTGCATATCCCCTATACAGGTAAGAACGACCAGCGACTGTAGAGTTTAGGTTGTGGTTACTTTGGCAGGCAAAAGGTAGTAAAGGTGTATAAAATAGTCCCTTAAATTCGTTAAAGTATAAAGCTCATTTTTTATATTTTCTTCGGGGTAACTTTAGAAATCTCGTCATCCATTGCCGGACACTTATGACAGTTTCTACCCCCTGCCAGACACCCCTAAACCTTAATAAATTATAATTATACTTTCGTTATACTATAAAAGTTAAATTTTATAAATGTTACTTGGGGACGTGTATAAAAATATTACCTCAATAGCCGCACAGTTTTAATGGTTTTTCATCTTGCCAGACACATTGATAATCCGCTGTAGGTGCGAGCGTAAGTGCTTAGTCGATTGCGATCTTTTAAGATATCCAATAAAAAAATAAATTACGTTCATAGCCATGTTACATAAATTAATAATAATAATAGCCTTTATTTAGATCAACTTAACCTAATAACAATATTATACAACAATATTCTAGACATTGAAAGGGAACGTAGGGCGCTGTCTGTTCGTGCGAATATGTTAGCCCGCAGATTTGCTCGGTGTTCGAGGGCCGTCAAAATAGCCCTATTTAGGGCATTTTGTACGTCCTTTTATACTGCCAGTCTGTGGCGGATTACACGCAGAAACAGTACAGCACTCTATGTGTCCAATACGACAAGGCGTTCAGGGTGCTCATGGGGCTGCCTCACTTCTGTAGCGCGTTGAGGATGTCTGCCAAGGCGCGTGTGGATTGTTTTCACACAATCATGCGCAAGCGGTGCACATCCTTGGTGCGTAGGATGCGGGACGGCCGCGACAGTATCCTGAGCGCTTTAGCTGAACGTTTCGACTGTCAGTACGTGAACCACTGTTGCATGGTTCACGTACGGACTGATGTTGACGTATTATTTTAATCTTGCTATCTATTGAAATGAGTAAAGTGAATGAAAATTAATAATAATAATAACTAAATGTATTCATAATAATAATGTTTAAATGTAAATTCATAATTAATGTGAGCTATTGTTATTTGATTTAAATTATTGTATTGATTTTCTATGGGTTTGATGGCCTGAAATAAATGAATTTTGTTTTTGTTTTTTGTTATAACAAGCATAAAACTTATTCTAGTATTTGCTGCTATTTTATTTTCGGTAGATCAGTTTGCCAATCGGCAAAGGCCTCCTCCAACCTTTTCCATTCAGATCTTTTTAGAGTCACTCTGTGCCACATCACTCCTTCCACTTCTCTGATATCATCATCCCACCTTTTATGCGGTCTGCCTCTTTTCCTTTTACCATTCCTTGGATACCAAGAGACCACAACCCTTCAACAATAAGTTGTAACAACAAAAATAACTAAACATCAATAATTTAAAATCTACATCGCAGCCCTCAATGTACTTACCCTGAAAAATGAATAAAAACTTACAGAACTAATGTATGCATTAATAACATCAAATGGGCTATTGTTTGCCTTAATGAAGTGAGAAGAATGGGTGAAAATATCATATCTTATCCAGATTACATATTTTACTATATATGTGAGACCCCGGGCCTCCATGGGGTTGGATTTATTGTTAAAAAACATATTACAAAATATGTGGAAGGATTTGTATATATATCGGATTGTATTGCGATGATGAATTTGAAATAACCTGGATATAAAGATCCTTGAACGATAATACAAATATATTCGCCTACTGAACAATCGAGTCTAGATACAATAAATTCATTCTACTTTGATCTGAACAAAGCGATCCACAAGCACGGTCATAAAAACCTAATAATAATGGGAGACTGTAATGGCCAACTTGGGGATAGGCGCCCAGAAAAAAAAAGGTACTAGGTCTTTTCACGTACAACAATAAACCCAGAAGTAGAGATGGAGAACATATCATGAACTTTGCTCTATAAAAAAACCTAACTATCTTAAATACTGTGTTCATGAAAAATTAAGGATGGGAAATCATCAAATGACTCCTCCCGCTCTGGGTGAAGCAGAAGGGAGTGTCAGACTCTTACTGACTAAAACCCATCCGTGTTCCTCCCAATGCCCTTTGTGTACCAGGGCCGCGGCGACTCTTTCGAACAGATTCCGCGACACCGGCAGGCGCTGGCCCTAGCGGGCCCCGTCTTCTACGCTGACAGCTCTTTAAGGCGCGCGTGGAACACAGCGCGCCGTCGACCCGGGCTTGGTTCTGATCGGACAGCGAGCCAACATTTGGACCTGGATCTCGCTAGACGGTAAAACAAAAAACTAAATTGATTTTATAATAACCAACAGAAAAAGCTACTTCACTAACTTTACCATAATCAAGAAATTGAACTTTAACAATAATCATATACTAATGAGAGCAGAACTATTATCAATTCAACCAAAAAAGCCTAGACCAAGAAAAGACCTAGGAAATATAAAGCTCAGGAAACATCAGTTAGAAGAAATACCAATCGCTCTATGACACGAATTTTCCAGATTACAAATCTAACACAAAAGAATTAGGAAAGATACAATTGAATAGAAAATACCATAAAAATCCAAATACAACTCATTGTAAATACCAAAATTGAACCGAAAAAATGGCTAACAACAAATACCACAAAATTACTAGAAATGAGAAACCACTTAATCAGTGCAAAAGATACACAGGAAAGAAGAAAACATTTAACGAAAATTAGGAAACAAATTAAAGATATCATAAAAAAGGATAGAAAACAAAACAGAATGAAAATTATAGAAAAATTTATAAGTAAAACGAGTGGAGTCAAAAAAGCATACAAAGAATTGAAAAATTCAATGGATTGGATCGTTAAAATAAACAATGACCAGAGGAAAATGGAATCATTGCAAAACAGATATATTGGGAACAGCAACGTCTTATTACAAGAAACTGTACGAAAGTATCACAATAGAAGGTGAAATTGATTTGGCGGATACCTCAAACATTCCTGACATTCTTCAAGCTGAGGTCAAGAAACCTATAGATACCCAAGGGGTAGATAAAATAACAGGTCCCGAGGGCATTAGCAACGAAACCATAAAGAAAGCAAAGGAAGTCTTAGTACCTGTCCTTATAGATATGTTTAACAACATCATAAACACTGAAATAATTCCCCATCAAAGGACAGGGTCTAATATTATCCTGCTGTATAAGAAGGGCGATAAACATGAAATCGGAAATTATCGCCCCATCAGTCTTATGTACAACATCTACAAAATCTTCGCTAAGATTATTTTAAAACGGATTGAAGCACACTAGACGAACACCAATCCATCGAGCAAGCGGGATTTTGTAAGGACTACTCGGTGAATGACCACATCCATGTAGTTCGTCAAGTGTTAGATAAGTACAACGAATACCAGCTTAAATACTACGTTGCATTTATCGACCACAGCAAAGCAATTGACTCTCTTCTACACACAAACATATGGGAAGCATTACTGGAACAAGGAGTGGAACTTAAATACATTCAATTAATAAAGAACGTATATAGTCATAGCACAGCCAGAATCCAAATATAAAAGAAAAGCCAGCTATTCAAACTAGAAAAAGGCGTTAGACAAGGAGACCCCTCATTCCCAAAATTATTCTCGGCTGTGCTGGAGTCAACTTTCAGGCAACTCAATTGGGAAAATCTCGGGATCAATATAGACGGCACATCACTAACACATTTAAGATTTGATGACGACATAATGCTATTCGCATAAACATCTGAAGCCATCAATAAAATAGTAGAAGACCTTGCGATAGAAAGTGAGAATGTAGGGTTAAAACTTAACCCAGAAAAGACAGTGATGACAAATCGAAAAAAAAACCGCGATACAGTAAAAAAATACCGAAATCAACTACACTGATGAATACGTCTATCTGGGACAGCTTATAACCCAAAAAGAACCAATGCGTGACGAAATAAAGAGAAGAATTACGAACGGCTGGAGAAGATACTGGAGCTTGGAAAAGGTTATGAAAGACAAACAACTTCATATAAACATCAAAAATAACTATTTAACACCTGTGTACTACCCGTCCTTATGTACGGCTGTCAATCATGGACTTTAACCCAGGAAATAACGAACAAACTCGCAACGTGCCGATACGCTATGGAGAGGAGCATGCTGATTGTTAAGAAATCGAACAGGCAAAACAGTGTGATCAAGAATAAAACATATAGTTCTTGTTTTATTCTTGATCACACTGTTTTGCCTGTTTGATTTCTTAACATTCAGCATGCTCCTCTCCTTGATGTAACTCTGAAAATTAAAAGACTAGACTGGAGATGGGCAGTGCACACACTAAGAAGTCATGATAAATGGAGTAAGAAAGTGACGAGGTGGAATACCGCATAAAAGGTAGAATGATGATATCAGAGAAGTGGCAGGAGTGATGTGGCGCAGAGTGGCTCTAGAAAGATCTGAATGGAAAAGGTTGGAGGAGGCCTTTGCCGATTGGCAAACTGATCTACAGAATACAAAAAAGCAGCAAATACTAGAATAAGTTTTTTGTTTGTTTTAGAATATTGTTATTAGGTTAAGTTGATCTGAATAAAGGCTATTATTATTAATATTACTTTATATAACATGGCTGTGAACGTATTTTTTTTTTCATTGGATATCTTAAAAGATCGCAATCGACTAAGCACTTGCGCTCGCACCTACTAACAGCGGACTTTCAATGTGTCTGGCAAGATGTAAAAACCATTAAAACTGTCCGGCTATTGAGGTAAAATTTTTATACACGTCCCCAAGTAACATTTATAAAATTTAACTTTTATACTATAACGGAAGTATAATTATAATTTATTAAAGTTTAGGGGTGTCTGGCAGGGAGTAGCAACTGTCATAAGTGTCTGGCAATGGATGACGAGATTCCTAAAATCGACTTACTTGACTTAAGGTCCCATGACCCCTAGCTGGGGCAGAGGGCATCCACAGTAGTTCTCCATCGCGAGCGGTCTTGAGCTTCACGCTTCACTTCACTCCACGTCAGTCCGATGCTCGTCGCTTTTGCCAACAGGGTGCGTCGCCAGGTTTGTCGGGGACGGCCACGCTTCCTTTTCCCTTGAGGATTCCAATCCATAGCCTGTTTGGGAATCTGATCGGTATCCCTCCGGAGCGTGTGACCAATCCAACTCCACTTACGACGCTTGATCTGGCGGTCGATCGGGTTCTCGTGGCATTTCTCCAATAGCTCTACGTTAGAGATCATCTCGGGCCAGTAAATCCCGAGGATACGGTGAAGGCATCGGTTGACGAAGACCTGGATTTGGCGTGAGATGTCCTTGGTTACCTTCCACGTTTCGCACCCGTAGAGCAGCACGGATTTGACATTGGATCCGAAGATTTTGAGTTTGACTCCTCGGGTCAGTTTCCGTGATTGCCAGACAGGTTTCAGATGTGCGAAGGTAGATCGGGCTTTGGCAATCCGTGAAGCGATGTCCTCTTCCGTTCCTTCAGTCTCCGACACGACACTCCCGAGGTAAGTAAACTTGTGGACGCGTTCCACTGCCTCTGTGGCATCTTTTGGGTCTTCCTAGTGTTAATTTTAAGACCAGTTTTCGCTGCCTCCTGGCACAGGTCTCTCAATTTTGCTTGAATGTCGGCGTGTGTATGACTCAGCAGGCATAGGTCATCGGCGTAGTCTAGATTTTCCAAGACGTTGTATAATAACCACTCTATCTCTCGGCGCTTTTTGTCAGATATGCGAAGCATAATTCCGTCGAGCACGACTATGAAAAGAAGGGGCGAAAGGAGGCAGCCTTGGCGGACACCTGCATGGACTTCGATATCGTCCGAGATGAGGCCGTCGTGAGTCATCTTGCAAGAATATTTCTTGTAGATACTCCCCAACAGGCGGACCATTTTTGGTGGCACCCCAATGTCCAGAAGGCGGGACTAGATACTGGACCACTTCAACGTATCAAAGGCCTTTTCGAAGTCGACAAAGGTAAGATAAATCTCTCTTTGCCATTCTGATACCTGCTCCAGTATGATACGGAGAGTGTTGATCTGGTCCGTGCACGAGCGGTTCGATCGAAAACCAGCCTGCTCCCTCCGTAGTAGGGGTTCCACGGCCTTCGACAGCCTATCCAGAACTATTTTGCAGAAGACTTTAGAGGGAATCGACAGCAACGTAATGCCTCTCCAGTTGTCGCATTGACTTAGATCACCTTTCTAACCACTTTAACGAATTTAAGGGACTATTTAATACACCTTTACTACCTTTTACCTACCAAAGTAACCACAATCTAAACTCTATAGTCGCTGGTCGTTCTTACCTGTATATGGGACATGCACAGAAAAAATTTCAGCTTTTATAAAATAACGAAGGTCTGGCCGTCGCGTCGTGGGCTCTTGGGCTAATAGCTTCTCTAGTACGTAGTACATATTAGCTCAATGTTTCTCACCGAGAGAATGTTATTCCTTTGCACTTGCGTATTTAATGTGTTTGAACGTTTTTTCGTTTAAAAACTAACAATGACATAGGCGCTCAAGATCTGTCAAGTAATAAAGCGAAGTGCGGTGATTTAGCTGCACTTGAATGGAACACAGCAGTGATGCGTGGCGACTTCTCTAATACGTAGTAAATATTACCTCAAAGGTTGCAATGCCAATCATCACCTGCCTAGCCTTCTCCCAAATATATTGGGTTCGGCGTTAGTCAGACTGGATTTAATATATAATTATACCAGTACCTATTTTACGCAGAGCGGCTGCCTATCTGGCCTTCACAACGCAGTACTAGTCCATAAACACTAACAATCACCAACATTCTTTCAATTAGTGCCACAATCTTTGAATTATTTTTGTTATAAATCAACTTCTTTTATCAACAGGAGACGACAAGAAAAATATTCCAGATTGTAGCCAAGAGCCTTTGTTGACACCGCAGCAATACAAGCCAACATTGCCATCAAGAGCAGACAAACCATTCCAATCGCTTACACCACCGTCTAATATGGGACCGAGTGTCTTCAAAGACCTCTATAACAGCACATTTAGCGAAGAGATTGTGGGAATCATTTGCAAATTCACAGCATGTTTGGAATATACTGCTGATACTGCCATTTATTTGCTTTCAAATTAGCCGCAAAGTGCCGCGCGGTGGCAGTGCGGCTGCTGCGCTGCCGCCGCGTTGCCGTCGCGCTGCCGCCGCGTTGCCGTCGCGCTGCCGCCGCGTTGCCGTCGCGCTGCTGCCGCGTTGCAACCGCTACTTTTTTATTCAGCCGGCGTCGCGACTATGGGCCATCGTACGAGCCAGTCTTTATTCAAACAATATTTGCGTTCCATTTTTTTGGCGCTGAACACTAAGATGTTCCAAATTCAAAAAGTGCGCGGCAAAGATAATTGCGGCGCACTTATAAAGAGAATTACAAACTCATTACTGCCCGCTAAAAGTTTCTTATAGAAAACACCACCTTTGGGTGCACTTAAAGGCGAACCAAGTCGTCCTTTTCGAATAGATGGGATGAAAAAGGTTTTTCTAAATAAGTTATTTTCATTATATTGAAATATAAAAGGGTGCCAAATGAATGCCTCGCCCGGGGCGCTTAGATAGTTACAAAGAAGAAAGAAAGAAAGAAAAAGCGTTTATTTGCACCAAGCAAGTTAAGGCCGGCCCTGCTTGTAGGATATAAGTTTCCTCACAATGCGACGTTTTCTCTCACCGTTTTGTGATAAGCTATGATAAAATAAATAAAACATAATGTTTGGGATCGTACCAACCTTTGTTAGTTAGTACACGGGCCTAGTCGGGGCCGTTTAGGCCCTGTCCGCACTGCAATTTTTATTCACGCGAATTAAATTCCGTCATCGGGATTAAACCTTGAATTTGCATAAAATCAGATTTTTCCGCGCGGATTTTATTCCGCCACTGCGGATACTCGCATAGAATTCAATGTGTTACAGAATATTGTGAAAAAAAAGTCGCGCGAATAAAAATCGCAGTGCAGACAGGGCCTTACTGCATTGCCAAAACTCTCAATTTTATTTACAACAACTATTTGTCTTTCCCCGCTGTTTCGCTCATGACACTGTCCTACAAAAACTGCGTTTTAAGTCATACAGAAGCAACATTAGTGTATCTTTCAAGCAATGAAAAAAATATCAGAATCGGACCTTATAAACAAACAATTTTACCTTTGCGACGACCAATATTAGTTAAGAGTAAACTAATTCGAAAAAATAAATATATTATTATTATTTCTGTGTTTTCAGGTGTCCTTAATGTATTTCATTAATAGCTAGTCGGATTCAAAATAGAAATGCGTTGAACATTCACTTTCATTTACTCCGAAAGTTAGCGGTACGCAAGCAAGTATACGGGACGATTTGATCTAGAATTTGATTAATTATTCTCGTCGAAGAAGTGTCCCTCACAGTGTTCTAGCAGTACGGTATAGGGGCAGCAGGTAATAGACACACACATACATAATTCAAATGTAAAAACAATTATCCTCACGGCACACAAATCTACAGCATGGTATTCAAGCTGCAGGTGGTCAGGTCGCAGGATAAGATCATAATTATAAAACCATTGTTTTCTAACCTAGCAAAAATCCAAATCACTAAGAATATCAGCGGTCCATCAAACACAAGCGATAGGTTGGTCACAAAAGAGGGTTTGGAGTCCGTAGGGCAGATGCAAAGATCAAATGGAAGAAAGAACACAGCAACACAAAACTCAAAGCACAGCGAAATTACGAGCAACAGAATACGATGGTGTTGGTAAGCCGTCTGCCCCGAGTAGGAGTGGGCGAAACAAATCGTATTTTGATTTAATACCTATGTATCGTACCGGAACGAATAAAAAAATACAATGATGTATGTAAATCGAAAAAAACCGAAACCTAAAAATCATAGTACCTTATCTACCACTTCCGAGTTCCACATAGATTCAGCCAGTCCGCCTATGTACCACTATTGTCCATAAATTTTAAATAAATAACTAAATGCGATAGCCGATATTCTAAATATTCGTGTAAAAGCGATATTGCCCATGCCTAGTGGTTAGGATGTCTTTTTTATTAAATGTCATTCTGACGTTTATAGATTTTACCTTTTTTCGACACGGTTTGATATTGCAATGTGATGATAATCAATATTTTTAGTCTTAATTTCATGGAGCTGCAGCTAAAATTATGGTAATCTTAAAGATTTAATAAAAAAGGTAACTTAAGCTGCATTTAAAATAATTACATTCCATAAAAATGAATAAATATGCGTCTATGTGCGTTTTGTTTCTACTGAAATATTTTTCCCTTTTTTTTCAAAAACACGGACCTGAACGAATCATATTTAACTATAATCCAGTAGCTTGATAAATAAGTTTTCTAATAAGGTATATCACGTTTAAAAATCTTCAGAATATTGTAACACTTTTGAACGTGTCCTTTATGAAGGAGACCTCTTTTAATGTTATTAATGAAAAGAACTTGATGGATGCGGAGATAAAATATTCAATACCCTCCCTAAATGGTGGAAAAACAATCACGCAGTCATTGATTCTTACTATGATAGACGGAAAAATAACATCGTTGCTGAGGAACCAGAACACAGCGTGACATTTGTAAAGCCACACAAGACAAACAAGGACATATACAACCAATGATCGTAATACGGCCAGACGATTGTTTGAGAATCCTGCAACTAGCGCTAGAATAACTGATGTAGATGAAAATCTTATTCGACGGTTTTCAGTCATTTTGGAAACAGTTTCCTCAGGTTTGCCATTGATACACAGAAATTCAAAGAATTCACAGACCAGACTCTTTATCTACTTAAGGACTTGTACAGTTGGTATTGCAAGCCTGCAAGCGTTCACAAAATTCTTGTACACGGAAAAGAAATAATTGGAAATTTCGGTTTACTTTCAATTGAAAAATTGCCACAGGAAGCCTCTGAATCCAGAAATAAGGATTTTAGGACATACCGCCAACATCACGCCCGAAAATTTTGCAGAAAGGCAACCAATGAGGATATTAAACACAATTTTATTTTAACATTTGATCCTCATATATCGGCGAATAGACGTAAACTTCGTCGGAAACACAAACTTTTATCAACAGTTCATCATCATCATATCAGCCGTAAGACGTCCACTGCTAGACATAGGCCCCCCCCTAAACCTTTATCAACAGTTGATCAGAGCTTATTAACAATTATTAACAATCAATGATAATTTGGATGATGAGGCCGATACCGGGAAAGAGAACTTGGCTTTGTGGATATTAATCTATTCCGCGGTTCAGAAAGTGACTCTGACTAACTGTTGCGCTTTACATCTTCTACATTTCAAAATTCTTCTTCTTACTATATTTTTTGTATTCTTCCATGTAGATTAGGCCTCCTGGGAACACCCCTATAAAAAAGACGCTGCTAATTCTTCACCTCGTTAAGTGGTGTGGAAGAAAGAACATTTCGTGACTTTTTAATGACGTGCTTGTAAGAAATATCTTTTTTTTTTATCTACAAATTTGAAAACGTCCATGTTCCGAAGGTTTCCAAGATTCAGACTTTAGTGGTAATATAGCTTAAATGTTGCATTTTATGAAACGGAAAGTTTTATTTTGAGAATGCTTGAGAGTTAGGAATAAAATAAAGAAAAACGGTTCAGCTCCATACAAAAAAAAAAAGAAATCGCGAATAACTTATTAAATAGTAGTTTTATCAAAAAAAGTTCCACTACATAAAATATTGCTATTTAGTAAAGGTATAAGTTGACATGATTTTTTTTTCAAAATTAGTTACTTGATTTTTGAGCGACGCTAAGTCTCTGAAGCTCCATTGTCAGCCCACCGTGCACCGGGCCGCACATTTGCATAAATGACACTAGTAAAAATATTCTTTTATGAGAAACCATTACGTGTATTTACAAAGAAAATGAAAAAAAATCCTACCTCATTTCACATCTTCTCCTGGCATCTTTATGTATATAGGAGATCGGATAATAAATATACAACATGCCTTCCTCTTGTTTTCGTGATAAAATTGCATATTCATGCATTAATTCCAAAATAAATACGGAAAAATTGTTTGACGTAAACTGTCTCACCAAGAAAATGTCAGTGAGACAATTTTTTACGTGCGTATGTCCCAGCTAGCAAAAAATTCGAAACTACATAACTCGTGCTACCATGATGCTACCGATTTCCATACATTTGGTTTATTAACGCAACGTTAAAACGTAAACTCGATACGAAGGTACGTGTCAAAAACTTGTGCTATCGATTAATAAGTTCCAAATACGGACACATGGCGCTGATCAATTTTGCATACAAAAATTGTCGCACGCGATACATTTACGCTGTCGACGCAATTATGCAGAAACTTGTGCTTAGCCCTCTGATGTCCCTACCTCCGTTGAAATATAAAAGACAATGACATGTGCATCTTTAGATGCAGCTTAAATCACGCCCTGCGAAGAAAAGTACTTTCCAAAATTATTATGCGTCCCTTTGCGCTCTTAAGTAACGCAGGCACGTTCAAACCCCGGTATAGTTAAACCAGCAAAAAAGCCACACCGCACTGCGTATATAAAATTGATGTGATAATTTACATCCATCCAGATGGGACTGACAAGTTATTTAAATTAATCTTCGTGGCTTTCAGTCAGTCAAGAAGCGAAGGTCAATTCAAATAAAATTAAATCCTAACTTTGAACTTATTCCAGCAATCACAATCCATTCAAAGGTAGGAATTGAAACTATAAGCCTCCATTCCACAGCTGAACCAATGGTGACAAACCTGCCACCCCTTGCAAATACTATGCCTCGTATGCAAAGTCGGTATCACTGCCCATGTCCAGTCCTTTGATTGCATTGATGCAAACGCTGAAACCCTAAATCAATGTTTAAACTGGAATAACTTCAGCCTAGCTAATCTTAATGATATTCGCGACCTTCTCTTCTCCACCCGACAGCACCATTGAAGTCGCCGATCAACGTACATGTCCTTTTACAAATATCACATGGAAAAGAAAGACCGATTAATAAATTATTCAAAATACCAAACTAAAAAATGTTTTGTTTACATAAAATGACAATATAATTGACATCTGTTTTGACATCATACTTTTTTCTTCTACCATAAATATTCTCTAATGACTTCAGCCTATTTACATGAACATTAACTAAAACCTTTTTTGATTTAAACTTTATAGGTTTTTATATGAAAGGATAACCTTTTTAATTTGTTTACACACACACGATATGACAAATTGTGTGTTTTTAAGTTTCATGCCAACCTATGACTTTAATTATACAAGAAAATCCTTCGGGTGTCGTTGCGATTAAAATAAATAAAACTATATGCTATGAGATCAGCAGAGATCTTGAAAATTAACTAACATTATAAATCTAGCAAGTGTTAAAAGTGGAATCCCGAACAACTATAAAATCTTCAAAATAAAACGTTTCCTGGCTTTATACTTGTGTAAAATAGTTTCATATTTCTTTCTAAAATATTTAAAAACTTGAATTTATACTGTAGTATACAAAGTAGTTTACTACACATGACACAGAAAAATAACATATCCAATAAGTAAGTCAAGTCATATGGAATTAATTGACACGTTAGTTAGCACGCTCCATTAATCCATCAAAACAGTATCTCTCTCTCGTCGTTTTCTGTGTCGTCTATGTACTATCACTTCCTCTTCGTAATGGCTGTTGGCGTACTGTTTGTCAACTTCGACCATAATGGACCACAGAGAAAGATACATTTAATAATGGACGTTCCACACTATGCTTAATCATAATACTCTTATTAGGAACATTCCATTTACATGAAGTTTCGTTTGAATAAAATGCTCCCAACAAGATAGTTGTCTTCATTGGTATTTTGTTACCTTTAGGGCGGGCGCCTTCAAATTTGTAGCAAAGTGCCGCGCGGCAGCAGCGCGGCTGCAGCGCTGTTGTCGCGCTGTTTTGTTAATCCATACAAATAATAAACGCAAAGCCGCGCTGCGGCCACGTGTTTTTTTTTTTTAAGGTTCCGGCGGAGACGCTCGCAACTACAAGCTTAGGCGAGCACAAAATTTGTTCGCGGCATTTTGCCATCTCACTTTGACCAAAGATTAGCGGGGGACGGTCGCGGTGCGCGGCTGTGTGTGTGTGAGTGGATAGATAGCTATTGTTGTATTCTTGTCTTCCATTCATAAAGACTCGAGTCGAACGCATTTAATTTTATTAGTAAAATTAGGTACATTAATTATTTGCTTTATTTTTGTCGGCTACTTTGGGGAATCGTTAATGAATATACAGACTAGTAATACGTTTTCTGGAAATTTCTTCATCGTGCCGATATCTCAACATAGGATCTCGAGATCTAGGCCTTGTAGAGAAAACCTAGCAGATGCGTCATGCATAGGTGGTCATGGAGGAAAAACGGCCCGGCCGCACGTCACGTATCGGGTACCAAAATTTTAATAATTGGGATATTATAATCCTCATATCAGATTTGAAAAGCTAAGACTTCTGTCTTATTTCTTTATTTCTACTATTAAACTTCAAATACTTATTGTTATTACTAACCTAGCTTTTGCTCGCGACTTTGTACGGCCATTTCCCGTTTTTTCCTGTTCCCTTGGGAATTTCGGAAAATCCTCTCTTAGTGCCCTACAGTCCCCAAGAAACATACCTACATGCTAAATTTCAGCTTTCTACGACCAGCAGTTTCGGCTGTGCACTGTCTGCCAGTTACTCACTCAGTCCGTAACGGAAGAATTTTACATATTGATTGACTAACTTCTGCCAGTGGCTTCACCCGCGTGATCCCTAGGGAACATACTCCCGGGATTAAAAGTAACCTATGTCCTTTCTCAGGCTCTAGACTATCTGTGTACCAAATTTCATTTAAATCGGTTCAGTAGTTTTGGCGTGAAAGTGCGACAGACAGACAGAGTTACTTTCGCATTTATATTTTAATAATATTATAATATAATATTATTAGTAAGGATGATTGACAATGAAAACAAGACAAATAAGTAGTAAAAGTGTTACGCAAAGTATTATCAGTAGGTATAAGACAAATATTCCAATAGGTAATTTACATTTACGCGATGTCTGTAAATCGTTCTGAACTAAGAAAATAAAATTAAAATACAAGGATTTTCAATAAACATAACAATTATTAACATTTATGTTCATACTTCACAGATATTGATAATTCTATTCATCTTTGAAAAATATATGAATAGCAACGTGATAGTCGTTTAGGGTGACCATAATAGACTAAACGAGTTAAACAAAATACAATTATGGTAATCAGAGTACAGTGTCAAAGATCCACACTAAATAGATCACTGATCTATGTTTGGGCTTCAGGTGACGGACAGTTGTGTGCCATATTTCAGAAAACATAAAATTCTGACACTACCAGCTTTGTATATTTACGAAACTGCCTTATTTGTGCGATTAAATCCAAATTTATTTCCGTACCTATCTGACACTGTACAACGTAACAGGCGAAATGACATGCTTCGCGGACGCAGAGCCAAGACAGCTCTCTTGCGGAAAAGCATATTCTGCAGAGCCCCGCAAATTTATAATAAAATTAAAAAACCTATTAGAGAATTAAATTTGGCTGGATTCAAGAAGCATTTTAAAGATTTTTTATGTAATAAATGCTATTATAATTTAAATGACTACCTAAATGACACTGACAAATTAATTTAATTCAATTATTATTTATATTTTTTCATTTTGTGACATTCTCTTTTGACTTTTAACTATAATTATTGAAAATATTGTTATTTATAATATAATGTATATCATCTTTTTAACATTTGTACGCCCATGTGGTAGAATATGATGAAACAATACTATTAAACTTAAGACCATGTAATGTACATACCAACCATGTTCTGACAAATAAATTATGATTATGATTATGATTATTATGACAGGCTGGTACATGTGAAGAACATGTATATTGGTGTCTGAAATGGTCTTCTGAAGAACCACACAGATTGAGTGGATTTGTCCAGGCAGTGCACGCATTTGCAGTAATCGTGAAGCTCAACTTAACAAATTATAAAATTAACTAGAACGATTTTGAACTATTCACTTTAATTTTATCAATGTTTTGACTTTTGTGTAAGGAATTAAAAAAAAATCTGAACTAAAACCGGACCGAGGCCATAAAGCCGCAATTGTCACCCTACCCCAGGTGATCCGGACAAACATCGCAGTATTCACAGTACCTGCAAGTAAAGAGAAGCGTGTTTTTGATATAATCACCTATACACCGGGCTCTCGAGTAAAGAAACGGAACAGTGACATGACAAAGCTTGTAATAAGTAGATAATATAACTGCGCTGTTATAGGTACCTACCTACCGATTAATATTAGTGATGAAACGGATAGGTAGGTTATTCCTACCTACTCAATTAAATTTAGTTAGATCTAATGCTAGCTCACTAAAAATAGGTTTTTTTTATTTGTGATGGGTTTGCTCTTGAAATTATATACGTTATGTTTTTTTCTGTCCTAAGCTGGCCATGCAGCATTTCTACAGCTTCCGTCTCCACTCTTTGAGCATCGAAGCTGGCTTTTTTTTTATTTGTGATGGGTTTGCTCTTGAATCTAGTCTAGGTCAGAGATGACAGAGACAAAGTCTACGATGGAGCGAGCTTACCCAGAAGGAGCCTGTGCACTCTAACTTTGAAGAGATTAGGGTTGTAAGCGTTTGGAAATACAGACGCAGGCAGAGAGTTTCACTCCTTTGCTGTGCGTATTATAAAAGACGTTTACGAGGTACCTATTTAGGTAAGTTACCTATTTAGTATGTATTGATGTTTGTATTAATAGTACACCTAAGACTGTCTCTCTTCTGATAGTAGTACTGTCTCTCTTTTCTCTTTAAAATCCATCCAAAGGTTGTCTTGAAAAGATCGCTTTTAGCGATAAGGCCGCCCTTTGTGTCACCCTATGTAATGTGTTTTTGGTTATTTCGATTTCTGATACCTTCTTCCGAAATTAAAGTTATTTTAAACTTTGTAGTGTTTTGTTCTTGGAAGTCGGTTATATTTTTTGTAAAAAAGTTTTTTATTTTTCTCTTTTTATTGGTACTTGCATACCCATTTACAGGGTACCGGCGTGATATTATGTTATGAACTGCGGCCTATTTAATAAAACTCAGTGCTTTCAGTGTAAAGGTCTCGTCAATATGAATGAAATAAGCCCAAACACTTTGTAGTTCCTACATACCGATGTGAAGTTCCCTTAAATCTCTATCGTCTCCATCATCAGGTCTGATCCAAACCTTAACTGTTTTGTAGTATCACCCGATATACATACGAATATGAAGTTTTTACTAGATGCGTGCCTAAAATTTTCGAGAGTTGCCCTCGATTTCTCAGGGTTTTCATCATCAGATTCTGACGTAGTGGCAATGGAACCACCTCGGCAGCATACCCTTTCATATAAAAAAAAGATTCATCGAAATCGGTTTATAAACGACGAAGTTATCCGCGAACAAACATACGTGGTCGAATTGAGAACCTGCTTTTTTTGAAGACGCTTAAAAATATCTTTATTTTCTTGGGCTCACTTTAAATTAAAAAATATGTTAATAATTAGTACCTATAGGTAGCTAAGTAAAGTAGGTAAGTAACTTATTATAATAATATCATTGGGTTGTACTTTAGGTGAGATACATCCCAAACCAACGTAAGACCAATTTGAAGGCGTAAGGCAACTAAAACTAACAAAGGTCGTAAAAATGTACGTAACTCGATACCAAATCAAAAGGCAAATTATCAAAATCTAAGTTCATAGCTTAGGTCAAGTGCAAGAAATATTACAACACAAGTTAGAAAACAAAAAAATTACGCGCGCACTACACAGTATACGTACTTATCTGAACGTCTAACACTCGCTCGTGTGAGTGTCTGTCGGAGTGATACACGCAGCAGCTACCACGACCATGAGCAGTGCGATCACGCACACATTGACATTTGCTTGCCGAGACAGAACTATTAACAAATGGAAAGGAGGTGTTTCTTTTCTGGCCCAAACGTGTACCGAGGTACAAATAACTATTAAAATTCCTTTAACTAAATTGAGTTATTAACAGTATTTAAAATCTTTCAATAGTCGATACATTAAGAAATAAAAGAATATGAAAAAACACTGCCTTACATCGTAACTGCGTTCAAAGAAACGTTCATGACAGCGCTGACGGCTGTCAAACTATTCTATCTGTCAAACCCAATGTCAAACCTCAAAAAATATATTATCAACCAAATGTTTTGTCCTTTTTAGCATGGTGAATATTGGATGACATCGCTAAAAAAACTGACCAACAGTCATTAAACAGTTATTGTAATTGAGTACCAACCATTATTACCATCTCATACCTTAAAATTGGCAAAATCATCGATTGTTCGCCGATGGAGCCATAACCTTAAAAACTGAATTGAATTAAAATTATTAAATGTCGCGTGTACAATACCTACGGTCCTACGCTATGGCACTTTGGTTATAACATATAATTTAAGGCTATGGCCAATGTACGACGACACCTTTTTGTATACGTTAGTGACTACGTATATGACTTGATTGTCATCATAATAATAAAGGATTGTAATCAAGATAGATTGTTGAATTAATATTATTGATTCTTAAATTATTTTTTACATTGTGAAGGCTAATAGGCAATAAAGACAACATACAAGGAGTTGACAATAATTGGGTAGTGTGTATGCAATGGGATTTAGTAACTAGGAGGGATTTTTGAAATAAAACCAATGACATGCTTATTATTTTCTTTTATTCCATTTTTGCATTTTCAAAATCTTCTATTACTAGTATATAGTCCAGGAAGGAGGCAGGCACCGAAATATCTTGTTGATGTCGAGTCCACCCCATATACCAAACTATAGTCATGATGTGAGCACAGCAACCCACGGTAGGGGAAGGGGGGGCATAACAGGGACGCAAGGCACGACGGGGCCACCCAAAAATACAAGTAACTACGCACACTAGCCGTTTTTTGTTTTCGCCAGTAAAAGGGCAATTCATATCGGCCTTCAGCGCGGTAGTCCGACCGGCGATCAGAGTGAACGCGTTTGTTTTTGACGATCAATTCTTTTTTCCGGCGAAATTTCATCTAATTTTGAGTGGTTACTAAAACGCGTCTAAAAAGGTAAGTGTCTAGATTACTAATATAGTTTTTTTTAATGTGTATTACTACTAACATCAACTATTGATACGTTTTGACCAAAATCACTCTGACCTGGAATTTATTTTCTTATTCGTTATTTAAAATTCTGTTAGACATGGGGGCATAACGGGGACATGGCTATGGGGTACAATGGGGTACCCCTGAATGGTCTGTTTATTTGATAATATTACAATCATACTATTTATTTTGTTTTAGGTGTTTAAAAATGGTACGAACTTACAAAAAGAAAAGTTCCAGAGGCAGTTAGTTGGTCTGTAGAAATCATGAAACACGCAATTGATGCAGTTTGAAGCAAATCAGCAGGTTACAGAAAAGCAACTCAATTTCACGGTGGTCAACAGACCACATTGGAGCGTCACGTTACAAAAATAAGGAAGGGCGAGGTATCTCTTAATTCAGCTCCAGATAACTTTAAACCCGTATTTTCCAAACAAGAAGAAGAGGAGCTTGTTAGGCCCCGCACTGAGTACCCCATACTGCCCCTACCCCGGGGCACGATGTAAATTTCATGAAAGTTATGTGAAATTAAAATAAAAAATATTATTTGATTTCTTTTTTCACCAAATTCGGTGCCAAATGATAAATTAATAAGTAACCAAGGAGTTGTCATTAGTTTTCATTAAAAAAATATTTTATGTTTAATTTTTATTGTTTATTTCCCTTAACGTCCCCGTTATGCCCCCCCCCCCCTCCCCTACGTTTTTCAATAATACATTTACAGTAATAACCGTGGATTCTGTGCTCCAACTAATATGTAATGGTACAAATTGTTCATTTAAAGTATTTCTAACAGTTGTTCATGTCTTTGAAACGGATGATTTAGACATTTCAAACATTTGTCCTAATCTTGAATGTGGCATTATCTGTTACAATTTATTTGATTTTAACAAACAATACCTTAAAAACTTTGGTATCACATATCGCTCTGTATTAGTGCAACCATATAAAAAACAGGACAAGGCAGAGTTTCCTGTCCATCTAAAATTGGGTAGTACTAGTATGGTTACTGGAACATCATTACTTTCATTATTTGTGGATTTATCAGGAACTACTGCCAGACTTGTCTCCGAGCTGATAACCGGCATGCATAGCACACTCTGCTATGATTTGTTATCTGCAAGAAAAACATATTTATAACATCGTTTATGCTAACAAGAATGGATTCAAAAGTAAGAGAATGTTATTATTTACCGGTCTGGGAGAAATAAGTTGGGCGATATAGTCTCTTTCTTATCCTTCGGGCAAAGAATGGGAATGACATCTTGCAAGTGATGCTATGTGGTGTAAGTGTGGTCTATTTTCAGGTTGTATCTAAAAATGGAAATATGAATGCTTAAAACACGGAAAGATGTATCATAACTCAAATGACAAAAAATCAAATGATAGAATAGTGATAGTAGATTTTAACATATTAAATTAGTTTTATAACGTTAATATAACAGTAGGGTCAGGTGATTGTCAATCCTATACTTCATACCTGTTGCGGCAATATACGGCAAGCGATATCATCTCTTTCAGAACCATTGGGCAACGAATGAGAGTGACAATAAGCAATAGACTTTTGGCATGACACACATTGACTTGCAGGGATTGCTCTTGATTCCACAGATAATTGATTTGCAGCAGTCTCCACACAAATGGCTATTGCAGTCAATCTAAAAAGAAAATATGACATAAGTATTGTAAACTTGTTTTACTTTAGTTATTATCATCATTTCAGAAAAAAGATGTCCACATTAGACATAGGCCTGCCCCAAGCACTTTCACCAGTTCTATGCTTTCTGCATCCATCGGAATCCTGTGTCTTTGCTCCACGGGACTTCTTATTAAACAACCGATTTTAAAGCATAGTAATTCTAACAACAAATACCTACCTCACGATTTAGACTTCTTGAAACAACTGGGCTTATTTCACTGCCAATTTCCGATAAGTTATAATACTACATTTCATCATTCAACAGAACATGGCATGAAAAGCACTGCATTGTTGTACACCTCAGATACACTAAAACAAAAAAAACAGATTGGTTTTTATTTTTTCGTAATCAGTACATGTAAAGTTGAATTAGTTTTTATGACCTCTTAAGGTTACCACTATTTTATTTATTTATGTTGAACAACGTGATAGTCTTTAATACTAACGCAAAGCTGATAGGGAGTCAGTAGGTAATCAGAGTCCAGAGTAGCAGTTTGTCGAGAGTCCAACGAAAGAACTATCGCAGCGAAATCACAGTGTCAAGTCCAAATGGGTAAGCCAGTTCGTCAGGGTGAAAGAAATCTCTCGAAAGTCCAGGGAAGAAAAGCCAAATCAACAAATACCAAATCACATACACGAAACAGCACTCCAGAGACGGGAAACCGAAACCGAATGTCATTATTCAAATGAAATATGACAACAACAGAAAAACTACCAGTGGGCCAGTAGCTAATCAAACGCGAAAAATAATCTGAAATGTGAAATAAATGTATTTTTTAAATTCTTGTTCGCAGAATGTTTCACGAAAAAAGTGTGCTAGAAAAAGAAACCTGTTTTTAATACAAAAACAAATTATAAAAAGTATATTTTTAGGTTTTATTAAGTTTGTAAAGTGAGGTAACGAAACGCATCAGCGGAGAATTGAATCACGAGATTGCCAGATTAAATCTTTGGGTTGCAAGTTTTAGCATCTTTGATCGACAATTTCAGGTGGTACAAATGCCTAAATAAATCAAAGACATTTTTTAAAGAATCTACGTTTTTTTTTTCTGTATTTCCATTCCTTTGTTCTTGAGGTACATCGTTGGGCCACTATTATTAGAAAAAAGAAACACCTCCTTTGTGATAAATTTGGATGTGTTCCGTAATACCAAAAATTATGAATGAAAACTTAATGTTTTTCTATTTTTTTACCATAATTTGTAACTTGATAATATAAATTATGTTTCTGCGGAAATAATATTGGAAATATTGTTGATTATAATACAGAAAAAACAAAATTAAAACATGCCATTTACGCTGTAAAAATGTGCGAAATTAAATTCGCTCTAACTCCATTTTACGATGTTTTTAAAAAAAAAAAAGACGTAGGAACCTAGTTAAATACTGTTTAAATCCGAATATCAGCATAAAATGGTGGAAATATGTTTAAACTGCAACTGATTTTGGTATTACGTTTGTATGGACAATTCACCTATCGCCGGAACCTTAATAAAATAATCTTATATGTTGATGTATGAAATATTATATTTTTATGCACACAAAAAATACTTATAAAACGGAACGCGGTTACTGGTTTTACAGTGTTTGTTTTTATCTATGTCAAATGCCAATGTAATTTCATTCACTTTTCTACTCTGCGTATTGTTTGTGTTTATTCGATTATTTCCAAACTTTTTTTATCCCCGCTTATCTCTACGGGCTGACACCTTCTACCAATCGATTACTTTGCTCTCAACACTGGAATCTGTTTTGCGTTTCGGATTTGTTTTGTGGATCGTTATGAGGTGTATCAACTGCGCAATAGCCACGCAATGATTGCAGAGACATCTCATATCCTCGCTTTCTGTACATCATCAACAAGACTTCCGCTTATGAAGTTAAAGTAGAAAAAATAATCTAATTTATTTGTATGTTTTATTTGTGATGTTATGCGATATTAATTTATAGTGCATCTTATTTCCAGTTCCTCTGAATTTATTTATTTCTCATCCATGCTTCTTAATATTAAAAATTGAAACTGGTGAACATGAGAGATAACTGGGGCATAACATGGTTTGCCTGGATTGTAAAAAATCTGTGAGAAAAATAAGGCTCCATAATATCAGTTAACTGTCCATTGCTGGCTGTCCTATTATTGCCTCCCCACTCGTGCGTTGTGCGGTGTTTATTATATCACTCCGTTTTGTAAATTCGGTAATCGCGTTGCGTGTTTATTTTAAGACTTGTGAATTATTCCTTGCTGTACCCTAATGTTTTAAGCGGCGGCCGCTCTGTGCAGCGTGTCCCTAGCGTTCGTTTGTAACGTCACTTCGTAGATAACTATAGAAAAATCTGATTTTAAGTCATTCAAAAATCCTAATGCATATCTTTTAGGCAGTATTCAACATTTTTATTATGAAACTACGAAACAAATCATATTCGTAAAATGTTTGCCAATGTACAAAAGAACTGATTATATAACAAAAATAAAGACAAACATGAAGTGCACGCTTTTTTTGAACAAGGAAAAACAGCGTTATGCCTGTTATATTTTGACGACGATACGCGCACATGTTGATACATCTGCAATATGACGGCACAAGCTTTTTATTTACAGACCCAATTTCATCAAACAGAAAAGTTTTTGCGCAAACCTCCGCTCCTTAGCTCTCTCTGCCTGACCACACACACTGATACACTCATCTAAATTCAGTTTGTTCGTGACTAGAAACCCAATGTACAAATTGGTTACTCGTAGTTAATTTGTACTGAAACTGCCACTTGAAGACGCTCACGAATTCCCCTTAATTGGCTTAGAAGTTACGATAATCAAACAATATTGTCATACCAACAATAAATATTGGAAACCGAACTGGAAACAAAACGTCCCGCATTACTAATAATAGTTAGGGAAATGGGGTAAATTATAAATGGACTACGGTTGTAAGCTAACCACGAAGTTATTGTAGTAATCGAACAGTTGTTTACGTTTTGAATTGTTGCTCAATTAGTTTAGTTAACGAATGCTTCTTTGTTAAACGTTTTTCAGCAGTCTCGTAAAGAGTGAGTTGTTATTCGATTCGAAAAATTACGTAAATGATTTTTAAAAATAAACTTTCGCTCGAATAAATTACAAAAGTTTTAAACAATTTACTGAAAAAGAGAGGTTTGGTTTTTGCAAATATCTCAAAAACTCACTGGCGAGAAGCTCGTGGCTTAATAATAACAGCCACACGAATTGATCATTAAGGTTAAGCAACGCTTGCCGAGGTTGGTCTGTGGATGGGTGATCTTAATATACCGAGTTTCCTCCGTGCCGTGAAAGCACGTTAAGCCGTTGGTCCCGGCTGTCATTTGTAGATCTTTGGCAGTCGTTACGGATAGTCAGAAGCCAGAAAATCTGACATCAGGTTTGCCAAGAAGTACCGTGTTACCCAGTTAATGGGTTGTGGAGGTCTGGTAAGAAGCCGCTCTACGTAAAATAATGGTATTCAGCTGAATCCGGTTTGACTGGCAGCCGACCCCAATATAGTTGGGAAAAAGCTAGGCAGATGATGATCTCAAAACTCTTTCTCAGCATTCACTTGGTTCTCGTCATGAGGAACTGTTATATCAACAATCATTGCTCGACGCTCTAGTCAGTATATCACTACTAAGTCAGGCCACCGTCGCCGGCACCGTACCGTCCTTCACAATGTATTTCCGGTAGTTGTGCATCATCATAACTTCGTCCATAATCGCACAGACAAAACCTTCGGTTTCCCCAAAGAGGTCACCAAAACGCAGCCAGGCTACGGACGCTAAGAAGTCTACATCGGGCCCATGTAGGACTCGATAATAGCGTCCGTGAAGCTCCTTGCTCTGCCATACCTCCCTGCGGTCGTTAGTATCTAATACCACAAGTTTACGCCAGTTCTCGTTAGTCAAGAAGAGCGCGGTAAGGCCTTTGTCCACCGCTCCCACATCTCGATGCATACACACGTCGGCCACTAGGAAGTACTCCCTAAGGCTGTATACCTCGCGGTTGTATATAATAATAATAATAAATAACAAACTGGCAACTCTCGATGTCAACACAAGTTTTATTTTCGTACAAGCATATTTAAATTTAAAATAACAGTTTTTGATTGATTGTCTTAAACATTTTTTTCGGCCGAAACCTCCAAAAGAGAAGCCGACCACCGAGGGGCTTGGGACCTAGGGGCCAACCGGCCCTGAGTCAGGTCCCCGCTGCCGGTGGTTGTGTGCAGCGCATGAGATGGACGCAGTCCATGAATGAAAACGTCATGCGCGCATACTATGGGTCTACAGAGGGGGGAACTAACCTCACTGCTTACCGTGTCAGAATGCTGTCTTTGTTTCAGGACCTAGAACCAACCGTGAAAGTCTCGGCCCAACGATTGTCGGATCAGGTGCGGGTTATCCAACGTAATCACAGGTTGGACGATGCCACACTTGATAGGCTGCGCTCAGAAATACTAAGCAACCTTATCATCTCGACTCCGACACAGACCGCGGTACAGGCGCCGGCGAGAAGTATTCGTCGCTCGAGCTCGATGCTACTGCAGCTACCGGAATCTCTGGACTCATGGCTGGCGCAGGTCCCGGCGCTTGCGAGGTGGAGCTGAGCGACGAACCCAAAGATGTTTCTTGTGCGGCTAGTAATAGTACCCGGCTTCTTGTTAGCAGTTCATTTTTATTCTTCCAATTATATTTTCATGTTGTATCAGGGTCGTGATTCGTATTGTCATTTCGTGTTTATTGTTTTTTTCTTGTTGTATCCAGGATATTAAAAAACATATTGGTTGTTTTTTAAATTAAATTATATAAAAATACGGAATGAAATAAATTAATGTCATTCAAGTCGACAGCCGGCCACAGATTATTATTATTATTTAAACTGCTGTCAACGTCCCAACCACTGTCGGATTAGGTGTGCGTCGTCCAGCGTAACCGTATGTTGGATGATAGTATTGTTACGCGCCAGAATTAATGCTGGTTACATAACGACATATATGTGCTGCTAACGCCATCTAGTATCAAGTAGCGTGAACTAACCAGATCAAAGGAGTCAAGATGTTTCTAGAATTTTCTATGCTAAAACATTCTCGATGTTTCGACACCTGGTCAGTCGGGACCGGTATGTACCCGAACTTTCCGGAAGTTTCCATACTAGAAGGTTCTAGAAACAACTGTCGGTATATAAAGGGCGGACATCCAGCGACTGGAGTCAGTATTGAATTGGCGATACAAACGATAACTTCGAGAGCGATCTACAACTGCGAATTATAGTGAAGTGATGTGTTCAGTATTGCGATTGTGTGTTGTAATTAGTGAGTTTAAAGTGCTAATTAGTGTTGTAGATTAAAGTGTCAGTTTTGGTTGTTTAATCGGCTGTTTTTATTGTGACGAACCCCAAGCTCGTAACAGTATACATGATCGCCTCCGAACTGAAATGTGTAACCATGTTATTGCTCCTTCGTCGCATACTGTGGCACTACCACAGTCAACCCAGATTACTAGCCGCGCTGACAAGAAGAGTAATAACAGTGTAATGACGAATTGAGGAGTGCTTTGGAGTGTGCTATTCGGGAATATCGCTACATACCGCCTGAACTTAGACCACGCTTACCTCGTTTGCCCATGCATATCGAGAAATAAGACGTGTGATGTAGTGCCATCAGTCTCGCAAGATGGTGTTATATTGAACAGGGTAACGCGGTTTAAGTACCTTGGTCACTGGGTTACGGAGGATGGCACGAATAACTGTGACATCGAGAGAGATCGCAGGGCATTGACCATAAGGTGTAATATGCTGGCAGGCAGGTTTGCAAGATGTGACATGAGTGTCAAGATAACTTTATATAAACCGCCAGCACTCGCGCCTCTAGAAATTACTCGGGCACTCGCGTGTAGAGCATTTTGCTCATGTTTATGAATGTCATTAAACGCAAATTTTACCAGAAAATATTTTTTTTGTTTACTAAATAAAATATACATAATTTACTTTCGAAAATATATATTAAAGAAGTTACAATATTAATCAATTTTTATTTAAGTAGCAGTCTTAGGGAAAAAATCTACAAAAAAAAAACATTTTCTCTAGACGATTGTTTGGTGTTAGTGGAATGATGGCTGTGTTCACTGCCTCGATCGCTTTCAATATCATCGGCTCTAAAAGACGGGTCCTCAATGTCTTCCTAATCTTCCGCCATCAACCATGCCAAACGCGTTCATCCCTTCGATCACGATCCATCTTCATATACATCTTCTTCTTCTTCTTCTTCTTATCGTGTAAGTAAGGTCTAGCGACCCCACACACCCTAGTGTCAGAATTTTAAACCGCCTCAAGTGGCTCTGACATGGTTTATTTGACGACCGCCATTTGGCGGCCGGGACCATCGGCTTATACGTGCCTTCCGAAGCACGGAATCATCTTTTTATCAGACAGTCAGGTGATTCAAGCCTGCAATGTCCTAGCCAAACTGGAAAACAACTTTACAAAGTATGTTTCTTCCCGTGGGAATCGAACCCACGACTACCGGGTCACAAGGCAGACGCCTAAACCACTCGACCACGGCGACAGTTAAATTTTAAAAAAATAATTAAAATATACATAATAGATTACTATTTTGGTAATGTAAAATCATAATATTGCATAAAAGTAGCAATGAAACTGTTACTAATATGAAAAAATAAAGTCATGACTAGTTGAAAAAAAATACTTCCTTCGATACCCGCGCGATGAGTAAAACGCCGCTTGATGGCACACGGCCCAACAAACCATCTCGTCTGAGCGACTGGCAAGAAGAAGTGAGGGACGGAACAAAACTCAGCTACCGAATTATCGATGTACGTACGCATAATATTGGCTAAATAGCGCGGGGTTTTTATTTTCCAAGTATTCTCAGTTCATTTGGCGTCGTTACGCGTCCAAAATGGCGGAGCTTATTCAACAAGATGAAACAAAGACAGTTCTTCAAACTTCAGGCAAAAATAGACAAAGTCCTGATCAAGTCCAATACCTTCGATAAGTAGGAATAGATACAGATTTGTAAATCTTTATTTGTACATTTAGTGTTCACTTAGACAAATTAAAAGAACAGGATAATGAGCGTTTAGTACGTCGATGAATAATTCGATGGTACGTGTTCCAAATAATCCTAATGACAATAGTTGTGCAAGTAGATTACCTATTCTTCCAATGCCTACCTTCTAAGGGGAGACCACAGATTGGGCTCCATTTCATTTTGATTTGTTTCGTTCATTAGTACAGGGCAAAAATACCTACACGGAGACAGAGAAGTTCGGTTATCTTTTAGTGTCATTTAAAAATGAACCCTTTAACCTGTCTATATCGATAACAATTACAAATGAAAACTGGTGTTGCGTGAGACATATTGGTGTCGCGTTATGACAACAAGTGGGTTATCGCCACGAAATATCTCGAAAAATTTTTAGATATTGAGCCTAGTACCGCGAAAATGACAAAATCTAAAAAAAATACTCAATGTTTATCAAGAAAAAATATCCAGGTATTGCAGGCGATGCAGATTCCGATAAATCAATGGAGTTTCTTATTAATGACGATTTTACTACGTAAAATTCCGTGTAACATTCGAAAACGTTTCGATTGATCACTATCTAAACCATCGGATATACCTGTCATAAATACATTGATTGAATTCTTAGAACGCGAGGTAGCTGCAAACGAATTCTATTCTTACCCACATAGGCCACAAAATGAAAATAAAAATCTTGCTAAGGTAGGTACTCGTCGGACTGCGTTGTCGTCATCGCACGGCAGCGAAGCCCCACGGCGCGCGCTCGCAGCTTACGTTTCTACATTGAGTTCGAATGAAACAGACATACAGTCTAATAAACGGAATAATTAAAGAAATAATTGTTGGTGTTGTGATGCTCAACATAAGTTGACAAAATGTTCCAAATTTCTTAATTTATCTCCACGTGATAGGTATTCTTTTATTCAAAATAAGATTGTGTGTTTCAATGGTTTATGTGTCAGTCATGATTTAAAATAATGCAAATCCATCTTTGTGTGTCATTCATGTCATAATCGACATCATTCATTTATTCATATCATAAAGTCACACAGCTTATCAACTATGAATGAAGGAGGTGGTATGGTTAATGCTATACGCGATATAACGTTATGCGTTACGCGATGAAACTGGGCGATATGTCGTACCACTTCCCTTCAAACTTGATGCTCCCGACCTCGGCAAATCATGAGATATAGCGGTATCCAGGTTTAGGAGCTTAGAGTATAGGTCAGAACGTAATCCTCAGCTTAAAGACTTACTTCTTTAGCTAATAGTTATTACATTCAGCACCACTATGTGGTCAAAAAATTTAGCGAGACTAGTCGCACTCGCGTTGTGTTTGACGCGGGTTGTAAAACTTCGAATAAAATATCACTTAATGATGTTCTACTAACTGTTCCGAAGTTGCACCAGATAGTAGACGTTTTATTGGGTTTTCGTATCCATGCTATTGCTGTCACTGCCGAAATCAAGCATGCACTCGTTTTACAACGAGAGTTAACAGGTATTTGTTCATCAGCCGGTTTAGAGCTATGTAAGTATAGCAATTCAGCAGCTTTACTCGCTTCTTTACAAATGTCAGTCGTTCAGAGCGAGCGGCAACGTTTCTTTTACTCAGATGGACTTCAGTGGAGCCCTAAATCTGATACTTTCACTTTCAACGTTCAAGCAACTACTTATAAGATTACAAGGCGGTCCATACTATCACAGATGGCCATAATTTGTAATCCTAACCATAAGGTAACTATTTAAGCGAAATATCTCATTCAGTTTTTATGAATTTGGGGGGTCAACTGGGATGAGTTCCCTCCTTTAGATATTATAAATACTTGGTTTAATTTTCGTAACGAGTTACCATCAAAATGTTCAAATTCCATGTTTCATTTTTGAAAACGTGAATGTAATTCAAATTCACGGGATCTCCGTTTCTTTCGAGCGGGCTTTTGTCGCGTGTGTATACCTATACACCTGTATATGCGATAATAATGATAACGTTACAGCATTCCTGCTTTAGTTAAAACACGTGTAGTTATAAAACCGGTTTTTACGATTCCGGGGTAAGTTGATTGAGAAAGTAAAAAGTGTATATAATAACCTAATCTAAAATATGAACATGTTTATGCGTTGACGGATTCATCCATCATGTTAGCGTGGCTTCGGTCCCCCACCACACGAGTGGAAACATTCGTTTCAAATCGCACTAGTGAGTCTTATCACGGCTTCCTACCAAAGTTTGGAGACATGTTCTACCAGCTGACAATCCAGCTGAAGCACCTTCTCGAGGAATGCTTCCTACAAATTTCAAACAGAATGAGATGTAGCTTCATGGGCCCTGGTAGCTCTCGCGCGATACTAGTTTTTGGCCTTGTCCCAAGAAAATACCGGAAGTCAATGAAGACAAACGTAACCTACCGCTGCCCATAGTGTCAGCCGCTTGTATCTCAGCCCCATTTGAAGTGGGCGATTATATTATGAGATTTTCTTCTCTAGGCAGACTTGTGAGAGTAACAGCATTAGTATTTAGATTCTATAATAAATGTAAAACGGTTCAAAATTCCTATCCTAAATACGTAACTGTGTCAAAGTTTAATTTTAGTTTAAATCGACTGATACATTTAGTTCAACATTCTTGTTTTTCTGAAGACATTAAAAACATTTCACAGGGATCGTAGACTCAACACTTTCATGGATAACAAAATTAATCGTCATGTCGGCGGGCGGATTCATAAATCACTTATACCGTTTGTTTTCAAACACCATTTCCATCGAGTCTTCGGTACGCAAACTCAAATAGAAGGTCCGATGATGAACTTACCAGATGCTTCATTAGTCGAGAATGTTTCAAATCGACTTACTACATTTACGCGGGTGCAAAAATGTGTGCGGCAATTTTGGAAACGAATCACGGCTCGCAAATCTGTGAAGGTAATTATTGTCGTTGTACGAGAGGATAATTTGCCACCCTTACAGTGAAGACTGGCTCGTGTCCAGGCTCTTCATCCAGGATTCCGACAGTGTTACTCGGGTTGTAGCTTTACAAATGGGCAAAACTTTTGTGAAACGCTCCATAGTTAAAATATGTCCTTTGCCCTTAGAATAATTATTTGTAAGATCTAGTTAATATTGTTGCGAATCTTAATTAAGTAATTTTCAGTAGAATTATTAAAAAAATAAATTTTGATCATGCTTTCATAGCATTTACATTCCTCTTTCGAGTAGAACATTCAGATTTCTTTGATTTAAGTTTAAAAGAAATTCATTCTTTTAAGGCGAGCGGCATGTTACGAACCGTTCGTACTTCATTAAATCTAAGGGAATTTTTGGGATAAATTTTTCACCCCTCAACGAGTGATTCAGCTTTTATGTGTATTAGTGAGGGTTAAATTTGATTAAGCAATCGGCAGTCTCACCGTTTATTTGCTGGGCAATCCGATTGGTCTACGGTGGCGCCGCTCTTCCGTGTGCGTTTTTTCAATTACACTAATTGTGTTTTAAACTGTGAACTGGTGCCACGCGCCTACGCGCAATGAAAAAATACTTTCTAACGTTCCTTCAGTGGACATTTTTTTTTTCTCGATATAGCTCCAAAGTAATCGGAGCCTGTGCTTATCTAGTTCTCATTCATTCCAGTTCTCACTCGTGTACCTCTTGTACTTTTGTTCTTCATACTATATCTTTCTTTCATCCATCTCCATTCATTCTAGTAGGTGGGACTCCCACTTACCTTACTACAGCCTACTTTTTTTTATTTTAATTCTTTTTTTTTGTAACATTTTTCTTTATCTTGAATCACTCGATCTCAGAGCAAGTTGTGGGGGAAATAATGGGTATAAACTTATTTATTTGGTTACAATAATTTCTTGGACTAGAAACATCTCAGCTCTTAAAACTACTATTTGAATCTTATTATTTTAATTTTATCTATTTAAACGTATGCGTTTGTCTATTTTATCCAACTGCTTATTCTATTTTATAATTATTTATTCTACATTCCTATCTTTACATTTAATATATGACAATATTATAGGAAACATAATTTCCTTAACGAGTTTTATTCCTTTTTATTACTTTCCCAGCTATTTTAATGCAGTATTCTATAAAAAAAATCCTTCCCTTTCCCGACATCAACTCACCTACGCTCCCTCTTTTCAGTTCTACGCCTATTTCATGTTCCAGACTCAATCGCTCGGCAGCATATACTGGACAATGCAGTAATATATGTGGCACGGTTTCTTCTACGCTAGGATCGCAAATGCACGATGGATTCTCTTTACACTTGAAACGGGTCAAGTATTCCGAGAATCTACCGTGCCCTGTCAAAATTTGTGTTAACGTCCCGTTTAGTTTGATTTTCCTTATAGTCTTGTATGCTGCCACTGCATCTGGGAAAAGCATTTTCGTTATGGAGGCAGTGTGCCCGGAGGTATGCCTCTGGTTCCATTCCTCAAGCGTTTCCATACGGATGTGTCGTCTGATAAAAGACACTGGGCACAGATCATAGTCCGGTTTCTTCTTGCTGTTTAAGGCAGCCTCTTTTACAACCTTATCCGCTCTCTCGTGGCCTTCGAACCCTGAGTGGGCCTTGATCCAAAACAAGGTTACCATCTTGTCTTGAAGAGATATTGCTGTTAGGTTATCTCTGGCTTTCACTGCCAGGGGGTGGAGGCAACTATGGTTTTTCACCGTTAAAAGGGCTGCCATTGAATCGCTAAAGACTCTGAAAGTGGATGCCGTGCTCTTCCGAATCTCCTCGGTTGCTTTGCATAACGCCAGGAGTTCCGCCTGGTAGACCGTGCAGTAATCCGGTAACGCCAACTTGAAGGCTCGTGTTTCGGCCTCTCTGTTCCACACGGACAGAGCAGCGCCGACACACCCCCCAATCTTGCTTCCGTCGGTGAATATTCTCACTTCCAGGTCGGCGTTGGCGTTAACTTGCTCCTGACTTACGAGGCTCACCAGCCAGTAGGAGTACAGAATTGAGGGAGACAGTCCGGTAGGCGTTGCACATTTTTAGTGCTATTCCTCGCTGCACGATGCTCAGCTGCTTCCGTATTCCCAGCTTGGCTGCAGCCGGAGCCCATACACTGGCGGCATACAAGATTATCGGCTCTATCGTTGCCACATATATTAATTTAACTATTTCGGGGTTTAGTCCCCAGCTAACCTTGGCTTTTTTTTTACTTTAGATAGGCATACGTTTGACGAATATCTCACCTGATGGTAAGCGATGATGCGGTCGAGATGGAGCACGTTTGCCTAGAAGCAACCTATTCACTCTTGTCTTAAAGACTCCCAGGTTGTAACTATCCGGAAACACAGACTCTGGCAGGGAATTCCACTCCTTAGCTGTACGCACTATGAATGTGTTCCCAAAACGTTTTGTACGTGTGGGTGGGATTTCCACCATGTACCAATGCTGTGTCACCGCTGAAGACAAGGACCAGTTCATCTGCGAACGCCTGGGCGTACTCCCCCCTCTCATCCAAGCCCTTCAGCAACGGGTCCATTAACAGGTTCGAGAGAATTGGGCCTCCAATGGAGCCTTTACTTGTGCTACTGGTATACTCTTCCCCGGAGTAGCTAACCCTGACCCTCCTGTCGCTCAGGTAGCTATCTGGTGGTGAACTGACGATGTGTGAGTGTGCAAATATTGAGGTGGTGGAGGAACACAGGTACTTGGGCTTAGTCATAGATAACAGCTTCTCATGGAAAACACACATTATACAATAATGTGACAAGCTCAGATAAGTGCTTGTGAAATTCCACCACCTTACTTTTGTGCTGGATAGGGCAACATTGTTTATGGTCTACTTTGCGCTGGTGGACTTATTGTTTTCTTACGGGCTGGCATGCTATGGTAACACATTTAAGACATACTTGGATAAATAAAAAAAATACAGATCAGATTCGTGAAATTACTAGTAATACACAAAAAAACGTTGTAAAAGTAGTGAGTACGAAGAGTTATTTTTGGAATGTAAAATGCTGCCGGCTCATGAGAGGGTAGTGTTGTCAGTAGCTTTAGAACAGTATGGTAGTGATATATTTAAAAACAATGTTATACTAACGGACAAGATCTCAAAGAAATAATAATATGAAAAGGTTTGTTGTACCCACTTGCAATAATTATTATGGTCGAAGATGTCGAAACTACTTGGATCCAACTATTTGTAATAACCTCCCGGTCGATATAAATAACTGTGTCACAAAAGCGACTTATAAAAATAAAATATATAAGTACCTGTTCAATGTATATTGTCAGAGCCTCACTGTGGAGAAAACATAAACTTGTACTTCTGTGTTTCTCTGTCGATCACCTCCCAACGGAGGAGATCCAGGTTATACAATAGTTATGTATGATCATAACTATACGATACGAGTGATATTACCACATCCTACCGCATTGGATTTGATGGAAAGTTTAACCTTTCTGATCTCTCCTGGCTCGACTGAAACGAAACGACAAGGATAAATATGAGGATGCGTTAGATCAAAAATCAGCGACAGAGTTTGTTGATTAGTGAGACGATCCAAAGTAGGCACAGTGGAGAAATGTCGGTTAAGATTGTCTAAGTCAATGGAATTGGGAAAGTCTAAATGTTGCGGTTTTCCGATGCCTAGTGTTCCAAGGAATTGAAACTGAAATGTTTGGACGTGCGCAAAGGCCCGGGTCCTGACGAACTTCCCCCAATTCTACTCGCTAGGTGCTCTAAGTCTTTCTTTACACCGGTAAGTTTTCTATTTAACCACTCACTTGAAACAGGCCACTTCCCGTCTGCGTGGAAGAAAGCTAAGGTAGACCTTATTTATAAAAATGGTCGCAAAAACGATATAAAAAATTATAGACCCATTTCGATTATATCTCTTATTCCGAAAGTATTCGAATTATTGGTGTACCTCATTCTGTATAGTCATTTAAAAAATAATATTGTAAGCAATCAACATGGTTTCGTGCGGAGCAGATCAACACACTCTAACCTGGTAGCTTTTTCTTAAAACGTTATTGAGTTTGTTGATTAGCGGATTCAGGTTGACGCAGTTTACACTGATTTTAGTAAAGCTTTTGACAAAGTAGACCACCAGCTTTTGTTAAAGAGACTTGAGAACTGCGGAATCTATGGTCCACTATTGCAATGGTTTCAGTCATACCTTAATGGTCGTGTGTCGTTCGTTGTTTTGAATGGGGCCAGATCAGAAGACATTTTTGTGACCTCTGGCGTGTCACAAGGCCACCTAGGACCATTGCTCTTAAATATTTTCATTGACCATTATCCATTGCTTTCACCCCGCCCAAGCATATTTATTTGCAGATGATCTCAAGTTGATCTTACCTATAAAATGTATAGAAGACTCTTATTTGTTTCAAGCTGATTTGGGTAGATTAGTTGAGTGGTGCAATATTAATAGGATGAGCCTAAATTTAGATAAATGTGTTCACATAAAATTTTGTCGCAACAAGAAAGTCTACACTACAAGTTACACTATCTCGAGCAAAACACTCGACGAAGTAGATAGTATCCAAGATCTAGGAATCACTATGGACAGAAAATTGACCAACAATGACCATATAGATAAAATAATATCTAACGCGAACAAAATGCTAGGCTTCGTATTAAGAACTTCAAAGCCTTTATCAACTCCAAGACCAAAATTATTCTATATGAGACGTTAGTTCGTAGTAATCTGGAATACTGCTCACAGGTATGGTCACCTCGTTATAACGTTCATAAGCAACGGATTGAGCGAGTCCAAAAAAGATTCTTGTATCATCTTTCTTGTCAAAATAAAACCACGAATCAATTAAAATCATATAAAGACCGTGTTCACCACTTTCAATTTCAAAGTCTTACGAATCGAAGAAAGGTACTAGATCTTTGTTTTCTGCATAAACTAATGACATCCAAAATAATTTACTACCTTCTGTCTAAAGTATTTATTAATGTACCCAGTAGATTACCGCGTGCCCAAACCTACAATTTGTTCAGGCAATCTTGGCGCAAAACTAACTTAGGTGACAATTCTCCTCTAGCAAGGGCAACAAAATTGTACAACGCTATATGCCGCAAAGCTAAAATCGATATTAATCACGATAGTCAAAACACTTTTAAAAGGAAATTAATTAAGTACTTTCAAGCAGAAGATATTTGATTTATCAATCCAATTTCAATAATTGTTATAGGACATGCATTTTCTTTTTTAAATCTTCATTTTAATCTCTATTTTTTATGAATCCCGATAATTTTTAATCCGTTTTTAATTTTCAAATTTTGGCATAATAATTTTAAATATTGACATGGACACTCTTAAATTGACATTTTTATTTTATTTTACTTTATCCGACATTATGTTTTTATTTCATTTTATTTTTATTTTAAAGTTATGTTGTTTTAATATTCAGTTGGAGCATGTAGACTCATTAATGTGTAAGTTGTGGTTACCTGTAATTGAGTGTGCATTACACGAAAATGTACTGTGTAATAACCTTGTATTTTGCAGAAGTTTTTGTAGTGTACTTACTCGTTGAGAATCCTTAAACAAATAAATGAATTTCCAAATATCGGCAGAAGAGGAAGTAAAAATATTTTGTAGAATGTGGAGGCGTTTAGCATTGCATCATCTGGTTGCATCTATTTCTTGATGCTTTGAGTCCAGTTCTTATCAGTACGGTCCTTCTTATATTTAACGGAACACACGGTCCCTGCATCGCATGGCCGTTTGTATCCCTCTTAATTGTCATCCAAGGTGCAGGACGTTTCAATTTCACTTTTCTGACTGGAGCAAGGATGTCATAAAGGTTGACCACAACATCGTTGAAGATCGGAACCTTACTGTCGACAGAAGTGGCCTCTGTGGTCTCTGTGGTGGATATTGACAAAATTCATTCGATGACCGACGTGTAAAAAAGAATCAAATAGGCCGTCCAGCTTTTGCTGCAAGTCTGCGATGTTATCCGCTTCTTTCAATTGTGAAATGTACCTACTCGCCATTTTTGTCAAAATCGCGTCCATTCCGTTGCTTCCAAAGCAATCTGTCTACTGAATCAGTCTCAATAAAGTCGAAAGCCTTTAGGGCCTCTGCAGATGGCCTTTTTTTAACGCGCCGACGACGTGCATGATATTCGTGATGATGCGCTTTAAACGAAATTTCTAGTCAATAAACCTTTGCATACGTACAAAAATTTAGTAGCGTGGTAGTTCGTAGTTTCTATCTACACAAATGCTCAGCGCATTTGTGTCGATACACGTGAGCGTTTACGGCGATATAGATGCGCTGCAGTTACGCTTATGTGTAACATCTTTGTGTTTTCGCCAGACTCCTCAAGAGTTTTAAAGTGGAGTCTGACGAGACAGCACTGCTTACGCTGGCTTTATTACTGATTAAAAAAAAAGAAGGAAAAATAAGCTACTTTATTGGATAGACTCATTCACGAGCGAAAGTAGATTAAGTGGTTATTTTAATACAACTTTTAACACAATGATGGGAAAAAAATCAAAGTACTATCGGATGTCATGTGAGTATCAAGTTTACCGTCCAGTGTCCCTCTCCCACATCACCCGTCTCATTTCTCCGATAATTCATAAACAAACGCCATACGGACGAGCTTTGAACGCGCTTCTCATGCACGTTTGTATCGCGTTTGAATCGAAATGCGACACACTGCTTTTTGGTCATCTACAGCGCCGTGAACACGCGTCTGTAAAACGTGAATCGTCGCCGTCAGCGATGAATATGGGTTGGAAGTTCTTTAGTTGTAATAGAACTTTCGAAAGAAGTTAAGACGCTGCAATGGGAGCTAGCAGGCCTTTTGAAGCCCTCCTCTACCCGTGACCCCACATATGTAGTTCGTAGTGGGAAATATACGATTCACCGAAGAAGCTGTCCATTTTTTTTTTTTAAGTAAATACTTTGCCCCACACTACGAATTTCTCCTGTATTCTGGATGCGCTTACAAACATACAAAGTCACATATACAAACAGCCAGACCCGGAGTAGGCTGTACAAATATTTGTTCTGTGCGGCAATCGAACCTGCGACACGCAGCGCAGCAGTCAATCGCTCAACCACTGCACCAACCGTGCCGTCTCCGTATGCCAGCTCATGAAGATTTGTAAATATTGACGGTTATGTCTGAAGAAACAATTGCCGTGCTTTATTATCATTAGTGTAGTACTACTGTAGCTATAATTTATCGAGTTTATTACTTTAGATATATTTAGGTTTTAATTTTTTATGTAAGTAGGCCTAGTTATTTTATTTTTTCAACTTTGTTGAGACGCGCGACAAAACATACATATGTATGTTTTGTCGCAATATTTCTAAAATAAAATAAAGGAGCCTTTGCCACTTGTGCCTGTGCAGCCATCTCGCCCTTTTTCTGCTTGGCCGGCGCCCGAGGAGCTGGCCCGGCCCCTCGGTTGGCCTGGCCTGACGACCCCAGGTTGGCAGTCACGGCGGCAGCGTACGAGGCCGCCTTCTTCTGGCCCGAGGCCTTCTGGCTCGCCGCTAGCGGAGGGCGCAACACGATGCCCTTTAGGGTAGAGAACCGTTTCTGGAACCGCTCCTGAAAGACAGCCAGCTCTTGCCGTACTAAGTTTAACAGGTTGCCCTCCATTGGCATGGGCTGATTTTGCCCGCGCTTGCGCCCCCCTTGAGGTACCTCCTTGGAACCGTCTCCCCGGAGCCTGGCGAGGTCTGCTTGGAGCTTCTCGTTCTCCTTTTGAAGAAGCTCTGTGGTGGGTGCCCTCCACCCGCAGCTTGGACATTTCGTCCGACGGAGGCTCGTAACAGTTGGCTTCTGCTGCCGCCAAAACAAAGGCCGAGGCCGTACTTATGGTCTTGTTTTTCAAGGCCACATGGTGGATCGCAGTCTCCGTGACCTCCGCAAACCTGGCCTTACGCTCTAGATTGGGGCCGCTACCGATTTCCGGCTCACCGCCGGAAGATCCCAAAGGGAGAGCCCTCCTATCGGTCGCTCCAGGGTGGCGCCCCTCCTCGGCGAGTTTTGCAGCTCGCTGGGCAGACTTTTGGGAGGCGAGCCCCTTCCCCCTGCCCCCTCCTCGGCCCTCATATTTCCTGCTGGTGGGGATTTTTCGGGCCGAGGCCATTTCTCAGTTGGAGGTCCAACCCTGGTCGTCCTCCGGTCAGGGCCGCTTACGAAAGAACTTAGAGTTCTCCGCAGTAGCTCCCACTCCCTCGTGTCTAGAGCTCGCCAAGCTGACGCCTGACACAGAGTCAGAGTCTGACCCCGCATCTTCTCGACGCTCAAGCAAGCACTTCCTCCACAGTTTTGAGGGAGTCTCCACATTGCGCTCGCTCGACACCCTGTCGGGCGTTTTAAAATTAAAATAGATCAATTCCTTAAAGGATACTGCAGATCGGGAGCCTCTTCGACTTTTGTTGCCATTGGTAATCGGAAGACATCCGTTGCCCCCCCCCAGAATACGAAGGGCATGACGCCTCCAAAGGAGACGTGGCGGATTCTCAAGCTGCTGAGCAGCTGGTACTGGTCCTTGCTTAGTATTTTTCCGTCTGTCTTTTTCATTTTATTTTGTTCCTTTTAAAGGGTGTGGTCCCTATCTCCTCCCTTCTCCCTACTCCTTACTCCTCTCTTCTGTTGCTTGCTTACTGCCCTCAAAGTCACATCTGACGACCAGACGCGAACCATAGAACAGTAAGCAAGATTCTTCTTCAAGATTCAAGTGAGCCTTCCTATGAAACGTACACCGTCCGAAAACCCGAGCACTGCAGCTCGGGTTTTCGGACGGTATACCCCTCTCGTGTCCCTCTTTGTCTGATCTCTCACTTGAACCTGTCTGGCATAGCTCATGCCAGAAAGGTTCAGAGTTACTCATGCCTCATGAGTAACTCTGACGGCAGAGCTCCAAGATCATTGAGACACACAAGCCCCACCACGACGGCAACGTGGGAATACCCTCGGTGGGGAAACTATTGACCCTAGCTGATATATTGCTCGCACAGCACGTTTTTGTATGACAAATATATTTTGTATATCAGCAGCTTTTCCCTACAATAGAATACCATAGGATATAACGCTATGTAAATGACTAAAATAGACTAACCGAGCTGTGCAACGTCAGAAATTTGTCTTACTTTCCTGACGGAGTGTGCGGCAGAGCTGAGCCTTCCCAATAGGCTTTATATATGTGAGCCCCATTGTAGTTAGAAATCAACAGTTATGCCCAAAAATACTACCGTGTCCACAGTTTTAAGCACCCCGTCAGTTAAGATTACATTGAGTCCTAAATTTCTAACATTTGGCAAGGCAAATTTTGTACATTTCGTTTTCTTGGCATTTTGAACTAAATTATTTGTCGTAAACCAATTCGTAACCACTGAAAGAGCGCTGTTTACGATGTCGAAATCTTGTCTATTCCTATCTACTTTAAAGATAAGAGAGATATCATCATCATCATCATAACAGCCGAAAGACGTCCACTGCTGGAGATATATAGAGAGAAATCATTCACAAACAATTCTAAGTCACAGATACCCTTTAAGAAAAACCGGTGCGAATCGGACTCTCACACGAAGGGTTCCGTACCATAAACCTTAATTTTTCTTATTTGTTGTTACAGCGGCAACAGAAATACACAATCTGTGAAAATTCAGCCGTCTACCTATTACGGTTCTTGAGATACAGCCCGTTGACAGACAGACCGACGGACGGACAGTAGAGGCTTAGTAATAGGGTTCCGTTGATTACCCTAAAAATGGAAGATCATTTATGGACACCAGAAATAAGAATGGACCCAGTATTGAGCCTTGAGGCTCACGTAAATACACTGGTAGCTCGGAAGATTTCACACCATTGACATCAACACATTGGAACCTATTATGTAAATATGAATCAATTACGTTAAGAGCTTCGCTTTGGAGACCGTAATGACGTAGTTTACGCAAAAACGTATCATGGTGTACGCAATCAAAGGCTTTAGAGAGATCACAAAAAACACCAATTACGTTTTGCGAGTTCTCTCATCGCTAAATATATGTTTTAGGAGAGCGACACCCGCATCTATAGTCGAACGTCCTTTTGTAAAGCCGTACAGTATTAAAACTATTCACCACGAAGTATCATCAAATTATATTATTGGCTAAGCTTAGTATAATATTTAACATCAGTTTATATGGTTGTTGCCTGCAATTTAATGTCGATTAAAAAATAAAATCATCACAGACTTTAAAAAAGTGTGGACATCTCTAGTAACGTAAGTCGTTACGCATGCGCTCGAATTTGAATATTTTATATTGTGTTCTGATGAATAAAGCTGTTGTTTTTTTAAAGATTATCTCTATTTCCCCAGCTTTAAAAAATAAACGAAGATATACCATAATAACATTAAAAATGCACTACATATTGGTGATAGTTTCATCTCGTTATCATGTCTCTTTTTTTCTAGTCCAAAGTGACCATTGTTCTTTCAACGGAATCGGTCCAGTAGATCCGGAGAAAACCGGCTGTGACAGACGTACAGACAAGCAGACAGACAGAAAGACGAGTGATCCTGTAAGGGCTCCGTTTTGTTCTTTTTGAGATGCGGAACCCTAAAAAGTGTGTTAAATAACGTCCTCACATTGGTGTCTCTGGTCAGGGTAAGCCGTCCCAAAAAAGATTGAGATAGCGCTATACGATTTGGCTCACCACCCAAATATTGTTTTCTCTCTCTTTCTGTCTTGTTAATAAAGTCGTAAGTTGTCGTTAACCTGGTTTTCTAGAACGTCCTCGTGACTTATCGCTATAGTATGGTATGGGTGTGCTGGTATGGGTGTCTGTACAAGTAATTGTGTAAGGGTGTGTAAAGTATCTCTTGTTGGAATGCACTTGAGTAGAATTTTGAAATGATCTAGTCCAGCTTCTGGCTGTGATACTAGCGCCAGATAACGTGCAATAAAGTATATTGATATTTTCCCTAATATCCCTTGGTAGACACACAAAAAAAATTATGAACCGTTTTTCATTACTAGAAAACGTAAAAGATCACGATAGAAGTCGATTCAGTACAGTTTTATGTCATTATTTCTGTTTTTGATATTAAAATTTAAAAAGTCAATAAATGTATGTGGGACAATGACCGTTATTGCACGGGTATCTGACGTCTACCATAGCTAGTTTAGAAGTTCTAAGATTGTTAACCGCTGGTTAATATGAAAAATTCACATCTCTTTATGTTGCGAGCTTCATTAAAGTATCGAATAATGCCATTGGCTTTTAACTGGTGTACACTAATTCTATTCTAATGCTATGTACTTCAACGAGCAAATTGTTAATAGCTGATTAAAAGCGGATATGTAATTTTGTTCCGAGTATTCCATGACACTGTATTTTTATACATTTCTTTTGCAGGCACAAAGGCACGAGAATTACCCTCTCTTTGTAATGCTAATTTAAAAACCAAGGAATTCATTTTTTATTCATAAGTTTTTCTACTCTAAAGCCAGCAGTCGGAGCATCCTACTCATTTGTGACGAGATTTGAAGTTAAAAAATTAAATTCATATGAAATGCTTTATAGATGTTCTTGTTTTAAAAGCGAGTGAACATGGACCCGCCTGGTATTTATTATACTGAATGACGTAATTCCGCTAGCGTCAAGGTTTCGGATTTATGTTTAAAGCGCACGAATATTTTATGTGCGAGTGGATTGAGTGATCTTTTTAAAAGTTCGCTTAATCTGTACAAAAAACGGAAGTTTTAGTAAATAACAAAAGTCAACAAAAATAGAGAAAAAATGGTGCAGAGATAGAGTTAATGGTTTTTAGATAGATAGATAGATAAAACATTTATTCAGTACAACACAATAAGACACAACACAAAAGCATCCGAACAAAAAACGGAACCCTTATATGATCACTCGGGTGTTTGTCAGTCTGTCCATCTGTCACAGCCAGTTTTCTCCGGATCCACTGGACCGATTCTGTTCAAATTTGGTAGGTACTCATATGGATTTCTGTGACCCGAACACAGACATGTTACGTAAATCATTGAATTTTTAGGCTAGACAAAAAAATTTTTTTGAACAATATCGTGTTACGTATCAAATCAAACGGCTCTCTGTGAGGGTTTTAATTATATTTTTTTCATCATTTTAAAATTAATGGTTTTGAAGTGATTCAAGAAATTAGGCAAAAAATTACCATTCCCCTCCCCTTATCTCCGAAACCACTGAGCCTTGAAAAAAATTGGGATAATAGATCTTTGCCTATAAATTACAAGAAAGCCTATAAGAAGTCTATAGTGTTAAAATATCATGTTAAAAAAATGAAATTCGTTCGGAACCCTTTGCACGCGACTCCGACTCGCACTTGGCCAGTTTTTTATTAAATGTCCATTGGTAATTCTAAAATTTTAGGTTTAGTAGTTCCGGAGATATCGAATCTCACGGTGCAGAGTGCAGGTTCGCGATGCGGTGTCATTGTCTTAAAAATTTGGGTTCTGTACCTGTGAAAAATAAATAAACAAAATGAAGAAAATTATAGGTCAGATTTTTTCTAACAGTCAGATTAAACCCCTAAAATAATCGTCAGATTTAAGACTACCATGACTGAAACATGAATCTGAACCCCCTGTATGAAAGTCTGACACGCTCGAGTATTTGAAAATGGCGATATTTTTTTTGCATTTTAAAAAAATCTCTACGAGCTTGCGTCACTTCCGAAGCGTCAGTTTTTAGAATGAGAGCATTTTAGGGTTCACTTAACATCCCCTCTGAATATCTGACTTGCTCGAAAGATTTTTTTTTGTTGATTCTACCCTGCTGGATAGCCAACCCTGCCACGCAAGTCGGCAGATGAACATACCTTTGGTATCAGAGACACGATGGAGCATCTAAACTATCAATATTTGACTCGTTCGAGTATGTCCATGTAACTGATGTTTTTTACATTTATGAAAATCTATGGCAGCTTCCCCCACCACCGAATAGAGAAGCATTACGGAACCTTTTATTCTTCTTATCATCTAATCTACAAAATGTAATAGGTCCCCACGACGCTCGAGTAAATCCACATTTAGCATTTTAGCATCAATGCCTCGCCAACTATTATACTGATTCACTCTTGTTTCTCACATCGAACAATTGTCGCGCATCTTAGTTTCACCGATTTTATATAATAACTAGCTTTTGCCCGTGACTTCGTTCGCGTAGAAGTCGAAAATGTTTCTAATAGGATTTTTATTTGTTTTTTTACGTTATTAATTTTGTTATAACATATACATTATTATGTTAAAATATATACATATAACATGCAGTAAAACAATACTTATAAAATATAAGAATCTTTATTATAGCGTAGGGATTTAAAAGTTAAATAAACATGAACACAAAATAAAATTTTGTTATATTTTATGAACACGAAGCTCGGCCTTTGATCTGGTGAAAGTTACAGGCTATATTATCTTGTAACAATGAAATCGAAATACTACACCTACCGCAGTATTTCTTTGTAAACAATATTTTTTGTTTTTCCTTCGGGTGCTAGAATCACCAGGCCACTCTGTGCTCTTACTCTGAGCATGCCACATACAACTGGCCGTGGGAGCCTTGTTTATGGTTATTGCGAAGCAAACTTTGATGAAAAACTGGACTCTCTTGAATTCGAAGGGGTAATTTGATGGCGTTATGGGAATCCTAGGAATAAATATAGACTCTCCTTGAGAACAACCGGTCAGTATAATTGCCTAGATTACATTGCCATGCAAAGTCTTCACTTGCAATCTGGTGCCACTGCATAATTCTGGTGGATTTATATTCTACAGCAACATAATTGGCGCGCCAACTCTCAATTTTAATATGTGAGTTGGGAGACCGGAAGGCTTCAGTGTATTCAGGAACTCGACCGGATAATGAATGGCATCATCGGTGTTTATCATTAAGTCGACGGATTTATATTGATATTCTAGCTATAAGCTCTTATACAGTGGAAACAATTGTACTTAACTCTGTAGGGAGAATTATATTATTATTCAGTTCCGGGAAATCACCATTTTCTATTTTAAGCAACAGGTCTGAGAACTATCCGGCAGTAACATCTCCCCTCAGATGGACTCTCATATTTTGGTAAGGCTCAGTTTTGTCACTGTAGGCCCCAAATGAGACCACTTCACGCACGATTTAACTTCATCCGATCGCGTTCCTCTGGGCACTACTGGTAAAGTCTGCCAAAAATCGCCTGCTAACAATACAGTAACTCCTCCCATTTGACAATTACTATTCCTAATATCTTGTAAAGATATATTTAAGGCTTCAAAATCCCCTTTATGAGCCATAGTACTCTCCTCCCAAATAATTAATTCCTTTTTGCAGAGTACTTCTGCCATATTACTTTATTTTGGGTATATTGCAGAGTGGGGTTTCGGTTTGTATCAAATCAAGAGGAAGTTTAAATGCGGAGTGTGCAGTTTTACCTCCTTACAGCAGCGTGGCAGCAATTCCGGACGATTCGACCTCTAAGGCGATATCACGATTGTTTCTCACTTTAGCCAACAGTAAATTTAATAGAAAAGTCCTGTTCCACCAGGAGCATCCAAAAAAAGATATCACCTAAATCTGTTTCGATACTGGAAAGTATTTTATAATAGAATATCTCTTTGTTCATTGGTTAGAGAGGCTTCACTACTTGACACCACTTCTGCTAAGGAATTGACATCATAACTTATTTCCTTCAGGTATTCCCGGTTTTTGTGTAAACCTTCAGACCTATGAGGCTGACGTAACCCGTACTACTGTAGGCTTTGTCCTCCTAATGCTAATACAGTTTCTCCTATTGTGACCAGACATTTATTGTAGATTTCATCTGCATTTCATCTATAATGCTAGAAAGCCTATTCACTCGTCGTTTGTAGTCTTCTGATAGGCTATCCTCGTAATTTACCCAAAGACTTAGTGCGTCTGTAATCTGACAGAATACCAGCATTATAGAAAAAAAAACACGCATTTTGAATGGTGACTCGCGCGTCCTCAAGCAAGCCAAATTTCATGCAAGCTAATTGAAAAGATGGTTGGACACCGTTAACAGTCTTCAAGTCATCATGATGGACCCTAACCTCGTGCAGAAGTAAGCGAAGATGGTAACACTCTGTGTTATTCGTGAACCGTGTACATTCTACCAACGGTGCGTTCTTTCATTATTCCTGGCCAGCCATCTATGGGTTTTCCTCTTTTCCTTCTCACAAATTTGTTTTGCCATACAAAATATGAAGGCACTTGCGCATATAGAAGGGTTTTAGCAAAATCATCTGTTTGACACAAATAAAAAAATGCTAACAGTGTCGTTTTTGTTGACCTATTAACTTTGTCGGCGAGGTTCTCAGAATTAAAATAGACTCGTTGGTCATTTTTAAGGTGGACAATTGAATGTATCACTGCGGGAAACTTTCATGAATGGAAACCCTAAAATCCTCCAAACTGCCGCCGAACTACTCAAATAACGCCCACTCTCATATAATTTGACTTCGTCCTTTTTATTTTCAAACGCGAAAGCCGCCTGATTACGGCCCTTATTAATGTACTTACAAATGTACTTTATCGATTTAACAGAATTGCAAAATTCTACATTAATATGTGCCTTAAATATCCGTGACAGAACCTTATTATAGGGGACTACCCACCTATTGTCTACTTCAATGTCTTTTAATTTAAGTGTAAAGCCACCGTCAGCCTGAGATCGTCTTCTGTACTGTAGGTAACCATCATCACTTGTGTGAGTATCTCTCAAAAATTGTATGGGATATTTTTTACTACATTTATTATATTTTATACAGGGAGAATTATTATTAAGGTTTCCACATGGACCGTGTATCATATTGTTTTTACGTATGTCATTTAAAATAGGAGATTCATTTGGATTGAGTATCTCAGCACATATAAGGTCATCCACCATGTCAGGCGAAATGCGGTTAACCATCCACAATAATATGTGTATGTGAGGCAGACCTCATTTCTGCCATTCGGTAGAGAACATGAAACAACATATCTCTCCAAATATTTTCCTTTGGTTAGAAGTGGCATTATTTTCTTAACTTTGAGGTGAAAAACCCTGGTTATTTCAAAAATAATAAACCATGTCACCATAATCAACTATAAACCATATCTATCATAACTTTTTTGGCTAGGCAAAAGCATCTCCGTGATTTTATCCCATCGAGGATTGCAAATAAATGTTATAAAGAGATCGGGATGACCGTAGTGGCGCACATACGCTTGTGTCCGCTCATGCATATAAATCAAATCAAAGCTGATCAGTGAGCTTTTGACCTAGCTGATCAGTGAGCTTTTGACCTAGCTGATCAGCATCTACGTCCTATCTCCCTATCGCATCTTGCAAGTGTATATAAATGTCCGCTCTAAGCTGCGCCTGATTGTTCCTAATATAACTCAACCTTTCCGTCTCGATTTTCGCAAACATGTCGACTAAAAACTGGCTAAACAGCGTACAAAAATATAGCAGATGATTATCTTTTCCTTTCCTAATTATAATACGGTAAAAATAAAAACTTGAAGCAGATACCATTTTTTTAAGCGGTTGTTTGGTGTTAGTATCGCACTGGGGTATAGAAATGGAGGATCTATCCTCGTCGTAGCAAAACAAAACTGCGTACTGTAATGCATCGTATGAGCGATGGATTTCACTTATTCGATGCAATGTGTTATCATGGTCAAATTCAAAGTCAAAGTCAAAACGTTTATTCCAATTAGGCCATTAAACGGCACTTTTGAACGTCATTCACATTTGAAATAATATAAAATACTAAAGTGACTCTAATGTCCATTCGGAAAGGTAGATTCTTATTTATTTATTTTCATAACAATTGCTTACTATACTAACCTAACCAAAGCATGTATAGTAAGCCAACAACGTACGGAAAAGGCATATGCCATCTCCCACTATTGTACAAAAGTAAGGGTTATTAACTTTCCATTAATAGTGTTAATATATAATCCGTGGTGCTTGGCAACTGGGCATAACCCAGTTGTATTTATGTCCCTTAGTGCCTATTGGCCTAGCTCTATTCTGTCTCCTGCTTGATAAGGAGGGAAGTGGAAATTATATATATACATATTTTTTCCTACTTCTCCGCTATACTTTTCTGATTAATTTCGTTGCAAAATCCAAGACAGTTGAATCGTTTCTCCAATCATTGATGAACAACATCATTACGAATTTCCATTGATCTATCTTTTATGCCATACAAAAATAAGAAAGCGAACGAAAAAGGCATGCGCCGTCACCTACTATTGGAGCAATGGTAAACCTAATTAATTTTCCATTATTGTTAATAAACTCTACTACCATTATGAGAAATTAACAGAAAAAAATAACCATAAATATAAGGAAATAACGAAAAACAATATAAAACTGCATAGGGAAGGTATAACAGAGTGGAAATCCACTGATACCTGCGTCACTACTTTTGATGGTCAAGTGTTACCCAAGAGGATCTTTTGCTGTTACAAATCCCTTCCTGTGGAACAATACAATCCAATGTCGGAAATGTTGCAGATTTGGACATGTTGCAAATTTATGTAGATCTAAACCACGATGCAGTTGATGTGGCCACGATCACCCCGGTGATGATTGCAACATCTCTGCGAGGCTTTCTGTGTGCTTTGTTCGGGGAATCACTTCGCTATCAGCAAATCATGTCCTGAGCATGGTAGGCAGAGGGCTATTAAGACTGTCATGGCAGAGAAAAATATGTCTTATGCTGATGCCAACAAAGCAGTTCCAGTAGTTTCCAGGAATTATGCAAATATGACTAAAACTCCAACCTCGCATAAAAAACTGTAATTCTTTTACCCACCTTTCCTCATCTTATGACAAAGTTACTCAGCAAATAATTAGTACTCCCCAACCCTCACAGCCCTATGGCTGTGCTCTTAACAATAACAATATTCCATCCAACAGTATTATTTCTCTTATTAAACTTTTGATTAAACTCTTACCAACTATTTTCTCTTCATCTACTAATATTTCCCAATCACCGTCCAATGTTGCCGGCCAACTTATTTCACTCCTTTTAGGACTTAAAAATGGCATCCCGCCTACTATTTCTCCAGTGGAACGTGAGGAGCGTGTGGCATTAGAAGCACGACTCATTTATTTATTTATTATTTATTTATTTATTCATTCATTATTATTGGCTCACTCCAAGTCTTAGTTTTTGTATGCCACATTTTAACATTCTCAGATGTGATAGATCCGATGGGTACGGAGGGTCAACTCTCTTCGTAAACAATCGGGTCGCATTTTCTCCCTTATCTTTTCCCTCACTCCAGGGTAATTTGAGTATTACTGCAGGAAGAGTTGAGGACATCACAGTTTTTTCCATTTATATTGCCCCTACCCTAACTTTATAAATATTTTGAAAGATATTTTTTCCAACACTCATGGTCAGATGTTAGTCATGGGCGATTTTAACTGCCATCATTGCAGATGGTGGTCTGAACGCTGTGATGCCTTTAGTGTAGTGCTGGTGGAGATTTTGGATGACTTGGATCTTTGTATTTTGAATAATGGCTGCTCAACTCGTAGATCCCTTCCCGGAGAGCAAAATAGCTGTGTAGATCTTACATTCTGTTCAGTTGAATTAGCAGCATTTCTGCTCTGTGAGAATGCACAACTTTGTCGCATGGTAGCGACCAGTACCCTATTATCACTTCTTTAATTAACAAAACATATCTAGAAAAAAACTTCTCCACTTTTGAAATATAATCTGTGTAAACCTGATTGGGCTAAGTTTACTACATTATTGGAGGATAAAATTGATGACCTTCCAAATTTAAATTCATGTTTACAAGACTCTTCTGGTCACTGCCATGCCGAAAGTTGCTATAAGGGTTTTGTTACAGCTACATCTTCAAGTGCTGTGTCAACCTTCCCACTAAAAAACAGTGCCAGAAATGAAATCCCGTCACCTCCGTGGTGGGACCCAGAATGCACGCAGTCAAAGCAAGACATGAGGCTGAGATGCGCTACAATGCAGATATGAGCACTGCAAATCTCTTGGCATACTTACAATGCAATGCCAGAGCCAAACGTCTCCTTCGTAAGAAGAAACGTGCAGGCTGGACTAAATTCTGCTCCTCCTTATCCCCGTCTACTCCAATCTCAGTTGTTTTGATGCACATCACTAGGTTCAGGCGTGGGTGATCTCCTTCAATCACTTTTCCAATAACTAGGGAAACAGCTGAACTCTTTTTTGATAAAATAGCACCATCCTATGTTCCAAACTTATCTGAAAGTTAAATGTGCCTTTGCTTAATACCCCAGAAGATCTCTTTGATGCTCCGTTTACTTTGGGTGAACTGAATGTGGTACTGCAACATGTCCGGGACTCAGCTCCTGATTGATGTGCCATATTATTTTATTTCCCATTGCAGCATTAAGGCTAGAACATATTTTTAAATATCTTAAATTATTGTTACAGCCATGGTTGGGTTCCAGATCAGAGGAAAGTACAGATGATTATTCCCTTATTGAAACCTGCCGATTGCTTTATCTTCAGTCCTAACCAAATTACTAGAGCATCTCATCAAAAATCGTCTCGAACGGTTAGTTGAATCGAGAGATGTGTTGCCGAATTACCAATTTGGATTTAGGAAACGGCTTAGTGCAATGGATAGTGTCAGTGTCCTAGTTACGGATTTAAATATAGCCTTTTCCAAGAATCAATCGGTTATTGCCGCGTTCCTCGACGTCTCCTCCGCATATGACAACGTAATTTTTCCCGTACTCAGGCAAAAACTGCATCAGCTGAGTCTCCCGGCTAAGATAATATAATGCATATGTGGTCTCCTTTCATCTCGGTCTATGCTTCTTAGAGTCCAGGGAGAGGAATTTGATGAACGGCATACGTGGAAGGGCCGGGACTCAAGGCTTTGTCCTCAGTCCAATTCTTTATAACTGACAATTAAACCAAAACCATGGTTCTTTGGTTTCAGGTTTTAGTTCACATCCTGGAATCAAACACACGCTACGTTTTATCCCGGTAACTTACATGGCTTAACAAAGATTGAGGAAGAAGTGGAAATCTAGAATTTCTGCTGCCTTAGTACTTCAGATTCAATAGTACCAGGAGAACAGAAACATGTCGAAAAAATTTTGAGGCTGGGACCGTGAGTGATAAAGATTCACAAGTACCAGGAGACCAGAAACATAACAAAGTATTTTTTTGAAATTGAATTTGAAAATATTTATTTCAGACCAAGTACACAGTAATTTATACAGGTCCATATTATGTTAGTAGGTAGATACTTATAGCTATGTTAGTAAAATTTAAAATCATTATTGTTTTGGACATGCATGCGCGACCACTGCCTCAGGATTTGGCTGTCCACTCTGTCCGACACCACGCTCAGAAGCGTGTTGGTGCTACCCTTTACCCGGGACCACAGTGAGGCCGTTCTTTTGCGAAGCACCGCATGGAAGCCAACCGTGCAGTTCGACAAACATGCCGGAGGCACTGCATCGCCATGGGAGCCCCAACAAACACCTAAGCGCATTGTTATACTGGACGCGCAGTGCATTGTAAGCTTTTTTAGTGTACAGGTTACACGTGTATAACGATTGGCAAAAGCTTTTAAATAGTGTGACTTTAACGTCACGTGAGCATCGTGCAAGCCTACGAGAAAGCATATTACCCCTTACCGACAATACCCTGCGCTTCCTGTCCATGTCCATATCATCACTTAGTTGCTCATTGACCCAGTGACCCAAGTCCTTAAATTTGGACACTTGCTGTAGGACGGTTCCATTCAATGTAATCGGAGGAATAGGATAGGTTTTAGTCCCAGCCTTAAAAACTAACACCTCGCTCTTCTGAACATTGTACCTGAGCCCATGGGCCATTTCGTAACGTACACATACGGTCAATAGTGACCTCACGAAACTGATTGAGGGGCCCAGCGGCACCATGTCATCAGCATAGCTAATGTTATTCGTAAAACACCATCCACTGAATAACCGACACCAGCACTGCTGAGCTCCTCAATCAGTCCATTTACATATAAATTAAATAGAGTAGGTGAGGTTAATCCCCCTTGCCTTACTCCACACTCCATCCTATATTTATCCGAGCATTCGCCCATCCATCTAACAAAATTGCTTTGGTTATCATACCAGTATGTAAATAAATTGATGATCTCAACAGGTAGCCTAGTGTTAAGTCTCATCTTCCTCCACAGAACATTTTATGACACCATGTCAAAAGCCTTTGACAGGTCCAGAAAACAGGCGTATACTGGTGTTCTACTGTCAGTATAGTACTGGACAATATGCTTAAGACACAGTACTGCTGATTCTGTGCACAGCCCAGGTCGGAATCCGAACTAAGCGTCATGCACAGAGACATGTTGGCTTAAATATCTGTGAAGCACACCATCCAGCACCTTACCCAGGATCGTGGCCAGAGATATTGGTCTGTAATTTTCATTTTCCGATGCGTCACCATTTTTAATTATAGGTACAACTATAGTCTTCATGAGATCGTCTGGTAGGTAGTTATGACGAAGACAGAATGTAAACAACATGGATAGGACCCTGGGCAGATGAACACCAGCATGTTGCAGATGCTCGATGCTGAGACCATCGTGCCCCGGTGACTTCCCTCTAGTCATCCGTTTAATAACCTTATCGACCTCCGCATAAGTTATTTTAACTGAAGGGTCCGCGGCACCACATTTCCCAGCATCAAGCATCATTTCGCCGTCTTTCGGTTTCAAAAGAGGTTCTACTCTAAAGTGATTCCTAAATAGGTTAGCCACATCACAAGGAGCTCTTATCCCCTCTACACTTGCTGGGAGACTCACCTTTGGCTTCAGCTTGTTTGTGGACTTCCAAAACTGACTGAAATTTTTGAACTTATGATGTTCGTCAATTACATCCATTTTTATTTGATCTCTATGATTAAGGCAATATTTCAGTTTGGCTTTAAATACCCCTTTCCACAGGTTGATACACAGTTGTTGTTCACTACAATATTCCCTAAGCTCGCTATCAAAGGGCATGCCAGGATGCGCATTAAAATCACCCAACAAGTAAATAAGGTCCACATCTTCACTCTCAATAATAGCATACATTTCACCCAAACATGCTGAAAACTCGCCTAAATTTTCACGTTCATCAGTAGGCATGTATACCGACAGTATTATCATAGATCTATCACTTGTTGTGACCTTGATACCGGATAAACGAACACTTTTGCACTGAATTACGGAGACACATGGAAACAAACTCCTACGCCATAGGAGCGCGACGCCATCGTGCGGCCGGCCACGCAAAACTCCCGAAGATAGGTCCACAGCCGTATTACCGGTGTATGAAAAATCTGAGTCTATTGTTCCTAGCACTGGAATGTCATGCTGTAATAACCAAGTCTCTTGGAGTGCAACGATGTCCGCTGACTTACACAGATTCCTCACACACTCCATTGAACGCGCAAACTCTTACAATTAAAACTTAAAAAATTACAGTACCTGTTTATAACTGCAGTTATAAATCCATTTTTAAGGTCTTGTTCTTCGTTGTCTTTCACTTTAGGCCAAAAGTTTTCATCAAGAAAAATGTCTAATTTGTGTTTAGGTACAAACACTTTGTATGCGTCATAACCCTTATCACTTTTCATAACTAGTTTATTCACTGGAACATGTACTTGAGACTTATTATACACATGTGCACTTATGTCCTTGTTGGTCGTAGACTTGTCAACGTTTTATATAAACAACGGTTTATTTATGTCGGCCGCCTTAAAATTCCCTTTCGGTTCTGCAGCTGCGGCACTTTTTCTTCCTACGATTCTGTTTCTAAGCCTTTTCCTCTGAACTACCTTCCATTCTTCCGTAGTATTTCCAGATTTCCATTCGCCAGGAGCCTTAACTAAGTTTGCCAAAGTCGCTCGGGATTCCAGCTGACATATTCGTTGTTTTGACTGCGCTGAACTAAAGTCCGTTTGTGACATCGGCAACTTTGCACGCACAAAAGGACTACGCGACAAAGGTGGTTTTGTTTGCGCATTACTTGAACTGTCGGTCACTTCATTAGTCATCGCATTCACTGAACTAATTTCTTGTTTCGCCATTCGTGGTATTGAGGGCGCACAGGAGTTGTTTACACATTTTTAACCGTTAGGCATACCGACATCTGGTTTTATTATTTCTCGATACGAATTAACAAATGTTTCATTTGGTGATCCAACAGTATTTATCATTGCAGTATTGTCATTAATGGGGCTAGATTGGGAGAGAGGATGTAATCCCATCGGCCCACTGTCACAATGATACTCATTTTGACGACGACAGCCTCTTTTCAAATTAACGTTGCAATATTCGTCATTAAAACTTAATGTTGATGTTTTCATGACATCCACATTTCTTTGCAAAGCGTTGAATGTTTCAATTGTGACGTAGTTGTCCTTAACTGCCTTTAGTTACGCCCTTAACACAAGAATATCTTTGAGGAGTCGTGTCACATCAATATGGTCGAATGTGATCGGCGGTAACTTCTGAAGGTCGCGGGCCACAAAAACTGGAACAATCTCAGGATCAGTCTGCTTTCGAAGCGTTATTGATATCTTCAATGTCCCGCTGCGTTTTCTTATCACCTTTGCGAATCTTCGATGGCTGGCCCAATGGAATTGAGTCGAACAATCATTTCTTTGCACTGAGGATTTCTTCAGACGAAAACGCCGTCACACATATTTTACTTAAATTTTTGAGCAAGAATTTTTTTTGTCCAAGTATTGATGCATGTCGAAGATTTTTCCGGGCTGGAATTGTGAACGCTATAGATTTACAAGAACCAGGAGAGCAGAAACATGTAAAAATATTTTCGGGGCTGGAGTTATGAGCGCTGTACCTAGATTCATAAGTACCAGGAGGCCAGAAACATGTCGAAGTATTTCCGGGGCTGAAATTGAGAGCACTAAAGATTTACAAGTACCAGGCGATCAGAACGATGTTAAAGTATTTTAGGGCTAGATTATTTTTTGTTTTTTTTTTGTGACCGTTTCAAAGATTGATTGGTCGACAGTTCCCCAGGTTTCTTTCAATTACACCACTATTCCTATAACTCACACTGTGAAGAACTTGGGGATTTATATTGACAGCACTCTTTCCTGGACTAAACAACTGCAGGAGGTCAGTCGTAAACTGTTTGCTTCAGCCGGCTCCCTGAGACGCCTTAGTAACTTTCTTCCCATCACCACTAAACTTTCCATAGCATAATCTCTTCTTCTCCCAATCTTGGACTATGCTGACGCCAGCTATCTTGATCTCACCCAAGATCAATTGGAGAAGCTTGAGTGACTTCAAAATCTCTGCATCAGGTTCATATTTGGCTTGCGCAAGGATTACCACGTTTCTGATTTTCGTACTAAGCTCAAATGGCTTCCTATTTGCCTTCGCCGGAATGCCCACATACTTTCTCTACTTTATAATGTGCTCTTTAATCCTTCTACTCCTTTTTATCTTAAACAACGCTTTCAGTTTCTCTGTGTCACACATTCTAGATCCTTGAGATCATCGGAAAATCTAAAATTAAGTATTTGTATGCATTCCATACCCTTCTTTGACAACTCATTCACTATTCAAGCAGCTCGTTTGTGGAATGCATTACCCATAGATGTGAGGCGCGCTCAAACGCTACTAACGTTTAAAAAATTGGTGAAGGAACATTACCCTTCACTATAACTTTTTGTCTCCTTTCCCTGTTAAATATTTGATATTTATTAGTATATTATTTAGTATTGTATGTATTTGTTTTTTTTTTTAAATATTATGTATGTCTCTCTCATTAATATTATTTATGATGTTTGTGCACTGACCGCCCTAAATCTAACTTCTTTAGTTCAGTCCATCCAAAGGTTGTCTGTAAGAGATTGCCCTGTGCGATAAGACCGCCCATTGCACACTAGTTTTTATAAGCGATTCTCCTGTGCTTGTTATGAGGTGTACAATAAAGTATATAATAATAATAATAAATAATAATAACAGAAATATGTATGTTGAAGTTTTTTTCCGGGCTGGAACTGTAAACGCTATAGATTCATATGTAACAGTAGACCAAAAAAATGTTGAAGTATTTCTTCTGCTGAAATTGTGAGCGGTAAAGATTCATAAGTACCAGGAGGCCAGAAACATGTCGAAATATTTCCGGCACTAGAATATCAGCGGTAAGGATTCAAAAGTACTAGGACAACATAAAAATGTGGAAGTTTTTCCCAGGCAGGAATTATGAGCTCTAAAGATTCATTATGTACCAGGAGACCAGAAACATGTCGAAGTATTTCCAGGGCTGGATTTATGAGCGCTACAGATTCACAATTACCAGGAGCACAGAACGATGTTAAAGTATTTTTGGGCTAAAACATGTTTTGTTTTTTTTTTTACAGTAATCAGAAATATGTATGTCGCTGTTTTTTTCCGAGATGGAATTGTAAATGCTATAGATTCACAAGTAACAGGAGACTAGAAACATGTCAAAGTATTTTTTGGCTGGAATCGTGAGCGCTAAAGATTCACAAGTACCAACCAGTAGACCAGAAAAATGTCGAAATATTTCCGGCGCTGGAATCGTGAGCGGTTAGGACTCAAAAGTACCAGAAGAACAGAAAAGTGTCGAAGTATTTTCCGGGCTGGAATTATGAGCGCTAAAGATACATTATGTACCAGGAGACCAGAAACATATCGAAGTAGTTCCGGGGCTGAAAGTACAGATAGGAAAGACTCACAAACTGTCAGAATAAAGAATCATGAAGATGAATTTGCGAGAATGAGAATATAAGACAAAGAAGTTGCGCGCCACCTCTAAAGTCTACGCAGACGAAGACGCGGGCGAAGTGCTAGTAATTAATATTTTACTCGTATTTATAACCAATTATCAATATAGTCTATGAGTATTGACTGTATGAATGTATTTCTGTCGTCTCCGGCTATCCACGCGCGGGGTCTCAGTGACGTGGGAGCCAGTCGTATGACAGCTGTCAGGGAATGAAGACGAGTGCATGAAGTAGTGAGCCGATACTTGTGTTGTTATATATATTTAATTTTTAATTATCTAGTGTACATCAATACACCACATTGGCGACGAGGATTAACTGTAAGTAGTTTTCAATACCTACGATTTAAGGAATAAAGGTACAAAATGATTTTCATTTTGCTAAGGAAAATAAAGGGTACGACTTTCCATTGACTTCCGTCGAATTGAGGGTGGGGGGAGGGGGGAAGGGGTTGGGGTATGGTTACTACCCCCCTCTTAAAAGGAAAAGTTGCGAAGCCCCCCCCCTTTTCGAGTTTTTTAATTCTGATGGTATTTTCCTCATTTAATGGATTAAAATGAGGAAATAAGGTTGGTTCACTGTGTTTTATTATATAGCCACATATGGGTTGGAGTGTCGTCTTGGGGGGGGCACTATGAAAAAAATACTTAGAAAAATTTCGCGACCAATTTCGAGGTAGCGCTCGCCGGCCGCTGCCGCAGCATCGCTCGCTCGGCTCGCGCGTAGTTGTTGTCAGACTCTTACTGACTAAAACCACCCCGGTGTTCCGTCTCTCACCTACGCCGGGGATCGTGGGATCTTATGCGACTTCCGTAATCCCCGGCTGGTGCCGGCCCGCCTCTGCGGGCCACCTCGGGTCAGCGGGGGGAGTGAGGTGTTTAACTCACCCCGCGACGTCATAGAGTGGTGCACGGGAACACCACGCGCCGCCACCTCGGGTCCGGATGAATGGGGGACGACGGACATCCCCAAGTCCATCGCCCCTGGACCCAGTTAGGGGGGTCAGAAGAGGGCAGCCTGATTCTTTCGTATTTTCTAAACGGCTCCGCGAAACTCAAACTTGGACATCATTCCATTTCTAAGTATCTAACCATGGGATGTCCTGAGGGCTCAGTTATCGGTCCATATGTATGGAATTTTGGCTACGATGATTTCCTCGCGCTTCCGCTCCCATGCGGCTGTTCATTAACCGGTTACGCGGACGATGGCTTACTGCTCATTGAGGCAAGCACTCGGGCTGGACTCGAGAACTTGGCTGACACATGTCTACGTTTAATATCACAGTGGGGCGATCGAAACCGTCTGACCTTTGCACCGCATAAAACCTATCAACTTATTTTAAAAGGAAACCTAAAATCCTGGCCTAGTATTAAATTTAATAACGTACCCGTTAAAAGAAAAGAATCCGTGTGCTACCTCGGTATGCTACTAGAAAGGAACTTTTCATTTATTGATCATATAAAAACAGTAGGTGAAAAAGCAAAAAAGAACTTCTACGCCTTGACGAGAATATCCAAAGTTACTTGGGGTCTCTCATTTCAAACCTTAAAAACTATCTATGGGGCTACTTACTTGGGTTGTTTGTGCTACGGGGCACCTGTCTGGGCTGACAGGGCCACCATAGGGGCGGTACGCCGTAAATTGCTGCAAAGCCAGCGTTTGGCTTTGATATTCTTATGCAAGGCGTATAGGACGGTTAGTATTGAAGCCTTACCGGTGCTGGCGGGTGTTCTCCCAGTCGATCTAGAGGTGCAGCGGCGTGCTGCAATGTACTACTACGCTAGAAAGATCACGGACCCAGAGTTTTTACCGCAACGCGACCGTGCTAAGATCTATAGATTACTAAAACCCCAGACTGACGTCTAGGAGGAACTTTTATCCGAATGGCAATGTAGGTGGGAAAATTCCATTAAAGGCCGACACCTCCACGAGTTTTTTCCATCCGTTCGTGAGCAGCTGGATAGGACATGGCTGGAGGTGGATCATTGTGTTGCCCAATTTCTCACAGGTCATGGCAACTTTAAGAGTAAATTATTTTCCTTTAGGCTTGTGGCCTCGCCTTTATGTCAATGTTCTACAGCCGACTATGAATACGAACAATCCGCACACCACATCTTATGGGAGTGTATTCTTTGGCAAACTGAACGCAATATTATGTTAGATAGTAATCAGGTTACATCTGGAGTAGTTTACTACACGGACCTTGTAGAAACCAGAACAAATTTCCGTGCTTTCAGGCAATTTTGCCATACCTATTACTGGAATCAAAAGTAGCTCACAATTTAGGACCCATTAGTTTTTAATTAATATATAATCCGTGGTGCTTGACAACTGGGCTTAACCCAGTTGTATATGTCCCTTGGTGCCTATTGGCCTAGCTCTATTCTGTCTCCTGCTTGAAAAGGAGGGAAGTGGAAATTATATATATATTTATTTTCCTACTCCTCCGCTGTACTTTTCTGATTAAATTCGTTGCAGGATCCAAGACAGTTAAATCGTTTCTCCGGGACTCGTCGGGCTTCGATGGCTCGGCGTTTTTCTGGTGGTCGCCACTGTTGATTCTGGCTTTCAGGAGTTGCAGTGGTTGGGAATGTGTGGCGGGCTTGTCCCAAAAAAAAAAAGTGTAAATTTAATGTCTTTGGTTCAAAATTTGGAGCTTGCAGTACCTTAGCTTAGCTGCTAGAAGTACCTTAGAAGTTTTATGATCGATTAGTCAGTCAGTGGCAAAACTGGATAAAATTAAGAAACTTTGTCTTGCCATTATTCTTAAACTACTGAAAAGTTAGTTTTTTCCATAACGAAGTTACAGGTGTTCGAAAATTAGGTAAGCAAAATATCAAAATATGTAAGTTCTAACCATAAAATTGAATAAAATCTCGCAAAATTGAATAGCAATTTTGGAATTGGGAAAGTTTGAAGCAAGCAAACAGTTCGTTAAGAAAGATTTGTTTGAATAATTTCACGTAAATACAATCTTCCGCTCGATTTGCAAGTCACATAACGACCGCCACGGACGGCCTAAAATATTCATTTTATTTTTAGCGTTCCGTATTCAGTTATCGGTTTTAACTCAATTTTCCCAACAATAGTTTTCAATGTAATTGACTGATGTTTGACTGCACTGAGAAATGTGTGAAAAAGATAGAAAGAATGGGATCGAGGAGGTTTATCATGTACAATTTTAGCAGCTGATTAGTTCATGTTAAGTGATGATAATAAAGCCAGCGAACAATATGCTCATTTTAGCCCTAAACTCATTTCATTCGTAAAAAATGTTACCGATGTGCAGTAACTATCATATCTTTTAAGTAAATGAAAAGAATGATCCCTTCCCTGCCACCGGAAAACTCAGTCACAATCAAAAGCTACTCCATGCGCTCACCCGACATTTGCTAGTATTCGTGATTTCCAAGTCCAAGCAATACTAAAACTCGTCAAATTCACATAAATTTTAACAAATAGAAATAAAAAATAGGTGCCATATTCACATTCATCCGCTATCTCATAGCTCAGAAAAATACCATTGCCACACTGGTACTTCCTCATTAGAAGAATACCGAGTAAGCTCTGATTTGTACTCTAACAGCTACCGCACGACCCTGATACAGACTCTCTCGTTTATATCATTCTGGGATACTGCTACGATACCCTGGTACACTCGTTTACGTCTAACGTTCATGTGAAAGCGCAACATTCACGAATTATTCTACGTTAATCTACCAACATCATGGTCATTGCCGCACTGTAGGTACAGTTTGAATCAATCAATCTTATTTTAATCTCACTCGTACACTCGAACTGACTCACATGCCTAATAAGCAACCCGGTACTGAAAAAATGGCTAGGCAATTGGGTTGACTGTTGTCTGCGACGGAGGAGCAATGACATGGCTACACATTCCAGTTTGGAGGTGATCAAGCACACTATCATCCAACATACCGTGACGCTGGATGAGGCACACCTGATCCGACAGTCGTTGGGTAAGTACCTGAAACAGAGAGAGCATCCGACCACGTTACGCAGTCAGATTAGTTCCCCCCTCTGTAGCCCCATAGTATGAGCGCATGACGTTTTCATTAAATTAAATTAAATTAAATTTGTTTATTTCGAGTAACAAGACTCATAAAAGTAGGTACAAACATACAACACAAAAGATACATAAAACACACAAAACATGCGTCCATCACATGCGTTGCACACTTCCACCGCCGCCGGTGGCCGCCGGGACCCTGTCATAGACCGATGGGCTTCGAGGTCCCAAGCTGGCCGGTGGTCGGCCTCGTTTGTCCGATTTTATTATTATTTCGTCTATTTATTTTTATATACATATATTTTACATTTTTAAACATATCATAAAAAAAACATTAAAAAATACATATTATTATTATTATTACTAAAACAAAAATGTCAAAAATGGGATAAAAAAGCTGAGCATATGATACTGGTGGGTTATTGTGAAAATTCTAAGGTATACCGTTTAATAAACCCATAAACACATAAAATTGTAAAAAGTCGAGTTGTCGCTATCATTGAGAAGTATAATGAGAACGTCAGTGTAACCACTTCATGTGATATTGATGTTACAGTCAAGGAGAGTTAGTCAGTCAGTACCAGCTCCGATCCATCTGGTATCATTGGGAAGTACGTCTGCCACTCAGAATCAGGATATACACACTCAGGAGTCAATGAAAAAAGAATTGAACACACAAACAAGTAAAAGCAAAGGCTCAAGTGAGTATGACACAGATAATGGAGAACTCGATGAAACCTACTCTCTCTCAATCCCTGTGGTTATGTGAGACAGAACTATGACAGTAACGTGGCCGTAAGGTCACACTGAACTCGTTATAATCAAAGTAATGAAGATAAAGATAGTTACATGTGCTTCTTTATTGGCTTCTCTGATCCGCAGAATGCTGAGGAGGCATTGTCATCACAACAAGCCACTGAATGGAAGACAGCCATGCATGAAGAGTACAATTCCTTGATAAAAAAACAAAACATGGAGCTTAACAGGTCTTTCTCCAGGCAAGAAGGCTTTGCCCTGCAAGTGGGTATTCAAAACAAAAACCAATCAGAGTGGAAATATTGTCCGTTACAAGGCAAGGCTGGTTATAAAAGCCTACGCTCAGAAAAGGGGTGCTGACTATGATGAAACATACTTACCAGTTGTCTGCTCAAGAGTAAACTAAAATGCTGTTGAAGGAAAAATTAAAACAATACTTTGAAATGAAGACCAGAGACAGAGAAAAGGTCAAGTAAATACATGAAAGGAATTTTGGGACGATTTAGAGTGTCAGATTGCAAACCTGCGAAAACGCCATTTGAAGTTGGCATGAAATTTAATCAAAGGGGAAAAGAAGAAAAAATTGGCTGTCCATATCAACAAGCGATTGGCTCCTTACTCTATGTGGCTCAAGGTACACGACCAGATATAGCCTTTGCTGTCAATACATTGAGTAGATTTAACGAAAATCCAAGCACCAATCACTGGTAAGCTGTGAAGAGAATATTTAGATATCTACAAGGTACGAAAAATTTTAAGAGGATTTTGTGATGCCAACTGGGCCAGCCACGTGCGCGACCGAAAGTCGTGCACGGGTTATTCATTTATTTTGCAGGATGGTGCTATTTCTTGGCGGTCACACAAGCAATAGAGCGTTGCCCTGTCGACCGCCGAGGCGGAGTACATAGCGATGTCCTCCGCGGGGCAGGAGGCGCTGTGGCTGTGACAGCTGCATGGCGAGCTTAGTCTACAAATGAAAAACCCACTTATCATCTCCAGTGACAACCAGAGTGCGATAAAGCTAACTTCCAACGATTGCTATCTACCTAGATCTAAGCACATAGACATTCGTTACCATTTCCTAAAGAGTCATGTTAATAATCTTAATATAAAGTTTTTGTATATTAAAGGTGAAGAAATGATAGCTGATAATTTAACTAAGGGCACTACTACTGAGAAACATTTGTATTATGTAACAAAAATGGGGTTGCGTTCTAAGGGAGGGTGTTAGAATATAATGAAACGCAACCATTTTTAGTTTGCTTTTTGGTTCAGGAGTGACGCTGCCAACGCTTTTTGTCATTCGGATTTATAATCTACTAGTGGACGTCACGCGGTTTTACCCGCGTAGTTCCCGTTCCCGTGGGAGTACGGGGATAAAATATATACTCCCTGATAATGTAGCTATCTATTACTGAAAGAATTTTTGAAATCGGTCAAGTAGTTTCGGAGCCTATACATTTCAAATAAACAAACAAACAAACAAATCTTTCCTCTTTATAATATTAGTGTAGATGTACGTGATTGACTAAAATAAAACTGCAAGTTGTACCTGAAAAAGTATATTTTCTTTTATAACAAAATCCGCAAATTCCTTCACCATTGATTAAAGCTGAAGAACATTGAGGCTACAGAGAATTCTGAGCTATGACGATATCTAAATACATTTTCTATTTTTCAGTACCGGGTTGCTTACTAGGCATGTGAGTTAGTACGAGTGAGATTAAAATAAGATTGATTGGTTCAAACTGTAACTACAGTGCGGCGATGACCATAATGTTGGTAGATTAAAGTAGAATAATTCGTGAATGTAGCTCTTTCAAATGAACGTTAGACGCAAACGAGTGTAGCAGGGTATCGTAACAGTATGCCAGAGTGATATAAACGAGAGAGTCTGTATCAGGGTCTTGCGGTAGCTCTTAGGGTACAAATTAGAGCCCACTCGGTATATACTCGGTATATATACTTTGTTAAAAGTTTGAGTCAGTCAAGTGTGAGTCGGGGAGACCTTGCTTCTTCTGAAATGCGAGGACAAATTTTAAGTTTTAAGGGCTCCGTTGTCAACAAGTAACCATTATAGTTTCGCCATGTCCGTCTGTCTGTCCACGGTTTAACTCAGAGACGCCTAGCGATAGAAAGTTGAAAATTGGTATCGATATTAATCACGCCGATACAGTGGTAAAATAATATCTTAATAAAAAGGGTGTGCGAAAAGGAAAGGAAAGCAAAGGATTCGTTTGTGAAATATTAAGATTTAAATTGCAAATTTTTGCTAGAGTCAAGGTGTCCTCCCAGCTAAACGGTTGTTTTTGGAGACGTGAAAAAATTCATACAAAGTAGTATATATCAGCGATGGTACAACTCTCCAGGTTACATCAGCCAGGATATTGGAACACCACAAGGTTAGACTAGACTGCCACCTCGCCTGACTTAAACTCAATAGAGCATGCGTGGAATGCTCTTAAGCGAGCTATTTGGAACCGTCAGCCACGTCCCCAGACAGTGCAAGAGCTCAGGGAAGCCGCTTTTCAAGAAAGGGACAGGTTACCCCAAGAAATGCTGGATAACTTGATCCTCAGCATTCCCAGGAGGATCTCCGCATGTGTTCGAGCCAGGGGAGGAGTTATATTATATTGAATATAAACTTTTATCAATAAATTGTTGTTTAAGTTTGGTTAAACAGTCTTTTTCTTTCTATCAAATTCCTGATACAATAAGATTCTGATTAATTATTCAATTTTGTTGATAAAAAATAGTTTTATTTTTTAATTTCAAACAGAAGGTTTTAAGAAAATACACAACAAAGAATTTTTCTTAGTAAAGTTACATTAAAAAAATATATATATCAATCAGCTTATGCTAGTGATCACTAACATTTTTGATGTGTGTAAGTAGGCAAGCCTACCAATGCATATTTTCCATGCTAATGCTAGTTGAAAGTAAAATTCGGTTATCAAAAGTGTGATAGATATGAAAAAAATGATTAAAATGAATTTAAATAAAAATAGCTACGAACAATTTTGGCATGGTTATAAATCAATACAATTTGATAAAATAACGAATCATTAAAAATATGTAAACTAAATTTAATTTTTCAATAATTAATTAAAATTTTTAATTTTTAAACTACGTAAATTGTTAATAAAAAATTGAAAAAAAAAAAGGTTTTTCAATAGGGATATATTCTGAAACCTTTTAAGGAGATTATTTTCCTTCAATGGAGCTACCATTGAAGGAAAATAATCTCAGATTTGTAGTTTAACAATTATCACATTTGCAATGTTCATGTCCAACCAGAAAAAAAATTGTTAGTTAACTGTAAGTAATTGAAAAATCGCGATAAAAAGAAATTGTCGGCAGATTATTGTGCATTTATCTATCTAGTAATTGTCTGATATTTTTTTAATTGATCCTACAGTTCCGAAAGTCAAGATTTTTTCTTAGGAAATTTCCTCCTATTTGATTCTTTTTTTTAGATTTAAAAAATATTCATCAAATTTTGAGATATTTGCAAAATACTAAACCCTTCTTTCTTCTTTCTGACAATGGTTTATAACTTGTGGTATATTTTCGAGCGGTACTCTATTTTTTTTCAAAACTCTTCTACATGCTCTTCCGAATCGAATGACACCTCATTCATATTTTTCCGAGACTGCTGAAAAAAGTTGATCAAAAAAGCACTTTTTGACTAGACTAATGTGCTTTTTAAGGATTCCGAACAAAAAACGGAACCGTTATAGGATCACTCGGGTGTCTGTCTGTCTGTCCGTCTGTCACAGTCAGTTTTCTCCGGATCCGCTGGACCAATTCTATTGAAATTTGGTATACATATGGACTTCTGTGACCCAAACACGGATGCGTTACGTAAATTATTAAATTTTTAGCATGAGGGTCACTTTTGGGGGTCAAACTAGAAAAATTCAAAAAAAAGTTTTTCCAATAATATCGTGTGACATATCAAATAAAAGAACTTACTGTGAGGTTTTTAATTATATTTTTTTCATAATTCTGAAATAAATGGTTTTGCAGTTATTCAAGAAATTAGACGAAAAATGACCATTCCGCCCCTTATCTCCCAAACTACTAAGCCTAAAATTTTGAAAAAAAAAAATGGAAATAATAGATCTTTACTTATAAATTACAGGAAAATCTATTAGAAGTCTATAGTCTTAAAATAACATGTTAAAAAAAATAAAAATTCGTTCGGAACCCTTTGCATGCGAGTACGACTCGCACATGCCAGAGTTTTTTTTTTGAAATCACCTATATCAAGGAGTGTTAAAATTACTTAGTAGATTATGTTTCACGTAGATTCTTTTGCCGTGTGCAATTGCCAAGCCTCTTTTATATTAAAGAAATAAAAAATGTAATGTTGATATTATGGTTACTATAACATGCTGTTAGATAACTAACAAGGTATCAATAATTTATAATAAAGTGGTACGATAGATGTTCCCATAGATAGTTAGGTACTGAATTAACTGACTTGGTTTACATTCGATTTCACAACTTTTTACGGCAGAAGAACTGCGTTGCGAGACTTGTGCATTTGGTACATGTTATGTTTTTGATAGGATGTAATTTACAGAAAGTGCCTACTACGAAAAATTCCTCCGACTTCTTTATGGTCCATCGATAATGTTCAATGATTGTATTTTATAGCAGTCATATTTCTAGTTATAAAGTACATCACATTATGAAGATTAAAATTCTATATGAAAATCATCCCCTTAATAAATGTAGAAAAATAATGTTATGATTCTATGTTTTTATTTTTGCAGCTTTTCGAAGCGTGTGTATCGAAACAATCAAGTGAGTGAACATATGCGTGGAGTAGTACAGAGGGGCTCGGGGCTAAGTCGTGAATTGGAAATATAAGCAAGTATAGAGAAATAGTAGGATGCTCGGTTAAAGACAAAGGAATACGACACAAAGCTATTCCAAGCGAGTCGTCTGAATCTCCAGAGGTTTGCGGCTTGCGCTCGCAACGCTATGTATTCGCTGTCACTCGCCTGTTGCTGTGAACGTGCAACGTAAATATTAAAAGAAAGTTCAACTGCACTATTTTTGCCGAACAACGTCCATTCAGAAGCGAAACACACAACAAAGTCATTATTTGCATTTCTTCTTCCTCCTTTATCTCCTACATAATACATAAAATGGAATATTAATTATGAAAAACACTCTTGTAACATATCTGACTCTTTTATTGTATTTTTATTTTACTGCACGAAATATTCCGTAAATGTTAGCCATTTTAAATTCTTTCGTCTCATTTTTCCCCGTATTACACTCGGAGCTTCAGATTGTTTTATTATAAACTTTTTTTAGAATTTGGGAGTTTTTGCATACCTGCCTCTGTTTTGTTCCGTATCATGAATTCATGAAACGAATTTTTGCGTTTTAATTTTAAAAGTGACCGTAACTTTTTATGCTTAAAATGGTTTCGAGTTTGCGTAATTATGTGGTCTGTTCGTTTATGTTTTCATCTCATACGAAAACCCATCTAGGTAACAATTAATATTATTGCCCTTATTATGCAATGTTTTAACTTTGTTAAAAGTTTGAGTCAGTCAAGTGTGAGTCGGAGAGGGATTGCTTCTTCTGAAATGCGAGGACAAATTTTAAGTTTTAAGGGCTCCGTTGTCAGTTTAACGATTAACACACGATTTAACTCAGAGACGCCTAGCGATAGAAAGTTGAAAATTGGTATCGATATTATTCACGCCGATACAGTGGTAAAACAATATTTTAATAAAAAAGGGTGTGCGAAAAAGAAAGGAAAGCAAAGGATTCGTTTGTGAAATATTAAGATTTAAATTGCAAATTTTTGCTAGATTCAAGTGTCCTCCCAGCTAAACGGTTATTTTTGGAGACGTGAAAAAATTCATGGTACAAAGTAGTATATAATAAAACGAATTTAAAAGGAAAACTAAGTGGGCTTTACAGTTAACGAGTAATTATATTACGTACGTTTCATTCTTCAGATAAATAATAGACACATGATATGTAGTACCTTCATTGTACTGGCAACTTCGCACTTATTAAAATATTAGGGTAGATTGAAAAACTTTCTTGCCTGTGCTCCGTCTGACCCGCCGCTACGGCGGCGACGCTCCTCATTTTTTCTTTGTGCGCGGCAACAAGCACTCACTCCTCAATACTTTTATATATTCAGTGATTTAGTGATATTTCGTCAAAGTTATCTTCAAGTTATTACTTTTTTACTATGTCTAAGCATAGTGCTGACAAAAAAAAATGTTACTATGAAAATAAAATTAAAAGACTTAAAGAACGTGAAAAGACAAAACGAAGTCGTGTGATTATATATTCATCTTCGTCGGATTCCGAGAAAAATCAAGGTCAGTTATGATGTATTTTTATTAATTGATTTCGTTACACAAAACTATATGTAGGTACGTGATAACTTTTATCCTCTTTTTATGTGGCCAAGGATTTCAAAGAAAAAGTACTTAAAGAGTATCAGATACCGTAGAACTGCAAACTCCTTAGGGCGCCAATTTTGAATCCAGGATTTAAGGATGCGATCTCAGAAATTATTATTAACCGTGATAAAAATATACAGTTAAAACAAGATCAACTAAGCCTCGGTATTAGCGCGCTTAATAAGCCTGAGATTTATCATCTCCTAAAAAAAAATTCAGTCTATTTAAGATGCTTTCTGATAGCTGTAGGAATTTGACCGACCTACACTATACCGAAACTCAGGTGAGGACAAAACTCATGACTCCCTGTCTGAACAAGTCTTTTACACCTCTTATAAAAGACCACGAAAGAGACGAGACGCTTTTCGATGAAAAGCTCTCAGAAACCTATTGAGCGACAAAGGTCGCTGATCAAAAAATCCGCTTAAAGGGCCACGCTTAAGGGCTTACCCGCACCCACAGCTGGACCATCGACAGCGAGGACTCAGTTTTCCGGAAACGGGACTGGCCCGCCTCGTTACGTTTCGGCGAGCAGGGGGGGCGAGGAGAATATGCACGAGCAGCGACAGAGCAAGCATCGTGCCCAGACCCGACGCTAGCGATACAGGTACATGCAGGTCGATTACAATACTTTTACAATTGTTGGATGAATATAGTAATATTACAATCTTGGACTAGATTAAAAATGACTACGTGACTACGTTTTCTATGTCCTTATTGATCGACAACTTGTTACAATTAGGCGCGATACATGAATGTGAGCCACAATCAGATCAATTTATTTCTAAAATATTTTTAACATCAAAATCAAATGGCGGAAAACGATTTATTTTAAACTTAAAATTGTTAAATAAATTCGTAACTCAAAGTCATTTTAAAATGGAGGACTATAGAATAGCTCGCAAAGTAATTCCTCATAACGGCTTTGTGGCCACCGTCGATTTAAAGGAATCATACTTATTGGTACCAATTCATCTATCACACATAAATTTTAAAAAAATATCATAATGATGTCGGTGAAAATTTACCTTATGAATTCAAAACTATGCCTTACGGCTTATCATCGGCACCAAGAACATTTACATAAAATATGAGAGAGGTTGTAGGCCCACCTCAGACATCGTGGCTATTCTTCGGTGGTATATCTCGACGATTTGTTGTGTATTGGCCATACATATACTGCTTAAATAACGTACAAGATAGTTTTAAATTGTTACAACATTTAGGATTCGTGATAAATTACGAAAAAAGCTCTTTACAGCCATCGCAGGAGACTTAATTCCTAGGCTTTAATTATAACACTAATAACATGTCTTTATCATTATCGAATAATAAACGAGTACATATTTCAAAATTAGTTAAAAAATTCATTTCCTTACCACATTACACTATTAAAGAGTTTGCCAGTTTAATCGGTGTTTTAACATCCGCCGATTAAATACATGGGTGTATACTAAACGTCTCGAGAGACAAAAGTACTTAGCATAAAAGACATATAAAACGTACGAATCTAAATTTATTCCTTTGCCTGTAATACTGCCCGGCGATCTGGAATGTTGGTGTCAGAAAATTTTTTCGACAGCTACTTTAAGGCCTGATAAGTTTCAACTAGAATTTTTTACAGACGCCTCCAGGCCTGGTTGGGGCGCATTTTGCGATACTAAAAGAGTTAACGGTAAACGGAAACCAACTGAGTTGGAATTCCATAGCAACTATTTAGAGCTGCTCGCAGTATTTTTCGGTATTAAATGTTTTGCACGCGATATACTTAACTGTTCCATTCTATTACGTATCGATAATACCTCAGCATTAAATTACATTAATCGCATGAGTGGTATCCAATACCACCATTTAAATGACTTGACACGAGAAATCTGGCGTGGGTCCGAAGAGCGAAATTTTTTTTTTAACTGCCTCTTATATTAAAGGTAAAGATAATAAAGAAGCTGATGAAGAATCTCGCAAGATAAACACAGATATGGAAATAAAATTGTTGGATGAATTATTTGATGATATTGTGACTAAACTAGGCAAACCAGATATCGATTTATTCGCTTCTCGCACCAATGCCAAATGTCACCAATACGTATTATGGAAACCAGATCCAGATGCTGTAGCGATAGACGCGTTTACAATTCCATGGGATAACATGTTCTTTTATGCCTTCCCACCTTTTCCCTAATATTTAAATGTTTGGAAAAAGTTATAATAGACAAGGCCAGAGGCATACTTGTCTTTCCCTATTGGCCTTCGCAACCCTGGTGCCCTCTATTACAAAAACTACTCACTTCAGATATTAAATTTATAAATTCCGAAAATAACAATAAATAAATAATAATAATAAATAACAAACTCCTTTGATTTGTGGATTCCTAGAGGAAGCTCTAGGAATCCACATATCAAAGGAGTTACCCTGGGTGCAGCGTTCGTTTTATGAACGCGTTCCTGAGAGCTCTCATGAACGCGTTCATAAACTGAAGAATGTCTATGACCTCTTTGGATTTAATTTTTTGGATTGATTTTTAGCCATTACAACACACATATTATATTATATTACATATTTTACATTGAAACAATATAGTGTGGCTTTTAATAATTGGTGGCAGTATTGCCTTAACAATAAAATAAATCCATACAAGTCTTGTATACCGTCAATGCTATCATTCTTAACGGAATAGTTAGATAAAGGTGCAGCTTACGGCTCTCTTAATAGTTAGCTTTAAGTTTACTATTTGGCGATGATTTAGGATCTCATGAACAGACCAAAAGATTATTAAAAGGAACCTATAAATTAAGGCCAAACATCCCAAAATACGCGTCTACGTGGGACCCTCAAATAGTTTAACAACACGTCGCTCAATGGGGCCCTAATATGGAATTACCTTTAAAAAAGATTTCTCAGAAGCTTGTAATCTTCGAATGAAACGTACTCATATAATTGGGATAAAACTTCACTTACATGTAAGTTCGTTTAATCATCAATAGTTGACCAACCTATAAAATGTTACAATTGTGACGTGCAATTACGGAACCCGTCGGAACACTGCGCGTGGCCCGACACGCATTTGACCGTTTTTTTTTAACTGTTGTATGTCGATCGAATTAATTTTTGATTCGACTTTCTTCACTCCAAAATTAGTGATCGCCATAGCTGACATTAAATCTGCAATAGCTCGTTCTTTGGTTTGTTTATTTTTGTAATTCTGCATCTTGTATTCCACAAATTAAAAAAATTATTTCTTTAAGTAATTTTCAATACACTAACGTGTAGTATCTTCCACATCGACATTTTTTAAATTGAAAAACACTACGAATAATTTCAAACAAATTGAGACGTCGTTTTTTTTAAAGTATGTAGGTGACATAATGTCACTTTCTTCGCGTTATTTTTTTTCTGTTGCGCCATTGTTGCTTTTTGCTATCGTTTTATATGTGATAAGCCCCGCCCACCAACTTAACCGAAAAATAAAAAAAATCTAATTAATTTTAACTAAATTTTTATTTGCAACTTGCTACTTAAAATTAATTTAAAATCTAGTAATGCACTTAACAACTTAGTACGTTTAAACCAGCCATCAATTGCTATCTAAATGTTAAGTTGCAACTTGCTGCTAATTGTGCGTTTACATGTATTAAATTACTTAGAATTAACTTAAAATATAGTTATCTACTTAACAACTTAATACGTGTAACCAAGGCATAAGGCATTAAGTTCGCCGTTTTACATTTGTGCAGCATAAAGTTTTGATTAATTATTACAAAATAATAACTATGGTAACTTACCCCTCGGGTATAAAAAGACGATGTTGTGATACCATCAGTATTACGTTAATATGGAATATTTGACGTGAGTGGCACATTTGATACCGACGTGATATTGTGATTCCATTTCATCGCTATTGTTTTTCATTACATTCATTGTTGTGACTCGGTGTATTGTTGACATTTCAGTTCATTGTGTTCCAATAGGGACCAAAAGAATTATGTTGCCGTAAACACAAACAAATTAAATATAAACTCGCGATTCAATTTGCTATCTGTCCCTTTACACATTGTTTCACGAAAATCTAATCTAGCTACCGAAAAACACAATAGCTCGAGTTTCGATATCTGTTAATTAAAATCAATCCTTTCATTTAATCAATTTTGGTGACAGTCGAATGAAAACACGTTTTTGTTACCTTTTTAGGGTTACGAATCTCAGTACGAAAAAACGGAACCCTTGTAAAATCACTCGGTCATCTGTCACAGCCGATTTTCTCCGAATCTTTTTAACCGATTCAATTGAAATTTGGTACACATGTAACCTTTGTGTCTCAAATACGGACGAGTAATGAAAATAAATATATCTTGAAAATGGGGTCGCCTCTTAAGGGAAAAATTTAGAAAATTTCAAAAGAAAAGTTTTTCCACTATACCGTGTGTCATTTTGATATATCACACGGTAGAGTTGAAAAAAAAATTTCTTTCACTAGGTCTCAAATATATTCTATTCTGAACTTATTAAATGACCATTGCCCCCCCCCCCCCCCCTATCACCGAAAAACTTTTGAAAAATAAAAATAAACAAACAGATAGGTCTTTACTTATAGAAAGCAAGAAAACCTATAAGAAGTCGATGATTTTTAACTGACTTAAAAAAACCGGTCAAGTGCGAGTCGGACTCGCACACGAAGGGTTCCATAGACCTTAACTTTTATTATTTGTTGTTATAGCGAAAATAGAAACACACAATCTGTGAAATTTCAACTATCTACCTATTACGGTTCTTGAGATATAACCCGCAGACAGACGAACGGACGGACGGACAGTGGTTCCGATGATTACCCTTTGGGTACGTAACCCAAAAAAGGACGAGGTTCTATGTTCGACTGTCTTTTATGTATCATACCGACTTTCCGCCAATATTTTGTACTGATTTTCATTTTTCTTATTCATAACCCTGTAGTCCAGAAATGGTTTCATTGTCACCAAGTCAGAATCTGATAATGGAATCCTAGGGAAATCGCAGGCAATCCTCAAATTTTATAGGTACATTTAAATGCGTGATTAGGTTTTTCTATTTATCTTTAACTATAAAATTGTACTTAAATCACCCAATCCTAGCAATAACTGACATAAAGCGCAATACTGGAGAACAACGACCTATACAAACAAATCATTAAGTTTACTGCAGAAATAAAACTACTAAATTTCTGCGTTTCATCACCAATAGAGAATAATACCAACACTAGCATCAAAAAGAAGAGACATTCCCTATTACCGCGCAACCTGGTCACAAGACCTTCGGCTCCTACGTTATATTCCTCGTTAATAGCCGACAGTAACAACCCTACAACAAAAATTCAATCATACGAGTCAAGAGATTGCAGTCTGAAGAAAAAAATAGAGGGGTCTCTAATTTTTAAAATAGGCACTCTTTAAGGCTTTAAAGAGTGCCTATTTTTTAATAACATTGCTTCGGGAATACTGTTTCAGACATATATAGCCCCGGAACATCAAAAACATCAAAAACGTGAACTTGAAAAGAAAACAATACAAATCTTCGGCGCTCAGCAATGTGTTGGACTAACTTCAGCTATTTTACGCTCAAGAGTGGAAACCCAATACGAAAAATACGAAGTGGTTGCGGAAACGAAGCCAATCATACTAAGTAACTAAATAATAAAGAACTGTAGAGACACGAAGCTGAAAAGAGACGATAAATTCGTAATCTCCGTGGGTGAGAACGATTACAACATTGAATTAATTCTGTCACAACTTAAAACCATATTTGACAAATAATAACATGATTTTGGTATTGAATGTTCTTAAGAATGTTCGAGTCAATAAGTTAAATAACAATATAAAATAATGTTGTAAAAAGTATAAAACATGCCATTTCGTTAACACTACATATAAATTATTAGATATTTGTAATTCAATTAATTACCTCATTGACTAACGACTATGATAAAAATTATTTAAACCTAAAAGTAGGTACCGAAAAAACGAATAGCAGGTAATAAACCAAGTCATAAGTCAAACAAGCTAAGTTCTCTACTATTTTAGTCGCCAAATCAGTGTTAAAGTCCACTCAACAAAAATCCTACAGACAATCTTATAAAAGCTACGGGACAATGAAGAAAGGCGTTATACCTTTTTATTTTTCTACAACACTAATATAATTATAAAGAGGAAAGATTTGTTTGTTTGTTTGAAATGAATAGGCTCTGAAACTACTGGACCGATTTGAAAATTTCTTTCAGCAATGGATAGCTACATTATCAGGGAGTAACATAGGCTATATTTTATCCCCGTAATCCCACGGGAACGAGAACTACGCGGGTGAAACCGCGTGACGTCCACTGGTCTACTATAAATAAGAAAAGTATTTTTTTCGAGCATATTAATTTAATTTTGTATATTTTATGCTAATTATTTTTTTTTTGTATATATATCTATGGTCTGCAATAAAGATTTATTATTATTATTATATACTACCTACTTGCTACCTTGCTACGGCAATTTAGAATTCTTTATCAAAATATAGCAAGTGTATAGTCAAAGCGAGAAATACTAGAAATAACTTTACAAGAGTTACGTTGAGCACAAAATGAAGACGTCATATGTCATGAAAATCGCCAATTACGAAATGGCTGCTAATTATTGCAGAGAATAATAAAGAGGTGGTACATGCATCTTAGTTAAAGGAGGATTAATTTTTAGGGAATAACTATTTATTAAAACACTAGCTGACCCGCGCAACTTCATCTGCGTCACAATTTTCATGACTGCTCCGCTTCTATTGTTCTTAGCATGATGGTGTATAGCCTATAGCCTTCCTCGATAAATGGACTATCTAACACTGAAAGATTTTTTTCAAATCGGACCAGTAATGCCTGATATTAGCGCATTCAAGCAAATAAACAAACTCTTCAGCTTTATATATTAAAGTACTAGCTTTTGCCCGCGACTTCGTGCGCGCATGTCCCGTACATGCAAGTATTTCCCGTTCCCGTAAGAATTTCCTCCTCAACACTCTCCAACGAACCTACATACCTTTCTACGACGTCGGCTGTGCGCTGTCTATCAGTCACTCCCTCAGCTCATTCATCAGTAACGGAAGAATTTTAATTGCGGCCTTGCACATCATAAATGCGCGCGCAGTACTTGATCATTATTTTGCTGCGATGTTATTTTAAAATTGCGATATCTCCTAAGATATTCATTGAAATCGAATGATGTAAAGGGCAATTTTGTTTTAAATTAAATACTTGTGATGAATAGCGTATTTATTTGGATAAGGATTAATATCATGTTTATAAAAACACCTTCGCAAATAATGCATTATTTTGGAACAAATTTGGTCAGCATAAAAAGGTTAAAGGGAACCAACCTTAAGAGCCTAAGTAAATAATTTGGTGGCGTGATTTAGCATCCCTCTCCCCGAGCGCACGGCACACTCTCCTCGTAACCTCGCATCGAAAGTTAAAAAAATCGAATATAGCGACACCCCGTCAACTAATTCAAACCGCCAATTGATTCAGGGCTTTTAAAAGATAGAATAAAATAAATATTCAAAGTAGACAAATAGTAAAGTTATTTGTGTTATCTCATCATCTGCCTAGCCTTATTCCAACTATATTCTGGTCGGCTTCCAGTCAAACCCGATTAAGCTGAATACGTATTTTACGTAGAGCGGCTGCCTACCAGACCTCCACGTCCACAACCAATTAACTGGGTAACACGGAACTTCTTAGCAAGCCAGGAGTTAAGTTTATTGGCTTCTGACTGCCAAAAATCTACAAATGACAGCTACCAACGGCTTAAAGTGCTTTCCGAGGCATGGAAGAAAATCAGTGTGTGAAGATGGTCACCCAACCACAGACTAACCTTGGCAAGCGTAGCTTTACCTTGAAGATTGACCAGTGCGGCTGTTATTCTTTAGCCACGAGTTCTTCCATTTGTGTTATATAAGGCGGTCAAATTGGATGTTCAACTTTATTTTGCCACCAAGCCAAGGCCAAGAATTGCAGTTCGAAGGCCGCCATTTTGTTTTCGAGAGTTTTCAAGACATTGATCATTATATTATTAACTTAATTCGAAAGTTCTAAAACAACTGAAGAACTTCCAAATCATATTCATCGCTGATGGTATGTAATAATGTAAGAGCCTATGCACACGGCGTATTTTTACCGCGCCGATGACGCACGTTTTGCGAACGCGGGTCCACGGCGTTATAAAAAAAAAGAAAAAGGTAAAAGGACCAAAAAGCAGATCGTCGCATTTGCATCGATTCAAACGTGCGTACAAAGCGATACAAACGCGCGCGACAAGCGCATTTAAAGTACGTGTGCATCGAGTTTGTTTATTAAGAGGGGACTCTAGTCCCGAAGAATTTGATAAATAGGTAAGTATTTAAAGAAACTATTGCCGATGCGTCGCACTGTGCCCTGTCAAGTAAAGTGCGAAAACGACAACTGCATCAGAGGCTGATTTTACCTACAAAAACCTTGACTATAAGACGTTTTATATTCCGCTGTTTTATTCTTCAAAACTGGACTGATCTACAAAAATTATGTATCAAAATTTAGAAGAAGACTACATCTATGCTTCTATCATTTTCTATTTTGATAAAAACATCAAATTTGTCTGATAGTCGTCTGAACATGGGGGTAAAATTGGGCTGTTTTTTCGGGTTTTTAGATAGTCATAATTATTTCAGTAATTATGTTTTGAAAAAAAAAAATGATAGAAGCACGTATTGATTCGATCTAGATTTTTTGGAAAAAAAAATCATAGCTCTAGCAGCGGAATACGTTAGTATGGAGAAAGGCCCAAGAGTTACTGACTAGAGTCCCCTCTTAATTGTCGGAGAAAGGTGTGGGGGAGAGGCACTGCATGGTTTACTTGTCACTCACACGACATCCGATAGCAGTTCGAATTTTTCCTCCATCTTTTATGATTGGGCAATGTTTTAAAAGTTATATTAAAATGTCCATCACTCAATCTTCTTTCGCTCGTGAATGGGTTCATCCAATAATGTCGCTTATTTTTTATACTTTCAGTAATAAAGCCAGCGTAAGCAGTGCTGTCTCGTCAGACTCCATTTTACTACTGTTGAGGAGTCTGGTGAAAACACAGAGATTTCTTTATGAAAATGCATACGCGCGACTGCAGCGCTTTTATACCGTCTATCGCCGTATCAGCGCGTTTGTATTGATACAAATAGAATTACAGCGCCACAAAATTTTTGTATGCACAAATTATCCATCGGCGCCTGAACTTCGTTTAAAGCGCGTTAGCACGCATGATCAGGATAGATCGATGACGCCTTACACACGATAGGCTTCTCGCGATTTTCAGCAAAATGGTAAGTTTTATCATAAAATTAGTTCAGACAAAAATTGTAGATCAGATTTAAATAATTATCTATAAAAATATAATATATATCTTGTAGGCAATTATATTTTTGAGCCTTTTGGGGTTGAAACTCTTGGACCGTGGAGTCCGAGTGCTCACGTTTTATTTAAAGAACTAGCTAAACGTTTAGTTGACACTTCGCGTGACCCATGGGCTGGCTTTTACCTCGGACAGGGGATAAGCATTGCCATACAGTGTGGCAATGCCGCCAGTCTTTTGGGCTCACTTCCAGTCGACAGCGATGCGGACGAATTTTTTGACGCCATACTTGAAACGAATTTTTTGACTTAGAGTTATGTTAGGAGTTTTATTTTGTATTTTAAGTGCAAATAGTTTGGTTTTTAAATATAAGAGATCTTTTCTCTTTTGAAATGTATTTTTACACTAAATTAATGTCAAAATAAAAATAAAATGAGTTTTCTATAAAAATGGCTAGATACTTTTTTCCTAAGAGCCACCGTTTCTGAGATTTATCGATTCAAAAAGTTGGAAGTGATGTAATCGTCATAATATGCACACGTTTCCACACCACCTTGAATGATCACTCAGGTTTCAAAGAGCTGAGAATCTACACTGACGGATCAAAGACTAGCAACGGAACCGTAGTTGGAGTTTACTCCAATGACCTTAACATCAGAATATCCAGACCGCTAGGTAAACTCAACACCGTGTATCAGGCGGAATGCGTGGGCTTTATCCTGACGGTCTATGCCATAGAAGCCAGGGGAGTCACGGAATAGCCACATTCGCATACTCTCCGATAGCGCCTCAGTCCCTCAATTCCTAAGGAAGCATCACACCACCTCGAAACTCATACAAGAATGCCACAATGCACTAGAATGCATCACGGTGACCAACCGCAACACTGTGACGCTGCAGTGGATAAAAAGACACAGCGGATCACAAGGAAATACACACCGCTTACCCACGGGCTACTTGAGTTACCTCAAAAGACACCGATTTCTACCGGGCTACGTAATGGCTTTGGTGCGTTCTGACGGCCAATAGAGAAGCCTACTCACGAGTTTCCCGTCTCGGCATGCTCATTATCACTGTGAGCATTTAACTTTTACAATCTACTTCGACTTGTACATGACCCTATAGTCTCCCTCTCTTTTTTTCTATCGTGAGCTTATTTTTAATCACACTTTTGAGTTCAACCTTCAACGTGTAGCACTTTTTATAATCCAAAACCTCTGCTACCATTAATAGACCTTTTTACTTCCCATCTAAACCAGTCTGATTTCGCTCTTCATTTTCTTATAACACGAAATCGTTAACAAAAACTTTGTTTTAGCTGCCATTCTACCATCAACTAGAGCCTTATTATAGTCCGCACATCGCTCTCTAGAACCATTTCGTGCCTCATAAATGCAGACAGCTCATGACAACGGTGTTGCAAATTCGTTTATTAAAAACTCTATATAAAAAGCTTTTTGACGCGGTTTATAGAAAGCCGTATTTCACCTATTTGCTATCGCGAAAGTAGAAATAAGAGATTTTCAACAACATTTCAATACATAGAGCTATTCCTCATCTTCACGTTTCTAATTAATTTGCCACAATAGTTTGAAGTTTGATGAATAGTAGGTCGATTGAAATAAATGCTTTGGGTTTGAGTTTGATTCGCGATTTACTAGTATTCGGGATTATCGAGTCCAAGTACCACTGACAGTCATCAAACAAACATTAAATCGAACAATCAAAACAACATGTATCTTATTCACAGTCAACAGCTATCCCATAGCTCAGTAAAACACAATTCCTATACTCGCACTTCCTCACGGGAATGCCAAGTCAACTCTCTTGACAACATTACCTTTAGTTACCCCAACGATACCCTGTTCCAGACTCTCCCGTTTATATCATCCAGAACTACCGTTCGATACTCTGGTATAGTCACCGACCCACTGAACTCAGAAACTGTTCACAAAAACTAAATTGATTTATCCATCATTCATCATTATCTACTTCATTACTTCACAATTATGATCATCGGAGCTTACAAAAAGCAAAACAACTAGGCCTGATAATTTTCCCGTCTATCGTTTGTGTAAAGAAGCTACGCTTACGAATTTCTCTACGTTAACCTATAAACATAACGGTTGTCTTTACACTATACAGTTTGAATGAAATAATCTTATTTTAATCTCACCCGTATTAACTCGCATACTTAGTAAGCAACACGGTAGGGAAAAATGGAAAAACTATTTAGGAATAATTGTAATAGCTCAGAATTCTCTGTAGCTTTAAAGCTTTAATCCTAACTGTCGTTATGTAAGGAAATCTGTTACCGTCACGGTAATACAAAAGCTTAGGTCACAGTTTTCATTAAAAACGTCTAAGTTGGAACATGACCTTGTGGCAACCTTGCCAGGCAATATCTCATACTAAAGTTTACACTGAGTAAAATGTTGAAACTATTACCGCCAATGGGAAACTCTTTAAGTACTCGCTTTGTACTAAGTTTGTCAAAATTACCTAGCAATATAAATACAACCACCAAATTGATATCATCCTCTTTAAAGCTTTGTTTGCTATTCAAATAAAAATTGAGCGACTCACCAAGTATTCCAGTCGGCCTTGAACGCACTTAACCCCACAGATGTTGACATGATACTCGGCTACTGCAGCCTGCCAACTGCTTGCTGACCTTCGCTCTGTCACGCTCAGAACCACTCAGAAGTTGGAGCTGCTCAGCAGTTATGGTAGCATGCCAACCGCTAGCCTCCTGCTGGCTTCAGATACCATGATACAATATCTGAAACTGAAAACACTACGAGAGTACAAGTCTAATAAAAGCTATGGTGGGACTTAAGGTTTCAGGCTAGCGTAGTAGTTTTTTTATTAATTTAATAACACTGTTCAACAAAAAAAAAGCACTTTTTGTTTCCAACAAGAAATTTTTTAACTGATAATATTAAGAACATGTATAACTATCATAAAACTGAAATTAGATTTATTGAGACACAAACAGTTTTACTTTAATATTATTTTGGAGTGGTGCTTTGAGGCGAAATCTGAAGTTTTCAGCTAGTTCTAGTGCAGGCACATTATAATTTTAAAGGATTGGTTGTGTAGCAGATGGTACGTCAGGGTACTCAACTATTTTTTATATTCAAAAATGCCAAAATAAAACACATTTTTTATTAACTCATGGTGCATTTCCTTTTTGAGATTTAAAAATATTTTCATAATAAATGCAAACGAAACTTTATAAATCACTTGAACAATTTTTCCACATTACAAGAATAAAAAACTCAGTAAACTGAAAAAACTGCTACGCTTCTGAAAAATAAAAAAAATCTAAATTTATAAGGTAAAGGGAATATGATGTTCCTGGTAGTAGCTTTTTTTTTTAGGGTGGGAAATCATCAAATGACTCCTCCCGCTCTAGGTGAAGCAGAAGGGAGTGTCAGACTCTTACTGACTAAAACCCATCCGTGTTCCTCCTAATGCCCTTTGCGTTCCAGGGCCGCGGTGACTCTTTCAAACAGATTCCGCAACCCCGGCAGGCACTGGCCCTAGCGTGCCCCGTCTTCTATGCTGACAGCTCTTTGAGACGCGCGTGGAACACAGCGCGCTGTCGACTCGGGCCTGGTTCTGATCGGACGGCGAGCCACCCAATGCTCGTCGTCCGCAGGCCCGCGCCTACGGTGGCCGAGAATCGCCCTGCGACTCCCGACGCCCGGGGCGTCTTCTCCTGTTGCGGCGGCTGGGGCGTGAGGTTTCCCTCTCTCTTACGCGTTCGGCCTCCTCCTTCGCTAGCATTACTGCTTCGCAGAAAGAGGTGACCGCATCCCATGCCTCCTCGCTCCAGACCATAGATTGAATCAGAGCCGGACGCGAGAGGTCGCCGCCTCCGATCGCCTCGACGAGGATCTTGGTAGTAACTGTAACGCAAAAACTATACATGATCAAAACAAAATAAATATGGTTTTGTAATAAGATAAGGATAGGTTTGTCATTCAAAATTAGTAGGCTCATTCCTTGTTGCAAAATCTTCTTGACTGGTGGAATAATTAGAGTGATTTGGCAATTGCACACGGCAAAGTACTAAGTGTTGTGTCACTGGATTCGAAAGTAGCACAGATGTTAGCGAGGCTGACGCGCAAAGTGGCAAGGAGTATCGAGCGCTCTGCGCGTTGGGGTAGATCCGGGTTTGGAGCCGTTGATACGAATGTTTAAAATGGCTTTCCATATATTTGCAGCCCGTGGTTGTATTGGTGTCCAGGAAATCACCATTCGATAGTTCACATCATATGTAAAGAAAAGCTCTTTTTTTTTCACACTGATCAAAAACACAGATATTATTAAAATTAAAAAAAACACAAAAAAATACAACCGACTTCCAGTTGGTGATTTTGGTATTTTTTTCGTTTTTTGGCACCGAATTCCGAAATTAAAGTGATTTTATACTTTGTAGTGTTTTGTTTTTGGAAGTCGGTTGTATTTTTTTGTAACAAAGTTTTTTTATTATTCACTTTTTAGAGGTACCTGCGAACCCATTCACAGCGTACCGGCGTGATGTCATGTTATGAACTAGTTTAAACAATAGGAAAAGAAAAGAAAGAAAGAAAAATTGTTTATTCGCCCAAACAGACACCATTGCACACATGCGCATAAACAAACATGCGATTTCATCAATCCCGATCCATTTTCTGTCATTTATTGAAGAGTTCCGTTGCTTACCTCCAAAGTTCTTCATTAGATCTTCACCAAATTGAAATGGGACCAGTCTGGGAAAATACTCTTCCAAACAAAAAAAAACCGTCCAAATCGGTTGACAATTTGCGAAAATATCGCTGAACAAACATTTTCCATGGGATCCCATCATCAGATCCTACCTTATATCTTCCATCATCAGTTCAGTAACATGAGTTTTTTTTTTTTTTTTGGACGTGGACCACTCTTAGTTCACCTCTATAAGGGTGGTTACTACTTAACCGGGCTAGCCTGTGGTGGCCTCAGAATGATTCTAAAGCCCCCAGCCAAGGCAACTAAAAACTACTTAAACCTACAACTCTGCTCGCTGGGGGCACCCCCTGTGGGGTACGGGCCTCGGCTCAGCGGCATCGTTATCGGGAGGGCAGCAAGGGACAGGCTGGGTCGTGACATTATTTAGGGGGTTTAAAGTTAATGGCTCAGCGGCGCGGGCTGGCTCGTTAGGCAAAAGACGGGGAGCAACAACAACATTGCTATTATTATTACTGTGACGTCGCGCGGGGCCTCGGCGGCGAGGCCGGAAGGCGGCGGGTCGCGGTTTGTGTGCTTGTTTAAGAGTACTGGTTTCCCTACAGCTCTCTTGTACAAGGGTGATTGGGTCATCGGGTTCGAGTAAGGTATGCCGTGGACGGCGGACCTTACTGATCTGGGAGGGAGCGTATCGGGTAGCCAATGCGATTAGAGGGTTCTGGTGTTTTTCAGCAGATTCGATGAAACGCTTCGTGAGGCGTTTCATGAACTGCTTGATGGTCGGGATTTTGAGATCGACATGGAGTCGCTCATTCCTAACGAACCACGGGGCACCCGTGGCCTTTCGGAGAAAACGGTTTTGGAGGGACTGCAATCTATGGATCCGGTATGACTTTGCGTGGGCGAATGTAGCACACGCATAGGTCATGATGGGGCGAATGTAAGTGGTGTAGATAAGTAACTTGCAGTTTAGGGACAGTTTGCTGTTGTGGTTCAGCATCGAGTGGAGCCTACCGAGAGCGAAGGCGGCACGCGAGCGCACCACCTTAATGTGCTCTTGAAAACTGAGGTTTTTATCCAGGATCACACCTAGATATTTGGCTCGCTCCTCCCAAGGGATCGGCTTGCCAAACATCTTGATCGGTGGAAGGATCGGGGGGAGTCTAGCCCGCGGCCTGCGGAACAGGACCGCCTGGCTTTTCTCGGGGTTTACCTCAATCCTCCATTTCCGAAACCAACCGCCTAGGCGGTTGGCGGACCTTTGGAGGTGATGAGATATGGATTTACCACTCTTGCCAGAGTAGTAAACGGCCGTGTCGTCGACAAAGAGCGCTAATTGCGACTGGGGATCGGGGGGAATATCGCTGGTGAACAGCGTGAAAATAAGAGGCGACAGCACACCGCCTTGCGGTACGCCGGCGCGGATGGGGCGGGGGGTGGAAAGCGCACCTTCGATACGGAATCGAAAGGTGTGGTTCGACAAATAGTCTCGTAAGATGAGCACGAGACGATCTGGCACCCCGAGTCGATATAACTTGTATATCAGACCGTTGTGTCAGACCTTGTCGAAGGCTTTCGCTATGTCGAAGAACAGGGCTCCCGTCATCAAGCCGCGTTGATAGCTGCCGTTGATATGCTCAACGATGCGGTAGACCTGTTGGACGCACGAGTGAGTGGCTCTAAAGCCAAACTGCTCGTTGGGGATGAGGCTCTTTCGCTCGACGTAATCCTTGAGACGCTTATAGATAAGCCTCTCGTAGATCTTGCCGAGCGAGCTGAGCAGACTGATGGGGCGGTAGGAGGACGGGGAGGATCTGGGCTTACCCGGCTTGGGAATGCCGATCACGATAGCCTCTTTCCAAAGTCAAAGTCAAAGTCAAATGATTTATTTCAACTGGACCAATAAAGGCACTTTTGAACGTCAAAAGAAAATAAAATATAGTGACTCTAGTCGTCCGTTCGCAAAAGGTAGATTCTTATGGAGAAGAACGGACAAGAAACTCCATAGTTACTCTTTTCAAAAATAAGCTTTACAATATTTGCATACATTAATCAATTGATTATATGTTAGGACGATGCTCCCAAAATAGCACTTACATACTACTAATAATTACAATAAAGAAATGCCAGCAGAGGTAAAATTAATAAGTTTGCTAGTAAGGGGACATAGTACTCACATACGTACAAATTTTGCAACTATTGATTTAAATGATCAGTGTGTGAGTTAAATTAAATATAAAAATCAGTAAATAAACCTGTATACATAATAAATATTAATATAATAAACACAAACATATCAGCCAGTTTCACTATGTCAACTACACCCTAGACTGTCCTATGGAGCAGGACTAGCATGTTTCCAAGCATTCTTATCTTGAATATAATCATCTAATTTGTAATATGCTTGTTCACAAAGTGCCTTTTTTACACACGTTTTAAATTTTCTTTCATTTAATTCTAATATGTTAGAAGGAATTTTGTTGTAACATTTAATACAGTACCCCATGAAAGATGTTCGTACTTTGGATAATCTAAAAAAAGGGTTGATCTAGTTTATTTCTATTTCTAGTATTAAAATTATGTCTATCACTAATTTTGCTAAAGAGATGTCGATTTTTCCTTACATGCATTATATTTTCATAAATGAATTGACAAGGGACTGTCATAATATTAATATTTTTAAAGAGTTCCCTAAGAGAATCGCGGCGACGAAGATTATAAATGGCTCTGACAGCACGCTTTTGTAGAATAAATATGGATTCAATGTCAGCAGCCCGACCCCACAGCAAAATACCATACGACATAATGCTGTGAAAGTAACTAAAATAGACCAAACGCGCGGTTTCTATATCTGTTAGCTGCCTTATTTTTCTAACAGCATAAGCGACTGAGCTTAGCCGCGCCGCAAGAGATGTTATGTGAGGTCCCCATTGCAATTTCTCGTCTAAAGTGATTCCCAGGAAAACCGTCTGATCAATAAATTCCAGTTTTTGTCCATTCAATATGATGTCACATTCGTTACTTTTAACATTAGGTAAAGTGAATTTAATACATTTAGTTTTTTTTTCATTTAGTACTAAGTTGTTTGCCGTAAACCAATCTTGAACCTGGTGAATAGAGTAATTGACATCATCAAGGTTTTGTGATCGTCGGTCTATCTTAAATATCAATGATGTGTCATCAGCAAATAACACCATCTTTGGTTCATTTTGAAACAATTGGGGCAAATCGTTTATGTAAACTAAAAAGAGGAATGGACCCAATATTGAACCTTGCGGAACGCCCATCGTCATTTCAGACCCTTGTGAGTTTACACCGTTTACCTGTACTTTAACCTGTCTGTCTTTCAAGTATGACCTAATCAAGTCAAGGGATGTATTCCTAATTCCATAATGCTCGAGTTTCAACAAAAGTGTCTCATGGTTAACGCAATCGAACGCTTTCGAGAGGTCACAAAAGATTCCAATGGCGTCTTGTGAATCCTCCCAAGCGTTAAAGATGTTCTTTATTAGGGTGACACCGGCGTCAGTTGTACAACGCCCTTTGGTGAAACCGTATTGTTGTTCATGAAAGATGGAATTTTTATTAAAATGTAGTAACATCTGGTTAAGCATTAACTTTTCAAACACCTTACTGAGAACCGGCAGGATTGACACCGGCCTGTAATTGTTGGGATCTTGACTATCACCGGATTTAAACAGTGGAACGACTTTACTGTGCTTCATGAGATCAGGAAATACTCCCTGGTCTACACTAGAGTTAAATATGTGAGCTAAGTAGGGAGCAATAGTTTCAATAATAGATCTACCGACTTTTACAGACATTCCCCAAAGATCTTCTGTTGATTTAATTTTAAGATCTTTAAAAGCCTTCGTAATGGCTAGGGGGTTCGTATGTTGAAACTTGAACTCTGATGGGCATACCTTGACATTCTTCCTTAAAAAGGCAGCAGAGAGCGCGGGTGACGAGTTAAGAGCTTGTGTAGTTTTACGAGGAATATCAGCAAAGAAGTTTTCAAATTCCTGAGCTACCTCTGCATCTAAGTTTATGGGACCATGTACGGTATTTAAATTAAATTTAGTTTCACGCTTTTTCTTCCTACCTGTTTCATTATTTATTATTTTCCAGGTGGTTTTTATTTTGTCATCTGCTGATTTTATTTTGTTGCTAATAAACAGAGCTTTAGCTATTTTGCATACACTTTTAAATGTTTTTGAATAATTCGCAACATACTTATGAAAGCTTATGTTATTCACATGTTGCTTTAGGCCATATAGTTCGTATAGCTTTTCTCTACTTTTTCGAATGCCCGGAGTCGCCCAATCACTAAATATAAACTTAGTGTAAATACTTTTAGACTTTATTGGAAAATTATAATTAAATTGAGTGTTGAGTAATGAAAAAAATTCAGTATAAAACACATTTGGGTCTTGTATGTTATTAAAACTTTGAATACATAATTTACTGGCCAAAGTACTATTAAGTTTTTCTAAATTTGTATCTGTTATTGGTCTAAATTTAATTTGAATTTTTTGCAAAGGTATGTAGGTGCAAAACGTTATTGTTTGTCCACTGTGATCAGAGGGTAACTTATTCACCATCTCTTTATGTAAATAATCACAATTGCAAAATATGTTGTCTATGCAAGTCGCAGACGAAGCTGTGACTCGGGTAGGTTCAATAAATACATTTGATAAATTAAATGATTTAAATAGACTCAATAATCTGACACTATTCGAGTTAGTTTCTAATAAGTTAATATTAAAGTCGCCACATATAATTATTGATTTATTGCTAGTACAAACTTTTTTCAACACATCTTCCATTACAGAATCAAACACAGATAGATTCTGGTAACTTGGAGGTCTATAGACACAAACAACAACATGCTTATCCAACTCAACACAGGACAATTCAATGGTGTGTTCAACCGACAGCTTAACAATGTCTTTTCTTTCTTTAGATGTAATGTAACTTTTAATTAAAATTAGTGATCCTCCATGTATCATACATTGTCGGCTGAAAAGGCTAGCTACATAATAATTTTCAAAATTAATGGATCCTACTTGGTGATCTTTTAACCAATGTTCAGTTAAGCAAACTACATCAAATTTGGTCTTTTCTAAAAACATTTCTATTTCAAGTAATTTGGAAAGGCAACCTTGAATATTCTGATTAAACAATTTTAACGTGTGTTGCCCTCCCTTAGGATTTTTACCATGAACTATATTATTACTGCCAGAAGATACCTTGTTCCTATCCACATATAATAATTGGTTATTTGAAGAGGTAGCTTCTGTTGTCTTGCAGTTCAGTTTAAAGAATTATCCGGAGCGATCTCCACAGCTACAATTGAGGAGTCTAAAATGTCTTTATGGGTTCCATCAGGAAGAGAATACTCTATCTGATGGGTAGAGGCCTCCATGAAACTTGATATTATAAGTGGGTCCTCCTTCGTACAACACAAAGAATCATAAAAATAAGTCCCTACGCTGTTAGAGCAACTAGACAACACAGGCTCGTCACTTAACCTAATCTGTGTTATATTAGCTATAACCTCGTTAATATTATATGCTATCAACATAGCAATCATATGTCTACATTTACCGGACAGAGATAAAGCTCCCTGAGTTAATTTAAAACCACTAACAAACTTATTAGTGTCAAAATACAATAATTTGTCACTATGACAACATGTCAGCAAGTGAATAGTATTATTCAGCTTTAAAATATGCTTGTTTTGATCAACAGATAAACTATCGGAATAAGGAAAAGCACATAACATCAGCTTTCCTATGTTTAACTTTAATAAGGAGTCAACACTATCCACTATGTCCTTTCTAGTAATACCAGTACTATTCCCTAATAGAAGAACCATTGATGAATAATCATCAAGATTTGTATCTATAATTCTTTTAACCATTTGTTTAAAACTTATATTATGATAACTATGGTTGGTAAAACTATGGCTTAAGTAGTTATGTAGTATTTTTCCAAAGCCAGACCCTAATTCATCACAAAAAAATATTGATTTATTTGCTGGTATTTTGACACAAGTTTCTAATGGAAGAGCTGGAAGAGCCAACACCGGTGGAGGCATGTCTAGTTGGGGCTGGGGAGATGATGGTCGGTTTACACAGCTGCATGAAAGATTATTAGTCAGAGACTCGTATCTTTCAGCATTGTACTTCACCAAATCCAATAGTTCCCCAGCCTCAAACAAGCGCTCACTCAGTTGTTGTTGTGAGGTCTCATATTTTTCATAAATATTTTTCAGCAAATACTCCTTGTATAATAAATCATTTTGGAGGCACTGAATGTCTTTATCATATTGTTCCCTACATTGGTCCAGCTCTTCAGTACAAAGTTTCAATCTATTTGTAAGGCAGACTCGGTCCTTTCTAAGTGAAATGTTAAATTTTAGGAGATTGTGTTTTTTTATTTCTCTCCGAGACCGTTTGATTATTTTCTTAAATTTAACATATTTCTTTAATTTGTTGTGGCTCATTACAATAGGACATAATGGTATCGTGTCATCACCTGTCAAATCTATAGTTATGGCTGGCTCACACACTGATTTTGACTGAACACCTACCAACTCATCAAATAAGTTATTGGTGTAAGATAATTTTTCACTAACCTTAACAGACTCTGCAATACAAAGGGCCTTACGGGCATCACATAGTTCTTGTTCGAGTTCTGAAACACGGTTTAAAGTCTGTTCATATGTGTCACTGCACTTTTCAAATGAAGACACTTGATGTTGGAGTTGAGTGTGTTGGTCGGCTAAGTCCATGTGCTGAATGTGTAGCTCAGCTAGCTCATTCTTGAGGCAGGTGTTTTTATGGACCACATTTTGCACTTCCACCTCGCCTTCTGCAATCTCTTGGAGCAACTTTTGGTTTAACGCCTTGGCATCTTTCAGCTCCTTCAAAGACACTCTTAATTTTTTCCACTGCTGCGGAAACATGTTGTTGGACAGAGCGCCATTGAAGATGGCGGTCATCAACACGATCAGAGTCTTGGGAAAGTGTAACATGAGATGATTACCAGGCACAAATATCTGAATTGCGTTAGAAAGTTTATGAAAAACATTGTATGTGCCTATAAAATTTGAGGTTTCCCTCGATTTTCATGGGATTCCATCATCAGATACTGAATTGGTGACAGTGAGAACACCTGAGGAGTATAACTTTTGAATAAAAAAAGAATTATTTAAATCGGTCCACAATTGGCGGAGAAATCGGTGAACATACATAAAAAAAAACATAGGTACAGCCGAAAATAGAACCTCCTTCTTTTTGAAGAAGTCGGTTAATAAATAGTGTGGACTGGAGCCTAAACTAGCAGGGGCAGCCCTGTATTTCAGGACTCCAGGTTTTCGTCCCGCGGCGAGTATATTAGTACAATTTATTAATGAATGAGTGTGTTTGTGTAAGTGCGTGTGTATGATGTGTGTATGTTTGTGTGTGCGTGCGTGTGTGTGTGATGAGTGAGAGTATTGTTGCGCGACTCTGTGTTTGTGGGAGTTTGTACATATTATGTATGCGTGGTTATGCATTAGTGGAATGTGCTTTGACTGCTCTTTATTTACTACAGATGGAACATTATGTGTATAAAACTTTTTAACATGTTTAGGATATAAAACATAGGAGCAGAACAAAACAAAAGTGACCCTTTTTGGGTGACTGAAGGCGAAGTAAACTTATGCAAACATTCGCATAAAATCGACCGAAAAAGAGTGTAAAAATAAATATGTAATAATTAAATACAACGTGTAACAGAATAAACGCAATGCCTCATAAGGGGTCATTGTACTTATCATTATGAACAACTTTTACTATGGGACTAATCCCGAAATCGCAAAATCAGCCTTTCGGTACATTTTGTCGAGTTATGCTCACATAAATGTATGTGGGAGTCCCGTAGTGATGAGTTCAATGAACCCTTGAGATGTATTGCGTTTACTCTGTTAGAGGTTGTATATGTGTAAACAGGGTTACTTGTAAAACACCGACCCTGAAGAATCGAAAAAAATCTACTGTTTCATACATTTTCATTGGCTAAATATTGCATTTTGTATGAAACAGCTGGTATTTTTTTTCGAGTTTTCGGGGTTGTTCTCAAAGTAAAAGTTGTTTATAATCATGTGTAATTTCACTGTCTACGAGGTTATTGGTGTTTACAAGTAACCCTGTTTATATGAATGTTATATTATTATATGGAATAATTGAGGCGAGGCTAATAATTGCTTAGGTTTTATTATCACAGACTAAAAAGTGCGTCACGGATAGTCTGTCATCTGCGCTACACCTTACGGATTACTGAAGCGCCACAAATACTTCGATTGCAATGCTACCTAAAAAGATCAATGCAGAAAAAATTGCTGATTCCGAATACGTATGTATTTCACTATGCCCAATTTGGCGATTAAGGTAATTATAGTATATAATTACGTAGGTAGGTAGTTCAGTGGGGATAATAATTTATTATTATAGTATTGACATAAATGTCATATTGAAACAAACAAAGATCACAACAAATATCAAACGAAACAATGATCTACTTTTATAGGACGGCACAGGATCAGACGTGTTGTAAAATAAAAAAGGTATGTGTTTTAACAGTAAGAAATCAGATTTATTACAATAATTCATTTAATTAGTTTTCCAGAAAACTACACTTAATCAACCTCTTTATATGAAAAGTGTATAACAATAATGACCATGACACCCAGTAACTCAGTAATACCTTAGTTCCGACAAAAGAGTAACGATGTTCAGAAAAGCAGAGCAACAATAAAAGGCAGAGTAAAAATAATAAGAGTAATGCAACCTGTGCACCGGGCAACGCCTGAAGTCAGAATGCCATTTTGTTTTTTTTAATGAGTGGCCTCTCGCAGGTCAACCTAGGAGGATGTCGACTGCTTAACCGGACTTCCTGGACTCGGACCTCCTGGTAGGCGATTTTCATCTCCTCTTCTTTCAGCGAGGTAGATGAAGGCGCGGAGAGCGCCTTTTCAAACGACGCCAGTGACGCGTTCAACCCCGCGCGCGATTACTAGGCCAAAAATGTCGCGGGCGCGTCGTACATTAGGGCTAAATCAAGCAAAGCAATAATACAAATTAGGGTCCTAAAATATGGCATTTGTTCAAACGCTACCGAAAATTCTTCTACTTAAGTCGGGTCCGTGACTAATGTTAGGGGCGGTCCTACGGTTACTTTTCTTTATAGCCCGGGCGACCGTACATAAACCTGATAAGTGTTCAATGCTGTCGCATTAAGGGGCGGCAAGACCAAGAGCACCGAAATGTCCCAATTTTTTCGTCGCAGAGATCTATGCAATGGTAATACATTTTCAAGCGGATAAAAGTGCAAAGTATAGCTAAGTCTTTAAAGGAAAGTATTTTACAAAGATTATACAAAGTCCAGAATATTGAAAAAAAGATGTCACAAGCGACACACTAACTACAATTTCACGTCGCGAAATGCTCAAAATTTTGATTGGTAACTACCATCTTTTTTTTGTAACTATTCAATAGGAAAGGACATGTCTCGTGGAGCAATGGGCGATGGTCTAGTTAATTCAACAAAATGTTCAGTAATGATTGTTATATTATTACATTCGTAATATTTTATAGTTTATCAATAAATAAGTTTCAGGAGTCAGGATCTTGCCAAAACTGGACAAAATAAGGTTAATACGCTGGGGATTTTACTTAGTTTGTATTTAGTATAACGCCATCTGCGAACGAATATAGGTACTAATTAGTGGTATGCCTTTGTGAGGTTAATGAAACATCTACACTAATATTATACAGAGGAAAGATTTGTTTGTTTGTTTGAAATGAATAGGCTTCGAAACTACTGGACCGATTTGAACAATTCTTTCAGCAATGCATAGCTACATTATCAGGGAGTAACATAGGCTATTTTATCCTCATACCCCAGGGGATCGGGAATTACGCGGGTGAAACCGCGTGACGTCCACTAGTTTATAATATTTTGTTTGTCCGAAAGTCCGAGATCACATTGTGCAGTACTTTGGATGTTTCTTTTGTGTAACAAAAATATAAAGCACGTATTGTATGTCTATTAAATAAGTGCATGCATACCTACAATTTTTTTATTTATTCACAATGCATTCTTATTATTTATTGTATCTACATATAAATGCACATAATATTGGTTTATTTTAATATTTTGGTTTCTAACTTCAATACCCATAATATTATTTAGCTACTTGTTGGTAATGAATTGGGATTAGGGATTATAGTAAATAAAACTATGTATATTTTGCCAAACAAAATCCTTTATTGTAGATACATACTTAAATAAAATGATAAAAAATTAAACGTCTTCTAGAGACACCAAAACATTGTCTAAAAATGTTGCTGGTGCTAGCACGTTATTATGATGCCTTGCCCAGCCAAGATACCATACTAGCATCATGACATGACAGCAACAGCCGACTGTTCGATTCCCCACCAAACATTTGCAATAATACCCTAAAATCGCGTCTAAAGGAGAATTGCTGCTAGGTTCCTGTCTATTTGAATGTAAGTGAAATATATTTTTAGACTTACATGCCTAGACTTTATTAGCCCTCTTAATATATACGGGTTATTTCCACCAATCAGTGCATTCAATTCGTGTGAATGTTCAAGCTCAGGACACACTTCCACGTGGTATATTCTATTTTCACGTATATGTTCGCCGTAGAGGACCTTGCTTGCTTAACCTGATAAGGGCCTAATGAAAATAGCATAAGCTCATTGTACTGAAAAATAGGGTAAACTTGTAACTGAGGAAGGTTGGCATCAATGCAAGTAAACATTACTCTTCTTCTATTTAAATTGTTATTGTTAACAAAACTTGAGTTGTTGTTGTTGTTGAAAGTTGATTCGGTTCGTCCATATATCGGTGAACACGCTTTATTATTTGCTGAACGTTTGGACCATCTTGAATAAGTGGGTAGAATTTATTTAGGAGGGCTCCTGCTATTCTTAAATCAAGCAAGAGATTACGAGAACCAATATTAAAATAACTTTGTCAAAATATTTTAAATTCCCTTTTGAAGCGACCATTTATTATTTCGACTACCTATATGCATAACGTAACCTTTCGGCTTTGATTTGCCTGTGAGTAAGATAATTGTTATGAACCCACATCTAAAGACTTTGGTTTAAATATTTTGTAATTGAGACTTTCTAGAAATGGAATGGCATCCCGGAATCCCCTGTCTAATATAAAAATGTCGTTTGGCCTAAACAAGTTACGTGTAAGAGTTTGAACTATTAATTAGCCTTAGGTTACGGGAGGTAGTGTACCTATAGGAAGTACTGAACTATTAAATAGCTTTGGGTCAGGTAAGGTGATGTATGGAATGAAAGTATGAATAATCTCACAAGCATTTAATGGAGACTAAAACACAATATTTAACAGGATATTATTAACACCAGAAATGGCATTATATATCTTAGCCTTAAAGTAGGTTACCTGGTTACATTTAAATTAAATTTAAAAACCAACAGCACTCAGATATTTAAACATTAAAGATAAAATTAACCGACCTGACTTTGCTCCAACAGAGTAACGGCCTATTACTTTATGGTGTTTAAACTTCGGCGTCGAATAACTACCCTGCGATGCGAACGGCTCGTTCTCCGTTTAAATAACTTTCACGCACACAGTCTCGCGTTACCCGCCGACCGTTTCATTATTCAAACAAGCAGGCGGTAGTTGATAGAATAAATGCGTTTATCACAATGTCAAACGCATTTATTACATCTACTAGGTACAATTGTGTAATGAATTTACTAAAATCCTAACAGCTCGGCCATCCTGTTAGAGCAAGTCCCTTCGCTCTTTTGTTTTCAGAATATTATGATTGATTGTCCATTACATTACAAATTTATTAATAATTAACTTACAATCATAGAATTATAAGACAGTATGTATCTCCATTGATTGATCATTAATTTTTATAGGTTATCTAATACTTACTTTGCATTAGTATTAGATAGAAGAAAGAATAGGGTGTGTACAATATCCTTAAAAACTATAATTTAATAAACACACGAATAACATAAATTACAGAATTAAAAACAAATGTAATTTTAATAATAATGCGATAAGTACACAATAATATAAGCAAAAAAGAAAAATATTACAGGATATATACATACAGTGCTATAAATTAACAAAACATTGTTTTTATTTATTTATTGTTACAGACAATAATAGACACACACAACAACAGCAAAATACTTAAATCAACAACCAAACATTAGGTACCTACTGTGTTTATTACTTATGCTATTTTATAACTTATTTTAATTGTATATTTTAAAAGTTGTATTCATCTGGACTATCCATATAATTTGCAACTTACTTAGTTTTAAACTAATTTGTTACTAACAAAATTTTGGACATTACTTAGTCTTAAATAAACAAATTTTAGTTTTTTTTTATAAATTATAAATCAGTTCTGTAAATATTGGTGTTAAACATAATTTGTTGCCATAATCTTGTTTACACAATGATGTATTGAAGCAGGTATCGAAGAGATATTTTCTTTTAATCAAATTCGGATTCAGAATTACCCGTTTTGATTAAAACTAAGCCATGGTTTTTTTTATCTAATACAATAATGTTTTCATAATTACGACGGCCTTCTTTTTAGCAAGCACGATCGGACGTCTTAAGGCGACGAGGACTCTCGAACTATACCAGCGTTAAGCATTTCGCCAACAATACCGTGAACGAGGTTCCTCTCCTCCAAACACATCCGATAAGGTCTATAAACTACTGGATCAGAATTTTCCAACTCTAGTATCATTTCTCCCTCGGAGGTTAGACCTAAATTTGATGTAAATTTTGCACAATCCTCCACCTTAGTAAGCCACATTAAGATGGTCTGATCTTTTGTCATTGGATCAAATTCTGGTATGACGTTATTTAAGGAAAGTTTGGAGTCAGACGGACCTTTTACATCGTTCATAATATATATCTCGAAACTTATCTTTATCATCAAATTAGTATTTACACGTTTATGCGACTGAACATTCGGGGAATAATGACGTTTACTTTGTTTACCGTTAGTTGACTGTTTTATTTTTTTTATTTTTTATGGGTTTGCTCTTGACTCTAGTCTAGGTCAGAGATGACAGAGACAAAGTCTACGATGGAGCGAGCTTTCCCAGAAGGAGCCTGTGCACTCTAACTTTGAAGAGATTAGGGTTGTAAGCGTTTGGAAACACAGACGCAGGCAGAGAGTTCCACTCCTTTGCTGTGCGCATTATAAAAGACGTTTGGAAGCGCTTAGTGCGAATTGGTGGAATAGCAACAAGGTAGGGATGGTAAGATGCAGTGCGTCTGGATGTCCGATGGTAGAAGGGGGCCGGTGGGATGAGGTCGTGGAGTTCTTGAGACTGATGAGAATTACTACTAGTTCGCCGTCTTTTACTCCCTTTACGTCCGTCACATATTTTATCATTAGTTAGCCTTCGTTGATTAAGTCCTTAACGCAATGAAAACCGATCCGATAATCTACGTACCATGATGCTCGTGATCTGCGGCGTTGACGTACTCTTAACTCGCGGGACTTACTACGTTGCCTTGATGCATGTTCCGACAAGCGCGACTGGTGTCAACGTTTGGACGAACTCCTTGGTCTTCGAGTTTGGTTGTTACGAGAACAGTGAATCATAGACTCGTCGCTTGAAGCACCAGGCGAATCCTTCTGTTGCTAATCTGCGCCTGCAGCCGATCCTCTGGTAGACATGACTTCGTGCCCGCTCGATAGCAGCTGGCACCGTACCCAAGTTACTTGCACTTCATAACAGCACTTGTGCCCAAGCCTTATACTTGATAGCAGCACTGTGATGATTAACGTGCCCAAGCCATCTTATACTTAATAGCAGCACTATGATGACTAACGTGCCCAAGCCTTCTTATACTTGATAGCAGCACTATGATGATTAACGTGCTCAAGTTACTTATACTTGGTAGCAGCACTATGATGATTAACGTGCCCAAGTTACTTATACTTGATAGCAGCACTGACGCTTCATTAATGCGCGGTTGAAAACTGAAACTTTAGTGTTAACAACGTCATCATCATTCTAATGCTTTGGAAGATCCATTGCACTAAAATGATGAGTGAACAGTACACATTTGAATATTACAATATATATATATATATTTTAAATATAGTGTTGCAGTGACGTAGCGTTTCCAAAGACAATTTTTGAAATGAAAACTTCTTTAGGCTCGTTGAGCGTAAAACTTCTTTAGGGGCGTTAAACGTAAAACTTCTTTAGGCGCGTTGAGCTCTTTTTGGATGAGGAAAAAAACTTAGATTTTGCGTCATCGTCACGTCACCTCACCGAACGCTTTCCATCTACATTAATATTATAAAGAGGAAAGATATGTATCTTAAACCAACTGGATCGATTTCAAAAAATCTTTTGCGGCTATACAATATTTTCAAAAAAAAATAGGAATCCGTATGAAAACTTCGATAATGTGCTCCTTTGTCTGTATTTAATTATCTAATTATTTTTTTAAGTTTATTGTGTGTACATAAATAAATAAATAAATAAAACTTCGATAATGTAACCCAAGGTGTGAAAAAGATATCAAAAAAAGATCCTTATATCGCGTACGCTGCGGAAACAACAATAGAGCAAAGTGATGTACTACAGTTTTATAGAGGACATCAATATCTACATAAAAAAATGTCCGCAAGGGTGTATATCTAACTATTATGGTTAAGTCACAATGACCGCTTCATGTTCAAATTATTCCATCAAAACCCGGGTGAAATGGAATGGTGGTGATTTTAGTATCATGATATAATTTTCCTTATCTATTTTAGTAGCCAAAAGTGGAGTAGCAATCTCACAAGGCAATAGATTGACACTTCGGTTTAACTTACAACCTTCTTTTAATAAGTACCTTCAATACTGTACACACGCACACATTTCTTTGCAAATGATTGTATCTCATAAATTCAACCATTAGGGTATATGCTATGATAGCTTGGCAGTTACAGCAGTAGAGCAAGCACGATCATGCGCATTGAGCCGCGGGCTCAAATCTCACGCATGTGATGGTTTTTTTTTTTTAATGTTTTAAAAACTGCTCGAATAATCAAGCTGTTGAATAGTTCCTTGTTTTGTTCGTCTCGTTCACTAAACTCGTAAAATTGTATAATTATACCCACAGAAAACTGGATTTAAATCATTAAGGTAGATGCGTTTAACTTAAGACTTCACCGCGATAAAATAGAACGTTGTTGGTTGGTTGTTATTGTGGGTTAGTGGCGTGTGTTTAATCAAATACCGGTGTAGTAGTTCATTTTGAAATGCAAGAAAATTTGAATATTGAAATAAAAGCGAATATTATTGCGCTTTACCTATATCCAGCAGTGGACGTCTTCCGGCTGATATGATTGATGATGATTATTGCGCTGCGTAAAAGTGGACTTAACAAATCACAAACATCTGATGAGCAGTAGATGTTGCATTGCATGGAAATATGGGAAAATTTAAGAGGAACAGACATATGCTTCAATATTGTAGGATCCATGCGTCAACGTTTACTTTATATCTTATCCGTAATAAGGATTATTTTGAGGTTTAGTTTCAATCTTCTGTTCGTAATGAAAATGAATGCTTAAGCTGTAACCTCAATAAGTCCTAGTAACTACGATTTGTTTACTTTGAGGTTTAAAATAAACAACTTAAGTTAAAACGAACTTACTCGCAGTAGAATAGAAGAAGTACTTCTGAGTTATTTAATTGTATCGTGACGAGTTTGCACTTGTTATATTTACGTGGGTAGATTTGCGCAAATTTGTTAGTTGTGGAACGCGTGAGAGAAAGGGAAATCTCCCCAGCCACCGCAGCAGAAGGCGATGCCCTCGATGTTGTGGGTCGCAGGCCCGGTTAGATAGCGCGTTGTGTTCCACACACACCTCAAAGAGATATCAGCATAACGGAGCCTGCTAGAACCAGTGCTTGCCAGAGTTGCAAAATTGTTACAAAGAGTTACCATTGCCCTAGAACACAAGACAAAAGTGGGTCTGGTCAGACCACGTCTACCGGAAATCATCAAAGCTGTGGGTCCGTATCAATTAAGTTTGAACTAGGCTAAGCTGATTGTCCTGGGCTAAACTAGTATATCCTGATACGCTTAGGATGAACCGGTTTGGTCTACGATAAACTAGATTGCTCTGAAATCGGGTTTAGCCTGTAATATGCAAGTTAGAGCAGGAAGCCGTCGTATAAAATTTTATACAATGATAATGAAAGTGAAAAATATTTCAACCACATTTTGGTCAATATTTTTGTGGTTTCATTTAGATTCTTTCACATTCTTGCAAACGCCCCATGGTCCATAACCAACAAACAATTGCACAAAAACCTAAGGATGCCAGCAATAAAATAAGACATGATGAAAACACTAGATCATAGGATTGCAAAAGACCCAAAGGTATGTGACAGAAAGATTATAACATACGAGAGCTAGATGTGACAAAGTTCGCAGTGATAGAAGTATATCGAAGAAGAAGTCTCGAAGTAATAAGCGGTTCAAATTATACATTAAGTAAGTTGATGAAATAAACATTTTTGTTTATTTTTTTATCATTTTTTGGTCTGAATTTAAACATAGGTACCACGCGTGTTGCCGTAAAAGTTGAACGCATATCATAAGAGAATATTTTTTTCCTGTAAATATTTGTTTAAGTGTCGTGGACTCATATATGTATGTGTCATGGTGCGTCACAACATAGTAGATAAAATAAAATGACTGGGCCTACTTCCATAAATAAGTTCAAACCCCAGTAGGTCTAAAGTAATAAACTCGATAAATTATAGCTACGGTAGTACTACACTATTGATAATAAAGTAAAGCAATTGTTTCTACTTATACGGCGGTCAAAATTAACAAATCTTCATGAGCTGGCAAGCAACAAAAGATTAGCAGCTTCTTTGGTGAATCGTTTATCCGTCGACGTACTGAATATGAGGGGACATGGGTGGAGGAGAGCTTCCAAAGGCCTGCTGGCTCCAATTGTCGCGCCTTAAACACTTATCAACGTCAGTTTTTATTTGGATGCGAGATCAGAGAGACTATTTCAGGAAACGAACCTCAATATCCGTATGAGTCTGAAATACGTAATATCTTCGATAGGCAAGTATCCGTCATTGTTTTCGCTGCGACTTTGTTTCTTGAGGGTGAGTTTTATAACCTGAGTTTTATAAGGATAAATAATTTATGATGTAAGTATTAGTAGACTGTTTTTAAAACACCACAGACCACATAGTACGGAAATGAACGATTTTGCAAAATGCTTAGTTGTATACTCGTTTCAGTAAACTGTTATTTCTTATAAATAGCTGTATGTGCGGGGTGCAAGGTCGTAGGTCGTAATATAAAAGCACTGTTTGGATTTAGATTTAAATTTTTTATTAAAAGTTCTTCAAGGCTAATGTTAAATGTCTTAAAGTAAAATGTTAATGTTGAATGTTTTGAATGCACCCGGTCTGTTTGACGGTTGCATATTAGAAAATCAAAACTTTTCTGAGCAAATTTCAAAAGAACAACATACAAATCAACAAAGTTTAAAATAACGATGGTCATTTGATCAATAGTTCAGCTGACCAAAGTCTGAAATATCAATGTTTATATTATTTATTACACTCTTGACCAAATCGTTTAAAGGTCAAAATGGATTACTGGCGACTCACCATAGTTCTGGGTGGTTTAAAAAAAATAACCACGAAGGCTTACCTAACCTTCTAACCTAACCTATCCGAGTCGGGGTAGTCTGAGTCGGGGATATTTCAAAATTACATCTAGCAACTTTTGATCAGTCGTTCATTTGATGTCACATACATTGGAATTTTAATATTTTTCTAAATAAAACATTTGGTCATTTAAATTTTGTTATTTCGTTTATTGTTCTTTTGAAATTTGCTCAGAAAAGCTTTGATTTTCTAATATGCAACCTGTTTGACGTATGAAAATGCACTGACGTTAAAGTATACATACAATTTTCGCTTAGATACAAGAACCCTCCAAATGTCTTCGGATAGCATCTGGATTAAATGCTAACGTGTCCTGGCATCCCTTTCTGTTTCAATAACTCTTAATCCTGTGCGTCCTGTTAAAAAGTGTGCCGGTGTTAAAAAGTCAAGAACTTCTATATTTTCTGTTATGGAGCACAGAGGTCTAGTGTCAAGCAAGCCTCAAGTTGAGCAAGAATAGTCGAGTACTCCTCAAATGTGAGCCTCTGTTCACTAATTACTCGCTTAAGGTGGAACTTAAGGCTTCTTACAGCTCTCTTCCATAAGCCTCAGGCACTCGGTCATGATGGTGCGTTTAAGTGCCATTCGATTTTGATTTCGGTCACTTCTGCCAAGAAACTATCGTGGAAGATTTGTTGTAATTGTTGGTATTCATTTTCCAAAATGTTGCTGACGCCAACGAAATTAGTTTTTTTGGTCGCTGTAAAAATGTCCTGGAGCTCCTCGTCTAGCTGCCATCCTCTTCAACGCAGCCAAAAAGGCAGCGCTTGTTAAGTCCGAAACCAGCTCCAAGTAACGGCTTTTGTGACCATGCAAATGAAAATCGCCACGTATCCTTTAGTTTTTCACTCCACGTCCTTTGTTTGTTATAATTTCCACAAACCCCGTGTAATCGACGCCTGTGTGGTAGAAGGGTGGAGCAGGGTTGATCGCGTGGATACTGTCTTCCTGATTCATGTTTTCGGCAAATCACGCAATTTTCTTATCTGCTTCTTGGTAGCACTGTTCCCACTCGTTTTCCAATAGTAATGACGTACTTTGGCGAGGGTCACACGTGGTTCGCCGTGAAATGTTAGTTGATGTACTTCGTCAATGAGAATCTCCGCCAACTGACACTTGTGTGGTATGATTATCGGGTACCGCATCTCCTCACTAATGTTAGCGTTTCTCAAACGCCCACCAACACGTAACAATCCGTTATGATCAATAAAGGGATCTAATTTTAATAATGTTTGCGCATATTTTCTATTTCCGTCGCAAATTCCTTATTTTGCACACTTCTACACTAATATTACAAAGAGGAAAGATTTGTTTGTTTGACATAAATAGGCTCCGAAACTACAAGACCGATTTGAAAAGTTCTTTCACCATTAGAATCCTACATTATCCCTGATGAACAAGGGCTATTGAATATTTTCAAAAAAGTTAGGGATCCGTATGAAAACTTTTTTTTCTATAAAACATTGCCCCACACTAGGAATTTCTCCTGTATCGTGGGTGCGTTTACATACATATAATCTCACATACACAAACAGCCAGACCCGGAACAACTATGTGTAGGCCATACAAATATATTTTCCGTGCGGGAATCGAACCCGCGACACGCAGCGCAGCAGACAATTGCTCAACCACTGCGCCAACCATGCCGTCAACTTCGATAATGGAACCCAAGGTGTGAAATACCAGAAAAACCCTTATATCGCGTACGCTGCTGAAACTATTGATAACAGAGCAAAATATTGAGCAAAATATTGTATCTACAAAAAAAAATCGCAAGGGTTTTTGTTCAAATTCTTCAAATCAAAAATCGGGTGGAATGGAATAGTGGCGATTTTGGTATCATGATATTAATCTTTATACATTAAAATTATTTGATAATTAAGATTTGTTATGTACATGTAAATTACACTTTAAATTATTCAAATAAGACCGTTAGTTTAAAAGTTACGACGGGTATAAAAATACTCTAAGTAAAAAAATGTGAAATCTTCATGAAATCTATGAATAAGTAATTTACACATTACCCTATTAAGGGGGTAGAGAGGAGATGAAGGTCGTGAAATACCAACTAAATACGATTGTGTTCAACTAAATATGTTCGCACAGCGGTGATTCGGAGACAACTGGGCTCATACAGCACTTCAGTGAGGCAGCGGATGCAGCTCAAGAGCAGTACCCTTCTGCCCAATTGGTGTTGCTGGGGGACTTCAACGCCCACTATCAGGAGTGGCTTTTCCCATACCAGCACACAGACCATGCTGGACGAGAGGCGCGAAAGCCAGCGCTTGTGTTAAATCAAACCCAGCTGGTTCAAGGGGCAACGAGGGTGCCGGATGTTGATTCGCACATAGACAATTGCTTGGACCTTCTGCTGACAACAGATCCAGACTACTTGGTGTCAATTTCTTCTCCACTGGGTAGTTCCGACCACTATCTGGTGAAGTCTGTGTCCGTCTACTGGGGGCCCGATCCTAGCCCTAGAGGCGACCGGCGGGTATGACGATATAGGTCAGCAGATTGGGATGACATGCGATCATTCTTCGCATATTACTCTTGGCAGCCTACTTGCTTTTTTCAACTGATACTTTGTCGCACGCTGATGCCGTGACGGAAGTGTTACGGAAGGGAATGGAGTAATTAATACATTCTGTTCTCAGACGTAGTAATGTCTGGTGAAGCTCGCCCATGGTTTGGTGCCGAGTGCGATCGCGCTAATGCGCTAAAACATGCGGCGTACCTGGCATGGCATTGGTCGACGCCCGTACGTGCACTAAATGACGTGTGACGGAAGTAGAGGGCAGCCAAGTCCTGCAAGAAGGTGTTGCGGAGAGCTCAGTTTGACCACATTAGCGAAATGGGGAACAAACTTATTTCACACCCAGCAGGTAGTAAGGTTTTTTGGCCCCTGGCTAAGTCGGTCGACTCAAACTTCTGCCGCCCCTCACTACCACCATTGCTGAGACCCGATGGGTCACTGGCCCACTCCGCTGAGGAGAAAGCAAACTTGTTCGCCTCTATGTTTGCGGAATAGTCACGTCTGGATCCTTGCAACGCGAGGCACCCTGCTTCTCCTGTTGGATGCGAGTCGAGTATGCTGAACATAAGCATTCATCAGAAGGACGTTTTTAGGGTACTGCGTAACCTAGACCGGAGACAGGGTTAGTGGCCCCGATGGGATTTGGTAATTGTACTGAGGACTTGTGCGGCTGAGTTGTCTTCGATCTTGACACCCTATTTTGGCTTTCGTTTGAGACTGGAAAAATAACGAAGGCTTGGAAGCAAGCTAAAGTGCAGCCCGTGCCAAAGAAAGGTAGTCGAGCTGACCCGTCGAATTATAGACCAATCTTAGTAACGTCCATACTCTGTAAGAGTATGGAACGCGTGCTGAATCGTAAGCTCCTGGCATACCTAGAAGCGAATGATATCCTTAGCGACCAGCAATACGGGTTCCGCCAAAATCGGTCAACTGGGGATCTTCTAGCGTATGCCATTCACATCTGGAATGAGGCCATAGAGAAGCACGGGAAAGCACTTGCGGTCTCCTTTGATATCTCAAAGGCCTTCGACAGAGTTTGGCACGATAGCCTTATTAGTAAGCTTCCTTCCTTCGGTCTGCCCGCCAGATCGTGTGATTGGATTGCAGATTTCCTAAGGGATCGGTCTATCCGAGTCGTCATAGATGGCTGCTCGTCTGGACCGCTGGATATTAATGCCGGGGTTCCTCAGGGGTCGGTGCTTTCGTCAACACTGTTCTTGCTGCATATTAATGACCTGCTTAAACCCGGTACCTTTGGGTATGCAGACGACAGCACTGTTGCTGAGAGATACGTGTCCGACGCACGAGCTAGTGGGTCGCAGATCCAGTCTCTCCGGCAGGCTATGGCGCTTGAACTAGTCCTTACAGGCTGTTTCTGAATGGGGCGATGCCAATCTGTTCAAGTTCAATGCTGCTAAGACCCAAGCGTATCTTTTTACCGCTAAAAAGAGCGAAATCCACCCAGCTCCATCTTTTCGAGGTGTAACCGTGCCGATAACCGACCGACTTGAGCTTTTTGGTGTTACGTTAACATCTACCCTCAATTTAGGCCCTTTCATAGAGGCAAAGGTTCAGGCTGCCAGAAAGTTGAGAAAAGTGAGACGCTACTTCACGCCGTAACAGCTGCTCTAACTCTATCAAGCACAAGTTCGATCGTGTATGGAGTACTGCTCTCATCTTTGGGACGGATCTGCCAGATATCAGCTTGATGCCTTGAGTCAATTGAGCAACGAGCCAAGAGAATCATTGGTAATGATAGGCTTGTCGAGTCGAAGCTCCAAAGTCTTGAGCATCAACGCCGAGTTGCTGGCCTGTCGGTTTTCTATCGGTTGCATTTTGGTGAATGTGCGACGGAATTATATGTTTTCATTCCACCAAGCCCGTTCCATCATCGGACCACAAGACGAACGGCGAAGTGCCATCGGTACATGACGTTTTGGGAACATACCTATTCATAGTGCGTACAGCTAAGGAGTGGAATTCCCTGCCAGAGTCTGTTTCCAGATAGCTACAATCTGAGAGTGTTTAAGACAAGAGTGAATAGGTTGCTTCTAGGCAAACGTGCTCCATCTTCGACCACATTATCGCTAACCATCAAATGAGATAGTGGTCAAACGCGTGCCTATAAATAGTAAAAAAAAAGAAATAAAATCCACGCGAACGAAGTCGCGGGTGAAGTGCTACTTTTATAATAATTGTTTTAGCTTTGCGCAACTCGTGTAAGTGAGATAGCTCGGCAAATGTTTACGGCAACGTGCAGGTGTTATCGCTCGATATATCCATGACAATATATGTGTTATTTTCTTTGTACTGTTGTATTTTTCAAGAACTAATCGATCATATTTGGGCAATCTTGGACGATGTTGACTTGTTCTTTAACTGTTTTGACTCATTGATGATAAATAATTGTTTTTCAGTTCCATCTTCTGGAGTCCATATTTTCAGCCATTGGGGGCCTTGCCACCGCAATGGACGTTGTTTCAACTGCGATGCTAACATCCCACGGCTGGCACAATCCGCTGGATTATCCGTTGATTTTACATAACGCCAGCAGTCAGGAGCATTATTTCTGTGAGTTTGGCAACCCTATTTGCGACGAACGCCTTCTATCGGTTAGGCTCACCCTGTATCCAACTGAGTGCGTCCGTCTATCCAAATATTTCTAGTCTATTTGTTAATGTCTGTTGTATTTATTTACTAGTTTAGAGAGTAAGTATGCGCCACTAAGTTCCAGTTTTGGCAAGGTGAGGGCGTTCTTATGCGGCAAGAGTTTAGATTATGCGGTGATGAGTGTTACTTCCGATTGATATTTTATGCGCGCATAAGCTACGCTTGCAAATGCGTTCATGGATGAATCACAGAACCCATGAATTATGATGATGTTATCACTGTTGTTCCTCAACCATCTTGGTACATCAAAGCTGTTTATGTTGTCTAGGTCTGCTTTTATTTTGGCCCAATCATTGAAAATGTCATTGAACACTGCCTCATCCCAATGTAAATTGTTTTCCCATAGTTTTTGGAACAGTAATTTAAATTTAGTTGATAAAAGTGTAAACCAGCCTAATGGATCGAACAATTTCGATATTTCCGACAGTACCGGTTGCGTTTTGTTGGCCTTGAAGTCTGTTTAGAAAATTCGCAACGAAAGAAGAATTTATCCGTGTTTGTGTTCCAACATAAACCTAGTGTTTTTGAGGTTGACTCCGATTTCAAGTTGAATACAATGTTTGTGTCAGGATTTCGTAAGTCGGTGTGTCTTTGATTAATGTTGGTTCGTTGGAGGCCCATTCACGTAAGTTTAAACCTCCTGAATGTAAGTTCATCAAATCTGATATGAGTTTCTTACCCTATTCAATAGAATGACACCCATGTACAAGGTCATCCATGTAAAAATCGTTGTCTAACACCTGAGGCGCGTCGGGATATTTTTTCTTTTCGTCTGCTGCTACTTTCTTCAGCGTCATTAGAGCGCAAATTGGTGCCGCCTTTGTTCCATATGTTACCGTTGTGAGTTGATAAGATTGTATAGGACATTGAACATTATTGCGCCAAATTATTTTTGTAGAGGTTGATGCAATTCATGTACTTGGATCTGCCTACACATCTTCTCGATGTCTGCTGTATAAGCGTATTGTTATTGCCTCCATTTTAGCAGTTATAGTTGCAGATCTTTTTGAAGGTTGGGTCTTTTATGCATCAAATCGTTGAAGCTGAATCGTGAAGATATTTTCGCAAATGCGCTAAAAACCCAGAATTTTGCTGTAGTCGATTCCTCTTGTAGCACAACGTGATGAGGCAAGTAGCACTCTGGTGTCATGTTCATATGTTTTAATTGTAAATATTCATCCATGAATATTTTGTAATGTGGGCTAGCGTCTCGTGTTTCTGAAGTTTGCGCTCCAAATGTCGAAATAGAGCCACAGCCATTTCTTTTGAGGAACCCAAATGGTTGTTTTCCTTCAACGGAAGCCTGACTTCGTAGTGCCCGTTTTGTTTCCTAGTTGTAGTATCTAAATAAAACGTAATGCATTTCTGATCCTCGACAGATAGATTAGGCTGTTCTGTTATGTCCTCTATTTCCCAGAATTTATGCATGTCTTCCAAGTTATGCAGAACTACATTACATTGAAGTCTTTAAATTCCCATTTATCGGCAATAAGGTCCAAGTGAATGTTAGAGACCGTTCTTCGGAAAGCCTTAAAATCAGTTAGCTGCTTGCGAAGCATTTCGTCAAGTTTGCTGTTTGTACCCTGATTTACTATCCAAGCACGAGGGGTTCTTGACCCAACTCCGAAGGTTAATCATCTTCTCCCGGCTGCTGTTTTTCTGCAGACTCCTATTCATCACTTCTAGATGGAGCTTCCAGCATTTGTTGATGCATCTGGCTGATCAGTGTTTTGACAGTTTGGCACGACTTGCTTGTTCTCTGATACTCCTGTTTTGTAAAGTATGCATGCAACTTATTTACTTCTGTTGAAAGGCGATCGTAGTTAAATTGATACTCCTTCCAGTATTCTTCTAAATTGCTCAAACACTTTTTCATCTTCAAATTAACCCCGATTTTTTCGATGTTGATGGCGAGCGTTAGTTGGACTTTATAAAGCTCAGCCATTTCGCCTGTTGTTTAAAAACGTCAAATCTCCCAAGGTGTAGAAAATAATGGAAAGATCTTACTTGTTGTCTGCTGTTATACCACCGTTGATGTTCTCCTTGGATCAGGAGCGTAAACCAGTCTCCAAACAGTCCAGAATACCACCTTAGTCCACAACACACCTTACTGTTGTTTACGCAACACTCGCGATTTTTTTTCAAACGCGCGCGAATCCGGCTCGTAGAACCAATATGTGCGGGGTGCAAGGTCATAGGTAATATAAAAGTACTGTTTGTATTTGGATTTAAGCTGTTTAATAAAAGTTCTTCAAGGCTAATGTTAAATGTCTTAAAGTAAAATGTTAATGTTGAATGTTTTGAATGCACCCGGTCCATTTGACGTATGGAAATGCACTGACGTTAAAGTATACATAAAATTGTCAATTTAGATACAAGTTAAATAAATTGTTGTAAACTGCTGCGTTTGTAAATGTTCGGTTGCTTGGACCGAACATAGTATAATAGTAGTTTATTTCGACTTTCCCACGGCTGGTTTTGAAGTAAGTACTCTATAAAACACTGAACTACTAAACGACTGAAAATAAAGTTTAACCTACATTTAACAAAGTTACTCAACCAATTTACCCCTTTTGATCGCTAAAACGATAAAGAGGGAGGAAGAGGATTGTTTTATTTGGAGAGCTCCCTATAAAACAATTCAGTAGTGTTAAAATCCCCTTCAAAAATGAAGTAGGGACACAAATCAAGCACACGCTGGCAAAGCAAGAGAATTCCGTCACCGCTAAAGCGAATGCCTTTGTCTAATCGAGTAAATGTTTCCAAACCAATGGCTCGGACACGTCGCATCGTGGACGAGCCGTAGCCCGTAGCACTGGAGACGTAGTGCTATGTTCAGACTTGAACAAACAGTTACATAGCTCTCTCCCAGCTAAGTTTGATACTTGTAATGGAAATATTTTATGGGTAATGTTACTTTGCCGCGGTTATCGATATTCTCAAATGAAATTGCTTACAATAAAATAAAAAACTGGGCAAGGGCGAGACGGACTCGTGTGAAAAGGGTTCCAAACGAATCTCATTGTTGTAACATGTTACTTTAACACTATAATGTACTTTTTATAGGTACTGGCCAAGTGCGAGTCGGACTCGCGTGCAAAGGATTCCGAACGAATTTCAGTTTTATAACATGTTACTTTATCACTATACAGGATGAATTTTTAAAGTGTGCGTGGATGGCCCAATCCGAAACTACAAGGAATATTGAAAAACACTGAAAGGAGTCTCGAGACCGATTTTGATGAAAACGAACTCGTCTTATTCATAAAAATCCCCTAAAACAGTTTTATAACCTTCATTAGTTAAAATGCTCATAAGTCCCAATGAAAGTATGCTTACTTTTTTATTTCCAAATGTTCAATAAATTTTCTAAAGCTAAGTTGACGTTATTGGTGGTTGGTATTTTAGCATTATTATGTTGTCTTTCTGACGAAACCATAGTAATTTACTTTGTTAAGTAAGTTTGACAACGAGGTGTGGCATATTTAACTACTAGAACGTGATGTTTTTCAATGAATAATGGAGAAACATGCGAGTGAAGTAATTGAAAATAGGCAAAAAAGCGAGAAAAGAAGACAAGTTGAATACAGCAATTCATAATTGTTAAAATTATGTATTGAAAAAACTTGTTTCATCAGGTTTGTTATTTATTAGAAGTGTCAGGTAACCTAGTTACATAGAATTAGAAGAATTTTGAATAGTATATAAGGACAGTATAAAACCAGTATTAATACAACACGCCCCTTAATCAAAATTCTCACAAATAAATAACATGTAAAAATGGACTTAAAATATACCAATTAAAAAAGATAACAGTATGAAAATTTATACTAAGTACTGAAGTAAACGTGTAAAAATATATTTACACTAAAACCTAAGCCTAGTACACTTCTACCATGTGCCACACGCTGCAATCGTTTGTTATCAGCGGCCATATCACTTGATTTGGTATATTTTAAGTTTACCGAATTATCACTAATCTTTTCTCTAATAAAGTGATATCTGGTATCTATATGTTTCATCCTATGGTGGTATACCGGGTTTAAGGCCAAACTCTGTGCACTCTGACTATCGGTACAAATAGTTACGGTATAAGGTAATAACTTTTGTCTTACCATAGGACCTTTTTTTTTTTTACTATTTATAGGCTCGCGTTTGACCACTATCACACCTGATGGAAAGCGATGATGTGGTCGAAGATGGAGCACGCTTGCCTAGAAGTAACCTATTCACTCTTGACTTAAATACTCCCAGGTTATAGCTATCAGGAAACACAGACTCCGGCAGGGAATTCCACTCCTTAGCTGCACGCACTTTGAATGTGTTCCCAAAACGTTTTGTGCGCGTGGGTGGGATGTCCACCATGTACCGGTGGCGCATCGCCGTTCGTCTTGTGGTCCGATGATGGAACGGGCTGGGCGGAATCAAATTATGCAATTTCGTCGCACATTCCCCAAAATGCAACCGGTAGAAAACCGACAGGCTAGCAAATTAATTCAGTGATAAACCTCATTAAATAAATCGCTTCCTTCGTAGCTTCAGTTATTTCGATATTTTACGCTTCCGCTGAGGACAAAGCTAAAGTTTGCTGCTTTCAGGACACCCATGATACTAGACTGCCTGCTATTTTGAAACAGTAACCAGTATAAAAACGGCGATCTATATTACAGTTTACCCAATCGGCATCGCAAAATCCTACAAGAGGTATACTTGATTTTCAATAATAAATCCAGTAATCTAGTGCCTTTTAGATATTGTTAGACTCTCTTCGTGGCTAGCCAGTGAGTCTTGTTGTACCGAGTATTGAACTGACTCAGGTAACTAGTTGCGTATGCGATGTCTGAACGAGTATTAAAACTCAGGAACATGACGCAACCAATTAATTCTTGATAGGGATACGCTTGTAGATAATGATCACTATCATAGCTGCACACCTCCAGTTTTCCAGATAATGGAGTTGTACAAGTTTTACAATTCTCCATTCCAAACATTTGTACAATTGTATTTATATAATTTTTCTGATGTACTTTTATTTCATAATTTTTCCTGGTTATATTTAAACCATGATAATAGCTTAAATAACCCAAATCTTGTATGGAAAAATATTTTTTTTCAAGTCATTTTTGACGATGTAAAACGTCTTGTCATTACTATAGAAAACAATTAAGCTAGAGACAAACTTTTCCCACGTCCGCAACGTATGCAACGCATTATGATATCTGGACTCTTGATTTTATATGAAAAACTATGCAGTAGAAATACACTTATCGTATGTAACATACGATACAAAAGCGTTGCATACGTTGCATACGTAGGACCAGTGTGTTTCTCACTTTGTGTTATCGACAAAGACTGCAACGATAACCAACTCTTTTCCAAAAAGTTTGGTACATGGTTCAGATGAAATTTTCACAAAACCAAAATATAATAAAGTTTCATCTAACTTTATAGTTGGGGAGGCATTGATGCTAAATGTGGATTTACTCGAGCGTCGGGAGGACCTATTACATTTTGTAATTTAGATGATAAGAAGAATAACAGGTTCTGTAATGTTTCGTTCAGTGGCGGGGGAAGCACCCACAGATTTTCAAAAATGTTAAAAAAATCAGTTACATGGACATACTCGAGGGTGTCAGATATTGATAGTTTAGATGCTCCAACGTGTCTCTGATACCAAAGATATGTTCATCTGCCGACTTGCACGGTGGGGTTGTCTATCCAGAAAGCTAGAAAATAGGAAAAAAAAAACTTTCGAGCGCGTCAGATATTTAGAGGGTACGTTAAGTTAACCCGTAAAATTCTCCCATTCTAAAAGTGACGCAAGGTCGTAGAGATTCTATGAAAATATAAGTAGTGTTTTATTTCGTATAAGTAGTGTTTTATAGTTATATTTATTTTACAGTTTTAATAGTGTTTATGTTTAGTTTGTAAAACATGAGGAATAAGCAGAAACAAATGAAGGGAGGTCTAAAAAAATATTACAAAGTGGAAAACAACACATTTATCAAGGTAAGTTTAAAGTTCTTTTATCCACATATTCTTTATAGTTTTACTTACCTTTCATAAAAGTAGAAAGATACTGTTTGTAAAATACTTATCAGATTAGAAGATTTGTCTACTGAGAGGGCGGGGCCATCACGAAGACGCAGCCAGTGGAAGGGATAACGAGATCTGAGCGGCGCGCCCCAGTGTCTCAGTCACTTTTGCTTGGGCGCTCGGATGCGACGGTTGTTCTTTAAGTAGGACGGTGTATTTAAATTTCGGTCTAACGGTTTTTTGCTATTAATAATTGTTTTCTGATTTTATTAAATAATAACTTTTAGGTTATTTCGTGTTTTCTTTTTAAAAAATCAATTGAGCCCCTGATCTCTAAGATCAAAAGTTGGATTCGAATAATTAGAATGCACGCAGCGTTAATCGTTCGCCATCTTTTTAACCGTAAATAGTGTAAGTGTGTTTCGACACGTGTTAATAATTTCTTGATTTGTTGGTGTGCGTTTTATAGTTGCCACGTGGTAATAATCTTATCGTTTATAGTTTGGTGTGTGATGTTTGTTTGTAGTTTTGTAGTTTACCAACCACATGTTAATTATTTTATTCGCTTATATTTTACGTAGTGTGTCGTTATAATTATGTCGAGTCACGAGCACATGCCGCGCGAGTTTTCATCTAAGAGTAAATCTTGCAAGCACCGTAGTGACTCTCATACCCGCCGCAAGCTCGTGCGAGACGCCGAGATAGTGATCGAGAATCGCGTGGTAGATCTGCTATGCGTCATTGTCATAGGTCCGAAAGTTTTGAGAGTCCACGTAGGCGCCACGATAGTTTTTATGGGTAAAGTTTACGACAGCAATACATGGAATTTATGAATGAAAATTACCCATATGTATGGGTTATATGAGAATAGTAGATACAACGAACTACAACTTAGGAAAATATTACATACTAGTGGACGTCACGCGGTTTCACCCGCGTAGTTCCCGTTTCCTTGGGAGTATGGGTATAAAATATAGCCCATGTTATTCCCTGATAATTATTTATTATTTATTTATTTATTCATTCATTATTATTTATTTCATTTATAATGTAGCTATCCATTGCTGAAAGAATTTTTCAAATCGGTCCAGTAGTTTCGGAGCCTATTCATTTCAAACAAACAAACAAATCTTTCCTCTTTATAATATTAGTGTACATCAGGCGGTAATTAAAAAAAGACTAACTCACTACAAAATTAATGCGTGGTTTATTACAAAAATGTACCGTTTTATAAAAGTCAATGAATTAGACTTCGCACATCAAAGGATACCATGGAGATTTTCTCCCAAACACGCAATTAGTGAATCTCTCACAACAGTGACCTACGGTACAACTAGCGCCCCATATGTTGCGGTATAAACATTGCAACAGCTTGCAATAGACGAACAAAATAATTACCCAATTGCAAGTCAAGCTACAATACTAGATTTGTACAAGAGAACAAGGGTGGCTTTAAACTTCGAAAATGGTCATCAAACAGTTCAGAACAACTGAAAAGCATTCCAGTAGAAGCTAAAGACGATCAAACGCTCAAACTACCGTTAGACGAGACCAGGAAATCATTGGGTATAACCATGGTCACCACATGAAGACAGTTTTTATTTCCAAATAACTATAACGGAAAATAAAAAACCCACTAAAACTTTTATAGTAAGTTGCGAAAATATTTGACCCACTGGGTTGGTTAACACCAATTATAATTAAAATGAAGCTGCTTATACAAGAGCTCTGGATAAACGATATGGAATGAGATCAACCTGTTGATGACATACTCCACAAAAAATGGACAGAATTACAAAAACATTTGAAAGCATAGAAAAAATAAAAGTGGCACGGTGGTGCTACATAACAGACAGCACAGAGATCGAGTTATGTAGGTTCAGCGATGCTTCCGAGAAATCTTATGGAGTAGTGGTATACAAAGTGTCGTGTCAAAATCAACAACATCTACTACAAAACATTATTACAAGCAAAATCGAAAGTGGCACCAAAGAAACAATAAACTACCCTACCACGACTTGAAATATGTGCTGCACTACTACTAGCCGGTTTGATGGAAAAAGTTAAGGAAGCGCTTAACTGCAAGAATGTTACGATATCTTGTTGGACGGATTCTATGATCACCTTAGGATAGATAAGAGGAGAGCCTGTACGGTGGCAAACGTTCGTAGCCAATAGGGTGTCACAAATTAAACATTTTTTACCAAATGAAACCACGTCGTTTCTGCTGACAATCCGGCTGATATCATATCAAAAGGTAATGAACCGGAAAAACTTATCAACTATTTTTATATTGGAATGGTCCACAATGGCTAAGAACTGACCAGATTCCTATCACAAGACGTATGCCGCAGCCGAATGAAGAAATCAAATTGTGTCATATAACTACAACAGAAATTGAGAAGAATAATCTCTGGAATAGATTTTCCAGTTTAGATAAAACGATAAGGGTTATATCTTACTGCTACAGATTTGCAAACAAAGAATCAAAAAAAAAAACAATGTCTTATCTGAACTGAGAGTAACGACGAAACGAATACTTTGAAAAATACAACAAGAGGAATTCGAGGATGAATAAAAAACTATTCAAAATGGACAACCATTGAAGAAAAATAAAAAACTATCCACTTTAGACCTATTTATTGACGAGGATGGACTACTAAGAGTTGGAGGCAGATTAAAAACTCAGAACTGCCTCACAATCAGAAACATCTGATACTTTTACCAAATAACCATCATGTGACGTCATTAATTATACAAGACGCACATCTAAAAACGTTACATGGAGGCAACAAATTGACGCTAGCTTATGTACGACAAACATACTGGATCATTAGCGGAAAAAGGAAAGTGAAGAATGTAATCAAAAAATGTGTGAGGTGCATACGATACAAAGCAGAAACAAAGCCACGAGTGACGCAATCCTACCCGTTATACTGGAGTGGATTATGCGGGACCCATTTAAACAAGAACTATAAAAGGGAGAAGTCACAAATCTTACAAATCATACATTGCTGTTTTTTGTACGTTTAGCGACAAAAGCTATACACCTAGAATTGGTGGGAGATTTAACAACAGAAACATTTATCGCAGCGCTACGCAGATTCGTGGCACGAAGAAGTCGCGTGTCACACATGTACAGTGACAACGCAACAAACTTCGTAGGAGCAGCTAACTTCCTACATCAAGAAATATTACAAATCACGCAATCGACGCAATTTCAAAACGCAATAACAAACAAAGGGACCCAGTGGCATTTTATTCGACCCAGTGACATTTTATAAGTCGGTGTTTTTGGGTATTTCGTTTTTTGACACCGACTTGCGAAATTAAAGTTATTTTATACCTTGTAGTGTCTTGTTTTTGGAAGTCGGTTATATTTTTTGTAAAAAAGTTTTTTAAATCAATAGGTAAAAACTAAAATTCACTGAAATTAAACTTCCTGTTCAGTGTTACCTTTGAACATTGACTCAGCACTCGGCCCAACTAACGCACGGCCCAGTTAAAATACTGTTTGGTTGCATCTTACACGCATAGGACACAACTAAAATTGTACATTTATGTATATTAAGGAAAAGTAGTATATAAGCTGTAACACATTGTAAATAAACCAGATTTGAATTTTATATTCATGTCTCATTACCCCTCACTGTGGCCAAGACACCTTTAACCATCTCTGATCAGTCTCGTTTATATTCTTTGCATAACGGAATACAACATGAAACAGGGTGACCATCAACATTTACATATTGCTAATTGCTCACTAGCAACATCCTACACTAGAGATGATAGAAATCATGCATTCTAGTCAAAATTACACATAAATTTGAGGCTATTAATGTAAAGAAGTGGACCATTCCTAATGTAATAGAATGTTGCGCGATTAAGCTTTTGTCTCACCCTGTCATAATTATTTGTATTTATAGACCGCCAAGTAATAAAAAACATAAACTACCTATGTTTTTTGATCGTTTGGATGCGATCTTAAAAGAAATTTGTCTGAAATCAAGAGAGGCTTTGCTATTCTTGGAACTTTTCAGAACATATTACGCAGCCATAATCTAATTTTGGGTACTCGATCACCAACACGTCTATGCAGTGGTACCTGCACCGACAGCATAATTCATAATACCAGGGGCAGCAGATGTGAGATTAAGGAATTTGAGGATTATCTGATCACACGGCACAACTACTAAAATGTCGTGTCAAGAAAACGTGCACGCTATCTCATTGGTTTATTCAGAAACGTGACTATAGCGATGAAAATATCAAAAAGTTCAGAGAATGTCTTCAAAATTTAACTTTTCACAATGTATATTATGTGCTCCGATCCCAATGACGCATTTAATGAGTTCCATGACATATATAAACTATTGTATGACTTATGTTTTCCAATTAGCAAAATTAAAGTTTTGGTAATTAAAAAACCTAAATGGACATCAACGGGAATAAAAAAATGCTCCAAACGGAAAAGGGACATGCTATGGGAATATCGAAAGTCACTCAGCCTAGAAAACAAAAACAAACTTAAAACCTACACTAATCGATTGAAACACATAATTTAACAAACAAAAAAAACTCAAAATTTTCATACTATACACAATTCTGAAATCTGAATAATTAATCAACAGAAAATAAATTATCCAAAAGAAGGAATAGAACCGATAATTATTGACGGTAAAGTTATTAACAGTCCAGAACAAATAGCGGAATCATTTAATTAATATTTTATCAATCAAATTCAATCTCAAAGTGACATTAACTATAATAATAATATGTTGACATTTGACATAATTTCTAATTCAATATTTATGATACCAACGGTACCAGTGGACATTACGAAAATATTAAATTCCCTGAAAAATAAAAACAGCGCTGGATATGACAATATAAACACCAAAGTGATTATTTAATTATTGCACCCATACTTAGTCACATTATCAATGATTGCATTCATATCAGCCGAAAGACGTCCACTGCTGGACATAGGCCTCCCCCCAAGACCCCATCTTGGGGGAGGGGTTTGCCATAATCGCCACGCTTGGCAGGCGGGTTGGCGATCGGTGTGTATGGTGTTGAGTTTTACAGAGAACGCTGCTGCCCATCCTCTGGTGAGTCCCTTAGTCGCCTCTTACGACACCCACGGGAAGTGATGGGATGGTATTTTTCTTTTACGGCACCATACAGCACCGGCCGACACTGTACGGCATGAATGATTGCATTGAAAAAGGCATATTCCCAGGAAAACTAAAAATTTCTATAATAAAACCAATGTTTAAAAAAAGTGACAGGCAATATGTCATTCTCACAATCAGAACTAGTAGGTAGAGGATTTATTCCAACATTTTCTGTATATTCCAAAGATCGGAATAGGTCGTAGTCTATCTTAATGTTATTCATGATCTGATTGTAAATATTTTTCCATCCTTCTTTGTTAATTTTCCCTGTATCATACGAAAACATCTCGTGTATCAGTGATCTATTACTATCAAAAAAGTATGCATATTTGTTGTTATTTAAGTCCAAATAGAGAAGATTATTAAATAGTGCAACTTTATAATTATGAATTAGAGCACCTTTTTTCCTCACATATAACTAAATTTTTTTACACCAAATATTGTAAAAGATTTATTTGAAAAGAGTAACTATGGAGTTTCTTGTCCGTTCTTCTCCATAAGAATCTACCTTTCCGAATGGACAGTAGAATCACTTCAGTATTTTATATTTTTTGTAATGTGAATGACGTTCAAAAGTGTTGTTTAATGGCTTAGTTGGAATAAACGTTTTGACTTTGACTTTTATGTAAGTAGGGGTACATATAATGATGTTTGTATGCGTAGAATTTTTCAAGGCATTTTCTTATATCTCGCATTTTTTTTATGATGGGAACTGTTATGAACCCTAAAGTCAGTACTTGAGGTATTCGGTGATATTTTGTGTTGCTTTATAATTTTTTTTTGCGAGCTGATTGTGGAGTGTTAATTTTTCGGTCTGGGGTTGCTCAGATTCTTTTAAATGATTCGATAGATTTTAATATTTTTTGTAGATCCGCTTTTAGTCTGAAGTTCTCACTATTTAGGTCTTCAATCTCCTGGTGAGCGCTTATTAGTTGCAATTCTAGTGATTTTATTTGTTCAATTAAGTAATTACTGCTGTTTTCGTCATTCTTGTCATGCAAGCTGTCGGAACGGTTCATCATCGTGGTGTCAAGTATTGTTATTTCCTCATCGTTTGTCACAAGAGATAAGTCAGTCAGAGAGCAGGTTTTATAGTTATTTTTTTTAAATTGATATTATTATCTATCTCCATATTGCTGCTATTATTTACTAGATTGTGAAGTCAATTCGTAAATGTAATTGTAGTTAATTTGAAATTGTGGTGTGGTTACTTTGTAGTTTATTAATACACAAATCTTTGTTGAGTTGCTTGTAACGCCCTCTTTTAGCGTTGATTGGAAATACTGGTAGTGATTGTGCTGCCTTTTTTAGTTGCGGAATGCTTTGTCACGTATCGATTGAGCTATCAAAGCAATCGTGTTATCGCTATTGCACTATAGGGGTCACTAGTGAAGTAGTTGAGTCAAATTGATTTCCGTAGTTCATAAGTCAAGTCTGTTACTTCAAGTCCAGCTATTTACCGATAGGTGTCACTGCCAAACACCTGTAATGACCCATATAAAGTCCTGCTATCTATCTGATGGGGTACTCCCTTTCTTCTCCTAAAATTGTTTGTCCGAAAATCATTATCCATAACACGTTTGCTATAAACTTCAGTAACCATAATGTTCAAAATCCCGAAATTTTGTTTAGCATAATTATCTTTAGTTCTAAAAGTATTCTGTCATAATATCGAGTACTATAATAATTGAATCTCTTAATTTTACATGACATAAAGTCATATGTCCTAAGTATTGTGTTACATAATGTGTATTATTCCGAATGTTCATTTATGATACATTTTTCAGTCCTAAAACATTTGCTAAATCCGACTCCACGCAGTCTTGTTTGCTCTACCCCTAGAGTGTAATTTAAAATCGCGTAGGCGCGGAGGGGCGTGGCGGCCCGCGAGTCAAGGAGCAGGTGGTTGTAACACACGCCAGCGCCGGAGCCGTAACAGAAACCATGCCTGCTGCATGCTTGCATGCTTGCTTGCATGCTGCATGCTTGCTTGCATGCTGCATGCTTGCTTGATTACAAAAACTGCATGTTCACAATCAACTGCTTTATTGAGTACATGTATAATATATTTATTAGCTTTGTTATACAATTTTTTTCTAAGAATATTATTATTATATTTAAACATTATGTAATTTGAATTTAGGACTTATAACTTTTATTGAAAACGGTTTTATGTCTTTTTTATATTATGGCATGTGATATTATGTGATATTAAGTTCGAGTAAGTTATCATTTGGACAAATGATGATTAGGACAAAAAAGTTATGGCACTTTAAATTATGGATAAAATAGTTAGGTGACACAATAGAGAACTAACTGATGGCTATGATTTATAACTTCTAAGACATTCAGCTGTTCACCGGTAAGTGAACGTAAAAGTAAAAGTCACTACTGGCGTTTCTTGATCTTTGACAAAGAAAGTGCTTTCTTTTTAATTTTTAATAATCTTTATTTCATTTTATAGCACTTAATTATATATTTAGGTCATTACTCACGGTATATGTTCATGCTTGTTGATAATGTCGATTTTTAAGCAAACATAACAACAGTTTAATGGTGTTTATAAGTAGTATGAGTCAGAATGATCACCTCACAAATAACTTTTGTCACAGGGCAATTTCGTTTTAGATAACATTTCTCCGCACACTTTTCTTCACTATAATTGTCCTAATTGTTCACAAAACACATTCACTGTACAGCTTTAATTTTTATTGTTTTTTTAAAAAATCTTTGACAGGAGCCAATGTTTACTTTATAAGCGCCCTCTAGCGTCTGAACCTACATGACGGAGGTAGGTATCTACGCGCATTTCAAACAGATGCGCTGAGCCGCTGACTAAAGTCACTGTGTGGGTGTGCTTGTGCACTATTTGTCTCGCCCGCACCGCGTTCAGATTGGCCGCTATAACCGAAACCGGTCAGGAGGACAACCAATAATAATTACTTATACTAGCATAACCGAATAATCAGCACAAAGTAGACATATAAGAAAATTTGTGACAAAGCAAGCTGCAAGGTCAAGTCTAATATTAGGTATATTATCTGTGGCCTAGCTAGCAGTAGCAGTAGAACCCGTAGTGAGGTCTCCGTTTAGGCTGTACGAATAATATGGCGAACAAAATTTTAAATATCCGACCCCGATTTTGGTGTCGGTAAATCCACCTCCGTAATATTGTAGGGATGTTACCTACCAACCTACATACAGTTGCAGTAATAGATTAAGGAACAAAAATATTCGTATTTACAACGTGAAACAGAATAAATGCAATACCTCTTAAGGGGATACCTTTAGAAAAAGGCCGTTTTTCGTTTCAACGTATCTTGTTAGGTACCTCGAACAGGGATGTGAGATTACGGTACATGCTTTTTGATTTTATGATCTAGTATCCAACTGAAGGAATACACGATACGAGGAAATTTTCTCGATAGAAAAAAATCACAAAGTTCGAAATATCTTTTTACTTTTTTTAGCTACAAGACGTAACGCTTTAGATTAATCCTGTGAAAATAACTTTAAAGCATATAAAATAACCTTATCGAGGTTTTAACTGAACAGATTTCGATATAATAATACTTTTATGTTATCAAATCAGAAAATTTATTTTAGCACTTACGTTTTTTTATTCCGAGCTTCACTCTTATTATCTTCGGTCGTCTATTGTTTACCCGAAGATTATATACTATAATCATCATATTCCCGAATTTCATTTGCCCGAATGTTTTGTTTGCCCTAAAAGACATATGATATACTGTTAATTGCCCGAAACTTATATACCATAAGATACGAGTGCCATACGTATTGCTTTTCATATTTTTAAGTGCCATATAATAATTATCAAACATAATATTTAAACGCCATAATGATTAGTAGACATAACATTTAAATGCCATAATATTTATTAGACAAATATTATTAGATCTAGCCAAACCTTAAAATATTCTATGCATGGTTGAAGGTGGGCTTGGTCGACGGAGCCCCGCTTCGCGGGGCTCCTACTTCTGTGTGGTTTATAAAAAAAATAACCACGAAGGGGATGGCGGGGTCGTGTGAGCGAGCGAAGCGAGCGAACAGACCTCGCCATCCCCTTCTAACCTAACCTATCCGAGTCGGAGTGCTCTAAAGTCCCGATTGCATCCATTTTCTCCTGACATAACAACCGTTACACACCCAATGTCGATGGCAAATGATGTTATGGCATATGATAATTATGGCATGTGATAATTAGGGCATGTGATAATTAGGGCTTCCAATGATTATGACAAATGATGTTATGGTAAGTGACTTTATGGGAAACAAAGCTTCTAGCACGTGACTAATATAGCAAATAAGAGTAGGGCAAATGAATATTACGTCGTATAATATTATGGCTGATGACTATTATGGCAAATGATATTAGGGTAAATAAAATTCGGGCAAACGGCGGTATGCCATTATCTTCATCTCATCTTTTGCCTTGCAAAAGTATTTGCATCTCTCTCATTTGTTCAGTTCTTAAGATGCTCCGTGGAGCTCTTGCAGGCAGGACCTGTATCACTTTTCTGCAAATCGGAGCTGTCAGATCTTCGTAATTTCAATACATTTTTTCACAGTAAATGCTAATAGTTTAGCCGTTTATAGATAAATTTAGTTTTAAAAAATGTCTGCACCATGTGAATGTGTATTTTTATGACCTTGAACAATATAAAACGCAATATTTTTCAATCCACGCTAACTTTTGAATTATTTATAAAATTGGTATGAAATAAAAGAGCAAAACTAAATAAAGTACAACGTCGTTGGGACTTCCTACCTGAAGGCGACAGTGGACTCGTTTTCCAGGAAATGAATAGCAACGGCTTGAAGATTGAAGAAAATAACGTCTCCAAGTTATCACGTTTACTTGTATATACGTACTGTATCCTCCAATGTTCTCAACTCACAAAGCAATACTGGGTAAACATTATGTTTTCTATATTGGAGTGTCTGTTTATACAGCGTTAACCTTATATTTTAACTCAAGACACACGCTAAAATAAATGTTTTCATTTTAGGATTAAAATACGTCAAACATCAATGTGTCAAGAATGTGTTAAATGTCAAAGGCATGGCACAAGCCTAGGGATAATTATGGAGTCGCGTTTGAATTGTGAAAAATGTGTTAAGTAAATACTAGCTTTTTACCCCGACTTTTGTGCGTGGATTTTAGAAGTACCTACCAGAAATAAATGAAAAATATTTAATCCTACTAATGTTATAAATTTAAATCAATATGATGTTGTAATAGTTGTTAGGCCAATTTTAACTCATCATAATTCTGGGCTCCTGATATTTTGTGACTCTTTATCCCTCATCATTTCAGCCTTACTTCATTGTACCACAGACATATTTTTGTAAAAATATTAGCAAGTTCAATTTAATTGACAATGACGTCATTTCCAAGCCTTAAGTTAGTTATGGCGCATTTTCAACGTCTCATTAGATATGTCGCCAATAAAACAGTATGCAAATCAAGTGTTGTTGAAATTTGTTTAAAACGCTTCTTTTCTTTCGCTTTTACGACACTAAACATTCCAAACATTTTTTTTTTATTGTAGATAAGCATACGTTTGACCACTATATCACCTGATGGTAAGCGATGATGCGGTCGAAGATGGAGCAGGTTTGCCTCATCATCATCATCATAACAGCCGAAAGACTTCCACTGCTGGACATAGGCCTCACCAAGGGGGGGGGGGTCGCCATAATCGCCACGCTTGGCAGGTGGGTTGGCGATCACAGTGTATGGTGTTGCGTTTTACAGAGAACGCTACTGCCCATTCTCTGGTGAATCCCTTAGTCGCCTCTTACGACACCCACGGGAAGTGATGGGATGTTATTATTCTTTTACGGCACCATACGACACCGGCCGACACCATACGGCGTTGCGTTGCGTTTGCCTAGAAGTAACCTATTCACTCTTGCCTTAAAGATTCCCAGGTTGTAGCTATCTGTAAACACAGACTCTGGCAGGGACTTCCACTCCTTAGCTGTACGCACTATGAATGTGTTCCCAAAACGTTTTGTGCGTGTGGGTGGGATGTACACCATGTACCGGTGGCGCATCGCCGTTCGTCTAGTGGTCCGATGATGGAACGGGCTTGGCGGAATAAAATCATGCAATTCCGTCGCACACTCCCCAAAATGCAACCGATAGAAAACCGACGGGCCAGCAACTCGGCGTCGATGCTCAAGACTTTGGAGCTTCGACTCGACGAAGCTGTCATTACCGATGATCCTCTTGGCTCGTTTCTCAATTGAATCAAGGGCATCGAGTTGGTATTTGGCAGATCCGTCCCAAAGATGAGAGCAGTACTCCATACACGATCGAACTTGCGCTTGGTAGAGCTTGAGCAACTGTTCCAGCGTGAAGTACCGTCTCACCTTTGCTAGGACGTCCAACTTTCTGGCAGCCACTTGAGGCTTTGCCTCTATGAAAGGGCCAAAATTAAGGGTAAATGTTAACGTAACACCAAGAAGCTCAAGTCGGTCGGTGTTCATTTATAATAATTTTTTAAGTCCTAAATCATTTGCTAAAAATTAGGTTTAATTGACTGACACGAATCGCTGTAAATCCGAGTCCACGCAGTCTTGTCTGCGTGTAGAGTGTAATTTAAAATCGCTTTGGCGCGGCGGGGGTGGTCGGCCCGCGAGTTGAGGAGCAGGTGGTTGTAACACTCGCTGCCACGGCTGACGATGGCCGGCGAAGCCGGCCAGCAAACCAAAGCTGCGGTGGTGAGCGTTTAACCCATCTGCGACGATAAACTCGCGTGGGACCGCCGGAGCGCCGCAGCACCGGAGCCGTGACAGAAACCATGCCTGCTGCATGTTGCATGCTTGCTTGCATGCTGCGTGCTTGCTTGCATGCTGCATTATAATAATAATAATAATAAATCTCTTTATTTTCAGGCTACTTTGGCCCATAGATATATACCTTACAAAATAACATATATATAAGACAGATTGTGTTAGTAGATAAAAACTTAAAACCTATGTTAGTAAAAACACTTCACTTCACTTAGCACTACGTCATTGTGCTTTCTGGTGGCACCTGTCCGCGGAAGCGACGGAACACCACGTCCTGCGGCCAAAAGTCATCCTCCATGACGAGGTGCAGAAAACATGTTGGGACGCGCACCACGAACGCCTTGAAGTTAACGTTGCGGCGCGATTCCAACAGCTGCACCCTCGGCGCGTACTTGATCTTTTGGCACACGTACTCCACGATGTCCTCAGCCTTAGTGGTGTAGTGTAGGCGGGAGATATACACCGGAGTGTTCGGCTTCGCAGCACGTATAGTGTTGGGCTCCGCAGGAGCCGTGCCGCAGCGGTTCTTGTTGGTACGCTGACGGCGCTTCCTCCTTTGCACCATCACGAAACCATCATCATCATCGGCCCGCTTCGATGCCTTCTCAGGCACGGGCTTCGTAGAGCGAGCATTGACCTTGCTAACAGTAACAATGTTTTTTGCTGACTCTGTGGACATGGGCAGCTGACTGGCTGGTCGGGAAACTCGAGCGGCGGAACACGGAGGAGCCGCAGGGGCGGGAGCGGGGCTGCGGGGCGCGCACGGTGCACGTTGTGCAGGCTCAGCGTTCGATGGTGGCGTCGACGACAATACTGCTGACGCGAAACTTGCTCGCGATAAATCGAGGCACGCTCCGCGACGCATGTTGTCAGTGGATGCACTCGATGGTGACCCAGTTACCGCTACAGTTTTACGCAACTCTATAAGTTCATTGCGCAAATCGGCAATTGTGCTTGCATGCTGCATACTTGCTTGCATGCTGCATGCTTGATAACATGCTGCATGCTTACTTGCTTACAAAAACCACTCGCACGTAATGTACGAGTAGTTTTACTTATATTGTTTATTTTTGTACTTTTCACACACCCAGTAATATTTTTCGTTGTAGAATCGATTTTTGTCGTATGTAAAGCCTTCACAATTTAGTTTTATGCCACCCTTGTTAGTCTTTAAATGTTCACATTGCTGCATTTTCAATAATTTAATTTTGATACGAGTACATTATAAAACAAAAACGTATTTATCCTACTACTAAACAGAACTACATAATAAGAGAACTATCTCCAATCAAGTCGGTAGAAGAAAAAATAGTCCGCTCATATCTACGTAACGCCTGAGAGAAGTTCATAGCAAAAGCTTTGTTATACAAATTTGTTCTAAGAATATTATTATTATAAATAAACATTATGTAATTTGAATTTAGGACTTATAACTTTTATTGAAAACGGTTTTATGTCTTTTGTATATTATTGATTGTAATATTTATGACAAACGAATTTAGGACATATTATATTTAGGGATTTCAATTTTATGGCATGTGATATTAAGTTCGGGTAAGTTATCATTCGGACAAATGCCGATTAGGACAAAAAAAGTTATGGCAATTTAAATTATGGATAAAAAAGTTAGGTGACACAATAGAGAACCGCAATTTACTAAAAAAAGAAAGAAGGTTTTGGTCTTTTGCAAATATCTCAAAGTAAAGTAAAGTAAAGTAAAGTAGAGTTTATTTGCTAAGATTGCAGGTACTTAAAATAAGGTGTTACAGAAAGATGGATGAGCCATGTACAATCTACCTTACATTAGGCATGCAAACATTAGAGGAATTGTAATACTAAATTAATAATAATAATAATAATAATAATAAATAATAATAAATTAAAAAAATAATTCAGTTATAGTTTACAGTAAAAACAATTGTCGGCATAGTGCATTCGTAAAATAAAAAATAAAATCTACATAAAACAATTGGAATAGAAATCATATAAGTTGAGATAATGACATCATTAGGCATGTCAATTCTAACTAAATTAAATTATTCAATACATTAAATTATTCGATACAATAAATTATTCAATACATAATTAAGTCATTATCATTTAAAAAGTCATTTACTGAATAATAACATTTTTCAATCAATAGTAATGTCAGTCTTTTTTTAAAAATTTGATTTGTGTCATTTTTAATGATGTCAGGTACTTTATTGAAAATGATTGGGCCCATTGTAATAACACTTTTTCTGAGCAAGGCCGTATTACATTTGTCAACATGTAGTAAGTGTTTATACTGACTTCTTATAGGTCTCTTTCTAGTTTCCGATACTGACGTGAAAAGGTTCATGTTACATTTTACAAAGAGTGCGATTTCCAAAATATATATACACGGGAAAGTTAAGAGTTTTAGGGACTTAAACACAGGAATGCAACTATCTGTCACTTTCATGTTAAGTATTGCCCTTATGCAACGTTTCTGGGCTTTGAACACCTGTTCTCGTAGAGTACAGTTTCCCCAAAAGATTATTCCATATCTTAAAATGGACGCGACTAGAGCATGGTATGCAACTATTCTGGTGTTGATGTGGACCTTTTTCGCCAGATTATGTAGGACATACGCAGATACGCTCAGTTTTTTACAAACTTCTTCTGCTTGAGGTTTCCAAGTCAACTGGCTATCTATCAGTATACCTAGAAATTTCGCAACTGTTACTTGGTCTATACTAAAGTTATTATATTCTATAATTACATTCGGTAGTGATGTGCGCTGATAAAAGTGCATTACGTTCGTTTTTTGCAGGTTAATTACTAAATTATTTTCGTCAAGCCAATTCACAATGTCCTTAAGTGTAATATTTATGTCATGCTCGTATTTATTTATGTCTGTACCTTGAATTAGTGCGGTGCTGTCGTCAGCGAATAAGACCATAGGGTGCTTAATGCGATGAGGTAGGTCATTTATGTATAGCAAGAATAAGAGTGAGCTAAGAACTCCACCTTGAGGCACGCCATATATATAACTCTTGCTTCGGATTTATATTTTCTCTCACGCTTAGTGCTTGTGCAAATTTTAGAAATTTCCGTATATTGTTTACGGTCACTTAGATATGACTTAATAAGGTCTAGTACATTTCCTCTTATTCCGTACATGTTAAGCTTATTAAAAAGGGTTCCGTGATGGACACAATCAAAAGCTTTTGTCATATCTGTAAGAATTGCGCAGATTGGTTGTTTTTTATCAACATTCCCCATTATAACTCTTAGCAAGTCGTATATGGCAATATTTATACCTTTGTTCTTTCTGAATCCTTTTGTTCATCACACAAAATATTATATTTACATAGAAACTTATTTATTGATTCATAAATGATTTTCTCAATGACTTTTGAAAATATTGGAATTAGGGCAATGGGTCTATAGTTAACTAAACTCTCTTTATCGTTTTTTTTGTAAAGTGGTTTTACAATAACTGTTTTTAGACCGTTTGGGAATACTCCCGAGCAAAATCATAAATTTATAATGTGGCTTATGTGTAAGGCAATATTATCAGACACGAATTTTATGACTTTTGTATGTATACCATCATACCCAACGCTGTTAGTATTTTTTAGTGCCTGTATTACCCTTATTACGTCCTGTGATAGTACTGGAGACATGAAAATTGAATGCGTGTTGCTTATTAAACCCGTATGTACACGTGTTGGTGGAATATTACATAGTATTTGATCAATGAAGAAATTGTTAAATGCATTTGCAATTTCTGATGGGTTACTAATGACGGCATCTTGAACTTTGATTTTACATATTGGCTCAACATTGCGTGATTTGTTATTTATAATACGCCATGACGCTTTTGATTTATTACTGGAAGTGTTTATAAAGTGATTGTTTTGTGCTCTTTGGGTTAGTTTAATTATTTTTCTGAATTTGAAGGAGTAGTTTTTTAATTTATATTTGTTTTCGACTGAAGCCTCACGTCTGTATTTCCACAACAAGTGTCTCTGCCTCTTACTGCACACGCGTATACCACGTGAAACCCATTTAATAGTTGGATTTGATTTAATGGTTACTAACTTGAATGGAAAACAAAGATCGTACAGCATTCGAAAGTGTTCCAAAAAGTAATCATATGCTTCGTTTGCGTTCTCTGTTATGTATATATCCGAGAAAGAAAGGCATTGGAGATATTTTTTGAACCTAACTAAGTTTTCGGTAGAGAGATCACGTTTCTTTATGCGCCAGGAACTAATTCTACAGGTTCTATTTACTTTTACTTCCAGTATCTGTGCAGTGTGATCAGACAAAGCAAAATCTATTATTTCACATTTACATTTTAGTTGAGAACTACAAGCAAAATTATCAAGGCAACTGTTGCTGGATAATCTAGTCGGTTGTCGCAGTTGTAAATTCAGATTGTACCCCAATAGAAAGTATTCAAAGTCTTTGGTAACGTTGTTTCTTTTTATGATATCTATGTTGAAGTCCCCAACATACAATAATTTTTTTATTTGTTTTTGAACACACCGTTTTCAAGACCATGTCCAAGTTTTCATAAAACACAGTTAGGTTATTTAGTTTTGGTGGTCTATAAATACAGATAATAATTAATCTTTGTTTGACTAGTTCTATTCCACAACATTCGAATGCGTTGGTTCTTGACTGTCGTGAGATGTTCGTAAGTTCTTTATATTCTATATCTTCTTTGATAAGAATGCAAGCTCCACCACGCTTTTTTGATTGTCTTGCATAACATGCAGCTAGTTTATAATTCGGAAGGTTTAATACTTTTTCGTGACCAAGCATTATGAAGTGTTCGGTAATACAAACAACATCTATGTCTTTTTTCTTCCTGGACATTTCTTGAAGGTGGACAGTAAGTAGGTCAGCTTTATTTAACAGACCAGCAATATTTTGATGCAAGATATTTATTTTGTTATAGACGAAAAAAATCAGAGTTGCTTGTCGTTGTATTTGCTCCATCAATATTGGTAGGCGCTGTCTCTGAACTTCCAACATTTATATCGGTCGAATAACAGGAAAGTTCAATCAAAAGTGTTTTTAAGTTTTGGAAAATATTCAGCATTCCTTTGTTATTAATACGGCCAGTGTACCAGGAGAACATGTCATATGATAACTTTAGATTGGAGTCGAACAGCCAAGCATAGTTATGGGTTTGGTTATCCATGTATAACAAATTGTTAAAAGTTTCAATTCTCCAGTTGTACATCGTCGAGTATTCATTGTATCTATAAGTGGGCAGGCATAAAACAACATTTGTGTTATCTATTTTTGACAATACTTCCCTCATATGAATGACCAAATTACAGTAGTTGCTGGTTTTACGAAAATCTTCCTCTCCTATAAATATAATACAGCAGTCTTTTTGGGTGTAATTTGACAGTTTAGAGTGTAAATTGTCAATAAGTTTCTCGATGCCGCAATTCGGTGTGAGGTAGTGGCACAATTGATCGTTATCGAATGTATCTTCTGCTTTTGGTAATATTCCCATAATTTTGTTGCTGCTTATGATGCATAGTTTGTTTTTTTAGGGAGATATACAGGGTGGTGCTGTTATGTCATAATTCTGCGTTTTCGGAGAAGAAAAAGAGTCATGCCTTGGTTTTTGACACCTATCCTGGATGCTGGTTTTGTGGGGTGTTTTATTTTTGTTTTTCTTATAGTTTTTAGTTGGGGTTTCGCTGGTTACTATTTTGAAAGCTTTTTTTGCTATTTCATGTTTTGATGTCATGTTCGTAATGGACTTTTTTAACTCCGTATTCTCAAGAGATAAAGTGTTAATTTCCTGGTGAGCTGAAGCCAATTCTAGTTTAAGTTTTGCTATCTCATTTTTAAGATCAGACACTTGTTTATCAGTTTCATCGTCGGACATGTTTGGTAAGCTGTTACAAGTGCCATCTAGCGTCAAATTGTTGCAACTGCTATTACTTTCATTGATTGACGATGATCGGATACGAGGTTTGGTTTGAGAATTTGTCTTCCGATGTCGAAATGTAATATTCTCCAAGAAATCCATCATTATTAGAAATTGATTGAAAACATTCAGAAAAAGTACAATGTAGAACTGGGATTTGAACTCACGGTCTTGAAGTGTATTTCGGTTCTTCAAAAAACCAGCGTCCTAAACCACTCCGCCAAACGTTCTAATACTTGTAGTGCGAAATAAGTTAATACGTTCCAATAATTAACCAGTTGAATTTGACAAGACGGTTATTTTTCTTTGTTTCAAAATTTGCACTGTCATAATGTTTTTATGATTTTGTCATACAAACTTGAAATACTTTTCGTTACTCTTCATTATTTCACTGAGAGCACCAGTTTATTTAGTAAGCACAACCCGTTTACACGGTATTACAGGCTATTGTCATTGTTTACGAGAGGATTATCACGGTATTGTTTTTCATTTATACCTTTAATGTTTATGTACGGAATCGTTTGAAAACACTGTCACTTCATTACTGGTACATATTTTCACTGTTTTACTTATTTATTTCACTTAAATCCGATTTATTCATTTGTAAACATTTTTTAATCACGGAGCTGATGTTATTACTGGCGTCAGCGCCACCTGTCTCCATCTGCCGTGACCACCGTTTCAAGTAACTCGCCACTTAAGATTGCATTGGGTCCTAAATTTCCAATATTTGGCAAGGCAAATTTTACACATTTCGTTTTCATGGCATTTAGAACTAAATTATTTGTCGTAAACCAATCCGTAACCATTGAAAAAGTGATGTTTATGCTATCGGAATTTTGTGTATTCCTCCTATCTAATTTAAAGATAAGAGAGGTATCATCCGCAAACAATACTACGTCACAAATATCCTTTAATAGAAATGGTAGATGGTTTGTGTACACCAGAAATAAGAATTTATTTATTTATTATTCAGGTTAACCAACAATTGTTTACACCAGTACATTAGCAGCTTATTATTTATAATAGGATACAATTGCAGGTGCAACAATTAATTATAGGTTAACACCGCTAGCACAAAAAACAGTGGTAAAACCATTAATTATTAAATAATGACAAATTCATAAAAATACAAGAGAATAAAACGTGAAAATAACTTAATAAATTAAATCATACACGAGTAAACAAGATAAAAGTTAAATAATAATTGATATGACAATTCGATTATAATTAGACTTACATGCAATAAAATAAATTACATTGAGAATTTAAATAGAACTTAAAACAACAACAAATGATTATTAGAAAAAACAAACAATAGTAACAAAAATAAACAACAGAATCCAATAAACAAAATTATTCAAAAGAATGGACCTAGTATTGAGCCTTGAAGCACACCTATAAATGGACTGGTAGCTCGAAATATTTCAGACCATTGACATCAACACAACTTTTATGTAAATATAAATCCCATCAAATACATAACATGTACAAAAATGCACAAGTCTCGCAACGCAGTTTTTCTGCCGTAAAAAGTTGTGAAACGAACCAAGTCAGTTAATTCAATAACTACCTATCCAACCACTTTATTATAAATTGATACGTTGTTAGTTAGCTAACAACAGTTTATGATAACCATAATATCAACATAATTTTTTTTATTTGCGCTGTAATACAACTAAAGTTTAAATTTATTAAATGTAAACTGCCTAGTATTGTCTCTCTCGAAAGTGCCACATGCGCTAGACCTTAATATCAGTGACTGACGCGAAACGGAGATTTATGCAATTTCATTGGTCAATATTTCTCCGCTCCGCTCCTCTCCGTTCCAGCGGACAGTCATCCTAAATGGTTTAGCGATGGCTAGGGTTGCTATAATTATTGGGAACTGATACGGGACTTATTTGTACCAGATAAATATAGGAGAGCAATAGTTTAATATAGTAAACAAAAACAATGAAAAACAAAAAACAATTCACTCCAATCATGATAAATCAATAGAAAACTAGTTCAATTAAGCCACAAACCCACCGCGGCGCACAAAGAGGCTGCGGACATTTGTGAGGCTTCGCTATGCAAGAAAATGTATTGAAATTGTATCCACTGCAACCCACAGCCACGCTGCGCATCATTTGATGTCATTGGTAATTGCGCAGCTTGCTCGAATATGGCGCTAACATAGCTCAAGGCTATCAACGCCATGCACGCTGTACATACGGTACACGTTATACACGAATATTTACCCACGACTATGTACAACTCGCTCCTTAAAAACAAAAGGGCCACAAGTAAAACTTTGCATTTTTTTTCAGGAAAAGCAAAACAAAATTTTAAAAATGATTTTTTGATTATTTGTTTTGTTATTTTTTTCTTAATTGTAGAATTGTGGAATAAAAGACGTAGTTCGCTCGGTAGACATTTATTGACTAGGTGCCGCGGTCGGTCGACGGTATTTATATAACATTACAAAAGAACTTAAGAATACCCTACATTACACCTCCACCCTTATTAACTAACTTATACTAAACATACATAATTACTTCTAATCTACTTAGCTACATTACAATACTTAAAACTAGTGCTTAATTCTAAACTAAACTATAAATTAGGACTGGCCATATCTTTGGGGAGGTTTCCTATTTCTAACGGGACGAGCTTCACGGGTGGTCGAGGGTACACTGTTTGATCCATCAACCAGCTCTTTAGATGAACCCGACGTTATCAACTCCGATTCCGAATGCGCCTCAACCCTGTCACCCCCCGAACCTCCCACACCACCTTCTAAGCACACATCGTTGGGTATTTTAGTAAACGGTATTGTGGGGAAAACCAGTGCATTACTTAAAGGCCGGTTAGAGTTTTCAGGTGCTATTTTTGTGCTGACTATTACGCTATCAGTGGATTGTGATTGATTTGCCTTACATTTTAACCTTAACTGATCAATATGCCTATGTATCTCTGTGCCATCTAATAATCTTATTTGATAATCTGTAGTACTCAAGCGCTCAATAACCGAACCACTTACCCACCTCTTTAGTCCTTGGTACACCCGGCACCAAACCTCGTCCCCTGTACCGAGAGCGCGGTGCGTGCCGCCTGCTGCGTTTTTCTGCCGGAGCTGCGCGTCAGCCACCTGCTTCTCGCGCGACGGTTTCAGCCGGTCTAATCGAGTTCTTAATGTTCTACCTTGTAGTATTTGTGACGGACTTTCTTTTGTGGTGCTATGTTCAGTGGTTCTGTACACTAGTAAAAACCGTTGAAGGGCAAGTTCTACATCAATATTTTGAATAATAGCTTTTTTTATAACTCTTTTGCACTGCCTGACCGCATTCTCCGCTAAACCATTAGAAGCTGGGTGATACGGTGCGGAAAATACATGTTCTACTCCGTTATATTCTAAAAATGAATTAAATTCTTCACTACTAAAAGGAGGCCCGTTATCGGAGACTAATTGTTTTGGTAAACCGAAACGTGACCAAATTTCTCTGATTTTACCTATTATTGCTTTGGCCGTAGTTGAAGCGACCTGACATGCTTCGATCCATTTCGAGGTGGCATCTACCATTATTAAATACTTGTGTCCGTGTACGGGTCCTAAAAAGTCCACATGTAACCTAGTCCACGGACGAGCTGGCCAGTTCCACGGCTGCGGTGCGTGGTGTACTGGCGCCTCGGCCATTTCTGCGCAGATTGTGCAGTTTCGACATAGGGTTTCCAACATTTCATCAATCCCAGGCCACCATACATAACTTCTGGCTATACATTTTGTCTTAATTATCCCCATATGAGTATCATGTAGCTCCCTCAATACTCTCTCTTGACATGATTTGGGCACTATTAACCTATGGCCCCACATAAGACAACCTAACTCGGTATACAGTTCACTACGTCTATTAAAATAAGGTCTAAGTTCCTTTATATCCACTTCCTTAGGCCAGCCATCCCTAACATAGCTTAATATACGCGTTAACATTGGATCTTTTTGTGTCTCCCTTCTAATATCTTCATATTTAAGTGACAGGGCATCCGTGGCAAAGTGAAGGTAAGTTTGCTCCGGTACGTCTATGTCTGTTTCACTAATAGCTTTATAACTTTCCACTAATCGTGACAATGCGTCAGCTGTGTTCGAATTAGTATTCACATATTCTATTTTAAAATCATAAGCTGATAATATTAACGCCCATCTCTGTAACCTACTAGCAGTCATACTTGGAATTCCTAATTCCGATCCGAATATACTCACTAAGGGTTTATGATCCGTTTTTAAAACAAATGGTCTGCCATATAAATATTGATGAAATTTCTTCACTGCGAATACTATAGCTAAAGCCTCTTTATGTATTTGACTATAATGATATTCCGCGGAGGTGAGCGTCCTTGATGCGTACGCTATAGGATACTCGAGACCGTCGGGCGCTTGCTGCGCCAGCACTGCGCGGACGCCCCGTGAGCTCGCATCACACGTCACTATCACGGGTCGTGATTCATCATAATGTGATAATATTTCTGAACTAATTAATAACTTTTTTATTTTATTGAATGCTTGAGAATGTGTATTTCCCCATATCCAATGTTTACCCTTTTTCAATAATTCGTATAATGGTGATAAATAGAAACTTAATTTTTTTATAAATTTGCCGTAAAAATATACCCTACCTAGAAATGATTTCAGTTCGGATACATTAGTCGGAAAAGACAATTTAATTATGGGTTTAATCTTTTCTGGATCCACTCTAACGCCCTCTCTACTAATTATAAATCCTAAATACTTAGCTTCTTTATTCAAAAAATCGCACTTTTCCTTTTTTATTTTTAAACCGTTTTCTTGCAATATTTTAAGAACCTTGTTTATTGTATCCAAATGTACCTCAATCGTATTTCCCGTGATCAATATATCATCTAAAAATATTGTCACATTTGGGATTTTATCAAACAGCTGTGTCATTATTCTTTGGAAAATTCCTGGACTCGAAGCTAGTCCATACACTAATCTATTGTATTTAAAAAGACCTTTATGTGTATTTATAACTGTAATATCCTTGGATTCATCTAACAGTATTTGATTGTATGCTTGAGATAAATCTAGTTTCGTGAAATACCTACTACCACTTAACTTAGTAAATAAGTCGTCTATCTTGGGCACAGGATACTTATCAACCCTTAACATAGGATTCACTGTAACCTTATAGTCAGCACATAAACGTAAAGCGCCATCCGGCTTGTGTACAATTACCAGTGGTGTGGCCCAGTCGGAGGTGTGAACAGGCTCGACGATGCCTGCGCGCTGCGTGGCCTCGAGCTCGGCGTCGACGCGCGAGTGCAAAGCGTACGGCAGTGGCCGCGCGCGGCAGAATACCGGCACGGCTCCCTCACGCAAGTGTAATGTGGCTCGACCGCCCGTGAAACACCCCAATCCGCCATCAAATAACTCATGGTACCTAGAATAGATATTACATACAATATTATTTTTTTGTTGCACCGTCAAATCTTCATCCGCCCTCGCATTATTAATTGTTGTAATGGGGGGTATACTAATATTTAATTCCGATAACCATTGTCTTCCTAACAGTGTAGTACTTCCAGTTTTAAACACATATAAATCTAAAATCTTCTTCTGGTTTTTATAGGTAACAATTACTTCTAGGTACCCCATAGGCTGAACTTTGCTTCCATTATAAAATTTCACTGATAATTTACAGGGTAATAACGGTATATCAGAAAAATATTCTTCATAAGTATTACTCGAGATACAAGATAAAGGGGACCCGGTATCAATTTCCATTGCCAACAATACATTATTTACTAAAATGTTCATGCTCACCGGCCTATATTGGCTTAACGACATTTGATAAATTGGTTCCTCTTCCTCGACGTCTTCCTGCCAATCCGCCTCGAACGTGTGCATAGCTGGCCGCCCGTCTGCACCCGGCTGCGCCTTCCCGGTCTGCCCGTTGCCCCGCCTGGCCGCGCGGAACCCACCCGCGCTCGCGCCCGCGCCGCGTCCTTTCATGCCTGCTCCCCCGCCACGGCTCCGTAATTGGCCTCGGTCTCGATGGTCCACGACGCCACGTGCACCGTTATCCTGGCACATCCGACGTAAATGTCCAACTTCCCTACATTTACTGCACTGATACTTCGAAAACCTGCATTCCATTTTCGTGTGCCTGTAATCCCCGCATGCAGCGCATCCTCCCACTTGCATGCGATGTAAATCTCCCGCTTGATCAAATGCTGCCGAACTACGTCGCGACATCGTGTTAGTTCTCGAACCTTCGAGTCCCGCCGAGAAAGCGCTCGCGCCGGCCCCGGCCGGCCCACTGACGTTGCCCCGGCCGTCTACAGCGGCTGCATCCCGCTCCGCCGCCTCCCACGCGCTCGCCACAGATACCGCATTAATGAATTTAATGTTTCCTTCCGCAAACAATCGTTGTCTAATAAGATCGCTCGAGATACCGCACACGAATTGGTCTCTCAAATTATCGTCCAAACTCGTGCCGAATTCACAATGCCGCGTAATTTTCTTCAATTCCGCCACATAACTCGAAATACTCTCACCGGCTTGTTGTCTTCTTTGACGAAATTTGTAACGCTCTGCCAAAATAGACGGATCTGGTTGCAAATGTTCTTGCATGACCTTCACGACCTCGGTAAAGGTCATGTCCGCCGGCTTCTTCGGACTGCACAAATTCACTAATAATTCGTACGCTGCTTCACCCATGAATGCTATTAGCGTCGGTAGTTTTAGGTCTTCCTTCACTGCATTTACCACAAAATACATATCCAGCCTATCACAGTATGACTGCCAACTCCCGGTCTTCAAGTCGAAATTGTCAAATTTCGCCATCCTCGTCGCCATTGTAGAATTGTGGAATAAAAGACGTAGTTCGCTCGGTAGACATTTATTGACTAGGTGCCGCGGTCGGTCGACGGTATTTATATAACATTACAAAAGAACTTAAGAATACCCTACATTACATTAATAAATAGTGTTTTATACATCATTGTATTCTTTTTAATGTACTGTAACTGTACATGATATGAAATTTGGGACAACCATCACCCATACCGAGAAAATCGCACAAAAGCCCTTTTGTGCATTTATTTTTGATAAAATTTTACAGGTCATATATCAAAATTATACACGAAATTGTTTATATTTTTTGGTTATGTTTTATAAATAAATAAAAAAACTAATTTTTATCATTAGATCAAATATTAATTGTGGCTATCATCAAAACAACAAAAGATTGACTTTATACGGTAAAAATAACAATTAAATTGTTTGAATATTAGCTGAAACAGGTTAACGTAAGTTTTTTTTCAGTATTTTTTATTTCTATTAATCAAAGTAATCACTCAGCGACATGCGAGTGCAGTACAACGACGCGTGGCGCGCCATGTTCCGACTCCCTCGGTGGTGCAGCGCGAGCGCCATGTTCTGCGAGGGCCGCGCGCCCGGCTGGCCGGCGCTCCTGAGGAGCCGCTCGGCCGCCGCACGCTCCGCCATACATCATTCCGCCAACTCCTTGGTGGCCGCGGTGCGAGACTGGGACAACAGCCCTCTGCATCAAAAGTGGCAGTCCTACCATACGCCGATTACATAAGTCGCGGCTTCTAAATTTATTTATTTAATACCTATTTAATTTAATTGGATGTAAATCTGGAAATAAAATCATTTCATTTCATTTTCATTTCATTTCATTTTCATTTCATTTCATTTCAAATACAATCGAAGCATCTTTGCCAACGCAGTGGCAGTTGATTTCCTTCTTGAAGAAATCAGCTGGACGAGAGGCAACCAATTTTTCAAAGGCATTTTGTACTGCCTCTCAGATATTGATCTCGGATTGGATTTTTTGCCGCCAAGAATTTATCCAAATTCTGGAAAAAGTAGAAGTCTGTAGGCGCAAGGTCAGTGAAAAGTACGGTGGATGACGGAGGGCTTCCAATTCCACCTTTGGTAACTTAGAGACCATCTGCTGTGCGGTATGAGGTCAAGCGTTGTAGTGCAGAGCAGAGACGAGCGATTGACCAAAGATGGTTGAAAACGTGCGAGCTTCTCCATCATTTTGTTCAGTTCTTCCCAGCACACATCTGCAGTAATGTTCATCCCGTTTGGTAAGAAAGTTGTGATGAATCACACCGGCGCTACACTACCAAACAGTGACCACCACTTTTTTAAGGGTAATTTTTCGTTTAGGACATTGTTTAGGTGCTGAATCAGGATCCAACCAACTTGCTGAGCGCTTGCAATATTATTGTCAAACAGAATCCATTTTTTATTTTTTGAGTTCGAGGGGCTCTAATTAGTCAAGCTTCTGTACCTTTCTTGCCGATTTGACGTAAATGGACCAATATTTTTTTAACACTAACATTAAAAGTAGCAGCATCTTTTGATGTTAGCGTTAAAACAATATTGGTCCATTCAGGCATAGATTGAGTATCATAAGCTTCCATAATCGCCTTTAATTCGTCATTGTTGACCAAAGTTTTCCGACGACTTCCTCCTCGCCGGAACGGAAGCGGGCAAACCAATAACAGGTGGTTCATTCGTTTGACTACAAACGAATGAACTACCTGTTATTGGTTGGTGGACGACGTAGATTTTGCGTGCCGTTTGTGCCACGTTGCTGCCACGACGGTACTCATGTTTCCAAAATTATTCGAACTTTTAACGTACACTACTTACATAACCATGATAACAAAAAATATTTAAATGCGATGAAAATATAATGCTAATCAATTAACAAATTGCTAATTTTGAAAAACTCGCTGACTGTAAATATTCATCTTTAAGTAACCACAGGTTAAGATTATGCTGATTATCTGGTCTAGAGGTAGCACTACTTAATGAACACGTGGATCTTTAGTTTTGCTTTGGTAGGAAAATGCTTGCACTGTTAATCATTCTGTAAACAATAATCTATCTTAATAAAATAACTGTTTATAGTATGAGATAAAATATTTTTGAAAACACACATTGTCAAACAAATGAATCAACGCAGCTTAAATTTACCGCATACCCGTGCACGGCATGTTCCGCGGTGGGTCTTCGCCTTTACGGTTGAGTAAAACCACCAGCGGGTCTAAAAAGGCCACTTTAGCAGATTTAGCCAGCACATCAAGCAGTACCCGAGACTGTCATATTTTCCTAATCAACTTTGAACCTAATGCTTTAGCGATTAAGATGAAAATGAAGGTTGACAGATTGTTGTATAATTAATATTGATCTTAATACGATTCAGCTAAAGTGGACTTTTTAGACCCGCAGAAAGAGGTTCTTGTTTGTCGAAACAGGAGCCTCTTTACTCTATGAAAAATACTTACTTTACTTTTAGCCTAAGAGACGGTGAAAAATCGACCTTCATCCACCTGATTACTAGATGACACATAATTTTTTATTTTTAATGATTTATAAACATGCCTATAATAGATTACCAATCGAAAATTGTTCATGGCTATGTTTGTTTTTGCAGGCAAGCCTATACGATTATTTTTGTAATTAAATTTTATTTCTTTCGATCTGATTATAAGGTGGGGGGAGACGATGGTGAAGGTCGATCTTCCATCGTCTCCCCTACTATTTATTGATTTGACAAATTCGTAAAATTGGACGCATATATTCAGATTAAAGAATAATAAATAATAAAAAGAAATTAATAATAGAAAGAATAAAACCATCCCATCGCTTCCCGTGGGTGTCGTAAGAGGCGACTAAGGGACTCGCCAGAGAATGGGCAGCAGCGTTCTCTGTAAAACTCAACACCATACACTGCAATCGCCAACCCGCCTGCCAAGCGTGGCGATTATGGCTGCTATGATGATGATGATTCAGATTAAATATCTAGAAAACGGGACTAAAATTCGGAATTTCAGAGTTTTTCCTTGCTTTATAGGCATTGTTCCTAGGCTAAACAATAACTGTGTTCAAAATTTGGAGCTTGTAGGTCTGCTTGAAGTACCTTAGAATTTTGATGATCGGTGAGCAAAGACATTAAATTTATACTACCCAGTAGACAGGAAATAGCGAACAAAATCGTAATCCGATACTTACGTCCTAGTGGTCACAAGTCGCTCAGTCTAATATGCCACGTATACTGTTTTTTTTTTATATTTCTATGATGCATGTCAAGTCGTTTTTATGTCCGCTCTGTCCACCAAAAGAAAAACAGTTTCTGAGAAAATATGGTGCACATAATTCTATTGCAAATCTCGTTATGGTAAAAATAATGGACCCAACTTCCGTTAATTGTTGTAAGTATTTTTTATACTTACGCCGTAAATAATTAGAATTCAATAATTTCAATAAATTGTTCTAGAATTTGCAGATTTTTTAATATACGCCCTCTATTGCTGAGTAGCTCTACCTTGCCTGGTAAGAGATTTTTTTTTTTTTTTTTACTATGTATAGGCATACGTTTGACCACAGTCTCACCTGATGGTAAGCGATGATGTGGTCGAAGATGGAGCACGTTTGCCTAGAAGCAACCTATTCACTCTTGTCTTAAAGACTCCCAGGTAGATGTAGGTATTATTGTTTTTAATTTTGTAATCCATACAATTTTTTTTTAACCTTACAATAATAACGCATAGAAACCTAGTAAGAGTGCAAAAAGTGAGGCAACTAAAACTTAGCCTTATCCGTCAATCCGTCAAGCTTAGCAACCTTACAAGGTCACGCAACCAATAACACAAGGTCACATTCTGTCGAACACAGCTCGCGAGTAAATAGTTGAAAATGACAGTTTGTTGCGTGAAAGGATGTCATAGCACTTCAGGAAAACAAAAAAAAATGTGATCAAATTACATTTCACAAGTAAGAACTTTCATTTTATACACTACTACTTGACCCGCGCAACTTCGTCTGCTCCGCTCCTATCGGTCTTAGCGTGATGATGTATAGCCGATAAATGGGCTATCTAACACTGAAATAATTTTTCAAATCGGACCGTCCAGTAGTTCCTGAGATTAGCGCATTCAAGCAAACAAACAAAAAAACTCTTCAGCTTATAGATTTGTATAGATTTTTACGTAAATCGATAATTAAAACAAAATTCTAATAACCTAACTTGTCATAACACAGTGTTGCTATTTATGAGGAAAAAAATACCCACATTGCTTTCAATTTTGCACTTAATTTTGTTTAGAAAAAAGAAAATAGTTTTTGATGTATCTTTATGAGTAGGTGGCGATTCCGTATACGTTAAACTAAATTATATTTATGTACAGCCTCTGAATTATAGTCGTTATTGACACTGCTAGGTACCTACATTGTTTTAACCTAAAAGTTGATTAGTAATTTACTGTAATTTAAAAAATTCGGACCAATTAACTAGATTTCTTTATGTTTATTTGCCTGAAGTTGTTTGATTAGGTACATCAATCAAGTGTTGTATTAATTACCTGGTGTGCCTATTCTGATTGTAAAAACTAGGTTTTCAAGGGTTCCGAACAATAAGCGGAACCCTTATAGGATCAGTCTGGTGTCAGTCTGTCTGTGTGTCCGTCTGTCACAGCTGGTTTTCTCCAGATCCACTAGACCTAGGCAAACGTGCTCCATCTTCGACCGCATCATCGCTTACCATCGGGTGAGATTGTGGTCAAACGTATGCCTATATATAGTAAAAAAAAAAGACCGATTCTGTTGAAATTTGGTACACATGGATTTCTGTGACCCAACCACGGATGTTTTACGTAAATTATTAAATTTTTAGTATCGGGTTCACTTTTGGGGATCAAACCAGAAAATTTAAAAAAAATGTATTTTTAATAATATTGTGTGACATATTAAATAAAAGGGCTTTCTGTGAGGGTTTTAATTATATTTTTTTTTATAATTTTAAAGTAAATGGTTTTGAAGTTATTCAAGAAATTAGATGACAAATGACCATTGCCCCCCTTATCACCGATACTGTTGAGCCTAAAATTTTGAAAAAAAAATGCGAGAAAATAGATCTTTACCTATAGATCAGGAAAAACATAAAAATTATAGATTGACTTGGCAATCGCACTAAATGTATTAACTAATACTTGTGAGATAAATTGTGTTTTCATATTTAAAACATAAAAGATTTTTAATATTGATATTGTCGCTAGAAGATGTTGTTAGGTTAGCTAATTACTTAATAACTTAAGACAGGAGGAGCCTTAAGTAAGGACTGAATAAATTAACTGACTTGGTATTATATTATATGGATCTCACAACTTTTTACAGCAGATGAACTGAGTTGCGAAACTTGTTTTTTTTTTTACAAGTTATGTTTTTTTATGGGTTAACTTTAACTGACGTTTGACGAGTGCGGCCCTAAATATTAGTATGTAAAAAAAAATTAAAATAAAGAACACGACGCGGCCGCTCTCGTTTCGTATGATGAATGTCGCTATGCCAGCTACGTACGTGCGTATTCATTTGTGCATAAGTAAGGTTGATAATAACCGCGCTCGCGGCACGTGCAGAGGTGAATGCTGCCAAGCGAGCGGTAGCCGCGCACATACGCGCGAGCGTCCTCTTGCTGTTCGGATGTGTCTAGAAATCTTACCTATAAATTTGTGACTTTCGTTCATAATTTCGATTGCTAAATTAGTTTCACGACTGAAAGGTTTACTCATTGGCTTACAATCCGTTGTTGGAATTCAAGAAGTAAAAGGTAACGGAAAGGAAAAAAAGTAGGACTATCTACAAAAAGAAATGAGATCCCATCAAAAACATAACTTGTAAAAAATCAAGTCTCGCAACTCAGTTCATCCACCATAAAAAATTGTGAGATCCAAGTCAACCAACCAAACCAACCAGCCACCAAAAATACCAAACCGATACCAAGTTGGTTCAAGTGGTTTTTTTACAAGTTATGATTTTGATGGGATAAATAGTTTACATTGAAACTAGTGCATTTATTACTTTCCTAATGTTTTGGCATCTGTTTCAATCTATTCAAATGTAAAGAAAAAAAAGTCAACTTTTATTGTCAAAAGTCCATACCTCTAAATGGTTGCAAACATCCCTAGCACACACCTACCAGACGATAGCTGAATTTATAAAAAAGTCAAAATTCAAAATTTAATGTTTATGTTCCTATTCAGAGCTAGATGGCGTCACTGAGCCATGGGATCACAGTTTTTCTATGAAATAACTTCTGATAGCTGGTCCATTGCACCTTTAATCTCTTTGTCGATCAGTCAGTCAGCGACAAAATTAAGGAACTTCGAACTAGATACATAATTTCCTCTTGGTCACTGAAGCGTTTAGTTTAGTAGACTTCTAGTTCTTTCTACAACGAAATTACAGGGTTTCGAAAATGGTCCGAATGACTTCGAAAAAAGGATGGTACGGCCGTGCTTGTTTTTTGCTCGACTTGGCGGGGGCAGTTCCGTTTTCCCAGATCAATTACATTGGAAGCTTTGCTTTGGAGACCGTAATGACGTAGTTAACGCAAAAGCGTGTCATGGTGTACGCAATCAAAGGCTCTCGAACGATAACAGAAAACTTCAATTACGTTTTGCGAGTTCTCCCATGCGTTAAGTATATGTTTAAGGAAAGTAACACCCGCATCTGTAGTTGAACGTCCTTTTGTAAAGCCAATTTGTAAATACACAATGGAGTACCTAGTCTTTTCAAACTAAAATGTATTAACAACTGCTTAAGTATTTTTTTAAATATTTTTCTAAATGCAGTTAGGATGGAGATAGGCCGGAAGTTGCCTATTTTTATAACCTGATTTAAATAAAGGTATGACTTTACTTCTCTTCATGAGATTAGGATCAGGTTTCTAAACCCACGCATTTATTAAACGTAACAGCAAGATAGGAGGCTACTATGTTTATTATTATTACTCCAGAATTTTATGGAAATGCCCGAGAAATCACCTGTGTTTTTGGATTTAAGTATATTGAAAACGTTAACTACATCATGTGGTGTTACGTGCTCAAAACTAAATAATTAATTACACTTAGGTACACTACTATACAAAAGATTCAAGGAGCGAGTTGTAGTTATAGGAAAGTTGGAAAAAACTCATTATATGCCTGAGCTACTAATTTTTTGTCGACAATAATCTGTAACTGATTGTCTCGTTTAACCGATTTGCCCGTTTCATTGTTAATGATTTGCCAAGTGACTTTTATTTTATTATTATATGGTTTTTAATTTTCTCACTTAAAAATTTTGATTCAGAAACAACGCAAATCGTTTTATATAATTTAGAATATTCCTTAACGTACTCTAAAAAAGGGTATAAAACCTGTATATTTTATAAACATTTAACTCAAATAATCTCGCTCTACTTTTATATATACCTGCAGTAGCACATTGGTTAAAACCAACAGAGGTAACCGTAGTGTTTATGGTTTTTGTTTTAAAAGTGGCTTGGTACTCTTTTTGCACAACATCGAAAAGGGCTCCATAAATTTTATTTGGGTCCTCATGTTCTATCTAAGACGGTGTAAATTTATGTGGCTTTTTAACTAATAGGCCACAGTGGTCAGACGCTAAGTTACTTAATACTTATTTATTTTCGGCAACACAATTACTACAGATAGTAGACAAGTCGATGAAGATGTCATGATCCTAGTTGGTTCATAAAACAAGTTAACTAAGTTATAAGACCTAAACAGATTCAAAAGTCTGACTCTTAATGGAGTACTCGTAACATCTAAAATATTTACGTTAAAATGTCCACATTCAACAACAATCTACCCAATCTAGTTAACAAAATTTTTCTTGAAGGAAAGTCCACTAACTTAAACAATGACAAAGAAACTGAAGCAACCACATTTCAATTAATTGCACTAGTCCACTAGTATGAAAAACCACATATCCCGACTGTCGAAAACATTTCGATTTCCACAACAGAATTTCTGGCAACGGCCCGTTCTATCTAATCTAAGGAGTTACCTATGTCTCGAATTTTTCAATTCGTTTCAATATTAAAATCTGCTGGTGAGCCCACTGCTGTCGCACGGCACAAACGCTAACTGTTCGGTTTAAACTTTTTTGATATTACTCAGCAGCCGTTGCACGTAAATCTGCCCTTATAGTGGTCCCGGTAACTTTTTCAATTTAACAGGTAAGGATAAATCGTTCATTCTTTTTATTTGAACATAGAACTGATATAAACTCCCCAGAAGTTTAGAAGGTGGAGGCCGATATTGTTTGCTTCCTGTTAACTTTGCGAAAACTTTTGCTGAGCAAGATTTGGCTCGAACGTGTGTTTTGTTGAGGAACCAAAGATTATAATAATGTATCTACTTAGAAACAAAAAAAAAACGGACAAGTGCGAGTCGGACTCGTCCATCGAGGCTTTTGTACAAATGTGTTGGAATAGATGATTAAAAAAAGGGTTATATTTTTATGATTTAACCAGCTGCTGCCCGCGACTTCTTTCGAGGGTAAGCCCGAAAGCAAAATGTTGTCGCTAGATAAGATCTTTAAGATAAGACATATACGAACAGTCAATATCTAGCATTGCTTAACTCCGCTTAGATTTAGGAACTTGGAAGAGTATTATGCAAGGCACTGGCTGTTTCACCGCTTCTGTTCCAAATGCCGACCAGTCGTAGTAATTTTTCGTAATGAGTAACGTTATAATGATAACGCTTCTCTATACATGATGTTAAAGAAAGTTGCTAAGGTTGTTAACACGTTGCGGAATTTGTTCGAAAGAGTCATCGCGGCCCTGCGACGCAAAGGGCATTAGGAAGAACACGAAAGCGTTTTAGTTAGTACGAGTCTGACACTCTCTTCTGCTCCACCTAGAGCGGGAGGAGTCATTTGATGATTTCCCATCCTGAAAACGATACTAAAAAGAGTTGTAAACGTACGATAGAGCAACATAAAGATGGCCATGGCATCCCTGCAACGAAGAGATTAAAGAAGAGTAGAGATTCGGCTATCCGTACAGTCCTGGCTAAGTTAGCCAGCCTAGCAACGCCCAAATGCACAAACGTTTCCTGGGTGCTTCGCAGGTTTGGCGGAGCGACCACACCGTTTCGAGAATTTGTTCACGTTGGTTTGAAGCAATATATGCAAATTGGGCTGTCTACAGCGCCTCTGTTGAAAAGATGTTTTTAGAGGTCAATGACCCGTAATTATACCTATTATTATTTGGAAGTTACTTCTACTTGGGCTGAGAAGTGGTTTAGTTACTCACGTGTATAGGCTTGACGTTGACAGTTTTGACTGCCTACAATTTGTAGCCCGTGACCATTTGTTGTCACGAAGTTCAGATTATCTCTAGCAAATTCATGTATGAAACTATAGGAAAAGTAGCACGGGGAGTGGGTACGGGTCCAGCACTACCATCTCGGAACCTCTCTCTGCGAGTTCGACTGTGACGTCATTACCTAGGGATCTACAGTTCCCCTTGATCCACTGGACAGTGAAGCCCGCAATAGATAATTTCTGGCCATGTGCTGGTCATGACGTTTAATAAGCTAACTGGCAATTGAACTCTTTTGAAACTTAACAGAAAACAGTTTGGTGGATGTATGTGACTTTGCAAAGTTTTATAGAAATTAAATACCTAGATAGAAATCATAAAACATAATCGGATGATGTGTACCATTTTCTTCCATGGCCGTTTTCATGGAAATTCAAGACATTCCTTAAATTTTCCAGAAACATTTGTCAATATTATGCGTATTGATGATTGATGCTTGGTGGGTTCCCCGTACACATGGCAGAAGAAATGAATTCATGCTGTGAAGCAACGGGATAGCACAGGCTATCTTTTAAATTAATCGAACAATCTTGAAACTACTTGATGAATGAAGTTGATTTTTATTTATTCCGAACCAGGAACGCAAATTGAAATAATTTTATGTTTTTAAAACATAGAACACCAATTACAGCGGAGCTAATTCTTTCGACTCCTCTATCATGGGACTTCGCCAACTGCTCGTGGGTGATATTACGTGACCCCTGGCTCGAAGCCCGTATAGGTCCAGTATTGGGCAACTTTAGCAAAGTCAATAGATGGCACTGCGTGTATCTATTGACCGACATTACGCATTAATACGTAGAATACGTTGATTTCTTCAGGAAAATTAAACTTTAACAGTCTGGTATTATATTTGGCATGTTTAGCATTTATCCAAATAAATGCTAATAATATATCCGAACTACAACAATAATACGTTATGAATATTTGAAAATTTTATAAAATAGAAATCATAATAGTAAGGAACTGTATAAGTTAAATAAAATCCTCTCTCAACTGGTGAGATTCGAACCCACACCAACTCTTTCGGCAGGAAATTTTTAAACCGATGGTTTATGACTACTTGACGACAATTGAATGAAATAGCCGATCTTATTTATGTCGTGGTTTTTCGATGCTCAGCTCCTACCGGAAATAATTCAGTCGAAAATAGTTTTAAAAAGTTTTGGTCAAATTGATCGCGGTTTTTCAATTTAATTACTACTACAATCGATTTTTTTTTCACTAAAATCCTCTGTCAACGTCTCTCAGTCATTTTCAGCGTTTGTAGTAATAATAATTTTTTTTCTAACGGAAATAATTCAGTCGAAAATAGTGATTAAGAATTGTAGTTTTTAATCAAATCCATCGTTTTTTTTTTTCATTTCTGTTCTATCACAAACGAATATGTGTCCACTACAAGCCCCTATGAAGGTGTCTTAGCAATTTTCGTCAATTTTCAAAGTAATCGTGTTTTTCTCCTACCAGAAAAAAAATCAGTAAAAAATAATTTTGAAAAAGTTTTTGTCAAATCGATCTCTTTTTTTCAATTTCCGGTCAATTACAAACGAAAATTTGTCCATCACAAACCTGAAGATATGTCCACTATAAACCTCTGTGAACGTCTCGCAGTCATTTTTAGCGTTTGTAGTAATCGTATAGTTGACATATCGGAATTAATTCTGTCGAAAATAGTTTAAAAAAGTTTTGGTCAAGTTGATCACTTTTTTTCAATTTACGTTTTACAGCAAACAAAAATTTGTGCAATACAAACTTCTATGAAGGTTTGTCAGTCGTTTTTAGCGTTTGTAGTAATCGTATAGGCCTTAGACCGGATTAATTTAGCCGAAAAATGTTAAAATAAAATATTTTAGTCAATTCGATACTTTTTTTTTTCAATTCAGTTGTATTACAAACGAAATGCGTAACCTAGACGTGTACAAGGCTAGTGGCCTCGACGGGATACCGGCAGTTATGCTGAACTTGTGCGCCTGAGTTGTCTCCGATCTTGACACGCCGATTTCGCCTTTCGTTTGAGACTGGAAAAATGCCAAAGGCTTGGAAGCAAGCTAACGTGCAGCCTGTGCCCAAGAAAGGTAGTCGAGCTGACCCGTCGAATTATAGACCTATCTCAGTAACGTCCATACTCTGTAAGAGTATGGAACGCGTGCTGAATCATAAGCTCCTGGCATACCTAGAAGCAAATGATGTCCTTAGTGACCGACAATACGGATTCCGCCGAAATCGGTCTACTGGGGATCTTCTTGCGTATGCCATTCACATCTGGAGTGAGGCCATAGAGAAGCACGGGGAGGCAATAGCGGTCTCCCTTGACATCTCGAAGGCCTTCGACAGGGTCTGGCACGATAGCCTTATTAGTAAGCTTCCTTCCTTCGGTCTGCCCGCCAGATTGTGTGATTGGATCGCGGATTTCCTGAGGGATCGGTCTATACGAGTGGTCAATGATGGCTGCTCGTCTGGACTGCTGGATATTAATGCCGGGGTTCCTCAGGGGTCGGTGCTTTCGGCAACACTGTTCTTGCTGCATATTAATGATCTGCTTAAACCCGGTACCTTTGGGTATGCAGACGACAGCACTGTTGCTGAGAGATACGTGTCCGACGCACGAGCTGATAGGTAGCAGATCCGGTCTCTCCGGGGGCTATGGTTGAGCGCTTGAACGTGTCCTTACAGGCTGTCTCAGAATGGGGCGAAGCCAATCTGGTCAAATTCAACGCTGCTAAGACCCAAGCGTGTCTATTTTCCGCTAAACGGAGCCAATTCCACCCAGCTCCATCTTTCCGAGGTGCAACCGTGCCGATAACCGACCAACTTGAGCTTCTTGGGGTTACATTAACATCTACCCTCAATTTCGGCCCTTTCATAGAGGCAAAAGCTCAAGTGGCTGCAAAGAAGTTGGGGATCTTAGCAAAGGTGAGACGGTACTTCACGCCGGAACAGCTGCTCAGACTTGTATCAAGCGCAAGTTCGATCGTGTATGGAGTACTGCTCTCATCTTTGGGACGGATCTGCCAGATACCAGCTTGATGCCCTTGAGTCAATTGAGAAACGAGCCAGGAGGATCATCGGCAATGATAGGCTCGTCGCGACGAAGCTCCAAAGTCTTGAGCATCGACGACGAGTCGCTAGCCTGTCGGTTTTCTACCGGTTGCATTTTGGGGAATGTGCGACGGAATTGCATAATTTGATTCCGCCAAGCCCGTTCCATCATCGGACTACAAGGCGAACGGCGATGCGCCACCGGTACATGGTGGACATCCCACCCACGCGCATAAAACGTTTTGGGAACACATTCATAATGCGTGCAGCTAAGGAGTGGAATTCCCTGCCAGAGTCTGTGTTTCCTGATAGCTATAACCTGGGAGTATTTAAATCAAGAGTGAATAGGTTACTTCTAAGCAAGCGTGTTCCATCTTCGACCACATCATCGCTTACCATCAGGTGAGATAGTGGTCAAACGCGTGCCTATAAATAGTAAAAAAAAAAACCAAAAAAGAAAATTTGTCCACAACAAACCTCTATGAAAGTATCTCACAAATTTTTTGTGTTTTTACTAATCGTTTTTTCCTCTTACCGGAAATAATTCTGTCGAAAATAGTTAAAAAAATTTGGTCAAATTGATCGCTTTTTTTACAATATCCGTACTACTACAAACGAAAAGTTGGTCACTTTAAATCTCTATAAATATTTATTAGTCATTTTCAGAGTTGCTAGTAATCGTACATTCCTCCGTCCGGAAAAAATACAGATGAAAAAAGAGATAACAAAATTGTTAGTCAAATTGATCACTTTTTTTTAATTTCTGATCTACTACAAACGAAAATTACACTACAAACCCCTATGTAAGTCTCTTAACCACTATCAGCGTTTTTAGTAATCGATCATTTCTTCTTACGGAAATAATTCAGTCGAAAATAGTTTTAAAAAGGTTTTGGTCAAATTGATCGCTTTTTTTTTTAATTTCCGTTCTACTATAAACGAAATTTTGGTCACTTCAAACCTCTGTAAACAACTTTTAGTCATTTTCAGCGTTTGTAGTAATAGTATATTCTTCCATCCGGAAATACTTTAGTCGAAAATAATTATTAAAATAAGGTTTAGTCAAATTGATCGCTTTTTTTAATTTCTGTTTAACTACAAACGAAAGTTTGTCCGCTGCAAACCCCTATGAAGGTCTCTAAGCCATTTTCAGCGTTTGTAGTAATCGTTAATTTCTTCTTACGGAAATAATTTAGTCGAAAATAGTTAAAAAAAAAAGTTTTGGTTCAAAACTTTTTTTTAACTATTTTCGACTGAATTATTTCCGGTTGGAGGAATATACGAATACTAAAATAGCTGAAAATGGCTAAAAGACCTTCATAGAAATTTGTAATTGATATATTTTTGTTAGTAATGTAAAGTGAATTCATCTATCCATCCCTTTTTTTTCAATTTCTCTCCTACTACAAACGAAAGTTTGTCCACTAAAACCTCTGTCAACGCCGGTCAGTGATTTTCAGTGTACGGAGTAATCTTAGATTCCTCCTACCGTACTACTACCGAATTAAGTCGAAAATAGTTTTAAAAAGTTTTGGTGAAATTGATCGCTTTTTTTTTCAATTTACGTTTCACTATAAACGAAAGGAGATCGGCGAGCCATGGCCTCGATAGACAAAGTATTAGACCATTCGAAAAAATATTTAAATAATTATAAGCCCTACTTTATTCTATCATTTCTCGAAAAACCCTAGGAATAAGGAATTAATAAAAAAGAAAAGTCAGTTGATGTATTCCTCGTGCTGCAGTTGTTAATAACAACCGATGTTACCATATCAAGCCATTTTTAAATAAAAATATTTTTTGCAGTAAAAGATTTGTACTATAATGTTCGATTAATATTTCTTTTCACTCCAAAAAGTATTTTTATAGGTTTATTGCGAAACAATTATTAGAGATAAAGTATTTTTTTGTTGTTGTTAACTTATTTTACTGATTTTTTAGAAAAATCGATTTGCATTTTTGCGAACTACAACACTCGATACGGCTGTCACTTGTCAAACAATCGGTTGTCAACAACAGATTGCCGGATAGCGTCATAACGTTTCTCGCTCGTGTTGTGGACTTACGTTATATCTTTACTTTGTGTGCTACTTTTAATTACCGAACCTTGCTGTGTTGTTGGACGATTGTGACTGCCTTTGTGACCGACCCTATTGCGTTCTTGGACTCCGTTCTTCCAGAAATATCGATTGAAATTTGCACGCATTTTGGACTCCGTATTTGCCTTTTGACATTGTTACCTGTTGTTTACGATGGATAATCTCCGCTGCATCAATTGTGGCATATCCACTGCTCGCATGAGAAGGAACTCGCTAAACTCAATCGACATACTATCGGTGATTAGAGAATGGATATCTCCACGTCAAGTAAGTGTTATTTTATTGTTATTTTAATTACTTATTACACTTAAACACTCATTGCAAGGTTGGATAAAATGATATACTGGTTTGTTTAATTTTATATAAAGCTTGCATTATTAACGAACGCAAGTAAAAAACACCACCTATACTTACATTTTGTGTGTTGCTTGTTAAACAGGAAACAACAAATAATGCACCACCATCTATGCACCTGCATACGCAGGTGCTTATCACTTTGGTACCAAAGATATGTAGCAATGAAGCGTTTGTATATTTATAGTTAATCTATATTTCAGGTCACTGCATCGGACCATGTGTGCGACTCATGCTGGATGGTAGCTACACAGTCATTGCCAGGAACCAGTGCTGATTCGAATATTGGATCTAACTTGAATGTTGGCCATCGTCATGTTTGCATTAGTTGTGGAAGATCTTTATTGCGCATGAGATCCCATACACTGACACAAGATTCAACACAGCGTGAACGCCATAAATTTGATGTTATAACAGAATGGATTCACCCTCGACAAGTAAGTACTTAATAATCTGACAGCACATATAGCTATTTAAAGAGTAACAAACAAGTTTCTAGTCCTGGCTTGTTTATACAGTGTTGTTAATCCCCACATAAATGAATTACATTCAATGTTTTTTTTCCATAGTAATATGTATTGATTTTCAAAATAGTCATTTTGTTTGCATAGTGTTATTTTTCCCACATAAACAAGTTAATTTTTTTTTTCTACTGCAGTCGTTGATTCTACTATTTTTCTGAGTTGGTGTGAGGATTTTTGATACAATATAAATAAAACATGTTTTTTTTTTATAGGTAACTTCTACAAGCTCTATTTGTCATCCATGCTGGCAGCGTGCTGACAGAGCTCCACATGTAGTCAGAACATCAAGAGAATCCAGTGACAATCCTATTCCTGAGCCTACTATTGAGGTACCACCAAATGTTCGAGATCACATAATGATGCCTTTATATGCAAGAGCTGCAGAGTCACAAAATCGTTGCTTTGTCTCGGGCTGCCATCGCACTGAACGTCTTACCATACCATTCTCTCTAAGACAATTACTTCTAAAAAACTACAATTTTTATGTTCCTATGAATAACCGTGTATGTTCCAGACATGTAAGTCATGGTTCATGGGATTTTTTGAATAATCTCCCTCACAATAGCAACCACATGTTTACTGCTTTACAAATACAGGACTTGATGACATTAAATGCAAGTCCTCTAAGTATAGATTTTAATAATATTGAGAATATGCCAGACCATTTAGTCCACTATTGGTTTGGTCGAACTAAACAGCAATTAGCTGAAATACTTAATGAAGTACCTCGGCTCTCACAAATGCGTAATGGATCGCTTGCCCTAGCAGCATATTTAATCAAATTAAGAACAGGAGACTCATTTGAAAGAATCTCTTCTTTAATTCAAGTACCAACAAGGACAACATCCTCTTTAATATCACGTGCTAGAGATTTCCTAGTACAAGACTATGTCCCTCTGCACTTAGGTGTAAATCACATAACCAGAGAACAAATTGCCCAGAGAAATCTTATGATTCCCAATGGGATTTATGGAGACAACACTAGAACCAGTGCAATTGTGATAGCTGATGGTACTTATGTTTATGTACAAAAGAGTTCCAATTATTTATATCAAAAAAATACTTATTCTTTACACAAGTATCGAAACCTTGTAAAAATGTTTATAATTGTCAGCACAGACGGATATATTATCGAAGTGCTTGGCCCCTATCCAGCAACAACATCAGATGCTGAAATAACGTTAAAAGAATTTCGTGATGAAAATCAACCATTAAGAAGATTTTTTGCTCCAAATGATGTTTTTATACTGGATAGGGGCTTTAGAGACTCTCTGTCATTACTAAACAATTGTGGGTACCGTGTTTATACACCAGCCACAGTTCAAGAGGGTGAAACACAATTATCTACACTAGAGGCTAATCGTTCCAGGGCAGTGACAATATGTCGTTGGGTCATAGAGGTGATTAATGGTAGGTTTAAACGTGACCTTAAGCTTTTTCGCCAAGAGTATTTTAATGCCGCATCTCGCAATTTGATGAAAGATTTTACTGTAGCTGCTGCCCTGATTAATGCCTTTCACCCTCTTATCGAAGACAGGAATGATGCTGGGGAAATTCCTAATATAGTAAATCAGAAAATGTACTCAGAAAATAGTTTAAGTACTGTAGTTATTAATAATAACTTAAATAGAAGACGAACGAATTTTCAAAGAATAAATGTGGATGACAATAATGTCAGTGATTTTCCCCGGCTCACCTACAATGAACTGATATTGGTGTGTTTAGGAACGTACCAAATAAAACAGGCACGTTCCTATTACGGCGAGCACATAAGAGCCAATGGATCTTTCACAATTGAGGTATGCAGAGAGGTTGACAGCAGTCTACTGAGAGAGCTGTCGACTGAAAATAGTGTTTGGCTGCTAAGAGGCAAAATACAATCGCGCCATGTAGGCCGTAAAATATACTTTGTTTATATTTTGGTCGACGGCTCTCTTAACGGTAGGGACGCAATACTACAACACTATTGCAATTGTAATGTAGGCAAGAGAACAGTAGGCTGCTGTGCACATATTTTATGTATAATATGGTACTTAGGGTGGGCTAGGTACCAAGACAATGTGGTACCTCCCGCCCAGCATCTCGATAGTATATTAATAACCGATGATGTGGAAAACAATTAATAAAATATTTTCAATTAACTTGAATTGGTTTTTTTTTCTTTAAAATCCCTGACCATGTGCAACTAAGGAATTTAAATTCAACATTCTGTAAGTTTCACCTCATATTAAAATCACTAAAACTCATTACCTAATAAAAGAGCGGAAACAAATATGTTAATGGGATTTATTGACTACTGTCTGAAATAAAGTTTTTATTTTTTAATTTTCGTATCCCATGTCATATAAAAAAACTAATTACACAGGATTAAAGACTAATATTACTCCTTGAAAACCCAAATTATTTCATTTTTGTTTATTGAGGCCTAATTTATTAGGACTGTTTGCGGATCTCCTTTGAGCACTACAAACATCTATGAAAGTCTATCAGTCATTTCTAGCGTTGGTAGCAATTGTATAGTCCTTAGACCGGAAATATTTTAGTCGAAAATAGTTTTAAAATAAAATTTTACTCAAATCAACCTCTCTTTTTTTTCAATTTCTTTTCTACTACATACGAAAATTTGTCCCCCACAAACCTTTATGAACGTCTCTCAGTCAGTTTTAGCGTATGTAGTAATAGTATATTCCTTCTAACGGAAATAATTCAGTCGAAAATAGTTTTCTCCTCGGACGGGTATGCGCTGACCGGTGGCTGTTACCAAATTTATGCGCTCTCGGTTGTATACATAGTCCCCAAGGAACAGACTTTGAGTTGGGAACTGACAACCGTGCGAGAAGCTCCAGTGTCTATCGTCAGCTTACATGGTGTCCCGTTGACCACGCCCTTGATGATAAGGCTGTTCCCGTCACGGGTTTGTGAGATTGAAATCCTTGGGGCTCTTTGAACATCAGCCAGCACCCGCCCGGCAGTCTTGGCTTTTACTTGTTTCCTTGCTGTTGCTGGGCGGTGCTATTAGCCACCCTGCCCTCTGAAGATCGGCTACCTTCACCTTCTGCAGTTCCCTTAGGGCAACTGGATCGAAGGTGGCTCCTTTCACCACAGCTGTAGCACCTAGGGCTGTATCCTTTTAAACGATCGCGAACTGTAACCTAAGTGTTAAGTGTCCCGTAGTGCCCAAGCCTCACTGCAGCTCTAACCTCAAGGTCGCGGATGCCGTCAATGAATGCCTGCACCAGGTTCCTTTCAATAAGCGCAGGTACAGACTGGTATGCCTTCCGCACCAGCTTCTCTACTTCAAGGGCCCACTGCTGCAGGTTTTCACCACTACGTTGCACGCGATCCCTTAATTGCGCATGTAACACATGCTCCAGATGAGCGTCGCCATACCTGGCTTCCAACGCCTCAAGGAGCTGCTCTTAAGTCAGCTCCTTACCGAGAGCAACCAGGACACGCGCAGGCCTAGGGTGAGGGCAGTCATGGCTTGTTCTTTAGTCCACACGTTCTTCATGATAGCCTCAAACTGTATTTTGTAGGCCGACCAAGACGTCCCATCGAACGGCGGCACTTTGAATCCACGTAGCGAAGGTGTGGAAGTTGCAATTCCATCTGCAACTTTAGGTTGTCCATGGCTTTTTTCATTTCAGCAATCTGGGTTTCAGCTTCTATAAGGTGGTTCTCGTGCTGGACCACCTTATCTTTAAAAACCTTTATTTCTTTGCCGAAGGAGGCATGCAAATCCTTCATGAGGAACATCTGTTCCTCCTGTCGACGGGCCTGCTCCTCCTTGTCGCGCTGCAGCTGTTCTTCCAAGCGTCGGGCCTGCTCTTCCTGTCGGCGGGCCTGCTCCTCCTGTCGGCGGGCCTGCTCTTGCAGCATCATCATCAGAGCAGTTAAGTCTGGTGCTGATGATGCTGGAGCTGCTGTTGATGAGCCGGCCTCGATGGTTAGTAGCTGGCCTTCTGACGTCTGCGGCGTTGCTCCACCAAAATGCCTCTGGTCCGTCTCCTACTGGCGTTGACTACGGGTACGGATACCCTCCGTGTCGTCCTTTGGCAAAATCGGAATTAATATCCACTCTCCTGATAACAGTTGTTACGAGCTTGGGGTTCGTGATAGTAAAAACAGCCGATAAATCAACCAAAAATGACACTTTAATTTACAATACTAATTAGCACTTTAAAACACACTAATTAGAACACACAATAGCACTACTGAACACTTTACTTCACTATAATTCGCAGATGAAGATCGCTCTCGAAGTTATCGCTTGTATCGCCAATTCAATACTGACTCCAATCTTTTTTTTTTTATGTGTGGCCTCTCGCAGGTCAACCTAGGAGGTTGTCGACTGCTTAACCGGACTTTCCTGTGGTGGCCTTAATATAAATATTAAAGCCTCCAGCCAGGGCTACTGACTCCAGTCGCCGAATGTCCGCCTTTTATACCGACAGTTATTTTTGGAACCTTCTGGTATAGAAACATCTGGAAAGTTCGGGTACATTCCGGCCCCGACTGACAGGTGTCGAAACATCGAGAATGTTCTAGCATAGAAAAGTCTAGAAACATCTTGACTCCACTAATTCCGCTACTCGATACGAGATGGCGCCACTAATACCTAAATGTCGTAAAGTACCCAGCATTAATTTTGGCGCGTAACATTACGAACATATTTTCGAATTCTATTCACTGATTAGTTCTTTTAAGTACATCTATATTAAAGTCTCCCGCTAAAACAATATTTTTACAATCTGTTTTTATTGAAAATTGTAATATCTGTTCTAATTAATACATTCATTGCAATTATTAGAATTTGGTTCTCTGTAAATACAAAACACATACAATTTTATGGATAATCAGTTCAATGGCGCAACATTCAAAGACATCACTTGCAGATATTTTTGCTATTTTTGGCAGTTCTCTCCATTAGTGATCGGAACTCACTAGTATGCAAGCTCCACCGCTTTTGGTTTCATTTCGAGTGAAATAGGCTGCTAGGCAGTAATTGTTCAGATTCAGATGTTTTTCATAAGTTTCCATCATAAAGTGCTCCGTAATACATAAGACATCTTTTTTTTTATTAAGGATGGGAAATCATCAAATGACTCCTCCCGTTCTGGGTGAAGCAGAAGGGAGTGTCAGACTCTTACTGACTAAAACCTATCCGTGTTCCTCCTAATATCCTTTGCGTTCCAGGGCCGCGGTGGCTCTGTCGAAAAAATTCCGCAACCCCGGCAGGACATAAGACATCTACGACTATGTTTGTATCAATCAATTCATTTAAACAAACCGCAAGAAAATTGCATTTGGATCAGGCCTGCAATATTTTGGTGCATGATGTAAATGTGTTTAGTCAAGAAAAATATTATCTCCTGTTTTATTAGCGTCATTCAAACTTTGATATATGTCATCATTTTTCATAATGTTAATCATTCCAGCAGATCCATAAATATAGTACATACAGACAGTATTGCGTATGTATGACATGACTTCGGAGTCATAGTAACCTGTTTATTTTTGACAGATTCTGGTGTCCGAGTGGGTTTTTCAGTTGAACATACTTTTTTATAATTATATGTATATTACTAGTTTACATTTTTTTAGTTCTTGCTTTAATGAAGTATTTTCTAAATTTAACTTTTATTACTTCTTGGTTCGCAATAAGTTATTCTCCTTGTAGCTGGTTTATTTTATCGTACAGCTCTTTATTGTTTCGTGATTCGTTGATTGAAGTATTTGGTAAACTTAACATTGTTGCGTCCAAGAGGGATTGGTTTGACGACAAGTCGTATAGCGAACTTGAACGTTGTGGTCTTCTATAAGTGATATTATCACCATTTCACTATCCATCGTAGTCTCGTTATAATCAATCGCTTCGAAGTCGACGTTGAAGAATTTTTAAAAGTTTTTATGAAATTTTAAGATTCCAAAATCTTCTATGGCGTGAGGTGCGAACTCACGGCCACACGGTTCCGAGTTACACTTTGTAGCCATTCGACCACTCGGTTTGGTACAAATTTTGTTGAAATTGAGTACCGCTTCTATCATGCAGTATTTTTAAAATAACAAGTCGTTAGTGAATGACTCATTGAAAAATATTGTTGTTTGTTGTTTTGCACCAAATCGTCAGAACCTAATTTGTTGCTATCACTTCCACAGTTTTATTTCACTTCATAACACAATACAGTAATAAAAACGCCTATATATACGAAGTGTGAGTGTTATCTTCAAGTAAATTTTTTTTGTTGACACTTTTAGCTGTTAAGTAAGTTTTTAGTCTTTGTATTGATTTACTATTATAGATAACACTCACACTTCGTTGTTAGACTAATATGAGTATTTATACATTGCAATTACGATGAATATAGTACATTTACAGAAAAAATACGTAAAATTAAAACGGGGTCGCAAACTTTAGCTTTTTTTTATTATTTTTTTATTAACAACAACAACATCATGTCTGCCTCTCAAAGTGGATGTAAGAATGGGTCCCGCGGTACTAAGGAGCTACTCCTCACTGATATGGCCATTAGCCAACAGCTTCGTCGTTCTCGAAAGGATCTGTCGACATGCTGGATAGACTATAAGAAGGCCTACGACTCGGTGCCTCACACATGACTCATGAGGGTACTAGAATTGTATAAAGTTGATGCAACGCTACGCACCTTTTTCATGTCTTGCATGGGGCAATGGAGGACAGTCCTTCGTTATCCAGGATGTTGAAATATCCAGAGGAATAGCGAACCGGTAAGGATCAAGCAGGGTATATTTCACGGTGATAGTATGAGTCTGTTTTGTCTAGCCTTGAATCCTCTTAGCACACTGCTAGAGAATTCAGGGCTAGGCTAGCAGTTGAAGAGAGGTGGGCAGGTTATATCTCACCTCCTTTACATGGATGATCTGAAACTCTTTGCCTCATTAATCTGCAGCTGATGGAGCTACTGAAGGTAACTGAAACTTTCAGTAACGCCATCAGGATGGAGTTTGGTGTGGACAAATGTGCGGTCATACATGTAAAGCGTGGAGATATCATGGAATCCGTGGGAACTTAACTCTCGGAATCCATAAACCTGAGATCCCTCTCTTCAACTAAAATTTATAAGTATTTTGGTATGTCGGATGCGTTAGATATCAATTTTACTGACATGAAGCAATCGTTGAAGGAGCGCTTCTTTGGCCGCCTGAAGAAAGTATTCAATAGCCTTCTATCAGGCGGAAATAAGGTGCGCGCCTTCAACGGTTGGGTCATGCCGGTTTTGATGTACTCTTTTCGTGTATTCAAATGGGCTCAAACGGAACTTGATGCCCATGGTCGTCGGTAATGAGACTGTATATCTCGCGAAAGTGTGGAGGTCGAAGTTTTTTAAATGCTAAGACTCTGTATAATCGCGAGATATGCAGACTCAAGGAATATTTCCTTGATGTCGACGTAGATATGCATCGAGATGTAGTGGCGGTGGACAAGGCACCCTGCTCTCCTTGGAAAATGAGAACTGGCGCAAACCTGCGGTGCATGACACTAACGATCGCAGGGCGGTATGGTAAGGTAAGGAGCTTACGGACGCTTTTTCTGGCCCTACATGGGCCCGACGTAGACCAACTAGCGTCCGTAGCCTGGCTGCCTTTCGGTGATCTTGGAGAAACCGAAGGTTTTGTCTGTGCAATTATGGACGAAGTTATCATGACGAATAACTACCGGAGATTTATTGTGAAGGACGGCACGGTCGACATATGTCGGGCATGTCACCGTCCGGGAGAATCAATTCGCCACATTATCTCCGATTGTTCTCATCTAGCTAACGGAGAATACTTGCATAGGCATAACCTTGTAGCCAGGATTATACATCAGCAACTCGCTCTGAAATACTCTCTTGTGGAGTCGGAGGTGCCGTACTACAGTTATGCGCCTGACCCAGTTCTTGATAATGGCCATATCACATTGTACTAGGATCGGTCCATCATCACTGACAGGACTATTGTTGCCAATAAGCCTGATATAGTAGTGGTGGACCGAATAGTGAGGCGTGCAATGATTGTAGACATAACCGTTCCGCATGACGAGAACCTCGTGAAAGCCGAGAAATATAAACAAGTCAAGTATATTGACTTGGCTCGCGAGGTTGTCGACATGTGGGATGTGGATTCTGTAATCACTGTACCAATAGTCGTATCAGCCAATAGCTTAATAGCCACGAGCCTCGACCAACACCTCAGGAGACTCTCGTTAGGCAGCTGGATCAAGGGCTTGATTCAGAAAGCGGTACTTCTGGACACGGCTCGTATTGTTCGGAAGTTCCTCTCTCTGGAGTCTTGACTGCTGATAGCTTGGATCCTGTTCCTGATACCGGTGGGCTACTATTTTTATATGTTTATTTTTTTAAATGTTTTTTATGAAATATTTAAAAATGTAATATATAAGTATAGTTTATGAATAAAGAAAATAATAATAATAATATCGTTTATTTGTGGGACCTACACTTTTCCAAATCTACATAAATGACCTATGCACGCTGCCTTTACACAAAGCGTAAATTTTTACTTATGCTGATGACACCGTAATTGTAGTCTACGGTAACACTTGGAGTGAAGTAAGAATATTGCGGACCAGTCCTTAAAAAAAGTTATGAACTGGTTGCTAGTCAACCTACTCACCCTAAACTTGGCCAAAACAAACTTCATTCCCTTCTTTTTAAATTTTAGGAACAGAACTCCACCAGAATTTGAAATCACGGCACATAAATGCTCTGATCTCAGTTCTTGCTCATGTACGGCGCTTAGCCGTGTTAATCACACGAAATATCTGGGTGTAGTGATTGATGATGGATTGAAATGGTATAACCAAATAGATAACACTGCCTCAAAAGTCAGAAGACTTATCTATATTTTTAAATCTCTGAGACATTGCGCAGACATTCTAAAAATGCTTTATCTAGCACTCTGCCAGTCTGTTATCACCTACTGCATCCCGGTATGGGGAGGTGCTGCTAAAACCAAGTTTATTGTAGTGGAGCGGGCACAGAGGGCTGTCCTTAAGGTGATGCTTGGCAGACCATTCAGATTTCCTACTACTGAATTATATGCGAACTGCAAATTACTTACTGTGAGACAGCTTTTTGTTCTTCGAGCCACTCTTAGAAAACATAACAAATTCCTCCATTAGACCCTACTAAGCGCAAAGTAAAGAATGTCTGCCCAACAGTAGGACATAAAACTGCATTCGCTAAGCGCCAGTTTTACGTACTAAGTACATTAATTTATAAAAATATATCTAAGGCCGTTCACATGACTGGGCTAAATCACCATGATGCTAAGATTAAAGTTCAAAGTTGGCTACTGGATCAAGACTATGCTCGAACAGAAGAACTACTACGACACCAGCAGTAGGCGTTTTAAATACATAAACGTGTATTCTATTGTTTCCATTTTTTTTCCTAACTTTGCTCCGAACATATCAGCAGCACATATATACATATACAACACAATCTCAAACACTTCAACACACCCTCAGTCTAACACACACACTCTCACATATACACTCTCAAAGTCGTTTCCAATATTTCTAAATATTCCTACGTTGTTTATAATTTAATACATATTTTATAACCTGCAAAGTCAATGACTTCTTCTTTAATATAAGAACATAACATAAAAGGTTTTTGGTATCACAGTGCCAGTAGAACACTGACTCCTAAGTCACAGGATCACCTAGTTTAGGAGTCAGGGTTTACCTTATCCGTATGACCTTTAGTTAACCAAGCTATGTATCCTAGTCTTAAGTCTCAAAGGTTTTTTGTAACAATAAATATTTTTTTTATTTTATTTCCAGTTTTTTTTTGAGCGCTGTTTGCGAGCGCTTATAGGATCACTCGAGTGTCTGTCTGTCTGTCTGTCCGTCTGTCACAGCCAGTTTTCTCCGGATCCACTTAACCGATTCTATTGAAATTTTGGTACACAGATAGACTTCTGTGACCCAAACACGGACGCGTTACGTAAATCATATTTTTTTTAGTATGGGTGTCACTTTTGGGGGTCAAACTAGAAAATGTTGAAACAAAGTTTTTTTATAATTTTAAAATAAATGGTTTAGAAGTTATTCAAGAAATAAGACAAAAAATGACTGTTCCCCCCCTTATCTCCGAAACTACTGAGCCTAAAGTTTTGAAAACAATGGAGTTAATAGACCTTTACCTATAGGTTACAGAAAACCTATAAGAAGTTTAAAGTGTTAAAATAACATGTTAAAAAAAATAAATTAGTTCGGAACCCTTTGCCGACCGGCAGGCCGACTCGCACTTGGCCAGTTTTTATTGTTAAGGTTTACGTCAGTAAGTATTGTCAAATACTAGCCGCGGTAGTATAGGCACTATGATTTACTCGCACAAGCACACTACGTTCTCTCTTATATCATATGTTCTTTTAGTTTACTTCTTTCTTTCAAGAAAGAAGTAAACTAAAAGAACATATTTTAAACAACATCGTGTGACATATCAAATGAAAGGACTTACTGTGAGGATTTTAATTATATTTTTTTATAATTTTAAAATAAATGGTTTAGAAGTTATTCAAGAAATAAGACAAAAAATGACTGTTCCCCCCCTTATCTCCGAAACTACTGAGCCTAAAATTTTGAAAACAATGGAGTTAATAGACCTTTACCTATAGGTTACAGAAAACCTATAAGAAGTTTAAAGTGTTAAAATAACATGTTAAAAAAAATAAATTAGTTCGGAACCCTTTGCCGACCGGCAGGCCGACTCGCACTTGGCCAGTTTTTATTGTTAAGGTTTACGTCAGTAAGTATTGTCAAATACTAGCCGCGGTAGTATAGGCACTATGATTTACTCGCACAAGCACACTACGTTCTCTCTTATATCATATGTTCTTTTAGTTTACTTCTTTCTTGAATATTTACTAATTTTGCACAATAAGTCAAAAGAAAATCAAAACTACTCGCGGCGTGGTGCAATTGAGTTCGGCGAAATTTACCCTCAAATTGTAGAATCCATCCTCTGAAAACCTACTCAAAAAATCACTCTATTCTTAGGTAAGACCTAAATGCCAATCTTGCACACATCAAATTTTAGTCTTGCGCCGCCACTGGCCAGCACGATCTCCTGACCTCAACCCCATTGAAAACCTATGGGGTCTGATGGGCAGCACGGAATGATCGATCTGATGAGCAGTTGAAGTTGCATTGCATGGAAATATGAGAAAATTTAAGGGAAACACGGGTGGTGAATGAGGTTCACGAGTGTGTTGATGTATAGTGGTGCAAATTGAGTGAATTCGCAAAAGTTACATTATATTACTAAGTTACTTAAATTAAGAACAAAGTATATTATTTAAAAGATATAGATGTAGGATTTAGTTTTTAAGGCCAATCTATCGCATCGGATCACAGATCTGTTATGATACTTTTCTGTAAGATTTGTAAAAATAAATATGCTTCAATATTGTAGGATCCATTCGTCAACGTTTACTTGATTGCATTGCTAATATTAAATTATGTATAACTAAGTTAAAAATAACCAATTAGGTTGAGCAATAATAAAATGATATTGTGTCATATCCGTAATAAGGATTATTTTGGGGTTCAGTTTCAATCTCCTTTCGTAATGAAAATGAATACTTAAGCTGTAACCTCAATAAGTCCTAGTGAATAGCGATTTGTTTACTTTGAGGTTTGAAATAAACAACTTAACGTTAAAACGAACTCACTCACAGTAGAATAAAAGTAGTACTTCTGCATAATTTAATTGTATTGTGACAACGATTTCGCACTTGTTATATTTACGTGGGTAGATTTGCGAAAATTTGTTGATTTCTGATTGTCATAGTTGACGTATTAGCTACTTACCTTCAATAAATTATTCTTTATGAGAAAATAAACTGTTTTAACTAGAAGTTTATTTATTTACATTTTGTAAAATTATTATGAATAGTACATCTAGTCTAGATTTTGGTGATTCGGCAGTGATAAACGGGTAACTATAATCTGTTCGTAGGTAGCTTGAATAAGATAATGTTAGCTACTTCCATGCCTTGTAAATATTCATGCTGCGACGTAGTTCTTTATTTTAACAAAAAAAAGGTACTATTTCTCGATGGTAATCTGTAGACAGGGGGGCTACTCTCTAACGAAATCCTTAGTTTCGGGCTTAGTTGCGGGGGGGCGTATTCTACTCCGTATCACTTACGATTAGTCCCGAACCCGAACTGAGAATGAATGACAACACGATTTCACAGTAACTGTCAAATTGTGTTATCATTAGTTCTCAGTGGTTAGGTGATACGAAGTAGAAAATGCCCGCCCGCAACTAAGCCCGAAACTATGGATTGAAACTATGGACCCCACGTTGTTCATCTTTTTGATGTCTGACATGATGCGGGAAATAATGACGTCAACGTTTCCGAATTGCAGTTTCAACATGGAAATTACGTCTGCAGATGAAGCACTATTGATAAGCAGGCCGGCCACGGCTTCTTGAGCGGTGCCGCGTAAATATTTACGTATCTACCAAAGGTATTCTTTATCGGTAAAATTACAGATTTCTGTGGACACCACTGAAACTAGGGAGTTCTTTTGGTGTGCTAAGACGGGTTATCAGTTTGGTATTTTGCTGGATGGCGGAGGACGTCACGAGTTCTTTCACTGTCAAGCTGCTGTAGTTCTTGTTGACCAGGCTCCAACCGCTTTTCAGTGAAACACACGCCGTTATTTTGCTCCGATGTTTCTGATGGTGGACTGTATTCTTCTTCGAATTCTGCTAGGTCCGCCGCTAATTTTCTATCGATGAGTTCCATTTCAATACACGCTTTCGCCTGGGCTGCTTCTAGTACCAGTCTTTTCTTTTGTGCTTGTAACGATTGTGAGCTTTTGTTTTCTAGTTCGTTTCGACTACACTATACTCGCGGCACAAGAACTTTTTACTTTAAGGTCATCAACCTTTTGTTTCACTGGTGTAGGTGGTGGCATTTCCTGCGCTCCAGTTACCGATTGTTATTTTGCCTCCGACTCATTCTTTTTTCTAATTGCTGGCGTGTTGAGCAAATTATTTATATTTCCAAATAGTAGGTAGGAATTTTGACATCAAAACTTTTTCTAAGAAGGAAGCGCGCGCTGTCTGTCGCGCTAAATATGTTATTACGTCACCACAAAAAAATGGCGGCTAGGGGCCCGCCCCCAACCCCACTCTGACCTCGCTCTGACTCCCTTTTATAATTTTATGTTTTAGATTTATTGCGTCGCTCACAGAACCAAATATAATCTTAAGTGACGAGGTGCTTGACATGGCAGTATTTTTAGGCATAACTGTTGATTTCAAACTACAATGGGGCCCACATGTATCAAGTTTATCGGGAAGGCTCAACTCTGCCGCATACGCCGTCAGGAAAGTTTTTTTTTTTATTTACTATTTATAGGCAGGCGTTTGACCACTATCACACCTGATAGTAAGCGATGATGTGGTCGAAGATGGAGCAAGCTTGCCAAGAAGTAACCTATTCACTTTTAACTTAAAGTTTCCCAGGTTGTAGCTATCAGGAAACACAGATTCTGGCAGGGAATTCCACTCCTCAGCTGTACGTACTACAAATGTGTTCCCAAAACGTTTTGTGCGCGTGGGTGGGATTACCACCATGTACCGGTGGCGCCTCGCCATTCGTCTTGTGGTCCGATGGTGGAACGGGCTTGATGGAATTAAATTATGCAATTCCGTCGCACATTCCCCAAAATGCAACCGGTAGAAAACCGACAGGCTAGCGACTCGTCGTCGATGCTCAAGTCTTTGGAGCTTCGTCGCGACGAGCCAATCATTGCCGATGATCCTCCTGGCTCGTTTCTCAATTGACTCAAGGGCATCAAGCTGGTATCTGGCAGATCCGTCCCAAAGATGAGAGCAGTACTCCATACACGATCGAACTTGCGCTTGATACAAGTCTGAGCAGCTGTTCCGGCGTGAAGTACCGTCTCACCTTTGCTAAGATCCCCAACTTCTTTGCAGCCACTTGAGCTTTTGCCTCTATGAAAGGGCCAAAATTGAGGGTAGATGTTAATGTAACCCCAAGAAGCTCAAGTTGGTCGGTTATCGGCACGGTTGCACCTCGGAAAGATGGAGCTGGGTGGAATTGGCTCCTTTTGGCGGAAAATAGACATGCTTGGGTCTTAGCAGCATTGAACTTGACCAGACTTGCATCGCCCCATTCAGAGACAGCCTGTAAGGACACGTTCAAGCGCTCAACCATAGCCTCCCGGAGAGACTGGATCTGCGACCCACTAGCTCGTGCGTTGGACTCTCAGTAACAGTGCTGTCGTCTGCATACACAAAGGTACCGGGTTTAGGCAGATCATTAATATGCAGCAAGAACAGTGTTGCCGAAAGCACCGACCCCTGAGGAACCCCGACATTAACATCCAGCAGTCCAGATGAGCAGTCATCTATGATCACTCGGATAGACCAATCCCTCAGAAAATCCGCGATCCAATCACACAATCTGGCGGGCAGACCGAAGGAAGGAAGCTTACTAATAAGGCTATCGTGCCAGACCCTGTCGAAGGCCTTCGAGGTGTCAAGGGAGTCTCCCTTGACGCTAGTGCCTCCCCGTGCTTCTCTATGGCCTCACTCCAGATGTGAATGGCATACGCAAGAAGATCCCCAGTAGACCGATTTCGGCGGAACCCGTATTGTCGGTCACTAAGGACATCATTCGCTTCTAGGTATGCCAGCAGCTTATGATTCAGCACGCGTTCCATACTCTAACAGAGTATGGACGCTACCGAGATAGGTCTATAATTCGACGGGTCAGCTCGACTACCCTTCTTGGGCACGGGCTGCACGTTAGCTTGCTTCCAAGCCTTCGGCACTTTTCCAGTCTCAAACGAAAGGCTAAATAGGCGTGTCAAGATCGGAGACAACTCAGGCGCACAAGTCTTCTGAACAATTGCCGGTATCCCGTCGGGGCCACTAGCCTAGTTCACGTCTAGGTTACGCAATACCCTACGGACGTGGCCTCGCGCCAGCAGGATCCAGACATGAAGATTCCGCAAACAAAGAAGCAAACAAGTTTGTTTTCTCCTCAGCGGAGTGGGCCCGCGTCCCGTCGGGTCTCAGCATTGGTGGTAGTGAGGGGCGGCAGAAGTTCGATTCGACCGACTTAGCCAGAGACCAAAAAACCTTTCTACCCGCTGGGTATGTGGAAAGTTTGTTCCCTAATCGGCTAATGTGGTCAAACTGAGCCCTCCGCAACACCTTCTTGCAGGACTTGGCAGCCCTGTTAAAGGCTTTCTTCTTCTGACTCACGCCATTTGCTTTGCGCGTACGAGCATCAACCCATGCTAGGTACGCCGAGTGCTTAAGTGCATCAGCGCGATTGCACTCACCACCAAACCATGGACGAGCTTCGCCAGACATGGTTACGTCAGAAAACGGAATGTAGTACTCCATTCCCCTCCACAACACATCCGTCACAGCGTCCGCGCATGACGAAACATCAGTCGAAGAAAAGCAAGTAGGCTGCCAAGGATAACATGCGAAGATAGATCGCATGCTATCCCAATCTGCTAACCTGTATCGCCATACTCGCTGGGTGCCTCTTGGGCTGGGATCGGGCGGGGAGTAGACGGACGCAGACTTCACCAGACAGTGGTCCGAACTACCCAGTGGTGAAGAAATCGTCACCGAGTACCGGTCTGGATCTGTTGTCAGGAAAAGGTCCAAGCAATTGGCAGTGTGCGAATCAACATCCGGTACCCTCGTTGCCCCCTGGACCAGCTGGGTAAGAATTAACGCTAGCGCTAGCTTTCGCGTCTCTCGTCCAGCATGGTCTGTGCACTGGTATGGGAAGAGCCACTCCTGATGGTGGGCGTTGAAGTCCCCCAGTAACACCAATTGGGCAGAAGGGTACCGCTGCTGAGCCGCATCTGCCGCCTCACTCAGGTGCTGTGTGAGCCCAGTTGTCTCCATATCGCCGCTGTGCGAACGATAGACACAGGCGTAGACAATTTTATCGAGGCCTGTGTCCACTATAACCCACAGCGTTGAGAACCTAGAGTCTTCAAGGTTTCGGAGACGCCGATAGCAGATGTCGTCCCGGGCGTACATACATACGCCCGCGCGTGATCTAAAATGGTGCTCCAAGGTAAACCCTGGGTAAGATAGGTATGACACATCTGACGGACATCCGATCTACGTCTCCGACAGGAATAAGAGCGCTGGTTTTTCAGTCTTGAGGTGGTGGTGGACTGCGGCGAGATTTAAGTGCAGACCTCGTATGTTAGAGAGATGCACTTTGTGTGAGAGAGTGCTGCCACTGTACAGCTTTTCTCTTTTTGTTCCTGGTCATGATTTGAGTGAATAAGGTAGAAGAGAAGGAAGTGAAATGAGGTTCCATGCTGCTAACCATCAGGCACGCTCTGACAGGACGGCATCATTGGGGGACTAGCCTGAAGACTGCGGGGACGCCCAAACCCTCCCCGCGAATGTCCATCGGGCCCTCTCATCTGGTCACCAACTAGCACGATGATGCATTCCAGGATTTTTCGACAGTTGGCGGTGCAGCTTTTCATGTGTGGATAACACACTACTTGGGCTCCCAAGTATATGCCGTCGGCCAGCGGCGCACCGTGCCTCGGATCCCGCTATCCTCCGCGACTAGTCTCCCAATACGCCCATATCAGCGCAAGCCTGGTTGGTCTGGCTGCATTGGAACAACTATTTCGACCCAACTCCTCTGAACTGGCTACACTGGGCATCGTACCGGAACGCGGCTAGGCCACTTAGCGGTACGTCTTTGCCCAGTGGGTGGTCACAAGCCATTGGCCGAAGCCTACCACCAGTTAACTAAAACAAGTAAGACAATTTACTGACGTTGACAATAGTTGAAATATATTTTATAGTCTTACAAAAACGTGCTGTGCGAGCAATACATTAACTAGGGTCAAAAGCTTTATTATGAGACATTTTCAAAGAGATTAGAATTCTCACGGTATCTCAATTGGTTTTTGCAAACATTTTATATTTTAGGCAAAATATACATTTATATAGTAAAATGAGTGACATCCACAATTTTAACACCAGAAACAGGCACAAGCTACATGCTCCTTCCCACCGACTTTGTAAGGTTTGTGGGGCTCGGTATCCGTTTATATAATAAGCTTACACTATATTTTCTTGACCTGCTTTTTAACTCATTTAAAGCTAAAGTTAAATCTAACCTCTGTTCGAAGGCATACTATTCTCTTAACGATTATTTAGACGATAAGAATAGTTGTTCGCTATGTTGAACGCAAGACAATGTTATAATGTCAAATCTCATTTTCAGCTTACACTATATTTTCTTGACCTGCTTTTTAACTCATTTAAAGCTAAAGTTAAATCTAACCTCTGTTCGAAGGCATACTATTCTCTTAACGATTATTTAGACGATAAGAATAGTTGTTCGCTATGTTGAACGCAAGACAATGTTATAATGTCAAATCTCATTTTCATCACGCGTTTAACGTGATGTGTTTTTTCAGTCTGATTAAATCGTTCGTAGTGTAAAGAATTCTAAACATCTAGCGCGAAAAAAACTGTGACGCGCCAATCTAATATGTTTTAAATAGGTCAGCCATTAAATCGTTTATTAACTGTAATAATGCTCACTGGCGCACAGTTAATTTGTTTGGAACCCGGAAAATTACGGCTACCCCTACCTGTGGCTTATTAGTCGTCATTCATTCAATAAAAACCATCGTAATAACATCAGTGCCACAGGAAATTGAGTTTCGTGGAATGGATTTGAAGGTGGCCTCACAAATTCCTTGTTTATCGCCCTTTTAGTTGACTGCTAGCACAGAAGGGTGTCTTATGAAGAACTACTACAATGGGGCTCCTAAAATAAGTATTAGACCAATAGAAGATTTGTATTCCTAAAATTCAACGGGTTTTGGAATTACAATTTGTATATTATTATACAGCGCAGCGGGACGGCAAACCAAAGAAAATTAGGTAAATTTTAGTATTAGTGCACTGAATATTCACCGCTGGGACGTCTTAAAAAGCAGATGTGTCGCTAAAATACTCTCTAATTTATATATCGAAAGGTAGTCTAAAGTGCACTAAGGCTATTTAACAACAAGTTCCAAAATAAACTGTATCGTGTATAAGTGTTTACGTCGCTATTCTTCTGGGAACATTATCGTCGTCGATGGTTCACCGGCGTGAGAGCAACTCTTCGCCCCCGCAAGAAAAGAGACGAGCTCATTATTTCTTTAACTCTTCGCACAAGTAAGTACAAGACGTCATAGCGCAACAGTCGACCGAGCACTAAGAGAGTAACATTTACAAAGACATCATGAGTGTGGTACGCTCGCCAACTAGAAGTGCCCCCAGCTTCGAATGTAGTGATTCGCAACCGAATTTATTATCAAGCGTTTCTCAACCCGAATTTTCGGAAACTTCAAAAGTAACCCAGCGCAGTTATAAACGAAAGCAGTTGGATGACAACGAATATATTCGAACTGAACTTAGTGAAATGCGTTAACAAATGTCTGAAATGATAATAATGTTAAAAATTATTACGACTACACAAAGCGAAATCACAAAAAAAAACATTGAAGACATTACAACAATTAAGGAACGAATTGACGGTATTAAATCTACTACTGATGGTCTCGCCGCTGAACAAAGCAATATCAAATCCGATATAATATCGCTACGGAATGACCACTGCAAAACCAAGAAAAAACTTGAAGAGATTAACCATGCAATTCAATTACTAAATACAGACAGACCATCTCCTCAAGTTTCCTTCTCAATTGAAACACAAGAAACCATCATAGCAGAAATTAACAAACGTGAATTCCGAAGCAAAAATATTATTATCAGTGGTATACCAGAACCGTTATCATCAAACAAGGAACAACGCATAAATATAGACAAAAACAAGACCGTTTTACTCAAATCAATTGATAATGACTATGCCGAACCAAAAACGATTATGCGACTGGGAAAGTATGATGCAAATAAAATACGTCCAGTGAAAGTATTTTTAAAATCTCAGCAAAACTGCAAAATCTATACTACGTAACCAAAGCCATTCTAAACAGGACAGTGTTAATATATATTCTGATCAGACACCAAAACAGCGTAAATACCAGCAAAATATCAAAGAAGAGCTTAATCGCTGACAGGTTAATGAAGATAAAACTCACAATAAGATACGTTAACCGAATAGCCACCGAGCCTACTTCAAACAATAATACTGATCCTAACAACGACAAAATAATCTATCAAGTTGTCGATAACTATAGCCGCATTATAACCTTAGCCAAATCTCTAAAAATCCTGTCTGCAAACATGCGAAGCATTGTAAAACCCGATAAATTTAACGAATTAAAATCTACATTTCTACACAATATAATATTATAAAGAGGAAAGATTTGTTTGTTTGTTTGAATTGAATAGACTCCGAAACTACAAAACCCATTTGAAAAATTCTTTCATCCTAGGTATTCTACATTATTCTTGATGAACATAGGCTATAGAGTATTTTCAAAAAACATAGGGATTCGTTTGAAAACTTGGATAATGTAACCCAAGGTGTAAAAAAAATACCAATAAAATCCCTATATCGCGTACGCTGCGGAAACTATTGACAATAGAGCAAAGTAATGTACTACAGTTTTATAGAAAATATTAATATCCACAAAAAAGTCCCCAAGAGTATATATCTAACTATTATGGTTAAGTCACAATAACCGCTTTTTGATCAAATTATTCGATCAAAATCCGGGTGGAATGGAATAGTGGTGATTTTGGTATCATGATATTAACCTTCCATTTAAATGACTTGGTAATTTAGGTTGGTTATGTATACGTAAATTACACTTTAAATTATGCAAATCGGATCTTACTTAGTTACAACGGGTATAAAAATACTCTAAGTAAGAAATGTCGCAGTTTGAACGTTAAGTCTATTAAGGCCGTATCTCTGAAATAAATGATTGCTCGAAAGCACCGCTTTCACCTCCTAGCACCGCGCAGTCCCCGCATGCTTCCACGCGGAAAGTTCGAAATATCGAACCTAGCGCCACAACATCAAATAAATTCAAACCACCAACTGATTCAGTGTTGCTCGCTCGCAAACTTCCTAAACTCCTTCTGTCAAAATATTAACACAAATCAGCACTCTTATAAACAGCGATTTTAGACGTAGATAAAATACAATAAAATAAAATCTTGAACGCAGAAAAATAAATATTTGTTTTAATATTTATTTTTTACAGTCGTTGGTAAATTATATCAAGTTTTGTATGGCTCCAAATTATTTTGAAAACTACTAATTCAGTTGAAAATTTAAGGACATGGCCATAATTGTGCGATAGAGATAGCACTAGATACTTTTGAGCATATGGAAGGTATGGAGTAGACCAGTTGTGTAAAAAATATATTTTAATCATAATTGAAATACATTATGAAAAGGAATGAAATGATAAGTAGTCAATTTGTTTTTTTTTTCGCATGGCTTTACACACGTAGACTTTTTACAGAAACCGTGCATTTTCTGGCGGTGGTTTTGTATCAGTGAAAACTATATCCTATAAACATATATTTTAAACTCTTATCATATTAGTTTAGTTCAAAACCTAGTTAACTAAATGTAATGCAATGAATCTTTCAGTATACGTTTCATCAGAGGTATACATGAGCGCCGCTGCTATTATATGCGGCATTCCAAATCCGGGGCTGCAGGATAACTACGGTCCCATCCTCAGGCCCATTTTGCTAAGTAATTGTTTCATCCTAGTTGTTGTTTCATTCACAGAACATCTTCAAAACTTATAGCAAATCATGGAAAAACACTTAGAATTTAGAAAATCTTTGTATTTGTCTTCGTAAACTATACCTACCAAGGCTTTTGACAGGTTGGAAAGGGGTCCACTCATACCACTTGTATCAAAATTTGTTCGATATTTTAACTTGTAGGTATTTTTAACATAAATAATGAGTGAATTAAATGTTGAAAATTAACCCAATTTTACACGTAGGTGTTTTAATTTTCGGTGTTCAAATAAGTACCCATCGATATTTAGAACATTACTACACTCAGTACTTTGATATTTAGGACATTCGATACTGTGTATGTCGAGATCTAACTCTTGTAGATATTTAGATTTTAGATAAATTGGAGTTAATAGGTTATTTAACCATTCGACAATATAAACTCTCGTTATTTTAATTTTCAGTTTATGGTCGTTTGATATGTCGATATTCAAATACGTACCCATTTTATTTTTACAAAAATATTTCTGTAGTTCGAGATAAAGTAAGGCTGTAATGATGAGGGGTAAAGACTCACAACATATCAGGAGGCCAGAATTATGATAAAGTAAAATTGGGTTAACAACTATTACAACATAATACTGATTTAGATTTATAACATTAGTAGGATTACATATTTTCATCTATTTCTGGAACTTCTAAAACCCCGCAGACAAGTCGGGGTAAAAAGCTAGTATTTACTTAACACATTTTTTTCACAATTCAAATGCAACTCCTTTATCATTCCTAGACTTGTTGCCTTTGACATTTAACACATTTTTGACACATTGATGACTGACGTATCTCAATCATAAAATGAAAACATTTATTTTAGCGTGTATCTTGAGTTAAAATGTGTGTAACGCTGTATAAACAGATACTCCAAAATAGAAAATAAAATGTTTAGCTAATATTGCTTTGTGAGATGAAAAGATTGAAGGATCCAGTACGTACATACAAGTAAGGGTGATGACTCGGAGACGTTATTTTTTTCAAGCCGTTGCTATTCATTTCCTGGAAAACGAGTCTATTGTAGCCTTCAGGTAAGAAATCCCAACGATTTTATACTTTATTTAGTTTTGGTCTTTTATTTCATACCAATTTTATACATTATTCAAAAGTTAGCGCGGATAGAAAAATATTGTGTTTTATATTGTTCAAGGTCATAAAAATACACATTCACATGGTACACACGTTTTTTAACACTAAATTTAATTTTAAACGGCTAAACTATTAGCATTTACTGCTAAAAAATATATTCAAATTACGACAATCTGACAGCTCCGATTTGCAAAAAAGTGACTCGGGTCCTGCTGCTCTTGCAAGAGCTCCACGGAGCATCTGAATAACTAACGAGAGAGATGCAAATACTTTTAAAAGGCAAAAGACGAGATGAGGATACTAAGAGTTTAGCTCGGAATAAAAAAACATAAGTGCCAAAATAAATTTTCGTATTTGATAACATAAAAGTACTATTAAATCGAAGTCTGTTCAGTTAAAACCTCGATAAGGCTATTTTATATGTTTTAAAGTAATTTTCATAGGATCAATTTAACGGGCTGTTATCCGAATTTTGGCTGTTTTCGAATCAATTTTAACTGGTCAAATATGTGAATTTAAGCCCGGAAAAAAATGTATGTGAGGGATACATCCTTGTTCTAGTGGAAGTGAAAACACGAAATAATATAATTTTCTCGATCAAAAAAAAAAATATTGAAAAAGAGTCGATTTGAAAAACTATTTTCAATCTCATTTCGTAATTACACACAAAACTATTTGAAAATTGCACGAACTGAAAAGTAATCGTATTTCGGAGGGCCAAGTGCGGCTAGATTTTTGAGTTTTCAAAGAAAATTTTTAATAAACATCGACTTAGTGGAGAATAGCTTGCCTTTGAACCTCGCAGGGTCCCACGGGATGTGTTTGGAGCCAGACCTGTGACACTTTTTTTGAAAAAATCGCGGCACAGTTGTGTAAAATATAAATGGCCCATAAAAGGAACAACAGGAAAAAGATGACACTCAGGAAAATTCAGAAGTTCGGGCAAAATATGTTGATAGTATATTATTATTTTAATACACATTGTTTTAATTGAAAATGAGAACATTTTAATTTGATTTTTTGACTTTTTTGACATCTGACAATAGGGTTGGAAACATTTCAAATTTTTATCGATAATTTAATGTAGCTATCATAAAGGAGTTTCAATATCTTTTTAATTTCTCTATAATATTATGATTTAGATACAAAGATCACAAAAAACACAGCTTTCCAATCAATCTCCTATTTTTCAAGACTGATAATGCGGATCAACCAAAAACTACTTGTGTGATTTCAGTATTTTTTTATTTTTGACTTCATATGGTCATACCACTATACCGGCACCGTAACGGCATCACTCCAACAGCAATTTACTTGTAATTCAAATTAGAGCCTTTTTTTATCATGTGTCGTAAAACATATTTCATAATGTCAACATGAAAAAGCCAGCAGCGGACAGTCAGCTCGCGCACTGTTAGGTGATTCACACACTGCCCCGTTACACGTGCGCGCGTGGCGATGAAGTAAAAAACTGCGCATAAATGAGTTTTCAGTGTGTTGCACTACGCGTGTTTTTAATTCAAAGAGAGATACTTTCAAGCAACGTAAGATCACTGCACAGCACTTCCGCGCTACGCTGCGTGATGCGGTGCAGTGTGCCAATCGCCTTAGCGAGCCGACCGCGTGCTTGCAGCGCGTCGACAGCACGTAGCTATCGAAACAACGTCGTTGCGCCGTCGCCCGCGCACCACCATCGCCCCTCGCGCGGACGGCGAGCTTGCACCTCGCGGCTAGTGCGGACTGCGAGCTTGCACCTTGCGGCCGGTGCGGACTGTGAGCTGGCACCTTTCAAACGACGCGTATTTAGCGCGCTGGTGGCTAGACGTAGCCTAAATTCGAGGCGACACCGTGCCGTTACGGTGCCCTCATAATGTGCCGTGACCTATATTCATCACAGGATCAAGTCCTACGGAGTTCCATCACACTATAAGATTTTTTTCCTCTTGGGACCAGAGGAAAACTACTTAATCAGCTTACTCACAGGTCTCGATCACGCACAAACAATGGCGGTCAAACAGAAAATATGACTTCTTTTATTGACCTCGTGGCTGGTACTGCATTCTTCTTTGAGCTTTACCTATGCCATCAGAATAAAGATACATCTAGTACCTAACTAGAGACAGACCTTGCCTGGTCTGACAAACCCGGACCCGTTGCAATAAATCAAAAAACAAATCTAAGGGTAGCAATAAAATCTATGAAGTGGACGAACTACATACCTACCATTAGTTATATTTAGTGAGATATCATTGAATAGGTATTTGTTTTTTATTTTGAATGATGGTTTAAGATTTATAACAATTACCCACTCCTATCAAGATCAGAGACTACACTCGAAGATGTAGACAAGTACGTCTACCTGGGACAAAAGTTCCTGAGGGCCTAGCACGAATATTTTTGACGTATAGTAACGTAACGTAAAATTTTACCATAGCTACAATACTCGTTTCGCACATAATATTTATTTGAATTAGATACTATTTACATATTTTTGAATGATATAAATTGTGTATGTCTCATAAAATTAAACCAAAATACTATGAGGTTGTAGTTTTTCACATTCAAAATTCACTTACGTTAACTTTACTATACGTCAAAATATTCGTGCTAGGCCCTCAGTTAGGCTGAGCTAACTTCGAGAAAGAGTTCAACTGTCGAATCCGACTCGGCTAGACGGCGTTCGGGAAGTTGCGTGGTATCTTATCTTCTCACATACCAGAGTGCCTCAAGACGAAAGTCTATGTGATGGGTGACTTATGGAATCGAAACATGCTCACAATGGGCCTCGTCAAAAGGCTTAAAGTCACCCAAAGAGCAATGGAGAGGGTAATTCTTGGAGTCTCCTTGCATAATCGAATCAGGAATGATGATATTCGCAAGAGAACCAAGATTAACGACATTGCCTGAAGGATCGCCAAACTGCAGTGAAGTGATGGTGTGTGGTGTGGTGTGATGGTCGATGAGGCACACTTAGGATAAGGCTATGTCCAGTAGTGGATGTCTTTCGGCTGATATAATGATCATTTATAAATTTGGTTTGCAACCATTTTCACCTAAAAATTTTCGTGACATAGGTAGTCACAATGGAGACAATTTATTCCAAAAATGTTTTAGAATATTTTAATCGATAAATTTATATTATAACTGTAGCAGCACGACTCTATTAGCCAAAAACCAATAAAATATGGTTATAGTATAAGCGTAACAGTAGAACCATTTAGCTCATTTAGCTCATCATAGCTTTTTACCAAAGGGTCATTCCCTTTGGTAAAAAGCTATGATGAGCATTACTTCAGATGTGTATTGTGAAGAACTGAACACAATGATGGAGAAACTTGCACGTCTCCAAACCGCTTTGGTCAATCGCTCGTCTCCGCTGCTCCTGTACGACAACGCGCGACGTCATACTGCACAGGAAGGTCTCAGCGATCTCCAAGTTACAAGTTGAAAGCTCTCCGTCATCCACCGTACTCACCAGACCTTGCGCCTACAGACTTCTACTTTTTCCAGAATTTGAATAACTCTTGGCGGGAAAAAAAAACAATATCCGAGAGTTATAAATGCCTTTTGAAAAATTTGTTGCCTCCCGTCTCATTTCTTCAAAAAGGGGCATCAATAATCTGCTACTGCCTTGGCAAAGATATATCGATTGCATGGGCAATTACTTTAATAATAGAAATGAAAAATTTAGAAAAAAAAACTTTTTTCAAAAAAATACAACCGACTTCTAAATAAAAACTGGCCAAGTGCGAGTCGGACTCGCGTGCAAAGGGTTCCGAACGAATTCATGTTTTTAACATGTTATTTTAACACTACAGACTTCTAATAGGTTTTTCTGTAATCTTTAGATAAAGATCTAGTATGTCAATTTTTTTTTTCAAAATTTTAGGCTCAGTAGTTTCGGAGATAAGTGGGGGGGGGGAATGGTCATTTTTCGTCTAATTTCTTGAATAACTTCAAAACCATTTATTTTAAAATTATGAAAAAAATATAATTAAAACCCTCACAGTGAGCCCTTTCTTTGATATGTCACACGATATTGTTCAAAAAACTTTTTTTTTTAATTTTCTAGTTTGACCCCCAAAAGTGACCCCCATACAAAAACTTTAATAACTTACGTAACGCGTCCGTGCAACAGAATCGGTCCAGTGGATCCGGAGAAAACTGGCTGTGACAGACGGACAGACAGACAGACACCCGAGTGATCCTATAAGGGTTCCTTTTTTTCGGAACCCTAAAAAACACTACATAGTAAAAAAACACCGGTAGCACTCCGGGAGTGCCGGCAGAAGTGAAAACATGTAAATAATACATCCTTACTGTCGCGGTCACATCATAGACAAACCACCGACAGCAAAATAAACAAAAAGACACTGACGTGTGGCCGCGACAGCGACTGTCAGTGACAGATGTCAATCTTGACACAGTTCCTGACATAAACAAAACGAACCATAAAAACAACAAAAAATAACGTTGTGTTTAATTATAAGTACAAAAATACTATCATTTATGAGGTAGAATACAATGTTTATTTATTGCGCTATCGTACACAAATATGACAATTTACATGTTATTATTCATAATATTATATCGTTATTTATTTATATATTACAATAATTTTTATCTCTTAGAAAAATCAACTTTCATCCATAATTTCGTAATTCCGTAATTTCGTATCCTTGGATACGCGTGGCACGCTGTACATAAACACAGACGGACATTCGCGCAAGCGCCTTGTGCCGCCTAAGCGGAGCAGCACACTCAGGCACGGTAGAAAGAGTGGGAGATACTAGTTCCTCTCCCTTCCCCTCGATCTTACGCTTTTTCGATCAGCATCGCGTGACCCTGACGCGAGTCCGTCTTACGCTTTTTCGATCAGCATCACGTGACCCTGACGCGAGTCCGTCTTACGCTTTTTCGATCAGGTCACGTGTCCTGACGCGAGTTTAAGATTTTATACCCATTACAGAAAAAGTGCTCAACGCCGCTAAAGAAGTTTTCACTTCAAAAAAAAAATAACTTTAATTTCGGAAGCCCGTGTTTTTTGGTAGTTTCTTCGTATTTTGACACCGACTTCCGAAATTAAAGTTATTTTTTACTTTGTAGTCTTTCTTTTTTTGTATTTGGAAGTTGTAAAAAGTTTTTTATTATTTTCTCGTTGATCTAGAACTATAAAATTTGGCAAGTAATACCGTCTTATAGTTCAAGTATAGGGAAAAGTCTGAAAATTATACATTTTAATTAAACCATAAAAAAATTTTGTCTTTATTTAAAGTAATTTGTAGCTACAAATTTGTACGGAACCCTCGGTGGGCGATTCCGACTCGCACATGGCCGGTTTTTTTAACCGACTTCTAAAAAAGAAGGTGGTTCTCGATTCAACCGCGTATCACTACATAGTATAAAACAAAGTCGCTTTCTCTGTCCCTATATCCCTATGTATGCTTAAATCTTTAAAACTACGCAACGGATTTTGATGCGGTTTTTTTAGTAGATAGAGTGGTTGAAGAGGAAGGTTTATATGTATAATAACATCCATTAAATATGGGAGAAATACTCTTATTTCTGAGGTTTCTAATGTGATGTCGTAAATAATTACATTTTATGACGCAGACGAAGTTGCGCGCGTCAGCTATTATATATATATTTTTGATTTTTTTATGTGGGTTCGCGAATGACTCCGTCGTTTATGAACCGATTGCGATGAATTTTTTATATGAAAGGGAATGCTGCCGATGTGGTCCCATTGCTACCACGTCAGGATCTGATGATGGAAACCCTTAGAAATCGAGGGCAACTCTCGAAAATTGTAGGCACGCTTCTGGTAAAAACTTAATATTCGTCTGTATATCGGGTGATACAAAAACAGTGAAGATTTGGATCACACCTGATGATGGAAACGACAGAGAGTCAAGGGAACTCCACATCGGTATGTAGAAATTACCAAGTGTTTGGGCTTATTTCATTCGTATTGACGAGACCTTTAGACCGAAAGCACTTAGTAAGTTTTATTTTCATAACATAGCATCACGCCGGTACGCTGTGAATAGGTACGCAGGTGCCACTAAAAAGTGAAAAAATAACTTCAATTTCGGAAGTCGGTGTCAAAAAACGATATAGCCAAAAACACCGACTTCCGAAATTAAAGTTATTATATACATTGTAGTGTTTTGTTTTTGGAAGTCGGTTATATTTTTGTATAAAAGTTTTTTATATTGTTTTCACATGTAGAAGCAGCAATAATAGTGTAACTATAGGGATCTACGCTTTGGAACTGACTTTTGGGAAATTCAATAGTTCCTGTAAATGGTGTTGTTGTAATAAATGCTTTGATTTTGAGATTTTATGGAAAACTATACCTGGTACCTGGAATAGGTATTCCAGGTACCTTTTTTTTTTTCCAGGTACCTACAAAGATAATTATGCTAAAACGAAAAACGGCCTTATACTGAATATATCCCCTTAATAAGTAATTTACACGTTAGCCTTTATAGAGGGAGGACAAGGAGATGAATTTAGTGGAGTACGCACAAACCCGCGCGTACAAAGTCGCGGGCGAAGTGCTAGTGTGTAATAAAAGCCTTTCTACCTTGTTTATACGCAGTAGTTCTAACAGAAACCTGGATTAAATCTGACGAAGAAAGAAAAAGGTTTTAGATCCCAGGATACACACATTATTAAAACTTTAGAAAGGAAACAAGACGCAGTGGTGTTTCAATATTTGTGAAAAATAACTTGAAACATAGTCTGACTGAGGAAATCTGTCAAAACTGCAACCACTATCTTTGGATACATATTGAATTATTTTTTTTTACTATTTATAGGCACGCGTTTGACCACTATCTCACATGTTGGCAAGCGATGATGTGGTCAAAGATGGAGCACGCTTGCCTAGAAGTTACCTATTCACTATTGACTTAAAGACTTTTAGGTTGTAGCTATCAGGAAACACAGACTCCAGCAGGGAATTCCACTCCTTAGCTGTACGCACTATGAATGTGTTTATTCATGTGGGTGGGATGTCCACCATGTCTCGGTGGTGCATCACCGTTCGTCTTGTGGTCCGATGATGGAACGGGCTTGGCGGAATTAAATTATGCAATTTCCTCACACATTCCCCAAAATACCGGTAGAAAACCGACAGGCCAGCAAATCGTCGTCGATGCTTAAGACTTTGGAGCTTCGTCGCGACGAGCCTATCATTGCCGATGATCCTCTTGGCTCGTTTCTCAATTGACTCAAGGGCATCAAGCTGGTATCTGGCGAATCCGTCCCAAAAATGAGAGCAGTACTCCATACACGATCGAACTTGCGCTCGGAAAGAGTTTGAGCAGCTGTTTCGGCGTGAAGTATTGTGACACTGCACGCTAGAACTACTGCGGCGTCAGAGATAGTGAATAAAGAAAATACTGATTGAGATTTAAAGGATAATTATATTGAGGTCATGCTCCAAAGAAAGCTTTTTACGGTCCTTTATTATTTAAACCTCTTATAAATTATAAACTATATTTTTTATTAAATCCTCCAAGGCCCGGACGCTTTTATCCTGCTCGTCTTTTACATCGTTCTCACATGTTTGTATAATTTCAACTTGATGTAAACAAAAATTTGTAACAATTTATTATTTTTTAAAAGAGTGTCCGTGGAGTTTCTTGCACGTTCTTCTCCATAGAGATCTACGCTTTGGAACGTGCAAATAGCTTCATCTTGTTGGACTGACCGACCTTGACAATTCAAAAGTGCCTGTAAATGGTTTATTTGAAATATACGATTTGATTTGATTTGATTTGATTTGCTTTATTCAACCAGTCAATGCATCCATGGAGGGTGATGATCCATGCAGGATGTATCACATGAGCAACGTCCTTACGAATAGAGGATACCAAGAAAGTTTTCTTGTAATCATCTATTCAAAGCTTTGGAAGAGTTAATTATCTACCTATTCCTAATCAGGAGAACGTACCTCTTGGAAGACTTTTTGCTGACAGGGGCCATATGCTTCTATAGAAGCAGTTCCAGTCATGTCCTGCAAAAAGCAATATTCTTTAAAAGTTTTATGCGCCATTTGCGCTGAACAATAACGCAGTCATACTGAAGCCCTACTGCAGTAAAACTTCCCTAAAGCCGCAACAGATCGCTGGATGTTAACAAAGTGACAATTCACATCCAATTAACTAGTCTACGCGGCAGCTAGTCGGTTAAGAAGCGAAAGTCTATTCTGTCAAATAATTAAATCCCAACTTTGAACTTACTCCAGTAATCATAATCTATTCAAAAATAGGAACTGAAATTATTTGCCTCCATTAAACAGCTGAACCAATGGTGACAACCTGCTACCCCTTGCGAAGGCTATGCCCCGTATGCAATGTTGGTATCAACGCCCATGGAGTCCTTCAATTGCGTTACAGTGAACGCTGAAACCCTAAGACAAATATTAAACTGGAATAACTTCAGCCTAACTAAATTTTGATATTAATCACGACCTTCTCTTTTCCAGCCAGCAGCGCCATCAAAGTCGTCGATCATCGTACTAGTCCTTATTCCAACATCACATGAAAAATAATAACCGATTAATAAATATTATTCAACATACCAAACTAATGTTTTGTTTAAATAAAATTACCATACAATTGGCATCTGTTTTGACAACATACTTTTTCTTGTACCAAAATTACTAGTTTTTTTTAAAGTCTAACGAAAAATGGTTTCAACCTATTTACATGAACAACCTATAAAGCCCTATACACACTTTACATAGTTGGTCTGTCACCTATGAGTACAAAATGAACTTCCTACTACCATAACCCTAGCATTCTGTTGCATGGAAGTTTGGAGTACCACTTCCATACACGAAATTCTATTTATCCTGTGTCCTTTTAAATTAATATGACACATTATGTCAAATCGTTTTTTTACGTTGTCATACCAACTTATGGCTGAAATAATGTAATACTAGTCAATAATTCGGGTTTCGTTGCTATTCAAAATCAATAAGCTATATGCTATGAGATCAGCAGAGAACTTGAAAATAACTACCGTTTTATAACTAGTAAGTGTAAAAAGTAAATACTCAAATAAATGTAAACTATCCTTACTAATATTAAAAATGCGAAAGTAACTCTGTCTGTCGCGCTTTCACGCCAAAACTACAAAACCGATTTAAATGAAATTTGGTACACAGATAGTCTAGAGCCTGAGAAAGGACATAGGCTACTTTTATCCCGAAAATGTTTACGGTTCCCGTGGGATAGATTTATTTTTTGTTTTTCAGAGAGCAAGTGATTAACATGATTTTTTGTATAGTAGTTGTTTACGGGTCAAAAATGACATAGGCTTATTTTTACATCCCGGAAATAAGTACGGTTCTCGTGGGATAAATCTGTTTTACTTTTTACAGAGCAAGGGTTTGAATTGATTCTTTGCATAGTGGTAACTTTGAGGAAGGAACGACGTGAGCCACTTTTTTATCCCGGAAGAATGCACGGTTCCCGTTGGGTAATTTGTTTTTGTTTTTAAGGGGCAAGGTATTGGCATGGTTTTTCAAAGTAATATTTTTTTGGGTCTGAGAATGATATCTAGGCTACTTTTATATCCTAGAAAAATGCATGGTTTCTATACATAACAATTGTATCCAACAGGAACCGTGTACTTCTAAAAAATCTTTTTCACAAAACAAAACAAAACAAAACGAAACGAAGGTAAGGTAAGTTTATGCTGAATCTTCTGCTGGTCCAACTCCGTAAGGGCTGCAATATAGCTCTGGCTGTGGCTTCCTCGGGCATTGCTGCAACTTTCCTTAGCGGTGGTCGGACTGCACATTCCGTTTTTAAGTTGCCGCTTAATCTTGTAAGCAAAGATACCCCAACATGCAATATTATCAAAAACAGCGGCCGGAGAGTCCTTTTGCAGCAGTGCAAAACGACGACGTGTCGCCAAAGAACGAGTGGGTGGCCTTAACGCCTTTTAATTTTGTTTAGGAATTCTACCGCCCAAATCACAGCGCCCAAAAGAACACCTTTTATAGTCATCACCAGATTGATCACATTTTGATCAAGCGGTCCGTTCTTACGCATTACACATTTAAAATTTCCAACGAATTCGCGGGCGACAGCTAGTAGCTTCATATTTCTTTCTAAAATATTTCCATATACAAATTAAAGGCTGCTCACCTATCAAATCATTATTAGAATGTTTTATATGATTTGAAATATATGATTTCTCTTTAGGCGTATAAATATATGTGGAATACTTCCTTGCCTTTCTTCTCACCCTTGTTTTCTTTATTTTCTTTAGGGTACGAAAAGGAAACTTGTACTCATATCGAGTTACGAACTCATGCCTCTTCAGGACATTATATGTGTATTATGTTTGTGTGTAAAATATTCCTATCAAATCAAATCAACTCCCTAACATTTTTATTTTCTACACTACTCTTTGCCTTCCTGGCTGAAATGATATTTAATAATAAATGCGAAACAACATTCGACGACACGGCGAGTTTTGCTTCGTACTGGAACATCTCCTTCGGTCCGTCTTCCATTGCGGCAACTTCTTCGTCTTCCATCGTGGCGTCTTCACACTGGTCATCAAGCTTGCGATCCACTTCGACAGCATTCTCATCAGAGTCGTCAGTGGGCCTATGTTCTGGTTCAGACATCAAAATCATTTGGTTTAATGAGACCGGATATAAATATAGGAACGGACACACCAGCTTGTACACTTTTCTCCGTTCCGTCTCGTCCTCGATTAGGCTGTTCTCTCCACAGCTCTGCATATCATTATCATCATAGTCATCGTGGTCATTATATTCCTCCTTGACATCGGTTTGACTTTGTGGTTCTTCAAATTTCGTGCTAGAATATAAGGGTGAATCATTATCGACATTCATATACTCTTGCTATCCGCATCCGTCGGATACTTCGACACTCGTCTTTTCAACATAAACAAAACATTTTAATACCCTTTGTTTACATGCACTGCATTTGCACGGTTACTCTTTTCTTATTTTGTCGCAACAAAAAATCAATACGACTAAGATGTCGACAGGACGGCTGACATTGTATTCTGGATCGGCTAGTTGAATGCCGGCCAGGTGTGCCCATGTTGGCTTGGCAAATGTACATCTTGGTAATTGATTAATCAGTGTGTCCATGATTACCACATCTGCTTTAAATGTATAATCATCAAAATGCGAACAACATGTTATGTTTGTAACGTCCTTGCTACTACTCTCCTTCTCCACTATCACGCTAATTACAGCCCTGCAATACTTTCTTGATAAATCTAACTGTTGTGCCGCTCTGGATGAGATAAGGGAAGCTTGAGAGCCTTAATCTATTAGCGCACGCATTTTGTGGTATGATCCGTCACTTGCTTGAACTTTGACCATTGCAGTGACTAATAATGTTTCGATCACGTTGTTGCCTTGTTGCGAAACGTATTTTTTTTTATTACTGATTTTGCTTTTTAGTAGCAAGAACTGCTGGTGCGTCATTCCCCGTAATTGGGTTACATAAGGGCTTAGTATTAAATGCTTCTTGTAAAAGTGTATTATGTTTGCCACGACATTCGCAGCAGCGTCTTTCTGACGTACATTCTTTATCCCCATGTGCATAAAGACAATTTTTGCACAAATGCAATCGGGCGTTTGATAAGGAGACGTTACTGTGGATAGCTTCAACAAATAAGTCCTTAAAAGACACCCAAGTTTGATAATTGCCATTGAAGGACGGGATGTCAATTTTTGGCGTCCAATTCTCCTTGTGAACTACGGACCCTAGCTTTCTGTTAATTGCATTTTTTAATTCATTGTACATAGTTTCTTGCTTCGTATAAGAAACCTCATATTCTTGATTCGCACCCTCCAATTCGCTGTCTAATTCCCAATGTAAGAAATCTATGATAGACCATCGAGACTGTAGAGTACGTATGGCATCTTTCAACTCCCACTTTTCGGACATAAAATCCAAATTTATCCATGCCACAGTGCCTAAAATTGTGAAGGAACTTACTGTTAATTGATTCTTTCTTCAACTATTTGTCGAGCTAGCTAGATGAACCTCTGGAGCATACCTCGACGGGCGGCGATTGACGTCCCACCGGATCATCTTGCTCAGACCATGCAGGACCTTGTGCCTCCTGTGTAGAACCTCCCTGTTGAGCTTCCTTCATCTTTATCAACAATACTTGTGTACTCTTCCGTTCGTTCGTATGCACGGCTAAAAAAATTCAGAGGAATAAAATTTGACCTTAAGCCTTTCTCTCCCAGTGGGGTGATGATATTCTGGTCATCCCTACTTTGTTACTATTCCACCAATTCTCACTAAGCGTTTCCAAACGTCTTTTATAATGCGCACAGCAAAGGAGTGGAACTCTCTGCCTGCGTCTGTGTTTCCAAACGCTTACAACCCTAATCTCTTCAAATTTAGAGTGAACAGGCTCCTTCTGGGTAAGCTCGCTCCATCGTAGACTTTGTCTCTATCATATCTGACCTAGACTAGAGTCAAGAGCAAACCCATCACAAATAAAAAAAAAACGCTGGCTTTGCAGCAATTTACGGCGTACCACCCCTATGGTGGCCCTGTCAGCCCAGACAGGTGCCCCGTAGCACATACAACCCAAGTAAGTAGCCCCAATATATTTTTAAGAAATAAATAGTTTTTAAGGTTTGAAATGAGAGACCCCAAGTAGCTTTGGATATTCTCGTTAAGGCGTAGAAGTTCTTTTTTACTTTCTCACCTGCTGTTTTTATATGATCAATAAATGAAAAGTTCTTCTCTAGCATACCGAGGTAGCACACGGATTCTTTTCTTTTAACAGGCACGTTATTAAATTTAATAATAGGCCAGGATTTTAGATTTCCTTTTAAAATAAGTTGATAGGTTTTATGCGGTGCAAAGGTCGAAACCGTCTGGTTTCGATCGCTCCACTGTGATATTAAACGTAGACATGTGTCAGCCAAGTTCTCGAGTCCAGTCCAGTTCTCAATGAGCAGTAAGCTATCGTCCGCGTAACCGGTAAATGAACAACCGCATGGGCCGCAAAATTCCATACATATGGACCGATAACTGAGCCCTGAGGACATCCCATGGTTAGAGACATATAAACGGAATGATGTCCAAGTTTGAGTTTCGTGGAGCCGTTTAGAAAGTACGAAAGAATCAGATTATAGATATTTTTGTAGCAACCACGGGTTTTCATTTTAAGTAGTAGCATCGGCCACCATGCGTTATCAAAAGCGCCAGATAATGTGTCGAGAAAGATTCCAACCACGTTTTTATGTTCCGATAAGTTAACAATTTTACGGACAGAGAGAGCCGCGTCAACTGTGGATTTACCAATAAATTTAGGTTCGTTCGGTAGCAAGCGCGGAACGATTAGTCGCTCTAAGAGTTTTCCCAAATATGGAATTAGTGTTATGGGCCGGTAGGACTTACGGTCATCCGGAGGCTTATCGCCACTCTTCGGAATAATGCGTATAAAGCCTTGTTGCCATATTTGAGGAAAAATACCTTCTGCATTGCATCGGTTATATACGGATAAGATCGCGTCGCCCGCTGTTTTACACACTTCTATAATCATTCTATTAGATATTTATTTTTATCTTCACCGGATGTTTTTTTGAGAGGTAGTCTCTTGACAACATTTATGAGTTTGTCAGTGGATGGAAGGTCTGACTCCGGTGATTCAGGTGGCACCGCGGCCCACGGTCTAATCTGTTGGTGGTATTCATTATCATCTAGCCGCTCGATCGCTTCTTGCAACCACAGTTGCGAAGAAAAAGTTGTCAATTTTGCTTCGTGCAACTGTGGTTGCAAGGCGACGAAGTTTTTTTATTTTAATTTAGTCTCTATACCAAACGCATAGAGTCGTAGTAGTATGTATTTAAACCAAAGACAGATATATTTCTCATAGACGTGTGCCCATATTACCAACATCACGGTAGAAAAATAACGAAATATCGTCAGTTGTGTTTATGTGAGTGAAGTGACGTTATAGTGTTTTCAAGGAGGTGATAAAATATGCCGTAAGTATATTATTTTACTGATTTCTGCTGATGTTTATATACTAAATTAATCTCTAACGTGTGTGTTTTTATATTAAAGTAATATTTTTAAGTACATTGTAAGACAACATTTAAAAAATCGTCATTTAAAAACATACTCGCAGTGTCGTAGTCCGAAACTTAATTTTGTACTGCTATATTATCGTAAATACGATGTTTTTCTTAAACATACAATATTATTAATGATATTTGACTATATTTATTCAATTTAAGGTATTAAGTTGTGTAAATTGTTCTTCAGATTGTAACAGATTGCGAAAATTAAACCGCCCGGTAAGTTTTTACCTACTCAATTTGATATTGCCGCTTTGGTTGCGCGAAGCAATATACGTGTTTTGGCTTAGGGTTGGCGGTCGGTGATTTTTGTTGGCTTATTTTTATTTTATTTATTGGTGAAAGGTGACGAGTATTTTTTTCAAATCTAAGTTAATTATGTTTTTTTTTTTTAATTTTACACAATTTTAACACTTTTAAACGCTTACATAATTTATAAATCAAAACACAAACATGTGACACATCGTTGGTTCAGGGCTGAAGTAGCGGAAGAATTGCTGAAAATTATGAAACCTCCAGTCATAGAACACCCTTTAAAAGTTTCAGTTAACAAATACTTGGTTGGCCCAAAATCCAAAAACGTCCGTCCAATTTTGGAAGGGAACCACTTTTTAGGTACTGGGCCATCCAAGTACTCATCATGTGTATGGTGCAAAAAAAGCCGTACAAAATATGTTTGCAAGCAATGCCAAATCTCACTCTGCTTAGATATTTGTTTTGAGCAATATCACACAGTTCCTGAGCCACGTCAGACATAATCACGCGCACATTAACCTACCACACACCCTACACATAAATAAGAAATAAACACAACTCATACATACAACGTGTAACAGATTAAACGCAACACCTTAAAATTTTACAAATCATTATGACAATTTTATTTTTTCTATAAATTCATAACCTTCATTTTTCGAAGTCGGTTAAAAACTATTTAAAATGTATGCAAAAATAAATAACATAAATAAATTTTGATTTTAAGAAAAAAACAAATTGATATATTTACACACTGTTGTTCTCTTAATTTAAGCAATATGTCGTAGTAGTTGACAACCCTAGCTAAGAATGGCCGCCATCTTGCGGTTCGGGCGTCAAATGCTTGATCTCAAGTCCCAGTCAAGTTACGTATGTGGCCGTTTTTATTTAATTTTTTTATTAATGTTAATAATACTTTATTTTTGAGATTTATGACGCTTTCGAAACGTCAGGATTTGGCCTATTTATTGTATGAGTAAATATGATTGCTTGGCGGTTTATATTTATAAATTTAAAGATTTAGGTAGGCAATGCAAACTGGCAAAAATATGTGCCGCTTATTTTAATTTATAAATTTGACAAAAATTTAAGAATAACCCATTTAAACTATTATATTCATCTAAGAGTGAAGAAAATGACCTTTATAGAGGTGGTAATATTTTTGTTCTATGTACTTCAGTTTTAGTGTAAAGTGGCCTAAATTATACCTAAAAAAAGTTACGATCTTATACGCATCCGCGAATTCTGCACCATGTTTTATATAATATTTTTACTATATTCTTATGTGTAAATTGTTTTCAAATATAGTTAAATATGTATAGTAATAAACCTAGTTTAAGAATAAAATAAATAACTATATACTTATTGATCTTATTTTTTTTAAAACCCCTATGTTTTACAAAATGTCGCTAAAATGGGTGGTACTCTTAATTTAAACACTTGTAAAATATTATTGTAATCATATTTTTAAAATAAAGCGATCACACATTATTTCTTATCTCATGGACTACTCATAACAGTAAAAATATTTGAAGTGCTCCACTCGAGCAAGTCATAAATTAAGTTTTAGTAACAGCGAGCAGAACGCGCCGTAAGCGGTCCAAAGTAACTGGCAAAGTAAGGTACCCATTTTTTTTCGCGCAAGCGATCGAGCGGGCTGATGAATCGTCTAGTATAAGAGAATTAAGCAAAACATCAGTTGTTTCTTCAATGCCGGTGGTATGTTTATTATTTACTTTAATATTCTGAACGTACGCCAGGTCAACAGATCTATTAGCATTGAACTCGTGGTACAAAGGAGACCACGGACCCTCCTTATCAAGTTTATCAACAATTTTCCGGAGTAAATTACCCTTAGATTTTTCAACCGATGCTCTGTAGCGTGACTTGGCAACTCTGAAAGTACTTAAAGCAAGATTAAGGGGGTCCCCGATAACCCTACGTTTTTAAGCTTATTAAGTTGTCTGCGCACTCTGTTATTACTTTTACGTTGTTCAACAAGGTAGTCATTCCACCAATTACATCTACTAATATTGGTCACAGATGCGCGACCAATAGCAATGTCAGCACAGTAAGTGAAGGTGTCTGACATTATCTCAGCACCTTCCTCAGCTGACAGTCCATCGCAAGTGAAGCCATGACATGACAAGCAAAAAACTGGCCAAGTGCGAGTCGGACTCGCGAGCAAAGGGTTCCGAACGAATTTAATTTTTTTAACATGTTATTTTAATACTACAGACTTCTAATAGGTTTTCCTGTAATCTTTAGGTAAAGATCTATTATCTCCATTTTTATTCAAAATTTTAGGCTCAGTAGTTTCGGAGATAAGGGGGGGGGGAATGGTCATTTTTCGTCTAATTTCTTGAATAACTTCAAAACCATTTATTTTAAAATTATGAAAAAAATATAATTAAAACCCTCACAGTAAGCCCTTTCATTTGATATGTACTACGATATTTTTCAAAAAACTTTTTTTTTAATTTTCTGGTTTGACCCCCAAAAGTGGCCCCAATACTAAAAATTTAATAATTTATATAACGCGTTCGTGTTTGGGTCTTAGAAGTCCATATGTGTACCAAATTTCAACAGAATCGGTTCAGTGGATCCGGAGAAAACTGGCTGTGACAGACGGACAGACAGACAGACAGACAGACAGACACCCGAGTGATCCTATAAGGGTTCCTTTTTTTTTCGGAACCCTAAAAATGAGCTAAAGAATTCTCAATTCCCGCCCTTACTTTTATATCTAAAATTCCCAATTAAGTGTGACGTACCTTGAGTAAACATAGGAACAAATTCGTACACAATCAGGCGATGATCACTACAAGACGCGTCAGGATACACCACCTATCCAAGCGCACGTCTGCACTAAAAAGTGTGACGTCAATACAAGATTAGCCCATTTAGCTACAAAAAGTAGGCGGTGCGTCTGGGGTGTTATGAATTGATAAGTTCATCTCAGCAATAAAATCTTCAACGGCACAACGTCGTTCGGAATCAGTGGCCCGAACTTTGCCATACCACACGGAAGAAGATGCATTCACGTCAGCACCTACTATAACTTAGCAGCCCGCGAGCGACCGCAAAACGTGACGGAGATTATGTAGATGTGGAGTAACTGGGTCTGAATATTGAAAGTAGCAGCTCACAACGTAAACCTTAAAGGTAGGCGATGATACTTCCGCCGCGGCGCAATGGGGCGTCATGAGATTACATATAGTGATGGGGAAAAGGAACATTCTCACAATGAGAATATTCTCGGAACGAGAATGTTCGAGAATATTCTCGTGAGCGGAGAACATACGAGAACTTATGAGAACTTAAAACGATCCTTCCAGTTTTAACATGAAACAGATACTTTGATCATTTTTACTTTCATTATTAGATGTGATTAACATATATTTCATCTACATCTTCACTAATATTATAAAAAGGAAACATTTGTTTGTTTTTTAGATAATTATAATAGTGTAGATGTAGTTGTTGAAATGAATAGGCTCCGAAACTACTGGACCGATTTGAAAAATTCTTTCACCATTAGAATCCTACATTATCTTTGATGAACATAGGCTGTAGAAAATTTTCAAAAAAGTTAGAGATCCGTATGAAAACTTCGATAATGTAACCCAAGGTGTGAACAAAATACCAAAAAAAATCCTTTTATCGCGTACGCTGCGGAAACTATTGACAATAGAGCAAAGTAAGGTACTACAGTTTTATAGAAGACATCAATATCTACAAAAAAGTCTGCGTGGGTATATATCTAACTATCATGGTTAAGTCACAATGACCGCTTTTTGTTCAAATTATGCAATCAAACCCCGGGTGGAATGGAATAGTGGTGATTTTGGTATCATGATATTAATCCTTATCAATTTAAATTGTTTGATAATTAGCGAATAAATTAATTAATTTGAGCGAACTTCCCTTCGTTTAGTCTATTAATAAGTAATTTACACATTACCCTATTAAGGGGGTAGAGGGGAGATGAAGTTCGTGGAGTACCAACTAAATACGCGCGAACGAAGTCGCGGGCAACGTGCTATTGTCTATAAATCGGACAGTGGTGCCATAACTAGCAGCTATAATAAACTTAATTACTTGTTTGATTCTGGACTTTGTTAAAGGATTTATAAATAAAACTCGATGATCCATTAAACCTGGCCATACATATAAAAAACAAGCCTGAAAATAACTACCTAGTCTTTAATGAATAATCAACATAAACAAAAGTGATTTAAATAAGAAAAATACTTTAGCAAGGATTATAGAATCTAGAAGTACTTACCTCCTATAAATTGCTATGAATATGTGATTTTAGTAGAAAACAATTTATTTTTTGTAAAATCTAGAGAAATTATTATGACGTTCCTATTTTTATTTTATTTTGACAATATTACAAGAATAAATATCTTCTAGCGTATACCTTTCACATCTGGAGTGAGGCCATCGAGGAACATGGGGAGGCACTTGTAATCTGCCTAGACATCTCGAAGGCCTTCGACAGGGTCTGGCACGATAGTATCTCCACAAAATCATTAAAATGTGTTGCAAACCTAATTCTTGACGAACTCACTAATTGCATAAACAAATGTATGAAATTGAGAACATTTCCAAATAGTCTTAAAGTTGCAAAAGTCACGCCAATTTATAAATCCGGAGTTAAGTCAGAGCCGGGCAACTATCGTCCTATTTCGGTTCTTCCTGTGCTTTCTAAAATCTTTAAAAGGGTCTTATACAATCGCTTTGAAAAGTATCTAATTACTTTAAACTTCTTATATGAAAAGAAAGCAATACGGTTTTAGACCGAAATCAAATACACTCTCAGCTACAATAAACCTTGTGACAACTATAAAACTTAATACTGATAAAAAAATGACCATGGGTATTTTATCGATCTAAAGAAAGCGTTTGACATGATCAGTCATGAATTATTGTCAAAAAAACTTATGGAAATCGGGATAATAGGCCCCACCCTTGAAATTTTTAGATCTTACCTATCAAACCGATACCAGGTAGTTAAAATTGGTGACACTCAGAGTGATTCCAGAGATATAACATGTGGTGTGCCCCAAGGCTCAATTTTAGCTCCCTTGTAATTTCTCTTGTACATATATAGTGTCCACAAAATTAGTTTAAAGGGTGACTTAACATTATACGCAGATGACACATGTTTGTTTTATTTTAACCATTCAATCGATTCGATTGTTAAGCAAGCACAGAACGATTTAGAGTTACTCAACCTGTGGTTTCAACAAAATCTTCTCACTATCAATGCAGCTGAAACAAATTATATGATACTAGTGGATGTCACGCGGTTTCACGCGCGTAGTTCCCGTTCCCGTGGGAGTACGGGGATAAAATATAGCCTATGTTACTCCCTGTTAATGTAGCTATCTATTGCTGGAAGGATTTTTGAAATCGGTCCAGTAGTTTCGGAGCCTATTCATTTCAAACAAACAAACAAATCTTTCCTCTTTATAATATTATAATTAATATATTATGAGTGTAAATTCACAGCAAAAAAAATAAAAAAAGTTGGCAATTATACAACAAAGCATTAAGCATTAAGTTGGTTTTATTTGTTATTTGGTTGGTTATTTGTTGGTTGGGGTTGTTGGTTTTTTTCGTATTATTACTAACATTAGTTTTTAAGCAATTTTACTAACAAATATGGATCCTGAACTATCCGAAATAAATGATTTATTATTATTATTATTATACATCAATAAAAATAAATAACCAAATCATAAAATGTAGATCAAGAAAAATATTTAGGGTTAATTTTAGATAAAAATTTGACGTGGCTTCCACATATTAAAAAAATAATTTAACCAAAACTACAGTCACTCACGGGTACCCTACGAGGTATCGTTCGCTGCTTACCACGTCAAGTTCGTTATACAATCTACTTCTCCCTTGTTAAGCCACATATTGACTACCTAGTGGAAATATGGGGTACCGCCGCTAAAACAAATATTAGCCTTCTACAAACTGCTCAAAATAAATCACTAAAAACGTTATTTAATTATGACTTCCTAACTCCAACAGAAACTTTTTACACATATACACATATAATACATGCATAATAATTCGGAAAATACTGAATAAAAATATACGCACAAACATAACCTTCACAAAAAATTAAAAAAAAAACAAACAAAATGAAACTCAGACGTGAACAAAACTTTTTAAAACTACACCCAACCCGAACAAACTACGGTAGAAAAGTATTATGTACGAAGGATCTAAAAATCACTTTTTAAAAACTACTTAAACACTTTGTAATAAAAAACTCACTTTCCTTACAATAGTGTCGAGCCACATCCAGTTACTGTCAATGCAGTACATCTGTGTTTTACGGAAACCCGTTTACGCATTTCGTGTATCGAACCAACACTTGTTCATATTTATTTGTAACCTACCCTCAAAACATTAAAATCGACGCCTAGTGTTTGTAATACGTCCAACATTTAGTGTTATTTGTGATATGTCTAGTTTTAAATATTCTCATGTAAGTGAATTATAATTGTAATTCATAAGAGAATAAATGATCTCAAACCTCAAACCTCAAAATTTCTCGAATAAATTATGAATACTGCTCCCGAAGTTTAGTGCGGCAGAGAACGGCTACTCAATAAGGTATAGAAGTTAGTGTTGCTTGCACTTTAACCTTTGCGGAGTAGTAGTCACCCCGGAACAAAACCCGCGCACCGCCGTACATTCCATTATTAAAATACGTAAACAGGAAATGTTGGGTAGCACATACGTATAATAAATAAAAACTTTAAGAAAAAATTAAACCTCTGAAAAAACTGAAAAGCAATGTTGGGTAGCACATACGTAATATAAATGAAAACTTTTTAACAAAAAAATTAAACCTCTGAAAAAACTGAAAAGCAAAAAGTCGGTGTTTTTATTGTTACTTCGTATTTTAACACCGACTTCCGAAATTACCTAAAGTATTTTTTTGGAAAAAGGTTTCTTATTTTTTGCTTTTCAGTTTTTTCGGAGGTTGTTTTTGTAAAGTTTTCAATTTATGCTTTTTTGTGGCTATAATCTACTAATGAATAAATACTTAATTTTTAATTTCTTTTAAAATACCTACTTATCCTACTTAAGCAATTAACTGTTATATAATCCTGCTAGTTGTTTAATATAAATACTTAAAAAAAACAGGCTTTATATACCCACATGGGTAGGCATACAAAAAAATTCTACACAACTCTGCACTAAAATCTGTGAGTGAACAATAAATCACCCCTATTTTCCCCTCAGGGTAGGATTTTTTTTACAAAATTATATGAGATTCCAATAAATAAAGTATTATCAAAATCGGACTCTGTAAAAAGTTAGCGTGTTCATACATAATAAAAAATACGCGTCGACTTGACAACCTCCTCCGGTTTTTCGTCGGTTAGCAAAATTAAGCATCTCATCCGACATAATTTAACGTAGAACACAGGCTCGTGTACATTTTTACTGCATAACGATAAAGTGTCGATGATGGGAACTGGCTAGGATTGTGGGCTGAGCTCTAAACAAATGACAATCGAGTCCGGCGACTTGGCACCGTCATCCAATCCGATCGGAGGCAATTTCCTCAGACAAGGGGCTTTTCTATCCCTTGAGCAAATATGCACTCATGAGTCTGCCAACTACGATGAAAGTCGTACAGAAAATTGAATTGTACCTACAAAAGGGGTCTTGTTTATTTTGATATAGCAACAAATGGAATAGGTATATCTGTATTACCGTTTTCTGGCCACTTTATGTTTAAATGTTTCTGTTTATGTTTCACGATAAAAAAGTGAAGTATATTTTTCAGGAAAATAGTTCGTGTACTATTATTACATGTCAGGATCGTTTCATAATATATTATTTTCTGAAATAATTGTTTCGGTCATTGTCAATCGATATTTGTCCCAATTTGTGTTTATGGGACTAGTCACATTTATTCAGCTCCATTCACGTTTCGCTGAACGATTTTGGTCACACTTATACAGTTTTGCTTCTATCAGCCGTATACAGCGTCGTAAGAATGAGAAAAGCGCTGAATACGCGGCGAAGACGGTAAGATGTCCGTGACTACCGCAGGACCACCGCCGTCAATCGCTTCCATATTTGGTAAATAATTAGTACTCAATTGGTACTAATTAATAGTACTCGAAAAAAAAATGGTACCAGAGAGAGATACATTCTCAATCCTTTTCTCAATGAGTAAAGAGCGCCAGACCACCTTCAAAGTCCATTTTCTCGAAAACTACGAAGGTTTCCACGTTTTCAATATATATATTTTCGGATTCCTCAAACCTTACTCTACAACATGGAATACAAATTTTATCAAAAACCGTACATAGCAAAAAGTTTCTAGAACAAAAACTTCTAAATTTACATCATAACAAACTTTCACTATACATTTTCCTTAATATCTCTAAAACTACTCTAAGTCCTATTGACTTGATTTCTTTTGGAAAATAGGTTTTGGGTCGAGAACTTTATTTTGACACCAATTTCAAAACGATATCTCTCTCGATATAAACAAAATACCTCATTTTCAAGTTACGTAATTATTTACAATGCAAAAATTCTACTTAAAAATTTCCTTATAAATTATCAAAATTCGTTCGTATTAAAACCTTATTAGATATAGCATACACAACTAAACCTTATAAAACTAATTAGAAAGTGACAAAAACCTAATCTACTTAGCATCCTAATCAGTCTCCTTTCAGCATTAAAATACTATCATATCTAAACCTTATCTAATCTAGCATACAAAAATAAACCTTATATGACTAATTAGACATAAATTAAACCTAAAGAATTAAAATCGAACAGAATCTAATTAGTTTCCTTGCATAACATTAAGACAACATTTCTAATTTACATGGTTGCCCCTACCACTACTTGCGCCCTGGGGCGCAGACGAGGTCTCGTCGCCGACAGGGAGGCTTTACAGTTGGTGGCGTGAAAATCACCAACCTGCGCTACTGATAAATGATATTTATTTTGCGAATAGGTTACAAGTAACTCTTTTACACGTCATATTTTTTTTGACATATTTATCTAGATGAGGCCGGATGTTTCCTAGCTGACTACCCTGAGAAGAAATACCGAAACAAACTCAGAGGTCACAGTCTCTTTTGAAGTCCATACAATTGCCAATAACATATGAAAAACATGTAGGTTAAGGTCTGAGGTGGCCTTTTGAGGAAAGCACCACGCAGGTTTGAGTGGGCTTGTCCAGACAGTGCAAGCATTTGTCAGTTATCGTGCAGCTCAACTCAAAACTTTGAGGAGCTCAACGAACCGACGAACAATACCAAAGTAAGGACATTTGAGTAAGCCGCATAATATACTCAAACTGCCAGACAGTCATGAAATCAATCCTTAAAATAACGACCTACATAGTCCTCACACTTACAATACATAATTTTTTTAAGAACCATGCAGATTAGTATCTCAGATGGTCTTTAGAAGAAAGAACCACACAGATTTGAGTGAACCTGTCCAGTCAGTGCAAGTATTTGTCAGTAGTCGTGTAGCTCAACTCAGATCCACTTAGGTGCTCAACAACTTGACGAACAACACCAAAGAAAGGACATTTGTGTAGGCCGTACAAAGCACTCAAACTGCCAGACAAACATTAAAATTACTCAATGAAATAAAAAATAATCCATATAGTCCCCATTCATAATAAAAATAATGATAATGTCAAAAGAAATATGTCAAATTGTATATGAAAAATTAAATTAAAATGTCAAATTGTATATAAGAAAAATGTCAAATTGTATATAATTTTTTTTTATAAAAGTCAAATTGTGTAGATATAATAAAAAGAATGTCAAAAGTAAAACTAAAAAATTGATAAAAAAAATGTCAATGTATAAACCAAGCAAATAAATATATATTGACAATAATAATATAATCAGAGACTGTGCAAGTGTATTTTATTGGCTACGCCGATGATACTACTCTTTTTGCAGCACATGAGTCGGAAATGGCTGCACTTCTAGGCAGATTAGCGAGGAGATGGGACTCTCCATGAACAGATCCAAGACCAAGGTCATGGTGGTAGATCGATCTGGGAAGTTGGAACTCACTGGCGCATTAGGAATAGAATCAGTGGACAACTTTATATACCTGGGTTCCAACATTAGTAACGATGGGTCGTGCGAGAAGGAAGTGCACAGGAGAGTTGGCATGACTAAGAGCGCCATATCTCAGCTTGAAAAAATTTGGAAAGATCGTAACATTTCCGTTAAACCTAAAACTAAACTGGTACGGACTTTAGTCTTTTCGAACTTTTCGTATTGCGCTGACACTTGGACACTGAGAGCTGCAGACCGCAAACGCATTGACGCATTTAAGATGTGGTGCTGGAGAAAGATGCTCCGTATTCCTTTGAGGGCGTTTCGAACTAACGTGTCCATTTTGCGAGAACTGAAAATCTCCTCGCAGCTGTTAGCTGAGTATCTGCGCAGAGTCCTAGAATACTTCGGTCATATTGCGAGGAAAGAAGGTGACAACCTCGAGAAGCTCATCGTAACCGGTAAAGTAGATGAAAAAAGACCTCGTGGACGCAGTCCAATACGTTGGTCTGACCAGATTCAAAACATCATACGTGAGAAAAAGATACAGAAGGGAGGTCACGACCCTCAGCACTGAGGAATACGACGCAAGAAGGAGGAGGAGGAGGAGAGTTCAATATTATTTGCATGCCCTTGCGACGGTAAAATATGGAGGACTATACTATGTAAAAAAGAACATCTATGTACTAATACTCATGTTTGCAAATAAATATATGATTGATAGATTGATTGAACAAATTTTCCATGAGTTCCAAAATATTCAAACCCAAATCCGAAATACTATAGAGGAAGACGAACTGGATCCTCAATTGGAGATCAGGCAATCTGTTGAAACACAATATATCAAAACACTTTCTACAGCAGTGTATATTAAACAAAAATAAGAAATTGTGACCAACGAATCATCCTCTCAGAGTGGCAATGCAAATAATATACACTAACATTACCTACTATATCATTACCATCCTTTGATGGATTATATGAAAACTGGCTAGAGTATCGTGACAAATACTTATCGTTTATCCATAATGCACAGGGCATTAATTTAATTCAGAAATTTCATTATCTACGTTCAACATTAAAAGGTACAGCGTTATAGGTTATGAAATCATTAGAATTTACTTCTGATAACTATCAATCTACATGGGATCTGTTGACTAATTAGATTTAGTAATAATAGGTTATTAATAAGTAATAATGTTAAAGGTTTGTTTACTTTACAAGCCATTCCAAAGAAAACACCCACTCAAATAGACTCAGTGTTAAAAAAATTAAGATCACTTAAAATTATGGATGTGCCCACTGAACATTAGGACACTTTAGTAATTTATTTAGTAGTTACAAAGTTTGATCCAGTTACAAATAAAGAATGGGAAAATAAAAAAAGTTCAATTTGTTAGGATTCTGGGAAAGTAAAGTTAGATGATTAAATACAGTTTTTAAGAGACAGTTCTGATGTATTACATATGATACGAAGTAGTCACAAACAGACCAGTGAATCATCAAAAAAGTAAACAAATAATAAAAATTCACAACCTTCCATGCAACTTTGTTCTTTTGGTTGTTGGTGTTTTACAAATAACCCTGTATACTATGTTTATACTTACACGTAAGGTGGAGTCTTGTAATTGCAACTATCGGGTTAATTGCAACTAACAGAAATAATTCCCTTTTTCCCTTTTTTTGTCCCTCAAAAAGGGACATTGACCTCTTTTTCGTTTTCCTCATCCTTCTAATTTTGTCAGGTAGAGTCTTTCAAGGGATTCTATAGTGCTCAGCTGAATGTACGTACACCTAAATAAAGGGTTTGGTTTCAATGTATCTCACAAGTAGTGAAGTAGTGTTTATTAAATTAAATAGTATATTAAATTTATTATATTAAATTAGATTGTTTAGTGCGATTACGTAGTTAAAAGTAACCACAGGGTATATATCCCTTTATATAGGTGTACGTATTTTTATATGTAAGCTAAATCGATATCGCCATATGTGTCGGGAACATCGTGAAACTATATTTTTCCACTAAACCGACATTCACTAACGACATGAAAAAGTTATATGAATTTTTCATAGCCCTAGTAAAAAATACAACAGTGTGTGGTCAGTCAAAAATGAAAGTTTGGACTGTCCTTTCGAGTTAGATTCGGAAAGTATTGGGAAACCCAACAGGCTAACATATTCAATCCGCTGGTTTTTCTAGACACTATGTTTCGGGGGAATCAATCTGTACAGTGGTCCATTAGTACATTTCGAAGAACTAGTAAATGTATGTCGGAGCAAACAATTTTAGTAGTAGATTTCAAAATATTTTCATAGCCCGCATTAGAAAAATATACTGTCACTAACAACATACGGGAGGCATAAATAACTTAGCAGTACATTTTAGGACATTTCCACCTCCATATTGTAATTTAATTGCTTCGCATTATACATTTGCGAAGTTCAATCTCCTGTGTATTATTATTTTTTATTATGGTCCGTTCTTGCGGACGCGAGTTGGAAACAGAACAAATAAAAAAATCTATTTATTTCCCTTGTGAGCGAACATGTCCCGAGCTAATCCAGTTTGTTCGACCGCGCAAGGGTTGAATTGTCAATGAGGAACGCAGTCCAAATGTAAAAGGGTGCCACTCGGTGAAAAAGTATCGAATATTGGCTCTTCGCGATGAAAACCAGGTCTTGATGATGAGATCAGCATCTATTTGTAATTCTTCTTACCTGTCGAAACGACCCGATACCTTTAAGTCATAGATATGTAGTTGCTTAACTGAATTGTACCGGGCAGTATGTTTGTCCCTGTCACAATATTTGTTTCTCGCGTACGCATGCTAATGACTGGTACTTAATTTATGCTAACTTATAACGTCAAAACATAGACGATATGTCTGACTTGTTTATGCAGTATCAGCGTCACAATTTCTAGCAAAGCTTGTGTGACAAAAGATACCTGTACAATATACATATTATATTTCGTTGCTTCGTCCTTCGAAATTAGATAACATTGTAGTAATACTACGGTAAAGATATCTACAGTATTCTATCTTCATACAAACGGTTGGAACGCGAGTCATAACTACGCGCCTCGAGTTCAAACTGCTCTCCACCTGCAAGCAGTCGCGAATGCGCCGCAGTGACCAATAGACGGTGTGATTGATTTGTAAGCAGTGAGCGGGTGATCTATACATCTATACATAAAATAAAATAGTAAATCTTAAGGTGTATGTTTCTAATCGGCGAGAAAACTACTGAACCGATTTGGTTCAAATTTTGCTTATAATCCTTATAGGTACGGTCAGGCTATAGGCTATAATATTATCACGCTAAGAGCTATGTAGGATGAGCAACACTCAAAAATATCTGTTTTGAACGAGAAAGTGCACATGGTTTGAGCCGCACCAACAAAATTTATTTTTGTATTTATTTTCTCTTTTGAAATGTATTGTTACACCACAATAATGTCAAAATAAAAATAAAATGGGTTTTCGCGTACTTAAAATAACATTTAAATAAATATTCGACATTTTTCCCAACAGTTTAGCTAGATATAGTTATAAGAAGCTACTACATATTACACAATTGCAGATACCTATGGGTCTAACCTTAGCAATGTTTATCATCACGCTGTAAAAACGGAGAGATTAGAGTAGAGTAGAGACTCGGTTCTCCGCCCAAATGCACAAACGTTTTCTGGGTGCTTCGTAGGTGTGGCGGAGCGACTTCACCGTTTCGAGAATTTGTTCACGTGGAGCAGCCTCGGCATTACTTTTCGGATGACGTGGGCAACTGATTCCTCGGTTCGAAGCAACCCATGCAAATTGGGCTGTCTACAGCGCCTATGTTGAAAAGATGTTTTTAGGGGGCAATGATCCGTAATTATACCTATTACTATTCGGAAGGTATTTCTACCTGGACTTTGTCTTTTGGCTTGACGTTGACAGTTTTGACTGCCTGCAACAAATGTTCACGGGCTACAAATAGCCCGTGAACATTTGTTGTCACAAAGTTCAGTTGATCTCTGGCAAATTCATATACGAAACTATAGGAAAGGTAGCAGGGGGAGTGGGTACGGGTCCAGCACTACCATCTTGGAACCTCACTTCGCGAGTTCGTCTGTGACGTCATTGCCTTGGGATCTACAGTTCCCCTTGATCCACTGGACAGTGAAGCCCGCAACAAATAATTTCTGGCCATGTGCTGGTCATGACATTTCATAAGCTCACTGGGAATTGAACAGTTTTGAAACTTAACAGAAAACAGTTTTTGGATGTATGTGACTTTGGAAAGTTTTATAGAAATTAACCGTATAGTTCGGTAGTAGTACCAATTGGACCTTGACAGGCGAACCTTCGCCAGCTCGGTATCAGGTTCAACTGGACGTAAGAGTTACGTCATACGACATCCTAATTATTAACGCTGTTATTGATAAAGCTACTTAAAAAATCTTATCACGTATGACTGTTAATTAAAACAATTGGATAAAAAGGTCATACGATAGCGCCAATAATTCTTTCGTATTTAACCCTTAATATTACTAATCTATACATATAATAAAATAGTAGAGACCATGATTCCTGTACATTAAACAAAAACACCAAAAATCGAGTAGGGGCGATCAAAAAAAAGGTATAGAACACAAAAACAGCATTTTTTTTTTGTCTGTCTTTCTGTCTGTACACGCTAATCTCCGAAAATAATGAACAGATTTTGTTGAGATTTTCAAAGTTAGATTAAAATTATTCTTGAGCAGTATTCAGTCTTTGTTTCATTCAAATATGTGGCCGGACAAAAAAGTTATGGACATTTAAAGATTTTAAAATTACGTATCAACGTTTTTCGACAAGTTTTGTTCAACTTTCAATTATTCGTTCAATTAGCCTTTAAAAATATATCCTTAGAAATTGTAATCATCACGCTATATTTTCTAGGAGCTAAGCAGTCAATAACCCTAAATTATTATAATATCGGCTATTTAAATCAAACGTCAACTGAATTCATAGACCCGGCGGTACAATGACTGGCTTACGAATGAATTGGTGTAAGTTCGAATCCCAGTTTTTGCAACATTTTTTAAAATGATTGTTGACTAATTTTTACTTTTTATGTTCCTGCTCTAATATTTTCGTTGGCCGCGACTTCGTATGCATGTACTTTTAAAAATGTGCGGAATTTTATGTGACGAAGTACTGAAATTCCGGATTAGTAGAAAAATTAACAGAACCTATTTTCTGTTTTTCTGTATATCTTTTTTGTTCGCATCAATCGCATTACGATAAAAAGTACAAAACCAAAGAAGATAACTTTTACACATAAACCTGATAATTTGTAGCAATGTAAATGAAATGAACAAACTATGAAAAAAAGATACCTGCAATGCCATCTATTGACCCAAATAGTACTTTCGACGGCATGAGATTACACCAAAACATATTTTTAGTTATTAGTGGTACATTTAAAACGTCATTACTCATCTTTTGATAGTTCAACTTCATATTCCATCGACGCCATCTATGGAATATGAAGTTGAACTATCAAAAGATATCCATTTGATCTCATTTTAGTGGTGTTAAGATTACAATAGTCGTCAACTTACGTGCGCTTGTTTTTGCTAAGGTTAACAAGCTAAAGTTGCTCAATAAGACCTGTACTTTGAAGGATTTAATTAATACCACCGATGCTGCAATTAACGTAGCCACCTACTAGGTCAAAACAGCATAAAGAGTTAACCATCGACTCGAAAAGACGAAGTAAAATGAACCTTTACAGGCCTGAAACCAGGAGTCACGTCACTCGCGAGCAGGTGGCGAAGTCCCATGATAGAGGAGTCGTAAAAACAGTTGAATTAGCTCGGTTAATCGGATGCCTTACTGTGTTCCAAAATGATGGCTGTTGGAGGTAGCATTACAGAGTGATCCACACTGAAGAAGACCGAATGGCTTAGATGCGCGACGTATGTGGTCGCGATCTTCAGCAGTGAGGAAACGACGATGAAGGAAAAGGCCACCCAAATGCGCATAATTTTACGAATACTGTTAAAAATTGCTGACAGCATATACCACAATCAAGAAGGTGGTAAGGTTATTTTAGAAGGTAGCCTTTGTTCAGTGGCGGTACCTTCATATAAGCCCAAAAGCCTTACTAAAATGCTCGATAGAGAATCAATATCAAACCCGAACTATTTAAAAGTTCGTGCGCTTAATTCTTATCAAAATAACACAAAGTATGCTACCTATGCCACATTACTACATAACTACACATCGCGATTGTTCGCGCGCAGAGTTTCGCATTTGCAGCGTCTACATATAGCTATCTCGCTTACACGTACCGGCTTTTACCGGGCTTTCAAATACTATCTCCGTCACTTTCGCACTTATAGCGATGTGCCGTATAACGAGTTCTAAACCTTGTGCGCCTACAAATCGATCAGTATTGAAGATTAAGCCGTGCATGCGTATGAAGTTGCGCGCGTATGCGTGACCTTGTCACCTTGCCAACTCTGCAGTGTTGCCGTTTTAGCGACGTTGTGAGATCTTGGAGATTTTTAACGAGTTTGGGGACTTTTTTTAAGATTTAGCAACAATAAAAACTAGCGACTTTTTAAAATAACGAAATTAAATACTCAAGCAATATCTTAAAAATAAAAAATTTGCGACATCTAGCTAGATTTTTCATATACCTGGTGACTTTTTTTGCCTAAATGACAACACTGCAACTCTGCGTAAGTAGTTCTTGACACCGGAGTGCAACTCACTTCAGTTTTATTTGCTTGAGAGTTGAAAAGTTATGTTGTTAAAGTTTTTTGTGTGTTTTCTTAGATTTTCTCAGTGATACAATTGTTTTGGTGACTTACCTACAACAATGGAGGTTGTACCTTGTGAGGATTTAAAATGCGTTCAAGTTTTGATTGGCGAAGATAAGGTAAAACCTTTAAACTTTGCTCAGAAAAAACAGTTAAATTCTTCATTAAAACCGACGCCTAATCTGTGTTTCTCTCAGACTAGTAAATCGCATAAACGAAAATTTAATAGATCAGTGTATAAAACTAGTTGGATTGTTGGCTGTTCGCACACTAATAAGTTGTGTTCGTTTTGCTGCCTATTTTTTTCGAATGAAGATTCCGTTTGGAATACATCTGGTTATAATGATTTAAATAACATATCTGGCGCCATTAAAAGGCACGCAAATTCCCGTAAACACCTGTGTGCAATGGTTTCTTTCGTTAATTTTGGTAAACAACGAATTGAGACATCTATATCAGTTTATGACAAAATTGCGATGATACATACGAAGGTACCTACATACTCAGTCGAAAACTGAACTTTCTTTTTATGAAATCGGTTAAAATTTTATTGGGCTTGCCTTATTGTGAAACCCTAGGCACGCCACTGCCTTTGTTGTCCCGTTGCTTCAGCATTAATTCATTTCTTCTGTGTACGAGGAACCGCCGACCAAGCAGCAACCACCAATATGCATAATATTGATAAATGTTTGTGGGGAAAAATTTCCATGAAAACAGGAATGGAAGAAATGGTACACATCATCCTATTAAGTTCTATGATTTTTATTTACATATTTAATTTCGATTAAATATTGCAAAAGCACTCGGCTGAAAGTCACACGTACCCAATAAACTGTTATAGTAGCTCAAATAAAATTTTGGCTGATTGCTCCGGTGACGATGTGATCATTCCCAGAATCCTTCCAAATTATTTTCCATTTATTTTCAAAACTGGTAAATTCCCAGTGAGCCTATGATAGTTACGTCATGACCAGCTCAGGGCAAGATTATCTGTTGCGGGCTTCATCCTCCAGTGGATCATGAGGGACTGTAGATCCCTAGGCAATGACACCACAGACAAACTCGCGAAGAGATTCCAAGATGGTAGTGCTGGACCCATACCCACTCTTCCTGCTACCATTCTCACAGTTTCGTACACGAATTTGCCAGAGATTAACTATGGCAGTCAAAAATGGCGACTAACTTAACTACTTCTCAGCCTTAGTAGAAATACCTTCCGAATAATAATAGGTATAACCACGAGTCATTGCCCTCTAAAAAAAACATTTTTACAACAAAGGCGCCATAGACAGCCCAATTTGCAGAGGTTGCTTCAACGCCGACAAATCAGTCGCCCACTTCATCCTGGAAATGAGGCCGTTGCTTCCCGACGTGAACAAATCCTTGGAACGGTGAGTTGAGTCGCTCCGTGAAACTTGTGGAGCACCCTTTGGAGCATTTGGATGAAGCTAGACTGGCTAACTTCGCCAACACTTTAACGCAATTATGGAGTCTCTACTCCATCCGTTGCGGGGGTAGACTTCTTTTCTGGTTGGTATATCTGTGGCCAACTTTATGTAGCTCTATCGCGTGTTAACAACCCTAACAACTTTCTTCAACATAGTGTACAGAAGTTTCTCATTACGAAAATTACGAAAAATTACTAGGGCTAGACGGCATTTTAAACAAAAGAGATGATGCAGCCGGTGCCTAGCATAACAGTCTTCCAAATTCCTAATTCTAAGAGGCGTCTAGCAATGTTAGAAATTGACTGTTTGTATATCTTATCTTAGCGATCTTACATAGCGACATAATTTTACTTATCGACATACACGCGAACGATTAAGTCGCGAGCAACAGCTAGTTTTCATAAATAAAATCCAAGTGAATAAATGTGATAGGTAATCGACATCCACCATCAACCATTTTGGTTTTTTTTAATGTTTAGGTTGTACCAAAACGATTATGCCAACCGTTTTTTTTTTTTTAAAGTCAATCTACTCGATTGATTTAAATGAGCGTTTATCGTAATTCGATTCAATTTTTTTAAATACCTTTAAGGCATGAAATAGAACAAGCAATAATGATTATTATTATTTTTATGCTTTCTTATATAATAATTTCTTATATAGTAAAACTAACTCAACGACGTATGATTTCGCGCCAAATCGTCTATTCATAATTTAAATTCAGAAGGTTTTTGCAGAAAGATTTTGAAATTAAAATTTTTGAGAGTTTTATGTTTGACAAGCTTCTGCCCGCGGCTTCGCCCGCGTCATAGGGGTTTTTCATGGGTTTTGTATTTCTAGTCCTTTCTAAAATAAGTTACTCCATCGAACATCTTCAATTTGAAAGTGAAAGACCCGTCAATATCGGTCCCGACGTTTCGGAGATAAGCTGCAAGAAACAGATAGATTTAAATAAAGGGATCGCATTTAGTAAAACCTGTTATTTTGATATTACAAACACACTCCTCAATTTTGTTTAAGTATTTGTATGTAGGACATAGATAATGTTTATTGAAAATGTAATATAGCCATATACATGTTTAGTAGTTTTTTAGGGTTCCGATAAAAAAACGGAACCCTTATGGGATCACTTGGGTGTCTGTCTGTGAGTCCGTCTGTCACAGTCAGTTTGCTCCGGATCCACTGGACCGATTCTGTTAAAATTTAGTACACATATGGACTTCTGTAACCCAAACACGGACGCGTTACGTAAATCATTAAATTTTTAGTATGGGGGTCACTTTCACGATATATCCTTTAGACGTTTTGATACCTCTGCCTTTGTTTGATTTCACTCTTATAAACCCTGTATAGTCTACTCCAGTATGATAAAATGGTGGTGCTGGATTAGTCCGAAAATCAGGCAAGTTTCCCATTATTTGCTGTAGTTTTCTGGGCTCTTGTTTTTTGCAGGTCACGCAATTACGAAGCTGTTTCTTTGTCGCTCTGTTTTCTTTAATTATCCAGTATTGCTGTCTCAATAGAGACAAGGTAAGTCGAGCTCCTCCATGAAAGGTATGCTCATGTGCTTGCTGAATAAGAAGCTCCGTCAATCGCCCGCTGTATGGGATAATTATAGGATATTACATATTGGCACTAATGCTTGCATTTTTAAGACGTCCTCCGACTCTTAATATTCCGCTTTGGTCTAAAAATGGGTTTAGATTTAGTAGCTTGCTTTCGGAACTAAGTTTCTTGTGCATTAGATTATCTACATCCGATGCAAATTCATTGCGCTGTATGTATTTAATTATGACTAATTTTGCTTTCCTTAGCTCCTGTAACGTGAGATACAACGGCCTTTGTTTACTTGTCGGTGCACGTGCACGTAATAACCATGCTACTATACGATTTATTTTCATAAAGGAACTGTAGCGATGTAATAAATCTTCGATAATATTTTTTTCAGGATTGTTATGTTGAACGGTAATAACATTTTTTCGGATCTCTTCTTCAGTCGTATACTCTGTTTGCTCTTGCTTCGGCTTGAAGTCGGGTGTCGATAACCAAGCTGGACCTCGCCACCACTAAACTTATGATCTACTAATTGTGTAATTGATAGTCCTCTGCTTGCTGAATCAGCTGGATTTTCTTTTGTTGTTATCCACTCGTTCTTGATATCAGCTGGGACTTCATCACTCCACTGAATCTCGTTAAGCCAAACCTTCTGAAACAGTATTTTGAATTTTGTCGTAAGCGGTGCTAGCCAACCTAAGGGATCAAATAGCCTTGATATTTCCGATAGAAGCATTCTCTTTGTAAGTTTCGTATTGTCTGCTGATGCGGCGGTATATTGGAAAGTAAATTCATCCGTGGTTGGATCCCATCTTAAACCTAAAGTTTTTGCTGTGTTTTCTGTTTTGAAAATATGCGCTGATGCTTGACTATTCTGGTGAGATGGATTAATCTTTTCCAATAGCCTCTGCTCATTTGCTGACCACTTTCTCAGCAAAAATCCTCTGCTGCTTAGACAGAAATTTAGTTCTGCTATGCTGCTTTTTCCTTCATCAATAATATGAGCTCCTGATACTAAATCGTCCATATAAAAATCTTCACGTATAATTTTTGCTGCAGTGGGAAAGTTATGCTGCTCATCAGATGCTAATTGCCGAAGGGTCATCATGGCCAAAAAAGGTGCTGCTTTTGTACCATATGTAACTGTAGTTAACTGGTATGCTTTAATCGGTTGTCCTGTTTCAGCTCGCCAAAAGATTTGCTGTAATTTTTGATCTGCTTCGTTTACTAAAATCTGCCGATACATTTTTTCGATGTCGGCGGTGAATATATATTGATATTGCCTCTACTTGAGTAACAGTGTCTGCAGGTCTCGTTGCAAGTTAGGTCCTCTATGCATGACGTCATTAAGACTTGTACCCGAAGAGGTCTTTGCGGACGCATTAAATACGACACGTAACTTTGTAGTGGATGACTCTTCTCGCTGGACACTATGATGTGGTAAATAGCATTCCAATTGATTGCTGCTTATCGTTGCTTGTTTCATGTGTCCCAAATCCTCGTACTCCTTTAAAAATTGCTTATATTGCTGTGCTAGATTTTCTTGCTTGCAGAGCCTTCTCTCTTGATTTCTAAATTGTGCTAGTGCTATCTCCTTCGACGATCCTAATTTTTCGCTGGCTTGCTGTTTCATTGGTAATCTTACTTCATACCGACCGCCTTCAAGTCGTTTTGTGGTTGTCAGGTAGTACTCAACACACTGTTCATCTTCTGCTGATTGCTCATCTTGCTCATGAATATCCTCGATTTGCCAAAATTGATGAATACCCGCTGTATTATTTAAGATGACGTTACAATGAAACTGTGGTTTTATACTGCCGCATAGTAACCATCCCAGCTGGCTTTGCTGAGCTAAAGGCGAAGATGAATCTGAACTTCTTATCAAACCATCTAATATAATAAGAGCGTAGGCGTCTGCCCCGAATAGTAAGTCAACTGGACGACTTGTATAGAACTCCGGATCCGCTAAGTTAATATGTTCTAAATACGACCACGAAGGCTTTTCAAATGATCGATTAGGTAGGTTTTTAATAAGATTTTTCGTAATCAATACATCGGTGTTAAATTTAAAGCTGGTATACATAGATTGACATGTAATGCTTAGTTTGCCCTTACAGTTAGCATCCTTTTCTCCGATTCCAAAAACAACTCCATCGAAATGCTGTCGTTTCAAACCTAACTGTTGAGCCGCTTTCTCGCTAATCAGTGATATTTGTGAGCCCTGATCGATAAGAGCTCTCAATACAAGCTGCGTGCTGTCTGCAGACGTCACTCTCACTAATGCTGTAGCTAGAAGAATCTCAGTGATATCTTGTTGAGATGCATGAACACCATTGTTTTTTCCTTGATTTACATTTTCCTCTTGCTTATTATAATTTGCTTTTTGCTTACTTGGACCGGACGTAGAATGAGGTTTTTGCTGCGTAAAACATTCATGCAATAAAGTATGGTGATTTTCCAAACATTTGCGACACCGTTTTGTCGATCGACATTTATTGCTGTTATGTTTAAAAATGCAATTAGTACAATAATTATGTTGTTTGACGGTTTTAAGTTTCATTTCATTGGACATTTCAAGAAACTTTTGCAGTTGTGTAAATTATGTTCAGCAAAACAAAGAGGGCATTTAACTTCCGACACGTGCATTGCTTTCGTAATAGGTTTTATTTGCTTGCTATAATTATCGTTTGATTTAGAATTATGATATTTACGATTACTTGAAAATGATGTTGAAGGACCGGCTTGCTGATGAGATGACTGTGATTTTGATGTGACATCATGACGTCGACGAGATGTTTCCAAGCTAGTAAACTTGTTTTCTAAGAAGTCTAAAAATTCTTGAAGCACTGGTAGTTCTCTAACGTTCTTCAACGACTCTATGTACTCGGAATAGGATTCACTATCCAACTTCTGTGACAAAATGTGCACGAGTAGAGGGTCCCACGTGCTAGTATCCACACCTAAGTTTTTGATGGCGTAGAGGCTTTCTAACGTAACATCATGCAATTTTTTTATAGCTAAGTATGATTGCTGCTGTATGTTGGGAAGGTTCAGGAACACATTGACGTGAGATGTAAATATGAGCTTCTTGTTATCAAAGCGACGGTTTAGAATCTCCCAACAGACGATATAATTATCAGTACTGATAGGTAGGTACTGTATCAAGCGCTCGGCTTCACCTTTTACCTTGGCTTTAAGGAATTGCATTTTTTGTGCGTTTGATAATGCTGTATTTTTGTGGATTGTCTCGCTAAATAAATCTTTAAATGACACCCACTGCTGATAGTTTCCCGTAAACACAGGAATTTCCATTTGTGGTGTTGACTTTTCCCGATAGGATGTTGACCACATTTTGGAGTTGATCGCTTATTTCAGGCTGTTGAAAGTCCGCTAGTGTCTATTGAAGAGGGACTCATAATCACTTGCTAGATCGTCCCCTGACTCGCCAATGATTTCCCAGGGTAGGTCGTCAATGGTAGTCCATCGGTTTTGCAGGATTCGAAGGGCATCTTCGAACTCCCATTTATCGGCAATTGTCTCAATATCAATGTTGCCGACAGCTCGGATAAATGCTTTAAAGTTGACCGACTGCTTATGAAGCATGTCGTCAAGCTTGCTATTGGTTCCCGTCGACTCAAAGGTCGGCGAGGCTGCTGCTGTTTCTTGCGGTTCCGGCTGACTCATCGAAGTTCCGGCCGCAAATTGCTGTGCTTTATGAGGATACACTGACTGTTGACCTCGCTGAACCAACTCATTTTGACGTTGAATAATAAGTTTTTTTGCCGTCTCGTAAATTTCTTCCGTACGCTCAAATTCCGAGTTGACAAAATATTTATGATTGGTCTTTTCAATAGGCAGAATTTTTTCATGATTTATCTGAAATTCTTCCCAGTATTTCTCAAGTAACTCGAGTTTACGCTTACAGTAATCAAATGTTTTACGCTCTACGCTATCCTTTTTAAAATTAGTCAGAAGTTTTCTCAAGCTCTCTGAAATCTCGATTTGATTGACATACAGACTCTCCATCCTGTTGCTGTTAAAATGAATAAAATGGAACGAGCTTACTTGAAAGAATTCTTGCTGTGGCTACCCTGACGAAGGTTGTTCCCCAAGTCAGTGGCGCGCTGGTGCTGCTTGTGTGAGCTATACGCTCACTGCTGCTGAATAGGTACACACGTATTCGGTTGAATATATTGAGCACTCCACTCAATACACTGCTGCTAAAGTCGTTACCACTACAGTCACTGCTAAGCTTCGCTAATAGATGCTGTATTCCAGAGTCACTGATAAAGTCACTTCACTTGCCGATAGTTCAGAAAAATCGCACTATATAAACGACACGCGAAGATCCGGCTCGAAGAACCAAAATGTTGGGGTCGCGACCTACGTGGTATTGACTATTTGGATGGCTACTAAAACACTTAGTTTCACTGGTTAAAAACAGTTTATTTTAAGTATTTTAAGCTACGCTAAAATGATGGCTAATGATAGGCTGGCGAATGCACGCGGTTTGCTGTCCGAATATGCACTGGCTTCGTGGCACACTAAGTGCGCCGGAATTGGATAGCTAGATCAGCAAAACCGTGTTCGATAGAAATTATTGCATCGAACAAATAGTTCCAAAGAAATAGACGTAACTACAAACAAACATACATAGACATATACTAAATTTGTATTATTGTCAGAATAAAAAAACTTCTAAAGTTATCTGTCATCATCATATCAGCCATTTACCATCCACTGCTGAACGTAAGCCTTCCCCAAAGAGCGCCAACCATCCCGGTCTTGAGAAGTTCGCATTCATCCGCTTCCAGCTACCTTTTTCAAATTTATCTGTAGCATATTGAATTTTAATAGGTACCGTTATTAACCCAATCCATCAGTGCGATTCTGTAAACATATCGAAGTGAACACTTGGGCGAAGTGAACGACAGGTGAGCTGTCAAACCATACAAACAAGATGGCGTGACAACTCACTTGTCGTTCACTCCACTTATGTGGTCACGGTGAGATGTCGACAGAATCGACCGGCTGTACCCAACCATACCAAATTAAAGATTATAAATACTTTCGAACCATAAGCTTATTCTGTTCTGAATTTAAATTTTGAATAATACAGACAATTCGCGAAATCCACGCGGGTTCGTTGAATTCGTTGAGTGGGTTTTATCCCTTGATGTCCAAAAAACTATTTCAATTACTTAAGAAAGCACAAATAATACTTTTCATAAGTGTTTATTGAATTTTATGAATAAAACGTATTTGTTTTTATATTATTAATCGATTTATGGTAATCGCTCATTTATGTTAATCGAGTCGATCGAAATTTGAAAAAAATATCGTTGTTAAAATTGTTTTACCACACGCTAAAAATTAAAAAAAAAAACAATATGGTTGACGATTTTGAACAAAATAAAGTAATGGTAATAAATATTACGTGTTATTGGATTAGCGTTTGAAAAATGTATTTAGATCTTGGCTTTTTCTTGTTCTTGATAATATTAAGAATCATAATTTTCATATTAGTAATCGTATCTACATGTGAAAATGTGATATTTGTGTAAAATAGAAATGTAAACAAACAATTGGCGCGAAACTTCGACATCAATATCAAAAAACTTTATTACCACTACTTGTTAATTTAAAACATGGATGATTTCGTCAAGTAATCAAATGATGAACAAAGTACTACCCCAATGGTGGAGTTTGGGTGTCCAAAACCCACAATTTTCATGATTTTTAGCCTCGAACACTGCTACCAATAAAAGTGCAGCGTAATTATTTTTTGTCAAGATAATACATAAATTAAATTAATGAAAAACGCAAAGAGAATGATTAATGTCTTGAATTTGCTCTTTTGCATCTTTTCAGCTAGCGAGAAGGTTGTTTACGTATTAATATTTTCAGTAAATCTAAGTTGAATACCTTTTGGATAGGTGTTGTAATTCGTATTTAAGACACATTTTTGAGTGGACTGTTGCGATTTGAACAGTAACTTAAGATATTTAGAACTTGTAACTTAAGATATTTCTCACAAACTTATCGTATAAAATAGCTATGGAAACATTTTTTTATAATAAATTCGATTGAAAATTGATGTAATTCCTGAATTTCATGGCGTAATACGCAACATCCCGTCGACTCAACTGATGTATCAAATATCAAAATCTTTTCGCGCAGAGTGGTTAAATACCTAGATAGAAATCATAAATGATAACAATAATAATCGGATGATGTGTACCATTTTCTTCCATGGCCGTTTTCATGGAAATTCAAGACATTCCTTATATTCTCCAGAAAAAATTGTCAATATTATGCGTATTGATGGTTACCCAGCCAGGCATATTACTTTGTGTAATTTATTTCATCACCACTGCTCTCAAAACGGTGAAGGAAAACGTCGTGAGGAAACCGGCATATCCTAGAGCCAAAAATTCGAAGACATGTGACATTCACCAACCCTCATTGGGCCCGCGTGGTGGATTACGGCCCATTCCCTCTTCTAGAGAGGAGGCTTGAGTCCCAACAGTGGGAACATTATAAGGCCGACTATGCTATGCTATAATGGTTAATGCTTGGTCGGTGGGTTCCCCGTACACATGGCAGAAGAAATGAATTCATGCTGTGAAGCAACGGGATAGCACAGAGTATCTTCTAAAATAACCGAACAATCTTGAAACTACTTGATGAATGAAGTTGATTTTGTATTTATTCCGAACCAGAAATGCAAATCGAAACAATTTCATGTTTTTAAAACACAGAGACCCAATTTCAGGGGAGCTAATGCAATTCTTTCGACTCCTCTATCATGGGACTTCGCCAACTGCTCGTGGGTGATATTACGTGACCCCTGGCTCGAATTCCGTATAAGCCCAGTATTGGGCAACTTTAGCAAAGCTTATCAAATGTAAGCGCGCACCTGTTGACCAATATTCTAATCTTAATACCGCGATAAAAAAAAATGAGATCAGATGCATATCGCCATCTATGGAATATGTAGTTGAACTGTTAAAATATACGTTCGGAGTTTGTTTAATTTTTATTAATAGGAATGTAATGTGGATTCAGAACGATATTTATTTAAGGTATTTGAAGAATAACCTTTTTAAGACGTTGTTCTTCTTCTTTTCGAGTCGATGGTGTCCCTTAAATATTTTTTACCCAGTAGATGGCCACGTTCACAGCGGCATCAGTGGCGTTCATCAGGTCCTCAATGGTGCAGGTGTAAGAGCACTTGGGACATTCCAACAAGTGAATTATCTCCATTTTTTCACTCAAAAATATCTGTTTAGAACCAGAAAGTATCTACACATGGTTCGAGCCTCACCAACAGATATTATTTTTGTATTTTCTTTTGAAATGTATTTTTACAAACTAATAATATCAAAATAAAAATAAAATGGGTTTTCGCGTACTTAAAATAATATTTAAATTAATTTTCGACATTTTTAGGGTTCTGAACAAAAAACGGAACCCTCTTAGGATCACACGGGAGTCTATCTGTCTGTCACAGCCAGTTTTGTCCAGACCCACTGGACCGATTCTGTTGCCATTTGGTTCACATATGAATGTCTGTGACCCAAATACGGACGCGTTACGTAAATCATTAAATTTCTAGTATGGGGGGGTCACTTTTGGGGGTCAAACTAGAAAATGAAAAAAAAAATGCTAATATTGTGTGACATATCAAATGCTTACTGTGAGGGTTTTAATTATATTTTTGTATAATGTATTGTATAATTGTGCGCAAGTTTCAAACAATCTCGCATCGCTCGCCATACTGCACTGCTTTGTAAAAACAACTTTAAGCGATCCGTGTAAGGTTGAATTTGTACAAAAAATTGTTTATAGTCATTGATATATAAAAAACCCAAGATACACACTCAGCATCTCAAAAACGTGCGCAAAATACAAGCGCAATATGTATAATTGTGCGCAAGTTTCAAACAGTCTCGCATCGCTTGCCATACTGCACTGCTTTGTAAAAACAACTTTAAGCGATCCGTGTAAGGTTGAATTTGCAAACAAAATGTTTATAGTATAACTACACACAGCTCACACATGACACTGGATACATGACAGTTTTTGATGACAGTTTCGAGTGTTGCATTTGTTCGAGACTGTGCATCTTGGGTTTATTATATATCAATGATTGCGTATGACAGTTTGATTAGCAATTTTCCGAAGAGTTTTAAATATGAATATAAGTTTGCGGACCCTGCCTATTAGAATGTTTATATGCGATTTAAAGTTTCGAGTTTTGTCCAATGTCACACCCAGATATTTTATTTGGTTTACAGAGATTAATGATGGACAGTTGCAAGGAGTTTGGGGTTGATTATGACATGAGTGAGCTATTAAAGTTATCAGAATGCGTGGTTGAGAGGCTGCACTGATTGAATATGTAAAGAAGTTGGTTTTGGAAGTATAGAGTGTTAGTGTGTCATCATTGAGCCAGTTTAGTGCTGTGCTGAATGCGAGTTGCGCTTTGATTTCTAGTTGAGACCATGTTTTAGCTACAATAAATATCGCAGTATCATCCGCAAATGATATTATTTTACCATTCTGGATGTCGAGGTCGCATAGCTCATTGATAAAAATAAGAAATAATATAAAAAATATTCAGTTCAATAACACATTGTACAATAGTTAGACAACATTGCGATACAAAAGAGCCTTAAGTGCTAAGTTTCTTCAAATTCTCTGGATCCCACACTATCCCTAAATTCCCTGTGTCGTGGGGTCCAGTCTCTTCTAAAGTTAGGCAACAATATTTTATTTAGTGATAAAACTTATTACTAAAAAAGCCCCGATAGTGAAAAATAAAATACTTAATTAGATGACAGTAAAAGTCATAAGTGTGCACATAACTGAGATTTTATATAAATTAAAAAAGTCGATAAGGGGTGGGGTCGCTCTCTGTGTGTGTGTTTATATGTGTATTTGTGGAGTGTGCAGTATGAAAGGGTGTGTGTAGAGTAAGTAAGTGGGTGCATGCTAGTTTGTTATTTTTTTTTGCATATTCATTCAAAACTGTATGTGCAAAAGGTCTTCGGTTGAATTATATTTTTTGGGATGTAGCCATTTAAATATAGCCTTCTTCAAACATCTAAAACTAAGCATCAATACAATTATATTTTTAGAGTAAAACCTAGTGTACAGGAAGGGCCCAAGAAATGCGAAAGATCCTTGTGCAAAAGCAGAGTGTACTCTTGATCGATCCCATTTTAACGTTCCGAGCGTTCGAGCCAGCTCTTTAGCATCTCTATGAAATCGAAAGAGTGTCGCGTGGATGAACAATTGCCTAACACGGAGGAGTTTACATTCCAAGTATAGAGTATCAGTAGAGTATTGCCAGGGTTTTTTGTACGCTATGTTTAGAATAACTCGTTGAGCACGCTCTAGCCTAATCAAAGTAGTTTTGTTTGCAACTCTCCAGATTGATACACAGTAACTTAATATTGGCTGGCACAGAATAAGGTACACCATACGGATCAGCTTAGGTGTTGCGATTGCTTTTAGGGTTTGTACCTAAAAGGTAACCAACGGAAATGTTGAAGCCACAGACCTCAACACAGCCGCGCGCCGGCGGCATTGAAGGAGGGGTGCCGGGACAGCGGCTCGCCAACCAGCCAGCGGCCGAACGCAGACAGGCGCCACACCAGTCAGCTGTTGCACATCTCTGAGCTCGGCTGCGCTCCCGCATATTATATTTCCATCTTTGTTATTTACGTAAACCAACCGAACTGTTGTAATTTCATATTTGTCCATTATATTTTCTTGTTGTCCACTCTTTCTTTCATTTAACTTACCACGACCTATCGTCGCCAACGTTGGAACCAAAGGAACAAAACAACGGAATTTTCAAAATCCAAAAATTCAACGATTCGTCGTTTGGTTCAACAAAGAACTTCGTCTTTGGGTTCAAGCTTCTCAGAGGTCTTCACTTTTTGCGTGTCATCGTCTGCATTGGGTCATCGTGAACGTCGATTCGGCAACAGCCGTCTTCATCGAGTACAACACACGGGCGGTGCAAGAAAAGATCGTCGAGACTTCGGGTCAAGAAGACTTGTTCGTCAACGTTCATCGGGGTAGCATCGAGAAAGTCTACTCTATAAAACCGTGAGAACGTTCCAATTCCTTTTTTCCAACTTTTATTTTGATTTATTTATTTTGTTTTGAAGAAGGCTTACAGACTAACAAATCTTAATCAAGAATGTAATATTAAAAAATTGCTAATAACAAGCCTCCACATATAGTTTAGTCGATAAAAAGAAAGTACATAGAAGTTAACATAATTAGAGTAGTACATAGATAAGTTAACTATCCTTGAAAAATGTCTGTGCCCAATAGCCGTCGTTAAGGTCGCCACACTGGTGCAGAACAAGTCGACGTTAAGGTCCCTAGGAAGCCTATTGAAACTAAGTGCACTTCGTAGTGAAAAAACATTCCGCCTATAATTAGTCATTGCTAATGGTACATTTGATATCGGCCGCTGACGTAATCTCATCAAATTTGTTCGTAATGACATATTAGCAACGAGTTCAGGACAGTCAACGTGGCCATTTGCTATACCCAGAAGTAGACTCACGTCCCCAATATAATGTCTCATCTCCAACGGAAGGAAGTAGTACCGCTTGCAACGGTGCTCGTAGTCAACTGAGTATTTCTGAGCCCTATAATCCAGATAACGTAGGAATTTTCTTTGGACGCCTTCAATACGGCACTTATAAGTCTCATACTGCGGGTTCCAAACCTGAGACGAATATTCAAAATTGCTGCGCACGAAAGAACAATACAAGATCTTAACCGGCTTGCGAGATCGGAAACAGACCGTGGTGCGTAGCATAAATCCCAGAGCTTTGGATGCCTTTGCAACTATGCTATTTACATGTTGATCAAATAAAAGCTTGCTGTCTATGATTACCCCTAAATCTCTTATGCTATTTAACCTACTAATGAGCTGACCGTTCAAGGTGTAACTAAAGTTAATCAAAGTAGTACAGCGTGAGAATGTTAGGAGGAAGCATTTAGAGACAATTAGTTGGAATTTGTTACGGATGCAATATGTTTCAAACCTATGCAGTTCGTCTTGCAATTGACGTGCATCAGACATGTCTCGCACAACTTTATGAAACTCATGTCATCAGCATAAAGTAAAATATACGAATGACGAAAGCATTGTTTGATATCTGCAGTGAACAATATAAGTATCAGAGGACCCAAAATGGAGCCTTTAGGTACGCCTGAAGGGACAGAACTTCAACCAGAGGTTTAGCCCTGAAGCACGACAGCCTGTGTTCTATTCTCTATATAGGAGGCGAACCACCGGTACAAGTCACCGTGTATTCCGGCGAGAAACAGCTTCTTCTGCAGCATACAATAATCAATATGGTCAAAACACTTACTATAGTCGGTATAAATTACGTCAACTTGTCTCTGTGTCATGCCGCCAGTAATGAACTCTTGTGACAGGAGTAAGTTAGAAGTGATCGAGCGGTTCCTAACAAAACCGTGCTGTTCCTCACCAAGAATTGACTTGAAAGCCGCGTAGAAATCGGTATAAACTATACGTTCAAGAATTTGATATGGGGCTATAGTTTTCAATATTAGCCTTATCGCCCTTTTTAAAGACGGGAGTGATGAAAGCAGACTTCTAAATCTTCGGAACTTTACCCTCAGAAACAGAGCGCTTGAATAGTATATAAATGGGTTCAACAAGACTATCAGCACAAGCAACTATGAACACAGGGGGTATTAGGTCAGGTCCACCTGATTTACTGAGTTCTAAAGATTTCAGCAGCTTCAACATACGGATGTGGATGTTAACAGTGCTGACAGACATTTCAGTATTACTACATTGTTCATTAGAAGAACGTTCATCATCAGCCGTTGTTTCAGGTTCCGAAAAGGTAGACTGAAAATAAGTAGCAAAGAGGTTGCTAATATCTTGTCCTTATACTATTGTCGCAGAATATTTGTGATCGGATTTGTATAATTATGCATTCTATCAATTTCAAAAGATAGAGACCGCTGGTCCTCTCTGGAGGAGGCCTTCACCTTCTAATAAGAGGGGTTCTTGCTTGTTGAAACTCGAAAGGTTAAAAACATGAAAAAATAAAATGTAATGCAATGTATGTAAATGTAATAAGATAATGAAATGTTAATCACAAATGAATGTAACTTAAAACGACACTAAGACTAGACTAATAAAATAATGGATTATTTTTTAATTTGCTAATATTTTTTTCTTTTCATATTAGAGTGAAAGTAGAGTTTGTTATAAAAATATTAAAATTGATACTATTTATTTAATCAAATTTTATAATTATTTATTGAATTAAAATTGTATTTGTGAACTTAAAATGATAATATGTTATAATAACGATAGCAGGCAGTATGCATACTTATTTTTTATAGTAATTTTTAAGCAAGAAATAATAGGCTAAATCCTGGCTACAAGGTTGTGTCTGTGCAAATAGTCTCCGTTAGCCAGACTAGAACAACCGGAAATAATTTGGCGGATGCATTCCCCGGCTCGGTGACATGCCCGACATATGTCAACCGTACCGTCCTTCACAATGTATTTCCGGTAGTTGTTCGTCATCATAACTTCGTCTATAATCGCACAGACAAAACCTTCGGTTTCCCCAAAGAGGTCACCAAAAAGCAGCCAGGCTACGGACTCTAAGAAGTCTACATCGGGCCCTTGTAGGACCCGACAAAAGCGTCCGTGAAGCTCCTTGCTCTGCCATACTTCCCTGCGATCGTTAGTATCTAATACCACAGGTTTGTGCCAGTTCTCGTTAGCGAAGGAGAGCGCGGTAAGGCCTTTGTCTACTGCTACTACATCGGCCACTAGGAAGTATTTCCTAAGGCTGCATACCTCGTGGTTGTGCAGGGTCTTAACATTTAAGAAGCCACGACCCCCGCACTTCCGCGGGATATACAGCCTCATCACCGATGACCGTGGGTGATGCATCTGATTTGCGGTAAACAGTGAGCGTACCCTCCTATCCAGGGCGTCAAGTGCCGTCTGAGTCCATTTGAGTATGCTGAAAGAGTACATCAAAACCGGCATGACCCAACCATTGAAGGCGCGCACCTTGTTTCCACCTGACAAAAGACTGTTAAGTACTTTGTTCAGGTGGCCAAAGAAGCGCACCTTCAACGATTGTTTCACGTCACCAGCATTGATGCGTAACGCTTCCGACATACCCAAATACTTGTAAGTTTCGGTTGAGGAGAGGAATCTAAGCTGTATGGAATCTGAGGGTTGGGTCCCCACGGATTCCATAATCTCCCCTCGTTTTATTTATTTATTTATTTATTTATTTAGGCAAACCAACTAAATACACACAAAGACATTCACAGCACACTTCGTTTACAAATACAATAGCATTGCATGCATCTAAATTAAAGGTAAGCACAACATTTTATTTAAATTTCACCTTACAATCGAAAATAACGTTTCATGACAATAAAATTTGATTAAAAAATTTGAACTAAATAAAATTTGAATAGAATTTGTGATGTCATGTCATGGTCATCATATATTAATTATCATTTATTGTTAAAAATTATCACTCATCAAATCAAATAAATTAAATTACATTGAAATAAATAAATTAAAATTGAAATAAATTAAATAAAATTGAAATAAATTAGGTACAATTAAAATAAAATTGAAATAAATTAGGTACAATTAAAATAAAAAAAAAACAATAAAACACTAAAAAAAAAAGAAACGAAAATTATTGGGCAAAAATTACATATTATTGAGCACAGCTCTTTTAAACATAGTGATGCTGCCTGAAAATATGTCCAATTCACAATTGTGAAAGATGTTATTACACCTTCTGAGAATATAGGAAAGGGGGGCATTACTACCATACTTAGTTTTGCGGCCACCAGGAGCAAAAGGCTTATAATTATGAAGTCTAGCTGATGACCTGGGCACATTTATATTAATAGATGAAAGAAGCTGTGGGCAATCTACGCCTTGATTTAATATCTTGAATAAGAAAGTTAGACCTGCAAAATCTCGACGCCAGTGTAAAGGTTTCATTTTAAAATAATTCAGTCTATCTTCATAGTCTTTTACTGTATTCCTTATACCTGCTTTATAAGAGAGTCTTTTTAAAAATTTTATTTGTACTCTTTCGATGCGTTGAATGTGGATATTATGTACTGGGTACCAGACGATGGAGCAGTATTCTATGTGACTACGAACCAATGCAGAAAACAAAACTTTCAGTGCTGTCAAATTACTGAATTGTCTTGTATTACGGTTCAAAAATGCTAGCATTCGGTTGCTTTTATTTATAATGATTTCGGTTTGTGTTTGAAATTTCATTTCCGAGTCTATAATGATGCCCAGATCCCTAACTTCATACACTTGACTTAAAATTTGGTTCCTCATTGTGTACGCAGAATTAAATTTGTGTTTTTTTCGAGAAAATTTAATGTGATAACATTTAGCAACATTAACTTGCATGCTGTTCTTCTCACACCACACACAGAGCCTATCCATATCCTTTTGTAGAAGAGTTTCATCGTTCTTTGTCATTACAACCCTATACAATTTTAAATCGTCGGCATACATTTCAAAATGAGAGTTTTGTATGACATATTTGATGTCATCAACAAACATTATAAACAATATTGGGCCTATATGTGTCCCCTGCGGTACACCAGATGTGGGTGTGAAGGTGTTGGATGAGTGTCCATTTACTACTACTCTTGCTTTTCGACCAGTTAAGTAAGACCGGAACCATTCCAGAAGGGACCCATGAAAACCGAAAGTGATTTTTAGTTTTTGTAGCAAAATACTATGGTCAACTTTGTCAAATGCCTTGCTAAAATCGCTATAGATGGCGTCAATTTCGTTACCGTTGCTCATGTGAGCTAGAGTTCGTTCGACAAAGTTGACCAAGTTTGTGGCTGTCGATCTATTTCTAAAGAAGCCATGTTGATGCTCCGTAATAGAGCTTTTGATATGCCAATTCATGATGGGACACAAAAGAGATTCGAAAACCTTTGCTAAAGTAGGCAAAATACTAATAGGCCTGTAATTGCAGATATCAGTCTTGTCCCCCGATTTTGGAATTGGTACTACTATAGCCTCCTTCCAGATCTCCGGAAAAACCCCGTCAGCTAACGATCGGTTGTAAATTATATATAATGGCTTGGATAAAACATTAGCACACTCCCTAATAAACAGTGGAGGTATACCGTCAGAGCCCGGCCCTTTAGCAACATCTAGGTTTTTAAGTTTTCTCTGTATGCTAGATTCAGATAGTGTTACTTGATGTAAGCTGTTACTGTTGCCGGATTTATAAATATGTGCAGGATCCGGATCACTGCCAGAAATAGGGCTATATACCGATGCAAAGTTCTCCGCAAATAAATTTGCTATGTCCATGCCGTCAGTCGCAGTACTATCATTGAGCCTCATGAATTTTGGTATAACGCTTTTGTTATTGCGTTTGTTCTTTATGTATGACCAGAAATATTTTGGATTCTTAACTACATTACTTTGTACATTTTGTAAATACTTCTGATACAACTCTTTCATTTTTCGGTTCGATCGGTCCTTAAGCAATATATACTCAAATTCATCTCGTTTATTTTTATATTTTTTCATCCTCTGTCGACATTTTTCTTTTTCTTTTAACATTTTTATTAAACTGTTATTGTACCAGACGGGATATGACTTTTTACCAGAATTTCGTCGTGGGACCAATTCAGCAATAATCTCCCGTAATACAGAATAAAATGTAGTAACTGCTGTGTCAACGGTATCCGATTTTAAAACAATGTCCCAATCTGTTTTCTCAAGACGATTTCTAATTTCACGATAGTCTGCTTTATGAAATTTATAAATCTTTGTAATTTTGTTTGTAAGTGTCTTAGGAAGTTTGAGATGAATGGTGATCTGTAAAGGTGGGTGATAATCATCGACTTTTGATATGGAATCACAGGACCGAGTTACCTCAATTGGATAAATTAAATTGGATATAACTAGGTCTTGAATTCTATTCTGTTTATTTCGGATTGAGTTATACTGGTATAGGTCGTTAGAGGATAAGAATTCTATAAAAGCTTTATTTATATTGTTGGTGCCGATATTTGGTACTGCATGTTGATGTGGTGATGATTTTGTCCATTCTATGTTACTTAAGTTGAAGTCACCTATTATAATTACGGACTCATTATCAATCACACTATCTACTCTATTCGTAAAGTAAGTCATAAGATTAATGTTTACCGGCGGAGCCAAATAAGTGGCGCAGATGTGAATTCTGTTAGATGTTTTAAGAGCATGATTAGTAGATAAGTCTAGTGTCACCCACAAATCCTCACAACAAGACTCGAAAGAAGCATTCCTATAAGCATTTATAGATTTATGAACTGCGATTAGCACACCACCACCCTCCTTGCCCGCAGAAAAAGTTCCAGATCGTCTATCTCTTCTAAAAATTTGGTAACGGCTATCAAAAATTTCTGAATCGAACACATTTTCATTCAGCCAGGTCTCAGTGAGCACAATCACATGAAAGTTGATAGTCAGCACATTCAAAAAAATTGTATCTAATTTTCCGCGGATACTTCTAGAATTTTGGTAATAGATAATTAATTGATCGAATCTTAAAGCTGAATTATATTGACAATGACATTTATTATTTAAATGAGAGTGATTATTCTAATTTTTTAAGACTTTCTAAACTAGTTATTACACGTGTTGACGAACCTTCCTCTTTCCTGACTAGTATTTTTCCATTTCTGACCCAGACAAACTTGTAATTTTTCTCTTTGGCTGCGATCCTGGTAGCTGCATGTAAGGATTTGTTAGCTAAAGTGAGGTGTTCGCTTACATAAACAGCGGATTGCTTGTCTCCGTTTTATATGCATGACCGCACATTTGTCCAAACTAAATTCCATTTTGATGACGCTACTGAAGGTTTCTGTTACCTTCAGTAGCTCCATCAGTTGCAAGTCGTTTGGAGCAAAGTTTCAAGTCATCCATGTAAATGAGGTGCGATATGGCCTGACCACCTCTTCTCAACCGGTAGCCTTGACCTGAATCCTCCAGCAGTATACTGAGAGGGTTGAGGGCCAGACAAAACGACAGTGGACTCAGACTGTCACCCTGAAATATGCCACGCTCGATCCTTATCGGGTCGCTGTTCGCCTAGATCTGTCGGCATCCTGGATAGCGAAGGACTGTTTTCCATTGCCTCATACATGACTCAAGGAAGTTGCGTCGACTTGCATCTGTTTTATACAACTCTAGCACCCTCATGAGCCATGTATGTGGCACAGAGTCGTAGGCCTTCTTGTAGTCTATCCAACATGTCGACAGATCCTTTCGGGAACGACGCACCTGTTGGCTAATGGCAATATCGATGAGGAGTAGCTCCTTAGTATCGCAGGACCTGTTTCTACATCCATTCTGAGCAGCAGACAAACAACAATACTACATCAATGCAAGTGCTGCTATCTTCAAAATTAAATACAACCGAGTTCGTCCAACGTAGGCGTTTCTGGTTCTTTCTTCGTATTTTAACAACGACTTCAGAAATTAAAGATATTTCATACTTTGTAGTATTTTTTAACTAAACTGTGTCCTAATGCTATCAACTTGAAATTTGGAATAGTTTAAGATGACGTTTGTTCATTTTGAAAGTAAGAAAGAAATAAAATTGTATATCTTTTTTTTGCAACAGCGACTGACAGGGTTTCTTAAAAATTCGAAGTGGGGCTACTAGAGCATATGGGGTAACGTATAAAAGAGCGCTTTTTGCGAATTCTCAAACATTTTTTCTTTTTGTTAAGCCGCGTCATTTACAACTTTTTAAGAAAACTGGCCAAGTGCGAGTCGGACTCGCGTGCAAAGGGTTCCGAACGAATTTAATTTTTTTAACATGTTATTTTAACACTACATACTTTTAATAGGTTTTCCTGTAATCTTTAGGTAAAGATCTATTATCTCCATTTTTTTCAAAATTTTAGGCTCAGTAGTTTTGAAGATAAGGGGGGGGGGAATGGTCATTTTTCGTCTAATTTATTGAATAACTTCTAAACCATCTATATTAAAATTTTAAAAAATATATAATTATTACCCTCACAGTAAGCCCTTTCATTTCTAGTTTGACCCCCAAAAGTGACACCCATACTAAAAAAATAATGATTTACGTAACGCGTCCGTATTTGGGTCATAGAAGTCCATATGTGTACCAAATTTCAACAGAATTGGTCCTGTGGATCCGGAGAAAACCGGCTGTGACAGACGGACAGACAGACAGACACAAGAAGACGTCCCGGGCGTCGGGAATCGCAGAGTGATTCCCGGCCACCGTAGGCGCAGGTCTGCGGACGGCGAGCGTTGGGTGGCTCAACATCTGATCAGGACCACGCCCAGATCGACGGCGCGCTGTGTTCCACGCGCGCCTCAAAGAGATGTCAGCAAAGTAGATGGGGCCCGGTAGGGCCAGTGCCTGCCGGGGTTGCGGAATCTGTTCGAAAGAGTCGCCGCGGCCCTGGAACACAAAGGGCATTAGGAGGAGCACGGATGGGTTTTAGTCAGTAAGAGTCTGACACTCCCTTCTGCTTCACTCAGAGCGGGAGGGGTCATTTGATGATTTCCCATCCATAAAAAAAAAAAAAAAAAAAGACAGACAGACACCCGAGTGATCCTATAAGGGTTCTGTTTTTTTTTTTTCGGAACCCTAAAAAAAAAGAATACTTTTCCCCCCCTCATCTCCGAATTTTGCATACAGATAATCTTAAATTATTCTATGTGATAGAAATTTATGTAAAGCATACAGGAAAAATAAAGCTATATCTCTAAATAGCACACTTTTTCAGAAATCATCAACAAAATTTATGTAGGCAGCAGACGAATCAACTCATTTATATTTAAAGCTACGTTGGACATAATATCTGAGTAGTAAAGCGTGTAGCTTCTATTAAAGTAATTAGTTGTAACTAACCGATTACGCATACGTAACAAAATAAACCAAATTTGACTGCAATAAATTTTGGTGGGTTAAAATTATCACCGAATTTTAAAGTAGTCACATTATCAACAATTAATTAAAGTTTATTTAATAAAGTTAGTTTATTTATTTGGAACAACTGAAGTTTACACATTACACTGGAGAAACGAAGATAGCTACAAAAGTAAAATACTGTGGCGCAGCTATCAACGCCCAATTCAAAAGTAGGTACATACATTCATAAACATTGTTCCAGTTTAACCTTATTAAAGAAATTAAATTATAAATGAAGAACGACAAAATAAAGACAAATAATTATGTACACTATGTAATTAGTAGTCAATTGAATAATTTCGTTTTAGATTAGGTTACTAAGTTCCCAATGATTAGAGAAGAGTATGCGAAAGCCCCAAAACTCGCCGTAGATGTGGTGAGCTTATAGGTTTTCAAAGAATAATACCTATTCCAAAAAAACTTATTACTACACAAAACGGTATCGTGTCTTCAATAAAAACTGCAAGGCTTGTTCAACACAAAGGGTGAAAAGAGCAAATAAGAACAGGCCACATCTTGTAATATCTAAGCCCCCATTCCGCAGCGCTTGGAATGCAAAATTAACTTGTGTGTGCACCAGTGATCCTCAGTAGGTTTGCAGACTAAGGAGTACGGAATAAGCAAACATGCGTTGTTTGCTTATTCCGTACTCCTTTAACGACCCGACGGCAGCTCACAATGTAGGTACATACAAACAAACTACTGTGCTTAGTATAAACTACGTAAGCGTTATGAGACCCTGGTAATTTGTAAGTTAGATCGCATTGATATTGGGAGTTGATGTATCAAATGTCAAAGTAGTAGTCAGGCTGTACTTTGTCTCGCCCAAAGATGATGATGATGATGTGCAGGACCTGAATGGCTGGGTATAGACGTGGTAGGGGTGGGTAGGTGTACTTCTGCCCGAACCGAACTCTCGCCGAGTTCCAAAACTCCCATACGGAGTTGGGCGTCATCGTCACCGGGTATCGTTCCCTCCCCGTGCTCGTTCTCGGGGACTTCAATGCGGGGATTATTTCCTCGCGCTTCCGCTCTCATGCGGCTGTTCATTAACCGGTTACGCGGACGATGGCTTACTGTTCATTGAGGCAAGCACTCGTGCTGGACTCGAGAACTTGGCTGACATATTTCTACGTTTAATATCTTAGTGAGGCGATCGAAACCGTCTGACCTTTGCACCGCATAAAACCTATCAACTTATTTTAAAATGAAACCTAAAATCCTGGCCTAGTATTAAATTTAATAACGTATCCGTTAAAAGAAAAGAATCTGTGTGCAACCTCGGTATGCTACTATAAAGGAACTTTTCATTTCCACTTTTCACTTTTCATCCACAACAAAATCCCGGTGTCCAACTCTATCACAAAGTTTCCTAGGCCACTTATCGTTAGGCTGCTTAGAAGGTCGAAAAGAGATGATCTCATTAATGCATCCAAGACAAGGCGCAATCTCTTTTCTGGGGACATTGACATCAAAGGAACTGTCCGTAAGATATTTGTCAACGAGCATTTTACTAAAGACAACCGGATCTTGTTTCGTGAAGCGCACAAACACTACACCTACAAATACTGATGGACAAACAATGGGCGCGTTCTCATCCGTAAGAGTGATGGACTACCCGCCATTGCTATCAAGAACATCACAGAACTCGACCTGCTTCTCGGCACTCACACTGAACCTAATAGCATACCGGACACAAACTAAAAATGTTGTGATAGTTAAATTTGCTATAACCATTTAATATATTTGTTGTTTTGTCTTTGAGTTGTATGTGTATGTGAGATTGAGTAATGCATGGTCTGCAAAGATTATTTTTTGCTCAATTAATGTGTTGTACGTAATGTTAGTATTTATGTAATGCCAGGATTTGTACTTTTTGCTTATACCTCTATGTATATGTCTTATCTCAGATCAAGCACAGTTTATTTTGTAACCATAGATAACTTAATTATTTTTAAAGATTTTTATACTGACTGATTGTACTTTTATATTACTTCAGAGCTTAATTTGCAAAGAAAGAAAAAGAAAAGAAAGAAAGAAAAATATTTATTTGGGACTCGCACAAGACATACATATCAATCAATACATACATATAAGCGGCGTCTTAAAATTAATTTGTGCGAGGCCAAAAAGGTCCCTGTCTCAGCATATGCTGCAGCAGCTTCTACACTAACAACATCTCAAATTGCTAATCTTTTCACTTAAACACTGTTTGCGTATTGGAAATTGTATTTCCAACTCGCAAACAATCACAAACACATCACACTCACAAATACTCGCGTTTTAGGTATCCCCTGTCGATCCCATTGCATAACATATTCACTCTTCTCGCACTGGTATTTCGGACTAATTCTTTCAGGCAAAAGTGTGGCCCAAAATATTTTTCTTTCTTTCCCAACTCTCATTATAATTTTTGACCATGGATAACATCGACCATTTAACCGATTTTGACGAAACGCTGAGCATATCTTGCCACACTGTCGAGAATCTTGAGTTATGTGAGAACCTTCTTCGCGAATTTAATGTCAGGGTGTTCACTTTGAATACATAGTCTGCAAAATAATTTCCTTACTCTGCAGGCATCGTTGTGCCGACTTGACTTTTAACCAGATGTCTTGTTCTGACGGAATGTTAGTTAAATGAAAACTCCTTAATTTACCAACTGCCCGGGTACAAAAGCTACCATACCTCCAAAAAAATAAACAAGAGTGGCGGAGTAACTGTGTATGTCACCGATCTCTGGACTGCGTCAGTCTCCGAAACAGATTTTGACGATGCTAATTGCCTACAGATCGAGTTGCATAGTAAAATTACACTTCTCGCTATATAACGCTCACCTTCATTTACCAACACCGATCGCTTCCTGAACTCTCTGGATGATTCCTTGGACAGAATTAAAAATGTCTTAAATGTCATTGTGACGGGTGACATCAATATTGATTTATTAAGTGACTCAGGTGATCAATGTGATCCGAATCAAGGTGATCCGAAAAACATTGGCAAATACAGACCAATCAGCTTACTGCCATCGATTTACAAATTATTTTCATCACTTATAGAAAAAAGGATGGGAAAATCTGTTGACAAACATCAACCGATAGAACAGGCGGGTTTTCGAAGAGGCTACTCCATTGTGAACCATTTCCACTCACTAAAAATGTTTATCGAGAAATGTCAAGAATTCCAAAGGCCGCTATATTATGTGTTCATGGACTATCAGAAAGCTTTCGATAGTATTCTCCACTCATCGATATGGGAAGCTCTGCACTCTCAGCAAGAAGAGATTGAATACATACGAGTTCTCAAACAGCTCTACGACAATACCTCGAGCAGAATAAAACTGGAAACTACAGGGCCAGCTATGCACGTAAGAAGAGGTGTAAGACAAGGGGATCCTATATCTCCCACAATTTTCATAGCGGTGCTGGAGTCAATCATTGGCAAACTAGACTGAAGTAACCTGGGCTTATACATAATAGCAAGTACTTAAACCATTTAAGATTCGCAGACGATTTAGTACTGTTTTCCGAGAGTGCAATACAGCTACAATCAATGGTAAACTCACTGTACGAAAGAAGCAAAAAGGCGGGCCTGGAGATAAACCTAAGCAAGACAAACGTCATGACAAATCACATCGAAATACCCATATACGTCGAAAATAGACCTTAATCTTATGTCAACAGCTACATTAACCTTGGAAAACAGATTTCGTTTCATTGACAAATCAATGAAATGGAAGTCGAAAGAAAAGTGAAAAATACATGGAAAAAGTTTTGGAGTCTCAAAGAAATTCTCAAAAGTGAAATGCCTATATAAACTAAGAAAAGGGTCATGGACACCTGCCTCCTGCCCTCCTTGATATATGCTTGCCAAACATGGAAGTTCACCAGCCGACTAAAAACAAAAATAACATCATGTTAGAGAGGCATGGAAAGAAGTGTCATGAAAATAAGAAAAATTCAGAAGATACCCCATCACGATAAAAGACTCAAAACGAAAGTCATAGATGCTCGTAACTATTCGCAGAAATTTAAATGGCGATGGGCTGGACACATTGCCAGACTCAATGACGACCGCTGGACTTCAAGAGTCACCTCATGGACGGGCCCATTAGGCCAAAGGAAAAGAGGAAGGCCCATGGCTCGCTGGGTCGATGATATTATTAAAATTGCTGGAACTCGCTGGATAATCCACATATAACTTGCTCATAAATACAATCTTGTGGAATCGGAAGTACCGTACTATAGGTATGTGCCCGACCCAGTTCTCGAAAATGGCAATTGCACGTTGTATTGGGATCGGTCTATCATCACTGACAGTACTATTGTTGCCAATAAGCCTGACATAGTGGTGATAGACCGACTGGAGCGTCCCGCAATAATTGTTGATATAACAGTCCCTCATGACGACAACCTAGTGAAGGCTGAGAAAGATAAAAAAACTAAGTATCTTGACTTGGCTCGCGAGGTTGTCGACATGTGGGATGTGAACACAGCAGTCATTGTGCCGATAGTAGTGACAGCCAATAGCATAATTGCCAAGAGCCTCGACCAACATCTGAGGAGGCTCTCGTTGGGCAGCTGGATCAAGGGCTTGATCCAGGAAGCATTCAGTTCAGTGCGATGCGCGGCCTTGTACGGTCGTGCTTGCGCTGCATCTGCTGCTGTTGCTCTGTCCGAATATTTAATTCGCGAATCGCACGGCTGTAGTCGCTGCCCGTTGTTCGTGCGGCTATGAGTTCACAACCGCTCATAGCCAACGAGTTGTTGGCATTCGTCAAGCATGCCATCGATTACATGGACGAAGTTAGCATCTTGCAGATCTGCAAGTCCGCCTACAAGGAGGAGGAGGTAAAGACGGCCAAGTTGCTGCTTTTCCAAACGCTCGGCAAAGAAGATCAAATGCCGTCCCGTCGAAGAGATGGGACAGAAAAGAGTGTACAAGATATCGTCACTCTGCTGAAGTCAACCGACCCAGACGACGTGCCAGATTTTGTGGCGAAGGATCTGCATAGGCTGCCCCCGGTCACATTCGATCACGTCGACGTCACCAGGTTGCTGAAGGACATCACTTCCCTGAAAGCGAGCCTGGCAGAAGCACAGTCAAAGTTGGAGGTGTCAAATAGCACCATAGATGAACTACGTGCAGAAGTAGTGTTGTTGCGCAGCGCAGTTTCGGTAAATAGGTCACCTGACGCCTCTCGAGTGAACACGAGTCGTGGAGCGCAAAACGCTTCTATCGGCAGTTTTGAGTCGGCGAGCTCAACTGCGTCACCAGCTGCTAAAACTGCTTGCGTTGCATCGTGTTCCACCGCCGCCGTCTCTGCCTCGTCACCGGTAGAGCAAACGATTCGTGTAGGTACGTCGACCCCTAAACGTGCTTACGCAGACATTGTCACCGCTTGCAAACCTGCTGAGTCGCAAAATTCGCAGGCAAGTCAAGCGATCATAACGAAGGGGGGTAAACAGAGCCGCTTTACATCCAACACGAGTTCGAAACAGCGGGTTCCAGACAAGGTGACGTGTGACAAGGATGGTTTCATCAAAGTGGAGAAGAGAAAGAAGAAGAAGCCTGCTTGTCGGAACCAGTGCGGCACCGCGCTGGCAGGACCAAACATGCTGCTGCGTCCAGCAATACCTACGACGCTGCTGTATGTGTCCCGGCTACATCACTCCACGAAGGTTGAGGAGATCGTGGAGTACATGAGAGTGAAGACCAACTGGACTTTGAGGGTCGAGAAGTTGGAGTCGCGCCATAACACAAACTTCAAGTCGTTTGTGGTGCGGGTTCCAACTCACCATCTCGAGATGTTCCTCAAAGCAGAGTTTTGGCCGAAAGGTGTAGTGTATCGACGTTTCCGCGGCCAGCTGCGCGACACCAGTCAGCGAAACACGACGCCGTCATTTCGTGTGCAGTAGTTTATAGTGTTAATCAGTATTGTAATATGTATTAATTTATTTATAGCTGTTATTGTTTTATGTTTATGTATTTTTATTTATGGGCCATAGATGCCTGAAATAAAGGATTAAATTAAATTAAATTACTCCTGGACACGGTGCGAATCGTTAAGAGGTTCCTCTCTCAGGAGCCCTGACCACCGGTAGCTTGGACCCTGTTCCCGATACCGGTGGGCTACTATTTTTAATATTTTTTAATATTTTTTTAATGAAATATTTAAAAATGTAAAATATGGTTGTACGTTGTTTTAAAGAAAAAAGTTTAATAGAATTTCGTTTCACATAAAATTTTACTCAATACGCAGAATACTCACTATGAATAAATTTAAATCATCGATTTTTGTTACAAATAAAATTCAAAGTTTCGATATTCATATCATAGAATAACATACCAAATATTCTTTATCCTTATATTGTTTGGTTCATATAAAACTTATTGCCAAGAAAAACATTTTATCGAGTGACAGTTTCTAAACGTTTCAAATCCCCCCTTTGTCAATGTGCATACCCTCCTATACCGCGTTCACAAAAACAATGGGGGTAAATTCTAGTCAAGCCAAAACTTTTCATTTGGGCTCAGTCGACGGAAGCCCACGAAGCGATGGTGGCGGCAAATGGCGATGGGGATAAAAGACAAAACTATACAAACATACAAAGCATGCAACATGTAGCATACGAGAAGACATGCAACATGCAGCAGGCATGGTTTCTGTCACGGCTCCGGCGCTGCGGGGCTTCGGCGATCCCACACGAACTTATCGTCGCAGATGGTTTTAACGCTCACCACCGCAGCTTCGGCTTGCTAGCCGGCTTTGCCGGCCAGCCTCAGCCTGCTCCTCAGCTCGCAGGCCGCCTCGTTTCTCCACGCCTTCGCGGGCTTAAATTACACTCTAGTGGTAGGGCAGACAAGACTACGTGGAGTCGGTTTTACAGCGTTTCGTTTCTGTCACTATGTTTTGTAGCACAACATATTGACTTTTTAAGACGTATTTTAATTTTAATGTAGGGTTAAAAAGGCTATTTTATAAAATGGCACTGTGCCTGATAAAATTATTCCAAATGAAATTCTGCCGTCTTCAAAGTATATCATTGTAAATTGGGACATATAAAACAATAATATTAAATATTGATTACATTTTCATTGAAATACAATACCATGGAAAAATATACCGAACAAACAATATTCGTTAAAAAATAATTCTACTTTTTGATAAGTTTGTTAAATAAAAAAATGTGAATAGAAATTCATTGAATTATGTTTCTGTGAAATATGTTTCATTCAAGTAAACAGTTGTTGAAACAGTTATATTCGACATAAAATTATAAGGATCAAATATTATGTGAAAAAATTTCTGCGAAACGAAATTCTATGTTTCTGTCTGCGAAACAAGGGAACACTGTATAACACATGTTGATAAAAATAATAAAAGGAATAATAATAATAATCTATATTACACGAGAAAGGTATACATATGTTCACACAATTTGTCAAAAAGCTTCTAAAATTAATCTTAAAATTATAATTACTTAATTGTGTCTATTTTTAGCATCTGCTACCGACCTAGGTGGTCTTTCAGTACGCAGCGCCTCAAGCCCTTAATTAAATATGAAAGTATGAGCTCACAAACAAAAGTAAACATTAAAGTATGTACTAAACTAAAACTCAGAAGGTTTACATGCTTATATACTTAATAGTTTTAAAATAAGGTTATTGAACTCTGGGCGTGTAAGATGGAAGGGAAGAGTGTATGTGTTTAAGAAGGTGAGTGAGAGAGTTTTTCGAATATTTTTGCTATTAGATTGAATAAGTTCCCTTTTGTAAGAACTTTTTAACTTTTTTGATAATTGAGCAACAAAAATTTCTGTATCGGACATAATTTGTTTTTAATATTAAGTCATCTGGAAACAATTTGAATTTTTTGTGCAGTTTATTCCTATTGCGCATACAGCGCAACAGGACTCAAAACTCAAACTCAAACCTCAAAATATTTATTTAAAGCGTAGATCTCTATGGAGAAGAACGTGCAAGAAACTCCACGGCCACTCTTTTGGCTCTCTCGGACACTCTCAGGCTATTTGTTATCCACGGTTTGATGATATTTTTGCGTCGTGGAAGTAAAGTAGTTTAAGAGTTGTTACTCAAAGCGCTCCTCAATTCACTAATGAGATAACTGACCGCAAAGTCACAGTCATTCGTTTCATAAATCGGGCTAACGTTGATTTTGCTAATATCCTGATATAAACGCTCATGGTCTATTATAGAACGCGTTAAAACGGCAAACGTACGTGACTGTCGCTTTTTTAGACAAAAAATAACCGATTTGTGGTCAGTTACTGTAGATTGCGGTACATTAGTAATAGAAGGAAGTCTCATCTTCAAAAGCACGTGATCTAGTAGGTACCACTAGCGTCACGAGTAATGAAATAATGAGCCGGCAAAAGACCGTGGTAGGCTACGAGAGCAAGATATTGATGAGCGGGCGTACTCGTATTCTCGTAAAGTATGTCTATGTTCACATCTATTATAGCGACATTTTTTAATCTTGACAAGCTCACCAAATTTTCATCAAGCGACGCCAAAAAAGGATCGACGTTAGTGTATGATGGGGACCGGTAGACGGCCAGGAACGCTGTATCATTGTTACCTATTTTAATTAACAGGCAGTTTGAATTTATCAAATTAGGTTCCTGAATACAATAGCTCAATTCATTTTTTTATATACATATATGACAACGCCATCATTTTGAAGAGGATTTGATGTGGTCTTAAACCCTCAATAACCGCAAATTATGGGTATAGAAGCTACACGTGACAGCCAGCACTCGGTGAAAATGAGTACATCGCAATCAAAGCCGATTCTGGTTAATAAAACCTAAAAATATGAAAAATACAATTCAGATTACGAACATTTTGAGTAACAACTGACAGAGACAAATACGCTGAATTTTTTTTTTGCAGTCATTAACTTTGCATTTAATTGAATCCGATACAGAAAAGTTTTCAATGTTATTTGAAAGATCATCAAAATTAGCCATTAGTACTGAAGCAACATAAATGATCAGGCTGATAATATTCAAGGGAAAACAAGTTTGGTCCGATATTCAAATTTCTAAATTGACAAATTAGTTGTAGGGGTTTATCATGGTGAAAAATAATCTTATCAATACAATATGCAGTAACTGGTAGGGCGTTAATTCAGAAAGAATCTGTAACAGGTTGGTTTTTGCCAAATTCCATCCAGATCCGTTAAATAGTTATTGTGTGAAAGAGTAACAAACATCCATCCTCACAAACTTTCGCATTTATAATTTAGATAAAATTTTATTTAGATAAGCACTTAAATATGTTAATAAAATGTCAGTCACAATTTGACACCGGCTAAACGTGTTTAAATAAAATATAGAATGTTGTCCAAGTGGCCCAATACTTTTTGTCGCAGGATATAAGTCCACACGGCCGAAGTTTTTATATTTTATTATTATTATTCTCTTTATTTATCATCCTAACATACTAATTCACATTTTGAACTATTTCTTAAAAACAACACTTTATAAAAACATTTTAAAATATTAAAAAATAGTAGTCCGCCGGTGTCGGGAGCAGGGTCCAGGCTACCGGTGGTTAGGGCTCCAGAGAAAGGAACCTCCTCACAATACGAGCCGTATCGAGGAGTACTGCCTTCTGTATCAGGCCCTTTATCCAACCGCGGAACGCCAGCTTCGAAAGATGGTCGTCGAAGCTTTTGGCCATTAGGCCATTGGCCGTAACGACTATCGGCACAATGACAGCTGAGTCCACATTCCACATGTCGACAACCTCGTGAACTAAGTTGAGATACTTGATTTGCTTCTCTTTCTCAGCCTTCACGAGGTTCTCGTCATGCGGGATGATAACATCAATTATCATTGTGCGGCACACTAATCGGTCTATCACCACTATATCAGGCTTATTGGCAACAATAGTCCTATCAGTGATGATAGACCGATCCCAGTATAATGTGACATGGTCATTTTCGAGAACTGGGTCGGGCACATACTTATAATACGGTACCTCAGAATCCACAAGTTTGTATTTCAAAGCAAGTTGCTGATAGATAATCCTGGCCACTTGGTTGTGCCTGTGCAAGTATTCGCCGTTAGCCAGACGAGAACAACCAGAAATAATATGTCTGATGGACTCACCCGGAAAATGGCATGACCGACATACGTCCACTGTCCCGCCCTCATAATATGCCTCCGGTAATTATTTGTTAAGATAACTTCGTCCATAATAGCACAGACAAAACCTTCAGTTTCCCCGAAGAGATCACTGAAACGGAGCCAGGCCACGGACGCTGAAAAATCTACATCGGACCCATGAAGAGCTCGATAGAAGCGTCCGTGAAGCTCCTTGCCTTTCCATACCTGTAATAGATAGAGTCAACTCTACCAAATACCTAGGTGTTATAATAGACCAAAATCTGTCCTTTAGAGAGCATATCTCTATCCTCTCCAAAAGGGTCCGCAAATTCAATTACATAATGAAATCACTACTTGCAAGTGCCCCGCAGGACCTATGTAGAAAAGTCTATCTAGCTCTGTGTCAATCGTTGATACAGTACTGTGTAGGCGTCTGGGACAGCGCATCCAAGTCATGTTTGCTGGAACTCGAACGTGCTCAACGGGCTGTACTAAAAGTCTTTCTTGGAAGGCCGCGGCGTTATCCAACAGACAAACTGTACAAAGAAGCAGGTGTTCTGCGTGTCCGACAACTGTATATCCTGATCTCCCTCCTAAAACTAGTTACTGTGTTTGAAAGACAATTAACGTACACACAAAGAGGACGGGTAGGAGCTGATAGACTATCAATCCCAAAAGTAAGAATTACATTTGCCACTCGGTTTTCACTCTTTCTCCCGATTCGAGTCTTCAATACAATTAATAAATGTACGCTAAAGATTCCTAGAAATTCATTTGAAGCCAAGAAAATATTAAAGAGATGGCTGCTAGAGTTGTCATATGATGAAACCGAAAATATTTAAACCCCTTTGAGATGACCAGTACCGAGCGACAAACACCTTAACACAACATACTTCTAGACACAACCTTCCTTGAACTACAGCCACACACACACACACACCGTAACACTACTCACTCTCATACCCCTCCATTCCTTTATACTGTATTTCAATTCCAATATGACATATTTCAAATTATAATGCTGTATTTTCTCAATTGCCTTGGATATTTTATTACTATTGATCTGAATTGTATTTTAACTTTGACATAAATTCTATTTTTTTTTTGTAGTTTTAATATTTTGATTTTGAAATTTAATCTTGATTTTAGCTGTGACCTCATTATGTTTCGATTCTTCATGTTATTTTTTTGTTTTATTATTTTCATTGTTTTAATTTATATTGTAATGCTGTTATTCTCTGATTTAAAATTTAGTTCATGTTTAAGGTTTTTGCTTTTTGACTCAATATTTAATATATAAGAATCTTGTAACATTGTGCTGCCACACAAAGTATCCAACGTACTAATTCCATGATCCTGGGCCACCAAGATACAGGCTGTGCCTAGTTTGGGGCCCATGGCCACTTCTGTTACATTCGTTATCTACTTCTATTCTTCATTGTGTAATTGCTTATCTACACTAATATTATAAAGAGGAAAGATTTGTTTGTTTGTTTGTTTGAATTGAATAGGCTCCGAAACTACAGGACCGATTTGAAAAATTCGTTTAGCATTGGATAGCTACATTATCAGGGAGTAACATAGGCTATATATTATCCCCGTATTCCCACGGGAACGGGAACTACGCGGGTGAAACCGCGTGACGTCCACTGTGTGTAATAACTTGTGTGTGCCAATAAATAAATTATTATTATTATTAATTATTACCTCCTTGCGGTCATCTGTGGTAAGTATCACAGGTTTGCGTCAGTTCTCTTTAGCCATGGACAACGGGGTGAGTCCTTTGTCCACTGTGACCACATTTCGGTGCATACCCACATAAGATTTGAGAAATTATTTTCTGAGACTGCACATCTCGCGTTTGTGGAGAGTATTGGCGTCTAAAAAGCGTTTATTATTATTATTACAGAGAATAAAGCAGAAAAGAATTACAATGAGCGTGATAACAACAATGAAGATTTTTCACCAGAGTCTTCAGAATATGTATCAAGATTTCATGGTAAGGACCATGAAATCAGAACTGATACACCAAGCACAACCTCTAGTATTGGAGGAGATTCTTTTTATAGATAAAATTATCCATTCGAGCAATATGTGTAGTCCGTCAATAATTTCTAACTTATCCTCAGTTTTCGATAATGTAGATTTTATAGCATCACCAGCTGCCGTTTAAAAGGTTTCAAATAAACGGGAGATTCCAAAACAGCATGAAAGTGGAACTAAGACCAATCTCAAATTTCACAACTGCTCTCTTGAACCAAAATACCTAGAAGAGCATTGTAAGAATTCTTCGACTATTTCTAATCAAGCCGAAAATTTAGCAGAAAATATAACATTAATACCAGACAAAACTGACATTACTTTGAAACCAAATGAGTCAACCATAGAATATACTGAGATTATTAATGGTTTATCTAGTTGGGCAGACAACAATAATGATGAGGATGATCCAAACAACCAGAACACTCCTTCTAAAGAAATAGTATTAGAAAGTTTAAATGATTCAGAATTAGTTCCACCTCTCCAATTATCGTCGTCTATTTTAAATAATCAAAATAATAATATAACGATACCAGAATCCGATATGACTGAATAAAATGACCCTGAGGGCTCTGAGACTTCGGTAAATCAGAATGGCATTAGAAAACGAAAGTGTGATAAAAATGAATGGTAAGATATTAAAAACAAGAAATTAAAAAAACTCCGGCAAAGCTTATGAAGGATGTCGTTCTTATAAATTCTATGTAGCGAAAGCGATTGGCCCGGTATGTTCATGTAAGAAAAGATACAGTAAAAAGTTTACTTCTCAGCAAAGGGAAAGTCTTTTTAACGCATTTTACAAACTTCAAAGTCACGAATTGCAGTGGCAATATATTACTAGACGTATTATTTCCAATCCTATAAAAAGACTTACTCTGGAGCGAAGGAATAATAGAAAACAAACACTTAAATATAGTTTTCCTTTAGATGGGTGTGATATACCAGTATGCAAGATATATTTCCTTAACACACTAAAGATCTCTGAACAAGTAGTCTACACAGCCTTAGAAAAAGTAAAAAAGGTCAGAGTTTGACTGATGAGAGCACATTTAAACAGGCCTCATAAGATGAGTGTTACTACCAAAGAAACCATTACAGAGTGTATTAATCTATTTCCTGCTGTAGATTACCATTATGTCAGGAAGAATTCTAAGCGACAATATTTATCAGAGCAACTTAATATTTCAAAAATGTATAGATTGTACCAATCCTGGTTTAAAATTTAATATTATTCACCAGAAAACTTGGGTACAAAGTGGCAGTATGAAACAATTTTTAACACGGAATACAACTTTTCTTTTTTTAAACCAAAAAAAGATTTATGCGCAATTTGTTCCCTATATGAACAAGCTGAAGATACAAAAAAAGCTTGTTTAGAAGAAAACTATAGGGCACACCTGGAGCGTAGAAATAGAGTGCGGTGAATAAAAAGAGAGGAAAAGACTGCAGTTGATTTAAGGCCGTATCTTTGAAATAAATGATGGCTCGAAAGCACCGATTTCATCTCCTGGCACCGCGCAGTCCCCGCATGCTTCCATGTGCAAAGTCCGAAATATCGAACCTAGCGCCACAACATGAAATTAATTCAAACCGCCAACTGATTCAGTGTTGCCCGCACGCAAACTTCATAAACTTCGTCTGTCAAAATATTAACACAAATCAGCACTCTTATAAACAGTGATTTTAGACGTAGATAAAATACAATTTAATAAAATATCGAGCGACGAAAAATATTGATTTGTTTTAATACTCATTTTTTACAATCGTTGGTAAATTATATCATGTTTTGTATGGCCCCAAATTATAGTGAAAACTACTAATTCAGTTGACAATTTAAGAACATGGCCATAATTGTGCGATAGAGATAGTACTAGAGACTTTTAAGCATACGGAAGGTATGGAGTAGACCAGTTGTATAAAAGTTATATTTTAATCGTAATTGAAATATGTACACAAGTTATGAAAACGAATGAAAAGATAAGAAGTCAATTTGTTTTTTTTTTCGCGTGGCTTTACCCTTGTAGCCTTTTCCACAGAAACCGTGCATTTTCCGGACATTGTTTTGTATCAGTGAAAAATAAATCGAACGTCCTGTTAACATCGAGCTCCTAGGCATGGAGTTGACATCCAGTCTCAACTTCGGAGCCACCATCGAGTACAAAGCCCAAACCGCAGCCAAAAAGCTGGGCATTCTAAATAGCGTGAAGCGATACTTCAGGTCTGGACAGCTTTTAACCCTATATAAAGCGCAAGTCCGATCCTGCATGGAGTATTGTAGCCACCTTTGGGATGGCTCAGCTAAGTATCAGCTTGCCGCGCTTGACTCGGTGGAACGCAGAGCTAAGAGGCTCATCGGTGATGTAAAACTGGTGGATGCCAAGCTGCATAGCTTGGTTCATCGCCGTAAGATTGCCTGCTTGTCGGTCTTCTACAGATTGTACTTCGGTGAGTGTGCCCAAGAACTCCACGACCTCATCCCACCGGCCCCCTTCTACCATCGGACATCCAGACGCACTGCACCTTACCATCCCTACCTTGTTGCTGTTCCACCAACTCGCACCAAGCGTTTCCAAACGTCTTTTATAATGCGCACAGCAAAGAAGTGGAACTCTCTGCGCGTCCGTGTTTCCAAACGCTTATAACCCTAATCTCTTCAAAGTTAGAGTGAACAGGCTCCTTCTGGGTAAGCTCGCTCCATCGTAGACTTTGTCTCGGTCATCTCTGACCTAGACTAGAGTCAAGAGCAAACTCATCACAAATAAAAAAAAAACACCGGTAGCACTCCGGGAGTGCCGGCAGAAGTGAAAACTTTAGTATTAACGTTGTGTTTAATTATAAGTACAAAAATACTATCATTTATGAGGTAGAATACAATGTTTATTTATTGCGCTATCGTACACAAATATGACAATTTACATGTTATTATTCATAATATTATATCGTTATTTATTTATATATTACATTAATTTTTATCTCTTAGAAAAATCAACTTTCATCCATAATTTCGTAATTCCGTAATTTCGTATCCTTGGATACGCGTGGCACGCTGTACATAAACACAGACGGACATTCGCGCAAGCGCCCTGTGCCGCCTAAGCGGAGCAGCACACTCAGGCACGGTAGAAAGAGTGGGAGATACTAGTTCCTCTCCCTTCCCCTCGATCTTACGCTTTTTCGATCAGCATCACGTGACCCTGACGCGAGTCCGTCTTACGCTTTTTCGATCAGCATCACGTGACCCTGACGCGAGTCCGTCTTACGCTTTTTCGATCAGGTCACGTGTCCTGACGCGAGTTTAAGATTTTATACCCATTACAGAAAAAGTGCTCAACGCCGCTAAAGAAGTTTTCACTTCAAAAAATATATATTTTTAACTCTTTATCATATTAGTTGAGTTCAATACATAGTTAACCAGTCATCATCATCATGATATCAGCCGAAAGACGTCCACTGCTGGACATGGTTAATCAGTGTTAGACCCTTAATGCCGTATGGTGTCGGCCGGTGCCGTATGGTGCCGTAAAAGAATAATACCATCCCATCACTTCCAATGGGTGTCGTAAGAGGCGACTAAGGGACTCGCCAGAGAATGGGCAGCAGCGTTCTTTGTAAAACTCAACCATACACTGCGATCGCCAACCCGCCTGCCAAGCGTGGCGATTATGGCAACCCCCCCCCCTTTTGGGGAAGGCCTATGTCCATCAGTGGACGTCTTTCGGTTGATATGAGACCCTAAATGTGATGCAATGACCCTTTCAGTAAAGTTCCATCGGAAGTATACATGAGCACCGCTGCTATTATATGCGACATTCCAAATCCGGGGCTGTAGGATAACCCTGGTTCCATCTTCAGGCCCATATTGCTATAAGTAGTAAATAGTTTCATCCTGATTGTTGTTTCATCCACGGAACATCTTCAAGACTTATACCAAATCATGGAAAAATACTTGTATTAAATTACTTAACCGTCACTGGAAGCTTTCATATGAGATGGCATTTCCGTTTCCCATCGATTTCTTACCAGTTTTCGTACTTTTATCCCCTCTATACTTCCGGCTCAGTGGCACCACCTGGAGTTTGCGGGTAGTTTTTAGTTTTCGTAAAAAAGTGGCACGCTATTTTTGTTCACAAGCTTCGCGAGCATGTCAAAATAACTGTACAAATGTTACAAAAACTGGGGTGGAAAAGAAATTTCGAAAAATCTGTTGTTTCTCCTCAAAAGATAATTTATTTAGGGATACTATAGAAATCATGGGAAAATAAAAAAATCATACCAAAACAAAAGATTCAGGACATCATTACAAAGATAAATCAGGCTATCAGGATACATCAGGCGAACAAGAGCGGTTAATTTTGAAGGAGTTGCATAAAATAATGGGACTTATAAATTTTGCCAGTTTTGTTGTCCCTCGGGGTCGGCTCAATCATCGACAGTTACTAATGTTCGTAAATTCGCTGCCAGTCCTGCCATCAAAGACCTACCCACTACCACAAGGTGTCTTAGAGGAACTAAACTGGTGGACCCAAAATTGTCAAAGGTCAACACCCCTTCAGTACCGTCCTCCAATAAATTTTCTAACGACAGATGCGTCGGATCAAGCGAACAATTTAGCTCTGTCAGGAACTTCGTCGCAAGAAGAGAAAACGCTGCATTGCAATGAAAAAGAAATGCTAGCAATTTTATATGCTCTTCAGAACCAAGTTCAATGGCTTCATCAAAGTTCGCTCCTCATTCAAAGCGACAACAGAACTGCGGTCACCTACTTACGAAAGGAAGGACGTACAAGGACATTATCCCTGTTGGAAATAACCTATCGAATTCTAAATTTGTTAGACCAACATCAGATACACTTCAACATACACTTAATTCCGGGCAAATACAACAATCATGCGGATCATTTATCACGCCTTCGCCAACCTCCAGAATGGCACTTACTACCGACTTGTGTTGAAACAGTGTTTGCAAAATGGGGAACCCCAATAGTAGATCTATTTGCCTCGGCGACTGCTCACGTAGTGTACAATTACGTGTCCCTACATCTGAGAGATCCTCAAGCTCTGTTCCACGATGCCTTCAGTGCCCCATGGAATTACGAGCTCGCATGGATATTCCCGCCACCTTACCTAGTCCCCAAAGTCCTGTCTCACTTAAAACAGTCGATAGAAATATTCCTATTAGTAGTACCTCGATGGGAGAGGGTATTCTGGCGTGCCGATCTCAAAGCCCGAGCGCTCGCAGCTCCTTTAACTAACAGACACGTCGACGGAACTCCCACCACCGCAGGTCGAGAACACTGTCCCTCCATTGTTCCAGATATTTGGAAGTGTGGGGGTGGTCCGACGCGATAAAGACATTGAACGCTCAACAACTATCACTGCTTAAGAATTCTTGGCCAAAATCTACACTAAAAACCTACGAGGTAGCCTGGAAGCGCTGGACGTCGTGGTGCCGTAATAAAAACCTTGACTTAATGAATCCCACTGGTTCACAATTAGCGCAGTTTTTATGTGAATTATATGTAATTGATAAGTTGTCGTATAATTCAATACTTTTACATAAATCGGTAATTTCTACACTATGTAACGCTGAAACTTCAAGTCAGTTAAGTTCACACGTTCTAGTAAGACATGTTTTAAAATCTATTGCCCGTAAAAATCCAAAGGTCACAAAGCCTCCAGTTTGGGATATTGATAAATTAATTTCATTTTTGAATAATTACACAATTGATTCAAATAATCTATTTCAAACATCACGTCATACTGGAATTTTGTTGTTGCTTTGCTCTGGTAGGCGAATACATGATCTAACTCTACTTAATATTGATCCTAATCATTGCATAAGATCTGATAGCAGTATAATATTTTGGCCTCGGTTTGGCTCCAAAACTGACAGCAGTCATTATAGGCAATCCGGCTGAAAATTGCTTTTAAATGCCGATAGCTCTAACCTTAACCCTATATACTGGACAGAAAAAACTATTACGATTAGAGGTGTGGCTAAACCTGCTTCACGTACAGGCATTGCAGGATGGGTAAAGACCCTGTTTCGGGAAGCTGGCATTGCAGAATCACCAGGTAGTACCCGGTCTGCTGTAGCCTCCAAAAGCTGGTTTCAAAATTATCCTCTCGACGAAATCTTGGCACGTGGAAATTGGCGTTCAGCTAATACATTCCAGCAGTTTTATAGACGAGAAATAATGAGAAGTACTGATTCACAAAACGTCATACAATTGTTCAATCCAATTATTAACATTGCTAAATAAAAATGTTGTTTACCTAGAACAGATATTCTTAAATTGGTTGGTTTTATTTCAGGTAAAACGCTGATATTGTATTGTACAGTTTTTGTCTTCGTAAACTATACCTACCAAGACTTTTGATAGGTTGGAATGGCGGAAAAATATTAACCTTATTCTAATGTTTGTAATGTTTATTGTCGTAAAAGCGAAAGAAAGTAAGCGTTTTAAACAAATTTGGACGGTAAAACTTAAAAAATAATGTGTCATTTTTTCGCCGACTTTATAAGAAGGCTTGATTTACATACTGTTTTATTGGCGATATATCTAATGAGACGTTGAAAATGCGTCATAACTAACTTAAGGCTTTGAAATTACGTCATTCTCAATTATATTGAACTTGCTAATATTTTATTTTTACAAAAATATGTCTGTGGTACGAGATCCCTCATCATTTCAGCCTTACTTCAGTAAGGCTGAAATGATGAGGGATAAATAGTCACAAAATATCAAGAGCCCAGAATTATGATAAATTAAAATTGGCTTAACAACTATTACAACAGCATATTGATTTAGATTTATAACATTAGTAGGATTAAATATTTTTCATTTATTTCTGGTAGGTACTTCTAAAACCCACGCAGAAAAGTCGGGGTAAAAAGCTAGTATTTACTTAACACATTTTTCACAAATCAAACGCGACTCCATAATTTTCCCTAGGCTTGTTGCCTTTGACATTTAACACATTCTTGACACATTGATGTTTGACGTATTTCAATCCTAAAATGAAAACATTTATTTTAGCGTGTGTCTTGAGTTAAAATGTAAGAATAACGCTGTATAAACAGACACTCCAATATAGAAAACATAATGTTTACCCAATATTGCTTTGTGAGATGAGAACATTGGAGGATACAGTACGTATGTACAAGTAAAGGTGATGACTTGGAGACGTTATTTTCTTCAAGCCGTTGCTATTCATTTCCTGGTAAACGAGTCCATTGTCGCCTTCAGGTAGGAAGTCCCAACGACGTTGTACTTTATTTAGTTTTGCTCTATTATTTCATACCAATTTTATACATAATTCAAAAATTAGTGTGAATAGAAAAATATTGCGTTTTATATTGTTCAAGGTCATAAAAATACACATTCACATGGTGCAGACATTTTTAACACTAAATTTATCTATAAACGGCTAAACTGTTAGCATTTACTGTAAAAAAATATATTGAAATTACGAAGATCTGACAGCTCCGATTTGCAGAAAAGTGATACAGGTCCTGCGTGCAAGAGCTCCACGGAGCATCTGAAGAACTGAACAAATGAGAGAGATGCAAATACTTTTGCAAGGCAAAAGATGAGATGAAGATAATATGAGTGTAGCTCGGAATAAAAAAACGTAAGTGCCAAAATAAATTTTCGGATTTGATAACATAAAAGTATTATTATATCGAAATCTGTTCAGTTTAAACCTCGATAAGTTTATTTTATATGCTTTAAAGTTATTTTCATAGGATCAATCTAAAGCGTTGCGTCTTGTAGCTAAAAAAAGTAAAAAGATATTTCGAACTTTGTGATTTTTTTCTATCGAGAAAATTTCTTCGTATCGTGTATTCCTTCAGTTGGATACTAGATCATAAAGTCGAAAAGCATATACCGTAATCTCACATCCCTGTTCGAGGTACCTAACAAGATACGTTAAAACGAAAAACGGCCTTATTCTAAAGGTATCCCCTTAACATGTTGCAGTATTCGATTTAGAAAAAGTTTTCAGTGTGCCTCAATCTGAGGTAGGTAATTTCCACTATAAAAGAAAATACCCTATTTACAATTTTACGGTTTTTAAAACACTAACTATGTCAGGGTATTGCTATGTCTGGCACCTGTCTATTGCAAAAAGAGGAGCAAAAGAAATTGGAAGCTGCTTATTGCAATTTATACAACAAGAAGCATAAATAAGTATTAAAAATATATTACTTTATTCAGATGGCTGCGCCCGGCAGAACAAAAATAGATTTATATTTGCCATGTTTATTTACGCTGTAAAAACTTACGGACTAGAAAGTACAACACACCGTTTCTTTGAGACTGGACATAGCCAGAGTGAAGGTGATAGTATGCATTCTTGTGTTGCACGCGCAATGAAGAATGGGATGTTATTTACACCTGACCAAGTCTATAGTGTTATATTAAATGCAAAAATAAAAGGTCAGAAACATAATTTGAAAGAAATGGAGCAAAGGGTCTTTTATATTTAAAATGTCTCATATCTGAAAAAAAACTGGCTTATCGTATAAAACACAAGGCAGAAAAATTTCATGGTCAAAGATTATGGAAGTAAAAGTATCTCATTTATTCTCATTTGCATGTGTTGCAATTTAAATATGATTTTGGAGAAGATTATTTTGACCTGGACACTGATCAGAGTACTGGAAGAGCAAAGCGTGGACGACGACCCAAAAATCCTTTGTAACCTGTAGTCGACAAGAGCTTAAACCAGGTATACCATCAACCTATTCCTATACCTAAACCTCTTTATGATGATTTACTTGGGTTGTGCGCCAGCGAAGCTGTACCCAAAACTTACCATGGTTTTTACAAAACTCTTGTAAGCTGTGGAAACCTAGAATTGCAAAACTTAGATGAGTTTGACGAATCCGATCAAACAGATGACGAAATTTGAGAATGAAATGTCATGTGTGTGCTAATAATAAAAAATATGTAAGTTTTAAAGTTGTGCCTGCTTAAGTTGGTTAAATGCCTTTTTAAACCTTGCCTACAAATGTTTTATTTAATAATTCGAGTAATGATTGCAATATGATACAAACGGTAATAGATTTTTACAATAGCGACACGATTTCCTTTTGCTATGGAACATTAACTTTACTCAATTTACTGTTAGCACAGTAAATTGTTTTGAGCAATGAATAATATGGTTATCCTAACTTCCTTACTAATATTATAAATGCGAAAGTAACTCTGTCTGTCTCGCTTTCACGCCAAAACAACTGAACCGATTTAAATGAAATTTGGTACAGAGATAGTCTAGAGCTTGAGAAAGGACATAGGCTACTTTTTATCCCGGGAGTATGTTCCCTAGGGACCACGCGGGCGAAGCCGCTGGCAGAAGCTAGTATTATATAATTATAAGTTACCATTACAATCAGACAATTGCGATCGTCTTGACTGGTAAGTAGTGAGTACTTACCAGTCAAGACGATCGCAAATTGTCTATTGTTGTATAGGTCACTGTCAACAATTTACTCGACTAAAATCGTATTATTGCATTACGGTTAAAAATTGTGTTTAAGTTTTGGTAATATAAATTTTTGGTTATAACTTTATGGAACTAAAATTAATATTTTTTTTAAATTACATCTTATTACATGAAAAAAAATAGATAAATGTAGGTGTATCAACGGTTTTGCTTTGAAAACGTGTTATGAAGTTATAATCAAAAAACTGTTTTTTATTTTTCCCCAACGATGTTTTTCGCTGAAGTCGACAATCATGGATATTATTAATATTGAACTTTGGCTCCCTTTTTCACATTAATGTTTTTGATGGAATAAATCTATCATTAAATGACTTCTTGAATGCTTCATTGTTGTTACTTCTTACTGTTACTAAAGACGAACAAAATCCGTTTATTTTTTAACACTGAATACGAAACATCGCAGTTAAACCACTGGTGTGCTTGACGAGCTCTCTACAACGTCGCCGCGCACATACTGGAGTAAAGTTTACTTGTGCTCATGCGCCGCGTCATACTCGACTACCTACACTGGTACAAGTGAAATACGTCAGTGTAGGAAGTCGCGAGACTGAAAATGATGTCATTTGCATCAGATTAAAAGTTCGTATCTTTGAAATTAATTGATATTTAAATATAATGTTTACACGATACATAGTAAACGTACGGTTTCTGTTGTTTTGTGTTTTGCACCAGTATACCTAGGATCCGTCGACCGGATAGCCGCAGGAAAGCAAAACACGCAATTTCGAAAAAAAAATCGATTCATAACGGAGTTATGAGGTAACAAACATTAAAAAAAAAATACAACGGAACTTAGAACCTACTCCTTTTTTTGAAATCGTTTAAAAAGTAAAATGTAAGTAGTGAAAACGTACTGTTATAACCCTTATTACAAGGCAATAAAGCCTAAGTCAGCTTTTACTTATTTGTAGTGTACTTTTCCTTTACTAAATTACTGATGTTGCATTTTTACCCAATGCACAGAAATAATATGGTTAATTGAGTTAGTTAGATTCTGCCCGCTGCCGCGTAAACTAGTTGCCAAAATTAAGAGAGCAATTAAGAGGGACATTGCCGAAATTTATGTACCTAAGAACTTGTGTGCCAGTGTTTTTGTATTGTGGTGAATTAAAGTGGTTCCAGTAGAATTATTGTTTTTTTTTTAAAAAGACAAACGGGGTCGACGTAGTAACAAATTGGTGTCAGAAGTGGGATACCAGAGACGAAATCTTACGACGTTGAGTCAGACAGACACTGGTATCCCGAACCTACAGCCCCCGTCAATTGACCGACAGTGAGACTTGACCCAAGGTCAAGCCTGCGTCACTACTTGGACGACGGTCAGCCTCAGCCCTCCGGCTTGAGCCCGCTCCAGCCACATCAGCAATTGGACGACGGTCAGCCTCAGCTCTGCAGCTTGAGCCCGCTCCAGCCACATCGACACTTGGACGACGGTCAGCCTCCACTCTATAGTGTGAGTCCGCTCCAGACGGTATCAGCATCACCAGCAGCTCCAGGTCTAACTCACCAACCTTCAAACTCAAGAAATTCCACAGTCAACCAGCCGTGTGAAAGTGCAACTTCGTCTATACGTCACAGCGCAACGTGACTCCGGACTCCGAGCTGCCACCGCGCACCTGATAATGCAGGTGTCAGCAATTATCGTGTTACTGTGAGTGTTTCTTGTGAACTACCATTTTTCCAGTTTAAAGTGTCCCTGAATTCGTGTCTCTGTATTTGGTACACATATAATTTTAAATAGTTTAACACTACACTGTTTTTCTATCTTCACTGACTTTAATTGTTTTGTCTTTTCTATTTCTCATTATTCTAACATTGTTACTTAACTGTTAAACTTAATTTTGTCCAACACATCATAATCTTTTATGTCCGTTAAACAAGAGTTACCTAAATCAAAGGAAATGTCAGACAAAATTACACTATCTTTCTTAACCAAATTTATTAAGCCTTATAATGGTGACAGGGAAACTCTCCCTGCATTTCTTACAAACTGTGAGAATGCCATGACCTTGGCTTCTGTAGACCAACAAACTGTGCTATGTAAATTTGTAATTTCACAGCTAGAAGGTAAAGCGCAGGTTGCATGCAGCCTTAAATCATTTTCATCGTGGTCAGAGCTAAAGACCTTCCTGAAGGCTACTTTCGGGGAGAAAAAGCACGCCACACATTTATTATCAGATCTACAGCACTGTAAGCAATTATCCAATGAAGATGTTACTATTTATTCCTTAAGGGTGGAGTCAATATTGACTCGCATACAGTCAGACATACATTATAGTTGCAAAAATGCGAAGGAACTGCCTGGCAGAATAGCAGCCATGGAGGACCTTGCCCTAAACACTTTTATGTTAGGGTTAAACCCTTCCATATCGACTATTGTCCGTTGCAAAAATCCCTCTAATCTCAATGAAGCTATACAGTATGCTATTGATGAAGAAAAGTTATATAACTTATCCAGATCTAATCTAAAATCTCCTAAACAGTGTTCTATTTGCAACAAGTCAGGTCATAATTCATCAGAATGTTTTAAAAATAAAAAACAACATGATAGAGATTCTAAAATTTACAAAAATTCACCATCTCCTAATTCTAATACTAAACTCGAAGATAATCCTAAAACTTGTAATTATTGTAAAAATGTCGGTCACGTGATCAAAGAGTGTCGCAAACTTCAATATAATATGAAGCAACGGCAAGCCGCTGACAATGCACAACGTGACCGTAACTCGGCACCTACTAACTCTAATGACGCACTTACACACACGTGTGAAAGTACGGCTAAAATTAATGATGATAATTTAAACTAAACGAGATTTTGGTACCGTGTCTGCCAAAATCGAACAAAATTCTAAATGACACGACCTATGCTAATTCTTATACTAATTTTACTAAATTCGCACCTCATCCAAAAGAGATGAGTCCTACTAAATTCGCACCTCATCGGAAAGAGATGAGTTCTACTAAATTCGCACCTCATCCGAAAGAGATGAGTTTTTCTAAATTCGCATCTCATCCAAAAGAGATGAGTTCTACTAAATTCGCATCTCATCCAAAAGAGATGAGTTCTACTAAATTCGCATCTCATCCAAAAGAGATGAGTTCTACTAAATTTGCATCTCATCCAAAAGAGATGAGTCCTACCGAATATTCATCTCAGTCAATTAAACTGAGTCCTTCTATGCCTAGCGATAAAACAAAATGTCAGTTATGTACCGATAAATTACAAACATCTTATACTAATTCTAAACCTATATACGAAATTAATGACTACTGTAAAAAGGTAGCTTTACCTCATACTTATCTAAATACTAACCACGCTCGCGAACAGTTATGCTTCCTTATTGATACAGGATCAACCATTAGTATTGTAAAAGAGTCCTGTTTACAAAAACTTCCAAGTTTATCTACTGAAACGGTCAAATTAAAGGGCATTAACAGTTCAGAAACCCCAGTTGAAACTCTAGGTACCTTCCAAATGGAGTTCAACTTATCGGGTAATATACATAAGTACAAGTTTCATGTCACTAAAGACGACATCAATCTTCTTAATTATGATGGAATAATCGGTAGTGATTTTTGCAGTTATTTTAAAACAAATATCGATTACTCTTCAAAATCAATTTCCATATTAAATAATTCCATTCCTATTGTTTATACTCAACCTTCATACAACATTCCAGCTCGATCTGAAGTAGTTATCGAGTGCACTGTATCAAATTACTCTCCCAAACTTTATCAAAACAATGAAGCTCTCGTATTAGATCACGTCTTACGTGAAGGCGTTTATGTCGCTAATTGCATTGTCTCAATTAAACCGAATGGGAAAACAAACGTGACTATTTTAAACACTACAGAGTGTGACATTGAAATAAAAGATTACCAAGTAACAGCGACGCCTTTTGAACTTGATTCTTCAATTGTGAACTCTTATAATATTAATGCTATTTCTTGTTCGAAAAGTGATCGCGTAAATAAAGTACTACATCTTATCCGCTGCTCTCATCTAAACGATGAAGAGAAAAAGGCTCTCTTAGAATGCTGCTCCCACTATACAGATATTTTTCATGTCGAAGGTGAACCCTTAACCTTCACGAATGCTATTGAGCATACTATTAACACAGGTGATGCCCCACCTATTAACGTAAAATCATATCGTTTCCCTGAATGCCACAAGGAGGAAGTCGATTCCCAAATTCGTAAAATGCTAGACCAAAATATTATTCGGCATTCAACTTCGCCTTGGAGTGCCCCAGTTTGGGTAGTCCCGAAAAAAATGGACGCTTCCGGCAAACAGAAGTGGAGGATAGTCATTGACTATCGCCGTCTTAATGATGTCACTGTTTCTGAATCCTATCCACTGCCTCTTATCACTGATATTTTAGACCAATTAGGTCACTCTAAATATTTCAGCACACTAGACCTCACAAGTGGCTTCCATCAACTGAAAACTTGTCCCAAGGACGCGCCTAAAACAGGTTTCACAGTTAACACAAATTCAGACATGTCAGGTCACTACGAATTTACCCGAATGCCTTTTGGGCTGAAAAATGCCCCTGCCACCTTTCAGCGTCTTATGAACACTGTGCTATCAGGCTTACAAGGCCTTCATTGCTATATCTATCTTGACGATTGTATAGTTTATAGCCAAAATCTCCAAGATCATATACAAAAATTACAACTAGTATTCGACAAATTTCGCGAATACAATTTAAAACTCCAACCGGACAAGTGTGAGTTCCTAAGGCATGAAGTAACTTACCTTGGCCATATTATCACCGATAAAGGTGTATCTCCGAATCCTGAAAAGGTCAGCGCTGTATCGCAATTTCCAGTTCCTAAAAATCCTAAAAATATTAAGTCGTTTCTAGGCCTAATAGGCTATTATCGCCGATTCATTGAAAACTTTTCCAAATTAACTAAACCGCTTACGTCTCTATTAAAAAAGGATGCTGTGTTCCACTGGGACACAGAACAGCAACATGCATTCGATATCCTAAAAGAAAAACTAATTACTGCCCCTCTTCTACAGTACCCTGATTTCTCACAGCCTTTTAATGTTACTACTGATGCAAGTAACTATGCCATTGGCGCCATACTGTCTCAGGGTCCCGTCGGCAAAGATAAGCCGATCGCTTACGCGTCGCGCACTCTAAATAAGCCTGAAGGTAATTACTCAACTACGGAAAAAGAGTTATTAGCTATTATATTTGCCGTTAAAACTTTCCGACCATATTTATATGGTAATAGATTTAAAATAATAACAGATCACAGGCCCCTCGTGTGGCTATTTAATGTAAAAGATCCGGGTAGTAGACTCATTCGCTGGCGCCTCAAACTTGAAGAATACGATTATGAAATCGTTTATAAACAAGGTCGTCTCAATTCTAATGCCGATGCACTATCCCGTTGTCCTATCAATGCTATTGACGTAAATAATTTAAATAATTTCTCTTACGAACAGTATTTCAAGGCTCAATTTACAAATCAACTACCAATCCCAAATACCATCATCGAAGAGTGTATTCAAGGACTACACTTATCTAAGTTAAACACAATCGCTTGTCCAGTCTCTTTAGACTTTGACTACTCCATGCCTCATTGCGAGGAAATATTATCGCAGCTCGATAATTCTGCTGATTTACTAAATTCCGAACGCGAACCACTTACAATACAATGTGTTAATGACAAAAATAAAACCTACTATTTTCTTTTTACAAAAGTACATCACTATGAAGAAACTAATTATAGAGATGTTTATATCTTACTAATTAAGCTTAGAAACTTACTAATTGATTGCCAGAACATTACCAACCTTGCATTACCAGATTTCACGGACCCATTTTCAAAGCTCACGTATTCTAAAATCTATAATATGATTTCCTATATTTTCCACGATACCAATATAAAAGTTTACATATATAAAAATCAATTAATCTATCCTACTCCTGTAGAAGTCCCTAAAATATTAAAAGAAAATCACGACTCTGTTATAGCTGGCCACCCAGGGTCACAACGAATGTACTCTCGTATTAAAGCTGCCTATTATTGGAAGGGAATGCGGTCTGACATCGAACAATATGTAAAGAAATGCAGGCTTTGCCAAATCAATAAGCCTTTAAGGAAATCAAATAAAGCTCCGATGGAGATAACTTCCACATCTACCAGACCGTTTGAAAGATTGGCCCTTGACGTCGTAGGTCCATTACCCGATGCAGGCTATCAAAACTTTAGATTCATCTTAACCTTACAAGATGATTTAACGAAATTTACTAGCGCTTACCCAATGGTTACGGCTACTAGTGAAGAAATAGCCAGAAACCTTGTTCATTTTATGTCTCTTTTCGGTTTTCCCAAAACCATTCTAACAGATTTAGGTACATGTTTTACTTCCGAATTATTTAAACAATTGACCGAAATACTAAAGGTCAAGGCCCTTTTTACTACTCCGTATCATCCACAAACCAACGGAGCTCTTGAACGCTCACATGCTACTTTAAAAGAATACCTAAAATCCTTCGTTAATGAGAACCAGAACGACTGGCATTGTTACTTATTTACTGCAATTCTAGCTTATAATACTACACCTCATAGTACGACTAACTTTACTCCTCACGAGTTATTATATGGTTATAAACCATCCATTCCAAACTCATTATATGAAAGCTCTGGAAATACATACAACGAATATATTCGAGCTTTACAATATAGAATGCGCTTCAGTCGCGAGAAAGCCATTCAAAACATTCTAAACAGTAAAGAAAAATCAAAACAATACTATGACGCAAACTCCCGTGACGTTACTTACAAGGTAGGAGATATGGTTTATCTCAAACAACATCATAGGCTTCGTAAAGCCTTATCGCCTATATGGAAAGGCCCGTATAAAATTATTAAAGCTCATAACAAACACAATGTAACCCTACAAGTAGGTCGCAAAGCTATTAAATACCATACCAATGAAATTAAGCCTTCCAGTCCTTAACCTGTGTACTACATTTCTTTTCAGAATAACATGCTGTTATGGCACTTCATGCCTCGGCCGCACCGAATCAAGCATCATCCCAATCTATCATAGCCCCGGGATTTATTTTGAACCTACTACTAATATTAATTTTTATACTGATTACTGGAAAGTGATCACCCACGTAGATTTAGTATCTTTGGAACCGTATCTTAATAAAATCGAATCTCTGTTACACGATACTATAAACTTGTGCAGTAAGATTCAACCACAAGAGTTAGGTACATGCAAAGACATGTCTAGCCCTATCGAGGTTTTAATCCAGTCTAGTTCTATCAAATTGCAATCATTATCGCATATCATCTCCAACCAATTGACAAATAAAGTCAAACGATCTTTAGAATTCGGAGGTGAAATCTTAAAGTTTTTTTTCGGCACATTAGACGCAGATGATGCCCGAAAATATGATGCTGCAATTGAGTCATGCAAAAAGAGTGAAACAGAAATATTTCATTTAATGAGAGATAACATTCACATAGTCAAGTCTACTATAAATAATTTTAACACTACTATTTACAAACTTAATCAAAATGAGATGAAATTAAACACCCAAATAAATCACATGAATGAAATACTTTCCCAAATAACAAAGACCGATAACCTATTATTGTATACTTCAAAGTTAAACAACCTTCTTAACATTATCGAAGGTTCTTTACTTGCTATAACTAATTTACTAGATACTACACTTAATTCTATTTTATTTTCTAAGGTTAATGTTTTACATCCTAGTGTTATAAGTCCCTTAAATCTTTATCTAGAATTAACTAAGCATAGTAGTCAAGTAAGCAAAAGGTTAGATTTTCCAGTTCCCTTAACTATTCAAAATATTCATTCTATCATTGATGTTTCCGAATTTAGTTCTTATTATTACAATAATAAGGTCATTTTTATATTACAGATCCCTTTGATCACTCCTGATAAATTCATGACCTATAAGAACATACCACTACCTACACCTCACGATGACTCACATAATACATTTGCTCTAATTCAACCTTCTAATTCTTATATTGCATTAAGTGATGACAGGATGCATTATGCTATGTTGGACACTCTTGATAAATGTAAAATAATAAATAGTAATTTTTCTATCTGTGAATTAAATACTGTATACTCATGTATAACTAACCCTAATTGTGAATCTAAAATCTTAACTGAGGTAACATTGTCATTACCCACAGAATGCAATGCTAAAATATTATATGGTCAAATAGATATTTGGCAAAAATTAAGAAATAACAAATGGATTTATGTACAATCAAATACAAATAAATTAACTATTAAATGTGATGAAAACATTGAAGACCGTTCAATTACAGGAACAGGAATTGTAAAACTATCGTCTAATTGTATTGGGTATTCTAAAACGGTTCAGTTGATACCGACTAGTTCTTATTCTATACTTACTAAGTCTCCTTTAGATATAAGCTTTGATATAACAGCTGATGACTGCTGTAAGAAGGACATATTTAATAAGAGTTTACCACATTTGTCGCCAATCTCTTTGAGTAAAATTAACTTAGATTCTCTCAAGTATGCAACTCATCAAATGGATAGTTTAGAGCAAGAACTGAATAATCTGGAAAAGGAATCTCATTTTATTAAATATGGCCCTTACTATTCTACTTTTACTTATATTCTAATTGTGTGTTTATTTTTATACTTAGTTTATAAATTATATAGGTACTTTAAGAACAAAAACAATTCTAATGCTGGATGCTGCGTGCAAATATTTAATCAGTGTTATAATAAAAATACCACACGCAGGTCCAAAATTTCAAATAGTATTGAGATGACGGAAGTATCTTCAACTTCTGAAGAAGACAATAAGTCAGTTCAGTCTTTGCCTACTCATTACCCAAATTATAAATCCACTAGTAAGGTTAATAGAGTCAAATTCCCGTCAAATAGAAATCTAAACTTTTAAATGTAAAACTATTAATTCACTATGCTGTCAATTTTCATTCTAAATTATGTAACTCTTAATATTTAATGTAATATAAACTGTAAGTTGTCTCTCTTAAAAGCTACATCTTTAATCTCACTTCGCTTCATCTTTACGAGATAAAGCTTCGTTTAAAAGGGGGAGCTGTTATAACCCTTATTACAAGGCAATAAAGCCTAAGTCAGCTTTTACTTATTTGTAGTGTACTTTTCCTTTACTAAATTACTGATGTTGCATTTTTACCCAATGCACAGAAATAATATGGTTAATTGAGTTAGTTAGATTCTGCCCGCTGCCGCGTAAACTAGTTGCCAAAATTAAGAGAGCAATTAAGAGGGACATTGCCGAAATTTATGTACCTAAGAACTTGTGTGCCAGTGTTTTTGTATTGTGGTGAATTAAAGTGGTTCCAGTAGAATTATTGTTTTTTTTTTAAAAAGACAAACGGGGTCGACGTAGTAACAGTACGGTCCAACAATGTGAGCATTTAGTTATGAAAATTTGAATAACTAAGTTTCGAATAATTTCCTACAAATTAAAAATAAGTACCCATGGCATCTTCATTTCGATCTAAAGATCGTTTCGTATTTCAATATGTACCTACAAAAAAGCGATCTACCCAATTAAATACTCATCATAACAAAAGCAGTAGACATAGACTTTAGAACAGAATCTACGATAAGGCAGTAATATCAGTTCATGTCACTTCACAGAAGCCACAAAATAGTAGACTCTAATCGCAAATTGTCAAGAAAGAGCAAAATATTCATAAATAAGACTACATGTCATATTCCTATTACGTGCGGATGAGGGTGTTAGGTTGGCGCGGCGGCGCATAATGTGGTACAATGTGTTCCGAGGTAACAACCTGGCTTATGAGGCTCTTGTGGTACCACAGATAAGGCACGCCGGAGGCTTTGTGAAGGTACAATGTAATAAGGCGGCCACGGTAATACGGGGACGCCCATTTATTTCGCACCTTTTATAAACAATGTTTACGTTGAGCTAGTGGGCTCGTTGTATCAAGGACGCAATTTTAGTTTTAAGGTTCATTATTATTTTTCTAGAAACGTACGAAACCGACGCGCCAAAAAAATTCTCTCGAGAGACGCACCACACCGCTCGTGGATTCGTGACGCATCACTCGTGCTCTTAGTATCACAATGTTTAGTCTTGAAAATGTTGTACATTTTCTACGCTTTGTCTTTTCCAGATCACACATTTGGACAACTAAGATAATATGAATATTCGTAAAAACGCTTTGTAGTAATTTCGTTTATAAATTTGAAGCATCAATTTCTAAATTCTTTTTTGCGTGTTGTATGAATAGTCCGGTCAAAATAGACATTTACCATAAATTCCCAAGAAGTTGAAAAGAATGACGGACGTTTTGGCCGGTATGTCCAATAATTGAAGTTTTTAATTTTTAAACAACGTAAATTGTTAATAAAAAATTGAAATATATAAACTGTTTTGTTTTTCCAACGGGAATATATTCTGAAACCTTTAATAAATAGCTCCATTGAAAGAAAAAGATCTCATATTTATAATTTAACAATTATCGCATTTGCAATGTTCATGTTCAAGCAAAAAAAAAAGTTAGTTAATTGTTGCATAACTAATTGATAAATCGCGATAAAAACAAATTGCCAGCGGGTTATTGTGCATTCATTTATCTAGCAATTGCTTGATTTTTTCATTTCCTTTTTTACAAAAAACTTTGCCCCACACTATGAATTTCTCCTGTATCGTGGGTGCGTTTACAAACATACAATTTCACATACACAAACAGCCAGACCCGGAACAACTATCTGTAGGCCATACAAATATTTGTTCCGTGCGAGAATCGACCCGCGACACGCCGCGCAGCAGTCGATCGCGCCACCACTGCGCCAACCGTGTCGGCAACAGTCTTTACTTTGATGTTTAATATGTATAAATCAATTTTATTGCTAAAGTAGTCGAAGCGGGCGTAGCTTGCGAAGGCCAGAGTACCCGTTTTCGGTGGTATTTTCACCCTTCTGTGAAAGTTATAAATATTGGTCTGACAGTTCCGAGAGTCAAGACTTTTCTTAACCTCCTCTTTTCAAATCTTTTTTAGATTTTAGAAAAATTGATCAGGTTTTGAGATATTTGCAAAAAACCAAACCCTTCTTTCTTTTTCAGTAAATTTCGAACGGTAGTTTATTTTTTTTTTTTGGAATTTCCAAAACATGCTCTTCAGAATCAAACGACACCTCATTCATATTTTTTCGAGACTGCTGAAAAAAGTTAATTAAAAAAGCACTTGTTGACTAGACTAATACCGATTCGTTCCAAAATATACTGGCCAGTACGTGGACGACATAAATTGACGCCATATTGAGAATAGTGTTTGTGATCGTTTACAACAATCATTATTGCAAATATTACAAACAATACAATAAAAAAACCTCAAAGTCTGCACACACGCCCGTTTGATATACTACTATATACGTCACACTTGTCTCACCAGTACAATATGGCGGCACACCAGTACCTACAATATGGCGCTGGATTCATGACATCATGAGTACTGGTTACTGTTCGATTTTCGCTGAGAGCAGTTGTGTTGTATGCGATCGCGCACGTAAAGTGCTTACGCATCAAAATAACGCCGTCTAGTCGACTGCATCGAAATCAGCAACAACCACCATTGAGACTTCTTCCCCGCCTGTCAAATATACAACGGATGAAGAAGAACTCGCTCGAGAAACAGGATGGATACGGTAAAAAAGCAGGAAGAAAAGAAAATTGAACACCTCTCCTGCCCAATCCACTCAAAATGAAAAAGAAAATGAACACGGAAGACAAATGAACAAAGAAATGGAAAAAAACAACAAACCTCCTTTACCACCACCTATTATTGTAGATGATATCCAGAACTACCAGAAATTCTTTGATTTTTTGTGTGAGACTCAATCAGCTGACGCATTCAGCATAAAAATGATGAACGGGGATACCATCAAAGTAAATGCCAACAACGAAGAATCGTACAGAGTAATAACAAAAGCCCTAACAGACAACGACTGTCTTTGGCACCCATATGGAAACAAGCAAGAGAGGCCAATAAGAGTCATGGCTAAGAAATTGCATTTTACTTGCATCCCAGAGAGAGTATTTGAAGACCTTCGCTGCAAAGGCTACAAAATTCTAGAAGCAGTTAACAAATTGAGTTGGAAAATCAAAGAGCCACTCAATATGTTCATGCTGACATTCTCAAACGACGAGGAAACTAATAAAATATATAACATTAAACATATATTAGGATGTAATGTGGAGATACAACCGCTGAAATCCACAAAACTAGTACCTCAATGCAAAAGATGCCAGGCGTACGGTCATACGCAAAAGTACTGCTCCAAAGAACCAAGGTGCATCAAATGCACAGGCAAACATCTCACTAAGGAGTGCAACAAACCAAAAGGAGAGAAACCAAAGTGCGTCCACTGCGGCGCCCCACATCCAGCTTACTACAGGGGATGTATTGTAGCCAAAGAAATACAACCGATTGGAATGAAAAAATCAAAAACAAATAATGTTAATCCCCAACAAAGTGCACCTACCGGAAGAGCCAAAGACCCCAGCCAGTCCAAATCAAGTTAAAACGCGATGAAAATTACAGCTAAAAACTCCTCATACGCTCAAATAACTTCAAGAGGCTTATCGAAGACTACTGCGGTTGATATGAATAGCGACAAAAAGTTGGATGAAATCCTAAAATTAATGACATCATTCGACGAGAGACTGAGAAAAACTGAAAATAGCAACAAAACTGCTAATAATATAATAATAATAATAATAAACTTTTATTTCGTAAAAATACAGATTAAGAATATTTTATATTAAGACAATTTATATGAGCTTTGGTAGTAACACAATTCGATACAAATATAAGTACTGAAATCTGTACACAATATATAAAACCCTGCCTCTCAAACTAGGTAATAACCTGTATCTTGAGAGACAGTGATTTAGCTTAGAATGTGATGGTAAGTATAATAGTAGACTGTGTCGATCTACCTGAGCGATTGAATATAATAAGGCTCATTTAAGTACCTGTATATTAAGTGATGTGTATGTGTGTGGGTGATGGTGTGTGCGTGTATGTGTGGGTGTGTTGTGTGGGATTGGAGATATGTAGGTAGTTAGGCGACGTACTTTAGCAAGGATTCTGTTTGTAGATAGTCCTGTTCCAGTAGCCATTCCGTTAATTTTGATTTTATTTCATGTTTATTTAGGTCTATAATGTATATTTTTTTGTGAATTTGTTTATAGATGTATGTACTTAATGTGTAGTATTGGTGTTTAGCGAAGGTGGTTTTTTGAGGGGTACTTAAGGGTAGTTTCTTCCTTTTTTTAGGGTCAGTTGGGGGAACGCTAGCGTGTTTTCTTACGGTAGACTGAAGTACAAAAAGCTAGCGCACTGAAAGTACTTTGCAATCAGCGTATAGTTGCGTAGTGGGATAGCGATAAGGTTTGCTATCCTTAGAAGCCTGGTTTTATTTGCACCACCCCATACTGTGATGCAATATCCAATGACGGATTGACATAATGCAAAGAACACCATCTTAAGGGTTTCAGGTGCAGTTCAATCTCTAAGGGATTTGAAAATATGCAAAAGTCTCATAGATCTAGTGGTAATGGCGTCAACCTGTTTGTCCCATCGTAATCCTCCGTCTATTTGGATACCCAGATATTTCACATTATCAGTTCTTGTAAGTGTCGGACATAAGCATTGTGGTGATTGTTTGGAGCAGGTGTGCGCTGTTATGGAGAAAGATTTGTCGGGCAAGTTGTTACGACGGATAGCGAAAGGAATGAAAGATGTTTTATCGCAGTTTAGGGTTAGTAAGTTTAGGTTGAGCCATTTCATTATACCCGTTATTGCCGCTTCTGCGTAGCGCTTAACGCTATCCCACGTTGGACCGTAAACTATGACTGCGGTATCGTCTGCATACGCAATGATCTTGGAGTTGGGGATAAACTACTTGGGGATAGGCTACTTCTAAACCAAAAAAATGAATATTACACTAAAACTTATGGCGTGGAACTCAAATGGGTTACAGAAACACCAGAGTGAGTTACAAGTAGTATCAGACATAGAAAAAATTGATGTGTGGTTGATATCAGAAACGCACTTCACAAAACAATATCACATTAAGTTTAAAGGATACAAAGTATACCATGCACTACACCCAGACAATTCTGCAAGAGGTGGAAGTGCCGTTATTATAAAAAAAAACTTACAGCTTTATAAAGTGTTTAAGTACGAAGAGAAAGACATCCAAGCAGTGGCTATCTGTCTACAAACCAAAAAATATCCCCTAACAGTGTCTGCCATCTACTGTCCATCACGGTACATGATTAAAAAAGACCACTATATGAACTTTCTAGCCCACTTTGGTAGTAAATTCATCTTAGGAGGAGATTTTAATGCTAAAAATACGTATTGGGGTTCCAGACTAACAACTACTAAAGGCAAAGAACTACTAAGTGCTATAAAAGAGCTAAAATGTGACGTTATATCTACAGGAAAGCCCACCTATTGGCCAACAGACCCAAATAAAATTCCGGACTTAATAGATTTTTTAGTTATATGAAAAACAGACCAAAGCTATGATATGAACTCAGATCACTCAGCAATTTACTTAGAAATAAGCGAGAGAGTTTTGTACAAAGAAAACAGTCTCACTCTTGTTAATAAGTGTACAGACTGGGAGAGCTTTAAGTACATGTTGAATGAACAAATAGACTTACAAGTTCCATCAAAAACACCCGAACATCTTAATATCGAAGTTGAAAAGTTCATAATGCACATCCGCAAGCAGCGTGGGAAAATACACCAGACTTCAATAAGAGGACGAAGGGAAATGCTTACCCCTTCAGAATCAAACAGCTCATAATGGAGAAAAGAAATCAGAGAAAAACGTGGCATCAACCTAGGTGTCCTGATGACAAACGAAAACTAAATAAACTTACAAAAAAGCTGAGAAGATTAATCCAGGGCTATAATGAGCATTCAACCAAAACGTACCTTCAGAAACTAAGTAACGACCAAAGGACAGACTACTCCCTTTGGAAGGCTACCAAGCATCTAAAGAGGCCAATAGCCCAGATCCCTCCCATCAAGTGTGAAAACGGGCAATGGGCACGTATTAATGAGCAAAAAGCTGTGAGGTTTGCAGAGCACCTTGAATTTTTTTAAACCAAACGAGGGGGAATTAATTGAAGACCGCACCTTGGATAATAAAACGCCATAAAACTAGTAACACCGAGAAAAGTCGCACGAGAAATAAAATAGAATATAAGCCCACTAAAGTCATCAGGTTACGATTTAATAACAGGGGAAATACTTCATAATCTACCAAGAAAGGGTCTAGTTAATTTAACATCCCTTATTAATGCCGCACTGAGGCTTAAATATGTACCTGACTTATGGAAAGTTGCTGAATTAATAATGATTACAAAGCCTGTGAAACCGGCTCACGAAACAACATCATATAGACCGATTTCCTTGCTACCAGTAATGTCAAAGCTGTTTGAAAAGCTATTACTTAAACGGCTTAAGCCAATAATAGATAGTAAAAACTTAATATCAGAGCACCAGTTTGGATTTCGAGACAAACATTCAACTATCGATCAAGTGCACAGGATCACAAACGTAATAGAAAACGCCCTAGAAAATAAGAAAGTTTATGCTACTGTGTTTTTAGACGTCGCGCAAGCATTCGAAGTGTGGCATGAATGCCTTATACATAAACTGAAGAGCCTGCTACCGAAACAGTTTGCAGATATCCTGGAATCCTACACAGATTCTTTAGAATAAGACAAGAAGACGCCTATACTGAAGCTACAACAAAAGCTGGCGTACCGCAAGGAAGTGTGCTAGGTCCAGTCCCGTACCTACTATATACTTGCGATATTCCTGAACTAGAGAACAATACCATTGATACCTTTGCTGATGATACTGACATGATGGGTGTTGGAAACAGCCACGAAAAAGCAGTAGAAAAGGTTTAAATGACTGTTAATCAAGTTTATGACTGGACCAAAAAATGGAGAATTAAATTATATGAATCCAAATCAGTACACATAGACTTAACGAACAAAAAACAACAGCTTTTCCCAGTTTATATTAATGACCGATAAATTCCGTACCATAATACAGCCAAGTATCTCGGTATGACCCTTGACGCAAAGCTAAGCTGGAAAGCCCACATCAAGAAGAAAAAAGATGAACTCGACCTACGGTTCAAAAGAATGTATTGGCTGCTTGGAAGAAACTCTAATTTCATAAAAAAGGCGGCCGAAGTGTGAGCCATGTGTGGCTATGCGAGACCATGAAAACGAGTGAACGCACTGACAGCCATGTTACATCCGCTTCCAGTAAACAAACGTGAGAGAGTTAAAATAATTTACAATAAGACTGTATATTAATAGTTTGTTGGAAGTAAGGTATTAACGGAACTTCGTTTAATTTGCGGCGTTGGTCACGAAAGTTTATTTACGTCGTAAAAATTATGCATGATGAAGTGAGAACAAGTTTCCAGACTTAACCACAAACACAATAGCAAGAGAAAACCGACTCAAATTAGACGACGACATGTCGACGACACTTTATTGTGGTGGAGAAATAACATTAATCGTTCGCACGTATTTATCGGAGCCGTCAATTTCAGTGCCAATAGTGAACAACACAATTTTATTATTTAGTGCAGTTGGCTTAATTTCAAAAACAACAACCCCTAAGAAATTGTTTAGAATGTAAAAAACTGCGAAACTGTTGTTTGTGCAATATAATTTGCCTATCCTTAATTTTGATTACTAGCAGATATTGTTTGTGTTTCTAAGAAAGCGTACCATGAATATTTGAAATTAAAAAAATCACTTTCTATTACTTCAATAAATCATGACTTACTATTTTCCATTTCCATCTCCACATTATCTAAGAAGGCCTCCATTACAACTGTAATTGGCACGGTGTAATCTTGTTTATCAAACTGCTACTGAAATTACAGTTAATGTTTAGAACAAGAACATTTCGCTCACTGACTATTCTAGCAACTTTTCAACACTAATCAGCCACTTATTAATAATTGTGATAGTAGGTCCTTGAGTGTAAGTACTTCCTAGCACAACCATGAAAGCATTCATTATAACTTTAGATGCTAATATTTATATTCTAGAAACTTTTCTACACTAATCAGCCACTTATTAATAATTGTGATAGTAGTTCATTGAGTGTAGTACTTCCTAGCACAACCATGAAAGCATTCACTATAACTTTAGATGGTTATCAAATACTTTTAATTTGTACTATTATATACCACTAATTAGAAATTTTATGCCTCTCAATTATAGTAGATATACAGGTCGAACAAGCACAACCAGGACATAATTACCAGTAAACCAATAATAACCAATGTAATAACCACGAATGTAATTGATCAGTAATCAAATAGGAGTACATAATGAGTACAAATTTTTAGGCATTCTCCGTTTCATCACCTTCTACGCCAGCTGGAACTTTAGCGTGGTCGTGCTGGGAAGAAAACTTTCCAGCACAACCTCATGTATATTAATCCTCTCTTCCTTATGTATATCTACGATAATTGAGGAGTATAAAATGTCTAATTAGTGGTATGTAATAGTACAAATTAAAAGAATTTTATTACTATCAAAAGTTATAATGAATGCGTTCATGATCTTGTTAGGTCGTACAACACGGTCATAGACGCTAATTATTTTTGAATAGCTACATAAAAACCTTACAATGTTCGTATTCGATTCATATTCGATCATCCATCATCAATTACCGTGCGCATAGTATCTATTTTTTGTTGCTCCTCGAAATAATATTAGGTTCATGCATCAAGAGTGATCAAAAGTGCTAATAAAAGCGAATACTATATGAACATAGTTTATCGCAATAAACCTGGACCAAAAATAAGTGTTTTAAGTGCATATTTCATTAGTAAAATTGGTTTTTATTTCATCTCATCATTTCAGCCAATATACGTCTAGTGCTGAAAGTAAGCCTCCCCCAAAGAGCGCCAACTATCCCGGTGCTGAGCAGTCTGTATCCAACCGCTGCCAGCCACCTTCTTTAAGTCATCGATCCATCGTGCCGCAGGGCGTCCCACACTATGTTTGCCCATACGCAGTCTCCACTCTAACACATGTCTGCTCTATCGACAGTCTGTGTACCTGCAGACATGGTCGGCCTACTTCCACTTTAGCATGCACATTTATATTACAAATTAGATAAACCTAAAATTACAAACCCAAAGTAAACTCAACCAACATCGTACAACGGGAGGTCCATTTAATTCGTAACTCTATGGCGTACGTGTAACGTTACGTCTAAACAAACCAATGAGAGCCTAGTCTCTTGTAGACTTGTACTCTGATTGGTTGCCATTTTATTTCAGTTCACAATTTCTCGAAACGAATTCCTAGAGTTATAAACTATCATTTTGATGCGTAAAAAGCATTCCAAATGTTCAGTTGACAATTTAACGAGAGTTTACAATCTCTTAAGTTATTTTATAATCTTACGAAGTTTTTCATTTGTCGTTGTCATTGTAGCGGAATCACTGCCACCACAAGAAAAACCAAAGGAGCAAATCAATGTCGCAACAAAAAGAACCCCGACGGCATCTATCCAACTAGCAGCGAACTACTACGTCGAAATCCTGCATCGCGCAAGCAGAGTTTACCATTCGATTTGAACATATACATCAGCCCGAATATCAACTATCGGGCAGTTGCCCGCCAGACACAACAACCGTCTGGTCAGAAGATCCTAACTTTCCAACGGAGGTGTGCGATCCTCCCTTTTCAATGGAGGTGTGCAGGACTTTACTCTCTGTATAATATAATTTTTTTCATCTCATCTATTCGAAAAGATCGCGTCGAACAGGAGAGGTTCCTCATGGCTCTTCATGTGACTGGCTGAAGGTGCAGTGTGCTTGTCAAAGTCACTGATGAAGTGACTAGACACTACGTTTCCCAATTGAACAATTGACTTTACCAGGTTTTCAGCCTTATTTTCCGATATACCGTTGACCTCAGTTTTGTTGGCGTAAATTTTGCTCTATTAGGTTAACTTGCAGCGATAATTCAGAAACCGTAGTCTTGAGGAGCTCATTATCTTTGCGAAGAGTTTCGTTGTCGCTTTTGCATGCGTCGAGCTCGATTTTCATACGGTCATAATCGGCGCTCATGAAATTGATGGAGTGCTCCAAACCACGAAACATTTCTTTAATCTCCCGTAGTTCGTTAGTAATGCAGGTTTTAATACTTGCTGAGACTTCGGAAGATAAAACTGAACGTATTTCTTGACGAATAGAATCAAGTAGTTCATTCGTCGTGGGCTCATGAGAGTTTGAGTGGGAGTCCGAATCAGGAGAGCATTCAGTGCGCGGGCGCTTATATGTTACGCTTATGTAAGATGTGCTCTGTGAAATTGCAATGACAGCTGGTATGTTTGGTTCTGATTGGACTTGTGGTAAATTACCGGCTTCGCCATCTTTTGGAGGAGTGCGAAGCATTGTAACTTAAAAGTTCCAAAAAAAACGCACCGAATATTTACTACATTTTATGGTCGGGGTGGCGCCACTAGTCCCATTCACTGATGTAAAAAGTCCACTTATATTTGTATTTGTCGCTGGAACACAACACGAATTTGCCGCCGAGAGGTAGGTAGCACTGACAGCGCGATGAAGATTACGCGTACGCAGGACTTTCACTTTTAAAGCGTTCGTTCAAACGTCAGAATTCCGTGCACTCGCGGGCTATTCACTGATGATACGAAGACAGATTTACAAATTTTTTCACTGATTATTTTACCTTGAATTTCACTTCGTGTGGGACCGAAAACAGTTATTTGTAAGATTACAATATACTAGACTTGTAATTAGCAAAAAAACAAAAGTAGTAACATCTGATAAGTATTTTTTTAAATAGAATTACTGAGGGCACGACTTAGTGGTCTCCGAGCGCCTTCCGTTGAAAAAAATATTCATGTTTATATTGATTTATATAAATAATAAATAACAACATAATATAACATTTTATTAACCATCTGTACTCTCGCTAGTAGATGATTCACTACCACTACTATTAAAACAAAGCCGAGGATGTATTTTATCGATAGAGAATATACCCTTATACTTTCCTTATACGTTTTTGTCAGCTTTGTTTTTAATTTTTTATTTTTATATGTGTATTTGTCCTCGTAATAAATTGTTACGTAGCGCTAGCAGGCCACGTCTAACATGGAGTTTTTGGAATTATTTGAGTCACCAAGACACAGGCTGCGCCTAGTTTGGGACCCGCTGATAACTTGATAAGGGCATTGTTAGTGTAATTCCATACCATTAAATTTTAATGTAAAGTAATGTGTAACTGTGTATGTTAAATAAAGCATTATTATTATTATTCTCTTTTTATTTTTTATCCTTACATACTAATTTACATTTTTAAATATTTCTTAAAAACAACACATTATAAAAAAAAACATTTAAAAATATAAAAAATAGTAGTCCGCCGGTGTCGGGAGCAGGGTCCAAGCGACCGGTGGTTAGGGCTCCAGAGAAAGGAACCTCCTCACAATACGAGCCGTATCGAGGAGTACTGCCTTCTGTATCAGGCCCTTTATCCAACCGCGTAACGCCAGCTTCGACAGATGGTCGTCGAAGCTTTTGGCCATTAGGCCATTGGCCGTAACGACTATCGGCACAATGACAGCTGAGTCTACATTCCACATGTCGACAACCTCGTGAGCTAAGTCGAGATACTTGATTTGCTTCTCTTTCTCAGCTTTACGAGGTTCTCGTCATGCGGGATGGTAACATAAATTAACATTGTGCGGCGCGCTAATCGGTCTATCACCACTATATTAGGCTTATTGGCTATAATAGTCCTATCAGTGATGATAGACCGATCCCAGTACAACGTGACATGGTCATTTTCGAGAACTGGGTCGGGCACATACTTGTAATATGGTACCTCAGAATCTACAAGTTTGTATTTCAAAGCAAGTTGCTGATGGATAATCCTGGCCACTTGGTTGTGCCTGTGCAAGTACTCGCCGTTAGCCAGACGAGAACAACCGGAGATAATATGTCTGATGGACTCACCCGGACGGTGGCATGCCCGACACACGTCCACTGTCCCGTCCTTCATAATATGCCTCCGCTAGTTATTCGTCAAGATAACTTCGTCCATAATCGCACAGACAAAACCTTCAGTTTCCCCGAAGAGATCACTGAAACGTAGCCAGGCCACGAACGCTAAAAAATCTTCATCGGACCCATGAAGAGCCCGATAGAAGCGCCCGTGAAGCTCCTTGCCTTTCCATACCTCCTTGCGGTCATCTGTGGTAAGTATCACAGGTTTGCGCCAGTTCTCTTTAGCCATGGACAACGGGGTGAGTCCCTTATCTACTGTGACCACATCTCGGTGCATACCCACATCAGCTTTGAGAAAATATTCTCTGAGACTGCACATCTCGCGGTTGTGGAGAGTCTTGGCGTTTAAAAAGCCTCGACCTCCACACTTCCGCGGGATGTACAGTCTCATCACCGACGATCGTGGGTGATGCATCCGATTTGCGGTCAACAGTGTGCGGACTCTCCTATCCTGGGCGTCGAGTTCGGTTTGAGTCCATTTGAGTATGCCGAAAGAGTACATTAATACTGGCATGACCCAACCGTTGAAGGCGCGCACCTTATTTCCGCCCGACAAAAGGCTATTCAAAAGCGCTCCTTCAACGATTGCTTCACGTCAGCAACATTAATGCCCAATGCTTCTGACATACCCAAATACTTGTAGGTTTCGGTCGAGCTGAGGGATCTAACCTGTATGGAATCCGAGAGTTGAATTCCCTCAGATTCCATAATCTTCCTTTTCTTTACATGCATGACTGCACATTTGTCCACACCAAATTCCATCCTGATGGCACTACTGAAGGTTTCAGTTACCTTCAGTAGCTCCATCAGTCGCGAATTGTTGGAGGCAAAGAGTTTCAGATCATCCGTGTAAAGAAGGTGAGATATGGCCTGACCACCTCTTCTCAACCGATAGCCCAGACCTGAATCCTCCAGCAATGTGCTAAGAGGATTCAGAGCCAGGCAAAACCAAAGCGGACTCAAACTGTCGCCCTGAAATATTCCCCGTTTAACCAATACAGGCTCATCATTCCCCTGAATCGGTCGACATCCTGGATAGCGAAGGACTGTTTTCCATTGCCTCATACATGACTCAAGGAAGGTGCGTAGAGTTGCATCTATTTTGTACAACTCCAACACCTTCATGAGCCATTTATGTGGCACAGAGTCATAGGCCTTCTTGTAGTCTATCCAACATGTTGACAGATCCTTGCGGGATCGACGAACCTGTTGGCTTATGGCCATGTCTATGAGGAGAAGCTCCTTAGTGCCGCGGGACCCCTTCCTACATCCATTCTGAGAGGCAGACATAATTGAGTTAGTCTGAATGTGCTCATTGATCTTCACTCTCAGCATGGATGTAAGAAGTTTATAGACCGTCGACAAACAAGTTATTGGTCTATAGTTCTTGGGTTCCGCGGGACTACCAGTCTTATGGAGCAGGTGGGTAACGCCAGTTGTTAGAAACTGTGGTAGCGACCCAGACTCTAAGGATGACTGGAATTGAGATGCCAGGAGCGCGTGTGAGCTGCTATACTATTTAAGCCAGAAGTTATGCAGTCCGTCCGGTCCCGGAGACTTCCAGTTCGGTAATGGACGGACTGCTCTGGCTACATCTAGTGGAGTGATGGTGATTTCCTCCATTTGTGGTATAGCTTCACACACGTGCTCGACATCGCGCATCCAGCCACCCTCGGCATGACAGACAGGCTCCGACCAGATGTTTCGCCAGAATGTACTCGTGGCAATGTCATCCGGGCGGCACACGTCCATCACACTTTGTTCAGGTCGCTCCCAAGCTCTGTACACCCACCTCTCATCACTCTGGAACATGCGGTTTTGCGAGTATCGGTCAACCCGCCGCTTATACCGCCGAATACGGTTTGCCCATGCACAAACTTTCTGCTTCAGGAAGTCGATGCGCTCAGTGACACGGGACGTGTAATCTCGAGGGCTGATATCAGTCCCCGAAGACGCCCGTCTCACCAAGCGCATCACGCGTGGTCGTGTGTTGCTCTCCCTGAAGCAGTATAGTTTGCCGATGAGTGCCCTAGCCTCATCAATACGCCGCTCGATTCTGCACTGCCAGGCTGGTGCAGCAGGCTTTGGTCGTATAGCTTCGTCACCACTAGGGAACTTGACGTTCGCTATACGACATGCCGCAACAGCCCCGCAAAACAGGATCGAGTGCGTATCAAGGAGGCTCTCGCTGCTTTCAAATATGTTCTGCAACAGCGAGTCCAAAGCACACACCAGCGCCCTATTCTTTTTGTGCATAGGTAACCGTGGTAATCGGGGCCTAAGGTCGGTCGGAGTTGATTTATACTCGCGAAGCGCATCCTCCAGTGCTCTCCTCAATCTTTCGTTGCACTGGCTACTTACTGTGACAACCCTATCATTTACCCCATTACTATCACTATTAGGCCGCGGTGTGATTGCGCCATAGGCTGGCGCCTGTACCGTGGTCTGTGTCGGAGTCGAGATAATAAGGTTGCTTAGTACTTCTGAGCGCAGCCTATCAAATGTGGCATCGTCCAACCTGTGATTACGTTGGATGACCCGCACCTGATCCGACAATCGTTGGGCCGAGGTTCATGGTTGGTTCTAGGTCCTGAAACAAAGACAGCATCCTGACACGGTACGCAGTGAGGTTAGTTCCGCCCTCTGTAGACCCATAGTATGCGCGCATGACGTTTTCATTCATGGACTGCGTCCATCTCATGCGCTGCACACAACCACCGGCAGCGGGGACCCGGCTCGGGGCCGGTTGGCCCCTAGGTCCCAAGCCTCTCGGTGGCCGGCCTCTCCCCTGCAGACGCACAGGTGTTGGCGACGTCGGCGGGGAATATTATTATTATTATTACTTTGAAGCCCCCTTTTTTTGTAATAGAAGTATCTTCTACCTCATATCTAACACTTTTGTTACTTTGTATGGCCCTGAACATTTCGATAATATTTTTTTACTTTTACCTACAGTATGTGCTGCTCTTTCCACTCTTACCAAGTCCCCAACTTTGAACTCTAATGGCTTTTTTCTTTTTTTGTCATATCTATTCTTCTGTTTTTCCTGCGACTTTTTTGTGTGTTCATCTACTTCATCCCTAATCTTACGTAATCTTTCATAACTGGTGCTAATTTCATTTTCTTAGTTATGTTTTCTACTATGTCATTATATATTTCCGAAACTAAACTTCCTTCACTGATCCCAGTAAGCTTTAACCCAAACAAAACCTCAGAGGGGGTTTTTCCTGTGCCTTTGTTTACAGTATTATTTAATCCCCATTTTACCTGTAATAGTCGGTCATCCCATAGTTTTTCGTCTTTCCCATGATTTTGCGAAGCTAAAGAGTCTAAAATTGTTCTATTATAGCACTCCACCTGGCCATTTGCTCTAGGTGAAGCAACTGCATTCTTTATGTGATGAACTCCTACTTCATTAAAAAAACTTACAAATTTAGAACTCGTAAATGACGTCCCTCTATCGCTAATTAGCCGTTTTGGCAAACCAAACGTCCCGAAATAGTCCCTAAGAACCGTGATGGTGGAAGTGGACTTCGTATTTCAAACAGCCTTCAAAACAATAAATTTTGTGAACAATTCTACAATCACCAAAATGTAACAATTTTTCCTTTTCGACTTTACAAATGGACCAACATGATCAACATGAATGGTATGAAAGGGCGCAATTTCCTTAGGTATAGGATGCAAGAAACCCTGCTTCTTTCCCGCTGGCAATTTATTATGAGCACATTCTAAACAGACATTACATACTTTTTGATAAACTTACGCATACGAGGAAACCAATAATATTGTTTTATTTTATCCAATGTCTAATCAAATGCAAAATAGCCTATTTCATCGTGTTTTTTTGGAGTATTTGCCACCTAAAACCCTTTGACACCTTCCATCTCAAACCGTTCTCAGTCACTTTATATACTCTCTTGCGCTTAAGGATGAAATTTTTACGTATCTCTACTAAGTCATCAAATTCTTTATCAGAAAGGATTTTCTTAATGCGTTGTATTTTAGAGTCCTCTGACTGTACTGTCGTTAACTAATCATCGTTTATCGTCATAATGTCGAAAGTGTCAATAGTCTGAATTATCCCTGCATTTTTCGTCGTTGAATTCCTACTCAACGCATCAACGTGAATCATGCCCTTGCCAGATTTATATAATACGTAACAGTCATACTCCAGAATCAAACTCCACCATCGCACAACTCTTGACATCATGTTTTAAAAACGGTGCCCTGAGCAAGCTACAGTCTGTTACAATAGTGAAGTTTACCCCAAGTACGTACGTTCTGAACTTGACTAGCGCTGCAATTACTGCAAGAGTTTCTAACTCATACGACGAAAACTGGGACTCCTCAGGGGAAGTCTGTCTACTGTAGTAAGCTACCGGTTTGAAAACTCCATCGATTTGTTTTTGAAATAAAACGCTACCTATGTGTTTGCTTGCATCTGTATGCATTTGTGTTTCAAGTTTGGGGTTGTATAACGCTAGTACGGGCCTTGAAACAAAAGCACTTCTCAATTTATCAAACGCTTCGTCTTGAGCTTGAGACTAAACCCTAACAGAGTTTTTCTTTAGTAATTTCGTAAGAGGTCGAGCTATTTAACCGAAACCTCTGATAAAACGTCGAAAAAACTAGCTAAGCCAATAAACTGTCGGAAATTGTGTACGTCTTTATGCTTAGTAAAGTTTTTGACACAGTCAATTTTCTTAATACCCGGTCTTACACCTTCTTTGGAAATTTCAAAACCTAGGTAGTCAACGCGATTTTGAAGTAACATTTTTGTGGTTTTAACGTTAATCCTGCCTCTCTGAACCTTTAAAGTACAATTTCTAATCTTTAAATACCTTCTTCAAATGAACTACTGGGTAATAAGACATCATCCATGTAAGCTAATGCAATATTATAGCGTAAATTGCCCAAGACCAAATTGAAAGTACGCTGAAAAACAGCCGGTGCGATAGCCAGCCCAAAAGGCATTCTATTAAACTGAAATTGATCGAGTGTTACAAACGAGCTTTTACTCTTACTCTCTTCAGTCAGTGAAATCTGATAATAGCCAGAGGCCAAGTCTAAAGCACAAAAATACGTTTTACCTGCCAAACGATCAATCTGGTCCTCAATACGAGGCAACGGGTAATGTTGTTTAATCGTTTTCCTATACAAGGCGCGATAGTCCACACAGAGGCGTTTATCACCAGTTTTTTGTTTTACTAACAAAACAGGACTCGCAAATGGAGATTGAGACTTTCTTATGATGTCATATTTTAAGAGTTCTTCAACCATAATTCTAACTTCTTCCCGTTCTGAATGACTCAACTTGTATGGTCTATATACGACTGGCTCTGTATCTTCTAACAGAATATCCATTTCCGCAACCGCGGTCTCACCTAGTTCAGACAAGTCTTTGGCAAAACAATCGCGATACTGGTTCAAAATATTGAATAATTGAAGGTTCTGATCGTTGACTAAATTTTCATCAATATTGAGGTCTTCCAATGTAAATGGAGATTTACCGCCGTGGTTTTGAACCTTTTGTATCATACGAATACCTTTAATATTATTATTAATTTGAATAGCACGGGCCAAGACTTGGCCCTCTTTAAATTGAATAAGCCTATTGTCATAGTTTAGAACAGTTAAATGACCGATACCGTTTTTTATATTATAGGTACCAATTTCTACACTAAACGACAACCATTTTCAACGAAAACATTTCCACAAAAAATTGTTTCGGTAAATACCTTAATAGAAACACAACCTTCAGCTCTGACAGTTTTGACAGATTTTAAAGTCAGTCGTGTTGCATTTTTCATTCGTTTATCCGTAATCATCAACTCTTTATCAGATTTAAATACCCATACGTGGGGTTGCTCCGTAGCAGTCCGACCAATAAGTAAATCAAAGTTTAAATAACTATCAGTAACGACAACTGCCTCAACATACATTTTAGCGTTATCAATCATTAAAGAAATCTTAGTTTTACCTAAAGCACTAACGTATGTATTACCAAAACCTTTTAGAGACGGCAAATTATTCACTTATAATTACTTCGTACAATTACTTCTATGATGGATTCTTTTATCAAAGTACACTGACTACCAAAATTTACGTACCCACCCTGTCAACTGCACATTATTAACGTTAATTCCCTTAACAAATTTTTTGTCTACTCCTATGTCAATACTACTGTCTAGTCATAATGTCTTAACTTCGGCTCTATCTACCCAAACGCTCTTATTACATTTAGGATAGTCATTACCAATGCGTTTACACTTTTGGCACTTAACAATAGGTTTTTACATCCCGATACGTAATGGCCCGTTTCATGACAGTTATAACATGTCGAAAATCTAACCTAATTATGTTTTACAGGTTTACGCGTTTCATTAACAGAGCGTACCGGTTTCTTATTAAACCTATCTGATCGCTCATGTTTGACACCCCTCAGATAACCCAGTAGTTTATCAGAATCCTTAAAACCTACTGCCTCTGCTCCAAACCGATCCGATCTATCATCTATTCTATAGACAATGCAGTCAACAGCATTCCTACCCATTATATTACACCGATTTAAGGCTATTAACTTTACATAATAGTACTCTTCTAAATCATCTCCAAACTTTGCCCTTATAGCTAACATTTCCGTAAGCACGTTACCATAATATTCATGTGACGGAAAAGCATATTTAAGTTTTTCAACCCATTCGTTCCATGAGATCAATACTGATGACTGTCCTTCGTACCACTTTTGAAGTGAAAACTACTTTAGCGGCGTTGAGCACTTTTTCTGTAATGGGTATAAAATCTTAAACTCGCGTCAGGGTCACGTGACCTGATCGCAAAAAGCGTAAGACGGACTCGCGTCAGGGTCACGTGATGCGAAAAAGCGTAAGATCGAGGGGAAGGGAGAGGAACTAGTATCTCCCACTCTTTCTACCGTGCCTGAGTGTGCTGCTCCGCTTAGGCGGCACAGGGCGCTTGCGCGAATGTCCGTCTGTGTTTATGTACAGCGTGCCACGCGTATCCAAGGATACGAAATTACGGAATTACGAAATTATGGATGAAAGTTGATTTTTCTAAGAGATAAAAATTAATGTAATATATAAATAAATAACGATATAATATTATGAATAATAACATGTAAATTGTCATATTTGTGTACGATAGCGCAATAAATAAACATTGTATTCTACCTCATAAATGATAGTATTTTTGTACTTATAATTAAACACAACGTTATTTTTTGTTGTTTTTATGGTTCGTTTTGTTTATGTCAGGAACTGTGTCAAGATTGACATCTGTCACTGACAGTCGCTGTCGCGGCCACACGTCAGTGTCTTTTTGTTTATTTTGCTGTCGGTGGTTTGTCTATGATGTGACCGCGACAGTAAGGATGTATTATTTACATGTTTTCACTTCTGCCGGCACTCCCGGAGTGCTACCGGTGTTTTTTTGCAGTACCAACTAACTTCGGAAAAGCATAGTGAGCGGTCTGTTGACTATCCCAGCCATAGATCTCACAGCATTCTTTTACTTTATTCAGCCAAGTAATAATTGTTTGTTTTTTCGATTTAGGATCGCATTCTGGAACTACATTATTATTAGCAAATCTTTCTTTATTCTGTGGATTTACGGCTAAGATGGATTGTAAGGACTCTTTGATGCATTTTAGCATTTCATTATCAACATCGATGGCTGCGGCGTAACAGACGTCAATCTTTCATATATACCAGAGCGGACTGGACTTCGAGATCTATTCACGCTTTCTCTATGAGGAGTTTGCAATCTGTGACGCCTCTGCCTGTTACGACTACGGTATATTTGTGGGTTCACTTATCTGCGAGTCCGTTGATGGCGTTCTTGATGTGCGACGCCGCAATGGAGATGTCACGACTGACCTGCTTCGACTTCTTGCCTGCGACTCAACCCTTGGAGGTGATCTTCTGGATCTGCGCCACTCGGAGCTACGACCATCATTACATCATTATGGGGCGATGCTGGTGAGCGACGACTTTGCCTGGGCACTGCTGACAAGCAACGACTTTGCTTCAAGTCTCCAGCACGCCGATATCGGCTGCGTCGCGAGGCCCCTCCCAGCACAATGCTGTGATAAATCCCAGTTGACTGCTCTGACCAGTCACTGGACATCTCACTGTCCAATAGTCTGAAAAAAATTAAAAACAACAAGTACATTATTATACAGTTCATTGAATATAAACATGTTATTAAATTAAAAATAGGTAAATAATGTGACAGTTGAAAGAATTATTTGCCTCCTATATTTTATCTAATTAATTATTATCAATAAATACCTGTCATACACATCTACTCATGTTTGTTCTATACCTATTAGTGACGTAACGAATATTCGCATTTCACGACCGTAAAAAATATAAAATTCGTTACTTCACCAATGCCTATACTTGAAATTAATTGAATTTCAAACTATCCTTTGGGGAGGGCATCACATAAGACAGTTTTAATTGATATACATCAAATATGCTTTAGTATTCATTATAGATAAGTATAAGATTTTGCGAACCCTGCACAAACACTACCCATACAAATGATTATTAAGTACTATTTGGCATTTTAAATATCACGACAACTAGTATCTTTCCATAGGATATTCAAAGTACCTAACGTATCAATGATTACTAAATCAATCTGCAGTATTGTTATATCAATACGAATAGATTTCTACTATGTTACTACACTTTCAGTAAAATTACACAAACAAAAATCATATTGAATAAATCATTAATCAATCAACTATAAACATACCTTACTGTGGACGTATAATCACACCAGGGGGGTATCAATAGCAGCACTAGAGTTCCTTGGTGTTATCCCTGCTTCTGAATTGTTAAAACACTTCTATTTTAATAATTCAAACACCGTTTTTAATATAAAATAACTTTATTATACACACGGAATCCTGACAACAATGTCAACCGACTTGCTTCGTGGCTCTGTGATCACTGCCCGTGCACTCCCTTTACAATTTGTAAAAATGATTTTTCCCCACCCGGAAATGACTCGTGTTCCAACCGTCATTTCGAATATTTATTTGAAATTAAAACATGAATTTGAAGCAAGCTAACAATACAATGCAAATATTGCTTTTTACAATCATCAGCTGGTCCAAAAATGTTTCCAAATGCTAACAGATCATTTTGTGCGCCCTAATGGCTAGCCAAGCATTTTTATCTTCAATATAATCCCCCAACTTACAATATCCTTGCCTGCATAGTGTGCGTTTAATACAAGATTTAAATTTTGTCTCATTTAGTTCTTATATATGGGGAGGTATTTTATTATAACATTTTAAACAGTACCCCACGACAGATGAGGCTACTTTAGCCAGTCTGAAACCTGGTTGAACTAATTGATCCCTATTTCTAATACCATAATTATGTCTGTCGCCTCATTTACTAAAAATATGTAAATTATTCTGACATACATGATGTTTTCGTAAATGTATTAACAAGGTACCGTCATGATGTTAATACTGATGATGTTAACCAAAATGATGGTAAACAAACTTAAACAACATTTTTTTAATAAAAGGTTTATATATATGAAGGGGCACAAGGGCCTTCATCAGAACTCATTTAATTCACTAGATTAAACTATCACTCGGATGCAAAGCGATTCGTCACAAGTGTGGTGCGCGGGCGCCGTCTCGAACAACAGTGTGTCAAGATGGCCGCCCTCACAACCATCGACAATGACGCTTCGCTAGGCTGACTTTGACAGCTAAAGTCAACCTGACGTTTGACGTTGACGGATGCGCCGTCACGGCCGGACTGACACTCGACCGTCCTCGGGCGATTTTCTGACACAATGAGTTGTAATCGTACATAATCCGTTCGGCATCCTGACGGATGACTAATTACAATTATCACAATGCGCTATGATACTTAAGACTTAAGGCGAGTGTCTCGCAACAATTAAGCCGGATGACACAGCCTCGTCACTAAACAGCATGTCGGTTAACTGTTCACAATTGGTACTATTAGACAAGTCAATCCTTTGGTGGACGTGACCCGGACGACAATATTCGTCTTACCATAATCTGCAAAGCTTCCGGAACAAGTCAGTCAACTTAAAGGGCTCTGACTCGGACGACACATTTCGTCTCATAGAACAAAAGCACAGAGACAAGTCAATCTGATACTGACTCGGACGACACATTTCGTCTCATGGAACAAAAGCACAGAGACAAGTCAATCTGATACTGACTCGGACGACACATTTCGTCTCATAGAACAAAAGCACAGAGACAAGTCAATCTGATACTGACTCGGACGACACATTTCGCCTCATGGAACAAAAGCACACAGACAAGTCAATCTGATACTGACTCGGACGACACATTTCGTCTCATAGAACAAAAACACAGAGACAAGTCAATCTGATACTGACTCGGACGACACATTTCGTCTCATAGAACAAAAGCACAGAGACAAGTCAATCTGATACTGACTCGGACGACACATTTCGTCTCATAGAACAAAAGCACAGAGACAAGTCAATCTGATACTGACTCGGACGACACATTTCGTCTCATGGAACAAAAGCACACAGACAAGTCAATCTGATACTGACTCGGACGACACATTTCGTCTCATAGAACAAAAGCACAGAGACAAGTCAATCTGATACTGACTCGGACGACACATTTCGTCTCATGGAACAAAAGCACACAGACAAGTCAATCTGATACTGACTCGGACGACACATTTCGTCTCATAGAACAAAAGCACAGAGACAAGTCAATCTGATACTGACTCGGACGACACATTTCGTCTCATAGAACAAAAGCACAGAGACAAGTCAATCTGATACTGACTCGGACGACACATTTCGTCTCATAGAACAAAAGCACAGAGACAAGTCAATCTGATACTGACTCGGACGACACATTTCGTCTCATAGAACAAAAGCACAGAGACAAGTCAATCTGATACTGACTCGGACGACATATTTCGTCTGACTATTTGGCAGGAAAGAGATTCTTATAGGTCGCTCCACTTACCTACGACTATGAATCGTTTTGTTCTGTATGAATTTCAGTTTCGTGCAATATTTCCCAAGTCTCAGGATCTGAGCATGTACTGAGAGTGTCTGAGCCTGCTGTGAGCGTCCTCGAATCGGCGGAAACAGTGTTTGAGCATACGGTCAAGGTGTCAGAGTTATCATTGTCATGATTTGAATTAGTTATACTTTCTTCATCTTCCGACGCCGTCTCGGCCTCTTCACAATTTAAAAGACTAGTAGCTATTTCGATCAAACCTTCGTGTCCGTGAGGTACTGAGCGTAAATTCTCGTGGGCGTACTTATAAATTCGATAAGAACTACCTAATCTTTTTAATTTGTACCGATCGTTACTTAGGACCGCCGTTATAACAAATGGACCCTTAAACTTTCTGTGCAATTTTGTCTGTTTTCATTCACTATTTTTAAGGAAAACGTAATCACCTTTTGAAAAAGCGTTTATTTTTGCTCGGCCCTGATTCAATCGTTTAATTTCGCTTTCTGCTGCCCTTTGGACATTAGCAGATGCCTCATTCCGCACAACATCGAGGTTTAAACGTTCTGGTTGACCATGAACTTTTTAGTTAAGTTACTACAGAACTGATGAATGTCGAATACCTAATGACTGCGCACGAACACCCAACACCAGCTCCGCAGGGGAATACTTTGTTACGGATGATCGGGTGCTGTTAAGCGCGAGTTGAATATTTCCTAGTTCATCTCGCCACGTCTTATTGGGGTCGTTGTCGACCATTGGTAACCATTGTCGATAGTTAACAGGCTTTTGAGCGTCCGCATAACCCTCTCGACCTGGCCATTAGCCCTGCTAGTGCCAGTCGCAATTAAATGGAGATCTATCTTATGTCCGCCGCCTAAAATCCTTAAAATCAAAACTTGCATAGCAACAACCTTGATCAGCAATGATCCTTTTAGGCGCACCAAAGAGATAGACTGCTTTTTGCAACGCGTGTACAGCGCTCCAAGCATCAAGAGAAGAAATATGCTGTAGTAAAATGTATTTGGTAAAACCATCGATAATCACCGGACAGTATTCTTTTCGATCGTTCTACCCGCTGAACTTTCCCGTATAATCAATTTGTATTGTATGCTATGATACGTTCTCTATTATTCAGTTCTACCTTAGAGTACCTTCACTGAGAAGTTAAACCTAATCGTCTTCTACGTGAAACTCATTAGGAACACTACTTAGAGGAATCTTTCGTATGCGATCATGGGCATACTTATACGTTCTTATTTAAGGATTTCAAAAGATAGCGATCGATATCAACTGATTCTAAAATTCTATTGAATCTCTTTAACGGAATTCACATCCACATCACTACGTCAATAGTAACGGTCTCGCAATATCCCGAATTAAACGCTCTACAAATGAGCCAATATTTTTTTTAACGCGCTGTATTGCGATCCTTAATCTCTATGGCAATTGTCTACTAACTTTTATCACACGGGGATATTCTACATCTTCACTTTACTGACTAGTCGGTCACTCAGTCAGCCTTTTGACAGTTCTAAAGAGGCTGTGAACACTTAAATTGAAATAAATGCTTCAGGTTTCATTCGCAATCCGCTAGTATTCGTAATTAACAAGTCCAAGTACCACTAAATCGAACAAACAAAAAAACAGGTATCTTATTCACAGTCAACAGCTATCTCATAGCTCAGCAGAACAATTGCTACACTCGCACTTCCCCACGGGAATGCCGATTCAACTCTCTTGACCACACTACCCAGAGCTACCGCCACGACACCCTGGACTAGACTCGTCTACGACATCCAGGGCCACCGCTCGATACCCTGGTACAGTCACCGACCAACAGAACCCAGAATCTGTCACACAAACCAAATTGATGCTAACTCATCATCCACTTCACAACGCCAATTGGCACCTGGCCTCGGGCATCCTCCCGGCAAAGAGATTTTAATACATACCGACCGGAAAGCAATGCACATCGCACCATGCAAAAAGATGAAAAACTCGGCTTGGCAATGCATGCGTCTAATGATCATGTGAACTTCACAAATTACTCTACGTTTATCCACTTACATCAAGGTCATTACTGCACTGGACTGTTCTATCAATTTTATTTTATTCTCACCCGTATAAACTCACATACCTAATAGGAAACCTAGTGAAAAATGGAATGCTATTTAGAAATGATCAATCAATCTAACTTTTATTATGCAAAGAAATCTGTCGCTAACACGTTACTACAAATGTCTAAGTCCAATTTTTCATTAAATTCGTCCAAGTCGAAACATTACCTTGTGGCAACCTTGCCATGCGATATCTCATCCTAAAGTTCGCACTGAATAACATTTTGAAACTATTACCGCAAATGGGAAACTCTTTAAGTACGATTGCTTCGTACTAAGTATATCACATCTATCTAGCAATGTCAATCCAACCACTGAACTGATATGAACAACTTTGAAGCTTTGAAAATCACAATCAAAATAAAATGGCAGCGGCTCACCCAGTATTCATGAGGCCTTGAACGCTTGTAACTCCACATATGTTGACATGATGTTCGGCTACTGCAGCCTCCAAACTGCTTGCCAAACTTCGATCGGTCACGCTCAGAACCGCTCAGAAGTTACAAATCAGCAGTTAAAGGAGCATGCAAATCGCCAGCTTCTTGCTGGCTTCATCCACAGTGATTCGATACCTGAAAACTGAAAAACACCACAAGAGTACAAGTCCAATCAAAGCTTTGATAGGAGTATAAGCTTCAAGATAGCGTAGTAGCCACAGTATCAAATTCAATCAAAATCTAAAACTAATCAGGACATTGGCACAAGCAAGAAGGCCTATGCCCAGTAATGGATAAAGTCGGGCTATAGATGGTGATGATAAATCAAAATATTGCTTTGCAATTATCCAAAAAAAAAAAAAAATTAAGGGGTAGGTTGGTACAGTGTTGTGACTGTATCGCTCTAACGTACAAACAAAAGTAGCTCTGAACTGGCCCGGAACTTCCTTAGTCAAGCAACAATAGCAGAATATTACCGCTTCATCAGCATTATTTAAAACGCCATTGCTTAACTAACAACACTAAAGCTTTAGCGCTATACTAAAGCGACAGAATAATAAAGTGACAATTCAATAAGCAAACATCAATCGCTATTATAATCATAAGACCGTAGCCCTTTGTGAGTCAGTCTCCATAGCATATAAAAATGTTAACTAACGAGCACAGCAATATCAAAATGAAAATGGCTCACCAGAGTAACGTAAAGATCCTCACACACATTCACACACTTCTCCTTAACCGGGCCAGCTGTTGTGAAGTGGTTTGCCTCCATTCCGGACTAGTTTTTCATTTTTCATGTTGATGAGGGTAGCCGCATAAAACTCTAGAAATAGGAACTTTGACCTTGGAATTTTCCTTTAATTGGTACTACGTTGAACCCAGACAAGTTAACAATGACAGGAATGTAGGCGCGATGCTCTTCAGCGCTCTGCACAATACTGCATCCTTGGCGAAATAGCACCGCCGTGACGCACAACGACCGCGCACCGAACTTAGGTTTAATCGGATAGAGTTTTCACGGCACACATCGAGTTTCTAGCGTCTGGGTAAACGCACGCGTTTCAAAAACGAACCGCAACTTTCACCATAACTGTCACCACATAATTTGAATTTGAAAACGAACCCGCCACGTATTTCACTGGCATTGCCACGAATCTTCATGTGGGCCACTTGAGTTAAATCCCACTTCTGATGAAGGGGCACAAGGGCCTTCATCAGAACTCATTTAATTCACTAGATTAAACTATCACTCGGATGCAAAGCGATTCGTCACAAGTGTGGTGCGCGGGCGCCGTCTCGAACAACAGTGTGTCAAGATGGCCGCCCTCACAACCATCGACAATGACGCTTCGCTAGGCTGACTTTGACAGCTAAAGTCAACCTGACGTTTGACGTTGACGGATGCGCCGTCATATATATATAATATTATAAAGAAGAAAGATTTGTTTGTTTGTTTGTTTGAATTGAATAGGCTCCGAAACTACTGGACCGATTTGAAAAATTCTTTTAGCATTGGATAGCTACATTATCAGGGAGTAACATAGGCTATATATTATCCCTGTACTCCCACGGGAACGGGAACTACGCGGGTGAAACCGCGTGACGTCCACTAGTCTATACTAATATTATAAAGAAGAAAGATTTGTTTGTTTGTTTGAATTGAATAGGCTCCGAAACTACTGGACCGATTTGAAAAATTATTTTAGCATTGGATAGCTACATTATCAGGGAGTAACATAGGCTATACAAAGTGGTTATGATAATACGACAATAAATGAAAACATTGACAATACTAGTTCATATGAACAATTGTAAGCTATCAAAAAAACCCTAACATCAAAATTTAAAAAAATAAAATTTCAAACAAACTAAATGACATAAAAGTGGAAAAAAAATAGAACACCATTTATAAATGGTTCACTAACCTGTGATAGAGTAGCAATAGCGCGGTCCTGTAGCGACTTGATCTTTTGGCGCCATTATTATTAATGCTCAGTAAAAATAATAACACTGAATCACAAATGTATTAACGAAATAATTAGGCACCTTTCACCCGCATGTTATTTATTAATCAAATTATTAATCACTATCAGGATCACTGTTCAGTCACGTAGCTAGGTAGGTACCTATTAAAGTTACTAAATTTTTCGTGTTTCAATATGGCCACCATTAACTCGAATACACAAACTGCACCGCCGTAGGAGATTATTCCTAACGTTTGATAAGAGGTCCCCGTTTGCAGCCATATGTTTTAATTTATTAAAAGATAAGATAATTCTATCTTTTAAATCATCTACCGTATCAACAGCTGTTGAGTACACCTCATTTTTGATGTGACCCCACAAGAAAAAATCTAATGGTGTGAGGTCGGGTGACCTCGCTGGCCACCGCGTTGGTCCATAACGGCCAATCCACTGCTGACCGAACATTTGAGACAAACGCTCTCTTGCTGACACCACTGAATGAGCTGGTGCTCCGTCTAGCTGGTACCACATCTGCCTGTACACATCAAGCGGAAGCTCATCCATGTACTCGGAAACGGGTCCGTTGAGGAGTTCTAAAAACTTTTCACCATTTAAATTTCCATCAATAAAAACCGGACCTATTATGGTATTTCTATGAATGCCAGCCCAAACATTGACAGCAAATCTGTACTGGTGCGAAGTCTCTCGTCCTAGACGCGGATTCACGCGGCTCCAGTAACGTAAATTCTGTCTTTTCCATAACCCGTTTCTTGTAAATGTACTTTCATCAGTCCACATCACATTGTACAGGAAATCCGGATCCTCTAAATGTTTCGTTTCTATCCAGCGACAGAAGTTTTCCCTGACTGGTTTGTCTCGAGGCAACAACGCATGCAATTTCTTATACTTATACGGCTTCCGTTTGTCGCGTTTTAAAATTTTTAGTATAGTTGCATGGTTAACACGAAAATATCGACCTGCCCTACGCAAACTACACGTCGGATTGCGTTCGAAATAATTTAAAATTCGTTCCTCAAGAGCCACTCTTGCACGTGGAGGAGCACTATCAATATGCGGGATTAAGGATCTATTTTCTCGTATCCTCTGGACAGCTTGGACAATAGTGCGCCCGTTGGTTGGACAAACTCGAGTGTCCCCAAACCTCTGTCGGTATGTCCGTATAGCCATAGCGGCGTTTCCTAAACACTCTCCATAAATTAACACCATGTCCGTGTACTCCGAAGCTGTGTAATTGTAACGAGGCATAATTAAAACAAAAGAAAACACTAAAACAATAAAAACTAAACGTCTAACTTCGCACAATTCACTTACGACCAGTAACTATTAAACTAGATACCTATTAAAATGTTACGTGTCCTGTCACTAAAATAAGCGTCCAATATCGCACTAATTCGTCGTAGATAAGGATTACAAAACAAACACACGAGCGGCGGGCGGCGGTACACAAAGGTGGTAGGTACTCGGCGGCGAATCACACAAAGTATGTCCTGCGGCACTCGTGCGCTTAGAAAGCGATGACGCGTGAATCGTCACAGGATTGTAGCGACACACTGACCGTGACCTAAATTTATTGTTGCAATGTTTCAACAAGAAAGCGAAGTAACAAACGAAACTAGATTTATCTCTTTCGCACAAACCAATTTTTCTATTTCATGAGTGCTTAGCTATTTCCGCATGTATTATTTTGTTAGAGTTAGGACTCTAATGGCAAGCTTTATGACTCTTACAATTTAGGCGTAAGGTATAATTTGCACTGAATCAAATGTAAAAACTATTATGGTGCTGGTTGGAAATGTGTCTTTAATCTTTTGATGTGCATACCGATGCGGGGGTCGTTAACCTGTCAGTACTTCCCTATTAATACATACATCGTGTAGCAAATGTTAAAAATGATAAATAATTTCTTGTGACTAAACTACTGGATATATTCAAATGATTTTTTATATGTAGTCTGAGAATGTCTTGAGGTATGCGAAGTTTAATTTATTGTCGTATTATCTTAACCACTTTGTATATTATCCCCGTATTCCCACGGGAACGGGAACTACGCGTGTGAAACCGCGTGATATCCACTAGTATCCAATATAATATAACTCGTCCCCTGGCTCAAACACATGCGGAGATCCTCCTGGGCATGCTGAGGATCAAGTTATCCAGCATTTCTTGGGGTACCCTGTCTCATTCTTGAATAGCGGCTTCCCTGAGCTCTTGCACTGTCTGGGGACGTAGCTGACGGTTCCAAATAGCTCGCTTAAGAGCATCCCACACGTGCTCTATTGGGATTAAGTCAGGCAAGCCGGCAGGCTAGTCTAACCTTGTGATGTCGTATTCTTGGCTGCTCTCCTGCATTGACTCGTTGAGCTCGATGTGCGGGCGCATTATCATCGACCAGCACAAATTGGTGCCCATGGTTTACTCGGAACGGTCGGGGGTTTTTTTTTTTTAGATTGGCAACACTGGCTGTCGGTTATCAAAAATTTTTGTGTTAGATATAAATGTAAAATTATTATTTTTTCGTGTTAATTAAACTATAAGTGTGTTAAAACCCGATAGATTTAGTAATAAATATCAAGTATCTGTGTTAGTGAGTTGTTTCAATGATAAATCACTGAGAAAATCAATAAACAAGTTCCAGCTGTCACCCAACGGGCGGATTTGAAAACACCACCTAACCCGGGGAGTATTTCTTTTAATTATTGTCCTATTTATAAGTATTACGACCTATACACTAATCGCCCATAAACACACAGCTCGTCCCAGTGAGTTGTGTCCTAAATAAACCTTTCATGGTACCTACTGGCCATGAATGCTTTGCATTACTTAGTATTTTGATTATAACATAATTATAACGACTTTGAGTCCCTAACTCCTAATAGTAATAATTTCACTGTTGTCTCTGTTATGTCAATTTGCCATATTTACTTATATATAAATGAATAAATGTAATAAATTTGAATTACTATCACTCAAATAGTACCCTCAAAAAGTATTTGTTTCTTTAATAATTTTTTAGGAAAATCTCGTCTCAATTTGGACGTTCATACTAATAAATAAAATAGATACCATTATTGAGACAACACTTCTATCTTCAATTTAGATTCACCTTCATCTCTTTTGTTTTTTAAACTTTTAACCAGTCTTTCATCCTAGATACTTTCTTTCTCGCTTACCTCCATCTCTTTTTCTTTCATACACTTAGCTATCTGTTTTCACATTCCAGGGCGCCTGTGGTATTGACTTGTCAACATGTTGACCCGTAGAGCCGCATCCTTGGAGGAGAAACTGAGGGCTACGCTGAAGGAGTTAGAATCCTGTAAGGACGAGTGCAATAAGCTGCTACAGGAAAGGGATGACAGTGAGGTGGAAATTGAACTCATTAATCACAAGAACACTGATTTAAAAAACCAGTTGGCTGAGTTACACATCCAGCATATGGACATACTGGACCAGCATCAACAGCTCCGGCAACTTATCTCAAATTTCCAGCATTGCAGTGACACACACGAACAGGCTTTGAGACGCATATCTGAGCTGGAATTGGAATTAAGCAGGGCCCACAATACTATTGCCCGCTTAGAAGCACTTAAAGCCAGTGAAGAGTCCGCGAGGACCAGCACCCTTTATGATGAGTTAGTTGGTAGCGGGTCCGGACCTGTATGTATTGAGCCAGTTGTAACAATAGATTTAACTAATGATACCATCTGTAAATCAATTTTGTCCACTAGCCACAATAAGTTAAAAAAATACATTAAAATTAATAGATTAATTAGGAAATTTAAAAAGTCATTAAAGCACCAAAATTTAAACAAATTAAATACTTAACTTAGGCAAAACAAACTTAACTTAATGCAACAAATTAAAGTCTGTAATAGTGAATTGGAATTGTGTAAAACAATGTATGATAATGATACTCAGCGCCTTCAGGAGGAACTGTTCGTTAGGGAATATGCACTAAAGGATATCTTTAGTAAATATGAGGCTTCTCAACAAGACTTGAGTAAGCGCATGCAAGAGGCCAATGAGTTGGTGGACCTGGTAACATACAATGCAGAGAGGTATGAGTCTCTGACTAATAACCTCTCCTGCAGCTGTGCTTGCTCCCAGGCACCACAGCCTCAGCTCATAACACCCACACCCCCGCTGGCTCATCCAGTAGGTAGCTGTCATGAAAATGTTAACATTAATATTGTAAACACTACTTATGTTTTTTCAGACAAATTTGGTCAAGGTTTTGGTACCATATTTAACCAGTGTTCTAATCATTATATAATAAATAATTGTTTACCCGGTGCCAGTTTCAGCCAGTTACTTAGTAATATTAAATTGACAAAAATTAACCCCAATTCAACTGTTATTTTATTATGTGGGGATAGTTTAGCTGTAAGAAAAAAAGATATAATTGATTGTGTCCATTTGATGTCTCATCTTAATGAGAAAAATAACTGTAAATTTATTTTCTGTACCTTGCCTTATTCACATTACTTGTCAGATGAGCAAAATAGGCACATTTATGATTTAAATATGTTAATTTATAATAGAACCAGTCGTCACAGTGACGCTATATTATTGTTTGATTGTAATCAATTTATTTCTGATTACAAACTGACTGATTATAAAATGTATTTACCACCTAGTAGTAGAAGACAAATTGCTAATCTTTTAGCATACAATATACAGTGCGACACCGGTACATGCAGTGTACCAACAATTCCTGTTAGTAATATTACTAATATTCCTATTGTTACCCTTAGTAGTTTAAACTCTTAGGAGCGACAACGGAAAAGCCTCATATGTTGAATGTTGTACATCAAAATATGCAAGGTCTGTCCGGCAAAGAATTAGAGTTAAGTTTATTTATAGAGAATTATGATGTTCAGGTGTTATGTTTAACTGAACATTGGTTGAAAGAACATGAAGTAGTTTTAATGAATGATAATTTCTATACTGTTCAAAGTGCGTTTGTAAGAAGAAGTGCTATTCGTGGTGGTTCATTAGTCATTGTTTCAAACAAGTTAAAATGTAAACAACGTTTAGATATAGTTAGCCTTTCTATCGAGCGCACTGTTGAGTTGTCTTGTGTTGAACTTGAGCGTTACGTTATAATTTGCGTTTACCGACCGCCCTCTGGAGATTTTGGTCTTTTCGAATCGGTAATAGAAGATTCACTTAATAAGTTAAAATCAAATAATAAAAATATTATTTTATGTGGGGATTTTAATGTTAATATTCTAGAAATTAATCCATTAAGCATTAGACTTCTCAATCTGTTTAAGTCCTTTAATTTAGTTAATCTATTTTTTGAACCTACTAGAATCACGGCATCTTCATCAACTTGTTTAGATAACATCTATAGTAATTGTGATGCTGATAATAAATTGGTGTTAAGTGACTTAACGTCTGACCACTGTGGACTATTAGTTAGCTTTCCTATGCCACAAAATAAAAAGCCGCATAAAATAGTATGCAGGCCTTATACAGTTAGTCGTTGCAATAAGTTTAAACATAATATAGCAAAAAAAATTGCGCCTTCCATAGTAGAACATGAAAATCCTAATGAAATCTATGGAGCCCTTTTTGATGTTGTGCAAAAAGAGTACCAATCTACATTTAAGTCCAAAACTATAAGTGCTACCAATACTTCCGTTGGCTTCAACCAATGGGCTACTGCGGGTATTTATAAAAGTAAAGCGAGACTATACGAGTTATATGGTTTAAAAAGATATAAATTTGATACTCCTTTTCTAGAGTATGTCAGAAATTATTCTAAATTATTTAAAAAGATTTGTGCTATTGCTAAATCTAAATTCTTAAGCGAAACGATAAAAAAATCGAATAATAAAGTAAAAGCTACTTGGAAAATCATTAACAATGAAACAGGCAAGTGTGTTAAACAAGATAACCAAGTAGAGATAATTGTTGATAATAAATTAGTTAGTACAGCTGCTGACGTAGCCAAGGCATTTAATGAATTTTTTGCCAACATACCTATAACTACTACTCGCTCCTTAAATTCGTCCCCGTCTAATGCTGAAAAGCTCTTACATTGTAGTGTGCCTAAATGTAGTCAATTACTTAGTTTCGAGCATGTAACGCCAAGTGACGTAGTTAATGTTTTTAATACACTTAAGTCTAAAAACACTGGCGATTACTGGGGCATTTCTATTAAACTTTTGAGTAACATAATTGACATCGTAGCCCCGTATCTTGCCGTTACTTTTAATAAATGTGTTGATTTAGGAACTTTTCCTGACCTCATGAAGAGTAGTAAAGTGTATGTGAGGGCGGTAGAATAATAAAAACGACCGGCTAGCTTGAACACTAGTTTATTACTGTCCTTGAAAGCGCGGCGCGGGCGTCGCGCGTCCTGGCTTCACATTACGAGTAGGTACATATCACTCCTTCACACTTAGATTTTGAAACCTGGTGACAATATTTTTTTATACAACAAATTATAATAACCAAATTAACAAAAGATAAAACAAGCCGTTAATAATATTTCCTATAGTCTACTTCCTTTCTATTGCGCTTTTGAGGAGGGAGTTCGGGTGATGGTGCGCGCGGTACGTCAACGTTGTGCTCCCTCGTACCTTGAGACTGATTACCCCCGGACATAAGTACCTGCTGCGCTGACGGTGACGGCGGCGATGCTAAATTATCAGCGGCCCCACCCTCACTGTCAATCGCCACACAATCACCCCATTCTTCTCCCTCACCATCATCTACGATGCCTTCCGCATTTAGTGTTACCGGTGCTACATTAGTTTCAGTCGCCACGGGTGAACTCATAGTCAACTGCTCGCTAGGTGCTATTGGTATTACTGTATTTTGACTGGAACTAGTGTTACCGGAATTGTCGGGTGACTGTTGCTTATGTGGCACCTTGATATCACTTATCTCTGTGGGCTGATTTCTACCTGTATACTTAAGTAACTGATCTACATGCCTTATACAGTGATGATCTAAGTCTTTAATGTAAATTCTGTACATTTTATTACCTATTTTATGTTTTACTATTCCTAACTGCCATGTTTCATTTGAGTCAATATGATTTACACCCGAGTTTTTTGAATTGCTGCACACTTTTTTTAAATGACCTTTTACACCGCACTTTTGACACGTATAAGCCTTATAACGACACTTTTCACCACTATGATTTTTCATGCCGCAAACCTCGCAACGATCTGTATCGCGGCGGGTTGCTGCATCAGCACCACCTGCACCTCGTCCACGGTTGGCTTGGCCCTGAAACTTCGCGCGGTATACTGGTTCCTCCTTGATAGAAATGGCTTCTGAACTGCTGATTATCAAGGCCTTTGCCTCCTTGGCACACGCTGCCTGCTCCGCCATTTCAATAGCCCGCGACAACGTGAGCGTCGACGGGTCCTGCTCGAATAACTTGTCGCGTTCTGGACCTGCACTCAGGCCGAGGACAAAACGATCTCTCAAGTTCGTTTCGAGAGCGGTGCCGAAGTCGCAATAAGTTGCCAAACCTCTTAATCGCGCCGCCCATTCTCCAACGGTTTCGCCTGTTGTTCTGCTGGCACCATAAAATTTTGCCTTGTCCACAAACGTGCACTTTTTTGTCTTGAAATGGCTGTCGAGTAATCCCACTAGGCTCTCATAGCTCAGCGTTTCCAACGACTCGGGAAACGCTAAGTTAAGTAGCAGACGGTACGTCTCCTCCGTAAGATGGCACAGTAAAATTCCACTTTTCACATCGTCTTTAAAACAGTTGATTTTCAAAAACTGCGTTAATTTTCCTTTATAAATTTGCCATTCACTGGTCTTGTGGTCAAATGAAGACAAATTTCCAAGAAACGCGTTCATTTTTAGTTTGCGTAGGTACTCGTTCGTACTCCTCGTCGCCAATGAGGTGTATGTGAGGGCGGTAGAATAATAAAAACGACCGGCTAGCTTGAACACTAGTTTATTACTGTCCTTGAAAGCGCGGCGCGGGCGTCGCGCGTCCTGGCTTCACATTACGAGTAGGTACATATCAAAAAGCTACTTGGAAAATCATTAACAATGAAACAGGCAAGTGTGTTAAACAAGATAACCAAGTAGAGATAATTGTTGATAATAAATTAGTTAGTACAGCTGCTGACGTAGCCAAGGCATTTAATGAATTTTTTGCCAACATACCTATAACTACTACTCGCTCCTTAAATTCGTCCCCGTCTAATGCTGAAAAGCTCTTACATTGTAGTGTGCCTAAATGTAGTCAATTACTTAGTTTCGAGCATGTAACGCCAAGTGACGTAGTTAATGTTTTTAATACACTTAAGTCTAAAAACACTGGCGATTACTGGGGCATTTCTATTAAACTTTTGAGTAACATAATTGACATCGTAGCCCCGTATCTTGCCGTTACTTTTAATAAATGTGTTGATTTAGGAACTTTTCCTGACCTCATGAAGAGTAGTAAAGTCATTCCTTTGTTTAAATCAGGTAATAAGAATGACATAAGTAACTTTAGACCTATATCCATCTTACCTGCTTTTAGTAAAATATTTGAAAAATTGATACTCAAGCAATTACTAAGTTTTTTTAACATAAATAGCCTCCTTCATAAAAATCAATATGGCTTTACAAAAGGTCGTTCGACTACAGATGCGGGTGTTGCTCTCCTTAAACACATATTTAACGCATGGGAGAACTCGCAAAATGCGATTGGAGTTTTCTGTGACCTCTCCAAAGCTTTTGATTGTGTACACCATGACACGCTATTGCGAAAGCTACGTCACTACGGTCTCCAAAATGAAGCTCTTAACGTAATAGATTCTTATTTGCATAATAGGTTCCAATGTGTAGATGTTAATGGTGCGAAGTCTTCCGGGCTGCTAGTTCAGTTAGGTGTACCCCAAGGGTCAATACTGGGTCCATTCTTGTTTCTTGTATACATAAATAACTTACCATTCTATTTAAAGGATATATGTGATGTTGTTCTCTTTGCTGATGATACTTCCCTTATTTTTAAAGTTGATAGGAATAGACACGATTTTGACGACGTAAATAGTGCACTCACCATGGTTACGAATTGGTTTACAACAAACAATCTAGTTCTAAACCCTAAGAAAACAAAATGTATAAAATTTGCCTTACCAAATGTTAAAAATCTAGGACCCAATATCATTTTAAGTGACGAGGTGCTCGAAACTGTAGACTCAGCTGTTTTCTTGGGCATAACAGTTGATGCCAAACTTCAATGGGGCCCTCATATATCAACACTATCGGGAAAGCTTAGCTCTGCCGCCTACGCCGTCAGGAAAGTTAGACAATTTACTGACGTCGACACAGCTCGGTTAGTGTATTTTAGTTATTTCCATAGTGTTATGTCCTATGGTATGCTACTGTGGGGAAAAGCTGCTGACATACAAAATATATTTGTCCTACAAAAGCGAGCCGTACGAGCGATATACCAGCTAGGGTCCAGGGTCTCTTTAAGGGAACTTTTTAAAGAAATAGGTATTCTCACGGTTGCTTCGCAGTTCATTTTTGCCAACATAGTGTATATCAGGCAAAATATACATTTATATGCCAAAACTAGTGATATCCACAGCTTTAACACCAGAAATAAGCACAAACTACATGCTCCTTTCCACCGTCTTCGTAAGGTCCAGGGCCATTTTGTGGGGATCGGTATCCGCTTTTATAATAAGTTACCTCTTTCTTTTCTAGACTTGCCTTTTAATGCTTTTAAAGCGAAAGTGAAATCTAACCTTATTTCGAAGGCATACTATACTATAAACGATTACTTCGACGATAAAAATAGTTGGTCGCTGTGTTGAACACGAGACAATGCTAAATGTTCTTTCGTAGATTCTTTACTTGCTCAAGATGAAATTGTTTATTATTCTGACCGTATAGGTCATTTTTGTTTTATTTTTTATTTTTATTTATTGACATAATCTTCTCATTAGCTTGTTTTTTATGAGTTGTATTGCAGTATGTGATTAACTAGCGACCTCGACAAATTGATAAGTATGATTTTGTCTGAGAAACCGGCAGCAGGTTCGTCATGCTCCCTTAGACGTCGCTGCTTGCGGTAGCGTCGGGGATCGGGTTACCTCCTTCCCTCTAATATGGCGAGGGAGGTAATGGCTGATCTTTGCGTTATGCTCGTGAACGGGTGCTGCTTGTGGTGACTGGTCGTCTTGCTGTCCGTGGTTTATTATTGTTAAAATTTTAGTGTTATAATTTAACTGCGATGGTCCTAGTTTATCACTTGTGACTTTGGGTCACAGATTATGGTTAAATTGCATTGTTGAACATGTAAGCGGGCACGCCATTTATTCCTGGAGGCTCATTTTGATTAGTATTGTATGCTTGAGTTTACTTATTTAATTACCTATATATGTAATTAGTTTTATCATTGTTTCATATGTAATTTTTGGGATAAAATAGTATGCTAGCGGACATGTGCCATCCATTTATTTAATTTAATGATCGACATCTACTTATCATAAAATGTTGAATAATGTTCAAGTTCTTTAAACTTAACAGACAGTTGTGTTGCTGGGGAGTTTGTTGGCCACTTCTTCTTCCCAGCTAAAACACTAGGAAGTGGTGACGGGCTGGGCGATTTGGGGGACTGTCTTCATGTAAATTTTGACGTTCAAAAAGTGCTGATTTTCAGCCTAGTTTGAATAAATGCCTTTTGATTTTGATTTTGATTTTGGTCTGACAATTCCATCAATAGCAACTGTTTTATACATGTCTGCTGTCATGAAGCCTCGATACGGAATTAAAGGCGTTCTAGCTCCAATCATAATACCACCCCAAAATGACACCGATTTCCCACCTTATTGAACTATTCCAGTGGCAGTTCTTTGCCTTTCACGGTCTCCTGGTCTTCTCCAGACACGGACACCTCGGTTATCTGGATGAGTACTGATTCGCGATTCGTCAACGAAGAGACAATTTTGCTAAATGTTTTCTTCTTCATCTTCTTCATTTTGCCAAAGCCTAGCCCACTGCAATCTCCGTCGTTGACGTTGCCGGGAGATTCAGAGGCGCTCGCCAAAAACTCCGTACTAGTACTCGTAATCCAGCCTGAAGCAAGCAATTCCGAATGGTTTGAGTGCTAACTTCAAGCCCATAGGCGGCCCGAACTTCTGTTTTTATTTTAGTAGCGTTGATTGTTGGCTCACGGGCTGCCAGCAATCTAATATAGCGCTTTTGGGCAGCAGTCCAAACAATTGGGCGACCACTGTGGGGTCGGTCAGCTAAATTACCCATCCCGTGGTACCTCTGCAACGTGGTCACGACACAGGATTAGAATATAGCAACTCTGCGTGCTATTTCCTTCTTCTCTCAAAGATACTATTCTTGCTCGTAAAACTTCTGATAATTCTCTTGGCATTTTTTCAATTACAACTTTCCGCGAAAAAAGTATTTTAAATCCGTTAAAATATGACTAAATCGGAATTCTAAATGAGCGTAAGCTAGGACTGAAAGTCTTTTTATATGAAAAAACAATTGAACTGTTTTATTGCTTTATATTCTAATTCTATATTTTTAAATAAAGAATCTAACAAGAAGAAATAATATATCCTACCGTAACAAAAAAGTTTTCGATTATTGAAAGTGATCGCAAACTTTTTTTATGTGTGTACGTTGCTTACCTACGTGGGACCAGTTTGTCCCTCGCTTTATAGGAGCGAGAATGGATAAGAGATTATTGTTTTGTGCCCCGAGATGGTCCTGATTTCTCTTACATAACGATTTCTAATGGCTCATTTACATTAGGTCGTTTTGACCAGTTCGGCTGCAGCCCATATTTGATCATCTACTAGTGTAAACAGGTTTTCGGTTAGCCGTATTCGGCCGCAGACTGTTTTTAGTGACTGAAGATGGCTGATTTGTTGAAACGCAACACTCATCGTTCGGCTGAATGCGGTTGTTGAAACCAGTAAACTGATAACTTAAACAAATACCTACGGTCGCCGTATTCGGTGACAGCCCAATTTGATTAATCAATTCGCTTAAGCCGAAAGTGGCCGCCGCATTCAGTGATTGACTTAATGTAAACGCGCCATTAGTATAAGCAGTTTGTTTAAGCTCACAACTTACGATCTTTAAGTAGTCTATAGATAGCTATAAATATGTACCTATGCATAAATCTACAGTCCACATTACCTTAGTCTTTTTTAGTTAAAAATAAACCGTCAAACCGTCCACACGTAGTTTTAATGCAGAAATCCTACCAAGCAAAAATCAACCTTATCGCCCTAAACATTTGGTCCTAATTCGAGCCGATGTTTACCGTTAACCGGTAGTGGACGAGCGCGTCGCGAGAACAAAAGAAAGCGATAAGGATTCTACGAAGTCTTTTTTTATTGCTATATTAGTGAATGCAAACTGTTGTGAACTCGTGATTTTTATGAACAGTATTGAAAACACAAACATAACTAAGTACTTATATTATTCTGTGAGTGATCGGATACGATACGAACCTTTAAACAAATAAGTGCGTAGTTAACAAAAAGTGCAACATACCTTCTACTTGTGGACATTGTGAACAGTATTTTTCCGTGGACTGAATCCGTTGACTATTCAAGTTTTATCATAGTTAAAGTGAACGTTACGATGGAAAATCTGCTTTATCAATATGAGTTGCTAGAAAACTTGAAGAATGCAGAAAAGAACTTTAAAAAGTCGCCAAGAGATAGGATCAAAAGACCTTACTTGGAAACAAGGTTAGAATTGCTGGAAGAGCTTTGGAAGAACTTTAAGGATGGACACAAAAGTATTATTGTGAGTTTGACAAAAGATGAAGAAAGAAAGGATCCGTACTTTAAAGACAAGACATACGATATGTTTCAAGAATTGTATGTACAATATAAGGCAGCTATAAAGGAAGCTCTTCAGCCGTTTCTCGATGCAACGGTTCAAGTTTCAATGCTTGGTACTGCTGAAGGTCAAAGGTCATCAGACAGTAACGAAATTAAATTGCCAAAAATTAAGATACCCACATTCAGCGGCAAATATGAAGAATGGCAGACATTTTTTGACCTGTTTTCTTCCTTAATTCATAGAAATTCAAAACTGTCACCAGTACAGAAGCTGCATTATTTAAAGAGCAACTTATCAGGCGAACCAGAAGTAATATTGCGGAATTTTACTACTACAGATGCGAATTATGATGACGCCTGGAACGAGTTAGTGAAACGTTATAACAACAAGAGATTCAATTGTAACGCAATTTTGAGAGTTCTCTTTACACAAAAATATGTACATACTGAGTCTGCGAGTTCGATTAAACACCTGGTAGATACAACATCGACTTGCTTAAAGGCATTGAGAAATTTAGGAGTTGAGTCTGACAAATGGGACATGATTATCAACTATCTAGTTGTATCCAAACTGGATCCAGAAACAATGAAGCAGTGGGAACAACAACTTAGTACAACCAACTGCGACCTACCCACTTGGCATGATTTGAGAGATTTCCTGGAGTCAAGGTTCAGATCGCTGGAAATGATCGAGAGTAACAAGATTAAATCTTCGCAACCGAAACCAGCAGTTAAACCGAAGTCATTTCATTCGAATGTCAACAAGGACGGAAAAGAACGCGAAAATAAATGTGCGTTATGTAACAGCGAGCACTACATCTACCATTGCAAAGCATTCGCAGACATGTCTACCAAGGAAAGACAGGAGTATGTCCAGAAGAACAAGTTGTGTTTCAACTGCCTCGCGTCATCACACTCGGTGAACAAATGCCGACAATCAGCGTGTTGCAAAAGGTGTGGGCGGCGACATCACTCCCTGCTCCACTTCGAGAGAGACCAAAACACGGAGAAATCAAAGGCAGGAGCAAACACGACTACAGGTACCGTTACTGAGGAGTTAAGAGGTAAGTCCACTACGTCTTCAACTGATGCAAATATTGTTTCTTGTCATTGTGAGCATATTCAAACAAATTCTGTGTTATTAGCTACTGCTAAGGTGTTAATAAATAGCAATAACGGTCGCAAACATATCATTAGGGCCTTGTTAGACCAGGGGTCGCAAGCATCATTCATAACTGAGGCGACCGTTCAGTTATTAAATCTTAAACGTAAATCAGTGAGTGGTTGGGTGTCCGGTGTGGGAGAGGGGCAAACGAAAATCAAACACATGGTTTCATTCTGCGTGAAATCACGCCACAATCCCAGAGAGTCAGTTCGAGTTAATGCGTATGTATTGCGCACACTAACAACACTGCTACCAACCATTAATTTCAAATGGCCTGATTGGTCCAAACTTAAGGAACTGGAATTGGCTGATCCAGAGTTTACAACACCAGGTAGAATAGATATTCTGCTTGGAGCTGAGGTCTACAGCGACGTATTGTTAGACGGCGTTATTAAGCACCCTAGGGGAAATCTATTGGCACAAAATACAACCCTCGGGTGGGTGATGTCTGGAAAGATGTTAGAAGCATCTACCTCAGCAAAGACACATATTACAACCCTACACGTTCAAGTAAGGGAAGATGAGCTTCTACGTCAATTTTGGGAAATAGAAAAGGAACCTAACAGCATATGCAAGAAGTTTTCAAAGGAGGAAGAAAGGTGCGAAGAATTTTATGAAGCCACAACAGTCAGAGACGAAGAAGGAAGATTCGTGGTAAGGTTACCGTTTCAAAACAAAGATCCAGAATGTCAATATGGTGGGTTGAGGGAAATAGCCACTAAAAGGTTTAACTACTTAGAGAAAAGGTTGTCAAAAGATCCTAAGCTTCGGGAAGAGTACTATAAAGTTATGCAAGAGTACATTAGTTTAAATCACATGGTACAAGTTAACTCTTCCGAGACTGCTAAATCTAAGGCTGTCTATCTTCCTCACCACGCCGTAGTTCGAGAGGACAAGACTACCACAAAGCTTCGCGTGGTCTTCGACGCTTCGTGCAAGGGTTCAAATAACATTTCGTTAAATGACAACTTATGTGTTGGTCCTCAGCTACAGCAAGAATTACGTCATATATTAATGAGATGGAGGACGCACAAAATCTGTATTACAGCAGACATCATTAAAATGTACAGAATGGTGCGTGTAGCGGAAGAAGATACGGACTACCAAAGATTATTATGGAGATGTGCACCTAATGAACCAATAAAGCACTTCAAACTTCTGAGACTGACCTTCGGTACAGCGTGTGCACCGTACCTTGCAGTAAAATCACTTCAAACACTTGCTAACGACGAGAAATTAAAGTACCCTATTGCTGCAAAAATAACAAAAACTGATTATTATGTTGATGATTTGCTCACAGGATGTGAGACACTGGAAGAAGCTGTGGATATTTATAATGAGATGAACAAACTTATGAACTCAGGGGGATTTCAACTCCAAAAATGGAGCAGTAATTGTGAGGATTTATTACATTACATTGGAAAAAATAAGCGGGATGATAACGAATTGCCTTTCAAGGTTAATAGTGTCACGAAAGTACTAGGATTGAGCTGGAATAGGGAAGCTGATACCTTCGAAAATACTGTCAATTTGCCAGAACCTAAGCATCCCATAACCAAACGACATATCCTTTCAGAGATAGCTAAACTTTATGATCCTTTAGGATGGATAGCTCCTATTGAAGTAATAGCAAAGATGATCATGCAGAAATTGTGGAAGACAGGTCTAGAATGGGATGAGCCTATTGACAGTGTTTTGCAAGCAGAGTGGCTACGATATCGAGAAAACTTGATGTGCATCAAAGGCCTAAGCATACCGCGGTGGTTGCACTACACACGTATATCAAGAGTTGAGTTGCACGTCTTTGCAGATGCTTCGCAGGCCGCATACGCAGCAGCCGTGTACATGCGAGTCATGACTGAAGAGCGAGTGTACGTGAGCCTAATATCCTCCAAAACAAAAGTAGCTCCAATCGAGAAGCACGTTTCCATCCCTAGACTGGAACTGTGTGGTGCTGTGTTGGCAGCCAAGCTGATTTCGGAGACATCTCAAGTGTTAGGAGTGGCTAAAGACTGTTTATTTGCTTGGACCGATTCCACTATTGTTTTGGCTTGGTTGAGAGGTGGACCAAGTCGGTGGAGCACATTCGTGAGCAACCGAGTGTCAGACATACTGAACATTATAGATTACGAGCAATGGGGGCACGTATCTACAGATACTAACCCTGCTGACTGTGCGTCACGGGGCTTGCAAGGTCCGGAGTTGTCGAATCATTCACTATGGTGGAATGGACCGGTTTGGTTGGCTAGCGTAAACCTAAGTATCAGTGTTCCTAACATCGAAGATACACGAGAGGAGGAACGTGTGAGGTCTTTGACTGCTATAAATAATATTAAAGAGGAATTTATTTGGACTAAATATTCTACTTTATCAAAAATGTTAAGAGTTATTTCATATTGCAGGCGATTTCTTAATTTTAAATTACCTCAAGACAAACGTGAATGTTTTCCTAAAATCATTACACCTAAAGAATTAGAGTTAACGTTACGTAATTGTATTAAACAAGTACAAGCTATTGATTTCAAAGAAGAGATAAAACATTTAAAATCTCACGGCTATGTACCTAAAAGCAGTAAGCTTCGCAATCTTTGTCCTGTTATTGATGATAATGGGATTCTAAGAGTTAGCGGGCGCATCCAAAGATCTCAAACAACCTACGATACTCAGCACCCTATAATTTTACCCGCTAAGAGCCATCTTAGCAGGCTTTTAATTAAGGATGCTCATCATAGGACATTATATGGTGGTCCTCAAGTAATGTCTAACTATTTGAGATCTAAATACTGGATATTAAGAGCTAAAGACCTAACAAAGAAAACTTACCGAGAATGTGTCAATTGTATTAGGTATTCAAAAAAGAATACCACGCAACTAATGGGTCAGTTGCCTGAAGTGCGATTAAAACCGGACAGAGCCTTTAAATCAGCTGGTGTGGACTACGCAGGTCCCATCAATATTCGTTTCTCACCAGGTAGAGGAGCTAAATCGTATAAGGGCTACATATGTTTATTTATCTGTATGATAACGCGTGCCATACATCTGGAGGCTGTCACCGACATGACCGCAAAGGGATTCATCGCAGCCTTTCGGCGATTCACATCGAGACGAGGCCATTGTTATGATATTTATAGTGACAATGGCACTAATTTCGTGGGAGCAGACAGGCAGCTGGAGTCCGTTTGTCTTCTCTGGTAAAGCTATTTGTTTGTGAAGCTATTTTCTTTGTTTTTTTTTTTTGTTAAATAACAAAAGGACATGTTCAACAGTGCCAAATCTTCGATTCATGGTGAAGTAGCAGAGTTGTTAGCCATGGCGCGTACTACATGGCATTTCATACCTCCTCATGCACCCAATTTCGGGGGTTTATGGGAGGCTAGAGTGCGCAGCACGAAAACTCACCTTAAAAAAGTGATTGGCGACGCTACCCTCACTTACGAGGAGCTAGCTACAGTATTGGCACAAGTCGAGGCCTGTTTAAATTCTCGTCCCATAACTGTGCTCAGTGATGACCCTAATGACCCTCTTCCACTCACACCGGGCCACTTTCTGATTGGTGAACCCATGTTAAATTTAAGTGACGAAAATTATAGCAATCATAATGTTTCTAGTTTAGATAGATGGAGGCTAACTCAAAAAATGGTCAACGATTTCTGGAACAGATGGCACAAAGAGTACCTCGTAAATCTGAACCAAAGACATAAGTGGAATACCAAAAAAACTGATCCAGACGTAGTGATTTTAAAAGAAGACAATATTCCTCCAAGTAAGTGGGTATTGGGTAAAATAATTGAAAAACATGTGGGTCCTGATGGTATTACTCGTGTGGTATCAGTTAAATGTAAAAACGGTGTTTATAAACGACCTACGAGTAAACTATATATCCTACCTAAACAAAATTCTCATTAAGCTTAAAACATAAAAATAAGGCGGTATAAACCAAACTTAAATTAGTAATAATACTCATTAACTTTATTATCGTTTACCGATTTATGTACTTACTAAGTTAGGTAACTAGCGTTGCATACTTACGTCTATTCATGTTATGTTTGTACCAACACATGTATTTTATAAATTTACCTGCTTACCTTGCTTTATGTAGTGACAAATATAATTTAAAGGGCATTCCTAACTTCATACAACCTACCTGTGTGTACACTAGGTACCTATATGCCACAAGCATTATTAAACTATTATATAACGGTGGGCGGTTAGAGGCTATGAATGCACCAAACTATGTACATACCTACCTACTTATAAGTACAAAGAAATTTACTTAGCTAATTTATCTTTAGCGCTTTGCGCTTACGTTTCTATAATGTATTAACTAATCTACCTTTTAGCTATAAGATTCAAGACTATTTGTATTTCGTAGTATTTATCCGTGGTATTCAAGCCACTCATATTGTGCATTTGTTAAGGTCCTGTTGACCGATATTAATTTGTGTAAGTACCTACCTCCTATTTCTAGTTGCGTAGCATATCGCTTTCTTACCAATAATGTAGGTATCTATGTATACTTATTCCTAAGATTTAGTTGTTAGGTTTAGTTAAGATTTACCTTGTAGTTGGTTGAGTTTAGTAATGTGATTTAGTAATGTTTACTTGCGTTTAGTTACTAACCTTTCATAATACTTACCTGCAATTGTATACCTATTTAAAAAAGGGTTACTCTTTCTATTTTTAGTTTTGTATCGTTAAGTGCTTTGTGCATCTATATCAACTTTGTATGTTTACTTTATTGCTCTGCTTTTATATTTAAAGGATAGATCCTTTGGTGGGCGGAATGTTTAAGCTCACAACTTACGATCTTTAAGTAGTCTATAGATAGCTATAAATATGTACCTATGCATAAATCTACAGTCCACATTACCTTAGTTTTTTTTAGTTAAAAATAAACCGTCAAACCGTCCACACGTAGTTTTAATGCAGAAATCCTACCAAGCAAAAATCAACCTTATCGCCCTAAACACAGTTGAACGATATAATTGTTTTGGATCGGACAGCTACGTAACCTGCTGGAAAGTTAGTGCTATTTTATTTTCATTTATTTGTTCCAAGCTTTGATGAAAGTTTATTCAAAGACAGCAAATTTCTGCAAATTATATTTATAAAGTACGTAAAAGGCGCCAGATTAAATTCAACTCGTTTTATAACATGCTAATCTAAAGTGCTTTTCTACTGCCGCAGTTTCGCATCCCATCTTATTTATTGCAGATTAAACCCACACGTAGTAAATAAACATCAAGGGAAGAAACAGAAACTCATATAAAAGGGCTGTATCATTATTTACATAAACGCTATAAAACCGAACAAAGAAAATTTATGCGGCAAAGTTTTGGGCAATATCCGTTTTCTGTGACACGTTTTTTCGAGGGCCGTTGTTCATCGTTAATCTTGGAAACAAAAACAGCAAGTTTGGTCGCGGCGCGTCTGCGCGACCCATAATTTACGTGAAACAAGTGCGCGCGACATGCGGTGTTGTAGGTACCTACGGGTTACTTTATCTAGGTATAGCTACACAAAAATCACCTCTAAATACTTGGCCGGGGCTCTTTTATACCAGCTTATTATACATGGCGACTAAATGCTTTTAGTTGGCAATGTTCCGCACGCTTACACAATGTAAGACAGCGACGTCGGATTTCAGGGTAATGAAATTACAAGCAGTTTTGGGTTCCGCTAAGTGTACGCGTGTGTTATGCACGTATCACAGCAATATCTATACATAATAAATCTGTAACCGAACGCTGTGTGTATATTGAAGATTTTTGAAACGGTGGAAGATCGACCTTCACTCACGTGATAACCATAATAAAATATGAGACATATTTTAAGCAAAGTTGATTTATAAACGCCTATGATAGCGTGATAGCGTGCCCGTCAAAAATTGGGATAGACGATAAAAAAATCATCGCCACTTTACTTTAAGTGTAGGAAAAAAAAATTTTTTTCAAGATTTTATTTTCTACTTTGTCTGCGTGATTAATATGTATACCCATACTAAATTCCAACTTTCTGGTGCGAAGCGTCTCTGAGCGAAACCACGGACAAACATACAGACTGAAATGACAAAACTATAAGACTTCCTTGTTGACTACAAAACCCTAAAAAACCGGCCAAGTGCGAGTTGGTCTCTCACACAAAGAGTTCCGTACATTATTACCGAAAAAAAAAACAGGTTAAATTATTTTTTGTTAATTTATTATTATAGCGGCAATAGAAATACAAAATCTGTGAAAATTTCAACTATCTCCCTATTACGGTTCTTGAGATACAGCCAGCTGACAGACAGACGGTCGAACAAACAAGGGAAGCTGAGTAATAGGGTTACCCATTGGGAACGGCAAGTGCGAGTCGTACTCACACGCGGCGACGCGTACCATAGATCGAAAAAAAGCGGCCAAGTGCGAGTCAGCCCCCATGAAGGGTTCCGTAGCAACAAGTAACATTATATAAAAGTTCTTGTAGCTCGTTGTATCTTTATAATTATTATTCACTTAGGCACCTATTACAGACTTATTATTAGAAAATAAAATGGTTCCCGGTTTATGCATAAGGTTTATGTTTATGAAATTCAATGTTTTTTTTATTTGAGTTGATTGAATGAAAGGTAAATTGCAGTTTACGATTTATGACGTATTAAAAAAACTACTTACAAAATCTCGTTCAAACCAATTTTCGGTGGTAGTTTGCATGGTAATGTACATCATATATATTTTTTAGTTTTATCTTTCTCTTATTTTAGAAGTTACGGGGGGGGGGGGGGCACACATTTTACCACTTTGGAAGTGTCTCTTGCGCAAACTATTTAGTTTAAAAAAAAAATTATTAGAAACCTCAATATCATTTTTGAAGACCTATAGTTATGTTAAAGTTAGATAGAATGTAAGTACTAACACTAGTTTCTAAGTTTGTGATACTAACCAAAAAATGGACTCTGTCTGAAATATAAGTTTTTTTTTATATTTTGCATTTTTTTTTAGATATATTTATCTAAAAAAAACATTAAAACTACATGTAAAAATATAAAAAATAGTAGTCCGCCGGTGTCGGGAGCAGGGTCCAAGCGACCCTATTATTATTATTATTTTATAGATACCCCACACGTATGGGGTTGATGAAAAAAAGATTTCGAGTTTTAGTTCTAAAAATAGAAACACACACTGAAAAGTTCAAGTATCTACCTTTTACAGTTTTTGAGATACAGTCCGCTGACAGATAGATGGATGGACGGATGGACGGACGAACGGACGGACAGCGAAGGTTTAGTAATAGGGTCTCGTTGGTTACGCTTCTGGTACGGAACCATTTTTTTTTCACTCTGGGTGAAGCAGAAGGGAGTGTCAGACTCTTACTGACTAAAACCCATCCGTATTCCTCCAAATGCCCTTTGCGTTCCAGAGCTGCAGTGACTCTTGCGAACAAATTCCGCTACCCCGGCAGGCACTGACGCTGGCGGGCCCCGTTTTCTATGCTGACAGCTCTTTGAGGCGCGCGTGGAACAGCGCGCCGTTGACCCGGGCCTGGTTCTGATCGGACGGCGAGCCACCCAATGCTCGCCGTCCGCAAGCCCGCGCCTACGGTGGCCGGGAATCACCCCGCGACTCCCGACGCCCAGGGTATCCTCTTCTGTTGCGGCGGCTGGAGCGTGAGGTTTTCCTCTCCCTCACGCGTTCGGCCTCCTCCTTCGCTAACATTACCGCTTCGCACAACGAGGTGACCGCTTCCCATACCTCCTCGCTCCGAGCCATGGATTGAACCAGGGCCGGATGCGAGAGATCGCTGCCGCCGATTGCCTCGACGAGGACACGGCGGTGCTCCACCCAAGCAGGGCAGACCTCCACCGTATGCTCCACCATGTCTTCCAGGCGATCTTCGCAGTGTTGACACCCGGACGTATCCTCCCGCCGGATTCGAAACAGGTATCTCCCGAAACAACTGTGTCCGGTGAGTACCTGCGTCAAGCGGAAGGTGAGGACGCCGTGGTGCCGCTCTAGCCACTTCTCAAAGAGGGGACTTATCGCCTGAATTGTGGCGTGCCCAGCCTGGGTTGCGAAAGTCGCTGTCTCCATACCGCGGGTACGGTACCCTAAAAAGCAACCTAAAGTTTCATAGTTCGCTAGTCTCACTTAACCCAATAGTTATACCGTGTCTATAAATTAAAGAAAAACAGAAACAGCTGTCAGTATTCCCGTACAATTAGTTAAAGTCAACGGGCTAGGGTTACTATTTACCCGTGGTTACTAATCCGCCGGCTACAACTACCATCAAATTACGCCGTTTGAGAACGTAAACGGTAATTGGTTTTTGCTAGTGAATGTAAATTATTGTTTAGGCTGTCTTGAGTCGTGAAATGGTTGTCTCAGAACGGCTTTGTTTATGTTCAGTATTCTTCAATAAATAACTGTTGGCTTTCTGATGCGCGAGAATTCACTTGTTTCCGGTCCCAAACTCGTGGTAGTGGTGGGAACTGGGGGGTTTTAGTCGGTGGGAGACCGACATAACTCTTGATTCCCCTCTTGATTGAGGATTTCCCCATAAAAAAAGTTCGTCGATATTCTTAAGGACAAAAGTAAGGTAGTTCGGCTGATGCGTATGCTATAGTGGTACCTATAAGGCTTCAATGTTTTAAATCGTTGGTAATAAAGGACTGCACACCTACTTAACGTCAAAGTTTTATAGTAGAAACCAGTAACGAGGATCTTTTGGAGTTTGTTTTATCCACAAGCGCAAATGTAGTGTTATATCTTCCAATTTAGTTGACAAAGGCATACCATGTTCATGTGTGTGAATTTACATATTATACCCACGTTTTAAGATCGCTAGTAATCTGCGAATGTTACTTAGACACCTCCGCATGTACTTCATATTTAATGAGAAGGAAGGGTTGCCTGTCTCCGGCACCCTGGAACAAATGATGTCAAATGACATTGTTTAGTCGCCTAGTATTAGCCTACTCAGCCGTGCGACAGAATTCCTAATTAACTCTGAACTAACTCGAGGCTTTTCTTTGACCTCGTAAGGCAGCAGAGGAATAATTAATATTTAAGTTTTATTTTAAGTAATACTAGTGACCCGCCCCGACTTTGCACGTGTTCTAACGTTTATTTAGCCCAAACTAACAAAGTTAACATCGAATCACCAGAATCAAAAATATTGTGGTTCAGGCTGAAATAAAAAGTGCAATAGAAAACCATCAACGACGTCTGCTCTCAGGTGTCTACCAGTTCGGGACATCTCTACCTCCGTTATAATTATTTAGTTGCGCGACTTACTTTAATTTTGAAATATCTCCTAAGATATTCATCCTTATTAAATGGTGTGAACTGCAATTTTATTCTAAATTAAACACTAAAGATGACTAACATATTTATGAAGATAAGGATTTGTACTATGTTGGTGAAAACAACTCTGCAAATGAAGCAGTATTTTTATATCAAATTTGAGAATCATAAAAATAAATTATTGTACTCTTTATTAACTTTTCTATACATACATTTTTATATTTTTAAATATTTCCTACCAATAAAATATTTAAAAAAAAAATTAAAAGTATAAACCGCTACCGGTAGTTACAGCTCCAGTGAAAAGAACCTCCTCACAATACGAGCCTTTTCGAGGAGTACTGCCTTCTGTATCAGGCCCTTTATCCTACCGCGTAACGCCAGCTTCGAAAGATGTTCGTCGAAGCTTTTGGCCATCAGGCCATTGGCCGTAACAACTATCGGCACAATGACAGCTGAGTCCACATTCCACATGTCGACAACTTCGTGTGCTAAGTCGAGATACTTGATTATTATTAATATTCCATTTATTTATTTTATTTACATATTGATTATTTTTTTAAATATTTCTATAAAAAATATAGGTATTAAGAAACATTCAAAAATATAAAAAATAGTAGCCCACCGGTATCGGAAACAGGGTCCAAGCTACCGGCGGTCAGGGCTCCTGAGAGAAGAACCTCCCAACAATGCGCACCGTATCCAAGAGTACTGCTTTCTGGATTAAGACATTGATCTAGCTGCCCAACGAGAGTTTCTTTAAATATTGGTCGAGTCTCTTGACAATTATGCCATTGGCCGTCACGACTACCGGCACAATGATTGCTGTGTTCACATCCCATATGTCGACAACCTGACGAGCCAAGTAAAGATACTTCAGATATCAGCTTGCCGCGCTTGACTCGGTGGAACGCAGAGCTAAGAGGCTCATCGGTGACGTAAAACTGGTGGATGCCAAGCTGCATAGCTTGGCTCATCGCCGTAAGGTTGCCTGCTTGTCGGTCTTCTACAGATTGTACTTCGGTGAGTGTGCCCAAGAACTCCACGACCTCATCCCACCGGCCCCCTTCTACCATCGGACATCCAGACGCACTGCATCTTACCATCCCTACCTTGTTGCTATTCCACCAACTCGCACTAAGCGTTTCCAAACGTCTTTTATAATGCGCACAGCAAAGGAGTGGAACTCTCTGCCTGCGTCCGTGTTTCCAAACGCTTACAACCCTAATCTCTTCAAAGTTAGAGTGAACAGGCTCCTTCTGGGTATGCTCGCTCCATCGTAGACTTTGTCTCGGTCATCTCTGACCTAGACTGGAGTCAAGAGCAAACCCATCACAAATAAAAAAAAAACTTAGTTTTTTTATCTTTCTCAGCATTCACGAGGTTCTCGTCATGAAGGACTGTTATATCAACAATCATTGCGCGACGCTCTAGTCGGTCTATCACTACTACGTAAGGCCTTTTTTGGCAACAATAGTCCTGTCAGTGATGATAGACCGATCCCAATACAACGTGTAATTGCCTTTCTCGAGAACTGGGTCGGGCACATACCTATAGTACGGTACTTCCGATTCCACAAGATTGTATTTAAGAGCAAGTTGCTGGTGGATAATCCTGGCTACAAGGTTGTGCCTCTGCAATTAGTCTCCGTTAGCCAGACTAGAACAACCGGAAATAATGTGGTGGATGGATTCCCCGGGGCGGTGACATGCCCGACATATGTCAACCGTACCGTCCTTCACAATCGATTGCCGTTAGTTGTTCGTCATCATAACTTCTACCATAATCGCACAAAGACAAAACCTTTGGTTTCCCTAAAGAGGTCACCAAAACGCAGCCAGGCTACGGACGCTAAAAAATCTACATCGGGCCCATGTAGGACCCGATAAAAGCGCCCGTAAAGCTACTTGCTCTGCCATACCTGCCTACGGTCAATAGTATCTAATACCACAGTTGCGTCGGTTCTTGTTAGCCAAGAAGAGCGGGGTAGGGCCATTGTCCACCGCCACCACATCTCGATGCACACCCACGTCGGCCTCGAGGCAATATTCCCTAAGGCTGAATACCTCGCGGTTGTGCAGGGTCTTAGCATTTAAGAAGCCACGACCCCCGCACTTCCGCGGGATATACAGCCTCATCACCGATAACCGTAGGTGATGCATCCGATTTGCGGTAAGCACCTTACCCTCCTATCCAGGGCGTCAAGTTCCGTCTGAGTCCATTTGAGTATACCGAAAGAGTACATCAAAACTAGCATGACCCAACCGTTGAAGGCGCGTACCTTGTTTTCGCCTGATAAAGGACTATTAAGTACTTTGTCCAGGCGGCCAAAGAAGCGCTCCTTCAACGATTGTTTCATGTCAGCAGCATTGATACCTAACGCTTCCGACAAACCCAAACACTTGTAAGTTTCGGTTGAGGAGAGGGACTTAAGGTGTTTCGAATCCGAGATTTGGGTCCCCACGGATTCCATAATCTCCCCTCGTTTTACATGCATGACTGCACATTTGTCCAAACCAAATTCCACTCTGATGGTGCTACTGAAGGTTGCTGTTACCTGCAGTAACTCCTGCAGTAACTTCATCAGTTGCGAGTTGTTAGGAGCAAAGAGTTTCAAGTCATCCTAGTATAGAAGGTGCGATATGACCTGACCTGTTCTTCACAACCCGTAGCCTTGGCCCGAACCCTCCAACAATGTACTGAGAGGGCTGAGGGTCAGACAAAACCACAGTGGACTCAAACTGTCACCCTGAAATATACCACGCGCGATCCTTATCGGTTCGCTGTTCGCCTGGGTGCGTCGACACCCTGGATAGTGAAGGAACGTCCTCCACTGCCCTATACACGACATCAGGAAAGTGCGTAGAACTGCATCTACTTTGAACAGCTCCAACACCAGCCATGTATGGGGCGCCGAGTCATAGGCTGTCTTATAATCTATCCAGCATGTCGACATCCCTTCGGGAACGTTGAACCTGTTGGCTAAGGGCTATGTCGATGAGGAGTAGCTTAATACTGCGGGACCCATTCCTACATCCATTCTGAGAAGCAGACATTATTGAATTACTATCAATATGCTGGTTAATCTTTCCTCTCAAAATGGGTGTAAGAACATTATAGACCGTCGGTAAACACGTGATCGGTCTATAATTTTTAGGCTCCGTGGTGGTGCCGTAGTTAGAAACTAGGGTAGCGGCCCTGAATTTAAGGCAGATTGGAATTGAGATGCCAAGCGAGCGTGCGATCATTTGAACCATTTAATCCAAAAGTTGTGCAGCCCGTCCGGAACTGGAGATTTCCAGTTAGGCGACGGACGGACTGCACGATCTACATCTTAGGAGCTGATGGTATTTGTCCCCATTTTTGGTATCGGATCGCACGCGCGCTCGACCTCCTGAGTCCAATTGCCGCCGGTATGACTGACAGGCACCGACCAGATGCTGCGCCAGAATGAATACATGCGTCATCATCCGGTAGGCGCGTATCAGTCACACCTTGGTCCGGTCGCTCTCAAGCCCTATAAACCCACCTCTCATTGCTTTGGAATGTGCGGTTCTGAGTGTATCGCTCCACTCGCCGCTTGTACCGACGTATACGGTTTGCCCATGCATAGATTCTCTGCTTCAGGAAGTCGATACGCTCTGTGACGCGGGTCAGATAATCCCGAGGACTAATATCAGTCCCCGAGAATGCTCGCCTCATAAAGCGCATCACTCTACGGCGAGTGTTACCCTCCCTGAAGCAGATAAGATCACCGATGAGTACTTTAGCCTCACCGATACGACGCTCGATCCTGCACTGCCAAGCTGGTACTGCTGGTCGTGTAGCTCTGTCACTGTTTGGAAATTTGACATGCGCCACACGACACGCTGCTGCAGCCGCACAGTACAAGATTGAGTAAGTATCAGCAAGGTCTTCGCTGCTTTCAAAAGAAATTTTTAGTTGCGAATCTAGAACACACACCAGCGCCCTATTTTTAATATGCATGGGCAAACAAGGTAGACGAGTTCTAAGCTCAGGGAGTGTGGAGCGATACTCTCGCAAAGCATCCTCCAAAGCGCTCCTCAATCGATCATTGCATTGGGTACTCACGGAAATAGCCCCGTCATCATCATCTTCACCGACGTTGTCGGGTCGCGGTGAAACACTTACACTAGGTTGTATTTGCACCGCGGCCGGTGGCGAAGCAGGTGAGACGCGGCTGCTCCGTGATTGCAGACGCAGTCTATCAAGTATGGCGTCATCCAACATACGGTTCCGCTAGATGACTCGCACCTGATCCGATAATCGTTGGGCTGAAACTTTGACAGCCGGCTCAAGTACCTGAAACAGAGAGAGTATCCGACCACGGTACGCAGTCAGATTAGTTCCCCCCTCTGTAGCCCCAAAGTATAAGCGCATGACATTTTCGTTCATGGATTGCGTCCATCGCATGCGCTATATACTTCTACCGGTAGCGGGGACCCTATCAGAGGCCGGCGGCCGTCGAGGTCCTAAGCAAGCCAGTGATCGGCCTCGTCCGCGCCGACGCGCAGGTGGTGGTATCGTCGGCGGCGAGAAGTATTCGTCGCTCGAGCTCGACGCGACTGCAGCTACTGGAATCTCTGAACTCGCAGATGGCGCAGGTCCCGGCGGCTGCGAGGTGGAGCTGAGCGACGAACCCGAAGATGTTTCTTGTGCGCCTAGTAATTGTGCCCGGCTTCTTGTCAGTATTGATTTATTATATTTGTTAGTGTTTCCATTCCAATTCAAGTATATGGTGTTTATTGTTTTTTTTTTCTTGAAGTTTCCAGGATTTAATGCATTTTAAAACTTTGTTTTTATTTAAATTAATATAAAACTCGTGATGAAAATTTTTCCTGGCAGTCAAGTTGACAGCCGGACCACAGATTACTGCTAGATTATTTCGTTTTTTTTTTTTTTTTCTATACATAAAGATTAAATTTTTAAATAAACCTTAAAAAAAAACATTACAAAATGTGTTTAAAAATCAAAAATAGTAGTCCGCCGTCGTCGGGAGCAGGCTTCAAGCTATCGGTAGTTAGGGCTCCAGAGAAAGGAACCTCCTCACAATACGAGCCGTATTGAGGAGTACTGCCTTCTGTATGAGTCCTTTATCCAACCGCGTAACGCCAGCTTCGACAGATAGTCGTCGAAGCTTTTGGCAATCAGGCCATTGGTAGTAACGACTATCGGCAAAATGACAGCTGAGTCCACATTCCACATGTCAACCTCGTGTGCTAAGTCGAGATACTTGATTTGTTTCTCAGCCTTCACGAGGTTCTCGTCATGCGGGATGGTAATATCATTTATCATTTTGCGGCGCGCTAATCGGTCTAATACCACTATATCAGGCTTATTGGCAACAATAGTCCTATCAGTGATGATAGACCGATCCCAGTACAATGTGACATGGTCATTTTCGAGAACTGGGTCGGGCACATACTTATAATACGGTATCTCAGAATCCACAAGTTTGTATTTCAAAGCAAGTTGCTGATAGATAATCCTGGCCACTTGGTTGTGTCTGTGCAAGTATTCGCCGTTAGGCAGACGAGAACAACCAGGGATAATATGTCTGATGGACCGGACAGTGCCATGCCCGACACACGTCCACCGTCCCGTCCTACATAATATGCCTCCGGTAATTATTCGTCAAGATAACTTCGTCCATAATCGCACAGACAAAACCTTCAGTTTCCCCGAAGAGATCACTGAAACGTAGCCATCATCGTTTGCCCACGCACAAACTTTCTGCTTCAGGAAGTCGATGCGCTTCGTGACACGTATAATCTCGAGGGCTGATACCAGTCCCCGAAATCGCCCGTCTCACAAAGCGCATCACGCGTGGCCGTGTGTTGCCCTCCCTAAAGCAGTATAGTTTGCCGATGAGTGCCCTAGCCTCATCGATACACCGCTCGATCCTGCACTGCCAGGCTGGTGCAGCAGGTTCTGGTCGAATAGCTTCATTACTAGTATTAAACTTGACATTTGCTAAACGACAAGCCGCAACAGCCCCGCTATACAGAATTGAGCGCGTATCAACGAGGCTCTCGCTATTTTTAAAGATATTCTGCAGCAGGCAGTCCAAGGCACACAGCAGAGCCCTATTTTTTTATGTGCATGGGTAACCGTGATAATCGGGGCCTAAGTTCGATTGGAATCGAACTATATTCGCGGAGCGTATCCTCCAGTGCACTCATCAGGCTATCGTTGCACTGGCTACTTACCGTGACAACCCACCCTATCATCTACCTCATCACTGACGTTGTTGGGCCGCGGTGTGATCACGCCACTAGCTGGCATCTGAACCGCGATCTGTGTCGGGGTTGAGATTATAACGTTCATCGTCCAATCTATGATAACGTTGGATAACCCGCACCTGATCCGACAATCGTTGGGCCGAGGCGTTCAAAGATGGATCCAGGTCCTGAAACAGAGACAGCATTTTGAGACGATACGCAGTAAGGTTAGTTCCTCCTCTGTAGACTCGTAGTATGCGCGCATGACGTTTTCATTCATGGACTACGTCCATCTCATGCACTGCACATAACTACCGACAGCGGGGACCCGGCTCGGGGCCACCCTAGGTCCCAAGCCCCTCGGTGGCCGGCCTCTCCCCTGCCGTCGCACAGGTGTTGGCGACGTCGGCGGGGAGAAATACTCGTCGTTGGAGCTCAACGCGACTATGGCCGCCGGTGATTCTGGTTATCCGCTGTCCAGCGGCGGCGAGGCGGAGCTCAGCGACGGGTCCGGGAATGGTGGGCATGCGCGTCTCGAAGCTGCTCTCGTTAAGATTTAGCTTAGCTTCATATTATTGTTATTCGTCGTAATTTTCCTTTCTTTCGATTAATTTTGGTGGTTTATGTTTCCGGAGAGTTTGTTATTATTTATTTGTTTGTTTTTGGTTCCTATTTATTTAAAATTTGTGCATAAATTTGATGAAAAACTATTATTTTAAAATTAAATTATCTTGAACTAATCAAAAAACAACTCGAGTTGTCAACGAGTGTTGCCAGTTATTATTATTATTTTGGTTTTTTTAATTTATTTTCTCAGATTAATAACTGGTATTTGCTAGAATCTCACGGGTGTGAACCAAGGTGATATCCTAGTTATTACTTTTTGATGGTAAATTACTTTGTACTGCAGTAAAATTGCTATCCAAATCAAGTTGCAAACATTTTCTATCAATTCGGTATAGTATTTAAGATGGCGACTTTTTTCAGTGTTAAGTATGTGTATTTCGATAGATTGGGAACATTAAAACTATTGAATATTATTTAAAACAATGATTATTGTGAGTCAACCATAAAAGATAGACAAATGCTATCACGGATCTTTTCGTAAGTATTGATTTGTTATCTAAAACTGTAGTACACCGTTTTGTTCTATTATCAATAGTTTTCGCAGCGCACGCGATGTAAAGAATTTTTTAGATCATTTTTTTCCGACCTCTTCAGTAATAATCTTCATATATCAGCCAATTTACACAAAAGCTTGACAGATAATTATATATTTAACGGCGCGCAGCTAAATTAAAGGAGAATCTAACATTTAAGTTACGTTAAAAATTAACAAATTACTGATCTAAAGCTGATGGTGTTATTTTGTTGATTAGTATTAGTATTAATTGTTAAATTCTAAATTAAATGATAATTTATTTAAACTCGTTGAATATTAAAATATGAGCGGGTAACCCCAAATAGGGTAGCAAGTGGGTAGTGCGCCTACGCCGTGACAGTTGGCAATCTGGTATTCGTTTGACAGACAGCGCACGAGGTGCTCGCGTGCTACCCTATTGGCTCGTAATCCAGTTACATCGTTTATTCCACCGTATATTTTGCGTTCAAGTGTAATCGAATAAAACGAGTGACTGATTAATCACAAACGTGGTGAGATGATTGGAGTTGTCAAGGGTGTAGTTAATGACAAGACAGGTTGACTGCGAATAGTATATAATCATAAAAACAAGTAAATCAAGGTAAAAGCTAGGTAAGCATATATCATATGACACCTATTATAAAGAAGCATACATCTAGTTTAACGTAAAGGAGTTTATACACTTCACCTCCGGTTATTTAAAAAAATAAAAAATGTCTGCACTTTTTTTTTTTGTTTACCTCTTAGTACAATTAGAAATTTAGGATACAAATGGCTTGGTTCGATTTTTGTGAATAACGTCTGTTTTGTTCTTTTTCATAATTTTAACATTACATCGCAAATTTTCTAAAACAGTAAATGGACCATCATATAATGGGTCTAATTTTTGACCAATTTCATTTTTAATCAATATTAATTCATCTTTCTTGTATTGAATTGGGTTTACATATTTATGATAATAATTGTATTTGCGGTTACATTTGCTTAAAATTAAATTATTTCTAGCATCTTTATTGGCTAGTTGTAGCTAATACTTAAGTGCACTACAATAATTGTCTGGATTGTATAATGGTTCTACATCATTACATAATCTAGAAGGAATATCACAAGGTCTACCAAATACAAGTTCAAAAGGTTGATATTTTGTTTCTGAATGAACGGTGGTATTATAACTGAAACACCAGTAACCTAACCAATGTGACCAAGTTTGTGGATTATTACTACATTGAATTCTCAGAAATGCCCCTAAACGAACCGATAGATTGATGATGGTACGCTGTTGACGATACTTTATCAATGTTTAAAAACTTACGAACCTGTTCCATTGTTGATGACATAAATTCAGCACCTCGGTCAGTTGCTATTGTTTTTGGTAGTCCAAATCTAAGGATAAAGTTATCTACTAGAGCTTTACTTACAGTTACAGTATCCTTAGTTTTAAGTGGATATGCCTCCACGAATTTACTCAGCTCGCACTGAAGACTTGTTATTTATCATTCTGCGTACACCAGCATGACCGCTAGTTGGCAGTAATTGAAAGTCATGTAAAATAAACTTAATATCGTCATCATCCGTGATTCTCTTGACTCCTCTTAAAACATGAATTCGTGGTCCGGACCAAGAATTCATTGATTCAATTTCTTGACTTAAGTTTTTAACAAAGCTAGCATTATTTTTGTCTTTTATTATACATAACTCTTTTATATTTAGTTTCTTACATATTTTACTCAATTCTGTCACAAATTCGACTCGCGTAAAATGAGAACGGAAATCAAGATTTATAAATAGACTCTTTGTTTTTTCTTCATATGCAAAACATTTGTTATTGAAGGATATCCTGTTATTCTTAATTGATTTACTTATATCTTTACCTTCTTTTAAAACCATTTCTACGGAATCGGTAGGTTTCTTTATAATTTCCACAACTCTTGGCTGATCAGACCTTAAGTTTGTGGATTTCTCTATTAAGCCTGTGTTATTTTCATCCTTCATATTCATTCTTTTCTTTTGTGCTCGTGTCAATACAGTTACTACATCGTTATTCATACTTTTAAACTCATCTGATGTTATCACAATTCTGGAAAATGCATCAGCAGCGACATTATTTTTACCTTTAACATACACTATCTCATAGTCGTATTCTTCTAGTGTCAATCTAAATTTTAGCAAACGAATTGATGGATCTTTCATTCCAAATAAATATATTAACGGTTTATGGTCAGTTTCGATAACGAAATGTTTACCGTACAAGTAAGGTCTAAAATACTTGACTGACCAAACAAAAGCTAACAATTCCTTTTGAATTGTTGGGTAATTTTTCTCAGCTTTGTTTAATGGGCGACTAGCATAAGCAACCGGTTTCATATTTTTATAACAGAGAACTGAGCCAATAGCTATTCCTGAAGCATCCGTTTTCAATATGAATTTACTGTTATCTGAGAAATCTGGGTATTGTAAAATTGGTGGTCTTGTCATAGAATGTTTTAACTTTTCAAAAGAATTTTGACAGCTTTCTGACCAAATGAAGGGTTCATTTCTTCTGCACAACTTATTAAGCGGTATTGTAATTTCAGCAAAACAAGGAATAAATTTTCTATAGTAATTGCAAAAGGTAACAAACCGTTTGACCTCATCTGAATTTTTAGGCACGGGATATTTTGTCAGGATTATAATTTTTTCTGGGTCTGGCAACACACCTTGTGCAGAAACAACATGACCAAGATATAATAGTTTTTTTTTAAACTGACATTTGGCGGGATTTAATTTTAAGTTACTTTTCTTAGTCTTTCGAAAACATCCATTAGATGACGATTATGAGTCTCTACATTACGTCCAAAAACAATCAAATCATCTAAATAAACGAAACATTTGTCGAAGGCTAAACCAGACATTGCTATCGTAATTACCCTACTAAAAGCACTTGGGGAAATTTTTAACTCCGTCGGCATTCGTTTCATTTGAAATTGACCAGTATCAGTACTACAGGCTGTACATTTTCTACTTTAAGGGCTTAACGCAACTTGATAATAACCGGAATGTTAATCTAGATGGCTGAATAAAATAGCTCCTGAAAGAGAATCCAGAATTTCAGTAATGTTTGGTAGTGGAAATCTGTCATCTTGAATTTTTTATTAAGTTTTCGATAATCGACTACTAATCGCCACTTCTTTTCATTATTATCGTCACTTTTCTTAGGTACTAGTAGAACTGGACTAGACCATTCACTTTGTGCTTCTTCTATAATATCATTTTGTAATATACTTTTGATTTGTTTATTTATTTCTGTTTTCATTTGCTGTGGCAGTCTATATGGTTTTACGTATGTAGGATTAGTATTAGGCTTAAGCGTTATTTTTTGTTCATAAATATTTGTTTTTGATAGTTTATCGTTAGGTAAGTGAAAAATATATGAATATTTTTTACAAATATCTTCAATTGATATTTTCTCTTCTGATTGAAGATGTTGTAATTTCAATAACATACCTAAAGTCTGAGCTCTACTTACGTCAGCTTTCTGTTCATAAAATGAGTAGCATTCGTATTCAGTTATGGGCTGCATTTTTGGTGTAAAAACAGGAGTACGGATATGCTTTTCACTTACATTTAAAATCTTTAATGGTATTTTATTTTTATCTGCCTTTACTATTGCACCTGCTAAAAACAAATCTTTTCTAATGATCTTTCCGTTTATATTTAAAGTTAATACATTAGTCTCTAAATTAATATTAGCCGAGTATGTAAATCCAATCCAATTATTTCATCAGCCTTGATAGGTAGATTATTAAACACATGAAACTTATGAGTGAATACGTTACCTGATGACGGTGATGATAATGTAAGACAAACTTGACCCAATGAACGAGTTTGTCCAGCTATGCCATTAACTAAAATGTCTTTTCCTAAAATTGATATATCTGGAGGTATATATATTCTTTTCGTACAATCGACGAAGAAGCTCCCGTATCAAGTAGTCAAAAAAAATTGGTTATGATCGAAATTAAATGTAACTAATTTAGTTTGTCCATTAAAAGCTAGTATTTCTGGGTGGGTCTCGAAAAAACTTATCTGCTTGGTCTATCCCTTGAGCAGACTGAGTTTGGGCGCTATTGCCGTTAGTATTAGTTGCTTGTGCCGAATAAATTTGACGCGTATTGCCACGATTATGACGTAATGGCTGATTACTTCTAAAATTTGATCCCCTAAAATAACCTGAATTATGATAAAAATCTTGATCGGTTACCGCGAAAACCATAATTATTCCCACGTGCATACCTATTAGATGACTGACCTCGTCCTTATGCACCTCGTCCTCGATATCCTTGATGTCTACGTCCTGGATAGCGTCCTTTAGTGAGCTATAATTTCGAGCTGCAATTATCGTGCTAAGTCTAGAACCTTTTATACCGTCGGAAAATTTTCTTATTGCTAACTTTTCGTTTAATGGCTTCAAAATATCATGTTTGTTATTTTCACCATCTGCTTGTGCAAATATTCATCAATCGATCGTTGACCTTGCGAAATATTCCGAAGACGCGATTGGATTGCTGTGAATTAAATTTAGTTAGCAGATGTGTACGCATATCCTTGACAAGTTAATATTCATTTATTAAAGATAAATGAATATTTTGAAGCCATCCGCAACTTTGCGTTCTCTGATAGTCTACTTTTTAAAATGAACTTAATTAATAAATCCTTATCTGCTTCAGCAATCATGTCCGAATACATCTCTATACCATCAATCAATCGTTTCGTCTCCTTTTCCGAATCATCCATAACGGGTAATAAGCTACAAGCAATTTTCAAGTCGAACTCCATTTTGACAGGCTCTATATTAGGAGGAGTACACAATGCTTTTATATTTTCGTAAAGTTTTTCAATATTTTCAATAATATCGGTCGCTGAAGAAAAAGTCTGCGGATTTTTCTTAGTTTCTAAAAGTAAAAATAATTCTCTGCATTTATCATAAACATTAGTTGCTTTATTTAATTTAGTATCTGCAACTTTACCTAAATATCTGGCTTTTCCTTTTTTAATCAAATACTTTCTTATGCTTTAACAAATCATAATTGTCTATTAATGTACCAATCATCATCTTAAAATAGAATCGAGTCATTATGTCCTTCCTGTATTTTATTATTCTAAGTAAAAATTACAAAACAAAAGTGTAAAGTTACTTGCAGCGCGGCGAAAGAATGTCGCAAGCTGCAACTTTGCTGTGAAGTATCGAGTTACGTGAGCAAAAGTACTCGATTATAGAATAATTAACATGGAACGTAATAAAATATGATCCCATTCTATTTTAAGATGCAAATATTACGTATTGTTTTTTTTTTTTATTTTTTGATATGGGTTTGCTCTTGACTCTAGTCAAGGTCAAAGATGACAGAGACAAAGTCTACGATGGAGCGAGCTTACCCAGAAGGAGCCTGTTCACTCTAACTTTGAAGAGATTAGTTTTTAGTTTTAATGTCCATATTTATTAATTATTTTTCTTTTGTCTCTCGCGAAGGGTTGAAACGCACACAACGGTTAATAATACACCCTCATAATAAAACACTAACACTTCAAATTAATTTTGGTACGTAACTCACGGTTCTTTAGGATGCTGTTTCGGCGTTATTCTGCCTTCTGATAGAAGCTCGGATACGTTGCATAGCCCGAAAACCGATCTCCTCCTGGATCAACTGGCGATGACATCGTTTGTACAAGCGCACCACAAAGTAGGCCATTACCATGGTGAACATAGCCAGCAGCGCGAACATCACAATATTCATCCGCTCCATATGCTGACCAACATCTTTCAAAGTGGCCTGGTTGGAACCCGCAGCGTTTTGAGTGATGAGCACCTTATCTTTCTCCACCGTTGAGCGACACATTGTAGCGATTAGAAAACTAAATTTCGCGGCGATAGGTAGTAGGTGGATTATACTGAACTAGTGGACGTCACGCGGTTTCACCCGCGTAGTTCCCGTTCCCGTGGGAATACGGGGATAATATATAGTCTATGTTACTCCCTGATAATGTAGCTATCCAATGCTAAAAGACTTTTTCAAATCGGTCCAGTAGTTTCGGAGCCTATTCAATTCAAACAAACATACAAACAAACAAATCTTTCCTCTTTATAATATTAGTGTAGACTACATGTCCTTGATTTTTGGTAAAGTGGCAGGACTGGCAGGGTCGCCATGGGATGATTGGAGTTGTCAAGGGTGTAGTTAATGACAAGACAGGTTGACTGCGAATAGTATATAATCATAAAAACAAGTAAATCAAGGTAAAAGCTAGGTAAGCATATATCATATGACACCTATTATAAAGAAGCATACATATAGTTTGACGTAAAGGAGTTTATACACTTCAGTGGTATGATTTCAACGATCCTGATATAACACGCCCATGATGGATGACGATTATCAAGACCGCTCCTGTGCCTTCCCTGATATTCCGGTATATGATAACCTTCCTCAAGAACCACTCTATCTAGTAAAAAACCCGCATCAAAATCCGTTGCGTAGTTTTAAAGTCGCTTCCCGCTGTCTGTCTGTCCCTATGTATGTTTAGGGACAGATAGACAGCGGGATGCGACTTTGTTTTATACTATGTAGTGATTAATTGTACGCATTATCAAGAAGAGTGATACACAAAGCCTCGGATTATGTTTCATTTACAGCTTATCAACCAATTCTCACCGCACCACACCACATGTAATCCGTCTTAATTAAGCGGATTAAGTAAATATATCGGAGATCATAAACAATTAATCTTTTGTATGAACTCGTGTGCGGTTCGAAATCCTTAACTCAGGCTTTGAATGGCTGATCAAGATGTAAGACCCTCTTTAATCAGGTACAAGCCTACGGTGTAATGATAACGTGAATATTTTAACATTGGCATTAGCTAACTGCCTATTTATTCACAATACAATGGCTGTACGTACCTACTTACCTTCTAGTACCCATTAAAGTGCAAATGCAGCTTTCGGCAGAAAATTGATGGGCTCTCGTACTAGCTATTAATCAGGATTTGCAACCTAAACTCCCTTTAAAGTTGACTAAGCCCAGTAAGTTTAATAAAAAACAATCGTTACGGAACTTTAGTGCAGAGTTGACAAATGGTACGTACTTAAGGAATATTGATGACTGAAGAGAGTTCTACTCAGCTAATTGTGACTGATATTCGCCGTATTTTGGTGTGTATATCTACTGCTGTTACAGACATATTCGGATCATAAAATATAATTTTGTTAGCACAGGTTAGTATTGAGAAAGTTTTCAAATACATTAATTGGTACGACGAAATCTCAGAAAGTATTTTTTTCTATTTGACAGATTTATTGACTTGTTGTGCAAGTACATACATCATACGTGTCTAGGGATCGAGTAAATTTTTAAGGATAAAAAAAATATACAATAAATATTTACCATATCTAGTCTTCCAGAATGGCTTCTTACTTTAATTCCTATGTTCGATTCTTTATCCCTAAAATTTGTAAAAATTAAGAAAAATTGCAATTTTTGCAAATTGTGGAAAATTAGCCCAGGTTTATGTCGTCAAATGGCAAAAAGGAGGATTTATTTTGTAAAGATAAAATAAATGAAACATAATCTGTGTTTCCATCATTGACGCGAATCACACAATCGCAGCGATTTGGATTACTTAAAATCAGTTCATCAAAATCACTTTTAGGAATGGCCGCCCAAGTTCTACTTACGTATAGTTTGCTATAAGCACTAGATCTGCGACCGCAAATGCGGCCTGGCCGCGTATATATAAAGGTGGCTGTAACACAGACAGCAGCTGTTCTGTAGCGCAGCCGGTCCGGTCCGGTCCGTTTATATAAATCATTACAAACACGACTACACCACAGACATTTGGAAACTGTCTGCACTGTGATCGGTTTCGAAAGACATTGTTTTACCAAAAACGGCTGCAAATCAGAAGAAATTTAACTCATAACCTACTCGCTAGTGCCTGTCCTATGATCGCGTTCGGAACGGCAACGTTTTAGAGGGATGCGGAACAGAGAGTAAAGTTCCGAAAACCTCAATTGTAAAGAGAGGATCCTCCGACCAGGCAATTGTTGTGCCTGGCGGGCAACTGCCCGGTAGTTTATATTCGGGCTGATGTATATGTTCAAATCGCACGGTAAACTCTGCTTGCGCGATGCAGGATTTAGACGTAGTAGTTCGCTGCTAGTTGGATAGATGGCGTCGCGGTTCTTTCTGTTGCGATGCAGATTTGCTCCGCTGGTTTTCTTGTGGCGGCATTGATGCTGTTACATTATACCCCTCCGGAGACCGGAGGTCGATAGCGGATGAGTCGTCCATACATCTTGAGATGCTTGCCAGGCCAGTGGAAGGTTAGTTCCAGTGAGTCAGAAACGGAAGTCGCAAAGTTCACAGTGAGTCGGAACTGTCTGCGGTGCCCCAGTGAGTGTGGGTGCTGAGATCCCAGTGAGTCGGGCTGATGCTGCAGGGTCCAGTTAGTCGGAGTGGTGCTGCTGCTGGCTCCAGTGAGTCGGAGCGGTGCTGTGCAGCGTAGTGACGTGACTGCTGGGGTCAACCAGGAGAGGTTCTTCATAGCTCTTCAGTGTGCTTATGATGTTTGATTTTCGTGATATGTAGATTATACATTAAATAAGACGCGAAGTTATTTGTCCAGTGTTGGGCCTTGAGGCAATACTGGACAAATAACTGCCTGCCCTTCATGGTTATTTTTAGGGTTCCGAAAAAAAAACGGAACCCTTATAGGATTACTCGGGTGTCTGTCTGTCTGTCTGTCCGTCTGTCACAGCCAGTTTTTTCCGGATCCACAGGACCGATTCTATTGAAATTTGGTACACATATGGACTTTTATGACCTAAACACGGAAGCGTTACGTAAATTATTAAATTTTTACTGAAAGAACAGTGAAAAGAGTGAAAGAAGAGTGAAGAGACTGTAAGAATGGGGGTCACTTTTGGGGGTCAAACTTGTGTGATATATCAAATAAAAGGGCTTACTGTGACGGTTTTAATTACATATTTTTCATAATTTTAAAATAAATGGTTTTGAAGTTATTCAAGAAATTAGACGAAAAATGATCATTCGCCTCCCTTTATCTCCGAAACTACTGATCCTAATATTTTGAAAAAAATGGAGATAATAGATCTTTACCTAAAGATTACAAGAAATCCTATTAGAAGTCTGTAGTGTTAAAATAACATGTTAAAAAAATTAATTTCGTTCGGAACTCTTTGCACGCGAGTCCGACTCGCACTTGGCCAGTTTTTTTTTAAACCAATCAGAAGTAGGAGCCCCGCGAAGCGGAGCTCCGCTGCGTTGCAGCTGGGTTCGGGCAGACTACAACTGCGTTAAGCCATTCACAAGATAATGCAGCACAGACTATGTGTGTCTGTGTTAAATCCGCTTTTTAATATTTTTCTATGAATTATATAAGCAAATGCGGCTGCACTATAAACCACTGTGTATGTAAAATATTAATCCTCAATTGCGGCGATACTCTAAAACATGCTTGATCCCTAGACACTTTTGATGTGTGTACTTTAGAAGGCTTGGCGTGGGTATCATTTGTAACCAATGGATTGTGTCCCTACTCGTTCTTGCTTTTATACAGTCTATTTGGAATTTGTGACGCTTTTTGTGAAGGTAATCTTGCAATATTTACAGCCTTCAATTTGTTTAATGCTTACTTTTGAAACTTTGGTACATCTGAAAAGTTTCCTTAAGTACGGGTTTCTTATGCCAATAATGGTGTTCAGCAAAAATTTCGGTCAATTTCTTAAAGTGATATAGGCGCTCGGTGTAGGCCGTGATTGATCGTGGTAATTGCTTTGTGATGAAGAAGCTCGCGGGAGGAGGCAGCGTGCCATGAAACTTTACAAGCTCCACCATTCGTTCGTTCAAATGGAACATCCCTTCGTTTCATGTGATGTTGCGACCAAAAAAACAGCTGTTCGTGTATAGTCACTCTCCTTTTACGTTATGAGTGCAAATATTGATGTAACGCGCTAGAGCTGAATGTAAACAGGGGCACGTCGATAAACTTTGATGTATTCTGCACGAGTATGATGGACGGAGCTAGAATGACAGGCACTATTATGTGATAGTTTATTGTATTTGTAAATGGCGCGTGGCGGCACATATTTTATCTACTTGAAAACTGGTGGGGTTCAGATATATTTACGTAGCTTATATTGTTACGTGATTATGAATAAAAGTAAAGGCGGACTGCGAAGTTGTTTTCTTTGTAAAATATTGCTTAGCAATTTTTATAACACGTATTCACCACTATTACCTTTCTAGGTTTATAGACTATCTCCAAAATTTTAGACACTTACTACATTTTTATGTCTGTAAAAACTTGAAAAAAAAATCGACTTCCAAATAAAAAACACTATAAAGTAGGTAGTTTCGGAAGTCGGTGTTTTTGGTTGTTTTATCGTTTTTAACACTGACTTCCGAAATTAGAGCTATTTTTAACCGACTTAAAAAAAAGGAGATGTATGTATGTTTGTCCGCGATTGTCTCGAGTTTGGCTGAACCGATTTTGATGCGGTTTTCAGAAAAGTATTTGCTACATTCAGGAGAAGGTTTTAGTATGCAACAAATTGATACCCCGTGTCGTTTGATCCGTTATTAAGCGATATATTAGTTCAACTCGACCGGTTTTGATGAGGCGGCTTCAATAAATCAGGTTTTACTCGACTGATTTTGATGCGGTATTAAGTTATGTATTACTACTATCCTGGGAAAAGTTTAAGTGTTATAATAATCAACTTTCCGACCTTGATGTTTCCACCGAAATCTGTTGTGAAGTAGCTACGATTTGTTATGTTCAGTGAGTGGTTTGTAATTTATTTATTACACGCAATACCTATTCTACAAAGATATTCTATAGAGTAGCTCGTGGCTAAATAATAATAGCCACACGGGTCGATCTTTCTAAGGCTACGCTAAGCTAAGGTTGGTCTGCGGATGGGTGACCATCTTAACTTACTGAGTTTTCACCGTGTCTCGGAAAGCACGTTAAGATGACTTTTATATGTCTACTTGTGGACACTGGCGTGGAGAAATGTCTTTACTTCGGCGTGTACCGATCGCAAAACGGTGACCAGGAGATAACAGCGCTATTTAATTTCCCCGTGGAGTCGACTGACGTAGCCCAGCACCGGTACCCTACAGCAAAGCTCATTTTTCTGCGGAACTTCAACGCCCACCATAAAGAGTGGTTGTTCCCTTACCAGAAAACTGTCCATGCTGGGTAAGTTTGCATTAACGCTAGATCTAACCCAGGTGATGAATGTGGCAACGCGAGTATCGGATATTGGCACCCATGCCCCATACACCCAATTGCTTGGACCTTCTGCTGACAACTGATCTGGGCAGTCATTAATTGTCGGTCTCAGCCCCGCTGGGAACGTCTGATCACTGTTTTGTGAAAAGCGTATCGACCGGCTCTCCTCCGGATTGGAGCCCTAGAGGCACGAGACGTGTATGGCGATACGAGTCAGCAGATTGGGATGACATGCGGCACTTTTTCCGTCTTATCCATGGCGGCAAGTGCAAGTGTGCTTCTCCTCGGGTGACCCCTCGTGCTGTACTGACGTGACTGCGGACGTGTTTCGGCAGGGGATAGATGGATTTGACATCCCGCTCGGTCACAAATCCTGGCTTTGGTATAATGCAGAATACGCCCATGCTGAGGCCCGAAAATAGTCTGCCTACCAAGCTTGGATCAAGGCTCGCGATCGAAAGGTTAGAAGCACGTAGGGTTTGCGCGAAAGAAAAGAGTATATAATTCTGCCACCAAGTTTTGGTGCTTACAATCCTCATCTCTTTAAAGTCAGGGTGAGCAGGCTCCTTTTGGGTAAGCTCGCTCCATCGTAGACTTTGCCTCTATCATCTCTGACCTAGACTAGAGTCAAGAGCAAACACATCACAAATAAAAAAAAATGGTATTCAGCTGAATCCGGTTTGACCGGAAGCCAACCCCAATTTAGTTGGGAAAAGGTAAGGTAGATGATGATGACGCAGTACTTATTCTATCTAATGCGAAAGCACATTTCTCATCCTGGTCATTTCGGATAAGGCTCTGTTTTCGTGGTTGCCGTCACTGGAACTATGAAAATGTATTCATCATCATCTTTAAGACGTACTCCTATTGATGGTTCATCAAAACATAATATCAAAATGGCATTCATTCTCCCTTGCGCGACACTCCCTTAAACCATCCTTCGTTTTTCTACCTAGGCCCATAGGCACACGGTATAATACAAGGTATGTTAAAGTCATGATTACAAATTGATAAATAGTAGTAGCCCAAAACTTATCACTAAAAACCCTACGACTAAAATAAATGGAGAACCTAACTATAAATGAACAAAATCACTAAAAAGTATGAAATAAAAAAAAAAAAAAAACATATGCTAATGATAGTTTAAATTCTTTTTTTTAAAAAAGGGAACCGCCTTCAAAAAACCAACCCACTGAAAAGCACCAAATAATTTTAAATACCCCACCCCTATCCTTATCCAGTCCCTATCTCGTCTCTATGCCTATCCCGTAAAGCAAATTTCTGCCAAAAAGTAATTAATACCTAATATTAAGAAAATTTATAATTATCTGGGTATTTACTTAGTTTTTGAAGTCGGTGCCAAACCAAGAAAAACAAAAAGAATGCTGCCAAACAGAGTAATTCAGCGCTCGTACACGCAGAGAAGTAATCACCTGCATAGAATGCCACTTTGAAGCGGGACAGTAGTGCAAAAACTAAATTAATGAGTAAACTATGTCTTTTTTATGCAAGTACAGCGTCCAGCGTCAGCGTCTTTGTTGTTCTAAAGTTTGGGTTTGGCACCGACTTCAAAAACTAAGTAAATACCCAGATAATTATAAATTTTCTTAATATTAGGTATTAATTACTTTCCCAAAACGTTTTGTGCGTGTGGGTGGGATGTCCACCATGTACCGATGCCGCATCGCCGTTCGTCTGTTCGTCTTGTGGTCCGATGATTGAACGGGCTTGGCGGAATTAAATCATGCAATTCAGTCGCACACTCCTCAAAATGCAAACAATAGAAAACCGACAGACCAGCAACTCGGCGCCGATGCTCACGACTTTGAAGCTTCGACTCGACGAGCCTGTCATTACCGATGATCCTCTTGGCTCGTTTTTCAATTGACTCAAGGGCATCAAGCTGGCATGGCAGATCCGTTCCGATGAGAGCAGTACTTTTAACAAAATGTATCCAAGGTGGTATATTTCCCTCAGTTTGGAAAAATGCAAATTCCTGTCCACAAAAGTGGCTTTAGGCAAAATGACGAAAATTATAGACCTATTTCCCTACTGTGCTTTGTCTAAACTATTCGAAAAACTAGTCGTGATCGACTGGAACGGGGGTGTGTTTGGGGTAGGTCTATCCTTCTTCTATTCCTTCGATGTGAACTGTGACCACCCGATTGCGTCCAGCCGCGCGGACGTCCTGTACCTGTTTACTGAGGTTCCTCTACCCCACGTATAACGTTCTTCTTTCTTGCTATTTGTACTTGCTGCCATCGTAGATTGAGGTTAGGGATGTTTGCTTACCAGGGAATAAATGAAGATGCAGAATTGACTGTTAACACTGCAGCTGGTGTTTAAGCGAAACTTTTCGCGACTATCCTTACTATATTAATATTATAAATGCGAAAGTAACTGTCTGTCTGTCTGTCTGTCGCGCTTTCACGCCAAAACTACTGAACCGATTTAAATGAAATTTGGTACACGGATATTCTAGAGCCTGAGAAAGCTTTTTATCCCGAAAATGTTTACGGTTCCCGTGGGATAGATTTATTATTGTTTTTTAGAGAGCAAGGGATTAACATGATTTTTTGAATAGCAGTTATTTAGGGGTCAAAAAATGACATATGCTTATTTTGACTTCCCGTTAAAAAGTACGGTTCCCGTGGGATAAACTGTTTTACTTTTTACAGAGCAAGGGTTTGAATTGATTCTTTGCATAGTGGTAATTTTGAGGAGGGAACGACGTGAGCTTTTTTTTATCTTGGTAAAATGCACGCGTTGGATAATTTGTTTTTGTTTTTAAGGGGCAAGGAATTGGCGTGGTTTTGGGGTCTGAGAATGACATAGGCTACTTTTCTATCCTAGAAAAATGCATGGTTCCTATACATAAAAATTGTATCCAACAGGAACCGTGTACTTGTAAAGAATCTTTTTAACAAAATAAAACAAAACGAAACGAAACGAAACGCAAAACTCAAAACGCAAAGCGCAAAACGCAAAACGAAAAACGCAAAACGCATAACGATGCGTAACGACGCCCCCTCCTGCTTGAGGATAAATTCAAGGACGCTTTATCAGAAGATATTGTGCATTAGGCTCGATGGCACTCACGATAACCAGAGCATTAACAATGCTTTGTTATTGATTGAGGATAAAATGATTTACATATCTGGAAAATAGCAGCGAATGGATGTGATATAGTATACATCCTTCTTATTCAGTTTGTAAAATGCTCTGCAGCATACGGTGGAGGTGTACCCTGCTTAGGAGGAGCACCGCCGTGTTCTCGTCGAGGTGATCGACGGCGGCGACCTCTCGCGTTTGGCCCTGTTACAAGCCATGGTCCGGAGCTAGGAGACATGGGAAGCGGTCACCTCCTTCTGCGAAGCAGTAATGCTAGCGAAGGAGGAAGCCGAACGCGTGGGAGAGAGGGAAATCTCACGCCCTAGCCACCGCAACAGAAGAAGACGCCCCGGGCGTCGGAAGTCGCAGGGCGATTCTCGGCCACCGTAGTCGCGGGCCTGCGGACGGCGAGCATTGGGTGGCTCGCCATATGATCAGAACCATGCCCAGATCGACGGAGCGCTGTGTTCCACGCGCACCTCAAAGAGCTGTCAACACAAAAGACGGGGCCCGCTAGTGCCAGTGCCTGCTGGGGCTGCGGACTTTGTTCGAAAGAGTCACCGTGGCCATGGAATGCAAAGTGCACTAGGAGGAACATGGTTGGGTTTTAGTCAGTAAGTGTCTGACACTCCCTCCTGCTTCACCCAGAGCGGGAGGAGTTATTTGATGATGTCCCATCCTTAAAAAAAAAGGCAGTCTACGAGAACGTTTATCTTGTACCATGGTTGTTGCTGCTGTGGAATGGAATCCACGTATGCCTGCCCTGATATAGAGCTGACGAACTGTCTACTAGTACGCTAATACTAGTCTTGATACAGTGCATCTGTAGCGTAAAATAACCTCTTTTTAAAAGTTTTTTTTTTTTTAGGATGGCTCTTTGCACTCGTTCAGCAGTAATAAGGATGTTTTTGCCAGCAGAGCCCCAAGCTACTACAAAATACCCTAGGATTGCCTGACACAGTGCGAAGTAGGTTGTTTTTACAGTGTGGTGGTCTGCTATCGATCTCAGTTTCCTGAATATATATAGGAGCTTTCTCACACGTGTGTTCAGGGAGTCCTAGTCAAAAGTTTATCAATGTAATACCAAGACACTGACAATTCATTTGATTTGATCAAATGTGGAACCATTGCAGGTACATTCCGGTTAGAAATCACAGCTATGGACCCTGAGTGAAGGTTCTGAAGGAGCAGATGATTTTTTGTTGATAAAAAAATTAACTATTTTTGTTTTTGCAACATAGCTCAAAGATGACAGCCGTATCATCGGCATACGCAAAGATTTGTACATTGTTGAGGTTTAATGAGCAGAGACCGTTGACATATAACAGGAATAAAGTAGGGCCCAGGAAACTACCCTGAGGCACTCCGTACTCCACATTGGCGAGGAAACTCTGGAAATCTCCTAAACAGATCGTTTGTTTGCCTTCTGTCAGATACAAAATAAACCAATCCAGTGCAGTGCCCCTAATGCCAATGTATTCAATTTTCTGGAAAAGGATCGGATTCGACTTAGTTTCAAAAGCCTTTGCAAGGCCCAGGAAGACACCTCCAGTAACCTCCACATCTTAGCCCTTTGTCAAGCTGACCAACAACAAAGTCTACTAAATCAGTGACAGCGTCTTCCGTGGACCTGCCTTTGTGAAAGCCGTACTGGTTTGTGGAAAGCAACTTCATATCTTCCAGATATGTCAATAGCCTCTTATTCACTAGTTTTCCCAGTATTTTTGGCAATAACGTGAATAGGGATACTGATATATAGTTTGACACCATAATTGCATCTCCTCCCTTATGAATCGTACACACATTTGCTATCTTCATTTGGGGTGGTACTTTTTTACCATTAAACATGCTAAGTTACAAATATGCGCGATGAGAGCCACAAGACATTGCTGGGTGACTATGAGGCCCCGATTAGATACACCATCCCATCCAGGAGCTGAATCATTTTTAGGCTTGACAGAACTGCTTTCACTTCCATTTCATCGGTAGGGTTCATGAAAGGAGTTAATTGGTGAGACATCCGTGTTGCCAGTTGTTTTGATGAGTTTAGCTAGGTCGGCTCCCGATTTTTTTAGACGCAGTAAATTGTTTTTAGCTAATTGTTCTCCTTTATTAGCAAATAAATTATTTGCCATGTCCAACGCGACCACTGGATCAGGACTGGCATTTATGTAGGAAGGCGATATAAGACAATGTCTTAGATTTTAACGCAGCCTAAGTATTTTACTGCTATCTTTTTAACTGTCCAGTAGGTGTTTTTCATGAGGGATTTTTAAGTTCTGTATAATATTGTTACAAGTTTTTCCGTATGCTTTGTACTGTTGATGTAGGGTGTGGTTGTCAATATTATATTTTTTCCTTGTTTCGCTATGGAGGGCATCTCTTTTTAACCGACTTCTAAAAAAGAAGGTGGTTCTCAATTCGACCACGTATATAATAATATATTCTTTTTTTAATGTGTGTTCGCGGGTAACTTCGTGGTGTATTAAAAAAAATAACCTACATTTTATTTTTTAAGAACACAATAGCTAATTTGCCTGAACTAGGATGAACCTGTGCTTCAGGCTAGAAAGTTCTTACTTATACATTTTAACTTCAAAACAATAAATTAACAATAAATCATTTGCCTACAATGAAAATTAAAATTAAAGGACATAACATGTTTTATTTACAGACATAAAGAAGATCTTCCGTCTCTACGTAAGAGATCCTTAGTAAATATTGCACAATAAAATTGTCTTTTTACAGCTATAATAATTTAATTTATAAATGCTTAGTTTTCTATTTAGTCTATTGTACAGAAATGGACCTAAAAATTAAAAAAATCTTTTTACAAAGACATATTTTGAAAACGCATTAGAGTCGCATACAATGTCATTCCATCTCTTATTAGTGTTGTATGAAAGCATGGTGTGCTGTTTTAATACCAAGTGCATAATGAAAAGCTGGCGAACAGTTATTACGTTGCAGGATTTCAGTGTTTTTTGAGACCCAAAAAAGTGACATCAGCTTTTTACTGAATATTTTAACTCAATAGTTCATTACAAATGTACGAAAAGAACTCCCATGTGCCAATTTTGAATACTTTTTTTTTAATCTTAAAGTTCTTGTGACCTTCAAGGTGAAAATACAGAAAATAATTCGTCAAAAAAAAACTGCAAACAATTGAGTTTTGTTTGTATTGCACATTTATGAAGCAGGTCTAGGCGCATATTTTGTTCGCTTTTATTTAACTAACAATGATAATAGAGCGTCCAAAAAAAATATTTTACCAAAATCAGTATTTTTTTTTTTTAATTTTTCTAGCTCTAAGTAGAACCTGTGTCTGGTAGTAATAGATTCCTTATACTAAAGTTTATCACCCACAAAAATATTACGTTCAACTTGGGCGTAAGTTTCGAGAAAACGTTTTTTATGTAATGAGGTCAAAACTTCAAAATTAGGGTTGTAAAATCATAAATAAAGTGTGGTGCATGCAGTCGCTGCGAACTATGTGTATTTCCCACTTTGCGCCACTCTGCCCTTCTCACTCTTTCTCTATTGTAACGTTGCACGTTAATTCTACGGTAAACTTTATAAAAATAATCTGGCAATATTCAATTGGAATTATAGTGGCAACATTTTAAGTAATGACAGCTGCGCGCTGATTGGTCATGTCTCCCTACGATGCCATAGCACGAGACGAGGTTTTATAAGCGGCTGCACATCATTTCTCGGGAACACATCAACTGAAGCGAGTAGTTATTTAGTACTCCTTAAAAGTCTAGATCCTTGCTAGTTACTACTTGAAACCGTAATTCTAAAAGTTGTAAGTGCAGAACCCTAGAAGGGGTTCGATTTCCCTTCCTGCCTACATCTTTTTCCCTACCTCTCGAGGACCGACAAGATCTGAATCAGGAATTTTACGGGGTTTAATTTGTCACATTATCTACACTAATATTATAAAGAGGGAAGATTTGTTTGTTTGTTTGTATGTTTGTTTGAATTGAATAGGCTCCGAAACTACTGGACCGATTTGAAAAATTCTTTCAGCATTGGATAGCTACATTATCAGGGAGTAACATAGGCTATATATTATCCCCGTATTCCCACGGGAACGGGAACTACGCGGGTGAAACCGCGTGACGTCCACTAGTTTTAAATAAACCAACAAAAAAGTTCAAAGTGTCAGATTAACAATAACCCTCAAAATAATCGTCAGATTTTAGGCAAACATGACTGGAACATCAAGATGAACCTCCTGTATAACAGTATGCTGAAGACTAAGTAATTTTTCAGGTCAAGACCATACCTACCGGCTACCCAGTGAGCCGATGGGTTCAAGATATCGAAAACAATATGGAAATATTCGAATAGACGCCGCTCCAACAGCTTGTGATCGCGCGTAGATCGTTGGCGGGAACCGCAGGGCTGTAGCTAAGCTGCATTCAAATCGTAGGCCAATTTGAAATAAGCTATCAGCAAAGAGTTTCCCGACGCGACTGATCAGAAGACGATTCATGACATGATGAGTGCACGTAAGAAAAAAGCTGATGAAAGCTGCATGGATTATGTGCTAATTATGAAAGAACTCGGAAAAAGGGGTAATATTCCTGATTAAATTGCAATCAAGTATATTATATATGGCATTCAAGACCTAGAAACTAATAAAATATTATTGTACGGTGTTACAAACTACAGTGAACTGAAAGAAAAGCTGAAAATTTATGAAGCCGTGAAAGAAAAAATGAAGGCGCGATGTTATACGCAACGTAATCAAGGAAGTAACGGAAATAATCGGAATCCAAAGAAGAATTCAAGCAGTGAGTTACGGTGCTATAATTGTGTAGAACTCAATCATTTGTCGTAGAGCTTTCCTCAAAAGGAAAAATGAGGTCTCAAGTGTTTTGAGTGCAATGAGTTCGGCCATATTTATGCTTTATGCTTAAAACGTGTGAGGCCTACGCTGCCGCACATGGATTAAAATAGAATATGAAAAAATGTGAATACATGGTCTTTGAGGTCAGCGGCAAACGCCGCGCGCCGTGGAGAAGGACCTGAGTTGCTGGTGAACGGGTCACCAATTAATAGGGTATCAACTTTTAAATACCTAGGGCACTGTCTTGCCGCTGACCTCAGGGACGATGCAGACATTGAGAGGGAGCGCAGGGCTCTAGCGGTCCATAGCAATATGTTGTCCCGTAGATTTGCACGGTATACAGACCAATTAAAAGTAACACTTTTCAAGGTGGCCAAAGTTTGTACACGTGCCGTCTATGGGTCAATTATGTTTCAGGATGTTGTTGAGGCTACGTCGTTACTGTAGCGCGTCAGAAATGTTTGCCCGTACCGACGGCTTCTTTGTAATTATACGCAAAAAAACCGCGTCGCTACTGAGGAGAGTGAGGGATAGTCAGAACAGCATCCTGAAAACTGTAGCCGAGAGCTTCGGCTCTTCAATTCTACAGCAGTTTGTTTCAGGTTGATTCTTACTAACACTAGGCAAAAAGTTATTTTTTGTATGTTTTACTGACACTATATAGATTTTGTCGGAATTAAAGATATATTATTATTATATTTCAACAAAGTGCACAGCGTCGACGAATCGCGAAGACGAACGGAAATCTTCGGACAACTTCGGCCAATCAGCGGCGGAGACGACCGACAGCGCTGCCAACATGACGGATGTTGTTCGGGCAGAAATCCGACGAATCCTAGCACTTTGAAGTCTGCCATGTTCAGTATGGATTACGTTGGCACCACTAACGGCGATAATGGAAATAACAGCTATCAATGTCATGAAAACAAAGAGGTTATGCACATAGTAAACAAACCTGGCAAGAAGCCGGGCAAAACGATTTTGAGTATTTTTGTTGAAAATACCGAAGGGAAGGCACTAGTTGATTCGGGAAGCGATGTCAACTGAATGTCAGAAGACTTCGACGTAATCGACCAGCCAAAGACGACTGAAGATTGTGTTGTGTTGTCCGGTCTCGGACTAAAACAAGTGCATTCATTCGGGAAGTTTATGACTTGTGCTACGATTGATGGACGATGTTACAACGGAGTTACTTTCCATGTTGTGCCTAAAGACTGTATACCTTAGTGTATAATATTAGGTCATGAGTTTCTCGCTAATGTGACGATGATTATGAATGAAGGAAGTGTGGTGTTGTTGTCCTTCTGAAGAGTGGATGCGTCAAATAAATTGTTTTACTGTAGATTTAAGTGTTGTTGTAGGTACTACAGTCAGCCCAACCATCATAAAGGAGGTTCTACAGTGTACAGATGACTACAAACTAACCCAAGTAAAAGAAGCACCTATACAACAAAAAATAAATTTGAAGGATGACATTTAAGTAGCTCAAAAACCAAGAAGATTGTCACTAAAGTAACAGCAAATTGTCGAAGATCAGGTAAAGGAATGGTTGGATAACAACATAGTCCGAGTAAATTTTTCTGAGTTTGCCAGGTGTTTAGTGTTGGTCAGGAAGACCAGGTCTGTGTAGACTACTGACAACTTTACTCAAGATGATAAAGGACGAGTATCCACTACCTGTCATTGAAGATGAGAGACTCCAAAGTATTTAGATCCAAATATTTTTTCCATAGTTTTGATTTGAAAAATGGGTTTTTCCACTTGAAGGTCAGCAAAGAATCAATACATTACACCTCATTTGTGATCCATCATGATCAATTTGAATTTTCACGGACACCTTTTGGTCTGTCAAACAGCCGTAAGCATTTTATGTGATTTGTATCAACAATTTTCAGGAATTTAATTGATAGGGGCATAATGTTAGTTTTTATTGGTGATCAAATCAATGTTCTGACTCATTTCATTAGTGGTGATAGCAACAATCATTCATTCAGTAGTAATCATTCAGACCTTACCATTCATTCGTCAATCATTCATGATTTATTAGTAAAGTATTCTAGCCTAACAAAAATACATAATGTATTTACATATGTACAACGCTTTATTTACAATGTAAAAAATAAAAATAAATTGCAAGGTAGTTTTACACTAACAGAACTTGAAAATTCATTAAATTTAATTATACACCATTCACAGCTTGAAATGTTTTCTGAAGAGTATAATTTGTTAAAGTCTGGACAAAAATTACCACGCAAAAGTAGATTGCTTCCTCTGACACCGTTCATTGACAATCATAACCTCATTCGCGTGGGCGGGGGGCTCGATAACTCCCCCTACGATTTTAATGTGAAACATCCTATTATTTTATGCAGTAAGCACGTACTTACAAAACTTATATTTCAAATGCAACATTTAAAGCTTGCGCACGCTGGTCCACAGTTGTTATTGTCACATATACGACAAACTTATTGGCCTCTAGGTGGCAGAAACTTGTCTAAGTTTGTCGTGAATAAATGTCTTAAATGTTTCAGACACAAGGCTGAGAACGTACAGCCTATAATGGGTCAACTACCTAGTTCAAGAACAAATCTTGAGTTTCCTTTTTTGAATTGTTACGTTGACTATGCTGGGCCAGTATTGGTGGCCAATCGTAAAGGCCGAGGATGCAAACTTACAAAATCCTATATGTGCATCTTTGTTTGCTCGGCAGTAAAAGCCATACATTTGGAGCTCGTCACTGACCTCACCACTGAGGCTTACTTGGCCGCTCTAAATCGTTTCGTGGCGCGTCGTGGCAAGCCTCGAAGCATCACGTCCGATAACGGAACTAACTTCGTAGGCGCATCAAATGAGATGTGTAGGTTCATACAATCATCTAATGTTGCATCTGAAATGGCGCAGGAAGGTATTGAATTCATTTACACGCCTGCATACAGCCCTATTTTTTAATTCATTAGCTGAAGCTGCTGTAAAATCCTGTAAGCATCATTTAAAACGGTTACTGCATCTTACCCACTTCAATTTCGAGGAGATGGCTACCTGTATCACTCACATAGAGGCGGTGTTGAATTCACGCCCTCTCACTCCTCTTTCTTCTGACCCTAACGATTTTTCGGCTCTCAGTCCCTTTCACTTCCTAATTGGACGACCATTCTCATCAGTGCCACATCCTCAGTTGACTGAAGCCAACATCACGCGGCTGGATCGTTGGAAGCGGATTCGAGTCCTGATGACTCGCAACACTTCTGGGGACGATTTCATAATGAATATACCTCTCTGCTGCAGGCGAAATCAAAGTGGTTTGATTCCAGAGATGAACTGAAGCCGGGGTCATTGGTCCTGATTAAGGACAAGACGACGCCACCTCTGCTCTGGTCCCTGGGTCGGGTCACGAAGACCTATCCCGGCGTAGACGGGGTCACAAGAGTGGCTGAACTGAAGACGAAGCGGGGCACCATTCGTCGTGCCTTCAACTGCATCTGCCCGCTACCAGTGGAAAATTTAAGACTTCCCTTCAACCCGGGGAATATGTCGGCGCCTTACATACGCGTGGACAACCGCGGGGAGGGCGCGGGGCTCGGGGCACCGAACCCGGCTGCGCGAGCGCTGCTGCGCGCCCTACCACTCACTGAGCTCACAGACGCCGGCCACTACGGGCATTCCTTTGTACGGTCTTCATAATATTGTACTAAGTGTTACTTATGGTATTACACCTATTTTTATACAGTCCACTAGTTTTCTTCTAAATTCCAAACCGAGTCTATTCACATTGCTTTTTCAATTATCACAATTTCCGGAATTAAGTGTAAGGTAGGGTATTGTGATGATGTTGATATTGTGACCATATCTCTTTAGTGTCCCAATAACAATAGCACTAAGCGCTTTGATCTATTTCTCTACCAGCTATAGCAGAATAATATCGCTCCATCAGCATTATTTGAAACGCCTTAACCAGCAACACCAAAGCTATAGCGCCTAAACTACTACTACACTAAGGCGATAGTCAACATGAGAATAACAACCTCACTTAAGCATAGAGCCATAAAGTTACTACATAAAGCCCTTTGCGAGTCTGCCTTAAACGTTAACTCGTAAACAAAATAGAAAATGTTAACTATTGAGCGCCTCAGCTCCATAGCAATTACAAAATGAAAATAGCTCACCAGATTCACGTGATGATCCTCGCACACCTCCACACACTTCTCCTTCAACTTCCTTGATCTGGCAGCTGTTGTGAAGTTGCTTGCCTCCGTTCGACACTGGTTTACATTGTTCAGTTTGATGAGGGTAGCCGCATAAAACTCGACGAATAGGAACTTGACCTTGGAATGTTCCTTGAATTGGTCCTACGTTGAACCCATATAGGTTATCTACGGCTAACATACAGGCGCGAAGCTCTTCAGCGCCTTACTTATAGCCAAAATAAGCTGAACTGCACAACACTGCATCCTCGACAAAACATATGACCGCGGTGACGCACTATGATCGCACGTCGAACTTAGGTTTATCGGATTGAGTTCCACGGCACATCATGGCACACATCGAGTGTTTAGCGCCTGGATAAGCGCACGCGTTTAAAAAAAGAACGAACCGCGATTTCCACCATCACTGTCACCACGTGTCCCGCATTTCAAAACGTAAGCGCCACGTATTTCACTAGCATTGTCTCCGCATGTTACCTTCCCACAAAATAACATCTGTTCTGTGCTGAATACACGTGTTTTCCAATAATCGTCAACGCAAAAACATTACGTAACTTAATTAGGCCATACCACAACAAACAATCAGCACTAGAAAAACAATACGGTTCACTTTGTCTCATTTGACACGTCTGGCGGTAGTACGTCGTATGTCGTTGTACGACTCGAGCATCTACTCGCCGTTCACTGCCTGCCGCAGCTGCTCCGCTATCCACTTAGCCGCTTGCACTCGTCCATCGGGCTGCGATATGTCTTGGTCTTCCACAGGCACAGCATACGAAGGACTTCGCTGCCAACTGCGATGCTGCTTCACTCGATACTTAAGGCGATGTAGCACTTTCTCTGCTGTCGTGCACCGTGATCTTGCATCCGCGTCTACCTTGTCTGGATCAACGCAAGCCAATGCATTCTGCTTTCGCAATTATAGTGCTTCAATAAGCACTCGTATGATTTAAATTTTTAATTCGACGGTCACATTTTTTTTTTGCTGGTTATACTTATTTAAACACGCCAACTGTCACTTTTAGTGTTTTCATTTTGCGTGTGAACCAACACGAATCCCACTTTCTGATGTCAGCGATGGTACAACTCTCCAGGTTACATCAGCCAGGATATTGGAACTACAGTGGGCGTACTTTGGGAAGTGTTGGTTATTGCGCAATAGAAACACCGGTTGCTTCTTAAATCAAATTATTATTCACACTCGAAAGTCTCAATTACAATATTCTTTCACAATAGGTACACTGAACAAATATTCGGAACACGCGGCGGTATCTAGACGTGGGCACGTCTGCACTGCTCGACCGCCACTAGTAGACTGAGCTCAGCCTCTGTCGAGCACACCGTCCTAGACTCCGTCGAACGCCACTAGATGGCGTTGGTGTCCGGATTGTTCTATTGACTGACTTATTTCCGACATATGTATATGGAATAGAAGAAAATTTCATTTTTGTGTTTTATACCTACCTTTGTGTAATTTTCATGCAAAAATATTCAATGTACAGACACGGTTAGTCTACAATTTTATCACATTATGTATAGAAAACGCTGTCTTTATTTTTGAAGAAAATCAACGCAATGCTTTTAACCTTTTGAAGCAGAAGGTAGCGTGTAGTCCAGTATTGAAGATATACAATCCTAAGCTGCCCACGGAAGTACATACAGACGCATCTAGCATTGCATATTCAGCAATACTGTTGCAGCAGCATCCGGATAGTTGTCTACATCTAGTCCAATATATAAGTAGGAAGACAAATGACGCTGAACAAAGGTACCCTAACTATGAAATAGAAGCTTAAGCAAGAAATTTCGTCATTATCTGTATGAGATACATTTTAAGATTTTTACTGATTGTCAAGAATCTGCACTAACTCTGAAGAAAAAAGACTTATCAGCTAAGATTGCAAGATGGTTATTGTTTCTAGACCAATATGACTTTGAAGTTGAGCATTGAAAAGGTTCAAAGATGAGGCATGTGGATGCATTGAGCAGACACCCTTTACATTTCAGCCGTAGTAGTAAGCCTTCATGAGCCTTCCCTTCCCCTCGGACCGCCGCAAGGTGTTGACGTGCCTCAATACTATTCGCATTTTTATTTCGTAAAATAACAAATAATAAAAGGAAATTAAATTAACGTAAAAAAATAGGAGTGCATAACTGGTGAAGAGGTCTTTCGGACGACATTAGTGACGACGCGACGACGATATTGCAAGACAAAGAAGGTTATCCTGTCGTCTCATGCGGCCTGCGCTCCTGGTACCTGCTTGCTATCTCTAAATGAAGAAGACTACACCCCAAGGACACGTAAGCAGCCAATAAACACTAATTACTGCGCATACGCAACTCCTTCAACCAGTTTGTCTCAAAGTGGACACACCCTATCGCTAACGCTTTTGTTAAACTGGATCCAATTAGTTAATTAGGGTCACGCCCTTCGAAGAGTGTACCAATTGTCACTTACAAGACTGAGGTGAAGTAATTAGTGGGATCCCACCTCCGCCTTTCGCGCAGTTTGATTCGTCAGTTATTTATCATCAACAATACTTTAGTTGACCTACTTTTACTGGACAATCCCATTATGGAAAATAGTATGGATACATCTCTGTCTGAAACGGATGTCACCTTGGTGGGGAAAGGTTACTCAACACCGCCAAACTAACTACACACTCACAAATATGGATATGAAACTTATCAATATGTGCACAATCAGCGAGGTATCTCTTCTATTGGTGCAACTTAACCTTGGCTATCGAAATACCTATCTCGAAAAAACATCTATTCTACTTGCTAAGATTCTAAATGGATGACGCTCTATTAGCTGTATCCGAAATAGATAATATTGAAATTGCCCGCACAGTCGAATGCGGGATCTCAGAGCTCAGCAGACACATACATATTAGCACCACCACCATACCATACCATTACCATTACCATTATTTCACAAAATATAAGGAGCATATATCGTAATTATGACGATTTTATGCTCAACTTATCAACTATTCCTGAAACAGACATTATTATACTGACTGAATGTAGGTTAAATGTTAACAAACCCATTCCGCAACTAAACAATTATGAATCGTCTTTTACTAAACAGCAGCTTAACCAAAGTGATGGGGTAGTGGTGTATGTAAAACAATTCTTAAAACCGAAAGTAAAAGAAATTTTGCTGTCACAAGCCTCCTGTCTTCAGCTGGACGTTCTAAATAACACAGTGTTTTGTATATACCGCTCTCCATCAAACACAAACACTGATAACTTCATAGAGTCCCTTAGCAATCACTTAAATAAACTAAACTCAAATAAAACCATAATCCCAGCGGGAGATTTAAATATAAATATTAAACCTAAAGAAACGGAATCGTCACATGACCATAAAAACAGAAATACTTATCTTAATATGTTATCTTTGCATGGAATTCTTCCTGGACATACGCTACCGACTAGAGAAAGTAACTGCTGAGATCACTTCATGTTAAAAATTAATTAAAAAAAGATATCGGCTTTCATTGCAATACTTCATACCTCTGTCACTGACCACTTTACTACATTCCTATCCCTATCGAAAGTAAAAAACACAAATATTCCTAAAAAAACTACGACTGTAATCGACTTTGAAGCAGCTCTGAAAGACTTACAGGATAAAAATCTAGCTGAACTATTATCTGTAACGACCCTAACCTCCTGATTAGTCTACTTATAAATAAACTCATTGATACCTTAAAAAACAGTACTACAACCCGAATTTTATCAAATAGTAAACATTATTAAACCGTGGATTACCAAAGGCATACTGCGCTGCATAAAAAATCGTAATAAATTACAAAAACGTCATAAATCTGAACCCTTTAATGATACTATAAAGATACCCTACACTAGAAATAGGAATTATTGTAATTATTTAATAAAAAAACTAAAACGTAAATATGAAAGAGAACTTTTAGCAAACTCTGTTACAAATAATAAGGTACTTTGGAAAAATATAAAATACATCACATATTCTAACAAATCTAACAATAACAACTGTGAACTACTAAACATCAAGTCATCCCCTCTTGAATCGGTAAATTTTATAAACGAACATTACGCTAACGTTGGTAAACAATTGGCTCAGAAAATCACACCTAATAATAATCGCCCTATAATTCATCACACCAAACCAACTGTACAATGCAACACTTTTGTCCTTCTGGATACTGACCCTAATGAAGTTGAACAAATACTGATGGGCCTAAAGTCTGATAGTGCCCCCGGGTGGGACAATGTTCCAACTAAACTTCTAAAACACGTACGACGGGAAGTTGTCCCCATAATATCACATCTTGCAAACCTTTGCTTCCAAACCGGTACCTTCCCGGACCTACTGAAACAATCAATTATTACACCTATTTACAAGGGGGGGGATAGAGACGATGTGAACAACAGCTATAGGCCCATCTCCGTTCTACCATCCATCTCTAAAATATTGGAAAAATTAATTAACAAGAGACTGATCAATTACCTTACAAAATATAATTTGCTTTCCCAGTCGCAGTTTGGGTTTAGACAAGGTTTATCAACTGAGGATGCAGTCACAGCACTGAGTTCTCTAGTGACTGAACAACTTGACTCCGGCTATAAATGCCTGACTGTTTTCCTAGACCTAAAAAAAGCCTTTGACACCGTCTCTGTCCCCGTCCTTGTCACTAAACTCGAAAAAGCTGGAATAAGAGACATTCCACTGAAGTTACTCAAAGATTATCTCACATCTAGGAAGCAAAGGGTTAGGGTGGGGGATCTGATCATTAGAGATGCTGACGTCACTTACGGAGTTCCCCAGGGCAGCGTACTCGGTCCTACGTTGTTCCTAGTATATTTAAATGATCTCTGCAACATGCATATTAAAAACGCAAAAGTTTTCTCCTACGCTGACGACACCGCTGTCGTGTTTTCTGGGAGCTCTTGGATAGATGTTAAACTCAAGGCTGAGATGGGAATGGCACAGGTAGCCAACTGATTAAATAATAACCTACTCACTTTAAACACAACTAAAACTAACTACATATGCTTTAGCATTAACAAAAATAGTCAACCAAGTGAGGATCTTCACCTAAAAATACACACATGTGGAGATGCCAAAGAAAGAAACTGTAGTTGTTCATGCATTCAAAAAGTAACACAGACTAAATATCTTGGCGTAATTGTTGACCAGCGGCTATCCTGGTTTCCACATCTTGAACAAGTCACAAATAGGGTTAGGAGATTGAGTTGGATTTTTAAAACACTTCGGCATATTGTACCTAAAACTTTTATGCGTAGTCTAAATGAAATTTATTTGGCACTGGTTCAGTCTGTTTTGCTATACTGCATTCCTGTTTGGGGAGGAGCAGCTAAAACCTATTTTATAGATGTAGAGCGAGCCCAACGAGCACTGATAAAGATCATGCACTTTAAAAATAAAAGATATCCCACTGACATGTTATACAAAACGAGTGATTTACTTTCCGTTAGAAAACTGTACATTTTTCAAACAGTCTTAAAAAAGCATAAATCCCTACCTTATGATCCAGTCTTATTGCAGAAAAGAAGAGCCGATATTGTTGCACAAATTCCACATACTAAAACAATATTTGCCACCAGACAATTCAATAAACGTTCAGCTAAACTCCACAACAAAATAAATAAAATAAATGACTTACACAACAAAACAAGTTTTGAATGTAAAAAAATCTTAACCAATTGGCTTAAGACACTTACCTATGATGATACAGAGGCACTTCTATAGAATACACACTAGCAAATGTTTTTACCATTCACACTTTCACACACACTCTTACATCCACCTTCACACACTCAACTACTCGGGAAATACTCTTAACATATTTTTTTTTGCATTATTTGTTGTTATTTTTAGACACTATATTATGGGAAGAGCGGAGTCTCCTAACACAGGCATTATTTGCTTAAAAGGAGGCTCCAAACACTAAACCACTGTGTAATCTTGAAGCGTAAATAAATTATTTGTATTCGTATTTATTTGTACTCTAGTCGTCCGTTCGCTAAAAGTAGATTCTTATGGAGAAGAACGGACAAGAAACTCCATAGTTACTCTTTTCAAAAATAAGCTTTACAATATTTGCATACAATCAATTGATTTTATGTGAGGACGAATAAAGAAATGCCAGCAGAGGTAAAATTAATAAGTTTGCTAGTAAGGGGACATAGTTCTCACATACGTACAAATTTTGCAACTATTGATTTATATGATCAGTGTGTGAGTTAAATTAAATATAAAAAACAGTAAATACACCTGTATACACAGTAAATATTAATATAATAAACACAAACATTTCAACAAAAAAAAAAAAGAAATGACTAAGTCAAGACAATAATATATACAAGAGTGACCAGAAGCAGGTTGTAATTCCTGGCAGCATGAAAAGAGACAGGCATAGGAAGAGTGCATACCAATGGTCATTTTGATAAGAGCAAAATGAAGGAACTTCTAGTTAAAGATTTCTACCTCAAAGATATAGACAGTAAAATTGAAGACTTAATTGTAAGCTGTATGCCATGCTTACTAGTATCAAAGGAGCAGGAAAAACAGGAAGGTTTTCTTAACCCTATTCAAAAGAAGGGAAGCCTCTGCATACCCTTCAGATGAATCACATGGGATCAATGACTGAGACCAGAAAGAGGTATAATCACATACTTGCAATAGTTGATACCTTTACCAAATTCGTGTGGCTTTTCCCCCCAAAGAGTATTACCAATAGTGAAACTCTGGACAAGCTTAAAATCCACCAATAGACGTTTGGGAACCCAGAAACAATTGTAACTGATCGGGGGACCGCTTTTACAAGCCATGACTTGAAGGAATATTGTGAGAGTGAGAATAAACAATACATCAAATAACAACAGGAGTTCCAAGAACAAATGGACATGTGGAGAGGATACATGGAATCATTAAACCAACTCTAACAAAGTTAGAGGATCCATCAGTGTGGTACAAACATGTAAGTCAATTGCAATGGGCAATAAATAGCACATTCTAAAGGAGTATTAACACTAATCCATTAACAGCAGGAGCTATTAACAGGCGTCAAGATGAAGTCCAAAGAAGATATACTTTTAATTAATTTATTGCAGCATGAAAGTCTAGATAGAACAATTCAATGAATAAAGAGAAAAATTAAGAAAAAGAGCCAAAGAACAAATATTAAAAATTCAGGAAGAAAACACAAGTACTTATAATAAAAAAGAAAGGAAAGTACTAAGTATGAAGTAGGAGAACGAGTAGCAATATAAAGTACGCAATTTGGCCCAGGACTAAAACTAAAGACGGAAGTACCTAGGTCCATATAAGATTACTAAGGTCAAACGAAAAGACCGCTATGATGTCGAGAAAGATGATGTCACATCAGAAGGTCCCATAAAGACTACTTGCTCAGCTGATGGAATGGAGAGATGGCCTTAATTAATTCAATGATGCAGTAAATTTCAGTTAAAAATATTCATACTTACCGTTGAACACAGCTATTTTACCATTCTATTTTTTCAATAAAGTGAGTAATGTTGATAGGCTGTTGTAATGACTAGAAAGTTATTAAATTGTATCACTCATTTTGTATCATTACAAGATGTAATTGAGAACTAATAAACTGTATAAGATCTGTAATTCTGTAAGAAGTTAAGTTAAAGAGTTAAGTATTTGCCCAGTGAGTGTAACTAAGATGCCAAGCTGCTTGTAATTCAATAAATAAAGAAATGAAACACCTACCTTGTAATTAACCATGATAGTAATTCCGTATAGCAAATGTACCTAAACATTTAAGTGATAAAGAAATTATAACCATGATAGTAACTCTGCATAACTAATGTACTTAAACATTTAAGTAATAAAAAAGTAAGTAAGACTGCACCTAAATAATACTTAGGTGTTGTAGTATTATTAAGAGTGAAAGGTTGTGGAATCTTTTATTAGGTTAAGTTCAATTATTTATATTATTATATTACAAGTTACATTATTTTTATATTTATTAGACTGGTGCTGTCATAACGGAAGTTGCCGGCCCTAGTGGTATTTTTCTAAATTATTGCAGAGCGGATGTTATTACCGCTACTCTTAAAAAATTTATGGTTATATATATTTTTTAAAACGGATTAGAAAAAATACCATATAATAAATAATAATAATGTAGTTAAACCTTATCTATCAGGTTTAACCTTCATACGGTCTTTAAAGTTACTAACGTAAATGGACTTCGGGTCTTATTTGACCCAGTACTATATTTCTAGAGGTTATGTGTAATATTTTATTAATTACTATTATTGGGGTTTGTATTTTAATAAACTATATAATTTCAATGAAAAGAAAAGCTACTGAAATGTATATTTATTATATAGAATTTATTACAATTATATATAGAATTATATATATAGAATTTATTACAATTCCGAACATTTTGTGTAACTATTTAGTACCCATAACTTTATTCCGTACTTTGCGGGCTTATGGCATGTACCTACTGCCGAAATAGACACCTTTCCTGAATGGTACCAGCTGTTGTTAGACAAATTGATGGACGCTGTGGGATTGATGGATCCCACCAATGTCAATCTTGGCATCTATGTGATAATATTTTCCCTGGAAGCCCTTCCGCGACTATTTCCAAATGTTTTTTTTTTTGAATATGTTATTTTTGGCGTCTCATTATTTCGGTCAAAACAAGTGCAGTTTCACTCACACTAGAACTACTGATCGATGAATCAGCTTCCTCAATATGATCTTTAAATTTAAAAGTTAATTCCTCCTCATCCGACAAGTAGTCCAAAAATAATTCAATCTCACTATCCCTCATATTCAAATAGGAAATAACTAATCCTATTTTCAAACTAACACACGTTCTGTTCACTCAATATTTATTGTAAGACAGGGGCTCTAAAAAGGCAACTTTAGCAGAATCAGAAAGCACATCACGCTACCCGTCACTGTTAATTTTCCCTATCAACGTTAACAATAAAGATGAAATTGAAATTTGACAGATTGTTGTGAAGTTAAAATTATGATTCTAATATGATTATGATAAAGTGGCCTTTTTAGACCCGCAGGCAGAATTGCAATGCAATGATAAAAAATAAAATAACACAGGACGTTCGGTTAATACGTAGATTTGACTTAAACGTAAAAAAAGTTGTAGGTGGAACAATTAAAGACATTTTCATAAAATGATATACTTAATTATATTAAGCTTTTGACTTTGACAAAAGTCATGAAACACCAAATCTCAAAATAAATTAGCTATGGAAAAAACTTTGTTTCGTTCCCTAAATGGGTCAAAATTGACCCGAAAACCGTGCGAAGGTTAAATTGTTTTCATTTAGGAACATTGTGTTATTTCTGTTGAAAACCTTAAAAATTGTGAAAAATTTAGTGTATTCAAGTTGTTTTGATGAATGAGGATGACTGTCGAGTAAGGATGATGTTTAAATGTTGTGTTAGAATGTATGAAGAATGAAAGTCTGTCTAGCATGTTTGAGGACAGACATGATTGTCGGATGGCCGAATGTGGGAAATGGAACGTGATCCACTCACGTTCCATTTCCCACATTCGGCCATCCGTAGTAAGGGATAGAGTGTTGTATGTGAATGAGAGAACGATAGAGGAGGAACGAGGAAGGGATTGAAAAGGTCGCCATATTGCGATACGTTCACAAAGGCGTTGTGTAAGAAAAAAATAAAAAAAGATGATCATTTCTGAAGACTGCTATTTTATTGAAGAACCGTGTACCCCCACATTATTTTTGTATCTATCAGTTATCTTATTCATTTTTTTTTTGACAGTCTCCTCATTATAATTGTTTTTATACTGAGTTGTATTGCAACATATTATGATGTACTAGTGTTGACCTATAGCTGTTTTTGTATTCTTGCCTGAACAACCGGCAGCAAGTTCGCCATGCTCCTCTGGATGTCACTACTTGCGGTAGCATCGGGGGTCGGGTTACCTCCTTCCCTCAAAAATGGCGAGGGCGGAAACGGCTGATCTTTACGTTATGCTCGTTTACGTTGCTCGTGGTGGCTCTTCGTTTCTTGGTCTAGGTGGTTTTCTTTTTTCAACCCGTCAGGCACCGAGCACGTAAGAAAATAAAAAAAACAATACTATTTGGCCCCAATTGGGGCTTACGGTCCTTGAGAGGGATTATTTTTATTATTGTTTTAACGATAAACGTTTATTATTAATACTATGTTCTAGTTCATCACTTGTAGTTCCAGTCACAATCCTATTGTTGGATTATACCATTGCACATGTAAGCGGGCACACCATTTATGCCTGGAGGACTGATTGGTTAGTTTTACTTGTTAATGCTTAAGTTTGTCTGTTTGTGACAGCTTAATGGTGTGTGCTAGCTAAGAAATGTCAAATAAATTCATTTAATTTGATTTGCATATTTGGATATATCATTTGTCAGTATCATATACTTATTGTAAACTACTTTGCATAATACTGTATGATTTTTAAACTTAACAGAATGATGCAAAACAGCAAAAGATCTGAGTATTACCAACAACATAAAATCAGCAGATGACAAAATAAAAACTACTTGGAAAATAACAAATAACGAAACAGGTAGGAAGAAACAACGTGAGACTAAATTTAATTTAAATACTGTAAATGACCTAATAAACTCAGATGCAGGGGTGGCTCAAGAATTTAAAGACTTCTTTGCTAATATTCCTCTTAAAACTACAGAAAGTCTCAACTCGTCTCCCGCGCTCGCTGCTGCAATACTCAGAAAGAATGTAAAGGTATGCCCATCGGAGTTTAAGTTTCAACATACAAACCCTCAGGCCATTATAAAAGCTTTTAAAGATCTTAAAATAAAATCAAATAAAGATCTTTGGGGTATGTCCGTAAAGTCTGTAGATCTGTCATTGAAACTATTGCCCCCTACTTGCTGTCATATTTAATACTAGTGTAGACCATGGAGTATTTCCGGATCTTATGAAAAACAGTAAAGTAGTTCCTTTGTTCAAATCGGGTGATAATTAGGAACCCAATAATTATAGACCTGTGTCAATTCTGCCAGTCCTTAATAAGGTGGTTGATAAAAATTCCATCTTTCATGAACAACAGTATGGTTTCACCAAAGGACGCTATTGGAATATTCTGTGAACTATCGAAGGCGTTCGATTGCGTTGATCATGAGACACTTTTGTTGAAACTAGAGCAGTATGGGATCGGAAATACAGCCCTTGAGTTACTTAGGTCATACTTGATGGACAGACAGGTTAAAGTTCAGGTAAACGGTGTAAACTCACTAGGGTCTGAAATAACAATGGGAGTATCTCAAGGCTCAATATTGGGTCCATTCCTTTTTCTAGTTTATATAAATGATTTGCCCCAACTACTTCAAAATCACCCAAAGATGGTGTTATTTGCGGATGACACATCAATGATATTTAAAATAGAGCGACGGTCACGAAATCTTGAAGTCGTAAATAACTCTATTCTTCAAGTTCAAAATTGGTTTACGGCAAAAAAACAATGGAGAAAAACTGGAACTACCCAGTGTGGAAGAAATCGACACCGAGTAGCGGTCTGGATCTGTTGTCAGCAGAAGGTCCAAGCAATTGGCTGTGTGCGAATCAACATCCGGCACCCTCGTTGCCCCCTGGACCTGTTTTTGGGTGAGATTTAACGCAAGTGCTAGCTTTCGCGCCTTTCTTCCAGCATGGTCTGTGTGCTGGTATAGGAAAAGCCACTACTGATGGTGTGCGTTGAAGTCCCCCAGCAACACCAATTGGGCAGAAGGGTACTGCTGCTGAACCGCATCCGCCGCCTCACTGAGGTGCTGTAATAGCCCAGTTGCCAGTCGCCACAGATCACCGCTGTGCGAACGGTAGACATAGGCGTAGATAATTTTATCCAGGCCGGTGTCCACTTAAGCCCACAGCGTAAAGAACCTGGAGTTCTCAACGCTGCCGATAGCAGATGTCGTCCCGGGCGTACATACAAACGCCCGCGCGTGGTCTGTAGTGGTGCTCCAGAGTAAACCCTTGGTATGTAAGATACGACACGTCTGATGGACATCCGATCTGCGTCTCAAACAGGAATAAGAGCGCTGGTTTCTCAGTCTCTAGGTGGTAATGGACTGCGGCGAGATTTGAGTGCAGATCTCGTATGTTAGAGAGGTGCACTTTGTGCGAGAGGGAGTGCTGCCGCTGTACAGCTTTTCTCTTAATTTTCCTGATCATATTGAGTGAGTAAGGTAGAGGAGAAGGAAGTGAAATGAGGTTCCATGCTGCTAACTCTCAGGCACGCTCTGACAGGACGACATCATTGGGGGACTAGTCTGGAGACTGCGAGGACGCCCGAGCCCCCCGGAAATGTCCATTGGGCCCTCTCGTCTGGTCGCCAACCAGCACGATGGTGCATTCCGGGATTTTTCGACAGTTGGTGGGGCAGCCTTTCATGTGTGGCCAGCACACTACTTGGACCCCCAACTACCTGCGGTCGGCCAGCGGTGCACCGTGCCTCGGATCCGCTACCCTCCACGACTAGTCTCCCGATACGCCCATATCAACGCGAGCCTGGTCAGTCTGCCTGCATTGGAACAACTATTTCGACCCAACTCCTCTGAATTGGCTACACTGAGCATCGTAAAGGAACGCGGCTAGGCCACTTGGCGATACGTCTTTGCCCAGTGGGTGGTCACAAGCCATCGGCCGAAACCTACCATTAGTTAGTGTCACCTGATTAGCACCACCCGGGGTCCAAGTCTAGGGACTAGCAATGGGTATACTCCTACGGACGCGGGTGACTCGGACCCCAAAAGATGTATTTGAAAAGAGTAACTATGGAGTTTCTTGTCCGTTCTTCTCCACAAGAATCTACCTTTCCGAATGGACAGTAGAGTCACTTTAGTATTTTATATTATTTTAAATATGAATGACGTTCAAAAGTGCTGTTTAGTGGCCTAATTGGAATAAACGTTATGACTTTGATTTTGATGTGTTGCTGAGTTTGTTGCGCCACTTTTTCCTCCGAGCTAAAATACTGGGTAGTGGTGACGGGCAGTTTTTGGGGGACTGTCTTTTTGTAGAGCTTTGGCGTTCAAAAAGTGCAGCTTAATTTGAACAAAGAATTTTTGTTTTTATGTTAAATAGGAAGCTATCGATAAAAAAAAGACAATTAACTTACAAAAAAAATACTATTATTAACATTGGAGAGCCGCGAATAAAAAGCAAGTCATTACATTTTTAACATAAGTAATGAGAATTTTTTATTAAGATAACTAAAACTATTTTGAAGAAATGGCTAACGTTCGTCATTTAGAAAATAATTTGTATCTTCGAAATAGTTTAAAACTTTATAAAACTTTAGTTTACCATATTTTATTTAATAACAGACACAGGTAGCGGGATTTGTTCAAAAGAGTCACCGTGGTCCTGGAACGCAAAGAGCATTAGGAAGAACACGGATGGGTTATAGTCAGTAAGAGTCTGATACTCCCTTCTGCTTCACCCAGAGCGGGAGAAGTAATTTGATGATTTCCCATCCTTAAAAAAAATTAAAAAAGGAGGTATCATCTAATTTGGTCGTCCTGTCGTTTCCTTAAGACATTCTTGAAGTCCATGTCCTGGCTTAGGGGGGCAATCCAACAGACTTGTCAAGCCACATATGGGCTCAGCGGCGTATCTTCCGTTCCTGCAATTAGACCATGCAATAAGTATGGGCAAGTTTTGTACTTAAGGAAAGGTTCACTAATGGACACCCTCTATTCTAAGAAAACTTCCGATAACGACGACGCAACAAAATCTGCGGCCAAAATGCAAATACTAGTAAAATAGTACCATCATGAATATTTAAGTTTTGTTATGCACCATCATCATCATCATCATCATATCAGCCGAAAGACGTCCACTGCTGGACGTAGGCCTCTCCCAAGCGTCGCCTTCACGACCGGTCCTGCGCGTCTTGCATCCATCGGCTACCCGTGACCTTCACCAGGTCATCGGTCCACCTTGTGGGAGGCCTTCCAACGTTGCGTCGTCCGGTACGCGGTCGCCACTCCAGAACTTTTCGGCCCCATCGACCATCTGTTCTGCGAGCAATTTGCCCTGCCCACTGCCACTTTAGTTTGGCGATCCTTCGAGCTATGTCGGTAACCTTGGTTCTCTTGTGGATATCATCATTCCTGATTCGATCACGCAAGGAAATTCCAAGTGTTGCCCTCTTCATTGCCCTTTGAATGACTTTTAGCCTTCTGATGAGGTCCATTATGAGCGGCTACGTTTCAGTTCCATAGACTTTCGTCTTAAGACACTGTGGTATGTGGTACGACAAGATACCACGGCACGTCTCAAACGCCGCCCAGCTGATTCGGATTCGATGGTTAACCTCTTTCTCAAAGCCAGCCCTACCTAACTGGACCGTTTATCCCAGGTAGACGTACTCGTCTACAACTTCCGAGTGTAGAGTTTCCGATATTGAGGGGTACTACATGGGTATTTACCATGATCTTGGTACATGTTCATTTTGAGACCCACTCTTTCGGAAACTCTACTGAGGTCATCGAGCATTGTACTGAGATTCTCCGTAGTCTCAGCCATGATGACTATATCATCGGCAAATTGGAGGTGGCTGATGTACTCGCCATTGACATCCTGTTTAAGTTCTCGGGCAATGTTTACAAGCTCCGTCGGCGTTCCGGGCGTCCGCTTATCGCAAGCGTTATATGACCCGCCTCACAAAAAACCTTATCTCTCCACTCACAAAGCAGCTATTCACACACTTGAAACTGTTATGGGTTCCTAAATGACGACACTATGAAGTACGATGTAAACATTATTCTTATTACAACTCGAAATATAAACATTTTGTATTGATACGAGAGAACTTGCTGAAAGCACTTTTGTTGTTGTATTATGTTGATTTCTGACACAATTGTTGGATCAATTTACGCGAAATTTTGGAATTTAAGTCATAAAAAGGCAAGTAATCTAGTGATAATGTTTTTTTTACGAGATATGTAATCAATTTTCGCAATATTAAAGCTCAAACTTCATAGTGCGCGGTGACGTCATTTTGAATTGCGTAATGTTTATTGTTGTAAACAAACATCAGAATTATTGCCCAGCCTTCTCCAGTCCAAAACCTTGAAGACATCCTCCATTGCTACCGTAAACAGTTTCAGAGAAATGACGTCTCCCTGCCTCACACCCCGCTGCAGGAGGATAGGTTTAGCGGTCTGATCCTAAAGTCGGACTGACATGGTGGCGTTTTTGAACAAACATTTCAGCACCTCGATGTACCGATAGTCGATTTGGCATCGTTAGAGAGACTGCAGCACAGCTCAAGTCTCGATCGAATCGAAGGCTTTCTCGTAGTTTACAAACGCTAAGCAGAGGGGCAGATTATACTCTTCGGTCTTCTGTATAACCTGCCGGAGCGTATGTATGTGGTCTACGGTGCTGAAGCCTTTTCGGAATCCAGCTTGTTCGGGAGGCTAGAAGTCGTCAAACCGTCTCGCGCGCCGGTTTGTGATGACTCTGGCAAACAGCTTGTAGACATGGCTTAGAAGTGAGATGGACCTATAGTTATTAAGCAGGGCATTGTCGCTCTTCTTAAAGAAGAGTACCACCACACCTCTACTCCATGCCTGTGGCGTTTTCCCCTCGAGTATTACGGAAATGAACAGTTCCTGAAGGGCCTTAAGGACCGGTCTTCCACCCGCCTTCAGGATTTTGGCCGTAATTCCGTCCTCACCCGACGCCCTGTTGTTTTTAAGCTGATTCAGAGCCATCCTAATCTAATACAGGCTGACGTCCGGGATGTCCTCGGTATAGTGCCGGGTCAATCTAGCTCTTGGGTCGTTAGCTAGATTCGTATCGGGTTTAGTCAATGGCGTGTATAACTGTCCATAGAATGTTTCGATCTCTCTCAGAAGCTCCGTTTTGGCGGATATGGTTCTGCCATCGGCGGTCTTCAGTTTCGTGAGCTGTCTCTGCCCAATAGACTGATCTCTAGGGAGTGTCAGACTCTTACTGACTAAAACCCATCCGTGTTCCTCCTAGTACTCTTTGCGCTCCAGGGCCAAGGTGACTCTTTCGACAGTCCGCAACCCCAGCAGGCACTGGCACTAGCGGGCCCCATCCTTTATGCTGACAGCTCTTTGAGGCGCGCGTGAAACACAGGGCGCCGTCGACCCGGGCCTGGTTCTGATCGGACGGCGAGCCACCCAATGCTCGAAGTCCGCAGGCCCGCGCCTACGGTAGCCGAGATTCGCCCTGCGACTTCCGACGCCCGGGGCGTCTTCTTCTGTTGCGGCGGCTGGGGCATGAGGTTTCCCTCTTTCTCACGCGTTCGGCTTCCTCCTTCGCTAGCATTACTATTTCGCAGAAGGAGGTGACCGCTTTCCATGTCTCCTCGCTCCGGACTATGGCTTGAACCAGGGCCGAACGCGAGAGGTCGCCGCCACCGATCGCCTCGACGAGTACACGGCGGTGCTCCGCCCAAGCAGGGCAGACCTCCACTGTATGCTCCACCATGTCCTCCCGGCGATCCTCGCAGTGTTGAGACCCGGGCGTATCCTCCCGCCGAATTCGAAATAGGTACCTCCCGAAACAACCGTGTCCGGGGAGTACCTGCGTCAGGCGGAAAATGAGGACGCCATGGCGCCGCTCTAGCCACTTCTCAAAGAGGTGACTTACCGCCGCACGTGTGGCTTGCCCAGCGCTGGGTTGCGACAGTCGCTGTCTCCATACTGCCTTGAGATCCTGCCGAAGCTTCATCCACCGTGCTGCAATTTGTCGCGGCAGAGGAGTCTCACCCCAGCGTAGTGCCTCCACGCACCACTCGTAAATCAGCGCGAGGGTTATTGCCTCCAGATCCCATGGCGGCAGTCCAGCAAGGAGACTCGCCGCCTCGCTAGAGACCGTGCGGTATCCCCGGGCCAGCTGGATGGCCATGACCCTCTGGGACGCATCGAGGTAACGGGCAGGTCGCTTCCTAAAGGTAGGCGCCCACACTAGTGCCCCATAAAGGGCCATGGATCGCACGACCCCTGCGTAAAGCCTCCGGCAAGAGCCGTTTGGACCCCTAGATTGGGCAGAAGCCGCTTGAAGGCAACCCCGGCCCGTTCCAGTCTGGGAGCCAAACGTCGGAAATGCTCGACGAAGTTCCACCGGCTGTCAAGGACGAGACACAGGTACGTCATCATCGACCCGACGCCGATGTGAACCCCTCCTACCGTTATTTGGGATCCCGATGGTGGCCTGTTCCGAGATCCATGAAAGCACATGGCTTCGGACTTGTGTACCTCGAGACCCAACTGCCGGATCCTCTCAACGACTATGGCAACTGCACGCGTCATAGCGTCAGCCGCCGCTTGGTGCGAACTCAATGAGCCAGGACCAACGTGTCGTTAGCGTAGTAGACCACGCTGACGCCACTAGGGAGGTCGGCACGCAGCACCCAGTCGTAGCCGATGTCCCACATGAGCGGCCCCAGAACCGAACCCTGTGGAACACCGCACGACATCTCTCACCGGTTCCACTCTCCCAGGTGACCGGGGTAGATGATGGCCCTGTCCGTCAAGGAAGCCTCGACTACGCGGCGGAGGTAGGTCGGCACCCGGTGATACCGAAGTGCCTCTCTGATGCAACTCCAGGGCAGAGTGTTGAAGGCATTGGCGATGTCGAGAGACACCGCCAAGATGACCCTGCCCCGAGATACCCAAGATACCGCGAAAGTCCTCTCGACGGTGGGTCGAGAGGACTTTCACGCGCATGATGGGGTCCACCGTCGAGCGCCCCGTGCGGAAACCGAACTGGTTCTCCGCCAAATCCGGCCCCACCCTCACCAAGTGCCCGACGAGGCGGTTTGCAATCACTCTTTTAAAGAGCTTGCCCACCTCGTCGAGCAGCACGATGGGCCAGTATGCGGACGGAGAGTCCGCAGGGCGCCCCGGCTTCTTGATGAGGACCAGTTTCTCCCTCTTAGTCGAGGCCCGAGAGCCTCCGAGGCCAGGACCCAGGCTTTCCCAGGTAAGCCGTCGGGTCCTGGGGCGGTATTTTTGGCCTTCAGCCTGTTAACCGCCTCTCTCAGGTCTACTTCAGTCACCTCCGGAGCATCGTCGCCGTCGTCATCGGTGTGGTCCGCATCAAGCACCGTAGGTGGCGGAGGTATAGGCGGGGGAGTATGCTCCCCTTGCGATGGGAACAGAGCGCTCACCACGTCCTCCACCAGCTGGGGCCGGAGACTCTGTGTCAACGGGAGGGCCCAGGTGCGGAGCTTATTCCGCACCACTTTGTAGGGCGTTCCGTACCCACGGGTCCCCGTTCAGAGACTCCAGCATTTCCCTGCGGGCCAGATCTTTTGCCCGCAGGATCCCCGCTCGGAGGGTGGCCTTTGCCGCTCTATACTCCTCGTACAGCTCCGCCTCTGGTCTGGTCATCCGGAGGGCGGATGCGGAGCCTGCGGTGCCTGGTGTACGGGCGTCGTGCGGCAACGCACGCCTTACGCAGCGTAGCCAGCTCTTGCGACCACCAGTACACGTGGCGGCGGGCGCGTCCTGGATGGACCCGGGGCATTGCCATATCACATATATCTGATATGGCCTCCCGGAACCACTCCGCCTCATCGTTGATGTTCGCAGGCCTGTCCGGTGGCGACACCCAGGCTTGCACGATCGAGGCTTCCTGGAGGAGCTCCCGGTCCAGCTGTTTTAGCGCCCACGCCGGACCACTCGGGGCTTGTCGGACTGGCGCGGCTGAGGTCTGGACAGAGACGTCAAACCGGATGTACCGGTGATCAGAATAGGTCTCTAATAGCGTCCTGGATGGACCCGGGGCATTGTCACAGCACATATATCTGATATGGTCTCCCGGAACCACTCCGCCTCGTCGTTGATGTTCGCAGGCCTGTCCGGTGGCGACACCCAGGCTTGCACGATCGAGGCTTCCTGGAGGAGCTCCCAGTCCAGCTGTTTTAGCACCCACTGCGGACCACTCGGGGCTTGTCGGACTGGCGTGGTTGAGATCTGGGCGGAGACATCAAACCGGATGTACCGGTGATCAGAATAGGTCTCTACCTCCTCTATGACACGCCAGTCAACGACACGCGGTGACAGAGCAGGGCTGGCGAACGAAATGTCCACCACGGACTCACCCTGCATGCGCGCACACGTGGGGACAGAACCCCGGTTAAGGACGACCAAGCCTGTTTCCAGGGCCCAGTCCTCAACCATCCTACCTCGCGTGTCCGTATAACGGGAACCCCAAGCCAAGTGCCCGAGAACGAACACGGGGAGGGAACGATATCCGGTAACGACGACGCCCAACTCCGTTAGGGAGTTTTGGAACTTGGCGAGAGATCGGTTCGGGGAGAAGTACACCCCTACCACGACAAACTCCCCGAATCGTGCTGCTACGCACCCCTGTCCTTTTCTGTCACTCTTGAGGACGGGGTACCAAGCGGCGGCCGACGAAATTAGGGCCACCGAGCCATTCAAGTCCTCCACCCAGTCATCCCTGGGCGGGACAAAGTATGGCTCAACGCCCACGGCGATGTTAATTAACCACTGAGCCATGCTCTGGACCAAGAGGTCCTGAGCAGCGGCACAGTGGTTGATATTCGCCTGGAGGAGGCGTAATGGGGCCGTTATTGGCACTCCATTTCAGCCCCCTCCTGTGGGGGCTCCCTTGCGGCAATCGCAGTGACGGCGGCTGCGGAGGTGGCGGCTGCGGAGGTGGCGGCAGCGGCGCCAACGGTGGCGGCGGTGGCGGAGACCGCGGTGGTGGAGGGCTTCATTTTGCTCCCGGCTTTGGCGGGTGGAGTGCAGGCTTTGCCACCAGCCCAGTGATCGGTCGATATTCCAGCTGCCGTACATGCACCGCAGTGCGGTGTGGCGTTGCAGGAGCCGGCCTTGTGACCGGGCTGACCACATCGGAAACATAGACTGCTGCAGTCTACCTCCTAGGTGCAGTGAGCTCCCACGTGGTTGCCCACTAGGCAGCGGAAGCACCTCAGAGGTCTGGGCTCCAGCAGTTTGACCTGCGCAGAAACTCATCCCACCAGGAGCCTTCGGCCCTCCGTGATTTTCTTGGCCGCCGTCACGGGGCAGCTCACAACAACGGTTCGCATGCCCGTTTGGTCATTACCGTTTGATGCCTACCTTAACCTGTTCGGCAGAGCACCCCCCAGTCCTGACGACGGTGGCCACAATCTCCTCCTCCATGATGGGAGTCATCCAGGACCAGGATGCTCACACACGCGATGTCGCTCGCATCACGTCCGCATTTAAGGACACCCTAAGCCTTTCGGCTAGAGCGTCAGCGGTCGGAACACTGGCTGCACCAGGAATCTCCAACATCCGGGCCCCAGTCATGGTCACCCTGAGCCGGAGGCCCCCAGTGATGCCGAGCTCCTGGAGTTTCACCGCCTCCTTCGCCTTCGCGAGCACTTGGCCGTAAATCGCCCCTCTTCTTCGCGTCCGGCTGTAGTGTGACCACTACAACTGCGGCCTTTGGGGCATGGAGCCTGACTGCGATGCTTCGCTCTTTTTTCCGCCGCCTCCTCTCGCGTTTCTTGGCCGCCCTGGCTGCCTTTCTCGCCTTCTTCTTCTCTCCGACCACATTCCATCCGGCTTCGACCGCAGGAGAGTTTGAAGACGGGGGCGCCTCCAGCTGGTGCTGGAGCCCGCGCTGCCTGTGCAGCCGCCCCACCTTTCTTCTGCTTGGCCTTTGCCGATATTTCAGGTGCCGGCTTCGCAGGTCCCGACCCGGCCCCTCGGCTGGCCTGACCAGAGGGGGGCGCAGGACAATGCCCTCCAGGACAGAGAACCGTGATGCGAAGGCAGCCATCTCCTGCCACACTAGGTTCAGAAACTGCTCCTCCGCGGGCACGGGCTGGCTTTGCCCTTGCTTGCGCCCCTCTTGAGGCGCCCCTTATGAGCCGGCTCCGCGGAGCCCAGCCAGGTCTGCTCGGAGCTTTGCGTTCTCTTTTTGGAGAAGCTCCGTGGCAGCAGCCAGGCGGGCGACCTCCGCCCGCAGCTTGAACATTTCGCCCGACGGGGTCCTGCAGCAGTTAGCCTCCGCTGCCGCCAAAATGAAAATGGAGGCCAAGGCCGCATTTATGGCCTTTTTTTTGGAGGACTGCGTCCTCTTCAAGGCCATATCGCGGATCGCGGCCTTCACAGCCTCTGCAAACCTGGCCTTACGCTCCAGTTCTAAGCCACCAGCGACGTCTGGCTCGCTGCCGGAAGATCCCGGAAGAGAGGCCCTGCGACTGTTCGCTCCGGGGTGTCGCCCCTCTTGGACGAGCCTCACAGGTCGCTGGACAGCCTCCTGGGAAACGAGTCCACTCCCCTTGCCTCCTTCCCGGCCCTTACCCCGCCTACTGGTGGGGATTTTCCGCGCCGAGGCCAGTTCTCCATTGGTGGACGACCCCTGGTCATCCTACGGTCTGGGCCGCTTGCGGAAGAACACGGAATTCCCTACAGCAACCTCGGCTCCCTCACGTCTAGAGCTTGCTGAGCTGACCCCAGATGCAGAGTCAAAACCTGACCCCGCATGACCTCGACACTCGAACGGGCTCTTCCTCCAAAGTTTGGAGGGAGCGTCCGCACTACGCCTAGGCCATTAATTTTAATTCGCCCGACACTTTGTCAGGCGTTTTAAAATTAAAACTGATCATGTCCTCAAAGAACGCTTTGGATCTGGAGCAAGCGGTAGTTGACATTCGTTGCCCCCCCTCCCCCCAGAATACGAGGGGCATGACGCCTCCAGAGGAGACGTGGTGCATTCTCCAGCTGCTGAGCAGCTGGTACCGCCCTGGGATGCTTTTCCGACTGTCGTGTCCATTGTTTGTTCCTTTCAAAGGGTATGGTTCATATCTCCTCCAACTTCTCTCCTCTGCTTTCTCATTGCCCTCACAGTCACGTCTGATGAGCAGACGCGTACCAGAGAACAGTGAGAAACATTCCTACTAATGAAACGCACACCGTCCGAAGACTTGAACACTGCTCAAGTCTCCGAACAGTGTGCCCCTCGCGTGTCCCTCTTTGTCTGGTCTCTCACTTGAACCTTTCCGGCATGAGTAACTCTACCGGCAGAGCTTCAAGATCACTGAGACACACAAGCCCCACCACGACGGCACCGTGGGGACACCCTCGGTGGGGCTAGCAAAGACCCTGGAGCCCTTTTTCCGCTTTATTGCGTCTTTAATTTTTTCAGTATTAAAGCGGTGGAGGTCGCTTTTCAAGGACTTGGAGATCCGTCTATTTAGCTGCGTATATGCACGCATCGTTTAAAGACTGCAGAATCATTGCCCGCCTCTCTTTCATGAGCTTGAGAGTAGGATCAGAGAGCCTCTTGTTCTCATCTGTACGGCGAGTTTTAAAGAACTTAGACCCAACCGTATGGACAGTTTCGAGCTGAAAGCTCTCGGAATTTTAAAAATAGCTCCATTGAAGGAGAAATCTTAAATTTATTGTTTAACAATTATCACATTTGCAATCTGCATTGTTCAAGCAAAAAAACATTCTTAATTAACTGTTGCATAACTAATTGAAAAATCACGATAAAACAAATTTCCTATGGGTTACTGTGCATTCATCTGTCTAGTAATTGCCTGATTTTTTGGTCTTTATTTTGATTTTTAATATGTAAAAATTAATTTTATTGTTAAAGTTGCCGAAGCGGGCGTGGCTTGCGAAAGCCAGAGTACCCGTTTTCAGTGGTGTTTTCACCCCTCTGGGTAAGTTATAAATATTGGTCCTACAGTTCCGAGAGTTAAGATATTTTCTTAGGAAATTTTCTCTTCTTTCCGAATCTTTTTTTTTATTTCAAAAACAATGGTGAGATTTGGGATATTTGCAAAAGACCAAACCCTTCTTTCTTTTTTCATTAAATTGTTTAACAATTTTGCAATTTTATCGAGCCGTAGATACATTTTTTTTTTTCAAAAATCTTCTACATGCTCTTTCGAATCGAATGACACCTCATTCATATTTTTCCAAGACTGCTGAAAAAAAATGACCAAAAAAGCACTTGTTGACTAGACTATAAAGTACGGAAACACAATTATACTTTGTTTTGTTTATCCTACTGGCTATTTATCTATTTTATTAGTAACCGAGCGCTGGTACAATAGTTGTTGCAATTGAGGCGTTATTAGAATATTTGCGCGTTAATAGAGTATAAATTCTTATGAGCAATAGAAAAGTCTCTAAACAATATTAATATTATACTAAGTTCGCCTCTATACATCTGTGTGCATAAAGTATTAATTAAATAAACAAGGACACACTAGTTAATGCAAGTGGGCAAACTTTATCACTGCAGCCGAGGCAGAATAGATGAGGCATAGGGCCTCATCTATTCTGCCTCGGAGCCGAAAAACTGCAATGACAAATGCCCACGTATCATACGAAATTTTTGATGGGTTCAGATCGAGCCAAGGTCAAACGAGTAAAAAATAACACCACTATCCGAAAATTATTACTTACTGTGGGCCAGCTGGCGGTATACTTCCACATCTCAACATTTGAATAATGTTGTACACATCATAGACAGACAAGTCCTCCTAAAAACATACAGTGCACATTAATGTTTACTATGCAACGCTTATTTAGAAGCTCGATTTCCTTAAGGCGTCTTCCTTATACTTCACTTAGACCGCTAATTAAACGGCGCTGTTCAATGAAAAGCCTAGGCCGCCAATTAAACGACTGATTAAGCGGCTGCAACATATATATCGCATTCATTTGTACGGTAAAACGGGAAGGCGCCATCTGTCGATGCGACAGCGCGTTTGGGTTTGCCGTTTAAACGAACGTGATAATCGCTTTCTATAGGATGTCGCCTAATACTGATTTAGAACAGTTTCTCTGAATTTACCTTTTTGAATCAGTAATCTAAGACAAATTAAGAGAATTGGTTAGTAGCATTTACAATACTCATGAAAGAGAAGGGTGGCCTCTAACATTGTAAATAGCAAAGTACTCATTCAACATTGCAATTTTTCTCAAACAGTCATTAACGTTTCACATAGCCTTAAAACAAGAGGCAACCAACAAAACATTTACTTATGGTTTTTTGCTCTTACATAGTAATCATCATCAATAGCAATGACCGGTGCGTTCACGCATGCACCCTGGCACTCCACTAGGTCCACTGCAAACATACTGTCTGCAGATATACCGCCCACGCAGCAGCATGTAGCGTCTTCAACAGCTCGCATTATAACGTCAGACCCGCGCAGCATACATGGCAGGGTTTTACAGACCTTCACGTGGAACTTGCCCCTGTAAATCCTGAAAATAATTTTACGACTGTAATCCCAGAAAGAAATATCTAAGTTGAATATATCATCAACATTTCGCCAATATTATTATTATTATTCCCATAAGTTTGTCCCTATGACATGGGACATACGCTACAAGAAACGTTTGGTGAAGTCTGTGTCCGTCTACTCTACACCCAAGGAAAGCAGCCGGCGGGTATGGATGACATGCGATCTTTTCTCCATGTTATCCTTGGCAGCTTACTTATTTTTCTTCGACTGATACTTTGACGTGCGCGGACGCCGTGGCGGATGTGATGCGGCTGGGAATAAATTACTACATTCCGTTATCTAATGTTACAATGTCGAACAATGCCCTTCACTACCACCACTGCTGAGACCTGACAGGTCGCTGGCCCATTCCGCTGAGGCGAAAGCAGACATGTTTTTTTTCTCTTTTTTAACAGACTTCTTCAAAAAGGAGGAGGTTCTATGTTCAGCTGTATGTATTTTATTTTATGTATGTTCACCGATTTCTCCGCCAATTTTGGACCGATTTAAAAAAATCTTTTTTTTTAATCGAAAGCCTATACTCCTGAGGTGGTCCCATTGTCACCAAGTCAGAATCTGATGATGGCATCCTATGAAAATCGAGGGAAACCCTCAAATTTTATAGGCACACACAATGTTTTTCATATACTTTCAAACGCCTTTCAGAAAGCATACCATTCACGTTTCATACAAAGTTGGGCCCAAAGCCCCGTGAAAAAAAATATGTTATTCTGGTTGGGATATCCTCCTAATATTTTTTTACTATGGTGCCGAATCTCTGCGACCATTCCTTCAGCTGTTTTATTAAGTTGAAAAATCTCGTTTTAAACATTTTACTATCTATACTAATATATAAAGCTGAAGAGTTTGCTTGCTTGAATGCGCTAATCTCGGGGAACTCCTGGTCCGATTTAAAGATTAAACGCTATGGGTTTGGGTGGTTTAGTGGACTGATAATCGTTTACTATGAAAGAACTATTGGCCCCTGCCTGACCACTGACAATTATAACGGCTTTAAGTGTTTTTTTTTTTAATATCCGTTTTTATACAATTTTGGTTTGACTCACCAATTGAGCCATCGGCCTTCCTAAAGGTTTTTTAATGACTCAACTGTTGAGTCATTGGCCATGAATCGGTTAAAATGGCAGGGGATGACTTGCACACTCAATAATAATTTTATTATTTCGTTTATTTATTTTTTTACATATAAATTATATTTTTAAATATTTCAATAAAAACATTAAAAAAAAACATTTAAAAATATAAAAATAGTAGCCCACCGGTATCGGGAACAGGGTCCAAGCTACTGGCGGTCAGGGCTCCAGAGAGAGGAACCTCCTAACAATACGAGCCGTGTCCAGAAGTACCGCTTTCTGAATCAAGCCCTTGATCCAGCTGCCTAACGAGAGCCTCCTGAGGTGTTGGTCGAGGCTCGTAGCTATTAAGCCATTGGCTGATATGACTATCGGTACAATGATTGCGGAATCCACATCCCACATGTCGACAACCTCGCGAGCCAAGTCAATATACTTGATTTGTTTATCTTTCTCGGCTTTCACAAGGTTCTCGTCATGCGGGACGGTTATGTCTACAATCATTGCACGCCTCACTATTCGGTCCACCACCACTATATCAGGCTTATTGGCAACAATAGTCCTGTCAGTGATGATGGACCGATCCCAATACAATGTGATATTGCCATTATCGAGAACTGGGTCGGGCGCATACCTGTAGTACGGCACCTCCGACTCCACAAGAGAGTATTTCAGAGCAAGTTGCTGATGGATAATCCTGGCTACAAGGTTGTGCCTATGCAAGCATTCTCCGTTAGCTAGACGAGAACAACCAGAGATAATATGGCGAATTGATTCTCCCGGCCGGTGACATGCCCGACATATGTCGACCGTGCCGTCCTTCACAATAAATCTCCGGTAGTTCTTTGTCATGATAACTTCGTCCATAATTGCACAGACAAAACCTTCGGTTTCTCCAAACAGATCACCAAAACGCAGCCAGGCTACGGACGCTAGTTGGTCTACGTCCGACCCATGTAGGGCCCGGAAAAAGCGTCCGTGAAGCTCCTTACTCTGCCATACCGCCCTGCGATCGTTAGTGTCAAGCACCGCAGGTTTGCGCCAGTTCTCATTTGCCAAGGAGAGCGGAGTGAGTCCCTTGTCCACCGCCACTACATCTCGATGCATACCCACGTCGACAGCTAGGAAATATTCCCTGAGACTGCATATCTCGCGATTGTGGAGAGTCTTAGCATTTAAAAAGCCTCGACCTCCACACTTTCGCGGGATATACAGTCTCATTACCGACGACCGTGGATGATGCATTCGATATGTAGTAAGCAGTGTGCGGACCCGCCTATCCAGAGCGTCAAGTTCCGTTTGAGTCCATTTGAGTACGCCGAAAGAGTACATCAATACCGGCATGACCCAACCGTTGAAGGCGCGCACCTTGTTTCCGCCTGATAGAAGGCTATTGAATACCTTCTTCAGGAGACCAAAGAAGCGCTCCTTCAACGATTGCTTCATGTCAGTAACATTGATACCTAACGCTTCCGACATACCCAAATACTTGTAAGTTTCAGTTGAAGAGAGAGATCTCAGGTTTATGGAATCCGAGAGTTGAGTTCCCACGGATCCCATAATCTCTCCTCGCTTTACATGCATGACCGCACATTTTTCCACACCAAACTCCATCCTGATGGCGTCACTGAAAGTTTCAGTTACCTTCAGTAGCTCCATCAGTTGCAGATTAGTGGGGGCAAAGAGTTTCAGATCATCCATGTAAAGGAGGTGAGATAAAACCTGACCACCTCTCTTCAACCGATAGCCTAGCCCTGAATTCTCTAGCAGTGTACTAAGAGGATTCAAGGCTAGGCAAAACCAAAGCGGACTCAAACTATCGCCCTGAAATATACCTCGCTCGATCCTTACCGGTTCGCTATTCCTCTGGATATTTCGACATCCTGGATAGCGAAGGACTGTCCTCCATTGCCCCATACACGACATCAGGAAAGTGCGTAGCGTTGTATCAATTTTATACAATTCTAGCACCTTCATGAGCCATGTATGAGGCACCGAGTCGTAGGCCTTCTTATAGTCTATCCAGCATGTCGACAGATCCTTTCAGGAACGACGAACCTGTTGGCTAATGGCCATATCAATTAGGAGTAGCTCCTTAGTACCGCGGGACCCATTCCTACATCCATTTTGAGAGGCAGACATGATGTTGTTGTTGTTAATATGACTATTAATCTTTGCCCTCAAAATGGATGTAAGAACTTTATAGACCGTCGGTAAACACGTGATCGGTCTATAATTTTTAGGGTCCGCAGTACTACCTGATTTATGGAGCAGGTGGGTTATTCCTGTAGTTAAGAACTGGGGTAGCGACCCAGACTCTAAGGCAGACTGGAATTGAGACGCCAAGCAAGTGTGCGATCTTGTGAACCATTTAATCCAGAAATTGTGCAGCCCGTCCGGCCCTGGAGATTTCCAGTTAGGCAACGGACGGACTGCACAAGTTACATCTTGGGGGCTGATGGTAATTGCCCCCATTTCTGGTATCACATCGCACACGCGCTCGACCTCCCGAGTCCAATCGCCCTCAGTATGACTGACAGGGACCGACCAGATGCTGCGCCAGAATGAACACATGGCATCATCATCCGGCAGGCGCATATCAGTCACACTTTGGTCCGGTCGCTCCCAATCCCTATATACCCACCTTTCATTACTTCGGAATGTGCGATTCTGGGTGTATCGCTCCACTCGCCGCCTATACCTACGAATACGGCTTGCCCATGCATATACCTTCTGCTTCAGGAAATCGATGCGCTCTGTGACACGAGATATATAGTCTCGGGGATTGACATCAGTCCCCGAAAACGCCCGTCTCACAAAGCGCATTACTCTAGGGCGAATGTTGCCCTCCCTGAAGCAGGTCAGTTTGCCGATTAGCGCTCTGGCCTCACCGATACGACGCTCGATCCTGCACTGCCAAGCTGGTACGGCTGGTTTTGGTCGTGTAACTCTGTCATTGGTTATTTTGACATGAGCTACACGACATGCCGCTACAGCCGCGCAGTACATTATCGAGTGTGCATCAGTGAGGTCTTCGCAGTCGTCAAAATGATGTGACAACTGCGAATCCAGAGCAGCCACCAGCGCCCTGTTCTTGTTATGCATGGGCAAACGAGGTAAACGTGGTCTAAGTTCAGGCGGCATGTAGCGATATTCCTGAATAGCACACTCCAAAGCACTCCTCAATTCGTCATTGCACTGGGTACTTATTATTATTATTATTAATACGTTTATTTCAGATTATGATATCCATACAAAGTTTAAAATAATAAAGTAAGTTTAAAGTTTAATATTATGCCTACCGATTGGCGAAAGCAAATGAAAGGTGATCTTAACTAGTATTAAATACAAACCTCTGCACGTACCACTGTAGTAGTGTAGTAGTGCAGTCTCTGTAATAACTATTTTTTGAATATTTACATCTAAAATCAGGTTTTGTTATGTGCAAGTATGAATAACATAAGCAAAATATACTGCCCACAAAAAGTAAGATACAACGGGTTTATTGGTGAAGGACAATTAAAATATTACTTCCTGTGTAACCATAAAACAGCCAAATTATATTTTATGTAGGTGAAAAAGGGGTCCACAAACCGAAATCGCCAGGGAAAAAAGTATATGGCTTAGCGGTGAACCTAGCAGAGTCTCCTAATACAGGCGTTATCATGCATAAAAGGAGGCTCCAATAATAAACTAATTTAAACTAGTTGTACCAACTAGTTTAAATTAGTTTAGAAGTAAACATTTTGTATTTTTCATTGAGTCTATTTTATGTACGCCAAGGTCGCATAGTTTATAAGTTGTATGCCCTGGCTGGAGCCTAAGCAGCTAACAACCTCCTTGGTGGACTGCGAGATGTTGTTTTGTTCCTTTTAAACGATATGGATGAACGAACTCGGTACCGTGAATCCATTGGAAATAGGAGGAGCTATACTTGGGCTTCCAGAGAAGACCAATACATAGACATCGCGCAGATGATTTGTGCAGAAAGGTATGTACTTAGCTTTAATCTAATGTTGTTTTTCATTGGTGGTTTAATATATTCTGAACGTTATACTTATTAATCGGTACCTATCAGTTATGACTAATTATTTTGTGTATTAAGGACGCGTTTGCAAAATTGACAGAATCTAACTACTACATAGACACAAGTCACGCACATAAGTGTACGCACGGTTAGCTGCGATAATAACAGCCAAATTAGCTAATTTTGATACTTTGAAAGTTTGGACTTGATGAATTGACCTTAAGGTGTACTTTGATGACTGCTACTGGAACTAACAAAACGAGCTCAAACTCGACACACGATGTAAACCTTCTGGTCACTTTATCAAGTCCAGAGGTAAGGCCTCATTATAACTAACAAAACGGGCCCAAACTCTTCACACCCAGTTCCACTCGTAGAGCAGTTCCAGTAGCAGTCATCGAAGTACACCTTCATTTCGGGGCCGACACTTCGGCGTCCTCAGTGTTAGGATATATAATAAAATCAATTGTCTTCTCGACATATATCCTCTTCCCAGAAATAAATTGATAACCAAGCTTACCAATTGACTGCAGGAGTTGTCTTACGACAGCACCGAACGTGTCCTTATAGTCGACTCATAGTCCTTCAAGTTATAATATACTTTTTATATTGCAATTGCAATTGTTGTTCTAACATCGGATTGGCGTTTACGCACGCACTTATCTAGCACCACACACACACTCACAAACACACTACCACTCTCAAAAATACTGCACCCTCATTTTACTTACCTCCCACACCACTGTACTTGTCGCAACTAACAGTGTATTGCTTTAGTATGTCTTGACATTGTTAATCGGGGTGTGTTCCTGGTGTCCTATAACACAGGTTATTAGCCTAGCTTAGGCACCAGTCTCCAACAACATTGAATCATATTTTAATATTATTGCTAAATAATATTTCTACACTTTACACAATTATTATTATTCTTCTCTTTATTTATTATCCTTACATACTAATTTGCATTTTAAATATTTCTTAAAAACAACACATTATAAAAAACATTTAAAAATATAAAAAATAGTAGTCCGCCGGTGTCGGGAGCAGGGTCCAAGCTACCGGTGGTTAGGGCTCCAGAGAAAGGAACCTCCTCACAATACGAGCCGTATCGAGGAGTACTGCCTTCTGTATCAGGCCCTTTATCCAACCACGTAACGCCAGCTTCGACAGATGGTCGTCGAAGCTTTTGGCCATCAGGCCATTGGCCGTAATGACTATCCGCACAATGACAGCTGAGTCCACATCCCACATGTCGACAACCTCGTGAGCTAAGTCGAAATACTTGATTTGCTTCCCTTTCTCAGCCTTCACGAGGTTCTCGTCATTCAGGATGGTAACATCAATTATTAATATGCGGTGCGTTAATCGGTCTATTACCACTATATCAGGCTTATTGGCAACAATAGTCCTGTCAGTGATGATAGACCGATCCCAGTACAACGTGACATGGTCTTTTTCGAGAACTGGGTCGGGCACATACTTGTAATACGGTACCTCAGAATCCACAAGTTTGTATTTCAAAGCAAGTTGCTGATGAATAATCCTGGCCACTTGGTTGTGCCTGTGCAAGTACTCGCCGTTAGCCAGACGATAACAACCGGAGATAATATTTTATTTTATGTATAGTTTTGATGATAAAATTATTGAAAGAGTCAATGTAGTCAGAGATATTGGTATAATGCTCGACTCCAAATTACTGTTCTCTCAACATATAGATAGCATAGTCAGTAAAGCCTCCCGTAATCTTGGCTTTGTAATGCGCACCTGTAAACCATTCAGAAACCTCCATAGTCTTAAGATTGTATACTGTGCCTATGTTCGAAGTATTCTAGAGTATTGCAGTCCAGTCTGGTCACCTCAGTATAATGTGTATATTTCTGGAATAGAAACTTTACAAAAACGATTTGTAAAATTTTTAAACTTTAAAGGCAACAAGCGTCATGCTTCTTATCTTGCAGACTCTAGTCACTATTGCTTGCTTCCACTCAATGATAGACGTAAAATGATGGATATGCAGCTCTTATTTAATATTCTTCATGGGGAAATTGACTGCAGTGACCTTTTGTCATGCATAGAATTTTGCACGCAAAGGTCTCGCACAAGACATACCCACTTATTAGTGTACTTTTACACCGTTCCAATTATGGGCAGAATGCTGTTATGACTCGACTGCCTCGGTTATATATAGACAAATTTGAAAGCCTGGATATATTCCAGTTATCCAAGGTAGCGTTTCGTAAATCTCTTGTAAAAATACTCATCAATAAGTGAATAATATTCGTATATTTTTTTATCAGTTGTTTTATTTTCTTTTCATTTTAGTTAAAGTTTTACAACCACCAATTTTTTAACTACAATATTTAAGCTAAGTTTTCTTCTACTTTCTAGTTTTATATAATGCATGCTGTGAAACTCTATAATAGGCTTCAGAACCCCATATGCCATTGTTACCATATCTTAAACGTTGTAAAAACAAGCTGTTGAGTTTCCTATCAATAAATAAATATGTCTGATGGACTCACCCGGACGGTGGCATGCCCGACACACGTCCACTGTCCCGTCCTTCATAATATGCCTCCGGTAGTTATTCGTCAAGACAACTTCGTCCATAATCGCACAGACAAAACCTTCAGTTTCCCCGAAGAGATCACTAAAACGTAGCCAGGCCAGGACGATGAAAAATCTACATCGGACCCATGAAGAGCCCGATAAAAGCACCCGTGAAGCTCCTTGCCTTTCCATACCTCCTTGTGGTCATCTGTGGTAAGTGTCACAGGTTTGCGCCATTATTATTCTTATTATTAATGTTCTATATCTATTATAAAATGTTGAATAATAATGTTATAGAAATTCAAGTTCTTTAAACTTAACAGGCAGTTGTATTGCTGGGGAGTTTTTTGGCCACTTCTTCTTCCCAGCTAAAACATTAGCAAGTGGTGACGGGCTGGGCGATTTGGGGGACTGTCTTCATGTAAATTTTGACGTTCAAAAAGTGCTGATTTTCAGCCTAGTTTGAATAAATAATTTTTGATGTTTTTTAATGAAATTGTCTTGAACGAATAAAAAACAACTTGGGTTGTCAACGAAAGCTGCCAGTTCTTATTATTATTAGCTCCTTTATTCACTTATATTCCTATAAGTTAAATACATTTTTAAATATTTCAAAAAAAAAAACATTTAAAAGTATAAAAAATAGTAGCCCACCGGTATCGGGAACAGGGTCCAAGCTACCGGTCAGGGCTCGAGAGAGAGGAACTTCCTTACAATGCGAGCCGTGTCCAGAAGTACCGCTTTCTGAAGCAAACCCTTGATCCAGCTACCTAACGAGAGTCTCCTGTGGTGTTGGTTGAGGCTCGTGGCTATTAAATAGTTGGCTGTCACGACTATCGGTACAATGATTGCGGAGTCCACTTCCCATATGTCGACAACCTCGCCCGCCAAGTCAATATACTTGCTTTTTAGGGTTCCGAAAAAAAAGGAACCCTTATAGGATCACTCGGGTGTCTGTCTGTCTGTCTGTCTGTCTGTCTGTCTGTCCGTCTGTCACAGCCAGTTTTCTCCGGATCCACTGAACCGATTCTGTTGAAATTTGGTACACATATGGACTTCTATGACCCAAACACAGACGCGTTACGTAAATTATTAATTTTAGTACGAAGGTCACTTTTGGGGGTCAAACTAGAAAATTAAAAAAAAAAGTTTTTTGAACAATTTCGTGTGACATATCAAATGAAAGGGCTTACTGTGAGGGTTTTAATCATATTTTTTTCATAATTTTAAAATAAATGATTTTGAAGTTATTCAAGAAATAAGACGAAAAATGACCATTCCCTTATCTCCGAAACTACTGAGCCTAAAATTTTGAAAAAAATGGGGATAATAGATATTGACCTAAAGATTACAGGAAAATCTATTAGAAGTCTGTAGTTTAAAAATAACATGTTAAAAAAAAAATTCGTTCGGAACCCTTTGCACGCGAGTCCGACTCGCACTTGGCCAGTTTTTTTTCTTTCTCGGCTTTCACGAGGTTCTCGTCATGCGGGACGGTTATGTCTCATGACGGGTATGTGTCTTAATCATTGCACACCTCACAATTCGATTCATATGAAAACCATGATTCTCTCAAAATAAATTGTGCAAGTATACAATCCACATCCACAAGTATCATCCCATCACATCCCGTGGGTGTCGTAAGAGGCGACTAAAGGACTTGTCAGAGAATGGGCAGCAGCGTTCTCTGTAAAACTCAACACCATACACTGCGATCGCCAACCTGCCTGCCATCACTATTTAAGGCTTATTGGCAACAATAGTCCTATCAGTGATGATGGGCCGATCCCAGTACAATGTGATATTGCCATTATTGAGAACTGGGTCGGGCGCATACCTATAGTACACCTCCAACTCCACAAGAGAATGTTTCAGATCAAGTTGCTGATGGATTTGCGTGGCCTTTAATTGAACCTTTATGAAAACCATGATTCTCTCAATATAAATTGTGCAAGTATACAATCCACATCCACAAGTATACATCCCATCACATCCCGTGGGTGTCGTAAGAGGCGACTAAAGGACTTGTCAGAGAATGGGCAGCAGCGTTCTCTGTAAAACTCAACACCATACACTGCGATCGCCAACCTGCCTGCCAAGCGTGGCGATTATGGCAAAACCCTCCAATGACAAGCACAACCAAAAAATGGCCCCTAGTGCCCGGCAGCCCGTCTACCCTTGACTCCGGTAGCGGTCAAAGTCACGGCGAAGCAAGGGGTGTGAAGAATCCCCGGAGTGGACCCGGCTACCATAACAAACACCGACGACTGGACCTGGCAACACTGAAAACGAGAACACTCCGGACCGACGAGAAGATCACCGAACTTGAGGAGGAATTGAGTAGGTTGCGATGGAGTATTTTAGGATTATCTGAAGTCCGAAGAGAGGGGGAGGACACGATAATTTTCAAACCCGGCAATCTGCTCTATTTCCGGGAGGGTGACCAGAAGTCCCAGGGTGGTATCGGGTTCATCGTTCACAGGTCCCTTGTGTCCAATGTGGTGAGCATCGAGAGTGTGTCGACCAGGGTGGCGTACCTGATACTTAGAATATCGTCAAGATATTCGTTGAAGTTCGTACAGATTTACGCCCCAACCTCGACACACCCCGACGAGAAAATAGATACCATGTATGAGGATATATCCAGAGCCATACATGGTCATAAAATTCACTTCACCGTGGTCATGGGGGACTTCAACGCGAAACTGGGCAAACGAGACGGTGACGAGCTGCGAGTGGGGGCAATTTGGATGTGGACGTCGAAACCACCGGGGACACTTACTGGCTAGTTTTATGGAGAAGGAGGGCCTCTATATGATGAACTCCTTCTTCAGAAAGCATGAGCACAGGAAGTGGACCTGGCTGAGCCCAGACGGTATAACTAAATATGAGATTGACTTCATCATGTCGACGAAGAAGCAAATATTCAATGATGTCTCTGTGGTTAACGCGGTGAAAACTGGAAGTGATCACCGCATGATAAGAGGCACATTTAATTTAAATATCAAGCTTGAAAGGTCTCGACTGATGAAGTCTACGCTCCGTACAGCATAGATCCAGATCCAAAACTCCGAGAGCTTTCAGCTCGAACTTCAGAACCGTTTTGAGTGCCTAGGGAGCTCCGTGGACGATTGCAACGATGGGTTCGTGGGAACGGTCTAAGTTTTTCAAGAATCGCCGTACAGATAGGAACAAGAGGGTCTCTGATCCTACTTTGAAGCTCATGAAGGGGAGGCGGGATATGATTCTGCAGTCTTCAGAAGATGCGTGCAGATACCGGTAGCTCAATAGACGGATCTCCAAGTCCTTGAAAAGAGGCCTCCGCCGCTTTAATACTGCAAAGATTAAAGACACGATAGAGCGAAATAAGGGCTCCAGGGTCTTTGCTAAAGATCTGTCTATTGGACAAAGCCAGCTTACGAATCTGAAGACCGCTGATGGCAGAACCATATCCGCCAAATCGGAGCTTCTGAGGGAGATCGAGACGTTCTACGGACAGTTATACACGTCAATGACTAAACCCGATACGAATCTAGCTAACGACCCAAGAGCTAGATTGACCCGGCACTATACCGAGGACATCCCGGACGTCAGCCTGTATTAGATTAGGAGGACTCTGAAGCAGCTAAAAAACAACAGGGCGTCGGGTGAGGACGGAATTACGGCTGAACTCCTAAAGGCGGGTGGAAGACCGGTCCTTAAGGCCCTTAAGAAACTGTTTAATTCCGTCATACTTGAAGGGACAACGCCACAGGCATGGAGCAGAGGTATGGTGGTAATCTTCTTTAAGAAGGGCGACAATGCCCTGCTTAAGAACTATAGGCCCATCTCACTTCTGAGCCATGTCTACAAGCTGTTTTCCAGAGTCATCACGAACCGTCTCGCATGCAGGTTTGACGACTTCCAGCCTCCCGAACAAGCCAGATTCCGAAAAGGCTTCAGCACCGTAGACCACATACATACGCTCCGTCAGGTTATACAGAAGACCGAAGAGTATAATCTGCCCCTTTGCTTAGCGTTTGTGGACTACAAGAAAGCTTTTGATTCGATCGTGACTTGGGCTGTGCTGCACTCTCCAACGGTGCCACATCGAGTATCGGTACATCGAGGTGCTGAAAGGTTTGTACAAAAACGCCACCATGTCAGTCCGACTTCAGGATCAGACCTCGAAACCTATCCTCCTGCAGCGGGGTGTGAGGCAGGGAGACGTCATTTCTCCGAAACTGTTTACAGTCGCAATGGAGGATGTCTTCAAGGTTTTGGACTGGAGAAGGCTAGGCATTAATGTCAATGGCGAGTACATCAGTCACTTTCGATTTGCCGACGGTATAGTCGTCATGGCTGAGACTACGGAAGACTTCAGTACAATGCTGGATGACCTCAGTAGAGCTTTCGAAAGGGTGGGTCTCAAAATGAACATGAACCGGTCGTTATGGCGACGCTTGGGGGAGGCCTATGTCCAGCAGTGGACGTGTTTCGGCTTATATGATGATGACGATGATGATGATGAAGTATACAATTAGCCATCTGCCTAGCCTATTCCCAACTATATAGGGGTCGGCTTTCAGTCAAATTGGATTCAGCTGAATACCAGTATTTTACGTGGATCGGCTGCCTACTAGACCTCCACAACCCATTAACTGGGTAACACGGTACTTCTTGGCAAGATGAGTCAGATGTTACTGGCTTCTGACAATCCATAAAGACTTCCAAAGATCTACAAATGACAAACGGGACCAACAGCTAGACGTGCTTTCCGAGGCACAGAGTAAACTTGGTATATTAAGATGGTCACTCATCCACAGGCCAACCTTGGCAAGCGATGCTTCACCTTGAAGATCGACCGTGCGACTGTTATTCTTTAGCCACGAGCTTCGCTATACAATTAGTTAAGTACCTAATTTAAACATTGTGACGTAATTGTCGCTAATCTATAGTTATATAATAAACCTGAAGAGCTTGTTTGTTTAAACGCGCCAACCTCTGGAAGTACCAGTCGATTCTGTAAAACAATATTATTCCCAAACCCAGTGGAATTATTAGTCCAATTGCCAATCTTCAATTTATCTTAAAACCGTACATAGTATGTTATGTACGTACGTACGTTTGTCCTTTACATAACTACTTGTTATAAGGTAAATAATCAATAAAGTATACAGCAGTAGTAAATAATACTAACTATAACACAAAACTTTGAAATGTTACCCACATTTCAAAGTTTTGTGTATTATATTTTTGGCTACTCGGTATTATGTTATTATAAAGAAAAGACTACGATAAAACTATGAGTTGTGTACAGAAAAGACATAATATATCATTTTTATTTTTACTTTGTTTTCTTATTATCTCGCTTATAATAACTGATCTTTTTGTAGGTAGGTACTGTTTAGTAGTTATGATGTATACATGCACAATACTTTTTTTTTTTAATATTTATATACAACCAAAGTTTTGTTTTTTTTTTTTTTTTGCTTGGCCTTATTTTCTTACCATCAGATACGATGCATGGTCATTCACAATGAAGGATAGTTGCATTATGTTTACCAGTTACCATTGTTTACGTATTGACTCGGTTCATGTGATTTTGATCAGTGGGTCGTTTTAGGGGCTTAATTTAGGTATAACTCAATGTGTAATGAGTGTTCATTTCCTTAAAGAAAAGTTTACATGCTACTATAATATTACAATTTGTAAGAGGCTATTTATTTGGAACGGAGCTACACATAAACAACCAGAAGACAAAATTAATAACTTCTATTATTTTTTCCTTCCTTTTTTTTCTTTTGTAGTATTGATTTGTACTCACTTAATACACTCTGATGGATATACGGTATGCGAGACTCTGAGCACGTGCGCACCCGACTGCAACTTGTGAGAGACTGCCATAGATTATACATTATAATGTCACTAACTACCCACATACACTACACTCTCATCTTTGGAACGGATCTGCCAGATACCAGTTTGATGCCCAGAGTCAATTGAGAAACGAGCCAAGAGTATCATCGGCAATTATAGGCTCGTCGAGTCGAAGCTCCAAAGTCTATAGCATCGATGCCGAGTTGCTAGCCTGCTGGTTTTTTATCGGTTGCTCTTTGAGGAGTGTGCGACGGAATAGCATAGTTTAATTCCACCAAGTTCGTCCTATCATCGGACCACAAGACGAACGGCGATGCATCATCAGTACATGGTGGACATCTCATCCACACACACAAAACGTTTTGGCAACACATTCATTGTGCGTGCAGCTAGGAGTGGAAAACCTTGTCAGAGTCTATGTTTCCTGATCGCTACAACCTGGGAGTCTTTATCTAAAGAGTGAATTAATTCCACCTCTAGGCAAGCGTGCTCCATCTTCCACCACATCATCACTTACCATCAGGTGAGATAGTGATCAAACGTGTGCCTATCAGTAGTTTAAAAAAACGTGTTAAATGTACGAACACCTTCGTGGGCGAGTCCGACTCGTACAAGCCTTACTTTTTTAAACTCACCTTTTACACATTGAATAAAAAGTGACCCACTCGTAGACTCTAATTCGCGGCAAACAAAGAAGTTCTGCAACGCTGTGCTGTGCTGATATGGGGATCCAGCCATGTTGTCTCTGGACAATGTCCATGACCATAGATATTGCGGACCTTTGTGAGCCTTCAGGATAATTCTTTATAATCGCCTTGATTCTCTAGAAAAACGTATGTCAATTGCCGATATAATAACGTAATTTATCTGTCAATAAAATTTAGTAACGTCCCGGCGCGTGGCATTTCGGTGTGACCGACTCAATGAATTTTGTTAAACCACCAAAATTAATGGACTTGCCAGTGTAAAGGCCATCGTACTCACACAAACACTGCCTTGCAACGGGACACTTGCGCAAAAGTCATTCCGTAAAGGGCACAATACAAAAAATACAAGATAATACATATTTGGGGGCACGCCACACAAACTGCCCAGCCACATATTTAAATTAAGGTGTGGAGTTTGGTTTTATACCAGCGAGGCGGGGCGTGAATGGGATTGGCGTGAATTAAAATCACGTTTACCCTTATACTCTGAAAGATGTCTCGCGATGGCTACCTCGCGCCTGCTCGCGATTTCACGCGCCGGCCATCGCTACCTCGCACTGGCACGCGCCGCCCGGCCAGCCAAGTGTCGCGTGCATGGGGTAATGGTCGGTTGAGTCTGTGAGGCAGGATAGAGAACGACAGTGAATGAACACTTAAGCACTTTGTAAATTTCAAAAAAATATTACTTTAGGTTGCCTTTGATGCATCCCTTGGCTAGTTTTAAGTATAAAGAATACATTCAAAATTCATGTTTAGGTACTTTTTACCAAAAAAAAAAATAATAATAATTCGGAATATACCCCAAAACCCCAGTGAATGAACGGAATATTTCAGTGCCTGGGGCGCTAAAAACGTAAAAACCTCGGACTTCGGTTCATTGAAAAAATAAAAAAATAGAATGTTTAGCTAATGTGTAATATGTATAAACAAGTTTATCTATGAGAAAATTGTGCTTTGATTTGAAAAAAGAAACTGGCCAAGTGCGATTCGCACACGCATGCAAAGAGTTATTTTTTATCTGTATTTTTTTTTTCAAAATTTTCGGCTCAGTAGTTTCGGAGATGAGGGTGGGTGGAATGGTCATTCTTGGTCTATATTCTTGAATAACTTCGGAAATGTTTATTTTAAAATTATGAAAAATATATAATTGAAAACTCCACAGTAAACCCTTTTTATTTAATATATCACGAAATTGTTTCATTTTTTTAAACACTATTTTTTTTTTCAAATCAAACTTCTCTGCACTGCACAATTTTCTAATAAGTAAACTTTTTAATACATATTATTACTTACCATTCCATTGTTTATTTTTCAATTTCGTTCACTGTTACTCAAGTCCGAGGTGAAAACCCCCAGGCACTCCACTATAAATGAACACAATAAAATCAATAAATGAACACAACTCTTTGTTTATTAATAACATGAATCTAAAAACTTTTTATAGGTGTCGTAAATCGTAATGGATACCCCATTTGAGAAGAACGCTACTTACTAAAACCTCACAGTTCCTACTACAACATGAGCCAGCGATCTGTTCAATTTCAATCAATTCGCGTGCAACCCCGACTGATATCAGCAAGCCATGCTTAGCGGACCTCATCACCCAATGCGGACAATCCCACGACCGCACAAGCACCTAAGTACTAGTATGTGCATGGAACTAGTTGGGCCTAACAGGTCGAGCGACGACCCAGACTCGAACCAATTCATATTCAGCCACGTATCTGACGCTGAACCATTTCTCTTGCCTCCAATTCTTAAATAACCGGCTGTTGACCTTGCGCTAGCTCCCAATTCTAACTCCGTCACCTCAAGCAAGTCGTTGACTTCTCAACACTATAAATTTCGCCGACATCCCTGCCAGGCGCTGCAGGAGGAGGAATCGTTGGCGGAGGTGTGTTTTAGGCCCTTGAAGAAAACAGAGCGTAGACCACCTGATCGAGGAGTTGTGGGAGTTGTGGCCTGAGACTGGGAAGTGGGAGAGCCACGGGTGCAGTTCAGAAATTTGATATCTCACGGAAACCTTAAAGTATAATATCTGGCTTAAAATATGATGCCATCATGACGAAACCTATAATTTGGACTAATTTAGAAATGAGTGTTCATTCACTGGATTTTTAAATCAATAAATAAACATACCTGCCTCAATACTGGCCAAAAGATTAGAAATCCATTTATAAAATAGCTCCCAAAACATACGTACACAATGTAGAATTAAAATAAATTGTGTTTTTCAACAAAAACTTGATATTGACGATTACCCAATGAATGAACGACCGTTGACTCACTACATTTTAAAAATTTTTAGAACACTCAAAAAGTTGATGTTACTAATTAAAATCCGAAGCAAATTGATTTGAAACACATTAAAATAATACTATTATTTTAATAAACAAAAAGTTAACAAAAATACTATCATCTAGAATACAGTGACATATCGAAACGATTCCTCATACCTAAGTCGTAAACTCTGGTTCGAACAACTTACAATTTCAATAAAACCGATAATTTTAATAATAATTTTGTTCTTAGTTGAGCTTAGCGTATATTGTTTTCTTGGCTGTAAATCAGCTTGCGGTGAGGTACTTGATACCTCTCTCTTCCTTTTATCTAAGGGCCTTGAATTTTCCTTTACAATGAGTTGGTCGTATTTTATGTAAGCGAAGTTTCCTTTTTTCCTTTCTTCCATTTAGTTTGGGTTGCAGTGATTTTCTTATTTCTTATGTTTCTTTTGATAAGTCGTTTGCAACATGCCACTCTTTTCATTTCTTTTTATTCCTCATAATTTCATTATTTTTCCACTCACTGACTTATGAAAGGAGCGTAGGCCTCGGTTTATCACTTATATTTATCACGCCAATACGACGGATTTTATTTATTTCGTAATCTTCTATTGCTATGTCTAATTCATCCGTGAAACATTTCTTAATATTATTAATTAAATCCAGTGTCGAGTTTTCCTTTTCCGATAATCCATGGATAATTATATTATTCCTTTTTTTATCTCTCTTCAGAAGCTTCACCATCTTTTCCAGGTTTTCCACTTTAAGTTTCAATGTTTTGTTTTCTTCTATCTCAGTTTTTATTTTTCTTTCATTTTATTTATTTATTTATTTAAAAATTTATGTACACACATTACATAGAAAGATAAAAGAAGTTAATTCAGTTGTTTGGTTCTGCATTTCAATTTTCATCTTGTCAAATAGCAGTTGGAATTGTTCTTCCATGTTTTACGTATATTGGAATGAAGTTGTTATTTTTTTTTTCTCTTGGCAACACTGAGGTAGTGCTGTCAGATGTGACGTATAGAACTGATAGCTACTGTGACAGATGACTGTATATCTAAGGTTATACATCTAACCTCAAAGTTTCGCCGGTGTTTCTCTTCCAAAATTTCCTGAAGGCCCCACAAGAAATGCAAAGTCCATTACCAATAACACTTGGATCTCTACTTGGATATAGAGAAGTTGTAGAAATAGTGACTTTTAACAATTTTTTGCTACGATAATACGGAGCGTCGACACTGATGTTTACGTTACGAGCACCGGAACCGGATTCCGATAACTTTAGACGCTCGCAATTTTGAAATGAACTGTGACATAAAAGAAAAAGAGAGTATAGATGCAATTATGAAAAACATACGTCTGGTAGAAACGTCCCAATTCCTTATTTTTTGGTGTTCATTTACTGGAACCATACCCTATGCAGCAATATCTCATGATGGCCGGAGCGAGCTGGCATGTACCAGCGCATGCCAGAACGATAGGTACATCGCTAGTCAGCGCTTGACGGAGAGAGACCGGGCGGGTCCTCGATGGCTGGTGCGAGATTTGTGAATCCGTTTGGCAAAGTAAATAAATACTCTATGATTACAGCAATAAAGTTCAATATTGTACTAAAACTATTTCAATTTTGGCCACGCACTTCCTCGCGCATCTAGACCTTTTACATCAAAGATGGGCAAGGCTGGGCCGCCTTTGTACAGTGTTTTTTTAACTTGTGCATAAAGTTTTAATAAATAAATAAATAAATAAATTTTGCCATACAAATTTCAAATCTCACTCATCCAATCCACGCCTCGCCTTGCCGTTGTAAAACCACCTTTAGAGTGTGTGGAGTTAGAAGCTTGGTTTTAAATGAGATCTGAGGGCCAATTCTACTAATTCTCAATCAACGTTCACATTCACATCACAATCGCAATCTGACAAAAATTTTCGTCGCGAACTGTTTAAAAATTAGTAGAATCAGCACTCTGATAACTTTTTCACAGTGCAAGTCATATGGTCTCGTCTTGGCAACATTTTATATGAAAACTAGCTGTTGCCAGCGACATCGTTCGCGTGTGAGGAGGAAAAAAAATTAGGTCGTTAAATAAGATTGCTAAGATAATATAAAAACTGGACAAGTGCGAGTCGGACTCACCCACCGAGGGTTCTGTACAAATTTGTAGATTCAAATTACTTTAGAAGAAAGACTATATTTTTACGATTACATTACAAATGTCTAGTTTTCAGACTTTTCCTATATTTGTGGTATAAGAAGCTATTACTTGGCAAATTTCATAGTTCTAGGTCAACGGGAACACGAGACTAGAGATCTTTTCCGTAAGGTCAAAGAGCTGACTAAATCTCGTAGTACGAGGACCTGCACGATTGCAGATGAAGCAGGTAACGTAGGTACTCACTAAAAAGAATCAGGTTCTGGAACGTTGGACACAGTATTGCACAACACTTTATGACACCGGTGAATCTGTCACAGACAGCGCACAGACAAATTTATCGCCACAATAACCAGAAATTCTACAGTCAGAGGTCGAACATGTCATTGAATGTCTCAAGGTTAGAAAATCTCCAGGTAAAGATGGAATTCCTGCCGAGATACTTAAAACCTGAACTCCAATGGCGTAAAGCAGATTCTAAGTATCTGCAACTCCATCTGGAAGACTAAGAGATGGCCTGAAGAGTGGGCAGAGTCGGTGTTTGTTCCGCTTTATAAAAAAGGCTCGACCAAAGACAATAGCAACTACAGGACCCTGACACTTATCCCACAGGTCAGCAAGATACTCCTGTACATTACTAACCGTATAGTTCGGTACTAGTACCTAAAGGTACTAGACAAGCAATCCTCCGCCGGCTCGGTAGTATTATCTTTAGGTACTAAGAGTTACGTCATACGACATCCTTTTTGTTAATGTTGTTATTGATAGTTACTTAAATAATCTTATGTATGAGCGTTAATGAAAACAATTGGGTACAAAGGTCATATGATAACGCTAATAATTCTGTCGTATTTAACCCGCAAGTTTACTATTTTTCATAAATAAAATCAAAGTCACGATACGACGCTAGAACGATAATCGCCATCCACCATCAACCATATCGTTTTTTTTTTCAAATTTAATCTTCCCGATTAATTTAAATGAGCGATTATCGTAATTCGATTCTAAAAAAAAATTACGGTAAGGGCAATAATGATAATTATTATTTATGATTTCTCATGTAATTTAAACAGGGTTTTGGACATTAGAAATAAAATAAAACTAACTCAACAAATTCATCGGACCCACTAATAATGCTAATTTCGCTAATTGCTTACATTACCTACTCAAAATTTAAATTCAGAATGTGCGCGTAATTCAAAAATATTTTATAAGTTCTACACTAATATTTTAAAGAGGAATGCAGGACTTAGGCATCGATAAAAAAAAAACAACTTTATATTAGTAAATTTGAGTACCCTATGGTTAAGCATTGCATCAGGTTGTATTTTCTTTATAATGCATGAAAATTGGTTTGTGTCATTGCATGTCTTTCTAGCCTTTCTCAATTTAGTTATGAAAGGCTAGGTAGACATGCCTATGTCTTCTGAACATGTCTATAACAAGTATACACATATCCATGTGTATACTTGTTATGGACATGTTCAGAAGTTTTTGTCTCCTGCTGCAAAACGAAGGTGCGAATGCTTTTTGGCAGTATGTATGTAAGTGCACTTGTGTGGATGTTTGTAGATAGGTATGACTATTTCTTTGAACCGCCTGGTAGACGGTTGTAAGTAAAGTCGTATTTTTTTCGTGACATAGGCATGTCTACCTAGCCTTTCTTAACTATGTTGGGGTCGGCTTTCAGTCAACCGGATGCAGCTGACTCGCTAGCAGACCTCCACAGCCCAGTAACTGGGTTATACGATACCCCTTGGAAAGATGGTGTCGAAGTTTCTGTTTTCTGACTACCCGTTACTACTGTCAAAGATGTTCAAATAACAGCCTGGACCAACGGCAAAGCTTGCTTTCCAAGGCACAGAGGAAACTCAACGAATGATCACCCACCCGCGGCCCGACCTCGGCAAGCGAAGTTCAGCTTTAAAGTTCGACGTATGCTGCTGTTACTATTTAGCTACAAGCCGTACTTCGTTATATGGAGTATCTAAAAAGGGTTCAAGGTTCCAGAAATGTATCGCACTAAGATGTAGCGAATAACTCAAAAAATGTCACAAATGTCATGAATGTTCGCAAACATTTGAAACGATTCGTGAGAAATTTGGTAAGTAAATCTATGAATTTCAGTCACCCAAACAAGATTCCGACTCGCACTTGGTCAGATTATTATTAGGGATTTTTATTTAAATTTTTGTTGAAAATGACAACCATGTCAAAAATGCAGCAAATTTTTGTCGGTGCCATTTCGACTTACGTATTAAAATTTATTTAGAATAATATTTATTCCATGTAGAATTTTGCCTAAGTAACCCAAATAATAAAATTTTCTGTCTTAGTATACAAAACTAGAAGACAGCTGTAGATGTTCATTATGAAAATAATTTTCATCTGTAATTTGCATCGCCGAAAACATATTCATTAATATTTCGATGCATTTATATTATTAGTTAGCCGTTAGTCTACTGGGCGAATATGAAAGTATATACGACAGCTAAAACAAAAACAGTTTTTTAATGATGTCATAATGAGTAACTTATTTTTGAAAGGATTAAGGTTCCGTCCACAAAAATAAAAACCCATGAAAATACTAATAACGCGGGCGAAGCCACGGGCAGAAACTAGTCAAACATAAAACTCGCAATAATTTTAGTCTCATATTTTTTTTTTCTGAAACACGAGCACTTTCTAAATTTAAATTTCGAAAAGAAAATTCCGCGCGAAATTGATCATGGGTCCGATGAGTTTCTTGAGTTGTTTTTTTTTATTCTCGAAACTTGCTGCCCAAAAACCTACTTAAATGTGATAAGAAACCATAAATAATGATTATGATATATGTGCTTATCGTATTTTAACTCTCAAAAGTATTTTTTCCAGTTACTAAGAATCGATTTATGAAAATAGTTCTTTTAAATTCTTCGAGTCGAATGAAATTAAAAAAAAAAACGATTAGCATAATCGATATGGCACACCCTAACAATTAAAAAAACAAAATGGTTGAACATTTTGAACAGGAATAAAGTGTAGTGGTAATGAAATTACGCGTTATTGGTTCTGTGTTTGTAAATTGCATTTAGATCTGAGGTTTTTATTGTTCTTCATGATATTTAGATTCATAATTGTTGTATTAACACACATAAAAAAAATAAAAAAATAAACATATAAATACATATTTTTTTCTTTTTTTTATGTGTGTTCGCGGATAACTTCGTCGTTTATGAACCGATTTCAATGATTTTTTTTAATATGAAATGGTATGCTTTTGAGGTGGTCCCATTGCCGCCACGTCAGGATCTGATTATGAAAACCCTGAGAAATCGAGGGCAACTCTCGAAAATTGTAGGCACGCATCTAGTAAAAACTTGATATTCGTGTGTATATCGGGTGATACTACAAAAGAAAGAATTCGGTTTTTGGTTTGGAAGGGAATCAGACCTGATGATGGAGACGACAGAGAGTCAAGAGAACTCCACATCGGTATGTAGGAACTACCAAGTGTTTGAGCTTATTTCATTCGTATTGACGAGACCTTTACACCGAAAGCACTAAGTAACTTTTATTAAATAGGCTCCAGTTCATAACATAACATCACGCCGGTACGCTGTGAATGGGTACGCAGGTACCACTAAAAAGCGATAAATAAAAAACTTTTTTACTAAAAATATGACCGACTTCCCATAAACACTACAAAGTATAAAATAACTTTAATTTCGGAAGTCGGTGCCAAAAAACGAAATCGGTTGTTTATGGGAAGTCGGTTATATTTTTTGTAATTTTTTTTTTAACGTATTTACATGTTAGTGGGTGATATTTGCGTAAAATAAAAACGTAAACAAACACAGTTGGCGCGAAACTTCGACTTTGAAAATCAAAAATCTTCATTACCGCTACATATATCCTTAGAAATATGGATACATTCGTCAGATAATCAAATGATGAGCAAACCACTACCCCCATAATGGAGTTTGGGTGTCCGAAATCCACAATTTTCATGTTTTTTAGCCTCAACCATCGCTGTCATCAAAATTGCAATGTAATTTGTTTTTGTCAAGATTCGATCGTATTTTTAATTAACTTATGTATGAATAAGGACAAAACGAAGAACGCAAATAGAATGATTGTGTCTTGATTTTGCCCTTTTGCATATTTTTAGTAAGTGAGACGTTTGTTTACTAACATATATTCAGAAAATCTAAGTTGACTACCTTTTTGAGAGGTGAAGTAATTCATATTTAAGACACATTTTTCAGTAGACTGAAGCGATTTGAACGATCTTAACTTGTAATTTAAAATATTTCTCAAAAACTTATAGTATAATAAAATACGCAAGGGGTGAATTTGCACACATGAATTTATCATAGTAAATTCGTAATTCCTGAATTTGATGACGTAATTCGCAAAATCCCGTCGACTCAGCTGGTGTGTCAAATGTCAAAATCTTGTCGTGCAGAGTGGTTAACAACAGGCTAAAACACATTCTCGGTCCACAAATTCCAGAAGAACAAGCAGGGTTTGTTAAAGGCAAAGCCACACGGGAAAAGCTGATCCTGAACGTTCCCCAAATTATAGAAAAAAGTCGGGAATTTAACAGCCCTGTGCTGTAATTGTGTTTCATTGACTACAGTAAGGCCTTTGATTGTGTGCAGTGGCATACACTGTGGGAGGTTCTGGGAGACATGAGTACGCCTCAATACCTTATTGATCTAGTCCGATGCCTTTACACCAACAACCGCTCTTTCGTCAAAGAGACACCGACTATTCAAATGTGTTCTCCATCAAGAAAGGCGTTAGACAGGGATGCATCCTCTCACCTCTGCTCTTTAATGTATATGGAGAGTATATAATCCGGAAAACTCTTGAGGGCTGGAAAAAGGGGTTTGCTGTTGGTAGAAAGCGCATTCCCAATCTGCGATATGCAGACGACATCGTTCTCCTTGCTACAACTTTTGACGACATGAGGGAGATACTGCATAAATTGGAGGTGGAGATTGGCTACTTAAGGCTTGCAATAAATAGGCAAAAAACCAAGCTTATGGTGATAGATCGTGCGAAAAAGCTAGCTAGTGCCAATGGCATCTAGAGCATCGATACCGTGGACAGTTTTATTTATCTTGGCTCTAATATTAATAATGAAGGCAGCTGCGTCCCGGAAATAAAGCGACGGATAGTCATGGCTAAGGATGCAATGTCGCGCCTCCAGAACATCCGGAAAAATCGTGGTATAGGTTTCAAGACCAAGGCCCGTTTGGTCAGAGCACTGCTTTTCCCGATTTTCCTCTTTGGAGTTGAGACGTGGACAATCCAAGCAAGAGAAAGACAGAGAATTGACGCATTCAAAATGTGGTGCTGGAGGCGGATGCTCCCAATCCCATGGACAGCCAAACTCACAAATGTGTTTGTCTTTTCTCAAATTATTATCAAGACCCGATTGTCAACAGTTTGCTTACAGCGTATTTTGAACTATTTTGGCCACATAATGCGAAGGGGAGATAGCAGGGGAGATAACTGGTAATTGTTAGAAATACCGAAGGAAAGAGAGCACGTGGCAGGTCGCCAATACGATGGTCTGACCAAGTGAAAAAAGCTACGTCCTCAAGCAAATTCCAGCAGGAGGTGATGGCAGCTTTGGACCCGAATCTATGGAGACAGATTGTCCGTTTGAAGGGGTCCAGTGGCCATGATCCTCAGTAATGAGGGACCGACTGAAGAAGGAAGGTCAACGGGAAATACCGTATGAATTTTGATTCCCTTGAGAGTGTCGAAATATACGTTTTCTGCGGCATAAACGGCCGTATCTTTTTTTTACGTTAATTTAGAAGTTTGATTTTTTCACAGCTTCAAGGGACAGCAGATCTGAGAATATGGTTTTAATTTCAACCCGATACCTACACGCGCCCTCCCTAGATAAAGAGTCTTGACAGACGGACGGACAACATAGTGATCCTATAAGGGTTCCGTTTTTGCATTTTGAGGTACGCAACCCTAATAAAAACAATCAATATCCAGCAATCCCTAATCCCTTATAGAATGAGGAAGTTGGAAGAGTGCAATTCGCGGGGCGGGAGGGAGCTCGCTCGATGAGCCGACGCCGCCGGGCCGACCGAACTGTCCAGATAGTAACTCACGCGCTTGTTTACCGCGCTTTAACTACATACAACAGAATTTGTTTGTCTGTGAGTTTACAAACATTTATTTTTATATAAAATTAAGTTTATATAATATTTGGTTTACAATATATTATTATTTGGTTCACACACTAGTGACGCTACTCCCCCCCCCACCTCTTGAGACCGTCAAGGGCGATAGTAGTCAGGGAAATGCACCCTACGACCCGACCGCGTCCTTCTGATACTGTCTTCCTCGGCCGTTGGCGTTGAATTGTCAAGTGGTGTGTCATGTATAGTCTGTCTTGTTTCAAGTGTATTGTGAGTTTGTGTGTCGCTGTGTGTTATTGTGGAGTGTGGGTCTTGTAGTATGTAGGCCGGTTTCAGTCGGTCTACCGATACTGAGACTGCTTTTTCTTTAAGGAGGAGTTTGAATACTTTGTTACCCCTCTCCAGTACTTTATGAGGACCTGTATAAGCTGGCTTAAATGAACCGGATGCCGTGTTATCTCTTAAAAAGACGTGTAACGTGGTAGCTAGGTCCCTAAACAGGAATATGGGCCCTATTAGAATGACGCGATGCTAATGTCGGTTGAATATTCTTAGCAAACATACGTAATCTGGATACGTAGTCTTTCAAATCCGTGTTTTCGAGCGCTTCTGGTTCAAAGAAGTCACCTGGTAGACGTAATGTCTCTCCGTATACTAGCTCAACCGGTGTTGCCAGTATATCGTCCTTATGGGCACTTCTGATACCTAAAAGTACCAGTGGTAATGATTTCACCCAATTTGGATTCCCATGGCAAGTTATGGCTATTTTCAGCTGTTTGTCGAACCGCTCAACCATACCATTACAGGCAGGGTGGTAAGCAGTTGTATTCATATGCTTCAATCCAGTTAACTGTGACAGGTACTTGAAAAGAGACGACTCAAATTGTCTGCCACGATCCGTTATTAATTTTGTGGGACAGCCGAAGCGTGCTATCCATCCATGCAGAAGAGCATTTGCCACTGTTTCGGCTGTGATGTCTTTAATTGGTATTGCCTCAGGACGCGTGAAGCGATCTACAGCGGTGAGGCAATACCTAAATCCGTGTGAGATTGTTAGTGGCCCGATTATATCAATATGGATTTCTCTATAGCGAGATCGTGGCAGTTTGAAGTTGCTTAAGGGAGCGGAGACATGGCAAGTGATTTTTGCACGCTGGCATGCCACGCAGTTCCGCGTCCATTTTCTGCAGTCTTTCTTCAATTCGGGCCAAACGTAACGCTCTGCTACCAATTTGGCACTGGCGTTGGCGCCAGGGTGACTCAAGGAGTGTAGGTTGTCGAAAACTTGGCGCCGAAACTCTTTTGTGACATATTGTCTTTGCTAAAGGTTGCAAAGCATTAAGTGTAGAACTCTTTAGAGCTGAATAAGATATGAGATGCTATGTGACATAAAAAAGCAAACAATCTTCTGACAGTTCTTGAGGAAAAAAAATTACTTTAAAGAAGTGTGTGTTTGTGTTAGCTAAAATAAAAGATGTAATAATTCTAATAATATCACCTCAAAATATATCGTGCTAAATAACTAAAAACTCTATAAAGGACATATACTGCTAGGGTAAATAGATCGCATATACTAACAGTCTAGTAAAAATTCTTTGTTGGTGCAAATCATCTGTTAATGAAATTAACATAGCCATGGCTAAATATAGGAAGGCTGAATGTAGCGCTCTGCTCATATTAACTATTAATATGTCCGAGGATACACTTAAAAAGTAATGCGATTTGAAATGGCTAAAGAGGTCTGGCAGAAGCTGCACAGATTATTTGATGGACAGTCAGATGACAGATCATACAATTTGTGTGCAGAATTCTTCAGTTTTCAACGTCACAATGAGGATGACTTGTCTATCCACATGTCAAAACTAAAAAACCTTTGGACCAATTTAAATGTGAAAATCACATAAAGTACGGCCAACGAGAAGCGATACGAAAGGTCATTAACCTAAAAAACAACTGCGGCGTTGACAATCTAATATCTATCTCTTTCCATCTTGTGCCTTTGTCGTAATGTCTCGTTCTCCCGACAAAAACATGACAACGTCAAGACGGGTTCGCCAACAATTCGGGCGGCCATTTTAGATTCATTCTGTTTCGAAACGCTTTAAAACTATATAAATCCAACTTTCAAAAAGTTACGCACCCCTGCTATTCCCAATGACCTTGCATGTGTTTTGTTTACATTTGGTATCGCTTCTCGTTGGCCGTACTTTAGAAAGATGCCACTGTCAAGCTGCCAGAATTATTCCTCATTTGCAAAATCCTAGACACGTTGGATGAAAAATATTTTGCTTTCAAATCAAGCTGGTTATTACTGAACCAAAGTGAACAGACAGTGAACAATTTAACGAGTCACTTGTGCGCATTTGAAAGAGCGCTCGGTAGTAAAGAGCACATAAAGCAAGAGGTATTAGCGGCAACACGCACAGAATACAAGAGCAAGCGAAGCAATGAGAAAGAACTCATCCACCAATAATCCAACAACTATCTCTGAATCTACTGGACCAATTCTTTTGAAATTTAATACACATATGGACTTCTGTGACCTAAATACGGACGCGTTACGTAAATCGTTAAATTTGTAGAATGGATGTCACTTTAGGGCGTGAAACTAGAAAATTTCAAAAAAAAGTTTTTTGAACAATATCCTGTGATGTTTCAAATGAAAGGGCTTACTGTGAGGGTTTTAATTATATTTATTTCATAATTTTAAAATAAATGGTATTGAAGTTATTCAAGAAATTAGACGAAAAATGACGATTCCCTTACCGACGATTACCTTATCTCCGAAACAACTGAGCTTAAAATTTTGAAAAAAATGTAGATAATAGATCTTTACCTATAAATTACAGGAAAACTTATAAGAAGTCTGTAATGTTAAAATAACACATTAAAAAATAATTCGTTCGGAACCCTTCGCACGCGAGTCCGACTCGCACTTGGCCAGTTTTTTTTCCTACTCACACGCGAATGAAGTTGCGGGCAGCTAGTAGTATACATATAGGTTCGCACAGTTTTAGGGTGTAATAGATGAAACGCAAAACCTTGAAAAGTGTTATTTATTTAGTTCATTACTTAGAGCTGCTGGTCCTATAGTAACGTACTAACAGTTGTTTATAATGATGAGTAAGATACTTTTTCAGTATTTGCGTTCATTCTGATACACACGTTGTATAGAACAATAAATAAATTTTACATTTTGCATAGTGTTCTATGCTACGTGTAAACATGTGCACCTTTTAAAATGGACAGCATAGTTTTATAGTAGGGGAGGCATTGATGCTAAATGTGGATTTACTCGAGCGTCTTGGGAACCTGTTACATTTTGTAGTTTAGATGAAAATAAGAATAAAAGGTTCTGTAATTATTCTCCGTTCAGTGGTGGGGGAAGCGTCCACAGATTTTTAATAGTGGAAAAAAAAACAGTTACATGAGCATACTCGAGCGTGTCAGATATGTATGATATGATAGTTTAGATTCTCCAACGTGTCTCTGATACCAGAGGTATTATATTCATCTGCCGACTTACGTGGTGGGGTTCGCTATCCAGAAGGGTAGAATATAGTGAAAAAAAAAATCTTTTGAGCACGTCAGATATTCAGAGGGGATGTTAAGTGAACCCTTAAAATGCTCCCATTCTAAAGACCGACGTTTCGGAAGTAACGCAAGCTCGTAGAGATTTCTTTTTACATTTTCAATGCAAAAAATCGCCATATTGCAATACTCCAGGCCTATCAGATTTTTATTCAGGAGGTTCAGCTTGATGTCCTAGTAATGTTTGCCAAAAATCTGACGATAATTTTGAGGGGTATTGTTAATCTGACACTTTTATTTTATAATGTGACGACTCCGATCCTGTCGGTCCTCGAGAGGTAGGGAGAAAGATATAGGCCTTTTGGGGTTCTGCACTCACAACTTTTAGAGTTACGATTTCAAGTAGTAACTAGCGAGGATCTAGACTTTCAAGGAGCACTAAATGACTACTCGCTTCAGCTAATGTGTTCCTGAGAAATGACGTGCAGACATGGCCAATCAGCGCGCAGCTGTCATTGCTTAAAATGTTGCCACTACAATTCCTACTAAATGTTGCCAGATTATTATTATCAAGTTTACTGTAGAAATAATGTGCAACGTAACAATAGAGAAAGAGAGAGAAGGGCAGAGTGGCGCAAAGTGGGAAATACATAGGTCTCAGCGACTGCATGCACCACACTTTACTTATGATTTTAGCTACTTCAGCTTGTGTAAATCGGCAGATTATATAATTTCCTTGATTCGTGACTAAATTCCTTCAAAAAAAAATAGCGCTCGAGAATGTCCAGGTGACGTTTTTTCTGGCAACCGTGTGACTCTCTCATTTCTTTATGTCACGCTCAAATTGTCAGATTATTGAAATGCACACTTTTATGCGTGTAACTAACTTACCCTACCTTAATCCGACGCGCTCGAGTAAATCGACGAAATAGAGGTTTGACCCTATGTACAGGGCTCAAGTACTGGGAGTACTTCACAAGGTGCAAGGTGGGCAACCTTATGTTATTCTGACGCGCTCTAGTAAATCCCGAAATCCCCGCTAGGGCTCCCCTACTATTTTCAATAATCAAAGTGGAACAATCAGTCAATCAATCAATATTTATAAATTCTTCCGTTACTGACTGCTTGGAGTAATTGGGTGACTGAGTGGCTGATAGACAACGCACAGCCAATACTACTGGTCGTAAAAAGATGAAATTTAGCAGGTTCCTTGGGGAGTGTAGAGTATTAAAATAAGATTTCCCGAAATTCCTACGGGAACGGAAAAAAACGGGATATACGCGTACGAGGTCGCGGGCAAAAGCTAGTAATATATATTACCTTTAAATTGGCTTCAGTAAACTTAAATGGAACATTCGGGTTATTATCATTAGTATCTCTGTGTACCACTAGTAGATCAGAAAAGCGATGCGATGTCGTAAAAATACTTCTGGAGTAGATTCTGTTGACCTGTTGGGTAAATGTAAAATAAGGACTCGTGAAGCTGTCTCTATGAAAAATAATTTAAATTCCAATCTTATAATTTGCACTTCTAAAAGACCCGAGCGCTACGTCTGCCAATTAAGTGACGCAATAATTTCACTTAGTGTTTCTAAAAGCAGTCTTACAAGGGTACAAAGGAAATGGATATTTTACATTTTTAGATCTGAATTTATAGCAAAATATTCTTAATATTATAGTTATAGGAGTGTCACGGTTACTTGTTAAACACAAACAACCATTTAGAGATTGAAAGTACCTACCCATGATAATATACAACTTTTATTGTGAAACCAACCCTGATATCTCAAATAAAGTTTCGTTTCTTTCATACAAAACGCAATACACATATAGCCGATAAAATCGTAGGAAACAACTGATATTTTTCATATGCGAAAAAACTGTGTATACGAGTACTAGCTGTCGAATAAAGCACTTTATTCATCTTTATTGAGCTGTTCCTCAAAATATACAAGGCAACACCATAACATATATACAGGTATATAATAGCAACACTTTTGCCTTAAGCCTAGCGAAACCAGTTCCAAACTCAAGACCGTGAGAACAGTTATCTATTGAAGAGTCATAATTGTGACATATTGACTGTATTTCTTGTCGAGCTTAGTTAAGGCCACGAGCTCGGCTGCCCTTTGAGTAATTACAGTCATGAGGAAATTGGTAATGGTGAAACAGGTCAATAGGATACTAAGCTTAAATAAGGTTCAGTAAAAATTAATTTGTTTGTTTTAAATTCAAATTTCAGCACGTTTAAAATCTACGACAGTGTCGAGACACGAAATTCAGATTAATCTTCAATAAGTTCTAGATATTCAATCTCTCTTGGTCTGTAAAAGACCTTTATTGTTTTCTGCACCAACATTAATATACATTGAATACTTACATTTGGCAGTCTGGTTTTCAAATTCAAAATATTACGGTGTAAAAAAGACATTTCTGAAATTAAAATATTACTTTTCAACAATATTGTAAGAATTACTGAAATTATCATAAATCAATATGACATTGACAGATTTTGGGGATAACATCTTCAGTTTCCGTTAAAAAGCATAAAAAATAAGAAAAGATTTCATCGTACTACCTCTTTTTGGGTTTCGAACATCCGTAAGAAACGGGACCCTTATAGGATCACTCGGGTGTCTGTCTGTCTGTCCGTCTGTCACAGCCAAATTTCTCCGGATGTACTGAACCGATTCTGTTAAAATTTGGTACATACAGGGTGAATTTCTAAAGTGTGCCTTGAGGGCTAAATCCAAAACTATGAGGAATGTCGAAAAACACTGAAAGGAGTCTCGAGCCCATTTTGATGAAAATTAAAACTGCATCATTGGATTTTTGAAAAATCGTTATTCCTTTACAGGAAACAAACCGGTTGATTTAGAAAAAAAAACAAACCCTGTATTATTACACTATCCAAAAGTGTAGCTAATAAGAATCAAATTCTGGGAAGTGAATTTGATTTTTATTAGCTATACATGAATACATGGCAAACCTAAAGCAAGAAGCTCATTTTTAACAAAGAACTTTTTTAACTTTCAAAAAGAAAAATTTCGACACAAAGGAGATGGGAAGAACCGGTTCAAGTGGCATCGGTAAATGAGACCTATAGTTTCTTAAAGCTTATTGAATGAGCATCATTTTTTGTAATACAACCAAACAAATTCGTCCATGAAAAAAAAAAATATCAATCATTAAAAATCAAAATGTAAACGATGATTGGAGGCATAATAGAAAGCGTCGGATAATAAAACAGATCTCATTTAAAAGCTTGTTGTAAGTGAGTTGTTTCTCATTATCAACACAAAAAATCGTTTCATGGAAAAAAAACACCGGTAGCACTCCGGGAGTGCCGGCAGAAGTGAAAACATGTAAATAATACATCCTTACTGTCGCGGTCACATCATAGACAAACCACCGACAACAAAATAAACAAAAAGACACTGACGTGTGGCCGCGACAGCGACTGTCAGTGACAGATGTCAATCTTGACACAGTTCCTGACATAAACAAAACGAACCATAAAAACAACAAAAAATAACGTTGTGTTTAATTATAAGTACAAAAATACTATCATTTATGAGGTAGAATACAATGTTTATTTATTGCGCTATCGTACACAAATATGACAATTTACATGTTATTATTCATAATATTATATCGTTATTTATTTATATATTACATTAATTTTTATCTCTTAGAAAAATCAACTTTCATCCATAATTTTGTAATTCCGTAATTTCGTATCCTTGGATACGCGTGGCACGCTGTACATAAACACAGACGGACATTCGCGCAAGCGCCCTGTGCCGCCTAAGCGGAGCAGCACACTCAGGCACGGTAGAAAGAGTGGGAGATACTAGTTCCTCTCCCTTCCCCTCGATCTTACGCTTTTTCGCATCACGTGACCCTGACGCGAGCCGTCTTACGCTTTTTGTGATTAGGTCACGTGACCCTGACGCGAGTTTAAGATTTTATACCCATTACAGAAAAAGTGCTCAACGCCGCTAAAGAAGTTTTCACTTCAAAAAATTAGAAGCCATAAATGTGTTTTGCAAGAAAAGAAATCGTCGAATGCAAGACTTACAAAGTGCGTTGGCGAATGAGACATACATCATTTTACACCTCGTTAAAAGTGTGTTATTTTTTATTATGAACACAAAAAACCAGCGTATCGACAAAAAAGTAGAAGGCATCAAATTAAAAGAACGAGTACTTACGTAAAGAGCCATAGTATACTCAACGTCACTCTCAACTGTTCAAATAGCTCAGTGGTAACGCCGTCCGACTTTTTGACACTATGCGTGGTTGATCTCGAGTTTGATTCCTACTACTTGAAACTCTTTTTGAAAGTTTATTTGCGACCAAAAATAACTATGGATGAAAACATTACTTTCCGAAACCAAAAATTATTTAAATCAAACTCTGAACAACATCAGTCGAGAAAATTCAGCCCTTTTCGACACGACTATGATGAGTCTGCCAAATACATCACTAAATAAATAATAAACGATTATAGAACTTCAAGAAAAAGTTAAAATATTATCAAACAATTTACAGAGCGCCTAGTAAGAAATAAAAAAATTAAACACCGAAAATTTTAGATTAAAAACGGACTTGTAAAAATACACAAAAATACTACAGATAAAAGAAATTTGACTCCACGCCCAGAACACAAACGTAAATCTAGCCAAAACAAGAATAGAACGCCTGTTACAGATAATTACGCATAAAACACAGGAATTAAATGGAACGCCTGTTACAGAAAAGAAACAATTAGACGCATTGTTGACACAAGAAACAAATTACAATGAACAGGGAAATATCGCAAAAATCACTAAAGCTACTGAAAATAATACGAACTTAGAATGTACCGAGATAACAAGATCGGAAATGGAAAAATCTATGGCTGATTCGGAAAGACCTACGTCAGCCAAAAAAATATCCAAGAATACTCCACGCGAATATGCTCAGGAACCTCAAGATACACATATATATACCTAGTAGTGTCACTCTGGAAGTACAAATACTATCGACGATTACTGGCTACTACCTCAAAACGTCATTTGAAATCCGTAAACAGGATCACAAAGAAAAAATGTATTAATGTAAATAGAATGTTAGACATTGGGTTAAGTACGTTTGCAGGATGTAAGTTCTGTCATTATATCATACCAAATAGAGGCATAAAGCAGTTGTTTGCAAATTTAGATAAAAAAGTCGAAGACTTTACTTATGATGATTATTGCATCATTTATATAAGTGAAAGAGATTTCGAAGTCTCCAAAAACTACAGACTACTACTACTAACTATAGATTACTCGTTGACTACATAAAGAACTCCTTCTTTCTTGGTAATATGATGCATACTAATATTGTGATTCGTTCGCCTAATTTTAGATTAAGTAAGAATTATTCTATATTTAATAAACGTATTGAAATGTTTAATCTTTTGATGTATTTAGATAATAAATTGTGGGAATACGATAATCCAATTATTTTGTGGAAAACACCTATGAAATGTTCCGGAAACATATTGCAACAGTAAATAATAAAGCAGTAGCTATAATATTTAAAAACTTAATGAAATATATATAATAAAAAAGTATATATAAATAAATAAATATATAGGTTCGATAACAGAAATTAATAAAGTTACTTGTCATTCTCGTCATTGTTTTGATAATACCGCTGTCGAGGATATCTTAAATCAATCAAGGGAATATGCACGAAAAAAACATTTATTATCTATACTGTTTATCTAAAAATTTACAAAAATATAATACTAACAGTGAAAATAGAATCAAAATTGCTCGAAAAACAAACGAGATATAATTATTTTAAACAAATATATCTGTCCCTCTCGCGAAAACGCTGTTTTCTATGGCAGCTGTATAGGCGCCAAGAACTTTGACGTCACAATTCATATCGGACCTCTCTTTCTAATTGTAAACTTTGAAGTTTTATAACTTCATCACTGATGAAGGTATTTAAAAAATAATTTCATAATTGTTTAATAGACCTGATAAGTATTTCATTTTTCAAATAAAAAAATCGCATGCATTTTCCCTATTATAACAAAATATATAATGATCAGTCAACCCAAACTGAAAGCACTACTAACAATGCGGACCATATTTTTTTTCGTTTATAATTAAATAAATATCTTGCATCAAAATATTAATGGATTAATAGGAACACCAGATTTGATGAACTTTTATGCAAAGGGAAAGCAGTGGATGTAAAGTGTGTCACGGAACACAATATGAAAGATGATGATACCATGCGCTTATTTATACCTGAATATAAACTTGCAATACATTCATCAAGAAACACCAGGAATGGCAGTACAAGTATATTTGTTAAACATAGATACGAGTTTAAGGTCATAGACATTAAAGAATTTAGTGTGCCCAGTTTTATAAAGTGTTGTGCCATCGAACTGGTAGCTCATAAGTTGACTAGTATTTCATTTATAAACCTCTTAAATATAAGAGAGATGCTACTTCTATTTTCTTTGAAAAATATTAGCATATTTTATACTATTGCGGAAGAAACTTGGGAAAACAGGTTTTGCTTTGCGGTGACTTTAACATTGATATTCTTCAAAAAACAAGGATATCCTCTGAATCTCAAAACGTACTACTGAACTACAATCTTAAGCCGTGTATAAAAAAGCCCACATGTGTCTCTATTAGAACCTGTATCGACAACGTTATGCATAATGTTAGAGGTGGTACTCGCAAAGTTATAGAGTTGGCCCTATCAGACCACACAGCCCACCTTTTTATTAAATTTCCCGTTATAAAATCGTTATCGTTGATCACTGGTATGTATTAAGTCGTGATTATAGCTCTGAAAATATCTTTAAGTTCATTGAAGCCATAAGTAACTTAATTTTTACTTAAGTGTTCAGTAGCACAAACCCGGAAATAACTTTTTATTTGTTTTATGACATGTTTAAACTTTTTTACGACTTGTGCTTCCGCACCGTGAGGAAAAAGATTTCCACTCGGAAAACTCCGCGATGGCTATCAAAAGTTATCGGATACTGTAATAAACAAAAAAGAGAGATATTATGGTTTTACAGGCGATCACCAAATATTGAAAAACAATTACTTAAATAATATTCGAGACGGTTAAAAAGAGAAATACATTTGACACAAAGGTCTCAAAACTGTCATTTTATAAATAGGACAGAAAATAAAACCAAAGCTACGTGGGAATTAATTAATAGGTGTAAATCTTACTTTCCCCCGGAAACAGTAAAGCAAATTTTTACTGGTGATAAGCAAATTAACGATCCTAAAGACATTGCTACGGCTTTTAATGATTACTTTATAGATGCGGTACATTTTGAAGAAAGTTATGCAAACGATAATGCTATATCTCTTGTAAATCAATTCCCACAGACATGGAATCAACATGTTTATCAAAAATAAGTTTGGAATCGTGATGAACCCTCAGGACACGAATAGTACTACATTTAGGTAATATACACCAAGAGTGTATGTTGTGGCTAGGACTGACCGCCCACGGGGATATGTTCCAATTGAGCATTTTTTTGGGATTGAGATCAAGCTTGCTTTCGTGGCAGTATACTTCAAGACACTGTAAGTCAGTTTGAAATGCGATCATGTCCGCAGTCGATGATATGGTAGCATACATTTTCATATTGTCTGCGAAGCATAATAATTTGGATAGGTCAGACAAGAGTCGATGTCGTTTACATAGATAATAAATAATAACAGACCGAGCAACGACCCTTGGTGGACTCCGCTGGAGACTAAAATCTGGCTAGAAATATAATTATTCAGTACTACAACTTGCAACCTGTTTTCTGTGTAAGAGGTAAACCATTTGAGTAAGTCCCCGCGTATACCGATACCCTCTAACTTCCGTAACAAGATGACATGGTCGATTCGGTCGAAATACTTGCTATAGTCTGTGTAGACAACATCGACTTGCTTACCGTGGTCCATTGCGTCAGTGATGTAGTTATTAAGCAAAATAAGATTGGTGACAGTGGATCTGCCTTTAAGAAAGCCGTGTTGGAAGGGACTAAATGATTGTTCTAGAGCAGCATACACTTGGTTGTAAATATTCCTTTCGGAAACCTTGGCAATGATACACAATTTGGATATTGGTCTATAATTAGCAATGTCTGTATTGACTCCTTTCTTATGTACAGGCGTTATTAATGCCGATTTCCAAAGTTTTGGGACAACACAAACATCCAAAGATTTTTTAAATAGAATTGAAATTGGAAGTGCAACAGATGCAGCACAACGTACGAGAAGCTCGGAGGAGATATTATCCGGGCCTGGCGCTTTCGATGTATCTAATTTCCGAAGCAAGTCGGCTATATCTTCAATGTTCACCGTGATACGACTGATATCGGATGACAGATTTGAGGATTCAGTAATAGTAGAGGATGAGAAATTAAAACTACTACCATAACTAAGGTTGGGATCCAAAAATGTGGAGTGAAAATAAGTTGGAAATGCCTCACATATGGATTCCCTGGTACGCAGTGTTTCGTTGTTAAAATTGAACGTGTTTGGGATTGCATTAATATTATGATGTTTTTTAACAAAAGTCCAAAATTTTATCGGGTTATTTTTAATAGACGTTTCGGTAAGTTTCAAATAATTTGTGTAACACTGACTTTCTAAAATTTTTACTCTATCACAAAGAAGTTTATATATATATATATATATAGAAGTTTATATCATTTATAGCATAAGTGTCAGTTCGTCAGCTTTATTGGTTTGAAGTTTTTTTAAATATTTATTTTTCTCTTTTATTGCTCTTATTAATGAAGAACTGTACCAGGTCAAATATGATTTATTACGACAAATTTTCTGTGGAATATTTTTCGATTGAAGATTTAGATAACGTTATTGAAAAAACTTACAGAATCGTCAGCTGACCTTAACGCAAACTTACTTTGCCAATCAGTATTACAAATTGAATATGTGACGCACACTCAAGGGGAGGTGTTTCAACAAGATCCATTGTAATTACCAATGGTAGGTGGTAATCATCGATTGGTACTAGTGGGTTTAGACTTTCAGTCACGTTTACTGCCTGGTTCGAGAGGACTAAGTCAAGTATTTTACCGTATCTATTAGTCACGCCATTATACTGACCAAAATCAAGAGTACACAACTCATCTCCAAGCAGCACCTCAACACCACTACTCTTAAGATTCGTTGGGACGAACGATATATTCGATGGGACCCAACTTATTCCGCTCATATTGAAATTCCCTATGATAAGAAATTTATCAGAACCAACTCGTCAACTGTGAAGAAAAATAAAGACCAAGATTTTGTTTATATAAATAAATCCCAGATATATGAAAGTTAAAATAGTTCCGCGTTTCGAATTTTTCAAGTGTATGCTTATCCAAAGATCGTCAGCCGCAGAATTAAAATTTTGTTGACATATTGCTGATAATTCTCGACGAGCAGCTGTAGCACTCCTCCACCACGTGATTGTCTAGTCAGAGCGTAATCCCGATCCCGACGCCATACAATAAAGCTCTCGCTCAAAAAATGCCGAGTTCAAAATACCATCCAATAACCAAATCTCAGTGCAGTCACAGCTTAACTTCAAAATTTATATTAAGGCCACCTCAGGAAAGTCCGGTTAAGCAGTCGACAACCTCCTAGGTCGACCTGCAAGAGGCCACACATAAAAATAAAAATAAAAAAGTTTGGGGGGCATTCTTTGTCGAGCCGTCGGACCGAGCAGATCACCAGTTAAGTATATCTTTCCTGTTGCTTATTGTATATGAATATAATATTGTTATGTTGTATTACTCTTAAAATAAAGAGTTAAATAATTGAATATAGATATCAGCTAATATCATTATTTACGTATTATTTAATTGTTGAATTGATACATTACAATTTACCTTCTGGATAAATAAAGGTTTAGTATCGATGTTAAAGAAGCTTTAATTTATTATACTGGTTTATTTAAAGTAAATACTAGCAATTAATTAATCTGTATTTTATTTGAAATGGTTTATTTAAAATGAACACTTGCCATTAATTAATCTTTATAATTAAATACTTGCCATAAATTAATCTTTATACTATTGAAATAGTTTATTTAAAATAAATACTTGTCATACACTTGCTTGAATCTAATTTATTATTATCAACCCCCCACCCCTCTAACACATGCGTATAGTGCTCTCGCGCTCATTCTCTCTGCTGAATAACTTTTGTGTTTAGGGGATGTTTGGTCACTATAATTTATCTGACTCATCTATACTTCTATACTAATATTATAAAGAAGAAAGATTTGTTTGTTCGTTTGTTTAAATTGAATAGGCTCCGAAACTATTACACCGATTTGAAAAATTCTTTTAGCATTGGATAGCTACATTATCAGGGAGTAACATAGGCTAAATATAATCCCCATACTCCTACGGGAACGGGAACTACGCGGGTGAAACCGCGTGACGTCCACTAGTTACATATAACTTTGTAATAGTTGCTTTAATAACATATTTAAAAAACAGATATGTAATAATAAGTGAAGTTCGTTTATTTTTTGTGGAGCTTTAAAGCGTCTGACAAAAGTTTTGGTCCATGGAAAGTGTCTGATACTTATGATACTATTTTAGAATAATATTCTAAAAAAAAAATATAAAAATCAGCCATGTAAATTTATGTTAAGTTACTCTTATTTTTAGTTACCTTTCTTACCTGATACCTGCCCAGGTGTCACAAGGCGAGCTCCACAAGCACGCAGGTATTCAAAGAACATGAGACGCTACTGAGAACCTAAGGTTTCATCTATGTGAAAATAAGTTATGTCTGATCGCTCTGGGATCTTACTCTATACCACAGAATGGCGTTTTCACTCACAAAACTGCTGACTCATCGCATTATGTAGAAATTGGGCAGATGCTATTACGTCTATTTAAGGGTTTATGATTAATTTATTTAATGAATATTTATTAAATTTTCATTTCTTATAAAAAACGGTTTATCTACACTAATATTATAAAGAGGAAAGATTTGTTTGTTTGTTTGTTTGATGGTTTGTTTGTTTGAAATGAATAGGCTCCGAAACTACTGGACCGATTTGAAAAATTCTTTCAGCAATGGATAGCTACATTATCAGGGAGTAACATAGGCTATATTTTATCTCCGTACTCCTACGGGAACGGGAACTAAGCGGGTGAAACCGCGTGACGTCCACTAGTTTTGTTATAAATTTTACGTAATAATATTAATGTACTATAGAGAAATTGACAGTTCATTCTGAGTGTTTTTAGTAGTTTTTATGGATTTGAATGGGATTTTTTTTACGGATATTCTTTTCTTATTTCCAACTAGCACTCCGCCCGCGACTTCGTCTGCGTAGACTTTAGAGGTGGCGCGCAACTTCTTTGTCCCAAATTCTCACTTTCGGAAATTCATCTTCATGATTCTGTATTCTGATAGTTTGTGAGTCTTTACTGTCCGTACTTCCAGCTCCGGAACTACTTCGATATGTTTCTGGTATTCTGGTACTTTTTTTTTACTATTCATAGGCACGCGTTTGAGCGTTGGTAAGCGATGATGTGGTCGAAAATGGAGCACGCTTGCCTAAAACTTGTGAATCTTTAGCGCTCATAACTCCAGCCCAGAAAAAACTTCGATATGTCTCGGTTCTCCTGGTATTTTTAAATGCTAACCACTCCCAGCTTCGGAAATACTTTGACATATTTCTGGTATCCTGATACTTGTGAATCTTAAGCGCTTACAATTCCTGCCGAAAATATAATTTGAAGTTTTTATCTCCTGGTATCTACTTCTGAATCTGAAGCGCTCATAATTACAGCCCCGAACTTTTTATAGGAGCTTCTTAAAATTGTGTAAAAAATATATGTTAAGGTAGCAAAAAGGTACTAAATATTTACATTTACAACGCGGTTAATACAACGCTAAAACTATGAGAACTTGGAAGTGGTCAGCCAACCTGCCGTCAGAATGGCTGACCACTTTATTTCTTTGATATGTTTCTAAACGCAAAGGTAGCAAATATCTCGTAAGAGGCAGTCCCCCTCCTTGCGTCGTATTCCTCAATGCTGAGGGTCGTGACCTCCCTTCTGTATCACTTTTACACGTATGATGTTTCTCCACCTGTTTCTGTCCCTGGCGGTGTGGAGGGCGTTGTGAACGGAAGTGTCAAGGGCGGTACGAATCTGGTCAGACCAACGTATTGGACTGCGTCCACGAGGTCTTTTTCCATCTACTTTGCCGGTTACGATGAGCTTCTCGAGGTTGCCACTTTCTTTCCTCACAATATGACCGAAGTATTCTAGGACTCTGCGTAGACACTCAGCTGACAGTCGCGAGGAGATTTTCAGTTCTCGCAATATGGACACATTGGTCCGAAACGCCCTCCAAGGAATACGGAGCATCTTTCTCCAGCACCACATCTCAAACGCGTCAATGCGTTTGCGGTCTGCAGCTCTCAGTGTCCAAGTCTCAGCACCATACGAAAAGATCGAGAAGACTAAAGTCCGTACCAGTTTAGTTTTAGTTTTTACGGAAAATTTACGATCTTTCCATTTTTTTCCAAGCTGAGACATGGCGCTCTTAGCCATGCCAATTTTCCTGCGCACTTCTTTCTCGCACGACCCATCGTTACTGATGTTGGAACCCAGGTATATAAAGTTGTCCACTGATTCTATTCCTAATGAGCCCGTGAGTTAAACTTCCCAGATCGATCTACCACCATGACCTTGGATCTGTTCACGGAGAGTCCCATCTCCTCGCTAATCTGCTCCATTCTGTCTAGAAGTGCAGCCATTTCCGACTAATTTGCTGCAAGAAGAGTAGTATCATCGGCGTAGCGCAGGTTAGTGATTTACACGCCACCAACTGTAAAGCCTCCCTCCCAATTCTCACAAGTACATCTCATAATGTGCTCTCCATAGGTGTTAAACAGAATGGGTGATAAAATGCATCCCTGGCGTACTCCTTGGTGGAATTCGAAGAGTTTTGAAGCTGTTTTATCGACTCTTACGACTTCTGTGTTTGAGCCATACAGAGTGCGAAGTAAGGCGATGAGATGATTCGATACTCCAAGTTCTTGCAGGACTCTCCACAAGCAACTCCACTTGACACAGTCGAAAGCTTTGCTGTAGTCAACAAAACACAATACCTCTGGCGTATCGAACTCGTAATAGGCAGTAAACAGTAGCAAATAGGTATTAAATAGTGCACATAGTCTCATGTACATATCTTGTTTGGTCCAGTCATCCTGACGGTCACCTTGCTCCGGAAATATTTAATAGTTAAATAATAGTTTAATATTAAGTTTAATTATAGTTTAATATATAATAGTTTAATAGTTAAGTGTATAATAAATAAATATTTTGACATGTATCTGGTCTCCTGGTACTTGTAAATTTTTAGCATTCACAATCCTAGCGACGAAAATACTTCGACATGGTTTTGGTCTCCAGGTACAAAATGAATCTTTAGCGCTCATATTTCCAGCCCGGAAAATACTTCAAATGTTTTCTGTTCTCCTGTTACTTGTAAACCTGTATATAGCATTTATAATTGCAGCCCGGAAAAAACATCGACTTACATATTCCTTAAACATACATATTTCTTTCAATGTTTAAAAAAAAAAACTCTAGCCCAAAAATACTTTAATATCGTTCTGTTCTCCTGGTACTTGTGAATGTTCAGCGCTCTCAATTTCAGCCCCGGAAATACTTCGACATGTTTCTGGTCTCCTGGTACTTTTGAATTCTAACCAGTCACAATTCCAGCGCCGGAAATATTTCGACATATTTGTAGTCTCCTGGTACTAGTGAATCTTTAGCGCTCATGATTTCAGCCAAAGAAATACTTCGACATGTTTCTAGTCTCCTGTCACATGTGAATCTATAGCGTTTACAATTCCAGCCCGGAAAAAACTTCAAGGTACATACTTCCGTTCGACGGTTAAAAAAAATACAAAAAATAATCTAGCCCAAAAATACTTTAACATCATTCTGTTTTCCTGGTACTTGTGAATCTTTAGCGCTCCCAATTTCAGTCTCGGAAATACTACGACATGTTTCTGTTCTCCTGGTACTTGTGAATCTGAAGTACTACGGCAACAGATGCGCTGGGTTTCCACTTCCTCCTCAGTCTCCATTAAGCCATGCCTTTTACCGGGATTAAAAGTAGCCTATGTTTGATTCCAGGATGTGAACTATATGTGTGCCAAATTTCATCCATTTTTGCCTGATTGAAGCACAAACATAAAAACTTTCCCATTTATAATATTAGTAGGATTTCTGAGGCCACTATGCACGAAACCACAATATAAAGAATATTATGACATATTTTTTATTTCATTTGGTTACTACAGTAGTTCAATCTACGAGCTCAAAAAAGTGCCGTCGCGCTTTTCATGAGAAACTTACTTCGGAATTTTGGCTTTTTACAAATAGATACGAAAAAAATGCGAAAAGTGAGGCCGCTATGCACTATACTAGTAACTATTCTCAACTACCCATAAGCCAAAAGTGTCTAAATATTTCTGTTTCTGAGAATAAGAAACTCAAAATTGGTCATTTTAAGCAAAAAATACAGTCAAATTGTAATAGAGCTCTTAAGCCACGTCTTTTACCGGGATGAAAACCTAGTAGCTTTTGTGTTATTTCAGGATGTGCTATATGTGTGCCAAATTTCATCCAAATCCCTTCAGCCATTAATCATTCCATTTTCAAGGGAGGGGACGGGACTTTACCTAATAATTACCGACCCATAGTAGTCCTAAATGCACTATCTAAGTTGCTCGAACGTTAAATTAATAAGAGATTGATTAATTACTTGGAACACTATAAGCTAATATCATCTCATCAATTCGGCTTTCGCAGAAACTTATCAACATGTGACGCCGTCCACGAATTCACTAATCAAGTGGTACAAAGTACTAATAATAATAAAAAAGTCTTAACCATATTCTTAGACCTCGCAAAAGCGTTGAACACGGTCCCCGTCTCTACTTTCTTATTAAAACTTGAAGAAGTGGGTGTCAGAAGTGTTCAATCAGATATGTTCCAGAATTACCTAATAAATTGGTCGCATTTTGTCAGAATAAATAATTACAATAGTAAAGAACTTCTTACTCATAATGGTGTGCCCCAGGGAAGTACAATAGGACCAATCTTATTTCTTATTTTCATCAATGAGCTATGCGACCTCTACATCTAGAATGGTAACATAATATCATTCGCAGATGATACTGCGATAACTGTTTTAGCTGAAACATGGTCTTATCTAGAAATCAGAGTGCAACTTGCATTCAGCACAGCACTAAATCGGGCTCAATGATCACATACTAACACTCAATACTTCCAAAACCAACTTCCTTACATATTCAATCAGTGCAGTCTCTCAACCACGCATCCCGATAAATTTAATAGCTCACATGCCATAATCAACCCCAGACTCCTTGTAACTGTCCATCATAAATCTCTGTAAACTAAATAAAATATCTGGGTGTGACATTGGACAAAACTCGAAACTTTAAATCGCATATAAACATTCTAACAGGCAGGGTCCGCAAACTCTACGGACAATTGCTAATCAAACTGTCATACGCAATGTTTATTTTATATTATGCCAATCTATTGTCACATATTGCATTTCATGTTAGGGTGGTGCTGCTAAAACGATTTTGAAACCATTAGAGATAGCACATAGAGCAGTTTTAAAAGTTGCTACCTTTCGCCCGATTATTTTCCCTACTAATGAATTATACCGTAAGTGGAATATTCTAAACGTTAGACAACAGGTTATCTTTGTTATATTTAAAAATGACATACAGGTCAATCGATAAACGTAGAAAAGATTTAATTTGTACTGTCCCACATACACGTTCTAAATTCTTTATTTCTTTATACAATAAAATAAGTAAACGTTTTCCAGTCTACAGCTTATCATATTATAACACTGTAAAAAATGGTCTTCTCATTTCTTCTGGACTTCACATATGAAGAAACGGAAAAATGCTTATTTAAGACAATGTAAATGGAGTATAGTACACTTAACATAATATGTTACACAACACAAACTCACACACATCTAAGTAGTTTTTAGCCACATTTAATTTTCAAAATTTGTGTTACCTACATAAAGATGATTTTTTGTTTGCATGTTTTTCTTTTCTTTGTTTACATTTAGTTATACCATAATTTTATAGCAGTAACATATAAGTACGTAAATTGTAAAATTACATATTCTAAAATCCAAGGGGATCAGAACTGTCACTCCTTCATTCAGGTTATACTATAACGTAGTTAGGAGATCAGAGCTGCACCCACTATAATTGTAGCAAATATGTAATTTTACCATGTGTAAATTATATACCCATGTACTGCAATTCTTGTAAAAAGATCATTAAAGAAATATTATTATTATAAACTTTCACATTTATAATATTAGTAGGAATTACATTTTTATTTTTTAATAAATAGAGTGACTTGGCAATTGTACACGGCAAAAGCTAGCTGCATAAAAAAATCTAAACTAATACAATAAAGCTGAAGAGTTTGTTTGTCTGAACGCGCTAATCTCTGGAACTACCAGTCGGATTTGGAAAATTCTTTTCTAAATTAAAATAAAACTTAAACAGTAAACAATTAATGGGTCTCGTTACGGTAAAGTTACATAGGACGTTAGTAAATAGATATAAAATAGAAGTTTGTAGTCATTGGCAAGAAAAATATTGAACTTTTAACTAACTATAGTAAAAATAGTCGCGAAAAGTTTCCCTTAAAACTGCTAGCTGCAGTGTTAACAGTAAATTCTGCATCTTCATTTATCCCTGGTAAGCAAACATCCCTAACCCCAATCTACCCCGAAGACAGAAAATGCAAATAGCAAGAAAGAAGAACGACACACGTGTGGTACAGGAACCTCAGTATACAGGTACAGGACGTCAGCACGGCTGGACGCAGTCGGGTGGTCACAATTCACATCAAAGGAATAGAAAAAGGATAGACCTACCCCAAACACACCCCGTTCCAGTCGATCACGCCCGTCCGGTACAAGAGCCTTTTATTTTGAAGCTATCAATTTTTGGCAAACGTAATTTTATATCTGTCTCGGCCGCCCTGCGTCTACAGAGGTATGCAATAATTTTAGGCGCATACAACTATACGTTACAGTACGTAGATGCTAAAAATAATCAAATAGCAGATTATTTTTCTCGGTTCCGTTTATCAGTAGCGGCCAGTGATAACGATAAGCAAGAGGATGTGTCCTCAAAGTACTTTCTTTTCTTAGACGCCAGCTTAGAACCGGTTTAGTTCGATGATATACGACACGGTTGGCGCAGTGGTTGAGCGATTGACTGCTGCGCTGGGTGTCGCGGGTTCGATTCCCGCACGGGACAAATATTTGTATGGCCTACAGATAGTTGTTTCGGGTCTGGCTGTTTGTGTATATGAGATTATTATATGTATATAAACGCACCCACGATACAGGAGAAATTCCTAGTGTGGGGCAACGTTTTTAATAAAAAGAAAAAGAAAGAAAGAAAGATATTAAACGGGCGACCGCTGCCAACAATGTATTGAAAACAGTTATAAAATATATGAATAATGGTTGGCCCAGGAAAATATAATGCAAATCCATATTGTACTTTCATTGCAGAACATTTAGAAATTATCGATGGTCGTTTGTTTCGCGATCATAGGATAGTAATTCCGGCAATTTAAAAGAATTTTTTGGAATTGTTAAGACCAAGAGTGCAGCTCGGAGTCGAATGCAGTGGCCGGGGAACGATACCGATATTAGGCGATGGGTGGGGGCGTACGCCGCGTGCATCAGCGTACGCTTTGCGCCGCCGTGCACGCCGCCCGCGCCCCCCCTCCGCCTGGCACCGTGTACATATTGATTATATGTCTATAGGGCAGGCAGTGTAACGGACCTTATTGTAGTTGATGCGTATTCCAAATGGCTTAATGTGTTCATATGGATCGAGGCACTTCAACCAATATTCTTATTCAAAAATTAAAAGATATGTTTTTTAGATTCTGTGTGCCTTATGTTATTGTATCAGATAATGATGTTAATATTAGCTCAACGGAATTACATACATTTGGTCGAGTGAATGGAATTGAATATTTAAATTGACCTGTTTATCATCCTGCTAGTAACGGGCAAGCAGAAAACTCTGATAAAACTCGCAAAATAAAATGATAAAATGCATGTTCGCAGGAGACAGAACATGTCATAAAGATATTCAGGAAAAATTATAGGGTTTTCTGTTTGATTATAGGATTACTATTCATTGCGCGACTGGTCTCACGCCAGCTATCTTAATATTAGGATGTATTTTAAGATGTAGGTTGGATTTGATTTTACCACAAAATAAAAATATAGATAAAAACGCCGAACAGACAGCAATTAAGAGTAAGAGGTGTTTTCAAGTAGGAGAAACTGTGTAAACCATTTGTTATTGCAAAAAAAATGTATATGGAGCCTAGGTATCGTTAAAAAGAAAATATGTAATAGAATGTATGTAATTTATTTCAACAATTACGGTACTGTTTTATTTTTATTTTATTTTATTTTGAAAACTTACAGCTAATTACAAGGCATGCTTACTTAATCTAATATATTGAAGGTCAATTACAAGTTTTCACTTATAGTAAAAAACGAACAAATTAAGAAAAAAATCAACTATAGGTACTAACTCTACATTATTATTATATGCACATGATGCACATCCAAAAACAATTGCAATGTTTTTCAAAAATTGAGTAAGTCACGAAAATGTATAGGTAATTAATAGTAATACATTTTTGATATTAGTTAATAGCAGGTACAATAAATGAATAGTAATTAAAAACTAGAAAGTTGGAATTTCAACCACCAAAAATGCTCGTGAAAAAATGATTGCACAAAGTTCGCTTCAATTTATTGATTCCAATATTAAAAAACCAAGAGTCAAGAGCGAGTCGGACTCGCGTGCAAAGGGTTCCGAAAGAATAAAAAATATTCTGGGGGCGCCCCCCGCCTAGTCGAGCAAAAAAGCGGCATGGCCGTACCATCCTTTTCTCGAAGCAGGTCAGGCCATTTTTGATACCTTATAACTTCGTTGTGGATAAAACTAGAAGCCTGAATTTCAACAACCAAACAGACCTTGTATAAACACGGTGGTATATTTCAAATTTCATTCAATTTGAACCAGTAGTCAAAGTTTCTTAATTTTGTCACTCACTGATTTACCGATCATCAAAACTCTAAGGCACTTCTAGCAGACGTACGTTCTAGTGTTTAGTGTATAAATGAAGGATAAACTAAAATATTTTGCAATTTCGTTCCAGTTTTCTAGATACACTAACTGCATTAATAACTTTGTAATCCTGTATAAATATATAGGATTACAAAGTTTTATTTGCAGTGAATGAATCAGTGTATTTCCATTATATATTATACATATACAGGATGTATAATATAATAATAGGAGTACCTAGGCATAATTTTATTCAAAGGCAACTTGTAAAATGTTCAACGGAATGTAAAAGCAAGAATGGGACATGTCTTATGAAGTTGTACTAAAATCCCGCAAAGTATAAGGTTACTAAATTGCCCGAAATTGCCATGAAAGAAAGAACACTCATAATCATAACCGCGGACCTCGGAGGTGGCTTGCCCGCGCCGCGGCTTCCACGCTTCCCGTCCGTAACAGAAAGGCGGCCACTTTCTTCCAGGCAACCTTTGAGGTTTACTGCGATATCGCAGGTATACACACAAACTACGTTTTATTTAATTTACGACGCAATTTTTTTTTTTTTTTTAATATAGGCAGGGAGGATTACGTAATTCGCAAGTTCCCGCGATCCCCAGCGTGGGTGAGAGATGGAACACCGGGGTGGTTTTAGTCAGTAAGAGTCTGATAGACCCCTCTGCCCGCCCCAGGGCGGAGGACATCCATGAGGATCTCCCCCCCGTTAAAACAAAATGGTTGGTTGACATGGATCTCACAATTTTTTACGGTAGATGAACTGAGTTGCGAGACTTGGTTTTTTTACAAGTTATGTTTTTGATGGTATTAAAATGTTATTTTAACACTATATACTTCTTATAGGTTTTCCTGTAATCTATAGGTAAATAATTATTATCTCCATTTTTTTTTTTCAAAATTTTAGGTTCAGTAGTTTCGGAGATAAGGGGGGAATAATTTCAAAGCCATTTATTTTAAAAAAATATGAAAAAAATATAATTAAAACCCTAACATTAAGTCCTTTCATTTGATATGTCACACGATATTGAACAAAAAACTTTTATTTTATCTTTCTAATTTGATCCCCAAAAGTGACCCCCATACTAAAAACTTAATAATGTACGTAACACGTCCGTGTTTGGATCACAAAAGTCCATATGTGTACCAAATTTCAACATCGGTCAGTGGATTCGGAGAAAACTGGCTGTGACAGACGGACAGACAGACAGACAGACATACAGATAGACACCCGAGTGATCCTAGAAGGGTTCCGTTTTTTGTTCGAAACCCTAAAAAGGTCGATGTCAACTTCCCGGCAGGCCGCATTAAAAGCACGACTTGCTCTTATCACATAACAGTTTTCTCTGTAAGAAGTTCTCACCACCCGTGTGGCCAGTTGGTGAGGTCTACGTAGGTATGCACAAGGTACATGCAGTCCTATCTTCTTTACCAACTCAAGTATGTCTGTTGATAATTCATGGTTCAGAAAAAAAATGCCAAATCGGCGATTTTTCTGCGCTCATAAAGAGGCAAAATATGAAATTTCCTGCAGCGAGTGACATAATTAGGCAAATATACTCTGGATGGGAATTGAATGTACCTTAGAAATTTGCGTTGAATGCCTTCCAAGCGATCGCCATAAACGTTATATTTCGGGTTCCAAACTTAAGAGCCATTCTCTAAGTGACTACGAACGAAGGAGCAGTATAATATTTTAATAGTTTTGATGCTTTTGAAACGAGACGAGATTCTAAGGATAAACCCCAGAGCCTTAGATGCTTTTTTGACTATGTTGTCGACGTGCGTATCAAAGACAAGCTTTGAGTCAAAAGTAATTCCCAGATCTTTAATAAGATTTACTCTAGTTATTAGGGTATCTAAAATTTTATAAGTAAATTGGATCGGGTTCGGTTTGCGGGTGGCAAAGCAGTAGTAATTATTCATATCTAAAACGAACTTACAGTCTCCATAAATATGCAAATCTAATAAACCCCTTTTTATTTGTTTGCTGTGATGGTTATATTTTAGAGTGTTTAGGACCATATGAAGCAACACAAAATGATTCATCAATTATGAGTGATATGTTTAATAATGAAAATGGTCCTATGTGCTAATTTTTTAGACCCCATGATGTCTTTATTTTGGATAGAGGGTTTAGGGATGTGATACCTGAAAAACAACGTTACAATTATACGACTCACATGCCTGAATCATAATTAGAAAATGAACATCAATTAACCACTGACCAGGCTAATAAGTCCAGATGTGTAACAATGTGTCGGTAGGTGGTAGAGGTTAAAGCGCGGGAATAGAGCGTCAAATCACCTTATGTCTGATTTTAAAATAGCTTGTTCCCTTTTGAATAAATTCCATCCTACAATTGACTACCGGCCTGATATTGTGGAGTATTTTAATATTACCCAGGCAAGATTGAATACAGTCAATTATTTAACAGCATTTATTTAAAGGGAACACGAAAACAGAAGACGTATAAAATTCCAAAGCATTAACAGCAATGCGGGGAGCATTGCTGTTAATGCTTTGGAATCTAAATAATTTCCCAAGACTAACTTTAAGTGATTTAAGAAGATTTGCATTAGGATCCTACCAATTAAAACAGGCACGGTCCTATTATAGGGAGCATGTGCGAGCAAATGGTACCTACAGTGTAGAAATAAGCGATGAATTAGTACAAGATGATTAGCCCTTAATATTAGGTCATAACAATTAGTTAGGGCCAGAATTAAATCACGACATGAGAGCAGCAAGGTATATTATACATATCTACTGATAAGTAGAGAACGAAATAGGGCAAATGTTTTAGAGAGCATCATTGCTTGTTATTGCAATTGCTTAGTGGAAAATCGTACAGTAGGATGCTGTGCTCATACCATGGCGGTATTATGGTATTTAGGCTGAGGCCATTTTAATGATGTAAGCGCCCCAGCTCAATTCCTAGATGACATAGTCTATGAAGAATAAATCATTTATGTATTTATTGTTATTTTGTGTGCAGTTAATAAACCTAGTGTTATATTATAGGATTAGTTAAAGTGGCATTTTAACACAACAACCCCAAATTGAATACATTCTTATACATGGAATAGGACTTCGATTTCCCCCATCCACTTGGAGGCGGTGTGGTGTTATATATTAAACTTAAAATGTCTCTGAAGGTGTATTGAGGACGCCCCCATTTACAATAACCGCAATATCAATTAGAATTGTAAATAAATGTCTATTTAGAAGAAGTTAAATCTTGGAAAGTTTAATTTTTATAACCTCAATTTCAGCAAACTAAAAAAAAAAGATTTATCATCAACCAGGGTGAATAAATGGAAATCGTTTGCATAATATGAAAGTATATTTATTTACCAACCTTTATTTTTGTACCATACCATCCTTTTCTCGAAGCAGTTCAGGCCATTTTTGACCCCCTATAACTTCGTTGTGGATAAAACTAGGAGCCTGAATTTTCAATGACCAAGCAGGCCTTATATAAACACGGTATATTTCAAATTTCATTCAATTTGAACCAGTAGTTTAAGAATTATAACTAGTGAAAGTTTCTTAATTTTGTCACTCACTGATTTACCGATCATCCAAACTCTAAGGCACTTCTAGCAGACGTAGAAGCTTCAAATTTAGAATACAATTAGTGTTTAGTGTATAAATGAAGGATAAACTAAAATATTTTGCAATTTCATTACAGTTTTCTAGATACACCAACTGCATAAATAACTTTGTATTCCCATATAAATGTACTAGCACTTCGCCCGCGACTTCGTCTGCATAGACTTTAGAGGTGACGCGCATTTTCTTTGTCCTATATTTTCATTCCAGGAAATTCATCTTCATGATTCTTTATTCTCATAGTTTGTGAGTCTTAACTGTTCGTACTTTCAGCCCCGGAACTACTTCGACATGTTTCTGGTATGCTGGTACTTGTAAATATTTAACGCTCATAATTACAGCCCAAAAAATACTTCCATATGTTTCTATTCTCCTGGTAATTTTGAATCCTAACCACTGAAAATTCCAGCGCCGGAAATATTAAAAAATGTTTCTGGTCTCCTGGTACTTATGAATCTTTAGCAGTCACAATCCTAGCCCCGAAAATACTTCGACATGTTTTTGGTCCCCTGGTATATAATGAATCTTTAGCGGTCATAATTCCAGCCTGGAAAATACTTCGACATTTTTCTGTTCTTCTGGTACTTTTGTTTCCTAACCGCTCACGATTCCACCGCCGGAAATATTTCGACATGTTTCTGGTCTCCTGGTACTTGTGAAGCTTTAGCGCTCACAATTCCAGGCAAAGAATACATTGACGTGTTTCTAGTCTCCTGTTACTTGTGAATCTATAGCATTTACAATTCCAGCCCGAAAGAAACAGCGACATTCATATATCTCATTGACTGTTAAAAAAAAAGAAAACAAAAAAAATTCTAACCCAAAAATATTTTAATATCGTTCTGTTCGACTGGTTCTTGTGAATCCGTAGCGCTCATAATTCCAGCCCCGAAAATACTTCTACATGTTTCTGATCTCCTGGTGCTTTTAAATCCTAACCGCTCACAATTCCAACCCTGGAAATCTTCGACATGTCTCTGGTCTCCTGGTACATAATGAATCTTTAGCGCTAGGAGCGCTAAAGATTCATTATGTACCAGGAGACCTGATTCCTGCCCGGAAATATTTCGACATGTTTCTGGTGACCAGGTACTTCTGAATCTTCAGCATTCACAATCCTAGACCCGCAAATAGTTCAACATGTTTTTGGTCTCCTGGTACATAATGAATCTTTAGCGCTCACAATTCCAGCCCGAATATTTCGACACTTTTCTGTCCTCCTGGTACTTTTGAATCCTAACCGCTCACGATTCCAGCGCCGGAAATATTTCGACATGTTTCTGGTCTCCTGGTACTTGTTAAACTTTAGCGCTCACAATTCCAGCGAAAATAATACTTCGACATGTTTATAGTCTTCTGTTATTTGTGAATCTATAGCATTTAAAAATCCAGCCCGGAAAAACAGCGAAGAACAACAAATACATATTTCTGTTTGACTATTAAAAAAACAACAAAAAATATTCTAGCCGAAAAATACTTTAACATCGTTCTGTTCTCCTGGTACTTGTGAATCTTTAGCGCTCTCAATTGCAGCCCCGGAAATACTTCGACATGTTTCTGGTGTCCTGCTACTTGTGAATCTAAAGTACAAAGGCAGCAGCGGTTCTGGGTTTTCACTTCTTCCTCATTCTCCATTAATAAAAATCTTCGACATGTTTCTGCTGTACCTACACATGGTTAAAAAAATCTTGCTCAAAAATAATTTGACATATTTCTGATCTCCTGGTACTTCTGAATCTGTAGCGCTCAACAATTCCAGCCCTGAAAATACTTTGATATGCTTTTGCTATCCTGGTACTTGTGAATCTAGGTACAGCGCTCATAATTCCAGCCCCGAAAATACTTCAACATGCTACTGCTCTCTTAGTACTTGTGAATTTATAGCGTTTACAATTCCAAACCGAGAAAATCTTCGACATGTCATTGTATCAGCCGGTCGATTCTGAAACATGTTGAAGTGAAGGCTTGTTTGAAGTAACCACGAAGTGAGCTGTCATTCCATCTTGATAACATGGATCGACAGGTCACTGCACGATCACTTCAATTCGACATGTTTACAGAATCGCACTACTGGACTACTGGTGGAAAAAAAAAATATTTTGCTCAAAAATACCGTGACATATATTTGGTCTCTTGAAACTGGTGAATCTATAGCGCTAACAATTTAAGGCCAAAAATACATCGACATGTTTCTGGTCTCCTGGTACTTGTGAATTTTTAGCGCTCGCAGTCCCAGCCCCAAAAATACTTCGACATTTTTCTGTTCTCCTGGTGCTTTTGAATCTGAAGCAGCAGAAACTCTAGATTTCCACTTCTTCCTCTGTCTCTATTAAACCAAGTACGTTACCGGGATAAAAAGTAGCCTATGTTTGATTCCAAGTTGTGAACTATATGTGTGCCAAATTTCATCCAAATCCCTTCAACCATTTTTTCCTGATTGAGGCACAAACATACAAACTTTCACATTTATAATATTAGTAGGATATAGGATTACAAAGTTACATTTGCAGTTACTGAATCTGTGTTTTTCCATTATTATGTTATACATATACAGGATGTTTAATATAATAATGGATACAATTATGTTCAAAGGCAACTTGTAAAATGGTCAATTGAATATAAAAGCAAGAATGGGATATGTCTTAGGAAGTTATACCAAAATCCCGCAAAGTAGACTAAATTGCCCGAAATTGTCATGAAAGACAGAACACTAATAATCACAACCGCGGCCGGCGGAGGTGGCTTACCCGCGCCGTGGCTTCCACGCTTCCCGTCCGTCACAGAAAGGCGGCCACTTTCTTCCAGGCAACCTTTGGGTTTTACTGTGATATCGCAGGTAAACACAGAAACCACGTTTTATTTATAAGTTAAATAAAACGTGGTTTCTGTGTTTACCTGCGATATCACAGTAAAACCCAAAGGTTGCCTGGCGACGCAAATTTAAATAATCTTTATATAAATCTATTCTATATAATTATAATGGGTTAATTAATTATAAAAAAAAACTTTGAGTACGGCAGTGAGTACAATGTTCAAATTAATCCTCGGTTAAACTTGATATTGTAATTATTTTCAGTATTTATGGTGATTGAGAGATAACTATTTTACATGAGAATTAATTAACTTTAACTGACGTTTGACGAGTGCGGTCCTAAATATTACTTAATAATGTAAAAAAAAGAACACGACGCGGCCGCTCTCGTCTCGTATGATGAATGTTTTCATGCCAGCTACGTACGTGCGTATTCATATGTGCGTGAGTAAGGTTGAAAATAACCGCGCTCGCGGCGAGTGCAGAGGTGAATGCCACCGAGCGAGCGGCAGCCACGCCATTGCCTCGCTCATACGCGCGAGCGTCCTCTTGCTGTTTGGATGTCCCTAGAAATCTTATCTATAAATTTGCGATTTTCGTTCATAATTTCGATTGCTATATTAGTTTGACGACTGAAATGCTTACTCATTGGTTTAAAATCCTTTGTTGGTATTCAAGAAGTAGAAGGTACTGGAAAGAAAAAAGATAGGACTATCTACAAATAGAAATGAGATCCTATCAAAAACATAACTTGTAAAAAAACCAAGTCTCGCAACTCAGTTCATCTACCGTAAAAAGTGTTGAGATCCATGAAATACCCAATCGCACTAAATGTATTACTTGTCAGATACATTGTGTTTTCATTCGATGGCCAAGTCAGTCTATTTATTTAAACATCAAAAGATTTTTTAATTTTGATATGATCACTATAAGATGTTGTATGGTAAGCTTACAAAATTACTTAATATCTTCAGACAGGATTTAATAAATAATCGACCAGGTATTTAATGGATCTCACAACTTTTTACGGTAGATGAACTTAGTTGCGAGACTTGTTTTTTTTACAAGTTATGTTTTTGATGGGATAAATGCCTCTCCAGTCACGATATCGCTACAGGTATTCGCTAAATTCCGCTTTAAAATGAAAGTATTCATCTTTGTATCTTCGTAACACTCGAAGAGCATTTTGAATATGTCGAAATGCCATGTGAGTTAGCAAATTTTCCTATAGTATATATGGGCGCCAAACCATTATTTGGGATGGTTTTGTTTGTTTTAATGATTATCTTGTATTTAATTTGACTTTCATGTTGAATTGGATTAATTTTAGCGATTCCGTCTTATTTAAAAAATATTGTAACATCCTGTTTGGTTTCTATAAGTATTTGACTTCTTAACTTCCTTTTTATTTATTTTAAATATTGCAATATTCTGTTATTCTTTAAAGAAATATTGTAAGTTCTGTTGGATTTTAATACGGCTTTAATTTGATAGGTAGCTTCTTTTTATTTCATTTAGCATTCAGTTATATTTAAATAAGAAGTTACTTGACAATTTCCGTTTTACTTGTCTGAGTTAAAATTATAAAGATTTATTCTGTTACCTTCTCTTTAATGTTTCCCGCCTTTTTTGTGTAATTTTAACATCCACTGCCAACTTCACGATTGTCATTTTCTGTGTATAAAAACCGATGTAATGCGAATTTAAGATCATTCCTAATTCTTTGGCTGTTCGTGAAATAAACACCTTGGACTCAAGTAAAGTATTTCTTATAACCTTGAACTATTGCATTTTACTGTTTGTGTGGATATATTGCTGAAAATTATGTGCGATTTCGACAACGACCGGCGGTCATACGCCGACATATACCAACGCATAATAAATGTCACGTAGTCACATTAATTAGGGTAATGTGTTACTTCACGTCGATGACGAACTTCTTATGAGTTATATCGTTGAGTTATTACGCAAAGTACTGCATACCACGGCGAGATTTTTGATAAACCTTCGTAAGTGCCCTTTTCATGGAACCGAGGTACAGTATTTAGGCAGAGTAATAAGAAGTGGTCAGGTTAGGCCGAGTCCTTGAAAGTACAAGCTTTAGCTATTACCATGCCACCAGAAAACATAAAACAGGTACGCCAATTCCTTGATTAAGCGGGATACTTTAGGCGATACATTAAAGACTACGCGATCCGAACTGCTTCAATTGCTCATTTAACCCGTAAGGAGGTCAAATTTCAATGGTCACCGGAATGCGAGGTTATTCGCCAGTTCTTTCGATTTTAGATACAAACCTTCCAACTGAAGTTCATACTGACGCTAACAGTGCAAGTTATGGTGCTTTTCTCATACAAGTCCAACCCGACTCATAAAACACGTCGTAGCTTATTTTAGTAGGTAAGGGGCTGATCGTAAATATCATTCTTACGAACTCGAAAACCTCGCTGTAGTTAAGGCTCTTCAAAATTTCTGGCACTATTTATTTATTTGGTAACTCAACAGCTTATAATATATTTTACATGAAATTATAAATTTTCATCTCACTATCAATGAGGAGCCCAGTGCAGTTTCGTCAAAGTTACCACTGATACCATAATCCTCCATAAAGTCCGCACACACTGCTCAGTGACAGCGAGATGATGACAACCATCTTATAAGCCAATTACAGAGCTACACGGCACTGGCAAAACTAGGTTAGCTAAAAAGTGACGAAACAAAAAAAAAAGAATTAAACAAAAATTATACAAGTGCAAGTATCAGCAACAATCAGCAACAATGCGATTGTGGACACATTGCTCACATTAAATAGACATTAAAATAGACTTAAGCAAAAACAAATATAAATTGAATTTTTAAAGGTCTAACAGCGTGATTTTCCGTGTGAATGAGGTGATTTATGGCACAATACTAAACAAAATCTGCTTGATTTGTCTCCGGTATGATTGCTTTGACAACTGCTAGATCGTACAATTGAAATTCGTAGCAGTCATGGACTGATAAATGGTATTTATTTTTCAAATAGGTTACAAGTAACTCTTTTACACGTCATTTTTTTTTTGACATATTAATCTAGATGAGGCTGAATTTCCAAGCTGACTACCCTGAGAAGAAACACCAAAACAAACTCAGAGGTCTCTTTTGAAGTCCATACAATCGCCAATAACATATGGAAAACCATGTAGGTTAACGTCTGAGGTGGCCTTTTGAGGAAAGCATCACGCAGGTTTGAGTGGGCTTGTCCAGGCAGTGCAAGCATTTGTCAGTTATTGTGCAGCTCAACTCAAAACTTTGAGGAGCTCAACGAACCGAAGAACAATGCCAAAATAAGGACATTTGGGTAAGCCGCATAATATACTTAAACTGCCAGACAGTCATGAAATCTCCTCACACTTACAATACATCATTTTTTAAGAACCATGCAGATTAGTGTCTGAGATGGTCTTTAGAAGAAAGAACCAAACAGTTTTGCGTGTACCTGTCCAGTCAGTGCAAGCATTTGTCAGTAGTCGTGTAGTTCAACTCAGATCCACTTAGGAGCTCAACAACTCGACGAACAATACCAAAGAAAGGACATTTGTGTAGGCCGTAAAAAGCACTCAAACTGCCAGCCAAACATGAAAATTGCTCGAAAAAATAAAAAATAATCCACATAGTCCCCATTCATAATAAAAATAATTATAATAGGTACTTTACAGTTATTAATTATGTCAAATTTTATATAAGAAAAAAAATGACAAATTGTATACAATAAAAATAAAATGTCAAATTGTATATGAAACAAAACAAAAATGTCACCAAACCAAATAAATAAAAAATGACAATAATAATAATAAAAACAAAAACTGTGGAAATATATTTTATTGGAGCAGCTCAATCCCAAGCCTTTTTGTCTTCAAGATAATCTTTTATGGTGTAAAAAGCCTTCTGGCAAAGTTTACGCTTAACAAATACTTTGAATTTATTTATGCTTAGGTCTTGAATGTGACTTGGAAGTTTATTATAAAAGCGTATACTTTGGCATTTAAATGAGCCCCCTATTTTTTAAGCCTGGTTACAGGAACAACAAATTTGTGTTTATTCCTAGTATTAACATTATGTAAATCACTGTATTTTTTAAACATTTTTATATTTTTATGTGCATACAAAATATTTTCATAAATAAACTGACAAGGGACAGTCATTATGTTTACATCTTTAAATTTATCTCTGAGGGAGTATCTGGGACTTAATTTATAAATTGAACGAATAGTTCTGCAAAACGAAAATTGTCTGGATATCGGCAGCATTCCCCCATAATACAATACCATATGACATGACACTGTGGAAATAACTGAAGTAAACTAAACGGGCTGTTTCTAAATCAGTTAAATTTCTAGCTAAGTTTTTTCGATAATTTATCTATATGTGGTCCCCACTGAAGCTTAGCATCTAAAGTTATGCCTAAGAATACAGCAGTATCTTCAGGACTCAACTCTTTACCCTTTATTAGCACACTAGTATCCACTTGCCTAACCTGAGGCATCGTAAACCTAATACATTTAGTTTTTTTTTTTCATTAAGATTTAAGTTACTAACATTAAACCAGTGTACTATTTTTGAAAGAACGTTATTTATCTCGTCAGTAACTGGTTGCTGACGTTTAAGTTTAAATAAAAGTGAAGTGTTATCTGCAAACAAAACTATTCCTTGACTATCCTTTATGAGGTAAGGCAAGTCATTAATATAAACAAGAAACCAAAATGGGCCAAGAATTGAACCCTGGGGGACACCCATTGTTACATTAGATCCAGGAGATCTTTTACCGTTTACGTCAACTCTTTGGATCCTATCACTCACGTATGAAGTAATAAGATCCAGTGAGGAGTTCCTGATCCCGTAGTGGTGTAGTTTCCTGATAAATGTTTCATGAATAACACAGTCGAATGCCTTGTATAGGTCGCAAAAACTTCCCAGGGCATAGAATTTGTCTTCCCATGCATTATAAATATGTCCTATCAGTTGTTGAACGACCCCTTGTAAAACCAAATTGTTTAGCATGTAATAGTTTATGTCCGTTAAAAAATCTTTGCAACTGCTCTAAAATAAGCTTCTCAAATATCTTACTGAAGGTGGGTAGCACTGAAATAGGTCTATAATTAGTGGCGTCAGATGTACTACCCGCTTTAAACAATGGTATTACTTTACTATGCTTCATTAGGTCAGGAAACTCACCACGATCAATACAATTATTAAAAATAAGGTCTAAAGTAGGAGCCACAATGGTAATAATGGACTTAGCAACGTCCACTGAATTATTCCATAAATTTGCAGTCTTTTTCACATTCAAACTGTTAAATGTTTTAATAATATCTGTACCAGCGACATGTTGAACACCAAATTCGGAATCGCAAACTTTAATATTTTCTTTAAGCAGAGACTCTGCTGCAGTGGGTGATGAGTTCAGAGATTTTGTTGTTAAAATGGGAATCCCTGAAAGTAATTTTTCAAAAACCGCGGCAACCTGGGAGTCAGAATTGATTAATTACAAGGCTGTAGTCACTACAACGATTTATTGAACTTCCTGTTTCTGCTGCCTTTAAGTCGACCGAACGAAAAACAAAAGAGGAAAGACTCGAGACCTTATTGGAAAACTTCACGATGGTATCTGGATGGGAATCGTTACTCGGTGCAAAATGATATTTTGTACTACAAATACGTCCCGATGGGTGAACAACCCCGAATGCTTTGTTACATTCCCAAGGGTCACCGACTCAGTCTTCTTACGGTATTCCACGATGAGCACGAACACATTGGTATAGAAAAGACCCTGGATTTCATTAAGACATTTCTGGTTCCCAGGGCTGAGACAATTCGTAGCTAAATACGTGGCCCATTTTCTCACATGTATTTCTCAAAGAAGAGTTCTCCGTGCCCCATTACAAAATATAACTTTCTGGGAAAAATAAGACACTCCTTTTGAAACTGTGCATATCGACGCTGTAGGTCCTTTGCCAGTATCGGAAGGATACATACTCGTTCTTCCTATAGTAGACGCTTTCGATAAGTACGCCTTACTGTACCCCATTACTAGACAAAATTACACAGAGCTAAAGCGTATTCGTCCTAAGCTCATGGTTACGGACAGAGGACGTATGTTTGAATCCATTAATTTTGTAACATGGATAAACAAACTTGGTTGCAATTTGCCCAACATAACTCCGGAGATGCATTACACTAACGGTCAGGCCGAGCGATATATGCGAACTATCCTCAACATGTTAAGTATACAGACAAATTATAAGAAGGCTAGCTTGTCAGGTACGTTATGGAAGCTCCAGTTAGTGTTAAATATCACCAAACAAGAAACAACTCAAGTTTCCCCACTTAACCTCTTCATCGGTACTGAAGCTACAACTCCTGTGGTTCGAGCGTTGGTACGTGACGTGGCTTTTGAAGGTAGCACGCCTAACCGGAAAGCCTCACGCGAGATCAGTAGAGGTAGAGCTCTTAAATTGATGAAGAACAATCAGGATAAACAGGACGAACGAGTAAACCAAAGGCGACACCCACCTCGCCAATTCAATATTAACAAATGCGTGTTCGTTATTAAGTTTTCTCAGGTAAAGGGAAAACTCGATCCCGGTATGCGTGGCCCCGACAAAGTGGTAGAAGTGTTACCTAGTGGACGCTACACACTACGCTTGTTTAGCGGTGGCTACGGCAAGACAACGCAGGCCGCGGCTCACTTGTGCGGCCTTCTTCGAAAGTGAGTAATCTTCTCCAATTTGCTTAAGTGTAAGTGCTAGTCGCTGTGGTACTAGTCACTCAGGCGTTTGTCGCTTGGCATTTGTCGCTACACTTTGAAGCTTTTGGCTATTGTGCTCGGTGTGTTCCAAGCTGTATAAGCTGGCTAGTGTAGTCAACTTAAAATCCTTTTGTACAACGTCTCTCATGTATGGATATGGCCTTTTTTTTACTCCTCCCGCTCTGGGTGAAGCAGAAGGGAGTGTCAGACACTTGCTGACTAAAACCCATCCATGTTCCTCCTAGTGCCCTTTGCGTTCCAGGACCACGGTGACTCTTTCGAACAAAGTCCGCAACCCCAGCAGGCACTGACCCTAGCGGGACCCGTCTGTTATGCTGACAGCTCTTTGAGGCGCACGTGGAATACAGCGCACCGTCGACCCGGGCCTGGTTATGGTCAGACGGCGAGCCACCCAATGCTCGCCGTCCGCAGGCCCGTGCCTATGGTGGCCGAGAATCGCCCTGCGAACCCGACGCCCGGGGCGTCTTCCTTCTGTTGCGGCGGCTGGGGCGTGAGGTTTCCCTCTCTCTCACGCGTTCCGCTTCCTCCTTCGCTAGCATTACTGCTTCGCAGAAGGAGGTGACCGCTTCCCATGTCTCTTCGCTCCGGACCATGGCTTGAATCAGAGCCGAAATGTATGGAATTGCCCTGCATGTTAGACAAGCTTACACGTACGAATACGGTCTGCGTATTAAGCGGCTTGCACGTACGAATACGGCCTGCGTGTCAAGCAGGTTGACGTATTAATACGGTCTGCGTCAAGGGTCGGACGTCTGATATGGCCTGCATGTTAGACAAGCTTACACGTACGAATACGGTCTACGTGGTAAGCGGCTTACACGTACGAATACGGTCTGCGTGTCAAGCAGCTTGACGTATGAATACGGTCTGCGTCAAGCATATTTACGTGTTATATAACTACGACTGGTCGTCAAGGACAGTCGGCACGAGGTGCAGGGAACTGCCCCGAGGACAACGGAGACCTTCAAAATAAGGGCCTTAGTTGGGTTAGAATTGTTAAAAGAGAGACGTCTCTGCATAATTTTAGAATGATGAATGTGTGGTTGCTATATGAATCCTTTGATAGATGATAAGTGAATTCATTGAAAGATGACGTAAAGAAGGTTGTGAATGGTGAAATGTGTTCATTAAGTCTTGTTGTATTATCTTCTTAATGTATTTATTTTGTACTAGCTGACCCGCGCAACTTCGTCTGCGTCACAATTTTCATTACTGCTCCGCTCTTATTGGTCTTAGCGTGATGATATATAGCCTTCCTCGATAAATGGGCTATCCAACACTGAAAGAATTTTTCAAATCGGACCAGTAGTTCCTGAGATTAGCGCGTTCAAGCAAGCAAACAAACAAACAAACTCTTCAGCTTTATATATTAGTATATAGATTCAGGTGTGCATGCGGAAGATGATAAAACTGCGCCTGCAACTGGATTACAGCATGTGGCTGACCCGTCTATGCCTCTGATGGATGACGACGTGCAACGAGCACCGTCGACATCCACCGCCGTGAACTCCGACCTCACTCACTCTGAGTGACTCACTCGTGTCGAGAACGATATACAGTCAGGAGAAGCTGTGTAAGGAACAGGCAACTCCACGTGAACCCACGTCACTGGACCATCTATAAATTAGCGTGTCAGTTGACTGTCATTATTTTATTGCCATTTTCATTTTATTTAAGATTTTGCTGCGGTAACTTTTTGGGATTTCCCAGATCTCCAAAACGGCTCAACGCAGAAGTTTGAAAAATGAAGAAATACCAATAAGAGAACTTAATTTGTTTAAATTTGTTCAAACATTAGTTTTTCATTTGGTTGACGTATACCAATGTAGTTAAATAGGTTCAAAAATCGGAAGAAAAAGAAAACAGATTTTCAAGTAAACCAATACACTTGTAACCAAATAAACAACTGTAAAAAATACTCGGGGTAGACGGTTTTTTAATATTTTTAAGTGCAGGTACCATATTATTACACAATTGGTACTAGTTTCCTATTTTATAAATTAAAATCGTTTAATTAATAGCAGTTAAAAAAAATAATGGATCATAATTGTTTAAAGTAAGTTACTTTATAAAGGTAAGTAATAATCTCAGTAGATAATTAACAGTGTGAACAAATCAATACAAATATATATATAGTAATTTGTGGTTTCTGTTTAGTCAAACCAAATATTTTATTTTGATACCACAACGCAACGCCAAGCTAAACTTTTTAACGTTCTCGATGCTCGTTGTGTGCGATGCAAGAGCTATATGCGTTGTCTTACTGACTCCCTAGTTGAGTACGCTCTATCGGTACGCTCTCGCTCATCCGACCGAACCAATGAAGCAATCAGTCGTGAATCAAAATACTCGTGTGTGTTGAATCCTGTGATTATTTTGTTCGTTCAGTCAATATAAAATAGACACTCAGCGTAAATTAAGGTACGCTTTTTAGGGTCCCGTACCTAAAGGGTAACCAACGGAACTCTATTACTAAGCCTCCGCTGTCCGTGCGTCCGTCCATCCGTCTGTCCGTCTATCTGTCAGCAGGGTTTATTTCAAGTACCGTAATAGGTAGACGGTTGAAATTTTCACAGATTGTGAATTTTTATTGCCGCTATAACAAAAAATAATAAAAATTAAGATTTATGGTACGGAACCCTTCTGGTGCGAGTCAGACTCGCACTTTGCTGGTTTTTACATATAATTTGTATGAGACTGATTTTTTAAATAAAAACAATGCATCATGACCATTTTATTATTTTTACTAACCTAACCAGCAAACTTTTGTATGCAACTGTACTAACAAAACATCCATATTATCCTGTTCATTTAAGATGGTTACGCTTATGTATGGTGCGTTCGCATTTACGTGACCTGATCTTTTAGGGGGCCGAGTCACCCACGTCCGTAAGAAAATAATAATTTATTGCTAGTCCCTTCACGTGGTCCCCGGGTGGTGCTAATCAGGTGATACTAACTGGTGGTAGGTTTCAGCCGATTACTTACGACCACCCATTGTGCAATGCCGCTAAGTGGCCTAGCCGCGTTCCGGTACGATGCTCAGTGTAGCCAATTCAGAGGAGTTGGGTCGAAATAGTTGTTCCAATGCAGGCAAACCGACCAGGCTCGCGTTGATATGGGCGTATCGGGAGAATAGTCGGCGGAGGATAGCGGGATCCAAGACACGGTGCGCCGCTGGCCGACCACAGGTAGTAAGGGGCCCAAGTAGTGTGCTAACAACACATGAAAGGCTGCCCCGCCAACTATCGAAAAATCCCGGGATGCACCATCGTGCTGGTTGGCAACCAGACGTGAAGGCCTGATGGACATTTCAGGGGGGCTCAGGCGTCCTCGCAGTCTCCAGACTAGTCCCCCAATGATGTCGTCCTGTCAGAGCGTGCCTGAGGGTTAGCAGCATGGAGCCTCATTTCACTTCCTCCTCCTCTACCTTACTACCGCCGCCCATCACCACTTAAAGACTGAGAAATCAGCACTCTTACTCCTGTCGGAGACGCAGTTCGGATGTCCGTCAGACGTGTCGTACCTTACATACCCAGGGTTTACCCTAGAACATCACTTCAGACCACGCGCGGGCGTGTGTATGTATGCCCGGGACGACAACTGCTACCGGCGTTTCCGCAATCTTGAGAACTCCAGGTTCTCAATGCTGTGGGCTTTAGTGGACACCGGCCTGGATAAAATTATCTACGCCTGTATCTACCGTTTGCACTGATAGAGATAACTGGGCTCATACAGAACTTAATGAGGCGGCGGATGCGGTTCCACACCAATTAGGCAGAAAGGTACCTCACCTTTCTGCCTAATTGGTGTTGCTGGGGGACTTCAACACCCACCACGAGGAGTGGCTTTTCCCATACTAGCACACAGACCATACTGGACGAGAGGCGCAAAAGCTAGCGCTTGCGTTAAATCTCATCCAGCTGGTCCAGGGGCAACAAGAGTGCCGGATGTTGATTCGCACACAGCCAATTGCTTGGACCTTCCGCTGACAATAGATCCAAACCGCTACTCGGTGTCGATTTCTTCTCCTCTGGGTAGTTGCGATCACTGTCTGGTGAAGTCTCTGTTTGTCTATTCCCCGCCCGATCCATTTTTTTTTTGTTGCCGGGGTAGAAAATTCTCATGGATGTCCTTCGCTTGGGGCAGGCAAAGGGGTCTGTCAGACTCTTACTGACTAAAAACCACCCCGGTGTTCCTTCTCACACTTGGACCGAGGATCGTGAAAACTAGTGCGCCTTCCACGATCCCCGGATAGTGCCAGCCCGCCTACGCGGGCCACCTCAGGCCCGTGGGAGGAGTGAGGTGACCTCCCCCCCCCGCACGACCAATAGGGGCGCGTCTGGAATAATACACGCCGCCGCCTCAGGTCCTGCTGGATGGGGGGCGGCGGACGACCCCGAGTCCACCGTCCCTCCGGACCTTTCTATGGGAGCTGGAAGAGGCGGTGTCCGCCCTCCACCGACGCCCGGTTCGCCTGCTGCGGCACGGGAGAGTGGCCACGGCCTCCCTCTCCCTCTCCGCAGCCTCCTTTCCATTGCTAAAGTTAATCTCCTTCTGCGAAATTACGAATTCACAGAATGAGATTAACTTTAGCTATGCTTTTAATATGCTTGACTTCGACATTTTGCTTGGAATTCTATGCTATTTTAACATATCTCCTTCGGTAATTGACTGGTTTCATAGTTACCTGTTTGGGCACCGGCAGCGTATTTGCATTGAAGAATCTTTCTCTTCCGTGTGATACCTCTGCCGGTGTGCCACAGGGTGGCGTGTATCTCCTCTACTTGCACTTTTTATTTATGCTATCATTCAACGATTATCTTCTTTCTACCACCGGTATGCTGATGATCTCCAAATTTACACCCAAGCCCCTCTCGGAGAGCTATCTACTGCGATTGAGACGATTAATACAGACCTGGCTCGAACAGGTGAATGGAGCACTGAGTTTGGGCTGAAGATCAATCCAACAAAGACGCAAGTGATTATTGTTGGTGGTTCCCGGACCGCTTCAAAGATTGATTGGTCAACACTTCCCCAGGTTTCTTTCAATAACACTACTATTCCTATAACTCATACTGTGAAGAACTTGGGGATTTATATTGACAGCACTCTTTCCTGGACTAAACAACTGCAGGAGGTCAGTTGTAAACTGTTTGCTTCAGCGGGCTCCCTGAGACGCCTTCGCAACATTCTTCCCGTCACCACTAAAATTGCATAGCACAATCTCTTCTTCTCCCAATCTTAGACTATGCTGACGCCAGCTATCTTGATCTCACCCAAGACCAATTGGACAAGTTTGAGCGACATCAAAATCTCTGCATCAGGTTCATATTTGGCTTGCGCAAGTATGACCGTGTTTCTGATTTTCGTACTAAGCTCAAATGGCTTCCTATTCGCCTTCGCCGGAATGCCCACATACTTTCTCCACTTTATAATGTGCTCTTTAATCCTTCTACTCCTTTTTATCTAAAAGAACGCTTTCAATTTCTCTGTGACACACATTCTAGGTCCTTGAGATCATCGGAAAATCTTAAATAAAGTATTCGAATGCATTCCACATCCTTTTTTTGACAAATCATTCACTATTCAAGCAGCTCGTTTGTGGAATGCTTTACCCATAGATGTGAGGCGCGCTCAAACGCTACCAACGTTTAAAAAATTGGTGAAGGAACATTACCTCTCTCTATAAATTTCTGTCTCCTTTCCCTGTTATATATTTAATATTTATTAGTTTTTTATTTAGTATTGTATGTATTTGTTTTTATATTATTGTTACGCGCCAGAATTAATGTTGGGTACATGGCGGCATTTGCGTACTGCTAACGCCATCTAGTTTCAAGTAACGAAACATTTACGTGCTGCCATCTAGTATCGAGTAGCAGACACTTGCGTTCTGCTGGCGTCATCTAGTATCCAGTAGCAGGCATTTACGTGCTAGAACATTCTCGATGTTTAGACACCTGGTCGGTCAGGACCCGTGTGTGCCCGAACTTTCCTGAGGTTTCCATACAGGAGGGTTCTGGAAATGACTGTCGGTATATAAAAGGCGGACATCCGGCGACAGCAGTCAGTATTGAATTGGCGATACAAACGATAACTTCGAGAGCGATCTTCGACTGCGAATTATAGTGAAGTGAAGTGTTCAGTAGTGCGATTGTGTTTTATAATTAGTGTGTTTTAAAAAGATAATTAGTGTCGTGGATTAAAGTGTCAGTTTTGGTTGTTTAATCGGCTGTTTTTATTGTAACGAACCCTAAGCTCGTAACATTATGTATGTCTCTCTATTAATATTATTTATGATGTTTGTACACTGACCGCCCTAAATCTAACTTCTTTAGTTCAGTCCATCCAAAGGTTGTCTGTAAGAGATTGCCCTGTGCGATAAGACCGCCCATTGTACACTAGTTTTTATAACTGATTTTCCTGTGCTTGTTATGAGGTGTACAATAAAGTATATAATAAATAAATAAATAAATTACTTTGTATTCCTCCAGTTGAGTACTAGATCATATAGTCAAAAAGCATATACCGTAATCTCACATACCTGTTCCAGGTACTTAACAAGAGAACAAAAAACGGCCTTTCGGCAACGGCAAGGGGTCGGTGCTCTCGGCAACATTGTTCCTGCTGCATATTAATGATCTGAAAACCCGGTGACTTTGAGTATACAGACAAAAGCACTGTTGGAGCAGCTGGTGGGTCGCAGATCCACTCTCTCCGGGAGGTCGAGCGCTTGAACTTGTCCTTACAGGCTGTCTTTGAAAGGGGGGCGATGCCAATGCTGCTCAAGCGTGTCTATTTTCCATTAAAGGAGCCAATTCTACCCAGCTCCATCTTTTCGAGGTGTAACCGTGCCGATAACCGACCGACTTGAGCTTCTTGGTGTCACATTAAAATCTATCCTAAATTTTGCCCCTTTCATAGAGGCAAAGGCTCAAGTGGCTGCCAGAAAGTTGGGGATCCTTGCAAAGGTGAAACGGTATTTCACGCCGAAATAGCTGCTCAAACTCTAACAAGCGCAAGTTCAATCGTGTATGGAGTACTGCTCTCATCTTTGAGAAGTATACAATTTCTAATTAGTGGAATATAATAGTACAAATTAAAGGGATTTTATTACCATCTAAAGTTATAATGAAAATCAAAATTTTATTGGTTGGACATATTTTTCCAAGACATACCTTTGTTTATTTTATTTGTGGTCCCAAAGTACCACTCAAAAATAAAATAGGTGGATTCCGGGACCGCGGTCCCGGTCCCGAAAACCCCTCGACCCAATTTAAGAGCTTCATCGCTCTCACAACGATCGCACTAAGCTGGTGAACAACCATCGTTTCTTTGTGCGTCATCGGGCCCACTTCTTCCGACGTCGGTCGTATGTGAAGCATGTTTATTCAAATTCACAGCATACCTCGCGCGGTTCGATTAAATTTAGTAAGACATCATTAACTCGACAGTAAAATCGCAATGAAATGTTACTAGCGACCCAGCTGCGACGACCGTGGCAGACATTATTACTTACTTTATTGCTTTTCAAGGGCTGAAAGTGAGCTTAATTACACTAATCTGTAGAGTAGATTGTGAAAGAAATAACGAATGGTAATGTAGTCGGACGATGAGTAACGAAGAACTACTCCAGTATCCCGTTACCCCGGTGAGATCGCAAGCACGTTGTTCTACGTTTAATATAGACATAGATTTTTGTGACAAATACACGTCGCGCTCATAAGAAATTCACCCCTGTGGCGTGGGGCCCTCGTGAATTATAACATAGAACGCCAAGTTTTTACGCCGAGAATAACTGCGTATTACAAGCTGAAAGTATGCCAATGAGCCGGTGTTCTGAAACTTCTTAATTACTTACGAAGGGTTTTTTTGTAGCGACCGCCTTACCAGGGTAGACACAAATTGTTTCCACATTTCAAAGTAGAAGAGCGACAGGAGAAGTTTGCATAGTTAACGTTCGCTGCAAAAACGTTAACATATATAACAGAAAGTCGAGATATTTTCGCTGTAAAATGATATTACAATTTGACGGCCCTTAGTGTAAAAAGTGTCGGTTTTGTCTTTACTTAACTTTCTCGTTGCTTTAATACAATAATATATGAAAAAGTTACTTTCAAATAAAATAAAGTAAGAAAATCATTAATTCATTACACAAAAATTAAATACCTAAGTATTGATGATTAAACGAACTTACATGTGAGTGAAGTTCTAGCCCAATTATATAAGTAATTATCTTAGAATAATAACGCATAGAAACTTAGTACGAGTGCAAAAAGTGAGGCAACTAAAACTTAGCCTTATCCGTCAAACTTAGCAATACTCAGGGTCACGTTCCGTCGAACACAGCTCGCGAGTAAGTAATTGAAAATGACAGTTTGTTGCGTGAAAGGATGTTATAGCATTTCAGAAAACAAAAAAAAAATGTGATCAAATTACATTTCATAAGTTACTTACTTATGATTTTTAACCGACTTCTATAAAAGAAGGAGGTTCTCAATTCGACCGCGTTTTATTGACGAGACCTTTACACCGAAATCACTTAATAAGTTTTATTTTCATAACATCACGCCGGTACGCTGTGAATGGGTAAAAGTGAAAAAACGAAATGAACAAAAACACCGACTTCCAAAATTAAGGTTATTTTATACTTTGTAGTGTTTTGTTATTGGAAGTCGGTTATATTTTTTGTAAAAAAGTTTTTTTATACACTATTTTACGTAAATCGATCATTAAAACAAAAATTTGTGAGGACAAAACACATTCACATTCATAGTGCGTGCAGCTAAGGAGTGGAATTCCCTGCCGGAGTCTGTGTTTCCTGATAGCTATAACCTGGGAGTATTTAAGTCAAGAGTGAATAGGTTACTTCTAGGCAAGCGTGCTCCATCTTCGACCACATCATCGCTTACCATCAGGTGAGATAGTGGTCAAACGCGAGCCTATAAATAGTAAAAAAAAAAATACCCACATTGGTTTCAATTTGGACTTATTTTTGTTTAGCAGAAAGAAAATAGTTTTTGATTTACCTACGCTATTAAATACCTAAGATATAACATTTTGCCAATTTCGAGAAACTAACTAGGCATTAGGAATTTTATATTAATCTTTATAAATAGGATACCGGTGGCGATTCTGTGTGCATCAAACTAAACTATACATATTTGCCTCTGAATTATAGTCATTATCGACACTGCTAGGTACCTACATTGTTTTATACTAAAAGGTAATTAGTAATTTACTGTAATTAAAAAACCGGACCAAATAACTAAGATTGTTTATGTTGTATAACACAGCACAATACATAAATCAAGTGCTGGATTAAGCAACATAGTAATGCGTCTTCCCATATTTTGTGGGTAGCGACTTGGTAATGGAACCACTGAAAGCTATATTATCTGTTTGCGTTTTAGGAACGTAGACACATTCGGCTCACGCACACTAAGAAAACGAAGTGGACACGATTTCGCACGTGTTTTGTTCTAGACGCGGCTTCTATGCCTTTTTATTCTAAGGTAATTATATTATTTATTTTCGAATTATTAATAATTCGAAGATAAATTATAGACACATGTAGTATCTTCATTGTACTGGCAACTTCGCACTTATTAAAATATTAGGGTAGATTGAAAAACTTTCTTACATGCGCCCCGTCCGACCCGCTGCAATGGCGGCAACGCTCCACATTCTTTAGAGTCCTATTATAGTCCAGTCATTTCGTCCGAAAAAAAGGCAAATAAAAGAAAATGAATTTGCGCTTCTAATTTTTTAATATGTTGTAGGGGATACCTAGAAAAGCTTAACTTGAGATTGTCGACCAAGCTTTCCTAGGAGCTTTCGCCGCCATCTTGGAAAACGCTTAAAATTTGTTTTTCGGCAATAACTCGGCTATCCGATGAGATTCGAAAATTTTTGTAAGACACTTTTTGTAGCTTTCTTTGTGCTCTACAATAACGCCTGAATCATTTTTAGCGTATCATGCATCGTTATCGAGATATCGATCGATAAAGTCAAAAATTTAGGACACAATTTTTGTTTTTTCCTTTTTTTTTCTTTGGGTCTTAATAAATATGAAAAATTGTGGAATTCAAACTTGTAGAGCATATTCAGACCTACAATTTCCTTCTTGGATTTTTTTATGTTGGACAAAAATTACGATCTCCAGCGCGCCGCAAAGTCGGTGAATCCACGCTCAGCGTCGAGCGCGCTCAAGTTAGTATATCGTATCGTGTTGAGTTTTTGCTGTGCGTAGTGTAAATCGAGGGTTCCGATATTCTGGGAAATAAATTAAATAATAATTAAATAAATAATAAAATAAATAAATAAATAAATAAATTAATTAAATAATTATTTAATTAATTAAATAATATTTTTTACTGCACAAACAAATTATTTGTTTAATAAATTACTATTGTGTGATCCTTAATTTGTTGCTCTGTACTTATTTTTTATCCCATCAATTTTCTGAACAATTTCCCATTCGATTCGACATCCAGACACAACCGAGCGAGCAGCTCGCTCGACGCTGAGTGTGGATTCACCGACTTTGCGGCGCGCTGGAGATCGTAATTTTTGTCCAACATAAAAAAATCCAAGAAGGAAATTGTAGGTCTGAATATGCTCTACAAGTTTGAATTCCACAATTTTTCATATTTATTAAGACCCAAAGAAAAAAAAAGCAAAAAACAAAAATTGTGTCCTAAATTTTTGACTTTATCGATCGATATCTCGATAACGATGCATGAAACGCTAAAAATGATTCAGGCGTTATTGTAGAGCACAAAGAAAGCTACAAAAAGTGTCCTACAAAAATTTTCGAAATCTCATCGGATAGCCGAGTTATAACCGAGTAACAAATTTTACCCCTTTTTTCAACATGGCGGCGAAAGCTCCTAGGAAAGCTTGGTCGACAATCTTAAGTTAAGCTTTTCTAGGTATCCCCTACAACATATTAAAAAATTAGAAGCGCAAATTCATTTTCTTTTTTGAATGTACGTAATGACTGGACTATTACAAAATATTTAGATTAGAGGCTCTGGGAAGGGAGGAGCCTTTATCTTCGAATAAAATGTACTCATATAATTGGGATAGAATTTCACTTACAGGTAAGTTCGTTTAATTATCAATTATATTAGATAAATAATAGACACATGTAGATGTTTAGAGATTAAAAAATTTGTATTAAAATTGTTTTAAGTGAATAAGATTAAAACTAGTGTTTTACAATTAGAAATCATTTAATAACTTCACACAACTCCAACATTCTTAGATTATGTACAAAACCATAAAGGTTTTTTTTTATTTTGCTCTTTTAGAGATTACTCACACTTTTTCAGCTCTATTCAGCTTATGTCCATAGAAAACAAGATTTTGTATGGAGATACGTCCGCATCCATTCAGCTTTCCGCGTCTTTTCAGCTTTCGCGGCAAATAAGTATATAATGAGGACAAATGTGTTTTATCATAAGAGTACTATATACAACGTGTTGTTTTGCATCCTCGTCAAATTTCAGGAGGTTGTCATAAAAGACATAAATAATCAATCGAAAGTACGGTAGCGGGCAATAACTAATAAGCGCTGCTTTTTTTTGTAGTTGAAATTTAACATTATTTCAGAATTAAGCCCTTAATTCAATACAAATAAAACAGAATCACCGACTACGCACACAGCGACAATGCAGCTGTGTGCGTGAGTGTCGACGTCTTACCTACGAAATGCAAGCGCGCGCGATCGCGACCGATCAATGACCGGTAGCAATAATTTTACCTAATTTTATTTCGAAAATCACTTACATTATTGTCATAAATTTCGCTTGATAATTAACTCATCTTTGAGCATCATTGGAATACGGAAATCTTACTAATGACAATAATACTAGTGCGCCAAAGAAAAGTTCACTGACCTGTTATCAGATGATTAATAAAATGTTAGTTTTGCTTTTCGTAGTGATTTTGTTTTTATTTGTGGATTTCCTTCCTACTTAACGAGCTTAGGACCGGCAAGAATGCCTTAGTTAGTGTAGCGATCTACTAAGTCTAAAAATGTTTTCTACGTTTGATGGAAATGGAAAGACGTGCTAGTTAAGTGAAAGTACGTGGTGATATTTTCGACTCTTAGGTATTATTGGCGTAGTTAAAATAAAATTTGAAATCAACTTATTTACACTAATAAAATTGATTAACCTTACAACGTATTTACAAAATGTACAAATAAATAAATTACCTACTTAAGTTACCCGGAGGTATTGTTCGAAGTTGCCACCATCACACTCTTCGCACAATCGAGCACAACGTAGCTGGTTTTCCTTCAGCTTACGTAACACTAACACATTTGTTTTTAAAGTGTCGAAAGCACTAATGATCCTTGCATGTAATTCTGTTACACTTGTCACTTCCTCCGTGTAAAGTTACCTTTTAACGTCTCCCCACAAATAAAAGTCTACAGGCGTCAGGTCTGGAGAACGCGGAGGCCAGGCCACAGGTCTTCCGCGACCGATCGAGTGGTCACCAACTTTTCGGTCAAGTACTCGCGTACTTGCCGACCATAGTGAGAGGGAGCGCCATCCTGCTGGAAGTAGAGGTTGTGCCTTGCGGTAGTGGAACGGGTGTTGAAGTTCACGTTTCAGTAGGCGCCACACTGTGGTGTGGTGCACTCCTAAGTGTTGACCAGCCTCCCGCGTGCTTGCCCGTGGGTCTCGCTGGAAATATTCCAGGATGTCTTCCTGCAAGGCGACAGGCAGGCCTACGCTGCCGCGAGCATGAGCATGCCGGGGAACGTCAAACTGCCGATGATCCCACAGTCCCTGCGTAGCAACCAGCATGACGCTCTGTGATGGGGGTTCCCGATCGGGAAACATTTCCGTGAATATCCGGTTGGCTCTACGTAGGCTGTCTCCACTGATGGCATACAGGCGGACCATCTCCACCATCTCGACTTTGAATAATTGTCCGTCATCTTGCACAATTCGCAAACGCGCGCACGCTTCGGCGACATCAAACACACTGTTAGTTCCGGGGCCACGGGGGCCGGGGGCGTGGCTAGGAGCTTGCGCGGGAGAATCCCCGTACCGTGATTGGGGTGCGATTGATTACCTACGAATTTATCGAATGATCGTTGCGTATGCGTTGTGTATGTATTGTTTGCGTTTGTTTGTGTGTGAAAGCGCGATTATAAGGCTAGTAACAGACGGGCCGCGGCTGGTTTATATATTTATAATATATTATACCTACCCATTTTACTGTCGATTTGGGTCGAGAATCATTAGCATAATTACGTCCTTGAATTTGACTAGGATGCAAATCAACACGTTGTATGGTGTTCAGCGCTGTGAGGGGGTCAACGCTTTATGGTGTTGCCCGATGCCAAGGGAATTTGTTCCGCTAACTAGAGTTGTAGAGCTAACTAGAGCTAACTAGAGTACTAGAATTAACTAGAAAGAACTAGAGTTAACTAGGGAATCTATGATCACAATATATTTGACTAGCTCTGCTAGTTCATTATGGTTTAACGGTCTGTCTAATCACGTTATTCAACTATTGAGATTGATTTATTATGTTCACGTTCATACAAAGTGTTGAACGGTTGCTAAATGTTATTGTTGCTAGTAACTCTAAAGTTAGAGTTTACTGAGATTATTTTCTACACCCAGCTTGACTGGATTATTGTTTGTTATGATTGAGCTACCAGTTGCTAGCGGTTCATCTCACGGATCTTCACAAACGACCCTGAGTTTTGTATACTTTTCTCATGCACATTTTCCCACTGTAGCACCACGGAACGGAGACGTGGGTCGCTGCAGGTGGAACACCGTGCCTTAATTGGGGGTTAGGGACTAGTTTGTAAGTCTACTAAACCAGTGTTTTACCTGCTTAGTGCTTATTCCTAAATAAACGGAAATCGTTTAAATGGTACCTACTTGTTTAATTACATTTTATTTCCCTAAATGTATATACCCTCTAAATTTACTATAGCACGGGTAGGAGTGTGTTCGAGCACACCCGCCGAGTTATAATACAAAACCAATGCCAGAAAATGCACGGTTTCTGTAAAAAGGCTACGTGAGTAAAGCCATGCGAAAAAAAAAACAAATTGACTACTTATCATTTCATTCGTTTCCATAATATATTTCAATTATGATTTCATTATGATTAAAATATTTTTTTATACAACTGGTCTACTCCTTACCTTCCGTATGCTCAAAAGTTTCTAGTGCTATTTCTATCGCACAATTATGGCCATGTTCTTAAATTGTCAACTGAATTAGTAGTTTTCAATATAATTTGGAGCCATACAAAACTTGATATAATTTACCAACGACTGTAAAAAATAAATATTAAACAAATATTTATTTTTCTGCGTTAAATATTTTATTTTATTGAATTTTATCTACGTCTAAAATCGCTGTTTATAAGAGTGCTGATTTGTGTTATTATTTTGACAGAAGGAGTTTAGGAAGTTTGCGAGCAAGCAACACTGAATCAGTTGGCGGTTTGAATTAATTTGATGTTATGGCGCTAGGTTCGGTATTTCGAACTTTCCGCGTGGAAGCATGCGGGGACTGCGCGGTGCTGGGAGGTGAAATCGGTGCTTTCGAGCAATCATTTATTTCAGAGATACGGCCTTAAGCTGTTACTTTCTTATTGGTTTTAACATTTTGCTTACTTTTCATGTCTTTCTTAGTTTGAGTACTCACTTCCTGTCGGTCTGTGCTATTGCATGCCTCGTTTAAAGGTAGCGGCGCGAGTTTGCATTGTAAAATACATCGTTTTAAACAAGCGCAGCGCCGCGTCACAGCCTTTTGTATGTATTTTGCAAGACGTATAGGCAGTGATGTACTACTCACAACGCTCTTGCACGTAGATCGCGTTGTTCACAATATATTGCGCGCTAGAAAGTGTCAATTTCTGTAACTGATAATTTGCGAGATTAATGACTAACAATTTGGTTAAATTATAGAGTTATTAGGTGTAGCCTTTTCGCAAAGTTTGTGTTACGAAGTCCCTGACATTCTGTGTAGAAAAAAAATATGCTGCACACGACAAATATTCCTCTAAATTATGGTAAAAAAGAAATAAAGCTCACACATAAACAAACGTGAAATGCGACTTTATGCTATAGGTACTTAGATAATATATTTTATAGATTACATAAATTTTGGACAAACCGCGGGGTTTCGGCGCAGCTGCAAGAGTTGAACTAATTTCATCTCGACATGACAAGGGTATTAGTTGGGTCGAGTCGAGACCCTTTTTATTTATAACTCAGGTTACTCGCACAAAACCTGCCTTTGTAACGTACCCGAATAACTGTCGCTGGAATTAAAAAATATGAAACCAACTTACAACCTAATAGCAAGTTAATATACGGGTGTTAATTATTTTTAACTGACTACAAAATAAGGACGAGGTTCTCAATTCGACAGTTTTTTTTTTTTATTTTGGTTCAGTGATATTTTCACCAATTCTGAACCGATTTGGATAATTCTTCTTTTGTTTAGAAGAGTATTTTCCCGGACTGAGGGCTTAGCATGAATATTTTGACGTATAGTAACGTTAGTGTAAGTGAATTTTGGATGTAAAAAACTACAATTCCGTAGTATTTTAGTTCAATTTTATGGGACATTCACAATTTATATCAGTCAAAACTATGAATATAGTATCTAATTTAAAAAATATTATGAGCGAAACGAGTATTGTAGCTATGGTTAAATTTTATGTTACGTTACTATAATTCAAAAAAATACGTGCTAGGCCCTCTGGTTCCATTTCAATTTGATGAAGATCTAATGAAGTACTTCGGAGATAGGAACGGAACTCTTCAGTAAATTGTAGCACATCTCCCGGGATTGCTAAAATGGTATGTCTGTTTGTTGTTTACACCAGTTCATAACATAACATCACACCAGTACGCTGTGAAAGGGTACGCAGATGTGTACCAGTCAATTTGGTGCACCCTTACCTCACCAATTATGTTCAATTTCTTATGTATCTACATATTTGGCCATAACTTTACTGTTTATAAACCGATCTTGATGATTCTTCTTGCGTTGGGTTAAGTTATAGCTATATTACATTTGCATTGGACGTTAAACTTAAAAGATAAACCCGTGACCTCAACTTAGAATTCATAAAATCTAGTAAAGTGAGATATTTGTTAGGTTTATGTCAATTTCTACGCAAAGTAGATAATTATGTATTTAACTGGACTGCAAAGACACAAAAAGTTACTCCTTAACGATAAATAGCGCAACTACTCATTATGAGAGTAATGTCAATTTAGGTGTGTATCACCACTAAAAAAATAAAAATATAAACCAAAAAAAAATAGAACCGATTTCCAAATATAAATACATTACAAAGTAAAAAATAACTTTAATTTCGGAAGTCGGTGTCAAAATATGAGGAAACTACCAAAAACACCGTTTTATACTTTGTAGTGTTTTTTTATTTGGAAGTCGGTTGTATTTTTTTACGGTTTATTTTCGTTTCTGAACGATTGAACTCTATGGTATTTAAAACGACTATGGTACATAACATTTTCATGTGTGGACACCGACAGAAAAAAAATATGCTTGACATCATTTAGATTACTTGTCTTTTTATGATTTAAATCCCAAAATTTTGTGTAAATTGAACTACAATTTAGTCAGAAATAAACATGATACAACAACATAACTGCTTTCAGCAAGTTCTCTCTTATCAATGCGAAATGTTCATTTTTCGAGTTAAAATAAGAATCTTGTTTACATTTTATTTCATACCGTCATTATTCAAGATCCCTTAATCGTTTCAAGTGTGTGAATAGACGGTATAGAAGTGCAAAGATAATGTTTTTTTGTGAGCGGGTTCATTTTACGAATCGATAAGCGCACGCCCGCGAAACGCGAAGGAGTTTGACATAAACGTGGGAGGTGAGTTCAAAGGTTAACCATTAGACCAAAATTGACCATGCCCCCGTTTCCCCCGTTTTTTCTGAGATGGTTATCCTCTCGGCATGGGCACGCTCATCGCAATTGTGTACTTGCTATTACTTCTATTTACTTTGACACTGTGCTTTTGTGACTGTGCTGAATAAATGTGTTTCTATTCTATTCTATTCCCCCCTTATATCTAAAACTGCTGAACGTAAATTTAAAAAAATGCAAGTTACCTACAGATTACAGGAAAACCTATAAGGAGTCTATTGACTGGGTGCGAAGTACTAGGTGGGGGTAATATAATCTATCGCAGCGCTCATGGTGGCCAAAAATAGAAATAATGTAGGCTCTGATATCTGTCAATGCCAAAGCAATCTGTTTAGATCTATCTACCTAATTATAGTAATCGCATTATTCCGCAAACAAAAATGGGTCACCGCAGTTGTTGTGTTGTAAATTGCAAGAATATTGGCAGAAATAGTAAATGCAAGTTTTACAGATACCCAACAGCTACTTGGAAACTGGAACAATGCAAGAAATGGAAAGCTCAAGAGATTTTTTTTATTTTGTTTTCGCCATGGTACCCAAAACCAAATGATTTAATATGAAGTGATAATTTTATCGGTGGGAAAAAATGAGACGAGTCAGCCAGTTGTTGTGATTTCTCGTGCTGTATTCACCTGCAAACAAATAAATATTTAAATATTACGCCGATTAAAACTGAATCAAACTGATTAGGAGTACAAAAATAGAAAAATTTATGCGTGTTCATACATAAAAAATACCCACCGAATTGAGAACCTCCTCCTTTTTTGGAAATCGGTTAATTAATTGCTCACCTACCTTTAAAGATGTTTTGTAAGGTGTCAAAGTAATAGATATTTGTGCGAGCTTGAATTATTGGACTCTGCTGTTCTTAATTCTTCTACAACTCGGACATGTCCAGCAGATACTAACAATTTTCCTTTTAAGACGGTTTGTGGTTGAAATTTTATATTGTGACTGATACCTACTCACAAACCCGGTCTTCAGAATAATACTCATTTCGATCTGAAAACGATATTTGATTTATTACTAGCATTACAGGATCAATTACATAATTACCTTTTATTCAAATAACCATTAAAGTAGCTATATATTCTTGTTTTTCAGTAAAATTACAACTAAACACGAAGTAAACAAACCCTGACATAAATAAATAAAAAAGCCTTACATGTTTTGCTTTTTATAATGAAATTTCAATAACAATGTGCATGCAAAATTATTCACAATTTTAAATTTATGAGTGCATTTAAAAACAATTATAATAATGTGATTTAACCTTTTTTACTTAATTCTATTCTCATTTTGAGAAATAATATGATAAAAAATATAAATAAGATTCATAACACAATCATAATATAGTTAAATAATTAAAAGATTTAGAGTTAATGTTATATTGGATATAAAAAAATATCTTGTTATATGGCAACACTGGACATACCCCTCCAACGTGGCCACGCGTATAAAAGGAAGAAGCCGGCGTAGAATCGTCCATGGGATTCGCCCGAAGCCAATCCAGAAGCACGTCTGCGCATGTTCCTGCGTTCTTCCGTTCGGACCGCCTAAATTTTAACTCGGTTTTTCTTGTGTGTTTTCGCGGGTGATAGTTTCGGCTAACACTCGGGGAGCACACAGAGGAGGCCGCCCCGTTTCTGCCCGGTATGGCAGCACACCGACCGTAGCGGTCACGGAGGTTCCCGTCACGCAATGCCGCCGAAGAAAGTCGACAGTCGCGGCGCTTTGGGGCACGACGCTGGCTCCCTGCCCGATCGACCGATGGGGGACCAATCGCAGTCTCTCCCACATGTCGCGGTACCAGCGCCCGGGACTCCACCAGCCACTCCAGCTCCTGCAAGGACCACCACCACCGTCCCACCGGACAAGCATTTGCCAGATCACGCAACAAGTCTTGGACGACGAGATGCTGTCGGATCACCAACCTTTTCTCGTTGTTCTTTCAGGAATGCCGACCCGACTCTCGCCATCAGCGCCACGTCGAAGGTCCGACTGGAGCTCCTTCCAGGAAGCGCTGGAGACCACTACACCAACTTGGCCCATAGCCACCGCCACAGACGTGGACGTGATGGCTAGTGAGGTCACTGTATGCATCCAATGCGCCTACGAAAAGGCGATTATAACTCTACCGCATTCGCAGGGACTGTCGAAATGGTCGCCAAGACTAGGCGCCTACGCAAACAGTGGCTAGTCACGAATTACCCAAGTATAAAAAGAGCAAAACCGTTTTGCGGAGAAGACGAGGGCCAAGCTCCAGGAGCACATTGCAGAGAGCTGGGAGTCCTACATTGAGTCGACTGACGTTGCCTGGCCGGCAATACACAGATATGCCCATAGAAAACAACGATTTTGTATGGAGTTGCGTCCGCATCCATTCAGCTTTCCGCGTCTTTTCAGCTTTCGCGGCAAAGAAGTATAAAATGAGGACAAATGTGTTTTTATCATGCGAGTGCTATGTATGGAGTTCAGCGCTGTTCCGCCGCATTCAGCGTCGTACGCGGCAATACGCGGCGGAATAGCGCGGTACACGGATGGTTCTCGACTCCTTGTGTGACTGACACTGGCATGGCCACCATCAGGGATTTTAATTTTGATAATAAAAAAAATGTTGCTAATTAGTCGCCAAATATCAGAATTAGTCGATCTGGTTCAAAAGTTAAAAGGGTTTATAGGTGGCCAATCTGGGGTGCGCCTACCCCAGATTGGTCTATTTGAATCTCAAAAGCTGGGGCACCTAGCGAAGATCTGTTTTCTCTCTCAATAGTCGCTAATTAGTCACAAGTTTTCGCCAAGTCACAGGTTTAATCGGGTCTTAGTTTAGAAGATACAATGAGTTTAATTTTTAAGGTAGGTATAGTCCAAGAGCTAGATTGAAGAAATTTCCAAGAAAAAATATTTCTCTTAATATGTGAATTACACTTCTAGTTTTATCGAAGTCCGTAGAATTGTCAGAGAGAGATAAATTCTCAATCCTTCGATCTAGTCCACTGTTGGTGGTGGTACTGAGGTAGTCACGGACATCTTACCGTCTTCGCCGCGTATTCAGCGCCTTTCTCATTCTTATGACGCCGTACGCGGCTGATAGAAGGAGAGCTGTATAAGTTTGACCAGAACCGTTCAGCGAAACACGAATGGAGCTGAATAAATGTAAGTAGTCCCTAACAAAGATTTTTCTTGTATTTAATTGTAACACGTATTTACAAACATTTCATGTATCACACGCATAAAACAATCCCCCGGCATAACAAAATAAGTACAGCTAACCCGAAAAACCAAAACACAGGAAACCCTGAAGTTATTGTTTGCATAAATACGCAACCAAAATCTACTGCGACTTATCGGAATAAAACTTGGAAAACCATTTAAAACAAATAGTGAAGAAGATATTAGATAAACCTATAAGAACGTATAAAAGCCAAACTGTCCTATCAAGTAGCCCAGCTCTTAATTTAAGAGGATAGATCCTCAAGAGGGAGTCGAAGCGCAAGAGTTCAAACGTTCCGAACGTTTCAGACGCTGGCCAAGCAGCGTGTTACTGAATCAGCATTGAATCAGGTTGTTTGATGGAATCATCGGAAATTCGGAGACAGAGCTCATAAATGCACAAGTACTCCCAAGTCTACATTAGGAACGTGAAATGATACATGCATATTGTTGTATGTTATGAACATTGATGGTTATGAAAGTGTTTTTGTTGGTTAGCTTTATATATTACATTGTGCTATTGTAATGAGTCATGTTGCCTGGGTTAACGAAAAAAATAAAAAAATGATTATTTGAATTCTTTATCATTTATTTAATTATATACACACAACACACCTATTATTACCTATGAACGAATTAAACACTGAAAGAGGAGCAAAAAGGTTTAAAATGACTCCTCCCGCTCTGGGTGAAGCAGAAGGGAGTGTCAGACTCTTACTGACTAAAACCCATCCGTGTTCCTCCTAGTGCCCTTTGCGTTCCAGGGCCGCGGTGACTCTTTCGAACAAAGTCCTCAGCGGGCACTGGCCCTAGCGGGCCCCGTCTTTTATGCTGACAGCTCATTGAGGCGCGCGTGGAACATAGCGCGCCGTCGACCCGGGCAATCGCCCTGCGACTCCCGACGCCCGGGTCGTCATCTTCTATTGCGGCGGCTGGGGCGTGAGGTTTCCCTCTCTTTCACGCGTTCGGCTTCCTCCTTCGCTTGTATTACTGCTTCGCAGAAGGAGGTGACCGCTTCCCATGTCTCCTCGCTCCGGACCATGGCTTGAAACAGGGCCGAACGCGTGAGGTCGCCGCCGCCGATCGCCTCGATAAGGACATGGCGGTGCTCCGCCCAAGTAGGGCAGACCTCCACCGTATGCTCCACCGTGTCCTCCGGGCGATCCTCGCAGTGTTGACATCCGGGCGTATCCCCCCGCCTAATTCGAAACAGATACCTCCCGAAACAACCGTTTAGAAACGTTTTCTTTCCCCTTAATCAGATCCCAGCTGTCGTTGCCTAATTAAGTGGTTTCAGGAGCCAGCGTCTCAAAACTTGATGCTGCACTAGCAGTGCTTAGTGATGGTGCATTATGTATTCCAAAACAACTCGAAGCGGTGTCTGAGAACTTCAGCAGACGCGTAAAGTCGTTTTCGTATTTTTCTTGCTGAATTACTTTTTTGCCTAAATTGTTTTGCACGAATTCAACCATAAACTGTGTGAATATTTAGTTAAATATTTTTATATTTACATTTTCACTCACGCAATTGATTCAATAATGAATTGACATAAGAGTTTTTGTGGTGTCATGTCGATATCAATGTCTAAAACGTCTGAAACGTCTCGAGTGGTCCCAACCACTCGTTGAATCCCGCGTGTAAAACCAAACATCTCGCAGGTATTTCCTGCGTGATTTGCCTAAATCGATATTGCGAGAATAGCTCTACACCATTTTGCGCTAGAGATGAGATATTTATGAGTGAAAACACGCGCGCGGGAATAGCGAGAATCGCCTTCATAATGTGAGAAAATACCACTATTTTGATACCGACATTGGGCCCGAAGGGTAATGTCCCGTTCGTACGGTACGAGAGAATTGCCCCCAATAACTTTTTACAGAGTAGTCCGATTTTGATAATATTTTTTTGAATACTAACCACTGCGACTAAAGATAGCCCCGGAAATACTTCGACATGTTTCTGGTCTCTTGGTATATGTGAATCTTTAGTGCTCGCATTTCCAGCCCCAAAAATACTTCGACACGATTCTGCTCTTCTGGTACTCGTGAATCTATAGCGTTCACAATTCTAGCCTGGAAAAAACTTCGACATATTTCTGTTCTCCTGGTGCTTTTGAATCCTAACCGCTTCCAATTAAAGCCCCGGAAATACTTTAACATATTTCTGGTCTCCTAGTACTTGTGAATTTTTAGCGCTTATAATTCCAGTTTGGAGAAAACCTTCAACATGTTTCTGTTCTCCTGCTACTTTTGAATCTGAAGTACTAAGGCACCAGCGGCTCTGGATTTCCACTTCCTCCTCAGTTTCCATTAAGCCATGTAAGTTACCGGGGTAAAAAGTAGCCTATGTGTTATTCCAGGATGTGAACTACATGTGTACTTGTGAATCTTTAGCGCCTTGTTAATTCTAGCCTAAAAATTCTTTGACATATTTCTGATCTCCTGGTATTTGTGTACCTTTAGCGCTCTCAATTTCACCCCAAAAAATACTTTCACACGTTTCTGGTCTCCTGGTACGTTTTAATCTTTAGCGCACATAATTCCAGCCCAAAAAATACTTTGACACGTTTCTGGTCTCCTGGTATTTGTGTACCTTTAGCGCTCTCAATTTCACCCCAAAAAATACTTTCACACGTTTCTGGTCTCCTGGTACGATTGAATCTTTAGCGCACACAATTCCAGCCCAAAAAATACTTTGACACGTTTCTTGTCATCTGGTACTTGTGAATCTTTAGCGCTCACAATTTCAGCCAAAGAAATACTTCGAAATGTTTCTGGTCTCCTGTTACTTGTGAATATAAAACGTTTACAATTCCAGCCCGGAAAAAACTTCGACATGTTTTTGTTCTATAGTAAAAAAACATTTTTGCTGAAAAATACTTTGACGTTTCTGATTTCCTGGTACTTGTGAATCTTTAGCGCTCATATTTCCTGCCTCGAAAATACTTCGTCATCTTTCTGTTCTCCTGGTTCTTTTGAATTCTAACCGCTTACAATTAAAACCCTGGAAATACTTCTACATATTTCTGGTCTCCTGGTACTTGTGAATATTTAGCGCTCACAATTCCAGCCCTGAAAAAACTTCAACATGTTTATGTTCTCCTGGTAAAGAAAAATCTTGCTCATAATACTTTGACATAATGTTTCTCATCTCCTAGAATATGTGAATCTATAGCGCTCATAATTCCAGCCTGGAAAAAAGCTTTGTCAAGTTTCTGTTCTCCTTGTACTTTTGAACCTAAAGTACTAAGGTAGCAGCGGCTCTGGATTTCCATTTCCACCTCTTCATGTTATTCCAGGATGTGAACTACATGTTTGCCAATTTTCATCCAATTCCCTTCAGCCGTTTCTGCATCATTGCCGGACAAACATACAAACTTTCACGTTATAATATTAGTAGGATAAGGTGTATAAAATTGGTTTACACAAGAGAGTAATAAGATTTAGAGAAAACAATACTCCTGAAAATAATGACCATGAATTAGATGACATTAAGAAATACTAAAATAATAGCCTTCAAATGGCAACCAATGGATACCAATATATTATTTCAAGAATTTACGCAGGTAGAGTAATCAATAACAAAAATAATAGCCGAAAATCTCTAAGTAAATGAAATATAGGTCAACCAATTCTAAGAGAAGGTCCCGTGTGTACGTTTGAGGGGGTAACTTGTCAGACGATATCAACTTCGTGATAACAATAGATATTAGCAGTCTTTGTCTTGTTATTGGGTCCCAAAATTACCTGATATCATGTAAGATAGTGAGTTCTATTGTCTGTTTTTGAAGTGTTTACCAGTAATGATTTAATTTAACCCGTAAGCAAAGAAGGGACCATCCCTAGTTCTTGTACAAAAGTAAACGAAAGCTTCCCCTGAGTGCTCTTGTGGAGTTACCGTCTAATTAACAACGTATCTAATTATACCATCGTAGAGCTCCCAGCTACGAGAATTTCCTAAACTACGTATCACGAAACGCTAATACGTTTAGGGAAAATGCTATGAGACAAATTGAGTTACATTGTGATTGAAATAAATAATAACCGGCCAAGTGCTTGTCAGACCACGCGCAATGTAGGGTTGCACGTCACAATTGCCGACTTAGAATGGTGCCTTTTTGTTTGTTTCTATGAATATACTCATTGAGTTCACGGTTTCTATGTATAACTAATTTTATAGACTGGTCGACTATCATTTAAAGATTCAAAGCATTTACTTCAAACAAGTTGTTGCCCGCGACGTCGTTTACGGGTAAGCCGGAAAGCAAAATGTTGTCGCTAGATAAGATCTCTAAGATAAGACATATACGAATAGTCAATATCTAGCATTGCTTAACTCCTCTTAGATTTAGGAATTTGGAACAGTATTATGCAATGCACTGGCTGTTTCACCGCTTCTGTTCCAAATGCCGACCAGCCGTAGTAATTTTTCGTAAGGAGTAACGTTATAATGATAATGCTTCTCTATATATGATGTTAAAGAAAGTTGCTAGGGTTGTTAACACGTTGCGGAATTTGTTCGAAATAGTCATCGCGGCCCTGCAACGCAAAGGGCATTAGGAGGAACACAAAAAGGTTTTAGTTAGTATGAGTCTGACACTCCCTTGTGCTCCACCCAGAGTAGGAGGAGTCATTTGATGATTTCCCACCGTTAAAAAAATAATAAAAAGGGTTGTTAACATGTGATAGAGCTACATAAAGTTGGCCATGGCAAACCAACAAGAAGAGAAGTCTACCCCTGTAACGAAGAGATTAGAGTAGAGTAGAGACTCCGCTATCCGCACCATGTTAGACTTTTTTTTTGGGACAAACCCGCCACACATTCCCAACCACTGCAACTCCTGAAAGACACAATCAACAGTGGAAGAGTCCCGGAGAAACGATTCAACTGTCTTGGATCCTGCAACGAATTTAATCAGAAAAGTGAGCGGAGGAGTAGGAAAAAAAAATATAATTTCCACTTCCCCCCTTCTTATCAAGCAGGAGACAATCGAGGTAGGCCAATAGGCATCAAGGGACATACACAACTGGGTTAAGCCCAGTTGTCAAGCATCACGGATTATATATTAACACTAAAACTAATGGGTCCTAAATTGAGAGCTACTTTTGATTCCAGTCCAAAATTGGTTCACGACGAATAATTTGGTTCTGAATGAAAAGAAAACTAAATGTATAAGATTTGCCTTACCCAATGTCAAAAGCAGTGATTGTGACATAGTATTGAACAGGGAAAAACTAGAATACGTCGATAAAACGGTTTTTCTGGGAATTACGCTTGACCCAAAGCTACAATGGGGCCCTCATATAACATCTCTTTCAGGATGGCTAAGTTCAGCAGCTTAAGCTGTAAGGAAAATCCGCCAAGTAACGGGTGTCGATATCGCAAGACTGGTCTATTTTAGTTACTTTCACAGTGTCATGTCTTACGGTATTTTACTATGGGGACGGGCTGCAGACATTGAGTCTATTTTTATTCTGCAGAAAAGAGCCATCAAAGCGATAGGTATACAATCTCCGCCGGCGCAATTCTCTAAGGAAACTGTTTAAGAATATTAACATCATGACGGTACCTTGTCAATACATTTACGAAAACATCATGTATGTCAGAAAGAATTTACATCTTTTTATAAAAGAGGCGACAGACATAATTATGGTACTAGAAATAGGGACCAATTAGTTTAACCAGGTTTCATACTGGCTAAAGTAGCCTTGTCTTTCATGGGGTACTGTTTAAAATGTTATAATGAGATGACCTCCCAATGTATTAGAATTTAATCCTTTTTTATATATATTAAAATTTTATCCTGCTCGTCTCTTACATCGTTCTCACATATAATCACGTATAATTTTAACATAATGTAAACAAAACTTGGTGACAAAACATTATTTTTAAAAGAGTGTCCGTGGAGTTTCTTGCCCGTTCTCTCCATAGAGATCTACGCTTTGGAACGTGCAAATAGCTACATCTTTTTGGACCGACCGACATTAACAATTCAAAAGTGCCTGTAAATGGTTTATTTGAAATAAACATTTGGAGTTTTTTGAGATTTTATTCCAGTAATAGGTATGGTAAAATCGCTTGAACGCTCGGAAATTTGTTCTGTACGTCTACCATGAGTTTTATCAATCTATACTCGCTAGCGACTGTAGTTAAAAAACTGTATGAAAACTTTGAAAAAACAAGTTTCTAATTTATTTGTTTAAGTTGTTAACGAACAAGTAAGCAAGTTGCAAGTAAAACTTTAGTAAACAACTAAAAAAATAAATTAGAAACTTGTTTTTTAAAAGTTTTCATAATTTTTTTTTAACTACTGTCGCTAGCGAGTATAGATTGATAAAACTCATGGTAGACGTACTGGTTTCTACAAGGTCCGTATAGTAAACTACTCCAGTTGCAACCTGAATACTATCTAACATAATATTGCGTTCAGTTTGCCAAAGAATACACTCCCATAAGATGTGGTGTGCGGATTGTTCGTACTCATAGTCAGCTGTAGAACATTGACATAAAGGCGAGGCCATAAGCCTAAAGGAAAATAATTTACTCTTAAAGTTGCCTTGACCTGTGAGAAATTGGGCAACACAATGATCCACCTCCAGCCATGTCCTATCCAGCCGCTCACGAACGGATGGAAAAAAAGTGGTGAAGGTGACGGCTTTTGATGGAATTTTCCCACCTACATTGCCATTCGGATAAAAGTTCCTCCCAGACGTCAGTCTGGGGTTTTAGTAACCTAGAGATCTTAGCACGGTCGCGTTGCGGTAAAAACTATGGGTCTGTGATCTTTCTAGCGTAGTAGTACATTGCAGTACGCCACTGCACCTCTAGATCGACTGGGAGAACACCCGCCAGCACCGGTAAGGCTTCAGTACTTACCGTCCTATACGCTTTGCATAAGAATATGCAAACGCTGGCTTTGCAGCAATTTACGGCGTACCACCCCTATGGTGGCCCTGTCAGCCCAGACAGGTGCCCCGTAGCACATACAAACCAAGTAAGTGGGCCCATAAATGGTTTTTAAGGTTTGAAATGAGAGACCCCAAGTAGCTTTGGATATTCTCGTCAAGGCGTAGAAATTCTTTTTTGCTTTTTCACCTACTGTTTTTATATGATCAATAAATGAAAATTTCCTTTCTAGTAGCATACGGAGGCAGCACACGGATTCTTTTCTTTTAACGGGTACGTTATTAAATTTAACACTAGGGTAGTAGGTCTCCTTTTAAAATAAGTTGATAGGTTTTATGCGGTGCAAAGGTCAGACGGTTTCGATCGCCCCACTGAGAAATTAAACGTAGACATAGGTCAGCCAAGTTCTCGAGTCCAGCCCCAGTGCTTGCCTCAATGAGCAGTAAGCCATCGTCCGCGTAGCCGGTTAATGAACAGCCGCATGGGAGCGGAAGCGCGAGGAAGTCATCGTAGCAAAAATTCCATACATATGAACCGATAACTGAGCCCTGAGGACATCCCATGGTTAGAGACTTAGAAATGGAATGATGTCCAAGTTTGAATTTTGCGGAGCCGTTTAGAAAGTACGAAAGAATCAGATTATAGATATTTTTGTAGCAACCACGGGTTTTCATGTTAAGTAGTAGCATCGGCCACCATGCGTTATCAAAAGCGCTAGATATGTCGAGATAGATTCCAACCACGTTTTTATGTTCCGATAAGTTAACAATTTTACGGACAGAGAAAGCCGCGTCGACTGTGGATTTACCAATAGTGGAAACCAAATTGATTAATATGAAATTTATATCCATTCGGTAGCAAGCGTGGAACGATTAGTCGCTTTAAGAGTTTTCCCAAAGATGGAAGTAGTGTTATGGGCCGGTAGGACTTAGGTTCATCCGGGGGCTTATCGCCGCTCTTCGGAATAATGCGTATAAAGCCTTGTCGCCATATTCGAGGAAAAATACCTTCCGCAATGCATTGGTTATATACTAATAAGATCACGTCGCCCACTGTTTCCCGGATGATTTCTAAACCATGTTAGACTCCCATTCTCAGTCAACCCTGGCTAAGTTAGCCAGCCTAGCTCCGCCCAAAACGTTTCCTGGGTGCTTCGCAGGATTGGCGGAGCGACCTCACCGTTTCGAGAATTTATTCACGTCGGGCAGCCTCGGCATTACTTTTTGGATGACGTGGGCAACTGATTCCTTGGTTCGAAGCAACCTATGCAAATTGGGCTGTCTACAGCGCCTATGTTGAAAAGATGTTTTTTATGGCAACTGATTCCTTGGTTCGAAGCAACCTATGCAAATTGGGCTGTCTACAGCGCCTATGTTGAAAAGATGTTTTTTAGGGGGCAATGACCCGTAATTATTCGTAAGGTATTTCTACTTCGGCTGAAAAGATTTTTAGTTAGTTGCGTGTATAGGCTTGACGTTGACAGATTTGACTGCCTACAATTTGTAGCCCGTGACCATTTGCTGTCACGAAGTTCAGTTGATCTCTGGCAAATTCATGTACGAAACTATAGGAAAGGTAGCAGGAGGAGTGAGTACGGGTCCAGCACTACCATCTCAGAACCTCTCTTCGCGAGTTCGTCTGTGACGTTATTGCCTTGGGATCTACAGTTCCCCTTGATCCACTGGACATTGAAGCCCGCAACAAATTGCTTCTGGCCATGTGATGGTTATGACGTTTCATAAGCTCACTGGGAATTGAACAGTTTTGAAACTTAACAGAAAACAGTTTGTTGGATGTATGTGACTTTGTAAAGTTTTATAGAAATTAAATACCTAGTTAGAAATCATAAAACAATCGGATGATTTGTACCATTTTCTTCCATGGCCGTTTTCATGGAAATTCACATTTCTTATATTCTCCAGAAACATTTATCAATATTATGCGTATTGATAGTTGATGCTTGGTCGATGGGTTCCCCGGCCCGTACACATGGCAGAAGAAATGAATTCATGCTGTGAAGCAACGGGATAGCACAGGCTATCTTCTAAAATAACCGAACAATCTTGAAACTACTTGATGAATGAAGTTGATTTTTTATTTATTCCGAAACAGGAACGCAAATCGAAACAGGTTTATGTTTTAAAACACAGAAAATTTCAGCGGAGCTATTCTCTCGACTCCTCTATCATGGGACTTCGCCCACTGCTCGTGGGTGATTTTACGTGACTCCTGGCTCGAAGCCAGTATAGGCCTACTATTGGACAACTTTAGCAAAGCGTAGCAAATGTAAGCGCGCGGCCAGTTGACCAATATTCTAATGTTAATACCGCGATTAAAATATAAGTTCGGAGTTTGTTTTAATTTTTATTAATTTTTATTAATTTTTATTGATTTTTAATAATAATATATGCATCATTCCTATAAATAGAAAGCACTAACTTCAAAACTCTTCTTGAAATGGAAAACGCTAACGCCGCAACTAACTACTTCATTTCAACAATCTCATCAATTATCAATAAACACATGCAAACAGTTTTGGTGCCTAATAAGCAAAAAATCATAAAGCCGTGGATCACACCGGGGCTTCTGCGCTGTATTAAAAATCGGGATAGGTTACATATTAAAGCAAAAAAATCTCCAGATAACATGATACTTAAAATAACATATACACGATATAGAAACTTTGCAAATCAACTACTACGAAAACTAAAAATTGCTTATGAGAAAAGTCAACTGGACAGGGCAGGTAACGACCCTAAAGCCCTATGGAAAGCTATCAAAGACATAACGAAGACTCAAAAAGTGAAAGACAATCCTTTGGAACTACTTCAAATATCAGATAGCCCAAAGTCGTCCGCTGACCTTGTCTGTAACTTTTTCACTGATGTCGGTAAAAATCTAGCAAATAAGATCCTTCTGTCTCGAACCTCATCTACAGATGACTCGGTCTCCCCTCAACCCCCTGCCTCAGACTATTCCCAAAACTATCTTCCGAACTCTCTCGTTATTCTGGAAGTAGATGAAGCGGATATTGAAACCACTATCCTACAGCTGCGACCGGATTGTGCTACTGGATGGGACGGAATTCCAACTTCCCTTCTTAGAGAGTGCCGACGGGTACTGATCCCACCTATAACGCACATATGTAATCGTGCTATTGTCACTGGCGTGTTTCTTAATGCTTTGAAAAAAGCTATTGTACACCCAATTTACAAGGGTGGGGACAGAAACTGCGTCAATAATTATAGGCCCATATCGGTATTGTCAGTGTTATCAAAAATCTTGGAAAAAATCCTCTACAAATCCCTCAAAAATTATTTGAATCGCTTTAAAATCTTAGCCGAAAACCAGTACGGATTCAGATCAGGTGTCTCTACAGAGGACGCAGTGTTGGACTTGTCAGAGCAAGTAGTGGAAAATCTAGACAAAAGAAATAGATGCCTATGTATTTATCTAGATCTCTCCAAGGCGTTTGATACAGTTTCTGTTCCTATCCTCTTATCAAAGCTAGAACGAATAGGAGTACGAGGCACTGTCTTAAATATATTCAAAGATTATCTTTCCCAACGTAAGCAATATGTCAAAATAGGCGATTGTCTTAGCGAAGAACGCACAATCCTCTTTGGGGTCCCACAGGGGAGTATCTTGGGCCCCCTGTTGTTTTTGGTATATATTAATGACCTCTGCACAATGTCACTTCAACACACCAAAATTTTTACATATGCAGATGATACAGCAGTATTTGTGTGGGGACGGAATTGGCAGGTGGTCAAGGATAGAGCCGAATACTCCCTTTCCAAAATAATGACCTGGCTAAGACTAAATCTCCTCTAGTGTGAGGAGATTTAGTCTTAGCCATCTTAGCCAGGACAACTTGGACAAAACACATTTCCTACCCTTTTCTTTGAGACCCAACACTAAACCATTGCCTGACTACTCCATTATAGCACATACTTGCGAAAACCGACACAAATGTACCTGCCAGGTTATCTCTCGGGTAGAATCGGCAAAATATTTGGGAGTGCTGATGGATGATGGACTGAGGTGGGACAGGCAGATTGGCTCGATCATTACCAGAACTAGGCGGCTTATGAATGTGTTCAGGACCCTACGGGGTTCTACAACACTGAAAAACCTGAAACTAGTCTACCTGGCCCTATGTCAGTCCATTATTCAATACTGCATAACGGTGTGGGGAGGTGCAGCCAAAACCTACTTGCTCGGTTTGGAGCGAGGACAGAGAGCTGTGCTCAAGGTCATGACCAAGAAACCGTACAGGTTTCCCACCTCACAATTATATTCCGAACTTAAAGTCCTCACTGTCCGCCAGCTCTATGTGCTCAAATCCATCCAAAGAAAACAAGGAAATGTTCCCTTACCCGACCCAAAAAAACGTAGCAAATTTTCCATATGTCCTGCTTTACCCTGCCGAACCTCATTTGCGAAACACCAATTTAATCCATGGTCCGCAGCGAGGAGGCATGGGAAGCGATCACCTCCTTCTGCGAAGCAGTAATGCTAGCAAAGGAGGAGGCCGAACGCGTGAGAGAGAGGGAAACGTCACGCCCCAGCCGCCGCAACAGAAGAAGACGCCCCGGGCGTCGGGAGTCGCAGGGCGATTCTCGGCCACCGTAGGCGCGGGCCTGCGGACGGCGAGCATTGGGTGGCTCGCCGTCTGATCAGAACCAGGCCCGGGTCGACGGCGCGCTGTGTTCCACGCGCGCCTCAAGGAGCTGTCAGCATAAAGGACGGGGCCCGCTAGGGCCAGTGCCTGCCGGGGTTGCGGGATTTGTTCGAGAGAGTCGCTGCGGCCCTGGAACGCAAAGGGCATTTGGAGGAACACGGATGGGTTTTAGTCAGTAAGAGTCTGACACTCCCTTCTGCTTCACCCAGAGCGGGAGGAGTCATTTGATGATTTCCCATCCTTAAAAAAAAAAAAAAAGGCAGTCAAATCTGTCAACGTCAAGCCTATACATGCAACTAACTAAAAATCTTTTCAGCGCAAATAGAAATACCTTACGAATAAAAATAGGTATAATTACGGGTCATTGCCCCCTAAAAAACATCACATAGGCGCTGTAGACAGCCCAATTTGCATAGGTTGCTTCGAACCAAGGAAGCAGCTGCCCACGTTATCCAAAAAGTAATGACGAGGCTGCCCGACATGAATTAATTCTCGAAACGGTGAGGTCGCGCATTTGGGCGGAGCTAGGCTGGCCAACTTGGCCAGGGCTGACTGTGAATGGGAGTCTAACATAGTGTAGAAATCATCCAAATTAGATATCCAAGACTATTTTCTATAGTATAAAACAATAATACAATCCATATCTCTAAAGAATACAAAAATCCTAGAACTTTAACTTACAAAATTCCGATGTGATAAATTTTCACATTACATTTTTCCTTACATTTCTAAAACTAGATGTTCTTTTGTGATACTGTTTTTATGTAAAAAACTTTCATTTAACACTAATTTTGTAACAATATCTTCATGAACAAGAAATCACACTTTCCAGTTACGTAATTACAGTACAAAATTTAACCTGAAATTTCTCTGATAAACTATTAAATAAAATACGGTGTTATTGGATTCTTATGAGAACTTATACTTACAAATAAGTCTTATAATACCATATCGCGGATAGGGTCTCGTCGCCGACACAATCTCTTATCATTTGAAATAATATTCCATTATTAAAAGAACATACATTGCTACTGCTATTTTAATATTCAAACGCATAAACGTAGTCGCGTTATCGGCCAATGTTGAGGGATAATGAATCATTTCATTATCCCTCAACATTGGCCGATAACGCGACTAGAGTTAGCTCCGTCTGTCGGAGAGTACCTAACTTATTTTTTTATTGAAATGCAGGTTAGGCTCGGACTCCACCAAAGCGGAGTAGAGACGAGCAGGGTGGAGACGTGTTTTCAAAAACCAATATAATTTCGTTAATCTCACATAATTATCGTCTCCACTCAGCTTAAGTGGATACCACTGAGCGGAAATGTAAATGTGTATATTTATTTGGCGCGCTGAAAGCGGAGATGTGACTCGCTGAAATTAAGCTGAGCCGCGGTACAAGGCGGAGATGTGAGCTTTGCCTCGCAAGCTGACAATGGCGCAGCGGAGACTAAATGTGTGCGGCATGCAGTGTAGTCAGCGCACATCTCTGCTTCAATCTAGCCAGTACGTATCTCAGTTTCGGTTGATACACCCTAGCTGAAAAACATCTCTTCTCGTCTCCGCTTCCAACTTCTCCGCACATCTCCGCTTTGGTGGAGTCTGGGCCTAAGAGTGCCTGTCCATTACATCGTAACGAGGCAGCGGAGCGGAGAAACGGAGTAATTTTACTCTATGGAGTTGCATAAAATCTCCGTACCACGTGAGTCACTGACATGATTGGTTAAAATTTCTCCGTATCTCCGCTCCACTGCCTCACTCCGCTGTAATGGACCGGAACCCTTTGTAGGCTATCCATCCTCCCGATGACAGATAGTCAACTTGGGTAGGTCATGCTATCCGTCAGTAGGTAGGATGGTCTGACCAAGTGAAAAAAGCTACGTCCTCAAGCAAATTCCAGCCGGTGGTGATGGCAACTTTGGACCGGAATCGATGGAGACAGATTGTCCGCTTATGGGCGTGGGCCCAGTGACCACGATCCTCAGTAATGAGGGACCTACTGAAGGAGAAGGATAAAATGATAGCTTTGTTTATCTTTAGTTAGCTAGAAGAAAAGATTGACTGGTTATTGAAAATGGCCGTTAGTGTATTGCTACGTTTATGTTATGCAGTCGGGTTTCTTGATTGTTCTAACTAATTTAACTTGTTGTGATGAATTGTTTTAGTGTTTTTACCTATAATTACAACAGAAATGAGGTGGAGACCGCTACACTAGCTATTCTAATGTGACAAAGCAAAAAAAAAAAAAAACAAAACAATTCGAAGGAACTTGTACTTTTCTTAGCAACTGCGATAGTAAAACTCTACGATATTCCGAGCTCTAGTGAATAAAAAATATCTTGAAACATTATTCGGAGACTGAACTGGTTACGAAACTCTCTTGCAAAATGGGAGTACTGGGGACGCAAAACGGTTCATTCCCTTTGTTTTATGAGACAATTAAGAAGCGAAGGGACGTCGGGTTGGCGCGAAGAGTAAATTTTTGTTCCTTGTAATAAAAGAAACGAAAGCATTTAAATAACAGATTGAAAACTCTCAACGATCTATGTTAAGTTCACGACGTAACAAGGATTGTTCGGTAGAAAAGGTTACGGCGCAGTCATTTACATTTTATTATCTTGTGGTCGGATTTATTTAAAGGTAAGTCCACACTACTCCAGTGCCCTGCATTACGTAACATCAGTCCGGAGTCAGAGTGAAGTTTATCACCCGTGAATTATTTGAGGAAGCTTTGCATGTGTCATAAGTAGGTGAATATGTGCCATGACTAATAGAATTGAGTTTAAGACATTTAACTACAGGGACTGTCAGGATTTGGCAAATAAGAAAATGGTAATTGGACGTAGTTACACGATAAGGATACATTCCACATTAAACTAGTTTCGAGGTACTGAATTTTAAAGTTTACATAGGAATTCTTCTATGATGCGGTGCTGTTAATTTGATGATTTTTTTTGGAATGAGAAGGAAATCTTTTCATATTGTAACTTTAAATCAAAGAAGAATGGTTATTACAGACCCAGAGTCCGACATATATGAGACCAATCGTAGTTTTTTTATCATCTGAAGTAGAGCAAGAATATGTGTTTTTTTTTACCTTGATTAAGTCTCCAAACGAAGTCTAGAAAAGTTATTTCACATATATTCCTACAAGTATGCCGATCGTGTTTGAGCTCATTAGAATTGTCTCGATGGGTATTACGAATGATTGATAACGAATATGTGATGATGAAGAGCGGAAACGTGGAAAACGGTAAAACGTGTTCGGCGCCATTTCAGACCCAGAGTCCGACAGAATTGAGACCTATCGTATTTTTTTCATCATTTGAAATAGTGCAAGAATATGTATTTTTTTATTTTTCGATTTTTATGGCTAACACATTATTACTAAATGAGCTTGGTTATTTCTTTAGAGATAGTATGGAAAAGTAATTCTTTATCCACTCTTACAAGTATGCCTGTGATGTCTGCTCTCATTTCAATCGTACTGTTGGGTAACATTCACTGTAGTCGATAACAAGAGTCTGATGATGGAAACCCTAAAGGTGAATAGTGGCTCTCTTAGTTGACTACACCTATATCTATCGTGTTTGGGCTCATTTGAATCATTCTGATGAGCACTATTCATTTGCACTATTTATTTCGATGCAGTGACACGAGGACTTTCGCCTCCAGATCTCAGGACAGAGATCCGACCAGTACGCAAGCCGCCTCGTAGGAGATCGTGCGATAACCCCTGATGACTCTGACGGTCACAGTCATGGTGCTGGCCGTTAGGTCAGCCGCCCAGATCGGGGCCCCATACAGGGCCATCGTTCGCACGATCCCCACGTACAACCGCCTGCAAGCGGTGCTCCGTTCCCCCAGATTAGGAAGCAGCGTTGACAGCGCCCCAGCCGTGCCCAACAACTTGGGCGCCAGCCGCCAGAAGTGGGGGCCGAAATCCCACCGGTTGTCGAGCACCAATCCCAGGTACTTCATGGTGGACTCGACAGCGATACGGGCCCCTCCAACAAATATGTGCGATCCCGGCGGCGCGGCGGTGCCCGCCGGGGCCATGAAAGGCTATGGCCTCCGACTTGTTGAGGGCCACTTCCAGGCCACGGCGCCGTATGCGGCTCATCACTTGTGAGACCGCGGCCGTCGCCAGCAACGCTGCATCCCTGTACGAGCTCCCCAAACAGTCACCGGCGTGTCGTCAGCGTAACACGTCAGGTCCACTCTCAGCGGGAGCTCGCTCCTCAGCACTCAGTCGTACCCGATGTTCCACAGGAGCGGGCCCACGATTGAACCCTGCGGAACACCGCACGACATGGGGTGCTGGTGTCTGCCATCACGTCCCAGGTAGGTGACACACCTCTCCACCAAACAAGCCCCAATGAAGTGGCGGAGGTAGGGAGACACTCGATGATAGCGCAGTGCCTCCAGAATACAACTCCAGGGCAGGGTGCTGAAGGCGTTAGACATGTCCAAGGATACCGCCAACATCACCCCGCCCCGGGACACCGCTTTCTCCACCAGGACTCTCACTCGCGATATCGCCGTGAAGTGGAGCGCCCATGCCGAAACACGAACTGGCATTCGGCCAGGTCCGGCCCCTCTCCGCTCAAGTGGCCGACGAGGTGGGCTGCGACTATCCGGCGCCCAAGATCCGAGTTTCCCTCGGACCGAGCGATACGGTCGCCCCCACGGATCCCCGTTAAGAGTCTCCTCGCCGATGGCCAGCCGCAGAGCCTTCTTAGCCGCGCGATACACCTCATACAGCGCGGCTTCTTCGTCAGGGACCCGGCGACGTCTTCTCCGGTTTTGGGTGTACTAGCGCCTGACTTGCATGCACAAGACGCGCAATTGCGCGATCTCGGCGGACCACCAGTACACTTGGCGCCTTCTGAGTTGTGTGTGGACTCGGGGCATGGACGCCTCGCTGATTTGCGTCATCGCCCCGTGGAACCACTGCGCCTCCTCCTCGACTTCGACGGGTCCGGTCATCGCCAACTCTCGGATCCAGGCCTGCACAATAGCGGCCTCCTCGAGTAGCTCCCTGTCAAGGCGCTTGCGCGCCCAGCGCGGACCGTCCGTTCGCGGGGCCGATGGACTGCGGCCGCCCGCGGTCTGGGGGAGACGTCGAAACGGATGTATCGGTGATCCGACAACGTTTCCACCTCCACGGCGACACGCCAGTCGCGGACACGTCTAGCGACAGCAAGGCTAGCGAACGAGACGTCCACTATGGAACCGCCCCGCTGCCGCACGCACGTGTAGACCGAGCCCCGATTCAGCACGGTTAAGCCGGTCGTGACCGCCCACTCCTCCAACGCCTCACCCTTGGCATCAGTGACCGGGGATCCCCACGCCGCAGACTTGGCGTTGAGATCCTTGAGCAACAGCACTGGGTGTGGGTGGCACCGGTTTACGACGGTACCTAAATCGACAAGGAAGCTCTCGAAGTCGGCGAGGCTCTTGTTGGGCGAGAAGTAAGTGCCCAGCCGTGACCTCGGGCCGGGTCAGCAAGAGCCCCGCCAATGATGGCCACCGATCCGTCCAGGTCACCCACCCAGTTATCTCGGGGGGGACCGTAATACGGCTCGGCGACCACAGTCACATGAATCGACCACTCTGCTATTCTCTGGAGTAAGAGATCCTGGGCCTGGCAGAGTGGTTGATATTGCCCTGGAGAAAATGGAATTGTGCCATTACGCACAATCCATTCCCTCTGCACCATTCCTAGGCTGGGAGTCGGCCAGAGAGCAGCCAGGCTGAGGGGTGAAGAACCCCCGCAGCCTTGGGTGCCCCCTTCTTTTTTTGTTGCCCTTCTTGGAGGCGGGCGCGCCACAGGCCTTTCCTCCAAAACTGTGCTCCGCGGGCCTCCCTGCAGCTGTACAGAGGCTGCAGTTTGGCGTCGCGGAGCACTGGGCCGCCTTGTGGCCGGGCTTACCGCAGCGATAGCATTGTTCGCTGCGGTCAATTGTGGCGGTGCATCGAGCCCAGACGTGCCCAACATCAAGGCATCGGTAGCACCGCATAGCTCTAAGTCGCTGCAACTTCACCCATGCTGCAACCCACCCCACTAAAAGCCACCCGCTGTCGACGATCTTTTTCGCCGCCGCCACCGGGCACTTTAACCAAATGGCGCCGAGCCTGGCAGTGTCGGCGCGAATTTCGCCCGCCCGCACTTCGCCCGGCTGACATCCACCGCTTCGGGCGATTGCCGCCACGACCTCCTCCGGGGTCGTCGAGTCGTCCAGGCCATCGACGCGCAATTCAGCGGTCTTCACGGGCCTAGACACTCGAACGTCCTCTTCTTTGAGGGCCTCCCTCAATTTGGCGGCCAGGACGTCCGCCTTCTGGCTGTCATCAGGGCCCGCCACCTCGAACAGCCGCACCCCCGTAATCGCCGACTTCAACCTAAAGCTGGTCGGTGTTCCAAGGTCGGGGAACGCGACATTGGCCTTCACCTGCGCGAGGACCTCCTTTTAAGTAAGGCCCCTCTCGATGGCTACGGGCTGCAGTGTGATTACCACAGCCGCGGAGCGTGGGGCCCTACCCTTCCGGGACCTCCGCTTTTTCTTTTTTGGCGCGGACTCGGTTTGAGCGGGTGCCAGCGATGTCGTCTTCTTCTTGCGGCCCTTTTTGACGACCGTCGTCCAAGCCTCTGAGGTGGGGCCGGACGCAGTCGCCGGGGTAGCATTTGAGCTGGAGGGGGTGCTAACGCACCCACCGCGGGCTTCTTAGCCCCTAGCATAATTACCTTAGCAACAGGTTGCATGATGCGCGGCGATAAACATTTGATTCATGCACATAACAATATGCAAAGCACCATGGAATTAGGAAATGAGCAAGAGATCAACGTACCAGAGATAAACCTAAACGAACTATTAACAAGCAATAGTCAAATTACAAATATTGAACTTGAAGTACATGAAGAACAACAAAAGAGTATTAAGAGAAAAATTGAGCAGGTTAAAGAACAACAGAACATACAAATTATTAATTTCGAGGGGGCGGAGCAACATCACTACGTCCTGTACGGCTGTATGATCCTCTGTGCAACAATATTCAGCATATGGATATACGTCCAAATTAAAGCACGCTGCCTCCGTCTACTTCAAGGAAACAGAACAGCAACGCAGACGCACAAAGAAGAGATTGAGATGGTCCCAACTCTTACTCAACGGGATCTTCCTACGAAAGGACAAACAAAGGCAGATACCCTGGAACTAGAAGAGGTCACCGGACATCTTCCTAACAGCAACAAGGTGGATCGCGAAACGTCGCCAGTAACAGCTAGCAGCGAACATAGAACCTTCTAATAACTGTCTTTACATACTTTACTTACCTTTTGATAATGCATTTTACTTGTTATTTGTATTTTTATAGTCGGCAGGATGTAGAAGCATCGCCACATGATATATATTGTTTTAGTTTTTACCTGAACAAGCAGTTGCTAACTCACCGAGTTATGTATATTTGCTAACTAGGTTATTACGCCCGCCGCAAGCCACCTACTTTTGGTATTATATAATTTATTGTTTTACCTAATAAATTGTCAATCATTATCAGACACAAAACAGTGAGTTTATTTCCTGTACACATTCGAGTGATTCGTCCAACTACAGAATACATCTCAGTGTGCGGAGCTAGTGCCCGTACAGTACTAATAAGTTGGTGAGGGTTATCAGGTAACCCTCATTGCCATGTATCTACTAATGGCTGTAATATTTACTGGTCAACGTCATGGACTAGTAAATACCAATTCATTGGTTAGGGTCACGTACTAATGAGTTGGTGAGTACATCTACTGGTCAAGGTCATGGACCAGTACATATACATACTGCCGATTTAACGTATAGATTAAGTTAAGTGTCAGGTAACCGACACCTTTTAACCTTGCTTGTAACCTTTAGGTTATAAGCATTTTGTTAATCAAGGTCATAGATTTATAAATTAATGTAGGTGTGAAACTATTGTAACTGTATTTGAGCTTTATTTATATAAATAAATGAAATGTACTACTAAAATGACAAAGTTAGTCTGATAAAGTACTAAGATATGATACAAATTAATTTAGGTGTAATCCTATTGTAACTGTTTTTGTGTAATATACTACCTACTATAATGACTTAAAGTTAGTTTGATAACAAAGTACTAAGATACAGATTAAGTGTCAGGTAATCGACACCCTTAAAGGTTATAAGCAATTTGTTAATCAAAGTCATTTATTAAATGAACAAATTTTAGGAGCAAAACTATTGTAACTATTTTGGAGCTTTAGATTTATTTAGATACTAAAATGTGCTACTATGATAACTTACAGACAAAATGATTAATTAAAGACTACATAGATAATTTATGTTCATTATGTTACATTTATATTTATTTATTTTTTGTGATACAGAACAACGCGGGCCACTAGCTGGCGCCTCGCTATGGAAAATAGAGGTCTGTTTCAGATCAAAAATCTATAACTTCTTTATTTTTCAAGAAAGGCCCTTGAAGTTTTGCACATGCATAGAGTATTAAATACGAGTAAGGCTTTAGATAAAGTTTAGATTCTTTCATTTTATTATAGTATATTTTTTTTTTTTAATATATTATAAATGGATAACTTTTACAAATGCTCTTTATTTATTTCCTTGAGGACAACACTGTTTATATTGTGAATAAAAATGTATAATTACATTAGTTTACTACAAAACAATAGTAATACAGCTCTTAAGTATTTAAATAAGTAAATAAAATTATGATTTCAAATATTTATCTCATAAAACATTTAAAGTTACGAAAATTCTAAGTAAAATTGATACTATAAAAATTATGTGTCTTAATATGAAGCATAATGTGCACTTGCTTGATTATATTTGGAACTTCGGGATCCAAAATGAGTTCGTTCTCTCTCGAAAAGATCTAGGGTATCTTCATCAAGTGACTTCACACTTCTGCTAAATGTTTTTCTATGACTAGAAATGTATGGATCTGATGTGTAGAGAAGAGTATGAAATACATCCTCATTTGTAGCCGTACGAGATTACTTCCTGGCATGATGTAGCCGATTTTTTTATAATCCTTATTGCGTGATTCTTGTGCATCTTCTGAAAGTTGACCAAGGAATCACAGCAAAATGCTTAATGTTGCTTTCATCATGAATTAAAACTGTATGTACTGAAGATGGCATGTAGTACCAATCATAATTGTTCACATAGATTCTGGCAGTTTCCATGGCATTATTGCCAATTTTTTTGGCATTCGCCATTACATCAGACGAAAGAACTTGTAAAATTATGTAAAGCCGTTTAATCAATATTACCACTTACTTGTCGTGGTTTGTCGATGATCAATCCTAGCTCTTCACGAAAAATGAGCAACGAAAAATGAGTGTAAACTGTAGATAGTACGCCCTATGATCAATAAATAATTAAATAAAATATACCGCAAACTAATCAGTGAACTGATCACATTAGAAACCGCAAAAGATAGAGGTTTTCTGTTCCCTGACTTATGTCATACTTTTCACCACAATTTTTTTTAAATTTTGTTTATGAATATCTACGGTACAAAACAACAATAAATGTAAAGCACCGGGACACATCGGTAACTGTCAAAACTCTCGATGAAGTTCAAAAACTGTATTTTTTCCGCTCGCTTATTGTTAAGTTATTTTTTTACAGAAATATAACCATAAAACCTACAGCATTCGTATAGTTTTAAAATCTACATATAGCTTTTTAAAATGTATAACACTTTATATCTATAACCGTAAAATTTTGAAAGAAAACAATTTTAAAATATTGAAACGAATAGACCTGAAGTAGACACTTTTCAGAACGACACCTTGTCGTGTACCAAAAAAAAATACAAAAAAAATCTAACAAAATTACTACATTATAATTATTAAAGTTCCACTCTTATACTATTACAAAACAAAATAAAGTGCATTAGTAACAACCCAAGTAAAAAATGTTTTTTGATATGCCGTTGTTCTATCATTTTCCAATGTGCGCCTGAACCGCGGTCTGTGTTGGGGTTGAGATGATAAGGTTGCTCAGTACCTCTGAGCGCAGCCTATCAAGTGCGGCATCCTCCAACCTGTGATTACGTTGGATAACCCGCACCTGGGGGGCTATTCTCTAACGAAATCCGTAGTTTTGGGCTTAGTTGCGGGCGGGAATTTTCTACTCCGTATCACCTAACCACTGAGAACTAATGATAACACGATTTGACAGTTACTGTGAAATCGTGTTGTCATTCATTCTCAGTTCGGGTTCGGGACTAATCGTAAGTCTGTAGGTGATACGGAGTAGAATACGCCAGCCCGCAACTAAGCCTGAAACTACGGATTTCGTTAGAGAGTAGCCCCCCTGATCCGACAATCATTGGGCCAAGACATTCACGGTTGGTTCAAGGCCCTAGAACAGAGACAGCATCCTAACACGGTACGCAGTGAGGTTAGTTCCCCCCTCTGTAGCCCCGTAATACGCGCGCATGACGTTCTCATTTATGGACTGAGTCCATCTCATGCACTGCACACAACCACCGGTAACGGGGACCCGGCTCGGAGCCGGTCGACCCCTAGGTCCCAAGCCCCTCGGTGGCCGGCCTCTCCCCTGCTGACTTTCAGGTGTTGGCGTCATCGGCAGAGAGAAATACTCGTCACTGAAGCTCGACGCAACTGCAACCGCCGGCGACACTGGTTATCAAAAGTATTTTTATTTCGGTCATCATCCTCGGTATATCAGTATAATTTCTGAAGTGACATGTGTCATCTGTCGGTCACATATATATTTTCTTCTTTCTCGATAATTTTTTGTTAGTAGTTAAGTTTCTAATGATTTGTTTTGATTGTGGAGGGTTTCTATTGCAACAGTGGTACATAAATAAGGCTAAAAACTAATTATATTTATTATTATTTATCCTCTATTTCAGGCAACTGAGGCCCATAAAACACTATACATATATATATATAAGCTTAAAAAAACTGAAACTAAACTAATACATAAATGAATACAATAACTTAAAAACTACTGCACACGAAGTTACAAAATACACCTTTACCACTAACTCGACTATTTCGTACACAAAATCTAAAAGAAGTATAAGTCGTTAGCTGTTACGACAGTTACTAGGTATTTGCTGAAATGAATTAGATCTCATTTGACTATTTATTCTTTGCGTAGTGATCTTAGAAGCCTACACATTGAATCTATATTTTTTTTTATCTAATTTTATTTAGGGGCTTTTATCAAAGATATGTCAGCCCCATCGTACCCTTTTACATTTATTGGCTTAGTTTTTTTAAACAGTATTAGTTTATAATATTACTTAAAGTTAATGAATTAGAGTTATTCGTGGAGGACCGTAATTAAATGGCACAACTTTTTATTAATATCCGAAGATGGTAGAGATAAAATGGATTGGATTATGCCTACATCAAATTTATTTATTTTAAAATCCTTCATGAATATCTCGCGTTCTACTCCGTTTCGAGCACACTCCATCAGCAAATGCTGCACATCCTCGATTTGGTTGCACACCGTGCAATTAGGAGAATCAGCCTTTTTCATAAGAAATGCAAACTTTGCCGATGGATAGTGCCCAGAACGGAGTCTTAATATCAAATTTAACATAATTTCTATCAAATTTAATATTCTCGAACCAGGGAACCCGAGATGGCTGACCTTGAATGCTTTTGTACCAAATGCCTTTATCCAGAGAAATGTTGAAAAAATGTTGTTTCCACGAATTAAAACATGCAGATTCAAATTTAGTTGTATATACCCAATAATCAGGTATATGTATAATTAACTATACATCCGTCCACTACCGCTAATTTGGATATACGGTCAGCCTCCTCGTTACCGCTTAGTCCAATATGTGCTGGAACCCATTGCAATCTACATTTTATATTATTGTTTTTGAGTATTATTATAAGTTTAAAAATATCATACGCTATCGATTTACCCCTGCTGGAGCCAGAGGCGCATCGAGCGATATGCTGGAGTGCACTTTTGCTATCTGAAAAAATTACTACTTTATTAAAATTTTGGTTCAAGACATAATTGACTGCTTTGTAAATTGCTATGAGTTCCAGCGACATAATTGATATATCACAAATAACCTTATATCCAAACCTGTTCCCTAAACTCTGGTCAAATAACACATTAAATATGCTTTGTAATCACAAGTATTTAGCAGTCCAACAAAAAATACACAATAGAAACAAAGGAATTGTCTAATTTGTAAAATTCGTTTTAAGAAACAAGGTTGAACTCCGACCCAGATACATTCACAAAAACTCGACTCATCAACGTTTCAACAAAGGAAGTAGGTGGGTACAAAATTAGGCTACAGAAAATACGCTTATCTTAGACCCTTATAATCCGTACCCGGAACTTTGATCCTCTCAAAATGGAGCAGACCTACAGAGATTGACATTTACAACGTTATCTGTCCCAACAGGCAGCTCGCTTTGAAACTAGCCGCGCGCCGAAATATGATCACCATACTGTAGACGTAGTCGCACACATCAAACGTGACGTCACACCGTCTACGTCATAAAATGTTTTACAAGTCTTCTTTTGTGCTCCTTTGAGAGTTTATGAAAGATACGAGTGAAATAATACTTTTATTATTATTATTTTCACTCGTATCTATACTTCTATACTAATATTATAAAGCTGAAGAGTTTGTTTGTTTGTTTGCTTGAACGCGCTAATCTCAGGAACTACTGGTCCGATTTGAAAAATTCTTTCAGTGTTTGATAGCCCATTGGTCGAGGAAGGCTATAGGCTATATATGATCACGCTAAGACCAATAGGAGCGGAGCAATAATGAAAATTGTGACGCAGACGAAGCTGCGCGGGACAGCTAGTTAGTATATAAAGCTGAAGAGTTTGTTTGTTTGCTTGAACGCGCTAATCTCAGGAACTGCTGGTCTGATTTGAAAAATTTCTTTCAGTGTTAGGTAAACCGTTTATTGAGGAAGGCTATAGGCTATAAGATATATCATCACGCTAAGACCAATAGGAGCGGAGCAGACGAAGTTGCGCGGGTAAACTAGTCGTTCATAAACTCTTCGTTACCTAAGAACTTTCGTGTAACAAACTTGACGCCGTACAAGTAAGTAATTCGGGGAAATGTGATATGAGAGCATAACATAACTTTTTGTACAAGACATCTGCGTAATTACCTCTCCGTCATTATTTCATAGATATAAAGAGGGTAATATGGCAGCGAGTAATTAGTTAAAATATAAAAGCATCCAGCGGTATTTTATCGGATTTCAGTGACGTTGTATATTAAATCGTTTATGATATTATTATTTAAACAGCGTAGGCCTTATTTTAACGTCATACCTACCTATAAATTCGGGGAATAGTTATTTATGATATTAGTGCGGTAAGTTGGTTTTTACAAACGAGTAGACGAATACTTACCATAGTCACGAGTTTGTAAATACCAATATCCGCATGTGTGTCATACAACGTTTTACAACACACTTGCAAGAAAACAGTACAATAGGTAATGAGACAAATTTCTTACTTTTAGATATCAGTCGGAAAATCGCAACGAGCTTTGCAGTATAAAAATATGGCACGAGATTGCAAATTTAAAATTATAACTACATCATCATCTCATCTTTGTCTCAATTTCTCTTTAGTATTCAATTGAGACAAACGTATTGAGCAAGAGTGCTTCCAAGGAGGTTCGATCATTCAGCTTATTAACTGTTATCTTTTGCTATTTTGATGATATTCTATTTTTAAAACTGAACTTCAAAATACTTGAAATGAATAAGCATTTGTTTTCGAATGTTCCATTTTTAATTTAGTTGAATTTAAAGTACTTACCTACTTAAAATGAATAAGCTTTAGTTTTATGTGGCGGTCATTTTAATATGTGGCACTAGCGATTCTCCCTGAATATAATTTTGTTAATAATTTATTGAGTATTATTGAAAAATGTAAGGAAGCATTGGAAAGTATACTGTGCTTTATTTCACCTCCTAGCTTCTGAACTTTTCTTATTCTCGTATTGTGAACCTCCTTGTAATTCTTTTTAGGAAATTAAAAAAAAAGGATACGCATGGCACGTAAGTACCTACTTTACCGCACGCTCCGTTGTAGCGCGAACAATGTACGGTTTATTTTTAATCATAAATTCTAAAATTAAACGGACTTTTAATCACTATAAAATAAAAATTAGTTAAGGCAGTATTGGCTATTCAAACTGGCAGAGATTTCCAACACAAGTTAACTCCACGAAAAAGTTCCCCTACTGGTGGAGGTCGCTACGTCCCCGTCAGGGGACGTAGCGACCTCCTGCTCCCTGCCCGGGAAATCCATCCGCGGTCCGACGTGGCCAACTTATACATGAGGCCTTCGTGCCACACGCGGTCGAAGGCCCTCTCCATGTCGAGGAATACTGCAACTGCGTACTCCTTCTTTTTCATGGCTGCTGACAGCAGGTGCAGTAACCTAGACAGCTGAAGCGTCGTGCTGTGCTTCGCCCGAAACCCAAATTGTTCCAGACGCGGAGTGATGTGCGGCGTAAGATGTCGCAGCAGGAGCGACTGGAACACCTTGGAGATGGTCGGCAGCAGCGTGATTGGCCGATAGCTCTCCGGCTTCAGGATATTTATCCCCGCATTGGGCAGCATTATGACGCGCCCCTCCTTCCAGGCTGTGGGGAAGACCCCCGTGCGCAGTATCGCGGTGAACAGGCGCGTCAAGGCCGCGACCATTCCGTGTGGCAGGTGGCGCAGCGCTGTGTTCGTGATACCGTCAGCACCGGGGGCCTTTTTCGGCTTCGTTCTGAGGATGGCGCATCTAACTACGCCAGGCGAGAAAAAGACAGGATCTTCTTCGGGAGCTATCGGCGTGGCAAAGTAGTCCCCAAGGTGTTTCTCAACTGCAGCGACATGCTCGTACTCTGTGGTCGGGTTTGGGCAGAACTGACGCTCCAGGTGCTAGGCAAAGACCTCCGCGCGGTCCTCTGCTGTATACCTAAGAGCCCCGTCGCTGTTAAGTAATGGGCGCACCGGTGCTGGGGTAATCGAGAGAGCTCTGCAGAGCTTGTGAATGGAGGGCCAATCGCCCTCCGCGTCCATAATTCTTTCCTCCCAGCTCGCGGCGGCCAGGGCCTTTAACTCAGCCTTTACTTTATCCGCGAGACGGTTTAATTGGTGTTTCATGGTCGGGCAGCGTAGTTGCTGCCACTGTTTGCGTATGCGCCCTCTTTTCGGCGACCATAGCACGTATCCGTGGCGGTAGGGGCGGCTAAAGCACTCTCCCCTCCGCTCATGTAGTGCTTGTCGCCTCTTCTAAGGCGCGTTGCACGCAAGCAGTGACGTCATTTGCGAATTCCTCTACGTCCGCGGAGTTGGCAAAGGGCCGAGTCGGCGTAGTGGTCTCGATCCTTTCTGTGAATACATTCTGGATCGACGTGGCGCTGGCGGCTTCTTCCGGGTCGGCATACCCGATAAGACGACGAGAACCAGTTGATGGTCCGACTATAGCTCGTCGTCGATCACTTGTTGGGTGATCTGGCAGCTTAGCCCTCGGTGGACAACGATGTCCAGCACATCAAGCATCTGTTAAAGACGGTCTGGGTAGTTGGTCAACCTCTCTGGGCCGGACACCGTGTACCCGAAGGCTTCCGCATACATGAAGAGCCGTCTCCCCTCGGTATTCATATTTTGGGCGTTCCATGCCAGATGCTTACAGTTGAGGTCGCCGGCGAGGATGGCTGCATTTGAGTTCTCATTGAGTACCGCCCGCAACTCTCTGTGGTCTAGTTGTGTGGCGGGCGGCAAATAGACTGCGTAGATGTTAATGTCCTCGCCGGCCACGTGAAGCTGAACGCCCAGGGCGTACAGTTTACGCAGCGACTGCGAGGGGATCTCCTGATGGACGACTCTTCGTTTCACCAATACTGCCAGACCACAGTATCGGAGATTGAGTGCCGACCTTTCGTCCCTGCGATAAACGAGGAAACCCGGGAACCTGATCTTGTCCTCAGGCCCCAGGTGCTCCAGAGGACTCCTGCTCCTTTTTCTTCCTATTCTTGCCCCCCCCCCCCTCTTGTGCTTCCTCCACCCTGCGGGGGCAGCTCCGCGATCTGTGGGCCCGTTTGCTGCCGCCATCAGCGATGCGCTCTGGGTTGCCTCCATAGCTAGCTGACCCCCTTCAGCGGGTTGCGAGCGAGATATTCCCGTCGTGATGGCGACGTTGCCAGCTCACTTGTGCCGTATTTCTCTCTGATATACGGGGCATCTGATGCTGCACGCTGGATTCTCGCCGCCACAGTTGGCACATGTGGCGGGCTCCTCTCTCGTCCGTGGGCAGTCCTTACGGACGACGCCGGCTCCATACGGACGAGCGGTAGGTGGTCGGCCCAGTTTGGCGGCTAGCTTCCTGAAGTGGGCGACCCAGTTGCGGTCGATAGTACAAAGGGATGTAGCTCCAAGGAGGCAACATATCCTGAGGTGCTAGAGAAGGGGAGAGGTATACCACGGCTATCAGGACAATCCCGGAATACATCCTTCTCCCGAGCACATTTTCTCTTGCGAATCTCCACTCCGACCGGCCGATTAAGACAAGAAAGAGGTGGGAACTCTGCTCCTCGTCTGTGTTCACTCTGGCCAGCCACTAAAGGCAAGCTGGAGATGAGGAACAAGACTTCTCTCATGACATCAGGTTCGTGGGGTCGCTAATGCCTAACAGTTCGCCACAAAACTGCCTTGCATCAAGTCCGTGGGGTCGCTAATAATAATAATAAGGCGCTACGTCACTTTGTGCTAGCGACCGTTTTCGGGGGGGCCATTTATTGAGTGTGCAAGTCACCACCCTGCCACTTTAAAGCCGTTATAATTGTCAGTGGTCAGGCAGGGGCCAATAGTTCTTCCATAGTAAACGATTATCAGTCCACTAAACCACCCAAACCCATAGCGTTTAATCTTTTGTTTCCATATTCTGCAATAAAATTGGTAATAAATAAATAAATAATAAATAATCGTCGGTTGGTGCCCCATTCCATTTGAAATGTCTAACGAGGCCTCTGCGAGTTGGCTTCGGCTCCCCGTGCGCCTATCAAAGGACCAGGGGTCTCCAGGGATCGGGTCCCTGGAGACCCCTAGAAAGTGAAAAATAAAATAATAATAATAATATTTCATTTAATTCAGGTAACAAAGACCCATAACAATATATACCTTATAGACAAATTTATAAAAACCTTAAAAATATAAATCAACTATTGTACACGAAGTGACGGCGTGGTGTTGCGCTGCGTGGTGTTGCGTAGCCTTCCGCGAAATCGCCAATACACGACACCCTTCGGCCAAAATTCTTCCTTGAGGAAGGTCTCAATATGATGAGTCGGTACTCGCACCACGAACGACTTGAAATTCGTGTTGTGCCGTGACTCCAACTTCTTGACCCTCAACATCCAGTTGGTCTTTGCTCGAACATACCCCACGATCTCCGTGTGCTCGAACATACTCCACGGTCTTCGTGGTGTGATGTAGCCGGGACACATACGAGCTGCGTCGAAGGTATTGCTGGACGCAGCATATTGGGTCCTACCAGCGCGGTCCCGCACTGGTTCCGACTCGGAGGCTTCATCCTCTTCTTCCTCTCCACCTTCATAAAGCCATCCTTGTCACACTTGCCTGTAACTGGCCCTAGCTGTTTCGAACCCCTGTCGGCAGGTTCACAGCAACTCTTCTTATCCCCCTTCCTGGTCTGCGACACAGGTTTTTGCGTGCCGACGATATCAGCGTAGGCACGTTTGGGGGTCGACGTACCTACACGAGTCACTACCTCGACCGGTGCCGAGTCAGCGACGACGGCGGCGCATGTTGCAACGCGTGCAATATCAGCAGCGGGTGACGCAGTGAAGCTCGCCGACTCAAAACTGCCAATGCCAGCGATTCTCGCTCCGCGACTTTTTGCTCACGTTGGAGGCATCAGGCGACCTATTTACCTTAATAGCATTGCGCAACAACACTACTTCGGCACGTAGTTCACCAATGGTGTTATTCGACACCTCCAATTTGGACTGTACCTGGGCCAGGCTTGCCTAGAGAGTTGTAATGTCCTTCAGCAACCTGGTGACGTCGACGTGGTCAAACGTGACTGGGGGCAACTTATGTAGCTCCTTCGCCACAAAAGCAGGTACGTCGTCTGGGTCGGTGCTCTTCATCAACGTGATGATGTCCTGCATACACGTCTGGCCACCATCCCTTCGGCGGGACTGCATCTGCTCGACTTTGCCAATCGATTGGAACAGCATCAGCTTGGCACTGCTGATCTCCTCCTCCTTGAAACTGGACTTGCAGATCTGCGAGATGCTGACTTCGTCCATATAGTCGATGGCATGGTTGATAAATACCAAGACCACGTTGACTATGAGCGGTTGTGAACTCATAGCGTCGTAAACCGGACAGCGACTAAAGCTGCGCGACACGCGAATAAAATATTCGTATCGAGCAGCACAAACACGTCCGTACTCGACCGTGCATTGCGGTGCTGGTCAACCTAACAGTTCGCCACAAAACTGCCTTGCGGGTTGTATCGCTCTTTGTCTGGCCCCTCATCCTAGGTATGACCTAAGGTTCATTGGGGCACGCAAGCCCCACCACTACGTCAACGTAGAGATACGGCAGTGGGTGGGTATTATTATCTCCTTTATTCAAAAAATATTCCTATAAATTACATTATTATTTCGTCTATTTATTTTTATATACATATATTTTACATTTTTAAATATATCTTAAAAAAACGAACATTAAAAATACATTAAAAAATATAAAAAATAGTAGTCCGCCGGTGTCGGGAGCAGGGTCCAAGCTACCGGTGGTTAGGGCTCCAGAGAAAGGAACCTCCGCACAATACGAGCCGTATCGAAGAGTACTGCCTTCTGTATCAGGCCCTTTATCCAACCGCGTAACACCAGCTTCGACAGATGGTCGTCGAAGCTTTTGGCCATCAGGCCATTGGCCGTAACGACTATCGGCACAATAACAGCTGAGTCCACATTCCACATGTCAACAACCTCGTGAGCTAAGTCGAGATACTTGATTTGCTTCTCTTTCTCGGCCTTCACGAGGTTCTCGTCATGCGGGATGGTAACATCAATTATCATTGTGCGGTGCGCTAATCGGTCTATCACCACTATATCAGGCTTATTGGCAACAATAGTCCTATTAGTGATGATAGACCGATCCCAGTACAACGTGACATGGTCATTTTCGAGAACTGGGTCGGGCACATACTTGTAATACGGTACCTCAGAATCCACAAGTTTGTATTTCAAAGCAAGTTGCTGATGGATAATCCTGGCTACTTGGTTGTGCCTGTGCAAGTACTCGCCGTTAGCCAGATGAGAACAACCAGAGATAATATGTCTGATGGACTCACCCGGACGGTGGCATGCCCGACACACGTCCACCGTTCCGTCCTTCATAATATGCCTCCGGTAGTTATTCGTCAAGATAACTTCGTCCATAATCGCACAGACAAAACCTTCAGTTTCCCCGAAGAGATCACTGAAACGTAGCCAGGCCACGGACGCTAAAAAATCTTCATCGGACCCATGAAGAGCCCGATAGAAGCGCCCGTGAAGCTCCTTGCCTTTCCATACCTCCATGCGGTCATCTGTGGTAAGTATCACAGGTTTGCGCCAGTTCTCTTTAGCCATGGACAACGGGGTGAGTCCCTTGTCCACTGTGACCACATCTCGGTGCATACCCACATCAGCTTTGAGAAAATATTCTCTGAGACTGCATATCACGCGGTTGTGGAGAGTCTTGGCGTTTAAAAAGCCTCGACCTCCACACTTCCGCGGGATGTACAGTCTCATCACCGACGATCGTGGGTGATGCATCCGATTTGCGGTCAGCAGTGTGCGGACTCTCCTATCCAGGGCGTCGAGTTCGGTTTGAGTCCATTTGAGTATGCCGCGAAGAGTACATTAATACCGGCATGACCCAACCATTGAAGGCGCGCACCATATTTCCGCCTGACAAAAGGCTATTCAAAACCTTTTCAGGCGGCCAAAGAATCGCTCCTTCAATGATTGCTTCATGTTAGCAACATTAATGCCCAACGCTTCCGACATACCCAAATACTTGTAGGTTTCGGTCGAGGTGAGGGATCTGACCTGTATGGAATCCGAAAGTTGAATTCCCTCAGATTCCATAATCTCCCCTTTCTTTACATGCATGTCTGCACATTTGCCCACACCAAATTCCATACTGATGGCACTACTGAAGGTTTCAGTTACCTTCAGTAGCTCCATCAGTCGCGAATTGTTGGGGGCAAAGAGTTTCAGATCATCCATGCAAAGAAGGTGAGATATGGCCTGACCACCTCTTCTCAACCGATAGCCTAGACTTGAATCCTCCAGCAATGTGCTTAGAGGATTCAGAGCTAAGCAAAACCAAAGCGGACTCAAACTGTCGCCCTGAAATATTCCCCGTTTAATCCATACAGGCTCATCGTTCTCCTGAATCGGTCGACATCCTGGATAGCGAAGGACTGTTTTCCATTGCCTCATACATGACTCAAGGAAGGTGCGTAGAGTTGCATCTATTTTGTACAACTCCAACACCTTCATGAGCCATGTATGTGGCACAGAGTCATAGGCCTTCTTGTATTCTATCCAACATGTCGACAGATCCTTGCGGGATCGACGAACCTGTTGGTTTATGGCCATTTCTATGAGGAGAAGCTCCTTAGTGCCGCGGGACCCCTTCCTACATCCATTCTGAGAGGCAGACATAATTGAGTTAGTTTCTATGTGCTCATTCATCTTCACTCTCAGGATGGATGTAAGAAGTTTATAGACCGCGGACAAACAAGTAATTGGTCTATAGTTCTTAGGTTCCGCGGGACTACCGGTCTTATGGAGCAGGTGGGTAACGCCAGTTGTAAGAAACTGTGGTAGCGACCCAGACTCTAAGGAAGACTGAAATTGAGATGCCAGAAGTGCGTGTGAGCTGCTATACCACTTAAGCCAGAAGTTATGCAGCCCGTCCGGTCCCGGAGACTTCCAGTTCGGTAATGGACGGACTGCTCTGGCTACATCTAGTGGAGTGATGGTAATTTCATCCATTTGTGGTATAGCTTCACAAACGCGCTCGACATCGCGCATCCAGCCACCCTCGGCATGACAGACGGGCACCGACCAGATGTTTCACCAAAATGTACTCGTGGCAACATCATCCGGGCGGCACACATCTGTCACACTTTGTTCAGGTCGCTCCCAAGCTCTGTATACCCACCTCTGATCGCTCTGGAACATGCGGTTTTGCAAGTATCGGTCAAACCGCCGCTTATATCGCCGAATACGGCTTGCCCATGCACAAACTTTCTGCTTCAGGAAGTCGATGCGCTCTGTGACACGGGACGTGTAATCTCGAGGGCTGACATCAGTCCCCGAAAACGCCCGTCTCACAAAGCGCATCACGCGTGGTCGTGTGTTGCCCTCCCTGAAGCAGTATAGTTTGCCGATGAGTGCCCTAGCCTCATCGATACGCCGCTCGATCCTGCACTGCCAGGCTGGCGCAGCAGGCTTTGGTCGTATAGCTTCGTCACAACTAGGGAACTTGACGTTCGCTATACGATATGCCGCAACAGCCCCGCAAAACAGGATTGAGTGCGTATCAACGAGGCTCTCGCTGCTTTTGAAGATGTTTTGCAGCAGCGAGTCCAAGGCACACACTAGCGCCCTATTGTTTTTGTGCATAGACAACCTTGGTAATCGGGGCCAAAGTTCGATCGGGGTTAACCTATACTCGCGAAGCGCATCCTCCAGTGCGCTCCTCAATTTATCATTGCACTGGCTACTTACCGCGACAACCCTATCATCTACCTCATCACTAACATTAACGGGCTGCGGTGTGATTGCGCAACAAGTTAGCGCCTGTACCGCGGTCTGAGTCGGGGTCGAGATGATAAGGTTGCCGAGTACCTCTGAGCGCAGCCTATCAAGTGCGGCATCGTCCAACCTGTGATTACGTTGGATGACCCGCACCTGATCCGACAATCGTTGAGCCGAGACATTCACGGTTGGTTCCAGGTCCAGAAACAGAGACAGTAGCTTGACACGGTACGCAGTGAGGTAGGTTATTTCCCCCCTCTGTAGACCCGTAGTATGCGAGCATGACGTTTTCATTCATGGACTGCGTCCATCTCATGCGCTGCACACAACCACCGGTAGCGAGACCCGGCTCTGGGCCAGTTGGCCCCTAGGTTCCAAGCCCCTCGGTGGCCGGCCTCTCCCCTGCCGACGCACAGGTGTTGGCGACGTCGGCGGGGAGAAATACTCGTCGCTGGAGCTCGACACGACTGCAGCCGCCGGTGACCTTGGTGATCCGCTGTCCGGCGGCGGCGAGGTGGAGCTCAGCGACGGGTCCGGGGATGGTGGGCGTGCACGTTGTGATGCTGCTCTAGTCAGCATTTCCAAGCTTTTATCATTCCGTTATTTAATAGGTATTTCAGTGGCATTTTTTGACATATGTCAAAACGTGTCCGGTCATATAATATTTTTTCTTCTTCCTGCATTTTTTACTTTTTGGATTATTTATAGGTTTTAGTGGTTATGTTCCAAATCTTGAGAGTTTCTTTTACTTAATTATGAATGTGTACGGACTAATAGTATTAATTAAACGAATTAATTAAAAGGTGCAGTGGTTGAGCGATTGACTGCTGAGCTGCGTGTCGCGGGTTCGATTCCCGCACGGAACAAATATTTGTATGGCCTACAGATAAACTCGGAATTTTAATTCGATTCCAGATTTGACAATTTCAGTGTTGCAACGTTATGACAAGTACTAAATAGTGACGTTGCGAAATTATTCGATATGGAAATGGAATATTTCCGGATCGATTCTTCTCGTTTATAATTTTACTCTCGTAAACTAAGTATATCAGGAAATTAAATATTTCTGAACCGATAATTTAGTTTTGACGATTAATTAACGATCTGAGACTTTTCTTTTATAATTGTGTGTGAAATAAATAAAAAAATGTGATCATGAAGGAACATGACAAATAAAACAGATAGATGTATTATGGTAATAATTTATTTTATATATTGTCGCCGTCATCGCTATCGCTATCGCTGTCACTTTCTGTAACATTTATTATAAATGTGTCTGTGATATTGTCAATTAACATATCTAGCCTACTCATTTGTTCCTCTTCTTTGACAACATGGGATACGCATTTAGACCATTCGGTAGCCGTAATTTTTTGAATGCCTTCCTGAAATAAATTTCTCACGTCTGTCAATTTTAAAGTTTTATTATTTTGAGCTACCCTTCACCTGCGCCCTTATCAATTCGATAGGGTTTAGCTCGCAATGGTAAGGGGGCAGTCTTAAAACCGTGATCCCATGTTGTGCTGCCATTTCGTCTACAGCGTACTTATTAAAAGACTCGTTATGTGGAATCAGTTCTAAAAGCGTAGCTTTAACCATATCTGGTTCGTAATGAATATTTTTATTTAAAAGCCAATCTTGAATGGCAGCTTTTTTCCAGCTCATTTTTGGTGCCGTTTCCAATTTTCGGGAGTGGTAAGGTGCATTATAATAAAATAAAATAATAATAATAATAATATTTTTCTTTTTTCTTTCATTATCCATCACCACAATTGAGTTTGGTCTTAATTTTGGTAAGACTCCAGCGAACCACTCTTCAAAACAAACTGCATTCATCTCATCATGGTAATCTTCACAATATCGATTCGCAATGAAATAAGATATTCGTGCAGTCAGACTGGGAGAATGAAGCCGAATGACACGATAAACAAAATGGCGATAGCTGCACGAGCGCGCACGGGTTGCCAATACTAAAAACTATCTAGGCTCTTTTATTATAAGTTTTGTTTTTAATATAAAAACAAAAATATTAACTTTTTATAAAATAGAGCAGCGATTACTAATTAATAAATAATTATGTATTTATTTAAATAAAAATCAATAATTTAGTCTTTAATTGGCACACTGATGGCACACACACTGATTGTTTATCGATTTTTGTGTTCATCACTACACTATTTTATGTGGTATCATTATTTCACAAAATGACAGTAGCTAATGTCAAATCTGGAATGGAAATAAAATTCCGAGTATAGTTGTTCTGGGTCTGGCTGTTTGTGTATGTGAGTTTGTATGTTTGTAAACGCACCCACGATACAGGAGAAATTCCCAGCGTGGGGCAACGTTTTTTAAAAAAAGAAAAAAAAACGAAGAGAATAAATTGGAGAACAAAAACAAAGCTTGATCTGACAGCCAGAGTTGCCAGCTTAACAACATTATTATTATTATTATTCCTTTTATTCTGTTTATATATTTTACATTTTTAAATATTTCATTAAAAAATTATTAAAAAGTAAAACATTTAAAAGTATAAAAAATTGTATTATTATTATTAATTAAAAAATAATCCTTACTTATCCTTACTAATATCCTTACTTCCTTACTAATATTATAAATGCGGAAGTAACTCTGTCTGTCTGTCTTCCTGTCGCGCTTTCACGTGAAAACTACTGAACTGATTTTAATGAAATTTAGTACACAGATAGTTTAGAGCCTGAGAAAGGACATAAGCTACTTTTTATCCCGGGAATATGTTCCCTAGGGACTACGCGGGTGAAACCGCTGGCAGACGCTTGAATTTAAGAAACCTCCGATTTAAAAGTATCGGAACCGAAGTCGGAACCGGAGGTATAAGATCAATCGGAAGTTCCGACATATCGGAGTCGGAGTCGAAGCTCCGTAACATCCCTGGTTTCTACACTCGCATGACATAGGTACGACGTTCGCTTATCAGCAAGTGTATCTCAAATTACTTTCGAAAAAGGTCGCACACGTGTCAGGAGTCCATTCTCCTCGCCACGGCACCATAAACTCTGCCGCAGCTTAGCCCGTCTGTAGTTGCAGCTCCTATCAACCATGGGGAAGCGCCTTGACCACTTGTGCCTATTTTTTAAGAAAGACAAATGAATTAATTTCAAATATTCGAGGGGATCTGAGATCAACGTAAACAATTGCTTCTTACCGATTAGCCTTTAAACGTTCGGAAGCTCTCTGTCTCTGCATCTCTCTCAACGCTTCGCGGTTCCGATGAGAGTTCTCTAGAGCGACATCTCTAACCAGGTGTCGTATGAGCGGTATAGCCGCTTCAATACCTACTAGGAGATTCAAGGGAGATAACTTGGTGGTTTTTTGTTTTGCTATCGCAGTCGCATGATGCATGCAGTGTTGTAATGCAGTCGCCACATAACATCTGTCCATTCGTTTTACCGGTGATTACGTTATATGCAAACCATGCTTAATAACGTTCGACAATAACACTCAACCTATCCATTGGAATGATGCATTTCAGGAGTGATGAGGTGCATGCCAATGCCTAATTTTGTTACAAGTCTCGTGAACTCAGAGCTCTGTAACATACGACCACGTTCTGCTACAATTAGTTTTAGCGTACCAAACAGCGAAATTTTGTTGATAAATAGTATTTTTAATTCATTACATAATTCATGCATCTTGACCAAACATAGGGTACAAAAGGCAATATTTAGAAAATATGTCTACAAAAATTAGCACGTACTTGTAACCATTAGACTGAGGCAATGGACCTAAAGCATCTACATGTATATATTGTGGTCATCAGAATTTGTTCATGATGAATCATGAACAAATTCTGAGAAAACTGAGCCTATGATCTTCGGGCACAAAACAAAAGAATCTGGGATCTTCTCTCACGTGAGAATACTTATAATAGAGCAAGTCATTCTTTTTAACGTAATGTCTAGTGTCCAATTGTCCGTCTGTTAGTTTATGAGGAAGTGGTTGGGTCTCTTCATCAGCAGCCTGTGCTATTTGAGCCCAGTTGTGACGTCTACGTTCTTCGTAAATGTTCACGGAGTTACGGCTTAAGTAGTCAGCGTGCGACATACAAGTACCCTTACGGTATTCCAGTGAAAATTAAAATCCTGCAAATATATCCACCATCTAGCTACGCGTGGCAGTAGGTCTTTTGCTGTGTAGCTTTTAGTGCATTACAGGCAGTTACGACTGTGAAATGAACACCATCCAGATACTATCTATAATGCTGCAGGGCCTTAACGACAGCCAAGGCCAAGCTCGTAGGAATGGTACCTCGGCTCAGCATCTTGAATTCGTTTACTAAAATAACTAACTGCCCGTTTCTACCCTTTCTTATGAGTCTGAAGAAGCACTGCACCATAGCCAATTGAGCTTGTGTCTGTGTGGACCTCGATAGGTAGGTCAGGATCATAAATGGGTAACACTGGTTCACTCGTAAGCTGTGAAATTATATCTTGCCGTGCTTCTTTTTGCTCGGCACCCCAGACGAAAGGTACATCTTTTTTCCTTAATTTTGTAATAGAAGCAGTCTTGACTTTGAAAAAAGCTTGCTGGCCAAGGAATTGACGATCTTGCTTAACAGTTTTTGGAATAGGTGCTTCAACCAAATACTTGGACCTTTCCTTCGCTCGGCTGTACCTGACCTTGACTTATAGTACGTCCTAGGTACTCTATCTTGGTCGACAGGAAAGAACATTTCTTAAGGTTGAGAGAAAACCTTTAATTTGTCAAAGTCTGGAGAACCTTACAGGCCTTCAAATGACGAGAAAGAGTTTTTGACATTATTCTTTTGTACAAGAGCATTCGCCAAACCATAGGGCTATCTTTAATTATTCTTAGTGCCCCTATGGTGTGACGAATCCTGTGAGTGGTAAAGAGTCAGTATCTAAAGGTATTTTGTGAAATCCTGTGGCTATATCAAGACTGATGAAATACTTATATTTGCCTAACCGATCAATATGGTCGTCAATTAGCGGTAAAAGGAATCGATCCTTAACAGTTATCTCATTTAACTTACGGTAATCGACACACATGCGATCGGATCCATCCTTATTTTAGGGTTCCGTACCTCAAAAGGTAAAAAAGGAACCCTTATAAGATCACTCTCTTGTCCGTCTGTCTGTCCGTGTGTCACCACCAATTTTCTCAGGAACGGGTAGACCTAGCAAGTTGAAATTTATACCAGATACTGAAGTCCCTATTAGGTGTATAAAAATCAAGGTCCTGAGTGAACACGATAAAAGATATGGGCAAATTTCGATTTTCGAGAAAACTTGTACCAAAATTTACCTTAATTTTCAACTTTTCTTTTTTTCGGAATTTTCCCTTAAGCTGTGCTGTAAGACCTTGCTTTTAATCAAAATTGACAACTCTAGGTCAACCGGAAGTACCCTTATAGGTTTTGGGTCGAAAACCTATAGTTAAACCTATAGTTCCCGTTGACCTAGATTCACGAATTTTGACAAGTATACCGTCTTATAATATACTACAACTATAGGGAAAAGTCTGAAAACTATAAATTTGTAATTTAATCATAAAAAAAATATCGTCTTTATTTAAAGGAATTTGTAGCTACTTTGTACGGAACCCTCGGTGGGCTAGTGCGACTCGCACTTGGCCGGTTTTTTTAACTAATAAGATGGGGCTCGCGTATTCCGATTCAGACTCTCGGATAATATTCTTTTCAAGAAGATCTTTAATAATTTCAAGAACTTTCGAAATTTCAGGGTACGAAAACCGGTACGGTCGGTAGGTAACCGGCATGCTACTATTTAACTTAATTTACATACTCCCAGTAATAACAGTAGAAGTTGCAGTACTAGTGTTGTGGCATCAATGCCACCACAAGAAAAACCAACGGAGCAAATCTACATCGCAACAAAAAGAACCGCGAACTACTACGTCGACATCCTGCATCACGCAAGCAGAGTTTACCGTACGATTTGAACATATATATCAGCCCATATATCAACTATCAGGCAGTAGCCCGCCAGGCACAACAACCGTCTGGTTGGAGGATCCTCCCTTTTCAATTGGGTTTGCGGGACTCGCATACCTCCATACCATTCATAAAAAAAATTGAAAGTTCATCAATTAAACCGAGTAATTTTTCCAAATTTTGGCCAGTGAAAAGAGTTATAGGAGACGATGAAGTACACATAATGTCATGCATGACCCGGGGCTCGTAATTAAGATATTGTTGCTTGTGCGTACGGATATACGTGACACTTTCTCGGTTCAGTACATCTGTACCGACAATGATTGGGGTGTTCATATACTCGGGGGCACAGCATGCAAGTCTACTGCCAGAATTATTTCATTAAACTCTATAGGCAAGGTGAAAAAATAAGTAGACTCGATTTCAACACCACCAATGCCTCTCAGAAATCTGAAAGCCGGCTTGCGCGTACATCTAAAATGTTATAATATGGATGAAGAAATGAGCTATATACATGAACCGCTGTCAATAAGGATATCAACGGGGACCCCTTGTTTTATTTATTTACATATGCTTTATTGTACACCAAATTTAAAAATAAGTACAGAAAATCTTCAACTAATGACATACAATTGGCGGCCTTATCGCATTCCGCGATCTCTTCCAGGCAACCTGGAATGGAAAGTGAGAGCCTGGACACGAAATGGGGTTGCACTTGGTGCTAATATAAATTTACATAGAAAAAAAATAAACATACAGAAATACAGCATTACAATATAACAGCTACTAAAATACATACATATTTAATATATAAGTAAGAAAATGTGTAACAATTATTAAAATTAAAACGAGAAAGGAATCACAGTGACAAGTAGTGTTCCTTGACGAGCTTTTTAAAAACAGGCAGCGATTGTGCGCGTTTAATCGATACTGGCAATGCATTCCATAGACGAGCAGCATGGACTGTAAAAGAATTGTCTAATAATGTAGTGGAATGCATTGGCATTTTTAGTTTCAAATTATCTGATGACCTAAGAAATCTCGTGTGAGAGTCGCAAAGAAACTGGAATCGTTTCTTTAGATAAAGAGGAGTGGAAGGGGAAAAGAGCACATTATACAACAGGGAAAGAATATGAGCATTCCGGCGAAGGCGAATTGGCAACCACTTGAGTTTAACACGAAATTCGAAAACATGGTCATATTTACGCAAACCGAATATGAACCTTATGCAAACATTTTGAAGGCGCTCAAGATTGTCAAGTTGCACTTCAGTGAGGTTAAGATAGCTGACATCAGCATAATCAAGGATGGGTAGAAGAAGAGATTGTGCAAGTGCAATCTTGGTGGCAATCGGCAGAAAATTACGCAGTCTTCTTAAATATCCAGCAGATGCGAATAGCTTCCGGCTAATTTCTTGTACCTGGGCAGTCCAAGAGATGTTCTTGTCCATTAAAATCCCCAAGTTCTTAACGTTCTCACTAAAGGGAATAACTGAGTTGTCAAAAGTAACTTGGGGTAGAATCGTACAGTCGATCCTTGAGATTGTCCCTAAACTGCCCACCACTAAAACCTGTGTCTTTATGGGATTCACCATAAGTCTGTACCTCTTGCTCTACTCGCATATGCGAGCCAGATCAAGGTTCAGGATCAAGATAGCCTCGGACAGATTTCCAAGAGGAGCTCGTGTGTAAATTTGAAGATCATCTGCATAAAGATGGTAGGAAGAAGTTAATTCGTTGGAGATTGAGTTGATAAACACTGCGAAAAGTAAAGGAGATAAAACGCCACCCTGTGGTACCCCGGCAGAAGTACTACACCAAGACAAGGTCTCACCGATGCAAATACGTTGCCCGCGACCGAACAGGTAACTACGAAACCAGTCAATTACCGATGGAGATATATTAAGAGAGCAAGGAATGCCAAGCAAGACATCGTAATCCACAGTATTAAACGCATTACTGAAATCCAGCAGGGCCATAACCGTTATATTGCCCATTTCCATGGCTGACCTTATGTCCTCCGTAATGTTAAGAAGCGCTGTAATGGTGCTATGCCCTGGACGAAAGCCAGACTGGAAGGGGTTAAGGAGATTATTTCTGGAGAGGAAACTGCTTATTTGATTATGGATTAACCAGTCAAGGACTTTGGACAAGAATGGTAAGACAGATATTGCACAGTAATCGGAGAAGGATGTGGGATTAGACTTTTTCGGTAAAGGAATTATTTGTGCATCTTTCCATGAGCCTGGAAAGACACCGCTCGACGCAGAAAAGTTGAGGATATGGCATATAACAGGCAGAATTACGTCCAGCACTGGGAGTAACATCTTACGGCTGATACAGTCGCTTCCTACTGCGTTTGAAGTAATCGATAGTGCTTCTTAAACATTGCACATGCAGAAAATTGACCAAAAACAAATGGAGAATAACTGGGAGTCGGAAGAGAAGAAAGAAGATTCAACGTATTTAACTTTATTGTCCTATCAAAATTGGACGAAGCAGTAAAATGATTATTCATTGCATCAATGTCTATATATATATATTCCTTGTATAACCGCCACGACAATATCCCTGTTTTTACTGTCAGGGCTTTCCTGACAAAAATTTACATTGTTGGTATTGCGAGAACTGGATTTTAATTGAGCAAAACAAGTTTCAACTTTATGGCCAGGTGTTAGAAACTACACGGTTCAGATTTATGCGGAGTGTGATTAGGACGATTTTTTTTTTTTCATTATCATCACTATTGGTGTTATTTGTATTAGATTTAGCTTTCTTAGTGTAATTAGATTGTTTATGGCCACGTTGACTACACAAAAAGCATCTACCAGCATCAAAATGCCCTTTGCGAGTGCTTGTAATATTTGATTTTGAATAATTATCATCGTGACGCGAGGTATAGTTAAATTTCTTATTATTAATTGGCGTATTTTATTTAACATAAATCGTAAATAATTCAATTAATTCAATCGGAATTAATTTCGCGTTAGTCGCCGAAGCACGAATTTGCGGATCTTGTAACACCTCGTAAGTATCACTATTACCGAGATTAGCTCATCGCTCAACCCTTTGACTATACGCAATCTTAGAAGTGACCGGCGAGCATAATCAGCATAACTATGTAGGATATTTGTCAGAATTAGTGTTCATGACTTCATAAAAAATATTTGCAATATCCGGCTTCCTAGGACATAAGGGTTTAAATTCCTTCTTAAAATTGCTCCAACTACGGTCTTTGGTGACCCATTCGTTGAGCCCTAGCATCAGCCCTCCTAGCATCACTTTTCAAACGATTCCCAATGTGAGATAGGTACTCAATTTATCATTCCCATAATTTAAAACTTTAACATTGTCTACTTCCTAGCACCAGGTGTTTATATCGTTGATACTTGGATTAAAGTTTGAAATATAATAAGATTGGTTAGATCTCCAGTGAGAATGGAGCCGCCGAGTCTCGATGCTCTGCCGCTACCCTTCGACACTCTACCGTGTACCCTATTAGGAGACCTACGTCGTTTTCTAGAATGTCTAGAACGCGAGTTATGTTTGCCAGAACTCGTATCGTGAGTACCGGAATGCGAATCACGATTTTTAAATCGACTTCTACTTTTATGGCTATTATTAGGCATATTTACACCTTTACCAATGCACAAGAGTAGTACGGAGAACTTTTAATAGTTCAATAAAGAAAACAAATTGGAAGAGATAGGCACTTAACTTTAGAGTAATCAGAATAATAAAAAAAATGTAAACTAGCAAGCCACAAAGCTGCGTTAGCAATATCGTCTCCCCCAATAAAAAAATCAGAACGCACACCAGTTTTACCACTGTATAGCTGGTGTGTAAGCGTTAATTTTATGTAAAATTAACGCTTACACACCAGCAATTTAACCGTAACTTCTTTTTTAAAGAATTCGTTATTTTTTCTTCTTCAAATTATTGAATAACCAAACTGCCTTAATTCAGAGAGCGGAACGGATCAAGGCAAGTGAAAATCGCATCCCACTTCTGATCTTAGCACAATAGAGCAAAATTAATTTTAAAAAAAGACAAGTATCCAAAATGACGGTTTATTTTTAATCACAAATACAAAAATTTAACGGACTTTTAATTATTACAAAATCAAAACAAGTTAAGCCCGAATTGGTTCACCAAACGGACAAAGGTTTCCTAACACAAGTTGACTCCACGAAAAGGTTCCCCAAATGAGCGCCCCGTAGCTTATATTGGCGCGCGGCCACCACCACCTGTCACCTCTTCCTTTTGATAGATTTGACATTATTTTTCCGCTAACTATATATACATATATATTTTAATAAATAATGTGTACCTAAAATTTTACGAATAAGTAAGTGAATTTGTCTATACTCTAACAAACTTCCAAATTTTACAACTGCAGCTCATAATTATAGTGTTTCTGTCCCTGTGCTGTTGATGCAGGAAAACGTTTCAGATTTTTACCTAAAGAATTGTCTAATTTACAACAAAGGAATCATTTTTAACTGACTGCAAGTAAAGGTGGAGGTTCTCAAATCGCTTGTATTTTTTATGTTTGTTTATTCATAACTTCGTCATTTATGAACCGATTTCAAAAGTTCTGATTTATGTGAAAAGATATGTTCCGATTGGTCCCATAGAAATTTCTTCAAAGTCGGTTTAGTAGTTTGGCTTTCAAATCAAAATAGCTGAAATTAGATGACGTATTTTGTCATTCAAGTAAAAGAAATTGCGTATTTTGCTTTCCTGCGACTTTCCAGTGATGTTGTCAGGTATAGGGTAGTAAAAAGAAAAAACTTTTTTACAAAAAAGTACAACCGACTTCCAAAATAAAAAAAAAAAATTCAGAAACCCCCGACTAAAAAATAAATTAAAAAAGTGGAAAAATAATATGTATTGATCCTTTTAATTTAATATAGGTACGATTCTTTAGGCCAAGCATCATCGCGTCGGGGGACCGCTAATAACATAGAGTTACTCATCGAGATATAAGTACTAACGTACTAGAGAAGCTACGTCAAATAACTGAATTGTCCTATTCTTCGTAATTTGAATCTCTAGTTCGCTGCAGCGCTAAAATAATAACAATTCGTCTAAACCGTAACTAATTTACCACAGCGCTAGATTTGCTGCGGAAGTGTATTTATTCTCGGCAAAAAGGTCTTAAGCGCCATGTAAATCACGGCACTTATGCGTTTTCTTCAACAAAGTGCAACAACATGTCTTCCCTATAGACTATGACAGGAGTACTACAGAATGGACAACGTAGGTATTTTGCCTACAGGGTTTGTTTCATAAATAATACACAATTTTTTTTGATACATTTTATTTAGTTACCCTTAAATAATATGAGTTTAGTCATCTTTTGCCTTTTTGTTGAATAATCAACGCTTTGATCTGTATGACTGTCTGACGCTTGTATCGATTAAAATGTTTTTTTTACTAAACTGTGCAATGTGATTGCACACAAAATGGTTGATTGCAATTTTTCAAAAATTGGATCAGTGATTTTATATCTTTCAAAATGTCGAAACGTGCGAGCGAGAGGTACATTAGCTCTTGTCATCGCCTTAAGACTAATAATTATCTGTTTAAAGTGCGATAGTTTGGGGTGCTAAGACAGGAAACCTCCACATGCGCCCGTGGACTGGAGTTCCCTCTCGGATACGTCCGGGGGGAAGACCAGTTTTTCGGGATGGTGCACCCTGGGATGCGGGCAAAAACTCTTCCTTAGGCACTGTGTGCCTAAGGGGTCTCTTTGCCCGTATGCGAATAGCCTGTCGGGTGGACGCTCCAACGCGTCCACTCGAATAGCAGAGGGCACAGCGGCGGAGCGGGCTTGCGGACGGTGAGTAATGGGTATGCTCGCCGTCCGACTAAGGACCAAGCCCGGGTCGGTGGCGCGTCGTGTTTCACGCGTCACCGACGGGGCCCCTTATGGGGCCAAATGCCTGCTCGGGTCGCGGATTTTTCTTAATCCAGGATACCGTGGCCCCGGAACGTAAAGGGCATCCGAAGGAACACGGGTGGATTTTAGTCAGTAAGAGTCTGACAGTCCCTTTCGCCCCACCCAGGGCGGGAGGACTCATTTGATGATTTTGCCAACCCAAAAAAAAGTGCGATAGTTTAAAAAACTAAATATTAATATCAACATTAAAAACACAAGACACGATATTTTCACCGTAATGTCAGTCTAATCTACCTACATTGCACTCTGTTTTGATTAGTCTATGACAAACAATACAATATGGCGTGTGGTCATTATTAATTTTGTAAAATAAGGAAATTAGTTTACTTAACGATGAAAAGTAATTCCTTTGCACTTTGCCGTGTTCCTTGAATTATTAGTACAATATCTCAACACACACCAAGGCATTTTTCGTCGATTTTTTCTATGAATTAATAAAATTATTGTCGGAAGTATTAGGCGCGAAAGAGCTAGAGAGCGACTGAGTGAGGTGCGGCGACGGTGCGGCGTGATCGCCGCAGTTGAACGAGACAAAGTAGGAATTTACGGTGTCTTCTCTAGTACGTTAGTACTTATATCTCGATGGAGTTACTTAACAAATACAAAAATATGCGGTCTCCGTTTTCATGCTTTTTAAACTTAATTTACCTAAATGGTACTACTAGAAAACCTATGATCTCATCATCGTCCTGCCCTTATCCCATGTTACTTGGGGTCAGTGCAACACGTTTTTTACTTCCATTCTGTCCTATCAGCCGTCACGCTATCACTAATTCCCTTTTCTTTAATATTGCTCCTCACATAATCCATTCATCATTCATCTTATATTTGGCCTTGCTCTCCCTCTCCATCCATCCACAGATGATCTACACTCACCTAAACGGCACTACATCCTACAAGCTTTACATGTCTCACCAATGTATTCACCTATTCTCTTTTCTGCTTCATCATCAAACCCTGATCACAATCTAGTTATAACCTATTCATTGCGATCATTTAAATGAATACGAAAATGGAAGGTCTGCTGTAAGTAAGGGAGGAGTTGGGTAACCTGTAGATTTCAGGACATACTTCAGCATCAGGTTAAGTTTACTGATCTGAATATAATCTGTTCATTGAAACCATTCCAGTGAGTTCAAACACGATACCTCTGCTGTAACTTAGTGAGGAGTTCGGTATTCTGCAGACCTCAGGTTATGCTACAGCATCAGGTCAATATTACCATGTTTTTGCAATGTCATTGAAGTAACAGAATAACAAATTTCGCATCGATCAGACCCGTAAAAGCTGGTTAAATGCCTTCATCAACTAGAAAAGAGCTGATGATCTTCAAACGGCTCAATCGATTTTGATAAGACTTATCTAAGAACCACCGCTAGAAAACCAGCTTTTAAATTAAAAAAAAACTGCATCCAAATCGGTTCACTCGTTTAAGAGCTACGGTGCCACAGGCAGACACACATAGCGGTCAAACTTATAACACCCCTCTTTTTTCGTCGGGGGTTAACAAAACACTAAAAAACTGGCCAAGTGCAAGTCGGACTCGCTTGCAAAGGGTTCCGAACGAATTTAATTTTTTAACATGTTTTTTTAGCACTACAGACTTCTAATAGGTTTTCCTGTAATCTTTAGGTAAAGATCTATCATCTCCATTTTTTTTTCAAAATTTTAGGCTCAGTAGTTTCGGAGATAAGGGTCATTTTTCGTCTTAATTTCTTGAATAACTTCTAAATAATTTATTTTAAAATTATAAAAAAAATATAATTAAAACCCTCACAGTAAGCCCTTTCATTTGATATGTCACACGATATTGTTCAAAAAACTTTTTTTTAAATTTTCTAGTTTGGCCCCCAAAAGTGACCCCCATACTAAAAATTTAATAGTTTACGTAACGCGTCCGTGTTTGGGTCATAGAAGTCCATATGTGTACCAAATTTCAACAGAATCGGTCCAGTGGATCCGGAGAAAACTGGCTGTGACAGACGGACAGACAGACAGACAGACAGACACCCGAGTGATCGTATAAGGGTTCCTTTTTGTTTCGGAACCCTAAAAGTATAAAATAATCTCAATTTCGGAAGGCAGTGTTTTTGGTTTTGTTTTGTTTCTTTGTTTTTTAACATCTGAAAAAGAGTGCTATTTAGTGACATTTTTTTACTGTTCCTGTAATCTTTACATAAACTTCTATCACATAGAATAAATTCAGATTTTTCTCTATGCAATTTTCGAAGATAAGGGGGGGGGACCGTCAAATTTTTTATAAATCCCACCTTGCGTCTGCAAATTCAGACACACGTAGATTTAGCGCGAAAGATCAATTCCCAATCAATAAACAGTGATACGTAACTGAACTCAACATTTCTAAAGAGATGAGGAAAAAGTGCCTACCTAAGAGCAATTTTCCGCATCATTGGCATTCACTCCGGCCAAGGCTAGGCGAGTACCCGGGCGGGAGCCGAGACTACTGTATTCTTGTCCATTTATCACGTCACAAAACACAAAAAAAAATCACGCGCTCACTGACCCGTTACTTTTCCATTTACAGAGTGTTTTTGCTTATCTCATCCGTGTAATCATTTAGTCTCATCCAGTTCGGAAACGGTGACTTACTGTTTGGAGGTCAGCTTTGGTCATTAGTATTAAGCACCTTAGAAGCCATTTCAAGATAAATACCTGGTTGTTTGTAGCCAAAATTATTCATTTCACATCGTTTAGTAAGGACATAGGTAATATAATGAATCACTCCTAGGTAGGTAATTAAAAAGAGTAGGTACCTACTTAAAGAAAAAGCTATTTTTACAGAAGGGGGCTCGATCAACTGTCATCCTGCGATGTATGGAGAGTACCCTACATCCTGCGATGTATGGAGAGTACCTTACATCCTGCGATGTATGGAGAGTACCCTACATCCTGTGATATAGGGTTAAGAACACCGTGATGCTCATTTTTTTTACGGGGGAATCCCCGGCTGGTGCCGGCCTCTGCGGGCCACCTAGGGTTAGTGGGGGGAGTGAGGTGTTTGACTCCCCCACGACGTCAAAGAGGGGTGCACGGGAACACCACGCGCCGCCACCTCGGGTCCAGATGAATGAGGGGTGACGGACATCCCCAAGTCCACCGCCCCTGGACCCAGTTAGGGGAGCCGGGAGAGGGCAGCGTAGCCCTCCTCCGACGCCCGGTGCTGTGCTGCGGGCCGGGAGAGAGGTCGAGATCTCCTTCTCCCTTTCCGCAGCCTCCTTCTGCGCGACAACTATTTCGCACAAGGAGACCACCGCGTCCCAGGACTCCTCGCCGTCGACCATGACACGGACTACAGCCGGCAGCGAGAGGTCACTGCCTACCACAGAAATGAGGGCACAGCGCAGCTCCTCCCAAGCGGCACACTCTGCCAGCGTATGCCACGCCGTGTCCTCCCGACAGTCTACGCTGTGGTGACACCGAGCATCCGGCTCCCTGCCCATGCGACACAGGAACCTCCCGAAGCAGCCATGCCCCGAGAGGACCTGCGTTACACGAAATGACAAGGAGCCGTGCCTTCTTCTGAGCCACAGGTCGAGCGCTGGCCGAATGCCCTCGATAGTGACGAGGCCGCCGGAAGGGCGTAAGAGCCTGTCCTGTCATTCCACCACCAGGACCTCATGCAGCTGCGACCGACGCAGCTTAATGTGTCACCCCCACGCGTTCTCACGCTTCCGATGCAGTGACGCGAGGACTTTTGCCTTCAGGTCCCAGGGCGGAGATCCGGCCAGTACGCAAGCCACCTCGTGGCAGATCGTGCGATAGCCCCCGCTGAATCTGACGACTATCACCCTCTGCGGCTTCCGCAGAACAGTGATGGTGCTGGTGCTTGGCTGAGCCGCCAGGTCAGCCGTCCAGATCGAGGCCCCATACAAGGCCATAGATCGCACGATCCCCACGTACAACCGACTGCAGGCGGTGCTCGGGTCTCCCAGATTGGGAAACAGCGTTGATATCGCCCCAGCTGCGCCCCGTAAGTGGGGGCCGAAATCCCACCGACTGTCGAGTACCAATCCCAGGCACTTCATGGTGGACTCGACAGAGATACGGTCCCCCCCAAAAACTATGTGCAGTCCCGGCGTTGTCTCCAGGGTAGGGTGTTGAAGGCGGTGGAGATGTCCAATTTTTTGGAGATTTCAAATTTCGTTAAAACTGCGACTGGCTCTCTGAAAATATCCATTACGCCTATAATTAGTGTTTTCATAAGATACGTGCAGAAGTGGTCGCTGTCGTAGCACCATCTGATTAGTGCGTATCTTAAATTTGAAACAAGTTCGGGACAGTCAATTGAACCATTTGAGATATTTAACAAGTAGCATATATCATTAACATGGCGTCTACGTTCAAGTGGTGGGTAGAATATGGTATCTTCTGCATCGGTGAGTGTAATCAACAGATATTTGTTTGATACGGTCCCCCCCAAAAACTATGTGCAGTCCCGGCGTTGTCTCCAGGGTAGGGTGTTGAAGGCGGTGGAGATGTCCAAGGACACCGCCAACATCACCCCGCCCCGAGACACCGCTTCCTCCACCAGGACTCTCACTTGCGAAATCGCCGTGATAGTGGAGCGCCCATGCCCACGCCCCCACGGATCCCCGTTTAAAGTCTCCAATATCTCCTCCCTGGCAAGCGTCTTCGCCTTGCCAATGGCCAGCCGCAGAGCCTCCTTTGCCGCACGGTGCACCACATACAGCGCAGCTTCTTCGTCAGGAACCGGACGACTTCACAACAAATTTCGTTAAAACTGCGACTGGCTCTCTGAAAATATCCATTACGCCTATAATTAGTGTTTTCATAAGATACGTGCAGAAGTGGTCGCTGTCGTAGCACCATCTGATTAGTGCGTATCTTTAATTTTGAAACAAGTTCGGGACAGTCAATTGAACCATTTGAGATATTTAACAAGTAGCATATATCATTAACATGGCGTCTACGTTCAAGTGGTGGGTAGAATATGGTATCTTCTGCATCGGTGAGTGTAATCAACAGATATTTGTTTCGCCCTGTAATCTAGATATTTTAGGAATTTTCCCTGAATGCCCTCAATTCGTATTGAGGGCATTCAGAGGAAATTCTGGTCTGGAACCCTCAGTATGGGATCTACAAGTCTCGTGACTTGTAGATCCCATACTGAGGGTTCCAGACCTGTGATGCATACTCAAGGTGGCTGCGTATGGAGGTCATCATAATCATCATCATCATATCAGCCGAAAGACGTCCACTGCTGGACATAGGCCTCCCTCAAGCGTCGCCACAACGACCGGTCCTGTGCATCTCGCATCCATCGGCTACCCGCGACCATATGTAGGAGGTCATACTAAATATTAAATATTACGCTGTTATTTACAGGGGATGTGCTTGTCGTAATATACTGTTCTGTTAGTTAGTTTATGATTGTAAGATTAGGATTAAGCTTCAATCTTCTCTTCTCTTTGAGAAGCTATAATCTCAATAAAGTTAAAAGCAGAAGATCAATTTTATTGCGCTTTTTAGCAATTATGTTTTTTTGGTTATTAATATCGATATTTTTAAGTTTGGTCTTCAAAATATTGATCATATTATTGCACTCCATGCCTCGTTTGCTAATTAAATAGCAATAGATTTAAAATTAAAATAAATAAAAAATATCAATTATTCTTATAGGATCTAGTCTGTTCATCTGAAAATAATTATCAACAAAGTAGATTTTTTATTTTATTTGAAATGGGTTTGCTCTTGACTCTAGTCTAGGTCAGAAATGACAGAGACAAAGTCTACGATGGAGTGAGCTTACCTAGAAGGAGCCTGTTCACTCTAACTTTGAAGAGATTAGGGTTGTAAGCGTTTGGAAACACAGACGCAGGCAGAGAGTTCCACTCCTTTGCTGTGCGCATTATAAAACACGTTTGGAAACGCTTAGTGCGAATTGGTGGAATAGTAACAAGGTAGGGATGGTAAGATGCAGTGCATGTGGATGGCCGACCGATGGTAGAAGGGGGCCAGTGGGATGAGGTTGTGGAGTTCTTGGGCACACTCACCGAAGTACAATCTGTAGAAGACCGACAAGCAGGCAACCTTACGGCGATGAGCCAAGCTACGTATCTTGGCATCCACCAGATTTACGTGTCCGCTCTACCATGGCCTCTCTCAAGGAATGAACTTCATCCCCGCTGGTTGTTGCGCTGGACAAATATCTCTCTGAAACCGTCCTGTCATCTGCGTACCCAACAAGACCAGGCTGAAGTAGGTCATTGATGTGCAGCAGGAAAGGAGTTGCAGAGAGAACAGACCGACAGAGGTAATGGCTATCGGACAGTAATGTGCAGAGTCAGCACGGCCTCCCTTTTTGGGCACCGTATGCACATTTGCAAGCTTCCATGATTTCAGCACACATGTCAACACAGGAGACAGTTCAGGTGCATATTGCCTCAACACTCCCGCTGGAATGCTGTCAGGTCCGCTGGCCTTATTCACGTCTAGACTGCACAATACTCTTTGGACCTCTTTAATGTGAACTGCGATCTCCGGCATCGATGAGTCACAACGAGGTAAAGTTGGTGGTTGCTTGGAGCCCGCGCCCAGATGCGAATTACTTGCAAAAAGAGATGCAAATAAATTTGTTTTCTCACTTGCAAAGTGAGCAACGACCGAGCGGGATGTCGGAGAATGGAATAAAATACTCCATCCCCTGCCGAATCACTTCCACAATCACGTCAGCATCGAGGAGAAGCACACTTGCCGCCATGGATAAGATGCAAAAAAGTGCCGCATCTCATCCCAATCTGCTGACTCGCCATACTCGTCTCGTGCCTCTAGGACGCTTATCTGGAGGAGAGCAGGTCAACACGGATTTCACCAGGCAGTGGTCAGACGTTCCCAGCGAAGCTGAGACCATTAAGCTACTGAATGACTGCCCGGATCAGTTGTCAGCAGAAGGTCCAAGTGGGGTATATGGGCGTCAACATCCGGTACCCGCGTTGCCACATTCACCAGCTGTGTTAGATCTAGCGTTATAGCAAACTTGCGCGCCTGTAACCCAGCATGGTCAGTTTTCTGGTACAGGAACAACCATTCTTTATGGTGGGTGTTGAAGTCCCCCAGAAAAATGAGCATCGCTGTTGGGTACCGTTGCTAGGCTACATCGGTCGACTCCACGAGGGAATTAAACAGCGCTGTTGTCTCCTGGTCACCGCTGTACGAAATTTATATTTATTCCGCTGTAGATAAATTTCTTCACGCCAGTGTCCACAAGTAGCCATATGGCAGAAAAACCCGATTTCTCAAAGCAACGGAGACGACGACAACAAATGTCATCGCGGACGTACACACAGACCCCAGCCTACTTCTTGAACTTGAGTTCCAGAGAGTATCCCGGGTGGTTGAGGTACGTCACGTCCGACGGGGTTGTTATTTTCGTCTCCGTTAGGAAAAACAGGTACGGCTTCTCGGTCTCAAGATGGTGATGGACCTGATCGAGTTTGGAGTGCAACCCCTTGATATTAGTGAGGTGCACTTTTAGTGGGAGGAAGTGCAGCCGTTGTTTCACCTTATTAGGGTTCCAAAAAAAAAACGGAACCCTTATAGGATCACTCGGGTGTCTATCTGTCTGTCTGTCCGTCTGTTTTCTCCGGATCCACTGAATCGATTCTGTTGAAATTTGGTACACATATAGACTTTTGTGACCCAAACACGGAAGCGTTACGTAAATCTTAAATTTTTAGCATGGGGGTCACTATTGGGAGTCAAACTAGAAAATTTAAAAAAAAAAGTATTTTTTAACAATTTTGTGTGGCATATCAAATGAAAGGGCTTACTGTGAGGGTTTTGATTATTTTTTTATAATTTTAAAGTAAATGGTTTTCAAGTTATTCAAGAAATTAGACGAAAAATTACCATGCCCCCCTTATCTCTGAAACTACTGAGCCTAAAATTTTGAAAAAACTGGAGATAATAGATCTTTACCTAAAGATTACAGGAAAACCTATTAGAAGTCTGTAGTCTTAAAATAACATGTTAAAAAAAAATCGTTCGGAACCCTTTGCACGCGAGTCCGACTCGCACTTGGCCACGTGGCTGGCGTGATACTTGGGCCCCCTATTAACTGCGGTCGGCCAACGGCTGGCACCGTGCTTCGAATCCCGCTACCCTCCAAAATGAGTTACCCGGAAAGCCCGGCCAGCGACCAAGACTGGTTCTGAGCAGAGCAACTGCTTCTTCCCCAAAAGGTACTGGCACTCCCGCACACCGACGGAACACAGCAAGCTGCTTGGCGCCGCTTCGGCGGGATGGTAGTCGCGAGCCAGGCGGAGCCTACCACCGCTTAAATGGGATCGTTCTGCTGTACCACAGGCAAGCCTCAGGTGCCGTTGTCCGGGGTGAACCGCGAGGAGGTAGATCCCAAACCACCCCAAAATTGTTTCTTCAAATTAACAACTGTTATTTATAAGACCAAACTGTAAGATATCGATATTAATAACCATAAAAGATGATTGCTAACATTTAAAGTAAAATCAATACGCACAATAAGAAAATAAATAAAATCAAATTCAAAATAGTAGCTGTAAACAATAGTTGTACACACGATCGCACTCTATATCGTCAAGCAGAGTATCTTCGCGCAACTAAGATTTTTGAGAGTACCCACACACCTTAACAAAAAGTAACAACTAATATTAAAGTTAGATTTCATGTTTAAATTTTTGTTCTCATGTGCGAAATGTAAATTTCTATTTGAGAATTAAATAATTATTTTTCTTCAAATTACCTACTGACGGACGGACCCGCCTTCAGGAATTCGGCCGTAATTCCGTCCTCACCCGACGCCCTGTTGTTTTTAAGCTGCTTCAGAGCCATCCTAATCTCATACAGGCTGACGTCCGGGATGTCCTCGGTATAGTGCCGGGTCATTCTAGCTCTTGAGTCGTTAGCTAGATTCGTATCGGGTTTAGTCATCAGACGTGTATAACTGTCCGTAGAACGTCTCGATCTCTCTCAGAAGCTCCGATTTGGCGGATATGGTTCTGCCATCAGCGGTCTTCAGTTTCGTGAGCTGGCTCTGCCCAATAGACAGATCTCTAGCAAATACCCTGGAGCCCTTATTCCGCTCTATGCTGCGCTCTATGTTATCAGAGTTGAAGAATTGTCAATTATGGTGGGAAGGACCAGACTGGCTGAAACAAAGGAGAATAATATTTACCAGCATAAGCAATTCGACGGACCTAGAAATGAGAAAAGTTATAAATGTAAGCATGGTATCGGAACAACAATCTGCCAAAGAGGCAACTTGTTCAATCCGCTTCGAGGTTTGTGATACACTAAAGGAGTTATTGCAAGCCTTGACATATTGCAGACAATTCTTAAACCTGACAAATGAAAAAACACAGATTAGTTTAACACTGAAGAATAAGAAAGATCATTACACAAATGTATACAAATAACACAAAAATAACGTTTTGAAGAAGAAATTAGAGACCTGAAAGATAAAGGTAAAGTTAAGGACAGGAGCGTATTGAAGTCTCTCAATCCGCATTCAATCCGCATTTCTCAATACGCAGAATACTCACTTTAAATAAATTTAAGTCATCGATTCATATCATAGAATAACAAATCAAATATTCTTTATCCTCATAATTGTTTGGTTCATATAAAACTTTATAACCAAGAAAATCATTTTGTCAAGTGACAGTTTGTAAATGTTTCAATTCCCCCCTTTGTCAATGTGCATACCCTCCTACACCACGTTCACAAAAACAATGCGGGTAAATTCTAGTCAAGCCAAAACTTTTCATTCGGGTCCGGTCGACGGAGCCCCACGAAGCGATGGTGGCGGGAAATGGCGATGGGGATAAAAGACAAAACTATGCAAACATACAAACAAGCATACACCATGCATGCAGCAAGCATGCAAGCAAGTATGCAGCATGCAAGCAAGCATGCAACATGCAGCATACGAGCAAGCGTGCAACATGCAGCAGGCATGGTTTCTGTCACGGCTCTGACGCTGCGGGGCTTCGGCGATCCCACGCGAACTTATCGTCGCAGATGGTTTTAACGCTCACCACCGCAGCCTCGGTTTGCTGGCCACTCCGCGCCTTCGAGGGCTTAAATTACACTCTAGGGGTAGGGCAGACAAGACTACGTGGAGTCGGTTTTACAGCGATTCGTTTCTGTCACTAAGTTTTGTAGCACAAAATATTGACTTTTTAAGACGTATTTTAATTTTAAAGTAGGGTTAAAAATTCTATTTTATAAAAATGCCACTGTGCCTAGTAAAATTATTCCAAATGAAATTCTGCCATCTTCAAAGTATTCCATTGTAAATCAGACATATAAAACAAAATAATATTGTGCTCTGAATTTTATCTATTTATGTACATACACCATGATACATTCAGTTCATCTAAATAAACGAAAATATCTTTAAAACCTAAGTACAACGTGGCAATGCCGCCAGTCTTTTGGGCTCACTTCCAGTGGACAGCGATGCGGACGAATTTTTGAAGCCTTATTTTAGTTAGGATTTTTTATTTTAAGTGTATATATTTTGTTTTATTTTAAGTTTCTTTTTTTTGTATCATGGTGTATGTACATAAACAATAATATTAAGTATTGATTACATTTTCATTGAAATACAATACTATGGAAAAATATACCGAACAAACAATATTCGTTAAAAAATAATTCTACTGTTTGATAAGTTTGTTAATAAAAAAATGTGAATAGAAATTCATTGAATTGTGTTTCTGTGAAATATGTTTCATTCAAGTAAATAGTTGTTGAAACAATAATATTCGACATAAAATTATAAGGATCAAATATTACGTGAAACATTTTCTGCAAAACGAAATTCTATCAAATTTCTGTCTGCGAAACAAGAGAACACCCTCTCAATCCATATTTAGATCGAAATTATATCCTCAGGGTGGGCGGTAGAATTCGACACGCTAATTTAGACGATAGAAAACACCCCATCATCTTAAATAATACATCATATTTAACATGACTGATTGTGGCCGATGCACATATGGTAACTTTGCATGGAAGTGTACAGTTAATGTTTAATTACATTCGATCTGGATATTGGATTGTGAAAGGGAAAAGTTTGATCAGGGCTGCAGTACATAAATGTTTAGTTTTTGCAAAACAGCTAGCAGTAATTAGAACCCAGTTGATGGGGGACTTACCCAAAGAACGAGTGACACCAGCTCGAACATTTTTGAACTGTGGTGTGGACTTTGCTGGCTCGTACCAAATCCTAATGTCTCGAGGAAGAGGCGCTTAAACGGACAAAGGCATATTTCATTGTTTATATGTATGGCAACTAAGGCCATACATTTAGAACTTGTTGGTGATCTGTCATCTGAAGCGTTTACCGGAGCGTTCAGAAGATTTGTGTCACGCAGAAAAAGATGCAATCATATGTGGAGTGACCAAGGGCGAAACTGTCGGAGCCAACAAAGAGCTTGCTGAAAGCTGGAACGCTGCAAAGTTAGAATTAGAAGGTGATATAGCAAATACTTTGGACAAGGATGTGACGCAGTGGCATTTTATTCCGGGATACAGTCCGAACTTCGGTGGGCTATGGAAAGCCGGCATAAAATCGATTAAATACTCGTATCACCTGAAACGAGTCTTAAACTGTCACATGACGTTTGAAGAGATGACTACGCTTTTGTGCCAGATCGAGGCTTGTGCCCCATCGATGAAGCAGACAAAGATGACATGGAAGTACTCACTCTGGGACACTTCCTGATCGGGGAAGCACCAATCACCGTACCTTCACCCAACTTGAAAGACGTACCTGTCAGCAAATTATCTCGATGGCAGCATGCTCAAAAGCTCTTGTATGACTTTTGGCAGCGATGGCAACATGAGTATTTAGCCAGACTACAGCAACGCCCGATGTGGTTGAAGACAATTCCAGATTTACAGATTATAATAATAATAATAAGTTGTTGTTGTTGTTGCCAATAAGCCTGATATAGTGGTGGTGGACCGAATAGTGAGGCGTGCAATGATTGTAGACATAACCGTCCCGCATGACGACAACCTCGTGAAAGCCGAGAAAGATAAACAAATCAAGTATATTGACTTGGCTCGCGAGGTTGTCAAAATGTGGAATCATTGTACCGATAGTCATATCAGCCAATGGCTTAATAGCCACGAGCCTCGACCAACACCTCAGGAGGCTCTCGTTAGGCAGCTGGATCAAGAGCTTGATTCAGAAAGCGGTACTTCTGGACACGGCTCGTATTGTTAGGAGGTTCCTCTCTCTAGAGCCCTGACCGCCGGTAGCTTGGACCCTGTTCCCGATACCGGTGGGCTACTATTTTTATATTTTTAAATGTTTTTTTGATGTTTTAATTGAAATATTTAAAATTATAATTTATATGTAAAAGAAATAAATAAACATAATAATAATAAGCTGGCTTCGGCCCCTCGTATGCCTAACAAAGGACTGGGACCTCAGGGTCCCGAGACTGTTCAAGATATAAATAATAATAATAGTGGTCGGATGCTATCTCTGTTTCAGGTACTAGAACCAGCTGTCAACGTTTCGGCCCAACGACTGTCGGATCAGGTGTAACCGTATGTTGGATGACGTCGTACTTGATAGACTGCGTCTGGAATCACGGAGCAGCCGCGTCTCACCTACTTCACCACCGGCCGCGGTGCAAATACGACCCAGTGTTTCACCGCGACCCGACTACGTCGGTGAAGATGATGATGACAGGGTTACATCCGTGAGTACCCAATGCAATGAGCGATTGAAGAGCGCTTTGGAGGATGCTTTCCGAGAGTATCGCTCCACACTGCCAGAGCTTAGGCCTCGGCTACCTCGTTTGCCCATGCATAATAAAATAGGGCGCTGGTGTGTGCTCCAGATTCGCAGCTAGCATGTTATTTTGATAACAGCGAAGACCTCGCCGATACCCACTCGATCTTGTACTGTGTGGCTGCAGCAGCATATCGTGTAGCTCGTGTCAAATTTCTTAACAGTGACAGAGTTACACGACCAGCTGTACCGGCTTGGCAGTGCAGAATCGAGCGTCGTATCGGTGAGGCTAGAGCACTCATCGGCAAACTTATCCGCTTCAGGGAGGGCAACACTCGCCACAGAGTGATGCGCTTTGTGAGACGGTCGTTTTCGGGGACTGACATCAGTCCTCGGGGTTATCTGACCCGCGTATCGACTTCCTGAAGCAGAAAATCTATGCATGGGCAAACCGTATACGTCGGTACAAGCGGCGAGTGGAGCGATACAGTCAGAATCTCACATTCCAAAGCAATGAAAGTTGGTATAGGGCTTGGGAGCAACCGGACCAAGGTGTGACTGATATGCGCCTACCGGATGATGAAGCCATGTGTTCATTCTGGCGTAGCATCTGGTCGGTTGGACTCGGGAGGTCGAACATGCGTGCGATCCGATACCAGAAATGGGGGCAATTACCATCAGCCTCCAAGATGTAACTCGTGCAGTCAGTCCGTTGCCTAACTGGAAATTTCCAGGACCAGACTGACTGCACAACTCTTGGATTAAATGGTTTCAAAGATCGCACGCTCGCTTGGCATCTCAATTCCAGTCTGCCTTAGAGTCAGGGTCGCTGCCCCAGTTAGCACACATGGGATCTTGGGGACTTTTGGCACTTTATTTCTACTGGTGAACCCAAGGTCTCCAGCAAAATTCAGTTCTGACGAAGTTTTTGTTGATTGAATATCTATTTAGACCGGAATATCACCTCAACTTGCAGTTTTTGCGAGTGTCGTCGCCGGGTTCTTAAGTGTGTTTATATTGCATAGCTTTTCGTATAAAAACAGGAATCCAGAAATCATAAGGCGTTGCATATGTTGCTTACGTAGGATCAGCGTGTCTCTCTCTTAAATGTTGCATTGGGTATGAGAACACACGTGCATGGGTATGAGCGCCATATATGCTCTTATCAAGACATCTGATGCAAATTGTGCTGCGTTATTGAGCAGAATATGTTTGATGTATTGCGAAATTAGGTTAAAAAGGTATTCAAAACAATCCTAATAAAAACTACGAGTTTTTAATTCTAAATATTTTATATAATTTAAGCCAGCGCCATCTATTAATTACATGGAAAACTGTTGATGAAGTCATCATACGAAAAAGTTATAAAGCTCTCCGAAAGATGGCGCGTGTTAAGATTAATGAAATTGGTAATAAAATAACCTATCGCGAACAGCTTTCAGGTAATTTGGACCTTTGAATCTAAGTCTAGTCTTTTGAGGGGTCTATGTTTTCGGCACGGTACGTTAAAACAAAATAATGTTAAACAGGCTTTCAGTTAGTTTTATGATCTTTTTTTATAAGTGAAACTTCTTAAATAAAAAATCGAAGAAGTTATATAAAATATTTAAAATTAAAAACCCGTAGTCTTTTATTACGATTGTTTTAAATACCTTTTTAACCTAATTTCGCAATACATCAAACATATTCTGCTCAATAACGCAGCACAATTTGCATCATATGTCTTTATAAGAGCATAGATGGCGCTTATACCCATACACGTGTGTTCTCATACCCAATCCAACATTTAAGCGAGAGACACACTGGTCCTACGTAAGCAACATATGCAACGCCTTATGATTTCTGGACTCGTGTTTTTATTCGAAAAGCTATGCAATAGTATCACGCAAGAACTCGGCGACGACACTCGCGAAAACTGCAAGTTGATATGAGCACAAAACTCATTCGCGGCATATTGCCATCTCACTTTGACCAAAGATAAGCGGGGGACGGACGCAGTGCGCAGCCGTGTGTGTTTAAGTGGATAGATTGCTGTATTCTTGTCATTCATTCATAACGACTCGAGTTGAACTGTCGAAGGCATTAAAATATTATTAGTAAAACTAGCTGTGCCTGCGACTTCGTCCGCGTGGAATAGTGTCTTTGGGTAACATTTTTAATTATTTTACAAATATGACACATACGTATAACTACTTTAATGAGCTATTTGCAGTGTTTGACTGCAAAAAGCTTATTAAATTATTTAAATAAAAAATAATAAAGTGTGAATCTGAATTTATTTAAGCACATTTTTATAAACTACGTTTTTGTTTTCCTATCTTTTGCAAAACATATAAATTTTTCGCATTTGATACACGTGATCATGCCACATAGAGTTGCCCATGGGAAAAACAATTTTTTTTCAAATGAACTCTTGCAACCTTAAGCGTTTGTCCTTGAGCTTTAATAATTGTTATTGAAACTGCACTCTTTTAAATTGAAATTTCAAATCAGAAATCGGAATTATTGGAATACGAGGTATCAAAACATTTTGTCCTTTTGCAATTCCAGTCATGATTGTAGCTTTTATAATGTTGTACCCCAGATGTGTAATTTGTAAACGTGTACCATTACATAGCCCTGGCGCGTCAAGATTTCTCATTAATAGGACTGGAACACCAACTTTCAGCCTCAACTTATGGGAAGGCACTCCTGATAATTCTAAAGAGTTGAGAAACTGTTTAGAGTATGATGTGACTTGTTCTGTGTCCATAACATTATCTACTGAGAGGTATTCGACAACATCCCCCTCCACGTCTGACAGGATTCGTTCGTTTATTTGATTAACTATATGATAATATATATCCCATTAGTCGGCACCAAATTGCCCTTTCACACAGCCATTTGCGATTGACAATATTTATTTGTAGATCAGGATAGACATTATTTTTAGGTCATCTGGGCTATCGTATCGAATACTGTCAAACGCAAGTTTCTTATTCGCGTTAACTTCAGTTTCACATTTTGTAATGACTCCATAAATGTTACATCAGAATAGCTCTAATATTTATTCTATTATCGCAAACTTATAAAACATTCACATATTTCCATACAAACTTTTATCCCCTTTTGTTATTTTATACCCTTGAGGTTAAAACTTTTACAAACTTTGAATGTTATATTTATTTATATCGAATCAACAGCCTAAAAATAAGTTTCAAGCTTCTAGCTCTAAAAATGACGATACTTCCATAGAACTTTTCATCCTCCCCTTTCAACCCCTTATAACCCTTTTTTCGCATTAAAAAGCCTATGTCCTTTCTCAGGCTCCAGACTATCTGTGTACCAAATTTCATTCAAATAGGTTCAGTATTTTTGGCGTGAAAGCGCGAAAGACAGACAGAGTTACTTTCGCATTTATAATATCACTAGCACTTCGCCCGCGACTTCGTCTGCATAGACTTTAAAGGTGGCGCGCAACTTCTTTCTCACATATTCTCATTCTCGGAAATTTATCTTCATGATACTTTATTCTGATAGTTTGTGAGTCTTTACTGTCCGTACTTTCAGCCCCGGAAATACTTGACATATTTCTGGTATTCTGTTACTTGTGAATCTTTAGCGCTCATAATTCCAGCCTTGAAAAAACTTCGATATATTTCTGTTCTCCTGGTAGTTTTGAATCCTAATTTCCTGCCGAAAATATAATTTGACATATTTCTGGTCTCCTGGTACTTGTGAATCTGTAGCATTCATAATTCCAGCCCCAAAAATACTTCGACATGTTTCTGATTACTTGGTACTTTTGAATCCTAACCGCTCACAATTCCAACCCTGGAAATACTTCGACATGTTTCTAATTCTCTGGTACATAATGAATCTTTAGCGCTCATAATTCCTGCCCAGTAATATTTCGACATGTTTCTGGTCTCACGGTACTTATGAATCTTTAGCATTCACAATCCTAGCCCCGAATATACATCAACATGTTTTTGGTCTTCTGGTACATAATGAATCTTTAACGCTCATAATTCCAGCCCGGAAAATACTTCGACATGTTTCTAGTCACCTGTTACTTGTGAATCCATAGCATTTACAATTCCAGCCTTCCATCTTTTCCTATATTTTGAGCTGTCATTGCCGACACAAGTGACACCGTCAAAGAGTGAAGTCTTCAAAGACAATCCGGTGTTGCCAGCGTAAGGAATTTTCTACCATATTAGTACATCATAACCAGTTACTGAAGACTAAGAAGTATCGTGCTTTGGATTTGGATACAGTGTGCCTACGGTATCTACATTATTAAAATGTCGGAACCGTCTCCGCCAGGTAAATCTGGTGGTATACCAATGCACAACGTCTCTGGACCTTCTAGAGGTAACAAAAGCCAAGCCCTTCCGTCGCCGCCGTAGGCTGGTTCTGAACAAGGATTGACTCAAAAAGACGTTCGTCAAATAGTTCAGGATTTCATGATGGGTGAGCTTGAGAAGATGCTAACCAAGTTGTAAGCTAATATTAATGATATTCTGAACCGAGAACTACAACCTATCAAGGATAAAGTTGAAAGTATGAACGATTCTTTGTCATTTATGAACGTTCAGTATGAGGACCTTCTTAAGGAGCATGTAGCATCTAAAGAAAATATTAAAGAGTTGGAAAAACAGAACTTTAACATGAAAAGTGCAATCGGGGATGTAACAGGGCGTCTGAATCAACTGGAACAACAAACCCGTTCAAATAACATCGAGATTCAATGTCTCCCAGAAAGAAAGCAGGAAAACTTAGTCCAAATTGTGGCCGACCTATCAAAAGTAATAGGATGCGACTTTACGGACAGAGATATCATACACTGCACCAGCATTGCCCCGCCCACGATCAGAGGTAGTTCAACTCACCTCTCCGCGAGTCCGGGACAAATTTCTTGCAGCTACTATAAATTACAACAAATCTAACCCGACCAACAAAATAAATAGTGCGCACCTTGGATACTCCGGACCAAAATTATCGCATCAAGAAATTGAACATATCAACTCTGAAAACTTTCGCCTAAAATCAGATCTGCAAAAATATCTTAAAATCATAGAAACGTACAAGAGTTTAAATTAAAATTAAACACAGACCATAGAAAGAGACCACTTGTTCCGTACGAACACAAACACAATTAAGATTATGTAAAACAACTAAAAATATACGAGCCGAAACTACTATAGAACAATCTTCAACAAAGCACAAAATATGCCTCGTCAGCAGTGAAACCTCTAATAGATTATATACACTTGCCGAAAGGATAAAAATATGTGACTTTGAAATCTGTCAGTATCGCAAACCTATATGTGGATTAAGGCAATTACTTGAACAAATTGACAGTAAAGTACAAAACTTTACACGCTCAGACTTTTGCGTTATTTTTATAGGTGAGGAAACTTTCGGAAAACTCAAAACTATTTAGAGCTTCTTATGTTTGTTAGAGACAAATTGTTGCCATTGAATCATTCTAACTTTATTATTTGTTTACCAACCTATAGATACATGACAGATTCAAATATTATGTTTAACAGCCGCATATAAACTTTTAATAACCTTCTTTACCTAGATATAAATACATGTAACTATGCGTATTTGCTAGACTCTAATCTTAATCTTTCATATGATTATGAAACCTATAATAAAAAATATGGGACCTTAAATAATCGTGGCTTGGAGTTTGTTGTATCAGATTTACGAGACCTTATATTTATCCGACTACTACGCACTCAGAAGTTGACTGCCTCCAACAAAATAAAAATAGATTTTGTACAGAATCACAAGTTATTTCTCAGTTTTTTCTTTAAAATATCTAAATATTCGACATCAGAATCAGAACATAGCAGGCCTAATATATAATCGGATACTCTGACTGTAAAGATAGTGGACTTATCTGAGAAAGGAACCATTATTGATGTTATTTATGTAACAGAACCTTTCATAAAAGAGGGTTATGAGGATTTATTGCACATTCCAAATTGTTGTCCAGCCGCTTTCTTTTCTAGAAATACAAAGAGTGTGTGGGGTGTGTATTTTTGTTAGAGCAGGATTGCAATTTAAAGAAATATCTGACATAGCAAAACAATCGGTTGCGGGTATTTTGTAACAAGTTCTATGTGTACCGCTTTGACAGCTAAGCACACAAAAATGAAAATAATTATATGCTTTAATTAGATTACTACCTCTACCTTTTCGGTTCAAAACCACTGGCCCTGCATAATCTACTGCTGTGTTAATAAAAGGATAATCAGCATGTAGGCACTGCTCTGGAAGATAGCCCATTATTGGCTGGGTAATTCTGCCTGAGAAACGACAACATGTAACACAGCAATGTACTGTTTTCCTAGAAAGATTTCTACCATTCAACGCCCAAAATTTATTACGAATGATAGCAGCAATTGTGGACCAGCATGCGTAAGTAATTTGTGATAATATTTAAAAATAAGTGCCTACTGTGATATGGCTAGATGCATGTAGCAATATAGGATATTTAGTGTCGTACCTATAATTAGAATTAGAGAATCTACCTCCAACTCTAATAAGACCATCAGAGTGTAAAAATGGATTCAAGTTGGTTAATTTATTTTTTAATTGCATTTTTTTTGGTTTTTTTATAGACTATGTATACTCTTGATGAAATGATTCATGCTGTGAAATTCTACATAATGCTATGTAGAACGGTGACGTTACAAGGAACACCATTAAAAGTCGTCACTCAATTTAAATACCTCGGTCATGTAGTCACTGGTTCTCTCACAGATGACCAGGATATGGATAGGGAGCGCAGAGCGTTGGCAGCCCGATGTAATATGCTTGCCCGCAGGTTTGCGCGATGCACTGACGAGGTAAAACTGACGCTCTTTTAAGCCTACTGCCAGTCGTTTTACTCGTGCAACTTGTGGCTTAGGTATACGCAGAAGGCTTACAACGCTCTGCGCGTCCAGTACAATAATGCGCTGAGGATATTGTTGGGGCTGCCTCGGTTTTGCAGTGCATCGGGCATGTTTGCGGTAGCGCGAGTGGATGACTTTCATGCCATCATGCGCAAACGGTGTGCATCGATGTTGCGGCGATTCAGGGGCAGCCGTAACAGTATTTTAGCTACACTGGCGGACAAGATAGATGGACCGTTTATCAGGCTCTGGGCTAGCAGGCATGTGCGTCCACCTGTGCATGCAGCCAATCAATGTTTTATTTTTTGTGTATTTTTATTATTTTGTTTTTACTAACATAGACTTAGTTCATACTAACACTCTCTGGTCTGAATTATTGAAGTGAAAACTTCTTTAGCGGCGTTGAGCACTTTTTCTGTAATGGGTATAAAATCTTAAACTCGCGTCAGGACACGTGACCTGATCGAAAAAGCGTAAGACGGACTCGCGTCAGGGTCACGTGATGCTGATCGAAAAAGCGTAAGATCGAGGGGAAGGGAGAGGAACTAGTATCTCCCACTCTTTCTACCGTGCCTGAGTGTGCTGCTCCGCTTAGGCGGCACAGGGCGCTTGCGCGAATGTCCGTCTGTGTTTATGTACAGCGTGCCACGCGTATCCAAGGATACGAAATTACGGAATTACGAAATTATGGATGAAAGTTGATTTTTCTAAGAGATAAAAATTAATGTAATATATAAATAAATAACGATATAATATTATGAATAATAACATGAAAATTGTCATATTTGTGTACGATAGCGCAATAAATAAACATTGTATTCTACCTCATAAATGATAGTATTTTTGTACTTATAATTAAACACAACGTTAATACTAAAGTTTTCACTTCTGCCGGCACTCCCGGAGTGCTACCGGTGTTTTTTTTTTTTAATTTGAATTTAAAGTCCTATTTAGTTCATGCAAAGTTAAAAACCCTGTACATTTGTTTTGTGACTTACGACAGTTATTGATAAGAGAGTACTCATATTTTTTCAGCTCTATTCAGCTTATTCCCATAGAAAACAACGATTTTGTATGGAGATGCGTCCGCATCCATTCAACTTTCCGCGTCTTTTCAGTTTTCGCGGCAAACATGTATAAAATGAGGACAAATGTGTTATTTATTTATTTAACAATTTATGTACACACATTACATAGGAAGATAAAAAGAAGGAAACAGAAAAATAGGTACAAAGGTAATGCTTATTCCAATAGAAATCTCTTCCAGCATACCTGCGAAAGGAGAGTTGTATAAAAGATGTATGGAGTTCAGCGCTGTTTCGCCGCATTCAGCGTCGAACGCGGCCTTAGGCGGCGGAACAGCGCGGTACACGGATGGTTCTCGACTTCTTGTGTGACTGACACTGACATGGCCACCATCAAGGATTTTAACTTGGATAATATCAAAAAATGTCGCTAATTAGTCGCCAAATACCAAAATTAGTCGATCACTGGTTCAAAGTTATAAGGGTTTATAGGTGGGCGATCTGGGGTGCGCCTACCACAGCTTGGTCTATTTGAATCTCAAAAGCTAGGGCACCTAGCGAAGATCTGTTTTCTCTCTCAATAGTCGCCAATTAATTGCAATTTTCGCCAAGTCACATATTTAATCGGGTCATAGTTTAGAAGATATAATGAGTTCAATTTTTAAGGTAGGTATAGTCCAAGAGCTAGATCGAAAAGTAATGCCTTCGAAGAAATTGCCAAGAAAAAATGTTTCTATTAATATGTGAATTATACTTCTAGTTTTATCGGTCCGTAGAATTGTCAGAGAGAGATAAATTCTCAATCCTTCGATCTAGGTCTTGGACTGTATCAGTACTGGGTCGATCCACTCTCTTTTGCGTTTTAATTTTTTACGTTTAATTTTATCTATTTCTTCTGCAAGAAGCCAAACGATAAAAATATCGCAAATAGAAATATCCATTTTCAGAGCACAATACTAAATGAGTAAAGAGCGTGACTACTGCCAGACCACCTTCAAAGTCGATTTTATCGAAAACTACGAAGGTACCAATTTTTATGTTCGAGTACTAATAATTAGTACCAATTGAGTAATCATTGTTTACCAAATATGGAAGCGATTGGCGGCGGTGGTCCTGCGGTAGTCACGGACATCTTACCGTCTTCGCCGCGTATTCAGCGCCTTTCTCATTCTTACGACGCTGTACGCGGCTGATAGAAGCAGAACTGTATAAGTGTGATAAGAATCGTTCAGCGAAACGCGAATGGTGCTGAATAAAGGTGAGTAGTCCCCAAATCTCAATATATAAGCTCTACGAGCTGTAGCTTACTAAAATCTTAATAACGGCTCACGAATTCGACTGATTGTTGCTCTGAGACATTTAAATAACTTTGAACCATAAATTTCGGCAAATCGTCTTCCTTAAAGTTTGTTAAAGGGCCAGGCCAGTTAGACTCTGGTTCTGTTAAAATGCAAGTCCTGACCACCACAAGTTATTGGATTCCAGATGGTGAGCATCTGCCCCGCGCGACCCTATATCAGCACGGTTCGATTTCGTAGGTACATAACGCCAAGTACCTGGTTCTGTAAGAGACCAGAATTATAACAGAATTCAGTTCATGAATTCTGTTATAAACAATTGGCTTTAATAGATTGGTGTTGGAAGTATTAATCCAGGCCAATACAATGGTCGAGTCACACCAGTAAGTACAACTGTGAAGTCCAAAGAAGATTTTACCTTATCGGCTAAATGAGCAGTTACTAGAGCTCTACTCAATTCCAAACGTGGCACTGTCATTGGTTTCAGTGGAACTACACGGCTCTTTGCAGTCACCAACTTCTCTGTCACTTCATTATTTTGGGACACCGACCGTAGATAAACACAACCGCTATATTATAGCTGTTGATGAATCGCTAAAGGTATGCAATTCACAAATGACAGGATAGTCACAACTGACATGTCTTGGTATTCTTATTTTCCTAATATCAACTAACTAGCTTCTGCCAGCGGCTTCGCCCGCGTAGTCCCTAGGAAACATACTCCCGGGATAAAAAGTAGCCTATGTCCTTTCTCAGGCTCTAGACTATCTCTGTACAAAATTTTATTTAAATCGGTTGAGCGTAGTTTTGGCGTGAAAGCGCGACGGATAGACCGAGAGACAAATAGACAGACAGATAGACAGACAGAGTTACTTCCGCATTTATAATATTAGTAAGGAAAGGAAGTAAGGATGACTTAATAAAGTTACACCAAGCTGCTTGAATCTCACTTGGAACATTTTCATCCCATGTTATTTTTATTAGCATAATTTTTGTAGAATAATTTTAACTTGCAAGGGTTAATGAGTTCAAGTGGATCAAATATTTTAGCCGTGGAAGACAAGATTGTGCGTTTTGTAATGTGTCCATGTTGGTTAATGTTTGTTGAAATAACAACACATCTTCTTGGCAACCCCAAAGTAATCCTAATGTTTTTGAATACTCATGGTTACAAAATGAAATAAAAATGAAAAAGAAAACATAGTGGGGCAATAGTGGAATCAACGATTTGAATTGCATACCGTTACGAAGAATTGTTCCCGTAACAAATTTTAGAGAGCAGCACTTTCTTTGACAAAGATCAAGAAACGCCAGTAGTGACACCTACCGGTGAACAGCTGAATGTCTTAGTCATAAGTTATAAATTGTAGCCATCAGATAGATAGCAGCACTTTATATGGGTCATTACAGGTGTTTGGTAGTGACATCAATCGGTAATTAGCTGGACCTTGAAGTAACAGACTTGACTTATAAACTACGGAAATCAATTGACTCAACTACTTCATTAGTGACCCCTATAATGTAATAGCGGTAACACGATTGCTTTGATGGCTCAATCGATTCGTGACAAAGCTTAAAAAAGCACCTAAAAAAGGCAGCACAATCACTACCAGTGTTTCCCATGAACGCTAAAAGAGGGCGTCACAAGCAACTCAACAAAGATTTGTGAATTCATACACTACAAAGTAATCACACCACAATTTCAAATTAACTACAATTACATTTGCGAATTGACTTCACAATCTAGTAAATAATAACAGCAATATGTATACAGATAATAATATCCATTTCGAAAAAACTATTAAAGCTGCTCTTTGACTGACTTATCCCATATAACAAACGATGAGGAAAAAACAATACTTGACACCACGATGATGAGCCTCCCGGACAGCTTGCATGGCAAGAATGACGAAGACAGCAGTAATTACTTAATCGAACAAATAAAATCACTAGAATTGCAACTAATAAACGCTCACCAGGAGATTGAAGACCTAAATAGTGAGAACTTCAGACTAAAAGCGGATCTACAAAAATCATTAAAATCTATCGAATCATATAAAAGAATCTGCACAACCCCAGACCGAAAAAATAACACTCCACAATCAACTCGCAAAAAAAATATAAAGCAATACAAAATATCACCGAATACCTCAAGTACTGACTCTAGGTTTCATAACAGTTCCCATCATAAAACAAAATGCGAGACGCTCAATAAATCTACACAAACATCCACTACACCCGTTGACGATCCAGGCCAACAGAAACAACAGCTAACGCCGGACCAGCATAACGTTGCTAACAAAAATCCACCAGGCGCTACACTGTTGTCTAAGCCACGAAATCGATTATGCATCATAAGTAGCAACTGCACAAAGGGTACTCTGACGGAAATTGAAGAAGTCTTCTCAAAAACATTTAATTACTGTCATTACATTCTACCGAAACTGTTCGGATTTATTAAATACTGTTCATATCAAACTAAATGATTTTACAATGAACTACTACTGCTTAATATTTATTGGAAGAGATGATTTGAGGGATGGTAATTACATCAATATATTGGACAACTTAAAAAATGCCTTGAACAATTCTACGCATACAAACATCATTATCTGTACCCCTACTTACATAAAAGGTGCTCTAATTCATAATTATAAAGTTGAACTGTTCAATAATCTTCTCTAATAACAACAAATATGCATACTTTTTGACAGCAATAGAACACTGACACACGATATGTTTTCGTATGATACAGGGAAATTAACAAAGAAGGATGGAATAATATTTACAATCAGATCATGATTAACATTAAGATAGACTACGACCTATTCCGATCTTTGGAATATACAGAAAATGTTGGAATAAATCCTCTACCTATGTACTAGTTCTGATTGTGAGAATGACAGCCTACCACCGACATTGAATAATACTGAGTTTTTTCTATTCATGACCCCATGATAATCAAATGACCAATTTACATCAAAACATAGCTGGGCTTTTAATCAAAGCCGACACATTACTCATTCATATCCAAGAATTGTTAAAGAAAAAAGTAGCCATTGACATAATCTGCATCACGGAACATTTTGTTATTTCTGGACAAGAGAATCTGATTAACATTCCTAATTTTAAACTCGCCGCAATATTCTCAAGAACGGAACAAAGACGAGGAGGCGCCTGTATATTAATACGAAAATGCTACGAGTTCAGGGTACCTACTAACAGATATAGCTAGATTCTCCACTTCCGGAATAATAGAATGTTGCGCAATAGAATTAGTAAAACAGAAATTAGTTATTGTATGTATGTATAGAGTGCCAAAAATGTCAAATTTCAATGAATTCTGCGAGAAATTGGAATCTGTGCTTAAAAAACTGTACTATAAGAGGGATGGGAAAGTTGTATTGTGCGGGGATTTCAACATAGATATTCTTAAACAAAATCGATACACTTTGGACTTTGAACTGCTGCTTCTCAATCACAATCTGACGTTAGAAATAAGGCAACCGACTAGACCAAGTAGCAAATCTTGTCTGGACAATTTTGCGCATAACGCTCAGAAAAAATGTTATAGTGAGGTTATCGACTTTGCCCTTTCACACCATTCTGCACAATTATTGAAATACATATTAATAAAACATGTATAATCAACTCGTGACGCGTAGAAAAACGAGATTTATCTAAAGTTAACTCAATTAAGTTAAAAAAATACTAATAAGGCCCGTATTAATAAACGTTACTCAGCCTAAGAGATCGCACTTGATTTGAATGTTGAGATGCTGATCGTATTAATAAACGTGATTATTGATGTTCTCAAGTCGCGGATTAGGTTTATGTCATCAACTGAGTGATGGACTGATTAATAAACGAAACTCGATCCTTAAGTATACAACGAGCGCGGTTTACTGAGATGCTATATCGTGACCCAGCAAACATTTTTGTCATATAATGAAACATTTACATGACCTTGAGTCTTATTAAAGTTATTTTACAGTATCATTTTTAACTCTTAGTCATGTGCTGGTGCATTATCAGTCCGAATAGTCATATAATTTTTTTGTCGTATAATAATGTCATATAGACGTTCTTTCGACATTTTTTTACAACCGTCGTATAATAGAGTCTATCGCGACATTTTTAAGACTTACTTATACAACTGTTTGTCGTGTAAACGTTTTCGTAGTGTAAACGTCATAATACTGTCAATTTTGTCATATAATAACCTTTTAAACATCTGCTAAACAGATAATAATTGTTTACACGTAGTATTTATAACCATTATATATAAGTCGAATAAGTATTACGACTGCAACCTGTATACATACTTAAGTATCACAAACATGATAATACGACCGCTATTTAATTAATACTCATATTAAAGGTTAACAATAACCTTGTATACAACTTCCACCATTTTGAAATCAAATTTATCATAATATATTTTATTGTTTGGTACAACATGGATCGAAAAAAATGGAAAAGTATTAAAAGAAGTGGTGCTTTCAAAAGAAAAGTTAACAAATGTCATTCGCTTCAAGCACGTAGTTTCATACAAAGTAATGTAGCTCAAGCTGAGAATAAGGAAAATGAAAAGGGTTCCGTATCAAATTTGAATGCAAATTTAACCAATCAATTTAACCAAAATGCTACGAGTATATCGTGCAGTTCTTTTGCCGAAGTTCAGGACTCTTGTTCATTTTCCGAAGTTGAAGATAGATATTCATCGTCCGAAAATGAAGATAATGTTGATAAAGAAGACACCTCAACCAAAAATTATGACTTCAGAAACCATTATAAAAAATGGGCTGTTGATTTTAATATTCCACAAGTTGCATTAAAGCGATTAAATGTAATTCTGAACCAAAGAATGCCTTACAAGCGCCCTTGGGTCTAAAGGCACTATGCCTTTAGACCCAAGGGCGCTTTTAAAAAGAAAAAAGATATACAAATAATTCTTATCGATGATGGTCATTACTGGCATAATGGTCTTATTGAATCTTTAAAGGCGATTTTACGAGACCTAAATGATAAACCGAATTGCGTTTCGCTTAATGTGAATATTGACGGACTACCTAATGGTAATTTTACAAATTACCATTAAAAATTATAGCATAATGTACGTTAATCGATAGAAACCGTCTCTTTAAAACTTGCGATATTAAGAACTTTTATATTACCTTAAAAATCTAATAATGTCATTAAAATTATAAAAAATAAAATGTCACGAATTGATCACACAAAATGGCAACATAACAAAAAATAAAATTAAAATTTGTAATCTTTTTACTTGCTAAATAATTAAGAAGTGGAAGGATTCTGTTAACTAGAGTATTGTCTAATGTCTCGCAAGTGAAAAGATTACAAAACTAACATTAAGAGTTTCAGAAAAACAGGAAACAACTTTAAGGCTTGTATACATGCCAATAACCTTGTGCATATAAACGGAGCTAACTACTCCTCTACGCGCCACTCTGCTACCGACATTTTTAATTTATTATAAAAAATATATACATATTTAAAAAAGTAACAAAACTAAATTATTTTCTTTTGTATTGCAAAGTAGTAGATATCTTTTTTTAGGCAAAAAGGAAAACATAGGGACACATTATGTATCCTTCTTATTCAGTTTGTGAAATATCTCTTATATCGGTCCAATATTGGAGGAGAAAACAGTCGAGAGCCAAACCTCGAATTATGACTTTTTACATACAAAGTCTCGCCGCCAGCTCTTAAAATTAGTCAGTTAATCATACATGACTAATTACAACATTCGCATTCGTCTTCTGGGAAATGATTATAGATAGCAAAATATTTGCAATCCGGGCACCAAAATAAACCGTAATGTAATAAATTATTAACATTGTTGTCTGTTAAAACAAAATGTAATGGTCTATTTCCACGGACTATCTGGAAACCACATCCATAACAACGAGAACAAAAGATGAAATGAGTATTTGAACACGGCCATTTCAAATGTGCGCGTATCATTTCGATGAAGTCCATCTTTGATAAAAACTTATCAACGTCCGCATAATTGTAGATCATTGTGGGGTTTAAGTACCTAAAACAAAAATATTATTTAGACTTAACTAAGTTACGTGTCACACAAATACTTCTATCCTTAAAATATAAATTCTTTGAACTAAGCCGTTTGTAAGGCGTCGTTTCTATTATTTTATTGTTGATCCCTAAATCATCTATCATGGCGTACACATTAACAATGAACACGCAATTTATAGGTCTTGAAGTTATATAGATGTCACATAACGCAATCACCTAATAAATTATTAATAAAAATAAGTGAAAACACTAAAATTTTAAAAGCGCATAAAAAATTTGCTACAAACTTACCTCACATTAATCAGTAAAATTAATTGCACAATGGTTTACAACTGATGAAATGGTTTTATCACTTCAAATAACAAAGAAAATGCATAAACTCAGCTGTCAAAAACACTGCCATATTAAATTCACGTGAAATCTGTTATAGTATAATTCATTCAATATTTAAGTTGCATCATCTTTAAACAGGTTAAATGACAATAACACAACGATTACATTATATAAAAGTCATATTGTACGACATTACTCGACACGTAGTCGAATACCCGACGCGACATCTAACATTACATGACATGTAGTGAAATCGCCGACGTGTATATGACGACTATGCGACTAAGTAGGTTTTTACATGACTGCTACATGAAACTTTTAGCGCCTTAAGTTGAATAAAATGGGCCCTAATACCGTCGAGTAAACGTCCTTATGACATTTATACGATTTTATTAAATAACATGAAGTTGCCACGAAAACGTCTACTCAACGTCGTAAATGTTTGCTGGGGAGTGCAGACAGACCATGACTTGAGGAGTGATTAGCGTGGCGCGAAACATGGAGTTTGAAAATATTGAAGTAAAATAAATTATTACGATGAGATTACTATGACGATATTTTGTGGTCTTTGCGATTTCGTTTTCCAAAAGTTTATATAAGGGATGCTTCAAATCCTTTTGAGTTAGTGGGTAACTAAAAAAAAAAAAAACCGGCCAAGTGCGAGTCGGACTCTCGCATTTGTGCGAGAGTCCGACTCGCACTTGGCCGTTTTTTTCGTTTATGGTACGGACACACGTTTCTTGTAAGTATTGGAGGCCCCCTTAATTTTTAATTTCATTTTTATTATTTATTGTTATAGCGGCAATAGAAATACACAATCTGCGAAAATATCAACTTTCTACCTATTACGGTTCTTGAGATACAGCCCGCTCACAGACGGACGGACGGACGGAGAGCGGAGGCTTAGTAATAGGGTTCCGTTGGTTACCGTTGGGGTACGGAACCCTACCAAGTAGGTAGTTAGTTAGATACAAACTACTTATTCCTAATTTACCTATAACACATTTAGTTTTTATCTTATAATAATAGAAACAAATCCATTAATTCATATAAATTAAAAACAAACGTATTGTAATTAATTGCTGATAAACGAACAGATGTTTATGTTTGGCGTTCCTTTTTTTGGCACCGATGCTACATTGCGTTATGTTGTTTATGCCTACTGAGTTAAGTAGTAAATAATTTTGTCATATTGGGAAATAAATACACAAACTTTTTAACAATTTAACCCTTTCTTGGGTAGCAATTAACTTTATAACACGGATTAGCGCTATTCATTAAAGATTTATTGAAATAAAAGCATTTAAATCAAAACTTTTACGTCTTATAACATAGCAATAACGAAATGTGACCAGTCTCATTCAAAACTTCGGTCAATGTGACGTCATCGTTCACGCGATCAAGGCATCAATTACAGCTAGGTGAGATGCTGATCTTGGTTACTGAGATACTGTATTTATGTGTCTGTTAATAAGCAATAATCTTGAGATGCTGATGACGTCATAATGGCGTATCAAATGATAACGCACTTGTGTACGGTGTTGAGTGGCGTTTATTAATACGGGCCTTAAATAATTATCTTTTTCAGAAGTACTTGAGACTACGAATCCTAATGATGCATATGATAATTTTATAGAGCTATTTCGTTTTTTATACAACCTGTGTTTTCCAATTAAATTAATTAACGTAAAATCGGACAAGAAAATCAAATGGATTTCTCGACGGATTAGAATTTGTAGTCAAAAATAAAGAAAACTATTATGAAAATATAGAAAATCGCCTTCATTAGAAAACAAAATAATTTCAAAGCATATTCCCAAAGATTAAAAGAAAACTGGCCAGGTGCGAGTCGGACTCGCGTGCAAAGGGTTCCGAACGAATTCCATTTTTTAAGGTGTTATTTCAACATTATAGACTTCTTACAGGTTTTCCTGTAATGATAAAGATGTATTATCTCGATTTTTTTCAAAATTTTAGGCTTGGTAGTTTCGGAGATAAGGGGGGAATGGTAATTTTTCGTCCAATTTCTTGAATAACTTCAAAACCATTTATTTTAAAGTAATGAAAAAATATATGAAAAACCCTTACAGTAAGCCCTTTCATTTGATATGTCACATGATATTGCTCAAAATACTTTTTTTTTAAATTTCTATACTGACCCCCAAAAATGACCCCCATACGAAAAATTTAATGATTTCCGTAACGCGTCTGTATTTGGGTCACAGAAGTCCATATGTGTACCAAATTTTAACAGAATCGGTCCAGTACATCCGGAGAAAACTGGCTGTGACAGACAGTGATCCTGTAAGGGTTCCGTTTTTTGTTCGGAACCCTAAAAATTGTAAAACTCACACAAAAAGCACAGAATAACCACATTATAAAAAAGCACCGAATAAGTCTAAAGCCTCTTGGCAAATAATAAACGGTAGTAACCAGACTAATGATCCTATCATGCAAATCAAGATAGGCAACTCGATTATTAGAGATGCTAAGGAAATTGCAGATTCATTCAATAATTTCTTTGTCGATCAAGTCCAAATTCCTGAAAATAATAACAATAACGAGGTCATTTGGATAGAAAACAATCCAAACTCAATATTTATGCATCATGGTATTATGTTTTTTATGACAGTGGCTGCAGCCACCAATCCTGCACTTAAATGATGTATGAACATTACGTAAACAGTTAAGGCACAGGTTAAGGGATCTTGCCTTCTGAATGCGACCTTCAATTGAAAGCGACTTAATACTTGAGCACTTATAAATGGCATGGTTACCCTTACATAATGGACAACTCCTCTCCTGGTCTGTTATTAATTGAAGACTCCGAGTTGAAAGTAAATGTCTTTTGCTTGTTTGACTATGTGAATAATGAGTACCTACATCCCAACCATCCATGGGCAACTTAAGTGTTTTCAAAGTTCTTATGTTACGATTAATTGTATCAATAATGTTGCGCAGAACTTTAAACGATTCTTATGTTCCTAGTTCAATATTAATGATAGCTTGAACATGATTGTAAACTAGAAGCCGTCTGTTGTTATAGCGGTCACATAGCAGCTGCCATGCAACATCATAATTCTCATCGGAGAAGTCAAGAGAACTTATTATTAAAACAGCACTATCCTTTAAAGCAGCTCGCAAATAATGAAACTTACTAATTCTAGGAATAGTGTCATTTAAATGTATTAATAATACCAGACAACAATCCTACCAGACAGGGGTTGTGTCTGGCGGGCAACTGCCCGATAGTTAATTTTCGGGCTGATGTATACGTTCAAATCGCATGGTAAACTCTGCTTGCGCGATGCAGGATTTCAACCTAGTAGTTCGCTGCTAGTTGGATAGATGGCGTCGCGGCTCTTTTTGTTGCGATGTAGATTTGCTTCGTTGGCTTTTCTTGCCGCTACAAAGTCACCATATGACAATCATGAGTTCCATTAAAAACCCGTCAAGAGCGAGTCGGACTCGCGCACCGAGGGTTCCGTACCATCATATAACACGTGAAATGTTTTTAAATTTTCATCGACAAGGCCTATATTCATCAGAGAATTTTGACACTGCGGTGTATATTTAAGTTTTAGATCAGCGCTACCTCTTGACCGATAGTGGAATTATTGTAATTTTTGTTGACGATTTCTGAAATGTGCTATTTAGAGACATCGTTTTATTTTTCCTGTAATCTTTACATGAGCTTCTATAACATAAAATATTTTCACATTAATCTCTATACAAACTTCGACAATAAGGGTTCAATTTTTTTACATTTTTCGTCAAAAGTCGAAAACTATTCGGCCTTGAAAAAAAGAAAAAATGTTTTAGAATGCGCAAATAGCGCTCTTTCATATGATACCGCACATGCCCTAGTAGCCCTAATTCCAATTGAATAGGCCCTAAATCGAACCCCTTTCAGTCGCTGTTGCAATAAAAATATAAACATTTTTATTTTTCTCTTGTTTGCAAAATAGTGGAGCAAACGTCATCCAAAACTATTTCAAATTGATAGCATTCATTCTTGAGATATCCAGCTGTCGGGCAGACTTAGTCACACCATAAGGGTTCCTTTTTACCATTTTGGTACGGAACCCCAAAAATGACCTAATTACATGCTTTCGATTAAATTTCTTTAGCAGTTTCCAGCTTGATTTAATTATTTATTGGAAGAAAGTAAAAATAAGAACACGTGAAAACCACATTATTAAGAACTTCGCAAAATAATAGTACAATACGACTGTTAAATCAAGCCGAGAATTATTATTAGAATACAATCTATTGCATATAGGCGCGTGATAAGTCCATTTTTAATGATTTTCATTGTTCTTGTCTTATATGGCGTCTTTACCTTCAAATATATCGGAAACGTGATACTTTTTGGGGCACCATTATGCTAACATTTTTTATTTATTTAATTATCCTCTACCCATATATTTACCCACTAGTTGACTCTCGCAACTTCGTCTGCTCCGCTCCTATTGGTCTTAGCTATAATGATACCTATCAATAGCCCTCCTCGATAAATGGGCTATCTAACACTGAAAGAATTTTTCTAATCGGCCAGTAGTTCCTGAGATTAGCGCGTTCAAGCAAACAAACAAACAAACTCTTCAGCTTTGTATATTAGTATACTAGTTGACCCGCGCAACTTCGTCTGCGTCACAATTTTCATTACTGCTCCGTTCCTATTGGTTTTAGCGTGATGATATATAGCCTATAGCCTTCCTCGATAAATGGGCTAGCTATCTAATACTGAAAGAATTTTTCAAATCGGACCAGAAGCTCCTGAGATTAGCGCGTTCAAGCAAACAAACAAACAAACATATATTATATTAATATATTAGTATAGATATAGATATATGCATGTTAGATCGTGCGACGCCAATTTGAAAAAAAAAATTTCAAGGTTGCTATGCCAGCTCCCATAGAAAAAAGTTCGAACCCCTTTTGTGTTTTTACTTTTTACTGTCGTGGGAAACAAAGAAAATAAAATTATAAGCTCATGAGGTTCGACCCTGATTGCATCCTTTTTCATCAAGAATAATGGATTTCCCTGATATAATCCTTCAAATGTTCTCAATAGTTGCTTGCATACTAAGTTTTTACTGTCATGGGAAACAAACAAAATAAAATTATTAGCTCATTAGGGCCGATCCTGGTTTCAACCTCTTAACTTTATTAAATGTCCTTTTCCCATATTTTTCTTCAATTGTAGCTAATGACCGATCTTCGAAGTTTCTAGCATGACTGGAAGTGCCCCATAGTTTTGATGAGTCAGCCAGTGAGTCAGTAGGAAAATCTTAATTTTTTGTTCCCTTGTATCTCCTCAACTGTTTAACCTAATGTTTTATAACTTTCCAGTAATCTTCAACTAGGTGATAGTAATAAATGGTCCATTCATCAAGTTGTGATTATTACAAGCAAAGTTATGAGGGGGGTAAAAACAGCTCGAAATGTGTCGTGTGATACTTCGTGCGTTCGGCCGAAACTTAGCCTGGCTCTTTATCAATCAAACTTTTATGTAGGTTTCTGTAGATAAAGCAGAAGCTCCAATAGCCCGCCCTTCCAAGCTTTAAGTTCGTGAGCCGAACTTCCACGATGCCCTCGGCAAAGCCCCGAAGCCAGACGAACAACGGCACGACTCGCTGCGCTACGAACGAAACGAATACCAGTTGGAAACGAAATACCGTCGTATCTGTACGTCTCAGTCGCCCGCGCGCACGCGAACCTAAGTTATTTTCTTCAATACACACTTGTGACTGTAAGTGGAGTGAAACTTATGATAAATCTGAAGAAATTGTTATAAATCATAGCGATAAAGTGTTACTTTACAGGAGTGTTGTTCAATGGATTTTTCTGACACATTAGGTTGGACCTTCGTGCCACGAAATTTGTTTTTGTCGACTGTTTGAGCCGGTGCACTATTGCTGTTGCGGAGGTAAGCAAGATTTTTTGTTGTAATTGTTATTGGATACCTGTAGCTGGATTTTGTTTCATTTGTTGTTCACTTTTATGTGATTATTTTGAAATTGTTGCTCTGATAGAACAAGTTTACTTAATACGAAGTTAACAACAAGGAACGACGGTAAAAATAAACTCGTATACCGCCAATAATGGCAACATCTTCTTTGTAATCATCGCTATTAAAAACCTGTTGCATTTTATTCTGTTTCATTTGTAGGGTTCCGTACAAAAGTACTACACTGAGACTAGGTACGACTCGTACTGTATCACGAGTCGGTCCGTACTATAGCTATAGCATCCGACGGAACCCTATTACTAAACCTCCGCTGTCCGTCCGTCCGTCTGTCTATCAGCGGGCTGTATCTCATGAACCGTAATAGATAGACAGTTGAAATTTTCACAGAGTGTGTATTTCTCGGTTCTAAAAACGTGTTTTTTTTCGGTTTATGGTATGGTGACTCTTTGTGTGATAGTCCGACTCAGACTAGGCAGGGTCTTCTTTCGAATCAGTCAATCATTACATTATATAGTTACTAGCTGACCGGGCAAACGTTGTTTTGCCACATAAATAAAAAAATAGCCTACAACCTATTCTCATACCTACCAAAAATACACACGAAATTTTATGAAAATCGGTCGAGCCGTTTCGGAGGAGTTCGGTAACAAACACCGTGACACGAGATTTTTGTATATTAGATTTAATTTGGTCACAAATCATTCATTTCATATTCCAGGGACCATAAAAAGCTATCTTTTGCGTGTTTATATCCATCGGGCCGACTCATAAGAACTGGTTCCAGTTCTCGACCAGATGATAGTATGTTATTATTTTTGCCCCGAGCGGGTAACTCAGTGGTCCGATATAGGGAACGTGCACGGCGTTGACTATGCCATCTAGTGTCGCATATTCGAAATTTTAAGGGTTGCTTGACATTATATACGCTTCTGTGCCACCTGTTGTTCCTGCACGCTCAGCTGTACGTCTACCATGAGTTTTATCAAACTATACTCGCTAGCGTCTGTAGTTAAAAAACTGTATGAAAACTATGAAAAAAGCAAGTTTCTAATTTATTTGTATAAGTTGTTAACTAACCAGCAAGCAAGCTGCAAGTAAAACTTTAGTTTACAACTAAAAAAAGAAACTAGAAACTTGTTTTTTTTAAGTTTTCATACATTTTTTTAACTGCAGTCGCTAGCGAGTATAGATTGATAAAACTCATGGTAGACGTACAGGTCTATTCTGTAAATTACTATTTCGATATCGAGCTTCACCTGAGTGACAAAACTTACAAAGTGAGCTTTATTGCACACAACATAAAGGTCTTAAACGACAGTCAGTTCCATTTTTTTTCGGAACCTTATAAATGTGATCAAATAACAAAAACTCCGACAGAGCTGAATTTTGGTAGAGACCTTGGGTACACCAGTAGAAATAAAGTGCCAAAAGCCCCCATCTATCCCATATGTGCTTAAAAAGTTATTCAAAGGTCAACATTTTCGGTTTTTTGGATTTCCCTCCTAAACGGTAAGTTTTATCAAAAATATAGCTCAAACAAAAATTATAGATCATAAAATTATCTCAGGTCATGTTAAATTTGAAGAAACTTATTTTTTGACTGAGGGCGTTTGACTACCTATAACCAATTCTACTGTCAAAAATTAGAGTTTCGCTTAACAAATATCGAATTACATGATATTTGTCTCTATTTGGGAAGTACGGAATCTTATATAACTTGTTACTAGTAAGTAAATCAGAACGATGTCATGCTAACTCATGTTATCACATCCTGTCAACCATTTCTGAGTCAGAACGAAGAAACTAATGATAAGTTATGTTGACCTATCGCAAACGTCATTAATAAGGCAGGGTAAATGTCCTGGAGACATCTGGCGGAGACGATGCCAGCCTGCGTAGGTCATGTATGCAAGCACATGATAACAACTTAATGAGTTAAATTTAACAATTACCGCTTTATTACGTACGAATTCGAACTTTAAGGAGCCTAGGTCAATAATTTCTGATAGTTCGAAAGGCAGGGCTCAGCATCCAGCTCCCCAAGCGCTACTTTTATGCAGATAGTTTAAAAAATAGAATATGACACCCCATTAACTAATTCAAACCGCCCAAATGTTGCACGCACGTAAATTATATTAACTCTTATTAAAAACTTTTTTAAAGATAGACGAAAATAAATATTCAAAGTAGACAAAATATAAAACTATTCCTATTATATAAAGTGGCCAAATCGAATGTATTCAACTTTGTTTTGCCACCATTTCAATATATATTGCCAAGGATTGTAATTTAAAACCCGTCATTTTTTTTGTTCAGTTTTCAAAAAATTGCATGAACATCGGTAGTCGTGTTTGAATTATATACATTGAAGAAGTTCCAACTCATATTCATCGCTGCCGGTTTAAGAAGGCTTTCGACTTTATTGAGACTTGTTCGGTGGACAGACTAATTTAGAAGCAACAGGATGAACGCGGTTTTGATGTGAAAAATGGCGAGCAGGTATATAAATTTCTCAATTTTTTAAATAAGCAGATGCTATTGCAGACTTGCAGCAGAAGATGGACGGCGTACTTGTTTTATTTATTTATATCATCTTCCTGCCCTTATCTCATATTACCGCAACACGTTTGTTTTGTTCATTTCTGTCCTATCAGTCGTCACGCAATCAATAACTCCCTTTTCTTTCATATCGCTCCTCATACCATCCATCCATCTTTTCTTCGACCTCCTTCGGCTAGTTACTTACATATATCGGTACATTAACCTAGGATGTTGTAATTTTTATTGTAGGTTTCTACTCATATATTAAAACGATTTGCCAAATTTAAACCGTCGGAAATGAATAGTTTCGGAGATATTAATTGTAGAATTATTGATGGCATTGTATTGAAAAAGACGACATTTGACACACGTTTGACACTACAGACTATATGCCAAAATAGTTTGGTGTCAACCAAAATTATTACCATACCATACCATAGACTATTTTGGCATAGAGTATAACGTAAGTGTGGAATTTTCAGTGAGCAAAGCACACATAATACTATTTTAAAAAAGCGGCCATTTTGTGTGATCACGCTTATAAATTCACTAGCTGCATTTCGCGTTGTGTTGAGCACATAGTTGATCCGCTTGAGAACCTTCGCTGAATATCCACGCATCATTGTCTAAATGGCTTGCTCACAAGATTTAAAAGCGACTTAGAATGCAAGAGCGAGCGGAGCGAGCTCTGGACTTGGGGCATCCCGACTCGGATAATTCAGGTTCGAATGGTATGGCCACCATTACCATTACCATAGCATTCAAGTATGGTTCTTAAAAAAAAAACTGGCCACGTGTGAGTCAGACTCGCGTGCAAAGGGTTCCGAACGATTTTTTAACATGTTATTTTAACACTATAGACTTCTTATCGGTTTTCCTGTAATCTATAGGTAAAAATCTATTATCTACATTTAGTAAGGAGGCCGCTTTCTTTCGCATGATGGCATGGAAACCATCTGTGCGAGCTTCCGTAAACATTCCTGAAGCACTACAACGCCATGGCAGTCCCAACAGCATACTAAAAGCATTATTAAATTGAACACGCAGAACGTTGTAGGCTCGGCGCGTGTATGATACCCACAGGCCACTCGTGTACAAGGATTTACAGAACGCCTTAAAAAGTCATCACTTAGGTTGCTCGTGACTATATACCTTAGGTACCTAAAACTATTCACAACATTTAGTGCTACGCCGTTGAGACATATGGGAGGAAAACTGTGCGGCTGCTGCTTAGGTGCCTTAAATATAAGAATCTCACTCTTCTTCGAGTTGTATATTAAGCCATGCTCCTCCGCATAGGCCTCGCAGGTCGATAGCAACTTCTTCAACCCACTTATCAAGGGGCTGAGAAGCACCATGATATCTGCATAACTTATATTATTAACACTCGTGCCGTCCATGTGGCAACCGACATGTGTACCGCTCAGTCGCTCGATGAGCCGGTTGATATAAAGGTTAAACAGCAGAGGCGAGCTTAACCCCCCCCCTTGTCTGACTCCACATTCCAGCCTGTACTCGTCCGACATAGTACCCACCCACTTCACCCGGTTCTTTTGGTTAGAGTACCAATATTCAAATATGGAAGGGAGGTGTACTCCGCCGACACAACCGCGTCCCCCAACTTGTCCCACAGTACATCATATGCAACCAGATTAAATGCTTTTGACCAGTTGAGGAAACACGCAAGTACCGGAGTTCTCCTCACTGTGTAGTACATGACAGTTCGCTTCAGACTCAAAATAGCGCTCTCTGTTGAGAATCCTGTTTTGAACCCGAACTGAGCATCGTGCAAGTCAACCTATGCCGGTTGATATAAAGGTTAAATAGCAGAGGCGAGCTTAACCCCCCCCCCCCTTGTCTGACTCCACATTCCAGCCTGTACTCGTCCGACATAGTACCCACCCACTTCACCCGGTTCTTTTGGTTAGAGTACCAATATTCAAATATGGAAGGGAGGTGTACTCCGCCGACACAACCGCGTCCCCCAACTTGTCCCACAGTACATCATATGCGACCAGATTAAATGCTTTTGACCAGTTGAGGAAACACGCAAGTACCGGAGTTCTCCTCACTGTGTAGTACATGACAGTTCGCTTCAGACTCAAAATAGCGCTCTCTGTTGAGAATCCTGTTTTGAACCCGAACTGAGCATCGTGCAAGTCAACCTATGCTGTGAGGCGACTATTCAGCAGACTGTCAAGTACCTTATCTGCTAGCTGGTAGCGAGTGAGATGAGCCGGTAATTACTAATGTCAGACGTATCACGTTTAATTATAGCAACGACAATGGTCCGCATTAGCGGTTCCGGCAAACACGAGTGATCTATGCACAGACTGAAAAACATTGACATTACTCGTGGCAAGGGATATCAGACTTCCTGAGTGAACGGTCGATCCGAGTAGTCGTTGACGGCTGCTCCTCTGACCTCATGGCTATTGATGCCGGAATTCCTCAGGGGTCTGTTCTCTCTGCAACTCTTTTCCTGCTGCACATCAATGACCTACTCCAGCCTGATCTTGTTGGGTACGCAGATGACAGTACGGTTTCAGAGAGATACTTGTCCAGCGCAACAACCGGCGGGGATGAAGTTCGTTCCTTGAGAGAGGCCATGGTAGAGCGGACAAATTTGACCTTAAGCCTTGTCTCCCAGTGGGGTGATGACAATCTGGTCACTTCTAACGCTACCAAAACACAGGCGTGTCTTTTTACCGCAAAAAGGAGTCGTTTTGACCAAACTCCTACTTTTCGGGGTGCATCTGTTCCTGTGACTGATCGGCTAGAGCTCCTAGGCATGGAGTTGACATCCAGTCTCAACTTCGGCGCCACCATCTAGTACAAAGCCCAAACCGCGGCCAAAAAGCTGGGCACCCTAAATAGGGGGAAGCGATACTTCAGGCCTGAACAGCTTTTAACTCTATACAAAGCACAAGTCCGATCCTGCATGGAGTATTGTAGCCACCTTTGGGATGGCTCAGCTAAGTATCAGCTTGCCGCGCTTGACTCGGTGGAACGCAGAGCTAAGATGCTCATCGGTGACGTAAAACTGGTGAACGCCAAGCTACATAGCTTGGCTCATCGCCGTAAGGTTGTCTGCTTGTCGGTCTTCTACAGATTGTACTTCGGTGAGTGTGCCCAAGAACTCCACGACCTCATCCCACCGGCCCCCTTCTACCATCGGACATCCAGACGCACTGCACTTACCATCCCTAACTTGTTGCTATTCCACCGATTCGCACTAAGCGTTTACAAACGTCTTTTATAATGCGCACAGCAAAGGAGTGGAACTCTCTGCCTGCGTCTGTGTTTCCAAACGCTTACAACCCTAATCTCTTCAAAGTTAGAGTGCACAGGCTCCTTCTGGGTAAGCTCGCTCCATCGTAGAAATTTTAACCAAAACCTAACCGCTAAAAACGACTAAAATTTATTTATTTAATGTATTTCATTTTAGTGAGATTTTTTTTTAAATCGTCTCCTCGAGCCGTTTACCTTGATACCACTTGATAGCTTACGAGGGAAAAAAAAATTTAAGACCAAAAATCAGCCAAACATTTTAATTTTTATATAACCAATATCATTCTCACAATCAAGACGAATCTAATGGCATCTCTCAAGCCAAAATCCATCAAGGCGTTTAGGCTTCACAGCATGCCAAAGAAATATACATACATACAAACATACATATTATTATATAAGTACATATACGAGTGTAGGCACTCGAAAAACAACCACAACATAATATACTTTACTGAGGTACCGAAAAGAAAAAATTAAATATTGACTCAAAGTCATTGCGTGGACATGGTCCTTGTGTGACCATTCACTACTCTATGACACAGAAGCATTATACTTACGACCTTGTTTAAATATAGGTATTTTATAAACAGTATCTTTCTACTTTTATGAAAGGTAAGTAAAGCTATAATGAATATGTGGATAAAACTTTAAACTTATCTTGATAAATGTATACCCATTTGCTTGTAATATTTTTCTAGATCTTTCTTTATTCGTTTCTGCTTATTCCCCATGTTTTACAAACTAAACGTAAACACTAATAAAACTGTACAATAAATATAACTATAAAACACTACTTATATACAAAAATCAGAAAAAACCTACTCCACTATTAACTTAACAAAATTCAATTTTTGTAGTAATATTTTACGATATTATTTTGTAGTGCCGAGCTCTCCGACGTGACGCACTTCCACTAGCAACATGACTCGCCCCGCACTGAATTCGTGAACGAGTGCGGGGGTGATTATAGACGCGGAATTTAAACAGTTGCATTTTTAATTTATTATAATAAAAATAACACATACTTTAAAAAAAACTGGCCAAGTGCGAGTCGGACTCGCGTGCAAAGGGTTCCGAACGAATTTTTTTTTTTGACATGTTATTTTAACACTACAGACTTCTAATAGGTTTTCCTGTAAACTTTAGGTAAAGATCTATTATATCCATTTTTTTCAAAATTTTAGGCTCAGTAGTTTCGGAGATAAGGGGGGGGGAATGGTCATTTTTCGTCTAATTTCTTGAATAACTTCAAAACCATTTATTTTAAAATTATGAAAAAAATATAATTAAAACCCTCACAGTAAGTCCTTTCATTTGATATGTCACACGATATTGTTCAAAATACTTTTTTTTTTAATTTTCTAGTTTGACCCCCAAAAGTGACCCCCATACTAAAAAAATAATAATTTACGTAACGCGTTCGTGTTTGGGTCACAGAAGTCCATATGCGTACCAAATTTCAACAGAATCGGTCCAATGGATCCGGAGAAAACTGGCTGTGACAGACGGACAGACAGACAGACAGACAGACAGACACCCGAGTGATCCTATAAGGGTTCCTTTTTTTTCGGAACCCTAAAAAGTAACAAAACCAAATTATTTTCGTTAGATTGCAATGCAGTACATTTTTTTTTTTAGTCTTTTGTTAAAAAATGGCGGAATAAAATGGTTTCATCTCAACGATTTGGAGGTGATTTGGTGTTTTTTTTTTTCTTCTTATGTGATACCGATACATAAATTCTGGCTAAACCAAATTACGTAACATATCATGTAGATTACTACCTATGTTTTTCAGATGTAATTTCTCAGTAAATGCCGACGAAAAACTGCTTCATCTGCACGCTATTTTTAAGCTTTCTCGAGAGAGCGGCCTTAAGCTGGCAAGTTTAATTACTTGTCAAATCGATGTTTGACATATTTCAAACCCTGAAATACAGAAAATAATTTATTTTAGCCTGTTTCTTGAGATAAAATGTGAGATAAATGCTATAAAAACAGACACTCCAGTCTTGGAAAATAACGGCCAAGTGCGAGTCGGACTCACATCAAGGGTTCTGTACCATAAACCTTAATTTTTATTATTTGTTGTTATAGCGGCAATAGAAATACACAATCTGTGAAAATTTCAACTGACTACCTATTACGGTTCTTGAGAAACAGCCCGCTGATAGATAGACGGACGGACAGGCGGATGGACAGCGGAGGCTTAGTAATAGGGTTCTGCTGGTTACCCTTTGGGTACGGAACCCTAAAAAAGCCTTCTCAATATTACCATACAAGGAGGAAAAATAATGTTTGTGGTCCTATACACAGAAGTGAAGGTGGTAATTTTATCATCATTTGTCGGTGTTATTAAATATTAATGACTATTAATTTGTTGTGGCCCACCCACCTGAAGACAAGAATGGACTCATATATAGTATATTGTTGCCTTCAGGTGGGTCCACTAAACGATGGGCTTTATTCGGGAGTGATATGAAGATTCGATGACGTTATTGCGACGCACACTATTTCGAAAAAAATTAAGAGTGGTACGCGTTGCCGCGAACACGCTGATTCGAAAAACTATTTGAATGGTACGCTAGTACAAAAGTCTTGGCATTGAAGTCCCCTGTTGCGAATAGCACATTTCAGTCTGAATTTGTCTGTCATATTGATGACAAAATGGTAGATTCAATCAACTGACCAGTGCCAGATTTCCCGGTGCCGGCTTCGCGGGTGTCGACCCGGCCTCGCGTTTAGCCTGGCTGGACCGCCCCGGTTTGGCAGCCACGGCGGCTGCGTACGATGACGCCTTTGGCTGGCCCGTCACCTTTTGGCTCATCGCTAGCGGGGGGCGCAGGACGATGCCCTCTAAAACCGAGAACCGTGCCGCGAAGCGGCCATCTCGTACCGCATCAGGTTCAGGACTTGCTCCTCTACAGGCGCGGCCTGGCTTTGCCCGTGCTTGCGCTCCGATTGAGGTACCTCTTTTGGGCCGATCCCTTGGAGCCCGGCTAGGTCTGCTCGGAGCTTCTGGTTCTCCTTTTGGAGAAGCTCCGTGGAGGCCACCAGGCGGGCTACCTCTGCCCGCAGCTTAGACATTTAGTCCCATGGGGGCCCGCAATAGTTGGTCTCCGCTACCGCCAAAATGGAAGCCGCCGCCGCGCTTATGGCCTTGTTTTTAGAGGCTTGTGAGTTTGTGACCTCTTCAAAGCCACATCGCGGACCGCAGCCTCTACGACTTTCGCAAATCTGGCCTTGCGCTCCTTTTCGGGGCCGCCATCGGCGTCTGGCTCACTGCCGGAAGACAACGAGATAGGTAGAGGTAGGTAGATGCAACTGCTCACTCCGGGTTGTCGCCCCTCCTCAGCGAGCTTCGCGGCTCGCTGCGCAGCCCCTTGGGAGGCGAGCCCCCTCCCCTTTCCTCCTTCTCGTCCCTTACCCCGCCTGCTGGTGGGGATCTTTCGGGCTGAGGCCTTCTCCGTCGGAGGACGACCCGTCGTCATCCGCCGGTCTGGGCCGCTTGCGGAAGAACTCGGAGTTCCCCACAGCAGTCCCCGCTCCCTCGCGTCCAAAGCCCGCTGAGCTGCCGCCAGAAACAGAGTCAGAGCCTGACCCCGCATCTCCTCTATTCACAAGCGAGTCGTACCTCCAGTATTTGGAGCACCACTGCGCTCGCCCGACACATTGTCAGGCGTGTTAAAATTATTGAAGGGGCCCGCTGGATGGTATTGACTCGGGCCTCTTCTTGTGTTGTTTACCTCACGGGTGTCGATGATTTAAATTAAAGCAGAAGGCACTAATTAAACTTATTTATTTACTACTTTAATTCGCAATACAAAAAGCGATACTGAATAGTTAAATACAATGAGAAGCAGCGAGAAATGATACATTATAATTAGAACCGATCATGTCCTCAAGGGACTCTACGGATCAGGAGCCTCCTCGGCTCTTCTTGCCACTGGCAAGTGGAAGGCATCCGTTGCCTCCCCCCCCCCCCCAGAATACGAGGGGCACAATTGCTCAATGCCCTTACAGTAAGCAAGTGATGAGCAGACGCGTACCAGAGAACAGTGAGCAAGATTTCTACTAATGAAACGCTACATCCATTCTGAGAGGCAGACATAATTATTGAGTTAGTCTCAATGTGCTCATTGATCTTCACTCTCAGGATGGATATCTATAGTTCTTCGGTTCCGCGGAACTACCGGTCTTATAGAGCAGGTGGGTAACGCCAGTTTTTGGAAACTGTGGTAGCGATCCAGACTCCAAGGAGACTGCAATTAATATGCCAGAAGCGCGTGTGAGTTGCTATACCACTTAGGTCAAAAGTTGTCCAATCCGTTTGGTCCCGGAGACTTCCAGTTCGGTAATGGACGGACTGCTCTGGCTTCATCTAGTGGAGTAATGGTAATTTCATCTATTTGTGGTATAGCTCACACACGCGCTCGACATCGCGCATCCAGCCACCCTCGGCATGACAGACGGGCACCAACAAGATGTACTCGTGGCAACGTCATTCGGGCGGCACACGTCTGTCACACTTTGTTCAGGTCGCTCCCAAGCTCTGTATACCCACCTCTCATCGCTCTGGAACATGCGGTTTTGCAATTATCGGTCAACCCGCCGCTTATACCGCCGAATACGGTTTGCCCATGCACAAACTTTCTGCTTCAGGCTTTCGATGCGCTCTGTGACACGGGACGGGTAATCTCGAGGACTGATTCCAGTCCCCGAAAATGCCTGCTTCACAAAGCGCATCACACGTAGTCGTGTATTGCCCTCCCTGAAGCAGTATAGTTTGCCGATGAGTGTAGTACTTTTTAGGGTTCCGTACCCAAAGGCTAACCAACGGAACTCTATTACTAAGCCTCCGCTGTCCGTCCGTCCGTCCGTCCGTCCGCCCGCCCGCCCGCCCGCCCGTCCGTGCTTCTGTCTGTCAGAGGGCTGTATCTCTTAGAACCGTAATAGGTAGACAGTTCAAATTTTCACAGACTGTGTATTTTTAGTACCACTATAACAACAAATAATAAAAATGAAGGTCTTTGGTAAGGTGGTCGGATTCGTGTGCGAATCCGACTCGTACTTGGCCGGTTTTTGGATTATTATTAGGTTCTATTGCTTATTTCCTAAATCTTGAGAGTTTCTTTTACAAAATTATGGATGTGTGAGGACTAAACATACTAATTTAACGAATAACTTAGGAGAACAAAAAAAAGCTGGATCTGACAGCCAGAGTTGCCAACTTAGTATTTTTATTTTTGATAACAGGCTTTTACCCAGCAGTGGGACAATGCAGGCTAAATAATTACAATAATAAAGGAGTGCGTTAACAAATGTTTTTTTTATATCTAAGTAGGTAATTGCACAATAACAAAGATGTACCTATGAAATAATTAAAATTTTTGATATCTTGACCAAAGGCGAGTGTTTTGACCGAAGATGTGTTAGCACGTTAAAAACTAATTATCATTTTTATTCTTCACTATAACTTTTTCAGAAAACTCGCCTTAATACTTTATCACCTACAAAACCCGCTACACTATCATAAACTATTATTTAGTAACAACACAAAATATGACATCAAATTGTGTACATGTAAATGATAAAATAGCTTTTGAGGTATAATTACTTTGCAACAGCAGAACTGCAGAAGGGCCTCACTAAAACATCACTCAGAATCGCCACTAACAAAGTAGGTATGTACTTATAAGGGAACAAATAAATTATTGTCACTCTACTCACACGAAATTGACTATTTTCTAGTTGTGTAATTAGAAAATAGTCGGTTTTGGTATCTATTAAGATTTATAGTTTAATCGTAATTCTTATGAGTATTAACAAAATGAATAAGTAATTTAATATTTAGCTCATTATAAAACTACGTCAGACAAAGAGACAGTTCACAGCTCTAAAAAAGTACTCGTGCCTACAGTTTTAATTATGATACCAACACCTTTTATGGCCATCACAACCATTCGATTAACACAAAACAATAACATTCTTCAGTCCTTATACCATTATTGCATTTGAATATAATATCGCGTTGTCCAGCACTCACCGCACACACAAAATAGCTAGCCTTGATGTGTCAAGGACCGAACGAGGCGGTGGTGTGCCTGTGGTTTCTTCATGCTGCATTACATAGTTGTAATCTATTATAAATTAAATGGACTCTGTGATGACAAACGCCCAAAAACGAATTAAACTAAGGTCTCCGTTGCTCATATTAGAAGCAATATTGCATTTTGAAATATTAATATTGCTCTAGAAGTACAAGACAATTTGTTGTTAAATGCCATGTACTTTTATAAGTATATTTCTAAGCATAGTACGTTATTTTAAACGATTGATTGATGTGGGGCACGCAATTGTAGCTTTCAGCCCCACACAGCGTTTTAGTCAGTCAACATGTAGGTATATGTCGATTAGCCAGACGCAGATGTCCGATTCTCCATGCAACTATTTGTCGATCATCAACGTTGATCGAGAATAAAACGATTAAGTCGTTCGTGTGTCCAAAGAACCGCTTCTCGACAAAAAATATAATCCTGCCGACAGTAGACAATAATAAAACTGTTTAATTATTGTCTCAATACAACATTGTACACAAAAATTTATTTACTAGACGGTCATTGCCATTATAACATTGATAAACCGTGAATAATGTATGTAAAAGCGCGGAAAAAAAGGTAAAAAGATGCAACTTTAAAAATATTCAATGATCTTCCATTAAGATTAAATCTTTAAAAGTACCTATATTTCGTGCATTTTAGGGTTCCGTACCCAAAGGGTAACCAACAAAACCCAATAACTAAGCCTCTGCTGACCGTCCGTCCGTCTGTCCGTCAGCGGGCTATATCTCAAGAACAGTAATATGTAGACAGTTGAAATTTTCAGACTGTATATTTCTATTGCCACTATAACAATAAATAATTACAATTAAACTAAATTAAAAATAAAAGGTGGCTCTGAACTGTATGTACGTAGTATAAGTAGGTACTAACGTAATTATAAACATGTAAGTTAGTGAGGGTACTTACGCCAGTAATAAACTAGCTTTGGAGCAAAACGGTTGTTTAATTCTTTCGCACCAACATACCATTTGGCGACGAGGATGGGATCTATTTACCCACGTATTTCAATAAACGGCTCTCATGTTATAAACGTGTTTTATTCGGTTTATGGTACCTACGGAACTCTTCGTGTGAGAGTCCGACTCGGTCTTGTCCGGTTTTATTAGTCAAATGCTTAAACTCGGCAGCTCGTCAAGCTTTCTCGGTTCAGGGTTACTATAAAGTCACGGCTTCGTTTTTATAGCTTACGATCACGAAAACTCCAACAATAGTGTGCAGTAAAAAGTATCTATTTTGGGCTAGACAAACGGCTGCACTCGTAAATATATCACTGGTATTACGTCACATCCAAAAGTTGTAATTAGAATAATATACAGGGTGAACTTTTTAAGTGTGCCTTCAGGGCCAAATCCGAAACTATATGGAATATCGAAAAACACTGAAAGGAGTCTTGAGCCCGATTTTATGAAAACTAAAACTGCATCATTCGATTCTTGAAAAATCGTTTTCCTACCCAGGAATCGAACCAGTTGATTTTGAAAAAAAAAACACCCTGTATTATTATTACACCACCCGAAAGTATAGCTTATAGGGATCAAATTCTGGGAAGTAATAATACATGGCAAACTAAAGGAAAGAGCTCTAAACTTAAAGTGAGTCATTATTGGCCGGGGGTACACCCGGGCAATAATGTTGTACTGGATTTCATTATAAACCGCCGGTCAATAATGTGACTTGAATTTGGAACTTTGCCTGTTAGCTAAATGGTCGGTGTAGTATGTACTTACAACGCCCTCTGTTACCAGAAAGAGGAAAATAGTATCGATAGGTACTCTTACTACGTATAGATGATGTTCTTGAATTTCTACAGAATCATACGGATTGTTTCTTCATATTACTGTGTTTTCGGAGACATAGTATCATAAGAATAATTGGATTAGAGGCATCGGTTATACTGTTGGCGGATTCTAAAGATATGACCCAGATCAAAAGACAAAGTAGCTGGAAATCTATAGCGGAGGGCTATATTGAAAATTCTATCCCAACATTCCTTATCAATTGTTAAAGAAAGGCCCAGCGCACGCCTACGCACATAGTTTAGCAGATAGATAGCCATTTTTTATGGATTTTGCTGTGAATGTGCGCAGGTCGTATTCCTAAAATCTATACATATAATAAATCTGTTGAAGAGTCGTTTTTCTACATTCAAAATAATAAAATAAAAAATAGCTAGGGAGATAAAGGGTAACTTACAGAACCCATTTCCATCATTTTTGGAATTTTTGTCTGTTTGTCTGTTTATCTGTTTGGATGTGCAGGCATCACGTCAAAAGTACAGAAATAACGTAGATAACTTTCACATTAAAATTGTACGTAACTGGGGGTATAACTTAGTTTTTGTTTCATCGCAATCGGTTCACTCTATCAAAAGATATTTGTATTTAAAGGTTTCGTTTAAGTTTCATTACGTGAAGCACATACATGCACCGCCATCTATTGAAATTAAATAGTAACAGTTTAGAACTGTTTCATGAATGAATGCGTATATTATTATTTTGGGAAAAAAAATAACATTCAGTCATACCGTTTCATTTATCGTAACATGTGAGCTTCTAAGTTTGAACTTATATTTTGACAGTTCAACATTGTCGATTGATGGCGATGTACTGATGACGCGTTTTTCTGAATTGCGGTGTTATCAGCAGATTGGTCAATGTCTGACAAATAAAGTTTGGATACCTATGCTATGTAGCTAATTAGAAGGTGATAACGATATGTTTGACCGAAAAAGAAAAAAGAGAAGAGTGATTCATGAATTTTATTGTGATTCGAATCGACATAATTAATCTATATTAGCCGCACGGGTCGATCTTCAGGGTTAAGCAACGCTGGCAAGGTTGGTATGTAGATGGGAGACCATCATAACATACCGAGTTTCCTCCGTGCCTCGGAAAGCACGTTAAGCCGTCGGTCCCGGCTGTCATTTGAAGATCTTTGGCAGTCGTTACAGATTGTCAGAAGCCAGTAAATCTGGCTCCAGTCTTGCCAAGAACTACCGTGTTACCCAAATAATGGGTTGTGGAGGTCTGGTAGGCAGCCGCTTCACGTAAAATACTGGTATTCAGCTAAATCTGGTTTGACTGGAAGCCGACCCCAATATAGTTTGGAAAAGGTTAAGCAGACGATGAGTTGCACGAGTCTTCAAGATTAAGCTACGCTTTCCGAGATCGGTCTGTGTATAGGTGACCATTTTAACATACCGAGATTCCTACGTACCTCGGAATATAATAGCCGCCCGGGTCGATCTTCAAGGTTAAGCAACGCTTGCCAAGGTCAGTCTGTGGATGGGTGACCATTTTAACATACCGAGATTCCTACGTACCTCGGAATATAATAGCCGCCCGGGTCGATCTTCAAGGTTAAGCAACGCTTGCCAAGGTCAGTCTGTGGATGGGTGACCATTTTAACATACCGAGATTCCTACGTACCACGGAATATAATAGCCGTCCGGGTCGATCTTCAAGGTTAAGCAACGCTTGCCAAGGTCAGTCTGTGGATGGGTGACCATTTTAACATACCGAGATTCCTACGTACCACGGAATATAATAGCCGTCCGGGTCGATCTGCAAGGTTAAGCAACGCTTGCCAAGGTCAGTCTGTGGATGGATGACCATTTTAACATACCGAGATTCATACGTACCACGGAATATAATAGCCGTCCGGGTCGATCTTCAAGGTTAAGCAACGCTTGCCAAGGTCAGTCTGTGGATGGGTGACCATTTTTACATACCGAGATTCCTACGTACCTCGGAATATAATAGCCGCCCGGGTCGATCTTCAAGGTTAAGCAACGCTTGCCAAGGTCAGTCTGTGGATGGGTGACCATTTTAACATACCGAGATTCCTACGTACCACGGAATATAATAGCCGTCCGGGTCGATCTTCAAGGTTAAGCAACGCTTGCCAAGGTCAGTCTGTGGATGGGTGACCATTTTAACATACCGAGATTCCTACGTACCACGGAATATAATAGCCGTCCGGGTCGATCTGCAAGGTTAAGCAACGCTTGCCAAGGTCAGTCTGTGGATGGATGACCATTTTAACATACCGAGATTCATACGTACCACGGAATATAATAGCCGTCCGGGTCGATCTTCAAGGTTAAGCAACGCTTGCCAAGGTCAGTCTGTGGATGGGTGACCATTTTTACATACCGAGATTCCTACGTACCTCGGAATATAATAGCCGCCCGGGTCGATCTTCAAGGTTAAGCAACGCTTGCCAAGGTCAGTCTGTGGATGGGTGACCATTTTAACATACCGAGATTCCTACGTACCACGGAATATAATAGCCGTCCGGGTCGATCTTCAAGGTTAAGCAACGCTTGCCAAGGTCAGTCTGTGGATGGGTGACCATTTTAACATACCGAGATTCCTACGTACCACAGAATATAATAGCCGCCCGGGTCGATCTTCAAGGTTAAGCAACGCTTGCCAAGGTCAGTCTGTGGATGGGTAACCAATTTAACATACCGAGATTCCTACGTACCACGGAATATAATAGCCATCCGGGTCGATTTTCAAGGTTAAGCGATGCTTGCCTAGGTCAGTCTGTGGATGGGTGACCATTTTAACATACCGAGATTCCTACGTACCACAGAATATAATAGCCGGCCGGATCGATCTTCAAGGTTAAGCAACGCTTGCCAAGGTCAGTCTGTGGATGGGTGACCATCTTAACATACCGAGATTCCTACGTACCACAGAATATAATAGCCGCCCGAGTCGATCTTCAAGGCTTGCCAAGGTCAGTCTGTGGATGGGTGACCATTTTAACATACCTACTGAGAAGAGATCTCCGGCAGTCTTTACGGATTGTCAGAAGCCGACAAATCCGACACCTACAGTCTTGCCAAGGAGTATCGTGTTACCCAGTATTTTAGGGTTGTAGAGGTCTGGTAGGCAGCCGCTCCAATCCCGTTTTACTGGAAGCTGACTCCAATATAGCTGGGAAAAGGCTACGCAGATGATGCTTCATGGTAAAAAACTGAAATGATTTGCGACAACACTTAATCTACAGTTGGCAAAACTGGGCACAGATTACAAACGTAATTTTGTTTCAATTTCCTTTATCCACTAGGGAGACGGTCTAAGTGACATCCCGGCATTTAAAAGAATTTAGGATTCCCAAAAAATAAATAAATTCATAATTATATTTTCGTCACACCTACCCTATTCATAGACGGCCTAAGCATCTGCCAGCCTGTTCATTAAATGTTGTCACATGACAGACCCATTCGCCACTTTGACACATTTGCGCACTGGGGAACATTTAGGCCGCTGATTAACCGCCATTCGATGAAAAGGACAATAAAACGGCAGAGTTACTCTCTCAAGGACCGTCAGACCCAATTGGGGCCAAATGGTATTGTCTGTCTTTTTTAATATATGCTTAACCTTTTCCCAACTATATTCGGATCAGCTTCCGATCAACACGGCGAAGTCGCGGTATGTTAAATAATATGGCCAACTATTCACAGAGCCACCTAGGCAAGAGTTGGTAAACCATGAAAATCGACCCGTGCGACTGTTATTATTTAGCTACGAGCTCCTCATTTAATAAGTCTCCTCTTTCAGTACCTACTAAATATCGATTTAAAAAATTCGATTATTCTTACACAGTAAATCGATTCTATAAACCCGGTAGAACTGTTTAACATAAAATGTGAAAATTAATCGGTGTTCTGTAATCTGCAATTGTCAGGGAAAATCAAAGAAACTGTTTCTTTTTGCAGGCCTGACAAAATTAAGAATTAACTTTATTCATCAGTTTCTTTGTTTCGTAGTTTGAAGACTACCTACCACCGTTCGTTCGATAGTCGGTTTTGTTGATTTTGATACCTACCTTGAGGTAGGTATGTACCAAGAGATTAGCCGGGCTAATCGGCAATTCAACCGGAAGAGATGATAGAGTGCCCTGCATTAGGTACCCTCTTCCTATTTTCTTAATTTTGAGACAGATCAGGATACGCAAGGTATTAACTTAAAGTAAATTTTATCTATGCAACAGATATTTTTCGACATCCACGCGAACGAAGTCGCGGGCACAGCTAGTGGTTTAATAAAACGGGCGTCGTATTGTGAAATTTTGCGATTATTAATAACATAATAACACAACAATAAATGGCATGTTCGGAGTGCCAATTTTTGACACTTTATAGAAAATGTTTTGTTTGAGTTACATAAACATGCAATTTTTACAATAGGGTATTTTACTGAAAAAATCTAATTAGTCCGTCAGATAGATTTCCAAAAAATATTGGACACTTATTTTTTTCTTTTTTCACATAAACAAAAAATGACGAAGATGCAATACGTTGAAATCTCGCGTGACGTCACTGAGATAGTACAATTTTACTAGCGACGTGACGTCACCAGCCCCCTCTCCCGAGTTTTGATGCATTTTATCTTTATCAATATTCATTGATTTACAAAATCAAAAAATACGTGTCCATTATTTTTAAATACTCTAACTGACGGACTAAATAGATTTGCAAATTATTGATGGTGGAAACTAGCCTATTGGGTAGCTAATATGAAGAAAAATAACCTAAAGTAATAAAAAAGGCAGGTATCCGCGGCGTCTTTTTGAGAAAATTTACGATTAATGTAAAAATTGATGAAAAAAAATCAGATTCTTGCTAAAAAACATGTTTATTTTCAATTGAAAGTAGTTTTTTTTTCCATTATTTTCTTTCTATGAAAATGCCTAGTTACTTTCAATTATTGTGGAGTTTGTTTCATTGCAATAGATCGTTTAGTTGAAGAGTTATACAGTTTTGTTTACAAGAAATCGCTTGGGCTGGGCGGCATTCGGGAAGCTGCACGATATCTTTGAATCGTCGATCCCACTATCCCTTAAGACCAGGGTCTATAACCAGTGCGTTCTACCCGTGATGACATACGGAGCCGAAACGTGGACACTCACCATAGGCCTGGTTCACGAATTCAAGGTTGCTCAGCGTGCAATGGAGTGGATAGAATTCGCAACGAAGTCATTCGCCAGAGAATTAAAGTCACCGACATTGCGCGTAGAATCAGGACGCTTAGTACAACACCGGATTTCGCGTTTTTTCACGCCTACAATTTGAAAACCGTCATCACTGGGCTTAATTGCCTTCATAAGCTTGTTCGCTTGTTTTGTCGCGGACGAAGTGCTATAATCAGCTGATCGAGCCGCGGTCGGATAAGCCACCACAAACGGCAATTGTGGACGGGACTCCATAATTGCTGCCTGCTGGAGCTACTTTTGGCAAACGTAGTTTCAACGAAATTTTCCGCATACGAAATTTTACAATTGTTGTTATTGACAGGATTGGGATTAACACCGTTATTCGACTTGTTTTTTTCTAATTCGCGTTCCGTATTGGCTAACTTCGTTTCATTGCATGATGATTTTAAAGCCAGCATAGATTTGCAACGCAAGAGCCCTGATCACTGACTAAGTCGTTAATTTTTGACAGGTAGTTTCCGACGCCTCGGTAACTAAGCCGCAGTAATCGGTATTGCTCACATTACTGATATTTAAAATCGGCTAGGATTTTTCCACGGTTTCGATAGTTGGATGAAGCCGTTTTGACCTATCATCGGGCGAAATGTATGATCGAGACATTTCGCTGAACAAACGTTTCGGATTAGCGGAGGTCGCCACGAGCGACGTTTGGGTTTTTGTATTTCTGCGAAATATTTCACCGCCGCGATCTGGGGCGTCATCATTTATTGACATCCTGAATTATTGTTGTAACAACACGGATGAATTAAAGCGTCGACATAAACTTACAAAACACGCACTTAATACACTAGGGCACAGCTAGGAACAATTCGCAAGCCTTAAAATAAACACGCAACGCGAATTCCGAATTTACAAAACGGAGCGATAAAATAAACACCGCACTGGGCACGAGTGGAGAGGGAAGATCCGCGTTTGGGCAAACGTAGAGTGGGACGCCATGCGGCACGATCATAGAAGTATAAAAAACAGGAAAAGTGGCAAGGGGGCGTGTCAACATGCTCAAATTGAGCATATTATAGGCAAATGGTCGTCTTGGCGAACTAGTGCGCTTTCGACCGCAATCTTGACAATATATAAGAATTCCGTATTGTTCAGTGTTTTTTTGAAGAAACCGGAGCCTAAACCAAGACTTTGTAAATCAAGGAATCACTTACACTATCTAAATATAAGTAATTTACTATATTTGTCTTTAAAATCATGAAAAACAACAAATCGTACAATAAGTCTTGCTCTTACTATATTATTCTTGTTTTGAAATATCGCAGCGACTGTATTATTTTTACTATAAATACATTGCTTCTTATCCACTACCTAAATTTTTCACTTAGTCACTGGACAAGCAATGTAAATATTACAAAACGATAATTTATTAAGCGGATGCAACGCTTGTGCCGATCCACCTACGTAGGTTATCGACACAATGTCGATTGACAAATGAAATCTTGCAACAAAAGTGTATTTTCTATTTGTCAACCGTTTTAACCCGGTTATAAAATCGATGTAAAATAACGCTTTTTACATTTACAGCGTAATAGAGAAATGCTTTGCTAACTTTCGTAAAGTGAGTTAATTAAATTTTAGGTTAATAATCGGTGGAGTGTTTAAGATATTTTCTGGACATGCCGTTTTTTATTTATTTTATTTTTAGGCCTCAAAAATGTTTTTGTCCAATAATAAATGGAAGATTCGATAACTTTCTGATTTAGTCAATCACTAGCATTTCTGTGAAATAAATTGCTTTTGCACAGCACAACGATATCGACCGTTGTTTTTGTGTGCGTAAGTTGTACGGTGTATGGTAAATGCACGCTGTTTGATCCAATAAGGTTTATATTTGTAACTGATTGTGGTGTAGTACGTTCTGTTTTGAGAAATTCGGGTGTGTGCGCGACTGCGTATCTATTGCTTTTACTGACTTGCATGTGTAGTAGTTGCCTTATGGAAGGGGAACACTGGAGACACAGGGTCCCGGTACATTTTCGTCTAACGGGCATATCTCCATATTTATTATATCTATGGGCACGATAGATCGATGATTTAAGGAAGGCGGCTGGTATCGGATGGATGCGGGCTGCTCAGGACTGGGATGGTTAGCACCCTTTGGGGGAGGCTTACGTTCAGCAGTGAACAGATACTAGCTGAAATGATGATGATGCCATGTCCAAAAATGAACAAAAAAATTAAAAACAAACATTGGCCCAAAAATTTAAAACTGAAAAACAACTTTTTTATTGCAGTCGGGGGACCATTAAAGAAATGTTACAGAGTACCTACTGTCCCCCGACTGCAATAAAAAAGATGTTTTTCAGTTGTATGAACACGCATAACTTTTTACAGAATAGTCGATTTTGATAATTCTTTTTCTCGAGGGTGGTCTCATATAAATTTGAAAAAAAACTAAGGGTAGGAAAACAGGGGATGATTTATTGTTCACTCACAGAATTATTTGCTGACTTGTGTATCATTTTTGTAGGCCTACCCCATGTTTGTAGTAGTTAGTAGATTATAGCCACAAAAAATTATAAAATAAAAACTTTTTAACAAATAAATTAAACCTCCAAAAAAAATGAAAAATGCAAAACCTAAATAATAAACCTATTAACAAAAAATAACTTTAACTTCGGAAGTCGGTGTTAAAATACGAAGAAACAAAAACACCGATTGCCGAAATTAAAGTTATTTTTTGTAAAAAGGTTTATTATTTTTTGTTTTTCAGTTTTTTCGGAGGTTTAATTTTTTTGTTAAATGTTTTTGCATCTCTATTCAAATAAGACGAACTTCAACATTAATTGATATTTAACGAAATTAATTTATTACACATATTCGGGAAAATAAATATATTCGGCCCAATTTTGTTTTATGAAGAATTACTTTCATTTTATTATAAAACTAGTGACCCGCCCCGGCTTCGCTCGGGACCAATTTAGAACATTAAAAGAAGCCCGCCTACTGTAAAATTATTTTGTAACGCGGGTGTCTTCATTTTTTAAAACAAATGAGTCCTCCCGCCCTGGGTGGAGCGGAAGGGACTGTCCGACTTACTGACTAAAAACCACACTGTTCTCTCGATTGCTCTTTGCGTTCCAGGGCCCCGGTACCCTCCGGGGCTGCCTTCAAGCGGCTTCTGCCCAATCAGGGGGCCCAAACGCCTCCTGCCGAAGGCTTTACGCGGGGGTAATGCGGTCCATGTCCCTTTATGGAGCGCCAGTGTGGGCGCCTACTTTGAGGAAGCGACCTGCCCGTTACCTCAACGCGTCCCAGAGGGTCATGGCTATCCGGCTGGCCCGGGGATACCGCACGGTCTCTAGCGAGGCGGCGAGCCTCCTTGCCGGATTGCCGCCATGATATCTGGAGGCGAGAGCCCTCGCGCTCATTTACGAACGGTGCTTGGAGGCGCAACGCCGGGGCGAGACTCCTCTGCCGCGACAAATTGCAGCAAGGCGGACGGAGCTCCGGCAGGATCTCATGGCGGTATGGAGACAGCGACTCTCCCAACCCAGCGCTGGGCACGCCACAATCCAGGCGTTAAGTCCTCTCTTTGAGGAGTGGCTAGAGCGGCGCCACGGCGTCCTCACCATCCGCTTTAGGCAGGTACTCACCGGACACGGTTGTTTCGGGAGGTACCTATTTCGGATTCGGCGGGAGGATACACCCGGATGTCAACACTGCGAGGATCGCCCGGAGGACACGGTGGAGCATACGGTGGAGGTCTGCCCTGCTTGGGCGGAACACCGCCGTGTCCTCGTCGAAGCGAAACCTCACGCCCCAACCGCCGCAACAGAAGAAGACGCCCCGGGTGTCGGGAGTCGCAGGGCGATTCCCGGCCACCGTAGGCGCGGGCCTGCGGACGGCGAGCATTAGGTGGCTCGCCGTCCGATCAGAACTAGGCTGGGGTCGACGGCCTGCTGTGTTCCACGCGCGCCTCAAAGAGCTGTCAGCATAAAATACGGGGCCCGCTAGGGCCAGTACCTGCCGGGGTTGCGGAATTTATTCGAAAGAGTCACCGCGGCCCTGGAACGCAAAGGGCATTAGGAGGAACACGAATGGGTTTTAGTCAGTAAGAGTCTGACACTCCCCTCTGCTTCACCCAGGGCGGGAGGAGTTATTTAATGATTTCCCATCCTTAAAAAAAGGGCCCCGGTACCCTGTTTAGACAGTCCCGCGACTCAGGCAGTTGCGATGACTCGTAAGATATTCATTTCAATTGAACGGAGTTTAGGGTAAATACGTTTTGAAATAGAAATTGAAGATAATCTATAGAGATTAACATTATACACCTTAAATAAGCTTCTAAAACAATGCATTACTTTTTACGCAAAACTTAAAGATGAAAATGGTTAAAGTGACCAACTGTTACACCGCGGTGTCATTTATGTTTCGCTGAGAATGATATTATCAGTCGCGCGCAATTTTAATTCTGTGATATTTTCTAAATTATTCTTTTTTTTTCGTTTATTTTTCAACACATTATAGTCAATTTTATAGATAAATATAACACTTGTTCGAAACCTTTTAAGGTTTATGTGAAAAAGTGGAGTAAGCAGGCTCGCTACACAGCATGTTACATAACACAAGTAAACATAAGTTTACCTACATACTTAACACTTAAGTGAATAAAGTAATACTTTTTAAGTTAAATTTACATTTTTTATATGTACTGGTAACAATATTTTTGACTACATTTTTAGGAATATTATTTAGGGTATCAGATAGAATACATTTCCACGTTCTCATGCCATATACATTTACAGTTGTAGGTAGTTTGTACGTGGGCAGGTAATCAACATTACGTAGCTGTTTTGGTCTAATGTTTAAAGTGAATGAACTAATATTATTAAATTTATTTATCCAAAATAATTGCCGACCTGAATTTATCCTAGACTGACATAACTTTACAATATTTAAATAATCCATGGTCATCATCTTTACATTTGAGTCTAATATTCTTTGGCACAATAGTTTTTAAGTATACTTATTTGCAATCTATATATTTTATCTACATAAGTTTTAGAAGAACTAATTAGCTTATGACTTAATCCGCCAGAGCGAGATACAGCATGCGAAGCGTGTGAAAGGGAAGTTTATATTTGAGAATAGCCAACATGGCGTTAATAGATCTAAGTTTGTTACTAACATTTTCAATGTGCGGTCCCCAGTTAAAATGCTTATCTATAATAAGGCCGAGATAAGTATGCTGGTCGACAGCCTCCAGCGTAGGGCACGCACACATGCGTGCAGTGGGCCCGCGATGCAGGCACTGGTGATCATGCGCAGTTATCGTAGGTACGTGACTAATCTTCATCTAAGGCGAATGTATATGGATAATCTTTGTTTTACTAGCGTTGATAACCAGACCTGCATCGTGTGCCCATTTACACAGGTCATCAAATTTGCATCGCTGTTTGAGCCTCAATAATGTTATTATGATGGGTTACCAAACACGTATCATCGGCAAACTGGTATACGGAGTCCTCTGGAATAATATTACACATGTCATTTACATATAATAAATACTCAATTGGGCCAATTATTGATCCTTGAGCTGTGCCCATTTCAGTACGTATTTTTTCACTAAGGCAATTGCCTAAACGAACTACAGTATGACGATTTTTACACCGCAGAGTATCAAATGCTTTGCTAAAGTCGATGAGCGCAATAAGCACATGTTCGCGAGCGCCCAGGTGATTATTGACCTCATCAGAAAAAGCAGACAATAGTTGCGAAGTGTTACGACCTTTCTGAAACCCAAACTATTTAATGTTTATAATATCATTGCTAGACAAAAAAGTATTAATTTCATTACCTAAATACCTTTCTACTATTTTGTCTACGCTAGGTAGAATACTAATAGGCCTATAGTTATTTATATCGTTGTATGGACCTTCCTTGTGTATGGGTCTAATTATGCCAGTCTTTAATTTATCAGGATAGGATGACGTGGAAATGCATAGGTTTATTAGATAAGTAATGACAGGTGTTATTTCGGAATTTATACACTGCAGGTCACTCACTCGAATGCTATCTATACCCGGACTTTTTTTCTTATTCAAATGACTAATTATTTTAAAAACTATATCATCGGTAACTTTTTTAAATCTCATAGACACATTAAACACTTTAGACACTTTTTGGGAGAAAGTGTCTCGCAGAAGAGGTATTTCACAATTTTTACAAATTTTATTGATGTTGTCTTCAAAACCATGAGCAAACTTGTTACTTAAAGAACTAAAGTCTTCATTAAAATTCTTTTTACATCATCCACTGCATTACACATCCTCCCACATAAATTGTTAATTATTTGCCATATTTTTCTAGTATTTCTAAAGTTTTCTGACACCTCTCTTCTAACTTAATTTTTAATTTTAGATATAATATATATATATAATATGACACTTGAGAGTTCCTTTATAAAAGATGTTTTGTTCAAATCGGGCGGCCGATAAACTGCACATACATAGTTTATATCCATAGTTCGTTTCAATCGTTCAGGCTCAGAATGTCCCTTTCCCAAAATGTCCCTCGGTTTCAAAAAGTCCCTTTCCCGAAATGTCCCCTCCCCATAATGCTCATTTCCCAGAATGTCCCTTTTCCGAAACGTCCATTTCCCAAAATGCCCTCTTCCCGAAATGTCCCTTTCTCAAAATGTCCCTTTCCCGAAATGACATTTTCTCAATATGTCCCTTTCCTATGACAGCTACGCGTTTAAACTCGAAATATTTAAATAACATAAGCCAGGTAGTCAATCAACTTTTAATGACATAATTTTAATATAAAAAACGTCAAAAGCCAATAATTATCCACGTGATACCTAACTGCTAACATAATCATATTATATAATTTAAAATAAAATTATAGAAATCAAGAAAGTCTTAGTAATGAATTTAAATGATATACTGTATTTTAATTAAATAAGCACAATCTCTAAAATATTATTTTAGTTGAAAACTGTGCCATTGTGATATGTTTTGTTTGTAGTTTTCGTAAGTATTTGTTATATTTTTTGTCGAACTCGATGTCTCTCGGCCTTCTTCGATTTGCCATATTTTGAAATAAAGAATTGCTAATACGATTATCCCAATATTTAGTTTCCTTTTTTAATTTGTACATAAACTAATATAAATTGGGGTTCTTGGGTATACGGGCATTCACACGTCGATGCCACCCTTCTAAGGCATTTGTGGTGCGATGGCGCTGACCTGCGCAGCTCAACAACACTGGAGATTTTTTCGGATACCAGGTAGATTCGAAATATCTAAGAAAACGCCTCATTTCCGGTGAGTTGTTGGCCTTTTCTAAAATATAATGCCATGCCTCTGGTATAGCATTTGCCAGTACTAGAGGAATAATCGCGCTAATTCTTGTTACGTTGCGGCCTTCTTTGGTTGCATTCAACTTGATTTTTAGGGTTCCGAAAAAAAAGGAACCCTTATAGGATCACTCGGGTGTCTGTCTGTCTGTCTGTCTGTCTGTCTGTCTGTCCGTCTGTCACAGCCAGTTTTCTCCGGATCCACTGGACCGATTCTGTTGAAATTTGGTACACATATGGACTTCTGTGACCCAAACACGGACGCGTTACGTAAATCATTAAATGTTTAGTATGGGGGTCACTTTTAGGGGTCAAACTAGAAAATTAAAAAAAAAAGTTTTTTGAACAATATCGTGTGACATATCAAATGAAAGGGCTAATTAGCTGTGAGGGCTTTAATTATATTTTTTTCATAATTTTAAAATAAATGGTTTTGAAGTTATTCAAGAAATTAGACGAAAAATGACCATTCCCCCCCCTTATCTCCGAAAGTACTGAGCCTAAAATTTTGAAAAAAATGGAGATATTAGATCTTTACCTAAAGATTACAGGAAAACCTATTAGAAGTCTGTAGTGTTAAAATAATATGTTAAAAAAATGAAATTCGTTCGGAACCCTTTGCACGCGAGTCCGACTCGCACTTGGCCAGTTTTTTAGAATATCTCCAAATCGCATCATTAAAATGATGGTAGCAACCAGTTACTTCAGCTTGCGGAAAAATCAATGACACGGCATTCATAATCGCAATATAATCACATTTGAATTTTTTTATTTGGTTTCTTCTGTCTTATTTGGTAAGAGGGCGTGGATGACTGGTACTATATTAGTTACATTTTTATCGGATTACAAATCCAAATGCAAAACAAACACGATAAAACGGTTTTGGTGCCGATTTAAAAGTCCTGTCAGCATAGTAAGAACCTGGTATTTTAATAATATTCTTTGCTGTATTCTTTGCAAAAATAATTATCTTCTGTGCACTCCCTTCACTACAAATTAGAAAATCTTTTGCTAATGCCTGTGGTATTTGAATTGATTCAGTATCACTATGTGTTAGCAAATCTATATTTAAATACTTTTTCCGAGCTCGGTATAAGGAACTTTTAAGGGAACGAAATGTTTAATACCCACATTTCGTTCCCTTAAAACTGATTTTGTTAATATTTAGTACTCATATTCCCAGTTTAAACGCTTAGCTCTCGTAGGAAAGGGACATTTTGAGAAAGTGTCATTTCGGGAAAGGGACATTTTCAGAAAGGGACATTTCGGGAAGGGGGAATTTTGGAAAATGGACGTTTCGGGAAAGGGACTTTTGAAACCAAGGGACATTTTGGGAAAGGGACATTCTGAGCCTGAACGGTTTCAATCTCGCCGGTTATGCACTCATAGAAACTTGTAGTCATTTTATGAGTGAAAATGGTCTCGCCATTTTCACTCATATTTAAACATGCTGTCCGTACAGGTGTTATTTGCCTAAGATTAATGTTTATATCTCCTAATAGAACATAGTTATATGAACGTGGGTATAAACTAATGATACTTGAGAGTTCCTTTATAAAAGATGTTTTGTTCAAATCGGACGGCCGATACACTGCACATACACATAGTTCGTTTCAATCCTGCCGGTTATGCACTCATATAAACTTGTAGTTGTAGGTATCCGCGTAAAACTAAGACTGTTATGCACAAACATAATTATGCCGCCTCCTTTACGATTACGACGAAGTTGCGAGTACATGTTGTAATCCGGGAGTTGAAATAGATTTACACAGCTATCTGACATGTTAACTTCTGTTATTGTTATAATATGTACGATGTGAGGGCTCGACGACATTATGTACTCAAGGTGAGCATAGTTTTTGAACATTGAGCGAATGTTGACATGGCGGACGGCGATTATGTTCAGTTTTAACACTCTTCATAAAAGATGACCACGTACGGGGGCGGGGGCGTTGGGGGTACGTCTTGGATCGTTGATTCATCCATGGAATCCATATCGGTGGTAGATAATTGTGTCGCCGGTATACTGACGACATTGGCGGTAGGTAGTAGAAAGAATCGTGGTTAAATCAATCTTTAACATCGTGAGATGCGATCTTCAGTTTATTGATGTCGCTTTCATAATTAATATGACAGACTTTATCATTATCAGATATCCGTGCCAAAACATGACCATTATTACACCCAACATGTTTATACAGGTCTTTCAGATGAGACTTTTCGATACGATATTATTATAGACTTAGCTTTCCATAGTAAAAAAGAGATAGGCGGTGTAAGTGACTCACGAAAGTATATTTTGCTGTCATCCTCTCCTCCCATGTCCTTGACGGATTTTTGTTTTGTTTTTGAAGCCAGCAGCCACTGGTCTCGTTTGCCTTCACGGAGTCCGATTATGATTGCTGGGGGCTGAGTCTTCTTGGGGTTTCTCTTACTACGACTAACTTTTCGGTAGGCCTTGAGTATGGCATCATGGTTGAGGTCAAATACTTTGCATAGTTTCGATGTGACGTCCTGTATTTCCTCATTTTCCTGTTCAGGAATACCACAGATTTCAATCTGATTTGCGAGTGCCGCTTGCTCCATAGAAGAGATTTTTAGCTCCAAGGCCTCATTATGCATCTTAAGGTTTTTATTCTGATTTCTGAGATCGCTATATCGGTTTGCCAATATTTTCAGGCGGGTATCGTATGAATTAAATTTCTCCTCCTAATCATCTATCTTGTCTGAGAAGAACTGGAGTGTTGATTGGATTGACTGCATTTCAATCCGGATTGTTTCCCGTTCTTCTCGACGGAACTCCATGATAATATGAGCTAACACGGTTTTACTCAGTATCTCGGTGTCAGTATTATCGTCATCCTCAGGGTCTGGCATGATACAGGAGATACGCACATGTGTGTATCTGTGTATCACTTAAGCTAAAGCTATCAGTTTTAGGCTTGTTTTTGACTTGAATGTACCCTGGCGGTTGGGAGTGTCATGCTCACTCAAAAGTCTAGCTGATGGTGGCGTATGCGTTGGATCATTTGACTCCCTTCAAAATGGATGATGATGGTATGCCGAATGGTGTTAGCGCATACGTCATGTCCGTGAACGGGCGCGGTCAGTTTTATATAATCGCACTGGAGTCCTATCGGACCACAAACTCTACGTAAGTCGAGTACTTCGCAGATTCCACCGCAACGCAATTCCCCAGCTGCTACCATTTACCAAGAGACGCTTTATATGTCCAGGACCTTCAGTGAAATCAACTTTTGCGAAACGACACTACAGCTCCACCGAAATGCACAAAATTTGAATAATCACAATTTCGGAAAGAGTGTACTAAACTGGCTCAGCAAATTAGACTACGAACAAACAGAAAACTGCACTACCGACACAACCACGCACACCGTAATTCTTACGAATACATACAAAAACACACCAACATGCACCACACACCACACCACACCACACCACATGGGCAATCATATTTTTGTTTTAATCAAGTTCATGTTTTATCTAATCTTTTTTTTTTCAAATATCATACGTTTCATAGATTTTTTTATTTATGTTTTAGTAGACTTGTACCTAGTATGTAAACAAAATGTATAATGTAATTAGGAGGGGAACTGTCTCCTGAGATACAGGTTAACTACCTAGTTCAGGAGGCAGAGCTTTTATGTAACAGTGATACTTGTTGGCAAATAAATGAATTTATTATTATTATAGTTGGGACTGGTCATTTCTCAGCTGCCATGGTTTATTTTAAATATTTCTTTGAATTGTTCCTTTTTTTTCCGGAAGCTTTTATCCTGCTCGTTTCTTACATCGTTCTCACATATATGTATAATTTCAACATGATGTAAACTAAACTTTGTAACAATTATTAAATTGAATAACTGTTTCTATTCAGTTAGGTAATGGTACAGCATTAAAGTACTAAATATATACACTTAAAATAAAATATCCTCACTAAGATAAGGCGTCAAAAAATTCGCCCGCATCGCTGTTCACCGGAAGTGAGCCCAAAAGACTGGCGGCATTGCCACGTTGTATGACAATGCTTATCCTCTGTCCGAGGTAAAAGCCAGCCCTTGGGTCACGCGAAGTGTCAACTAAGCGTTTAGAAAGATCTTTAAATAAGGCATGAGCACTCGGACCCCACGGTCCAAGAGTTTCAACCCCAAACGGCTCAAAAATATAATTGCCAACAAGGTTATTATATTTCCGGCAGTACCAGCACAGCACGACGAGCTAGGAAGATGGGATGGCGCAAGAGTAACTACACAAGTAGCGTCCCACACTAAAGGCCTACCCATCTTCCATGGAAACAAAGACATACCGTCCGGTCGCTTGCCGTCGTCGCGTGCCAGGCCATTGGGTTCTAGTACGGCTGGAACGCCGACGGCGACAAGAGCGCGTCGGATAATGTCGTTGATGTTTGCGTGCCGTGCAAAGCGACCCGCACTTCGACTGCATGAGAGACCGTGGTGCCCGAGGCTGTTGACAGCTTCGCCACAGTGACAACGATGAGGAGAACAAAACAATAACAATTTATTATTTTTAAAAGAGTGTCCGTCGACATGTCCAATCCACAGACTGTCGACTTTAATGCTGTTAATTAATTTTTCGGCTGAGATGCCTGCACACGATGCGTGCAACCACTTACAGCACTTTGTACACTGCAATCCAGGAGATTTTTTAATTACTGTTTTAGAACACTTTGTACACTTCATTTTGTAAACGATGCGCGTACGCAGATAATAGCTCCGTAGCAAATGATAGACTGTAACGGATATTTTTAATCTATATTAAATTGTCAAGATAATTAATACACTTATTTGGATACAAATTAATACTGAATAGGGGAAAACGGATTTTCAAAGTACGTCATAGTTTTAGTCAAATTTAAAAAAAAAAATATTTACTGTGAGTCTCAGGAGGTAGACATATGCCATAGCGGACTTTTCTCTAGCTTTTTATAAGAGCTACAATTATTTAGAACATAATTATCTTATATCTCTTAAGTTTAAGCCAGTACACCATGAAAGCTCCCGGAAATCGACATTTTTGACGACTTGATCACGAAATATTGATATTTTTCTCTCCTATCAAAAAACTTTTAGAGCAGTGGTGGCCGAGTGGTAACGGCTCCGACTTACGAGTTGTAGGTCGCGGGTTCAAACCCAGCCAGGTACATTACTTTGTGTAATTTATTTCATCACCGCTGCTCTCAAAACGGTGAAGGAAAACATCGTGAGGAAACCGGCGTGTCCTAGAACCAAAAATTCGAAGACATGTGACATTCACCAACCCGCATTGGGCCCGCGTGGTGGATTACGGCCCATTCCCTATCCTAGAGAGGAGGCCTGAGTTCCAACAGTGGGCACATTATAAGGCCGACTATGCCTATGCCCTATAAAAAAACTTTATCTTGAATCACTCTATCTATTTAAAAACCCGCATCAAAATCCGTTGCGTAGTTTTAAAGATCTAAGCATACGTAGGAACAAACAGACAGACAGCGGGAAGCGACTTTGTTTTATACTATGTAGTAAAGAAGAGGAGGACAATAATTGCATACACTGAAACAGATTGTGAGTTTTAAAAGAAGAGGAACCGAGTTACTATGGGCGTCTCATTCGCTCTGAAACGCATGCGTATAGTGCTCTCGCGCTCATTCTCACTGCTGAATAATTTTTGTGTTTAGGGGATGTTTGTTCACTACAATTTGTCTGACTAATAAAATATAACTTTGTAAAGTTTCTGATACTTATGATACTATTTTAGAATAATATTCCACAAAACATATACAAAACTCAGCCTTTTAAATTTAAATTAAGTAGCTCTAATTTTTAGTTAACTTTCTTACCTGGTACCTGCCCAAGTGTCACAAGGCCAGCTCCAGAAGCACGCAGGTATTTAAAGAACATGAGACGCTACTGAGAACCTAAGGTTTCATCTATGTGAAAATAAGTTATGTCTTATCGCTTTTGGATCTTACTCTATATGCGTTGGATTTCAAAAATAAAATCAGTTTAATATTGGAACTCAATCAACAAGGTCGTATTTATTTAAAATGACGCAAGCTAAAGGTTAAGACTTCTCACTCAAGTTATTTCATAATCTTACGAAGTTTGCTGTTTTCCGGTGACATAATCATTATGATCGTTCGTTTTTATATTAAAAAATAGTTGTACGTGACATTACACACCAAAAGTAAACCCAACCAACATCGGACAACGGGAGGTACATTTAACTCGACACTCTATGGCGTACATGTGATCTGAACAGACTAATAACCCAAATGCCCACGACGGCCAGACCTTCGTTATTTTATAAAAAGCTGAAACTTTTTCTGTGCATGTCCCATATTCAGGTAAAGAACGACCGGCGACTATAGAGTTTGGGTTGTGGTTACTTGAGCAGGTAAAAGTAACTAAAGGTGTATAAAATAGTCCTTTAAATTCGTTAAAGTATAAAGCTCAATTTTTTTATATTTTCTTCGGGGTAACTTTAGGTATCTCGTCATCCATTGCCGGACACTTATGACAGTTGCTACCCCCTGCCAGACACCCCTAAACTTTAATAAATTATGATTATACTTTCGTAATAGTATAAAAGTTAAATTTTATAAATGTTACTTGTGGACCTATATAAAAATGTTACCTCAATAGCCGGACAGTTTTAATGGTTTTTACATCTTGCCAGACACATTGAAATTGCGCTGTAGGTGCGAGCGCAAGTGCTTAGTCGATTGCGATCTTAAAATATATCATGGTTATGAACGTAAAATAAATATTTTACGTTCATAACCATGTTATATAAAGTAATAATAATAATAGATAATAATAGCCATTATTCGGTTGTACGTTGTTTTATAGACGACAATTTCATAGAATTTCGTTTCACATACATTTTTCTCGTATTATCATTTCATAGAATAATCAATTCGCAGAATACTTACTTTTAATAAATTTAAATCATAGATTTTTGTTACAAAAAAAACTTTGTTTCGATATTCATGACATCATAGAATAACAAATCAAATATTTTTTATCCTCATATTGAGTAGTTAATATAAAACTTGTTACCAAGAAAAACATTTTATCGAGTTACACGTTTGACAAAATGCATACCCTTCTATAAAATTACAACATCGCGGTCACAAAAACAATGCGGGTAAATTCTACTCAAGCAAAACTTTTCATTCGGATTCGGGCCTGCTCGACAGAGCCCCGCGAAGCGGCAATGGTGGCAAATGGCGATGGAAATAAAAGAGCATACACCATGAATGCAGCAAGCATACAGCAAGCATGCAGCAATCATGCAGCATGCAAGCATGCAGCACGTAAACGGGCATGCAACATGCATAATGCAAGCAATGCTTGCTTATAGCATATAATATGCAGAATGTAAGCAAGCATGCAATATGCAGGCGAGCATGCAACATGAATGCAGCAAGCATGCGGCATGCAACATGCAGCATGCAAGCAAGCATGCAGCACGCAAACGAGCATACAACATGTAGAATGCAAGCAAGCACACAGTATGCAGGCGAGCATGCAACATGCATGGTTTCTGTCACGGCTCCGGCGCTGCAGGGCTCCGGCGATCCCACGCGAACTTATCGTCGCAGATGGTTTTAACGCCCGTCACCGCGGCTGAGGCTGGCCGGCAGAGCCGGTAAAATAAAAAAAAACTCGGTTAATATTTTAAAAAACCATGGAAAAATACACCGGACAAACAATATTCGTTAAAAAATAATTCTGCTGTTTGATGTTTGTTAAATAAAAAAATGTGATCATGAAATTCATTGAAATGTGTTTCATTCAAGTAAGTAGTCTTTGAAATAATAATATTCGACATAAAATTACAAGAATCAAATATTATGTGAAGCATTTTCTGCGTAACGAAATTCTCTGAAATTTCTGTCTGCGAAACAAGGGTACACCCCATTATTCAGATCAACTTAACCTAATAACAATATTCTAAAACAATCACAAAACTTATTCTAGTATTTGCTGCTTTATTTATTTTTTGTAGATCTGTTTTCCAATCGGCAAAGGCCTCCTCCAACCTTTTCCATTTAGATCTTTCTAGAGCCACTCTGTGCCACATCACTCCTGCCACTTCTCTGAATAATTTTCTTGTATAAATAATAGTGTCCTTGTCTAACGCCTTTTTCTACTTTGAATAGCTGGCTTTTCTTTTCTAATTGGATTCTGGCTGTGCAATGACTATATAGTTCTTTATTAATCGAATGTATTTAAGTTCCACTCCTTGTACCAGTAATGCTTCCCATATGTTTTGTGTAGAAGAGAGTCAAATGCTTTGCTGCAGTCGATAAATGCAACGTAGAATGTAAGCTGGTATTCGTTGTACTTCTCTAACACTTGACAAAGTACATGGATGTGGTCGATCACCGAGTAGTCCTTACGAAATTCCGCTTGCTTGATGGGTTGGTGTTCGTCTTGTGTTTTTTCAATCCGTTTTAAAATGATCTTAGTGAAGATTTTGTAGATGTCGGACATAATAATGATGGGGCGATAATTTCCTATTTCATGTTTATCGGCCTTCTTATACAGCAGGATAATAGACTCTGTCCATTGATAGGGAATTATTTCAGTGTTTGTGATGTTGTTAAACATGTCTAAAAGGACAGGTACTAAGACTTCCTTTGCTTGCTTTAAGATTTCGTTGCTAATGCCATCGGCACCTGGTGTTTTATAAGGCCGCCCATTGTGTCACTATGTAATGTTTCTCATCTATCTTTTCTGTAACTTATATGGTGTACATAATAAAGAGTATTCTATTCTATTCTATTCTATCTACCCCTTGGAAATCTAAAGAAAGAATGAAAAAAAATAGTTTATTCCGCTCAAAAAGACGCAGATTACATTACGCGGATTACACGGTATCTATAGCTATCTTGACCTCAGCTTAAAGAATGTCAGAAATGTTTGAGGTATCAGCCTCAAACATTCCTGGCATTCAAATCAATTCAATTTCACCTTCTGTTGTATTACTTCCGTACAGTTTCTTGTAATAAGATGTCGCTGTTCACATTTTTTTTTACTATTGATATGTTCGCGTTTGACCACTATCTCACCTGTTGGTAAGCGATGATTCCATTTTCCTCTGTCATTTTTCATTTTAACGAATCCAATCCATTGAATTCTTTAATTCTGTGTATGCTCTTTTGACTCCATCCGTTTTACTTATAAACTTTTCTTTAATTTCCATTCTGTTTTGTTTTCTATCCTTTCTTATGCTATCTTTAATCGGTTTGCTAATTTTCGTTAAATGTTTTCTTCTTTCCTGTGTATCTTTTGCACTGATTAAGTGGTTTCTGATTTCTAGTAATTTTGTGGTATTTGTTGTTAGTTAAATTTGTGGTATTTGTTGTCAGTTAAATTTGGGTTTTTATGGTATTTTCTACCCAATTGTATCTTTCCTGAGTTCCTAATTCTTTTGTGTTAGGTTTGTAGTCAGTGAATTTGTCCCTTAGAGCGTTTGTTAACTGATGTTTCCCGAGCTTTAAATTTCCTAGGTCTTGTCTTGGTCGAGGGTTTTTTGATTGAGTTGATAATAGTTTTTTTTTTACTTTTAATAGGCACGCGTTTGACCACTATCTTACCTGATGGTACGCGATGATGTGGTCGAAGATGGAGCCCGCTTGCCTAAAAGTAACCTAGAAGCAAGTTCTGCTCTTATTAGTTTATGATTAGTGTTAAAGTTAAATTTTTTGATTATGGTAAAGTTGGTGAAGTAGCTTTTTTTGTTGGTTATTATAAAATCAATTTGGTTTTTTGTTTTACCGTCTGGAGAGATCCAGGACCACGTGTTTTTATTTATTTATTTATGTACACACAATATACTTAAAAACAATTTTGTACAGAGAAAAGAGCACAAAGGTACTGCTTATTTCCACAGAAATTTCTACCAGCAGAGCTGCGACAGAAGAATTTGATAAGAAAAGTAGACACAGTGTGTAAAGAAACAGAGAAGGAAACTTAAAATAAACTATACTAACTTAACTAAAACATTATTATCTTATAATAAATACAAATCTAATTACAATAAACATACAAACAAATATATACAAGTAGATTTACTATTTAATATGGTTTTCTTAGTTTCATGAACATAGTATTTAAGATGTTTCTTATTTTCTAGTGCAAAGTTCATGATATGTTCTCCATTTCTACTTCTGGGTTAATTGTTGTATGTGAAAGGTCCTAGTACCTTTTTTCTTCTTGGCGCTTATTCCCAAGTTGGCCATTATAGTCTCCCATTATTATTAGGTTTTTATGACCGTGCTCGTGGATCACTTCGTTCAGATCAAGGTAGAATGCATTTATTGTATCTAGACTCGATTGTTCAGTAGGCGAATCGACCAAGGATCTTTATATCCAGGTAATTTCAAATTCATCATAGCAATACGCTCCAATATACCTACAAATCCTTCCACATGTTTTGTTATATGTTTTTAACGATAAATCCAACCCCATGGAGGCCCGGGGCCTCACCTATAGGGTAAAATATGTAATCTGGATAACATAGGATATTTTCACCCATTCTTCTCACTTCATTCAGGCCAAAAATATCCCATTTGATGTGTTTCTTCATTTTTCAGAGTAAGTAAATTGAGGGCTGCGATGTAGATTTTAAATTCTTGATGTTTATGATTTTTATTGTTATTATTGTTGCTGTTATTTCTGTTGTTATCACTTATTTTTGGAGGGTTGAGGTCTCTTGGTATCCAAGGAAAGGTAAAAGGAAAAGAGGCAGACCGCATAAAAGGTGGGATGATGATATCAGAGAAGTGGCAGGAGTGATGTGGTACAGAGTGGCTCTAGAAAGATCTAAATGGAAAAGGTGGAGGAGGCCTTTGCCGATTGGAAAACAGATCTACAGAAAATGAAAAAGCAGCAAATACTAGAATAAGTTTTATGTTTGTTTTAGAATATTTTTATTAGGTTTAGTTGATCTGAATAAAGGCTATTATTATTATTACTTTATTTAACATGACTATGAACGTAATTTTTATTTTATTTTATTGGATATCTTAAAAGGTCGTAATCGACTAAGCACTTGCGCTCGCACCTACAGCGCACTTTCAATGTGTCTGGCAAGATGTAAAAACCATTAAAACTGGCCGGCTATTGAGGTAACATTTCTATATAGGTCACCAAGTAACATTTATAAAATTTTACTTTTATACTATTCCAAAAGTATAATTATAATTTATGAAAGTTTAGGGGTGTCTGGCAGGGGGTAGCAACTGTCATAAGTGTCCGGCAATGGATAACGAGATTTCTAAAGTTACCTCGAAGAAAATATAAAAAAGTGAGCTTCATACTTTACCGAATTTAAAGGACTATTTTATACACCTGTACTACCTTTTACCTGCCCAAGTAACCATACTCCAAACTCTTTAGTTGCTGGTCGTTCTTACCTGTATAGGGGATATGCACAGAAAAACTTACAGCTTTTATAAAATAACGAAGGTCTGGCAGTCGTGGGTTCTTGCTCTATAATGAGATCCTTGTTTCATGATTTACTATCAAACGTAAGCGGATAAATTATAGACTTGTGCTCTGGTCGCATAATCTTACGGAGTTTGCCATATACCGGTGACAGATACATTTCATATAATTGTACATTGTTCACAAAAATATAAGTTGTGTATGTGTACTACGTTATTAAAATTTACTCCCATTCTTGTAAACAAAACCGCGTACGAAAACTGCACCTACTGAAAACTATAGTACATTATCTGAAACGTTTGTTTACACAACGCACTATTTCATAAATATAAGTAACACGATTACGTAAACTGACTAAAAATACTCGTAAAGCTATGAGTACGTAAAGTGCGAAAGGGGAATACGCTCGATCGATATTCAGGTAATCGGATTTGCCGGCCGTTCCCCTCACACTCCAGGAAGTGAGTGACCTCACTCACCGGAAGACTGAGCTCAATATACCTTTATTTTCCCTATATATTTGTCCCATATTTCTCTAAAGGGAAATGTGCGCGCCCCCTAACGTGCTGGACATATCGGCCATGTGTGAAAATTATATTTTTTTCCATATTTGACTTTGGTAATTAAAATAAACCTTTCAATTTGGAATGTAGGTTTTGTGTTACGAATTGAAAGGGTCAATCCGTTGCGTTCTGACATCAATTTAAAAGGTGCTGTTAAAGATTGTGTAATGTTTTCCGGTTAATTAATGGAGCGCGAGGATGATTCGCTTAGTTAGCCCAAAGTTATTGTTTTCCTAAAAAAATATTTTGGTCGTTCTTAAAATTTTTAAATGCAAAATAGACAGGATGAAATCATCGTCACGTGTTGACCAGCCCTAACAAATGTAGCTATTACATAATGACAATGAGGGCTATCGCGTTTGAATTCACCACTAGAGGCGCTATTGTAGCGTGAGGTCTTCGTAATGTCAAATTTCACTGTTGGTTGGATTTTGAATCGAGTTTATTTACTTATTTGTTTTGATTTTTGTTAATATTTTACTAAAACAGCCTGACTATAGCAGATTAAGCTACGTTTCTACCGACCACAGCATTAACCTTTAATTTTTAATTGGAAATATGTATATTATCTCCTTCTTTTTTCTATTGTGATGAGTCCACGTAACACTATTTATGTTGTATTAAATCGCACGTTTACGGTATCGTACATTATTTTTCTTCTAACTTTGTTCTCAAGCGTGTAATAGGTAATAACTCTAATGATATGATTAAGAACCATACTCGACAGTGGCGCCAACTAGTGAGTACAAAAACGGTAGCCCTCATTATAATGATGTTATTACATATTTATTTTAATTGAATGATTTATTGTTTCTATTAATGGTTTTATGTCATTTCAAAGTGTTTTATAAATTTGGTAATGATTTTTGTTACTTACTTTTTATTTAATTGAGTTTTTTTATTGTCATGTTATATTCTACGAAGTTTTATTTAACTATACCATACACATTGTGTTGTTAACTGAAACATGGATCAAATCTAAGATAAATGCTGGATATACCCAACTAGGTACACACATATATTTAATTTAAAGAAAGATTGTATAGGCAGGGGTATTTCTATGTATATGTCGCAGGCAATTTGTATGATTCCGCCGTTTACATACGGCAAAACGCTCGCAGTTATATTGCCGTGTCACTTTATAGTAAGATATCACAAAATTACATCGACAATTCCAACGCCGCATACATAATAGGTACCGCGGCAAATTGAAGTATTTAGTTCTGCTGTTGATCAAAACACGAAAAATCGCGTCAAGTAGTGGATTTGTGACACAAAGTGTTATTGAAAACAGTGCAAATATTCCATGTGCAAAAGACTTTTCACAAAATAATTGTGATTTTAAAGACATTTATTTTTAGTGATATCAGCAGTCCCGCAATTCCACTGGAAAGTCTATATTACGCAATGCCCCGTTACACAGCTCCCTATATTTACAAATATGTTCCTCGTTTCTTAGTCCCCATAATACTCTGTTATCTATCTCTTTGTTTACAGCATTTCTAATAGGTAAACTCTTAAGATTACAAGTGATTTTTAATGGAAAGTGGTCAGACCATTACACTTCAGACCATTACACTTCATACAATACCTTAGTACCTATATTCAATTGTTTGAAATGTCATTGACGTAACAAGGTAATGGTCTAACCACCTTACAGTTCCATGAGCCTCACTTAAGTATGTATAAGTGTTCAGACAACCTGGTAACAAATCCACGTCGGCGCATGATCAACTTTGTTCCTTACAGAAATTCAACATTTCATTTAAAAACAATGAAGAATGTTAACTAATTTTGATTATTAGCACTCCATATTCTCCGTCAAAAATAAAAAATACTAGTGAAAAAATTACTTCGATACGTCAATTAGTTTCCGATTTAGAAGTAAAACAAGTCGTAACCGCATCACGCGGGCTGGCGGTGACGGTGTGACGTCATCGCACAACACGCTCAGTCTGGCTTATTCAGACCGCTCGCGGTCGCGCGCCCGTGCGGTCGAAATTATGCCTAAATACATTTAAAAATGTCCAATCCAAATACTAGGAAATCATGTGTTGTGCCTAAATGTAAAAATACAACTACCAATTCGCCGGAATTTTTTTTTTTATAGTTCCGAAGGACGTTAAAATGCGAAAAAAATGGATAAAAGCTAACCGTACATACATCACCTACTCTTTTTACTTAAACATAACCAATAGCATCATCGCCATAGCTGTCTCTTGCCGATCTGAAATAAGTTTCAAATAAAAATAAAATGGCTTTACGTATTTTGTTAGTAAAAAAAATAAAAACGGTTTAGTACATCTGTTCAACATCTACATTTGCAATAAAAATTTAATTAAATATAATTGCCTTAAGTAGCTATTTTGTTAGTAAAACAAATAAAAATAAAAAATAGGTTTAGTACATCTGTAACGTTCAACCCACTACATCTGTATCCTAAGTACTTACCTATCCTACTTCCTACTAATATTATAAATGCGAAAGTTTGTGAGTGTGTGTGTGTTTGTTATCTTTCTCGCAGAAACTACTGAACGAATCTGGACGAAGTCTGGAATAACACATAGGCTACTTTTAATCCTGGGAAAATGTACAGTTCCCGAGGGAAACGGGGGCGAAGCTGCTGGCGGAAGGTAGTTTGCAAATAATCAATGTATGTATTAATTTAAATTTACTAAGAAGAGCCTACCTATATATTCATACGTACCTACCTATAGCTACAAAACTATAATACATATTTGTTGTCTTTAACGTAAAAATTTAATGGTAGGTAGGTACTTCTACTATTTGATTTGCATTCTTCCATTACGACATTAGTTGGGTATTTTGTTTTGATAAAACAATTTAGAACAGATAAACTATTAAGCATAAGTAGTAGCAAGGAAAGTTTACTTAGCTTTGCATTTTTATTCCTCGCATTTCGGCGGCAACGAAATCACTATTTGTTGATAAATAATGCGCAACCATGAATTCATCTATTTTAGGTAGATTATCCGATTGCCCTTTTTCGAATCCTTCATCCATTTTATTAATCGAATAATATTTACTATTATTAGACTATTTAACGTAAGACGCGGATGAAAACACAACAAAATACTGCGCAAGCTATTACACCTACTATAACTGCTGGCGACTTGATACTAAGCGGGCCGCGGCCCGCGCGGCGCGTTGTGACATGACGTCACAAGCGGTCACGTGACCGTTAGCGGGACTTGATATTTTTCGAAACTTTGAATGCCTATAAAATCAAAACTACTAGGTATTTTTGACTGCAACAAAAACTAGTCTATTTGTATACATACAGGCTTTACTGAGACAAAATTTCAAGCGATTTGGCATACGTAGTAACATTCTTCATTCCCTCGAATGCGCATTCAAGTCACCCATTATAAATACTGCATCTACATTATAATCGTCAATTACCGCATTTATTTCCGATATAGACGATGTAAACTCCACTAGGTTGTCCTGACAGTCTGTACATACAGTACATACAGTCTGTACATATACACTGAGAACACTAACATTGATTGACACTGATTCACACATTTTACTGCCGTAATGCGCACACTATTGCACTTAATATTCTCAACGACATTAAACGCATTCTTCCTGCATAGAAGTGCCACCCCACCATACGGCCTCCCACACAATACTCCTTCCGCTGTGTCTACCGCTGAGACGTCCACCGCCGCAAAATCTCAATGAATGTCGTTGAGATAGGACAGATCGTGAGGTAGCAGCCCTGCAATGCAACTATATCCGCAGTGTCACGCAGTTTTTTTTTTATATAATCTACTGATCTCTTTATAGACCTAAAATTAAAACTTAATAGTTTAAGTCATTTTTCGCAACCATCTTGAAGTTTTAATGCCCACAACTGCAATCAAAACCCCTAACTATCTACTGCAAAATCTTACTTAAAAAGTAAATTATACTAGTACCTAATCTTACTACCATTAATTCCTCGCATAATCATTTCATAGTGATATTTCGTCTAAGCTATACTTCTATACATATATATACTTATACTTAATATACAAAGCTGAAGAGTTTGTTTGTTTACTTGAACGCGCTAATCACAGGAACTACTGTTCCGATTTGAAAAATTCTTTCAGCCTTATTAATAAAAATTGTTTATTCCGAGCGTAATCGGAAGTTACACTTGGACTTGTTAATCCCAGAGTAACAGTATATTAATTTCGTCATAACTCTAGTATTAATAAACATGGAGTAACCTCGGACTAACAATACTTCACGAGGGAGCAAAACTTTATAACTCACTACCAAAAGACATAAAAAGCACACAATCGCTATCACTATTTAAAAAACTACTCAAATGTCACATCTTGAAAGGTCATAGAAAATAATTAATTAACTAACTAATATAATTTATTTACCTCTAGTGTAAACGAGTCCTTAGATTTCAAACACAAAAACAAGATAACGAGACACCGCACGTCGACCGCGTCAACATGTCGCACGGCGGTAGAAGGTTCTTAGAAATTACCATACCTTCATAAATTCATAATGTTAACACCAAACCTCTCGATACTCCTGGACTATAAAAATGTATACCTAAATCTAGATGTAAGTATTTATTTCTGTACAATTGATTTGTAATCTTTAGAAATAAATTCAAACCATAATTAAACCAGGATTAACGCACCCGTTATGGCAACCCACATGTTTTAAAAATAAAAAGAATGAGTCAGTGAATGAACTTATGACGTAATAGTGACAGTGACAGTCGACAGATACTCGCGTCGGCGTTTGTTTTCGGTGGCAAAATAAAATAAGGTTTTAGCAGTTTCGGAGAAATTTTCTTATTTTAAACAATTTTATTATTATTCTTGACTTAAAAATGAACCAAAAACGTATTCGCTCTCTTAACTGGGATGAAGAAGAAAAGGTAAATCATGTCGATAGTGTGGTATTTTATATTGGTGCCGTGGTGTTTATTTATATTTTTTTTCTAATTTTTTGATTTTCATACCAAATGTGTACTGTTACTTTGCAAATAACATTTTAAAAGAGAAATCCTTTAACTATTGCTACTCTGTTTAATTCAATAAACATTTATTAATCTGTTTTCAATAGATCGCAAGTATTTCAGAATCTACTAGCGAAACATGTGCCATCACATTACACATCAGTTGGTTAACTGTATGGCAATAATAATTATTAATATTGATGATATAAAAATTTATATTAGTGTGTGTGCCTTACTTTTTATTATTTACCCTTTTTATTACAGGAATCAAAACCAGTGACACATATGGTGAAAGCTTCAGAAAATATTAACCTAGAAAATCAGCAGATAGATGTAAGTATCTATCAAAATATCTAATTAATAGCAAAAGCATTGGATCCAGAATATATACATACATAAATTCACACCTGTGTCCCAGAGGGGTAGGCGGAGAGTTAGGGACTAGGGAATTCCATTTGCAAGTGGAAGAGTTAGTTACAAGTTTATCAAGATCATACTTGATAAACTTGTAACTGACTCTTCCACTTGATTTATTCTCATAACATTCTTCATGCATGCTCATCAGTTTTAGATACTACTGACCTGACCTTTCACCAAAACTTTCTCAACTAAAGCCATCTCACTCAAAATTATCAATATACTTTTTTTCTAGAATATTTTTATAGAAACAATGCAAGAAGTTGATGCACAAGTGAATGTTCAGGAAATAACTCCATTAGGAGTTAGCCTACAACGATAATATACTCATGGTATGTCTATGAAATCTATGATGTACTTCAAATTACAACTATTTTTTTACAATATTACAGATTACTCAAGTAAATGCAACTGTGGACACTCCAATGAAATCAAATATGGACACAATTCAAGCAAAGGTAAATAATATACTACTTGGCATTACATACATGGTATGTCTTTGGAATATATGTATAGTACCTAAACTGCAAATTTTTATAATATATCTCACAGGAAAATATCATCATGGCCACTCCAACAAATAAAAATATGGGCACAATTATAGCAAAGAAGTTATATAAATAATACATTATATAATTTTACTGCCAGTGCTAAATCCAAACGAAAAATATTATCTAATAAAATCCCAGAGAATAGTTTGAAAACGAGAAAAGTAATTTTTATGCCTACTGCCAATTATGTTGAACTTGCTTTGTTTATCATTCAACCATTGATATATTTTGTTTAACTGTTTGTTTTTTACAGGACCATGATGAGTGCGTTAAGAGCATGCTAAGCCATAGCAAAATGTTAAAAGACGAGGAACATTTGAGACGTATGGAAATGGCTGAAGAAAATCATACAATAAAAATGGCAATACATAAAGAAAAACTAAGATGTGCCATATTAGAAAGAGAAATTTTAGAATTAAAAAAAGCGTCTGAAATGAAACACTCCGTTTGTGATTCCTAGTTTTTATATGTACTTAATTAAAATTATCTCTTAGCCTATTTTTTTATTTAACAAAATAATGATAAGGTTGTCCAGCAAAGACAGTGTGCCTGTCAGATTACACATCACCAGCTACCTTAAAAAGTATTCATTTAATCACCAGTCAATTACTCACTTTAAGTAGAAATCCACTGTTGCATTAAAAAAATGTCTGAAAAACACAACCCTCTGGTGCAGTCTAGTAAAAAAAAACATCATTGTCTATATATATGACACTCTCGCTCGAAGGTACCTAACTCCATTTTTCATGACTCATTCCTTCAGATAGGTATTGGTACGATTATTTACAATTTAGTCTTACAAAACTAAATGAAAAAAGTGAGATGTTATAGGTACAAGAAAATAAAACTTAATTTTTATCTAAATTTCAATTATATTTATTTTGAAAATTTTCATTTAAATGCTGCTCGTGCTGAATTTCCTCTAAGTGAGTTATTAATCATCTGCGTCACTGGATCATTGTCATCATCTTCTACAGCCTCGAGCAGATCTTGCTTGTGCTTTGCAATATTGTGCAGTATTGCCAAGGCAACAATGTACGTATAGTTTGGTATGGATTAATTTTATTGTTAATCTCAATAAACAACGAAACCTTTGCTTCCATACTCCGAGACATCGTTCAACAGTGTTTCGGGTCCTTATGTGTGCACGGTTGTACATTTCTTCTTTTTGTGTACCTATTCGGATGAATCCAGAATCTCCTAATGGTCTGCCTTTAAATTCTGATGGCTCAAATCTTCGTTTTAAGCGACATTCATTGAATATTCTTGAATCATGTCTGCTACCTCGCCAATGTGCCACTATATCCATGATTTCTAAATTAGCATTTGACACAACCTGAAACAATGTACACAATGAATATGAAGTCACAGATTGAAGTGACTTCACTGGACCTGACAAAGATTAACTTGTATGATAACATGTACCTACTAAAGATGGATTGCCTACTATCGAACTTTAAAACTTACTTGTACATTTATAGAACTGTACCTATCCTTTTCTATTTATGTAGGTAGTATTAACCACCATTTTCACTGACTTTTGGGATTCGAATTTGTTTGCAATCAATAGTTCCTATCACTTGTCTAAATCCATATTAGTGAATAAAATCTTGCAATCACATTATTCTGCTCCACACCAGTTTGTGGCATTTTAATCCAATGAGCTCTTCGTGTTACTAGTGACAACGCAACATGTTTACATATAATAAAGTAAGTGATACCTACCTACTGTTAGCTAACTCGTTCCACTCAGATCTGCATTTATCTTGAATCTGACGAATTAAAAAATATTGAAACAGAAATGTGTAGTGAAAGATAGTGATCTATGAAATTGATGGTAGTTTTATTTACCTCTCCACGAGCCCGTGTTCTTATTGCAAACAAAACTTTTAGATGGGGTGGTATAAAGCCACCTCTTGGATCACCAGCTAAATCATTTTTCACAATGTCATTAATGAAAACGGCAGTAGATCGAGTAAATCTGTACTTACTTGGATTTTAATTCGGCTTCTTGAAGTTCTTCCAGTGGATCCTTACGAATTTTATATGATTTCTAATCTGAATCTGATTTCTAGCCTCATTTATTTCATCGATCACCCTCAAATAATCCAAAAAATGAACTAAAAAATTAAAAACAAGCATTGGCCCAAAAATTTAAATTTTTGATTCGTACCACAATGATAGGTACTAAAATTTCTTGGCTGTCCTAAAATTATTTTTAAAATTTTTCATTATTAGCGAACGAGTGCATATTGAATACTACTGTTATATATATTTTTTTGTTATGTACTAAGCAAGCTCTAGATGATGATAGTATAGGTCAGCAAATTTTCATGAAAATAAAAAAATATTTCCGTATTTTTATGATCCATGGCGACCCCATTATAATTTTTTTAGCTACTACGTTACCCGGGATAACGCAACGCTTCTAACGATATCACATACATCGAAATCGGTTAAGGCGTTTAGGAGTTACGATGGAATAAAGAAACACAAACATACATACATACATGAACCCTGAAAACATAACACTCCTTTTTTTAGGCAGTCCATCGTATTTGTACAACAAACAACCACAACTTAATCTATGATTTAGTTTTTTTTTTAAAGTCACACGCAGGAAGCTGGAGATGCGCGTGCATTCAGTGCTATCTGTGCTATTCCGTCGTTAAACTATGTGGAGCCACAGATAATATAATACTGTGGAGCGAAGGATTAACTTTTATTCCGAGGGTAGTGTCGGATTAGTTTTCCCTCCTTACTCCATGTTTATTAATACTCAATTTAATTTATTTAAATTTTAAACTTGGACCAAATTTAATCTTGCTCTATTCTGTATTTATTAATAAGAGTGTTTAAGTTTAGGTAACCCATATATCATCACACGCTAAGACCAATAAAAGCGGAACAAACGATGTTGCGCGGGTCAACTAGTATACAATAATATAAATGTTAGTAGCTAAGTACCTATATAAGTAAGTCGATAGCCTAGCCTATGAAACTACCTACAATCTTTTAACACGAGTGTAGGTAGTTCACTCGTGTATCACTTTTAACCTTTTGAACGCCAGAGCGAAAACGCATCGGCGCACCTCCCACGCCAGGCCACAAATTCAGCGCAGATACCTACAAAAAAAATAGGGATTCCAACATCCGATCTATAAGTTATCGAAAACCAATTAATTATTGCTTTTCGTCTCATATTTTGAAATAAAATATTACTTATTACATTACTATTTTATTTAATTTGACCCTATTTCGTATCATACTATCGTTAAAAGCGGTTACATAGTTCTAAACAACCTAAAATCAGACATTAGAACTACAAACGAATAAATCAAATAAGGATAAGATACATCACTAATCTCGTTCGTGACGTCATGCGCTGTCGGGAAGAGCCGACTCTGGCGTGGCTGGCACGACATTTGACAACTTCTTCGCATGCGAGTAGGGATGTGACGTTGTGGGACAGAATAAATAATAATCATAAAGGTAGTATTTAACAAAAAATTACTCTATTTTCTTATAATTAGTCTCGACTCTTCATAGCGTGGCAAACTTATGTCATCTAAGTACTTCTGCTGTCGCACTTTTCATAAAACGTTCAGTTTATTCACTTAAGTTACTGAACGCTTCTCTTCTGGCACTCTATCTTGATCCAGAATAATATTCAGATACGAATAGTTGTCATAAAAAAATAACTGACGAAGTAATAGTAAGCTACTTTTAATCAAATATTTCACAAATTTTAAATATAAATTACCTTACTTACCCATCACTAGCTGTCGTGTCTTGCCGACTGTGGCGTGTGGAGGAACACTTTTTTACGGATTTCGATTAGCAATTTTTGATGATTGTTTTTTGTAGTGAAATGTAACTTATAGTATGGATGTATCTTTCTGCCATTTTACAATTTATAATTAATGTAGTTTTAAATAATAGGAAAAAGAAACAGAAAACTTAATTTAGTATATTTATTTTGTACTTAAAAAATGTCGTTATCTTGTCGGCTATAGCCGACGGTGGCGTGTTGGGCACGATTTCATTTGTCGGCTATAGCCGACCGTGGCGTTCAAAAGGTTAATTTTTTTACCCTATCCACTTATTTATTTATGAATCCAGGTAGGTATTTTAATCAGTGGAAAAAGCCAAATATCTACCTATTAATAAAATAAATAAATTATGTACCTACCAAACTACGAAATGATATATTTGGGTGCGTTATTGATGAATCCAAGCAACCAAAATCACCTCAAAACTGCGTAACAGTCTCTGAAATCTAATGTTACGTACCTTGGTACGACAGCCGTTTCTCTCGACGCGAATGGGTCTACGTTTGGGACGCCCCACATTTTGAATATAGCCTCCGTGGCTTGGGGTAGAAGATGCCACTCTGGTAGGTACTTTGCGACCCCTTGAGAGGCGATCTGCAGTTCCGTTTAGCCTCCCCGGGAGGTAAGTGGCTGAGAGAGTTAAATGTATCTTTTCTGCAAGTTTTAGGAGCCTGGTTGTCAGCCTTAGTAGTGCAAGGAAATGTGTGTCCCCCTCGTTTCTGAGGTATGCAACAAGAGTCCTGTTGTCGGACTCAATAAGTATGTGTGCATCTTGTAGAGTCATCCGCTGACTGTTTATAGCTGCAGATACGGCATACATTTCATTTATATTTGAATGTCAGGGTTTTTGGAATGGAGTCCACTTTCCTGATAGGTAAGTGTTGTTTAATTGGGCTCCCCACCGCTGCATCCGTGGTCAAGAAGTGAGACACTTTTCTTGACTATTGGTGTTGAGCTGTATTTTGGCTTGGCTTTTGACCACCATTTTAGGTCTTGCTGAACAGGCAGAGGAATATTTTTTCTTTCTCGTAGTCTGTTTTGATTGAATAGTTTTAGAAAAAGTTGCATTCTGCGACAATGTAGTCGACCTCCTGTTACTGCGTAATTTACAAAGTTCAGCAAACCTAGTAAACTGAGCTTCTCGCAGAGAACTGTTTCCATTGCTCAACATTTTGGAAATAATTAGTTTTTTGTTTAATATCTTTTGGGACGGAAGTTTTACCCAGTTTTGCTGAGTGTTCCATACTAGGCTTAGATATTCTACTTCCTGAGAGGGTTCCAGAGCAGACTTCTGATAATTTATGTGCCATCCCAAGGTGTCCAATGTTCTCAGTGTTTCCGCAACCTGAGAAACCAGTACTGTACGAACCTGATTGACCAGGAAAAAATCGTCCAGATACACAATTATGCGGAAACCTTGTGCTCGTAGGATTTCCGAAATCCAGTTTGTTACTGTGGCAAACATTTTTGGCGCCGATGACAGGCCAAATGGTAAGGCTGTTAATTGCAGCACTTTGTTGTGATAAATCACATGGAGGAACCTCCTCTGTGTTTCTGGCTAATGAAAATAGGCCTGGTGAATGTCTATTTTCACTAACCAATCGTTTGTTTGCAAAAAATTGGCTACATCTGTTTGTGAGATTAACTGAAAATGTTTTACTCACACATAAGAGTTGAGACCTCTGAGGTCGAAGATGGGACGCAGCCCTCCGTCTGACTTTTTCACTAAAAACATCCGACATAGAAAACCCGGATTGAGTTTTGGTGGTGTCTCTAATATTTTCTTTTGTTTCAACTGAGAGATCATGTCTTTTGTTGTCCGTATCTTGATATCCAAGGGGGGGTTTCTTTATAAATGGAATGCGGCCACCTGTTATTATTTTCAAAATGTAATTGTTTGCTCCCTGTTGTTGCCAATGTTGCCATAAATGGGCATGGTCCTTTAGGCAGCCCCCTCTGAATGTTTTGGTTAGATATTCAGATTTGTTTATTATTAGTGTTGGGGGGTGTGTTATTTGCTGTGTAATTTTTACGAAAGGGCTGATTCTTCTTCATTTCTTTTTTATCTCGTAATCTTTTTTCTGAGTTTTGTAATGTCCGTGATGTTTTTTGTTTTGAGCATGAGGTGTGTTAAAAACTCTTTTCTCTCTAACGTAAGATGGAGTATTAAGCCAAACCTGAGATCCATTTAAAGAAGCTAGGATAGGGTGCAAAGCCTCTCGGCTAAACAGATATTCTTGACATGGTGGGACATTTTGTAAAGTTGATTTTAAGTTAGGATTAGCAATTTCTTTTAAAATACGGTCCCGTCTTATCTCAACTTACTCTGCCCTTTTTCCACATACAATTGCATGGCAGTCTCTGAATTTTTATATGACGGAGACCCTGGACCAAAAATACTAGAAATCTTTTCAAATAATGTGTTATAATTTTTAAATGATTAGGGTTTACTAATGCCCATTCAAGCAAATGTTGTAATCCTACTCTTAATAGTTGTCTTTGTTCCAAAATATTATTAGACAAACCTGCTAATAACTGCTCAGTTGGAGCTAAATAATCTCTGGCCTTGTTAAAGTGGCACAACTCTTCATTTAACTTTAAGACCTACAAAATCAGGACTAATTGCCAGTCCTGATTTTGCAAGTTTGCAAACCTTTTTTGTAACGAATGCCTTTCCAAGAAGGGGTATCAAATTTTTGAAGATTGTCAGTTCTGGTAATCGTTCTTTGTCATCGTGTGGAATAATTGTTTTTCGTCAAACTCTGTACCAAGCTCTCCTAAAGAGAGTTTACACGATGAAGTTATCGGATTTCTCAAGAAAATCGATGTGGATGGTGTCAGATCGCGATCTAGTTGTTCGGGTAATTGCTCTGATTGACTAGGATTAGTCGAGAGAAGAGGAAAGTTAGTTAAATAACTAGATATAAACCCCACTTGTTTAATAAGTGTCTCTACCCTACAAAACAAAACACTACAAAGGTTAAAATAACTTTAATTTCGGTAGTCGGTGTTTTTGGTTATTTCGTTTTTTGACACCTACTTCCGAACGAAATTAAAGTTATTTTATACTTCGTAGTGTTTTGTTTTGGAAGTCGGTTACATTTTTTGTAAAAAAGTTTTTAATTAATTTATTACTGTAGATTATTTTCCTTGTTTTCACAGCCGTATTTTTATTGTTTACAGTATTAGCACGGTAAAAATATCTACAGTATTCTATCTTCATAGAAACGGTCGGAAAGCGAGTCATACATGCGCCTCGAGTTACTTTTGTTTGTAAAAAAGTTTTTTATTTTTCACTTTTTAGTGGTACCTGCGTACCCATTCACAGCGTACCGGCGCGATGTTACGTTATGAAAATAAAACTTACTAAGTGCTTTCGGTGTAAAGGTCTCGTCAATACGAATGAAATAAGCCATACACTTGGTAGTTCCTACATACCGATGTCGAGTTCCCTTGACGCTCTGTCGTCTCCATCATCAGGTCTGATCCAAACCTTCATTCTTTTGTACCTAGTATCACTCGATACACACGAATATCAAGTTTTTACCAGTTGCGTGCCTACAATTTTCGAGATTTGCCCTCGATTTCTCAGGGTTTATATCATCAGATCCTGACGTGGTGGCAATGGGACCATTTCAGAAGCATACCCTTTCATATAAAAAAAGATTCATCGAAATCGGATCATAAACGACGAAGTTATCCGCGAACACACATAAAATATATATATATGTATATATATACACGCTGTCGAATTGAGAACCACCTTCTTTTTTAGAAGTCGGTTAAAAATAGGCCTTATAATCTACGCGAGGAATGTCTCTTACAAGTTCGCATCACCGTTGTTTACCCCTCCGAAGTTAGGTTTTAGTGACGACCGCGCAGGTGCAATCGCGTAAACAAGTGTTACGTTCCTAGAGTATTTTTTTGTTTATACGTATTACATTATAAATAAATAACAAAGACTACCAGTAACAATTACAATTTAAAAAAAGTAACAACACAAATACATACACCACAAAAACACACAAACAACAAATCAAATAGTAAAAAACTGGCCAAGTGCGAGTCGGACTCTCGTGCAAAGGGTTCCGAACGAATTTAATTTTTTAACATGTTATTTTAACACTACAGACTTCTGATAGGTTTTCCTGTAATCTTTAGGTAAAGATCTATTATCTCAATATTTTACGCTCTGTAGTTTCGGAGATAAGGGTATAAGATATAAGGGTGGAATGGTCATTTTTCGTCTAATTTCTTGAATAACTTCAAAACCATTTATTTTAAAATTATGAAAAAAATATAATTATAACCCTCACAGTAAGCTCTTTCATTTAATATGTCTCTCGATATTGTTCAAACAACTTTTTTTGTAATTTTCTAGTTTGACCCCCATACTAAAAATTTAATAACTTACGTAACGCGTCCGTGTTTGGGTCATAGAAGTTCACGTGTACCAAATTTCAACAGAATCGGTCCAGTGGATCCGGAGAAAACTGGCTGTGACAGACGGACAGACAGACAGACAACCGAGTGATCCTATAAGGGTTCCTTTTTTTCGGAACCCTAAAAATAACCAAAATAATTAATTAAAAACAATAACAACGTGTAACACTTTTCGCATCAACAGTCGTAGTGCATTGAGCAAGCGGGTCACACGTATGCATCGAACGTATACGAGCGAATGAGATGCCATTACACCCGCCATCTTGCGCAAACACGCGCATGCGCGACGTGCCCGCGCATGCGCTGTATTATGTTTTTTGTCATATTGACATTCTGCGCACTCAATTGCGACGTACTTCGGGGAGGTAAAGTTGCGTTACGGGAACTGTAAATGTCTATTCGCACATCTCTCATCTCGGCTCGGGTGAAGATGGCGTGTTTGGCACAACACTTTCCTCTCCCGCGGCTACAGGCTCTTGAGCCCTGTTTGTTGGTGTATTGTTGTTACTGTCCAAGTCGTTAAAGTCATAGTTTCGTTACTGGTTTTTGTGGGATATTTCCTTTACACATTGTCAACTGATTTACATGCTTTTTTACTTCGAACGTAGTGTTTGTGTCTTGGACGACGTACAATACTTTCCCTAGGTATTTTCTTTTAAATTATTCCTTTGCACCAATCATATTTGTTGTTTTTATATTTTTAATACAATACTTGGTGACCCGGTTTGAACACTAGTTTGTTTCTTCCCCTGTATGACTTAATCTGCGAGCACTGTTGACGAGTAACATTATCAATGGGGGTTGTGAGCGAGGCCCACGCTGTTTGTGGGTAAAATAGATCTAACCGTGACCTAAGCTTTCGCCCATAAACCAGCTCAGTTGGTGAGAAACCTGTGACAGAATGAACCGAATTTCTGTAATTAATAAGGTAGGTACTTTAAAAAATTTAACTTTTTTTTTTACTATTTATAGGCGCGCGTTTGACCACTATCTCACCTGATGGTAAGCGATGATGTGGTCGGAGATGGAGCACGCTTGCCTAGAAGTAACCTATTCACTCTTGACTTAAAGACTCCCAGGTTGTAGCTATCAGGAAACACAGACTCCGGCAGGAAATTCCACTCCTTAGCTGTACGCTCTATGAATGTGTTCCCAAAACGTTTAGTGCGTGTGGGTGGGCGGGCTTGGCGGAATTAAATTATGCAATTCCATCGCACATTCCCCAAAATGCAACCGGTAGAAAACCGACAGGCTAGCGACTCGTCGTCGATGCTCAAGACTTTGGAGTTTCGTCGCGACGAGCCTATCATTGCCGATGATCCTCTTCGCTCGTTTCTCAATTGATTCAAGGGCATCAAGCTGGTATCTGGCAGATCCGTCCCAAAGATGAGAGCAGTACTCCATACACGATCGAACTTGCGCTTGATAGAGTCTGAGCAGCTGTTCCGGCGTGAAGTACCGTCTCATCTTTGCTAGGATCCCCAACTCCTTTGCAGCCACTTGAGCTTATGCCTCTATGAAAGGGCCAAAATTGATTAACTTTTGCTTTGCCTTATGTTGTGACGAAATAATGCTGTTTTTTTGCCTTTTTTTTACAATTTTGACAAAGCTCTCTGCTTGTCCGTTACTTGCTGGGTTATAGGCCGGCGCGCCGGTGATGTCAAATGAGTGATGTCATTGAGCGAGCAAAAGTTCCTAAACTCGAATGACGTGAATGCGGTACCGTTGTCACTGACTATTGTGTGGGGTAGGCCGTACTTTGACATAAAATTAATGATTAAACGAACTTACCTGTAAGCGAAGTTCTATCATAATTATACGAAGCGCTTCGTCCTAAGAGATTAGTACTAATTATTACACATGTAGTATATAAAAATAAGTGACACCACTCAGACACTATAGTTGAGAGTTTTCTTTTTCTTTTTTTTTTCAACTTTGGGTACCTTGGTTTCTCCTTATTAGTCGACTTGGAATCTCTCGTCATTTAGTTTAAAGTGTAGAGGAATAAGCGTTGCTTAATATTTTCTGAAAAACTGTAAGGGAATATAGGAAGCGTGTGAGGGCGGGAGTACTAATTTCTTCGGACGAAGCGCTTCGTATAATTATGATAGAACTTCGCTTACTACCTGTAAGTTCGTTTAATCGTTAATTATACTAACGCTTCGTCCTCGAGATTAGTACTAATTATTACACATGTAGACTTTGAGAGTTATTTCTGCATGTGTCTGTTTTGTGCATGAGTACAATTTATTATACAAATGTTGCAACAATGACAACTGTGAGAAAAGAAGATTATTTTCATTCTTACTAATTAATTATCGACCTAGCTAGAGAACCGTCATCATAATCAATGATGGTGCGGTTGTAATGTGAAGTGATCATCCAACAACTTGATGAGTCCTTCATACGGCACCTCCTGTTCCCACATCTTTCGACAACGCCAAATCCGCTGCCAGTTTGCCAAATCCGGTACCGTCATGGAGTGCGCTGAGCAGAATCGCTCGCCTTTTTGTACCTGCCGCGTCACTTTTGGCGACGATATCGTTTACGGCGAACCATTGCGTGATTCGACCTTTGTATGTTTTCCATTCGTGTAAACGACGCCATTTTGGGTAACCTCGTCGCCACTGTTGGGTATGTTGCGTGAGGCAAGTGAAACTGCGGGCTGCTGTTAGCACACTGTTTATTGTTACATACATGCAGGCGGTCAGCCGGTCGCGCGTGAGAGAAGGTGTCTAGAGTAAATAAAACAGAACGTCTTTACACTACGGACTATTTAATCAGACTGAAGAAAGACATGCTACAGGTCACCACTCTAATCTTAATTGTACATTTGTTTATAATATGCTGCTACACATAACTAAGTGTGGCTGTCACGGCCTCCATGCCCAGGCTTCGTTCTCGAAGCCTAACTCGAACATCTGCCGTTCGATCATTGCAGTACCTGTAATAAGAAATATTTTAATTTTGCATTAGATTTAGTTTTCATTGGCAATTTTGTTTATTTTCATTTGGAGTTATTATTAAGACTTATATTTTACCTAATTATGTCGTATCATTAATACTCCAAACTCAGCGGTCCACGGTCACTTATCGAGGAAGTACCTCGCGTCATAACATAGCGGTCACAATACATAACATACACCCATCGTACGAGTAGCTCGCGCCTTTATTTTTGTTTGCGGTCCTAGATCTCTTATTATTAGATAAGAAGCTCCCGCACTCTCATTAGTTTTGTTTGCGGTTCTATCACTCTTAATTATTGGATAAGATGATCGCGCACTCATTTGTTTTTTGTTTGCGGTCCTAGCACTTTTATTATTAGACTAGTGGACGTCACGCGGTTTCACCCGCGTAGTTCCCGTTCCCGTGGGAGTACGGGGATAAAAATGTAGCCTATGTTACTCCCTGATAATGTAGCTATCCATTGTTGAAAATCGGTCCAGTAGTTTCGGAGCCTATTCATTTCAAACAAACAAACAAATCTTTCCTCTTTATAATATTAGTATAGAAGTATAGATAAGATGCTCGCGCACTCATTTTTTAGCGATCCCAGCACACTTTTTATAAAAGTTGCTTACGCCTTTTAACTAGGTATTAATAATACATTTATATACATTTTTTTTAATGTTTTTACTCATCACTCGTGATAATTCATCATTCGTCACTATTGGCTGTGATGGCTATCACTGCATTTTCTGCAGCCTCCCGATTCCACAATCGAATACTACCTTATGGTACAATTTGAAGTGTTTTCTTTTCAATGTTTTGAACTTGATATCTATATTTTGGCAAACACCTTTCAATGGTGTACCTACAGTATGGACCATTGTGCCTTGGATCTTTTTTGCCCAATCGTGTTCGTTGTTGTCGAACGTAAACAATATCGCCTTCTTTCAGTTGCATATTATTACGTCGCATTCTATCAACACGTTTTTGTTTCTTAACCGCATTTCGGCAGTTTTTCGTAATAGTTGTACGTCAATGTTTGATTCAATTTCGGGGAGTCCACTAATTTTCTTATTGTTGAAACTTCAGTACGTATTCCTGTAAGAAGCTCTATTAGAGTACAGCATGTACTCTTTTGAACAGTAGTGTTTAGAGTCAACTGTATTTTATGTATTACGTTCGACCATTCTGACCCGCGACTCACTTCGCAAGCCAAAAGATTTAAGAGGAGACTCTAGTCCCGAGGAATTTGAAAAATAGGTATTTGAAGAAACTATTGTCGATGCGTCGCACTGTGCCCCATTAAGTAAAGTGCGAAAGCGACAACTGGCTCATTTTTACCTTTAAAAACCTTGACTAAAAGACGTTTTGTATTCCGCTGTTTTCTTCTTCAAAACTGGACAGATCTAAAAAAATCATATATTAAAATTTAGAAGAAGACTATATCTATGCTTCTATTATTTTTTCTATAATATCTATTAGTAAATCCATAGTAATTTAGATTAAAATTTTTAAATCTTACTGTAAAACATTCAATCATGAACATTTATCGATAATTTATTTACCAAAAACATAACATAAAACATAGGCATAAACTGGACATGTCCTTTAACTTAAAAATAGTTTATCATTTTAATGTACCTTTACCCGTACATATATTAAGAATGGTATGTTCTTCTATACTAATTTTATAAAGAGATAAAGTTTGTGAGGTAATCTCTGGATCTACTAGGAACCCTCGGTGCGCGAGTCCGACTCGCTCTTGACCGGATTGGATTTTGAGGTTTTTTGTTCGTATCTCTGAACTTATTCATTATTATGACTTCAAATGAGTTTTAAATGGAAAATAAACCTTGTATCTTGCCAGGTAGAATCCAAATCTTTGTATTTCATGCTGTTTTTCGGAATTATAAGTACTCAAAGACGTAGGCAAAGTTGTGTGTAAAAGACGCAACTTTGCCTAGAAGGATATATCAATACATATTATACTTACCGGTCCAGTATTTTTTTTGCGTGCGTGCGTGACAGCGTGCTTGTCCCCGCCAGTTAATGATTGCAATGTAGCTATTTCCTTTTTTATTACAGCTAATAGGCAAAGTTGTAACAGGTACCATAAACTTTCCATACAAAAATGTCATTGACTGTAGGGTTGAACCAAAAAGAATACTGATTATATTTTAAATTTTTTAATACTTTTTTCAAACTCACAATTATTACTATAATCAACAACGAATTTTTATAACATGGTTTTACCAGAACATATTTGATTATGTTCGAGTATTGTTTTATCGAATTCAACAAGATGAAATATCTTTATTTCGCACAAAATCGCTCCTGGTTATCTTGTGCTCTGTTTTTATTGCTTCCCATTTTTTTCATTCAACTGCAATAGAATTAAATTAAATCTTACATGAATACCTGCCACACAAAACAACCCCTGAAGGGTTTTGCAGAAGTGTATACCTACTACAACACATTTTGCCAGCTATGATTTTTTATTCCTATGTACCGTTAATTTAAATTAATTAGCCGAACTTAGGTACAGCTGATTTTGCGTGTTCAATATTAATTACATTTTCTTTTTAATGTTTAGTTACATCAGTTGTTTAAAAACGTTAACTAACATGTAAGTCTCATTAAAAATTTAATCTTGCTAGGAGGACATTAGAAAAAAAATTACTACCCATCACGTGTGTGAAATTTGGTTACTTAATTTAACGTAAAATAATAAGCACTACTACTAAGGACTTGTATTCTGATTAACTGTAAGAAAAGCCTTTACACATCAGTGTGAACATACGGACTGAATCAAATCATATTCAAATATATCTACACTAATATTATAAAGAGGAAAGATTTGTTTGTTTGTTTGTTTGTTTGAAATGAATAGGCTCCGAAACTACTGGACCGATTTGAAAAATTCTTTCAGCAATGGATAGCTACATTATCAGGGAGTAACATAGGCTATATTTTATCCCCGTGATCCCACGGGAACGGGAACTACGCGGGTGAAACCGCGTGACGTCCACTAGTTATTGATAAAATCCAACTAGTGACAACCCTAGACCCAGGGCATAGACATTGCCTACTAAGTTATTTTAATAATATCTAGTCCGTTCATTAAAATATTAAATAGTCCGGGAAAAAGACAGTATTTTCTTACCTTGGGATGTTATTCCTTCGTGAAAACACCGTTACTGTAGCTACAATAGCAAAAGTTATAGAAGGCCAAAAAAATCCAACCACCGGCCCCGGTTTTTGTCTCTCAACTGACAGAGTATCAACAAAGATATCATTAAAAATAAGTTGCCCTACTAACAAATAGTTCATACCAAATGGTAGAAAATGAGAAAAAAGTATGCACACCGGAGATATTGTAATTTAAACGAAACAGGCAAAATTGGGTATGGTTGGAAAAGTTGCAGCGTTTTACGGTAGGTACTGCAAAGCTTGTTGCGACTTTCCGACTGATACCTAAAAACAAGAAGTTTGTCTCATTACCTATTGCACTGTTTTCTCGCAAATGTGTTGTAAAACGTTGTATGATACACGTGTGGATATTGGTATTTACAAACTCGTGACTATGGTGAGGCTCCGACTCGCTCTTGACTCTCGCTCTCGACTTGGTCTCGGGCTTACAGTCGTCTACTTGTTTGTAAAAACTTACCGCACTAATATCATAATTACTATTAAAAGTTTACTAACTTTGAGTACTGCACGTTGGCAATATCGAGGCGCTTTGAATAGACTGAAATAGTAAACGTAGCTTTTTCCTATCACACAGGAAATTGTGATATTTTTCCGTTTTGTGTATTTATTGAAAACACGTCTACGCGAAGATTCGCAGCTCCTCAATATCACCTGGATATTATAATCTCATTGCCCACGTGCAAGAAATACCGCCTGACAACGTACTCAGGTCAGACGACGTTTACCTACTTCACTAATGTAGGATTTATCCTTCAATGTCTCTTGCAGAACGCTATCCATGACACGCTTTCACCTCAATGTTAGTTGGCTAGTGATAGTAACGTGGCAATGTACGGCAAAGTCATCGATAGCGTCGAGATGATGAGTGATACCGGTGATACGTTCGGCCGCGCCGACCGCGGTGTCAACAAAATAACTTAGTTCTGTGGAGAAATCCCACCGTAGTGAACGTCTGTGAGAAGATACACTCTCTGATAAGTGAACTGTCAACAAAAATAAGTGCTAATGCGAATTAGTAATTGTTCAGTGTTAAAGTGAGCACGTGACTTTCATATTTTGTGTTACAAAACTTGTTAAGTGTTGAACGAGCGTTTTACTAGCTTTGAGATACTTTGAGGTACTTATGTAAGATTATTGTTAATTTAGGTACGTTTTTTCTTGTACTTTTGTACGACTTCCAAAATTCACTGTAATATTGTGGGAGAGTAAAACACGCATCCTATGGTGTAATGTGTGTTAGAAGAAGATAGCAAATGCTTTGACATTTTTTTAATTTGACGTTTAAAATAACCATTTTTTTATCCGGTGCACCTTTTTTTTCGTGTGTGGTGATCTTGTAGTTTGTTTTATTGTCACTGACTTGTTATTATTGTGATAATAAAGGAATTAAAAAAGAGAGCGCGCTGTAGGAAGGTATAGGTACATACCTACTCTAGCCTGTAACGGCAATGAAATTCTTTTAAATCCCAAGTAGCAAATCAGTCGGGCCTTGGTCTGATTACTCTTTTCTTCCTTCCAGTATTTAAATGTTCATACATTTTTGCCTCTTCTATCGTCAACAGTATCAAAAATTTACATAATTTTGATATTACTTTGGAAAAAGGATAAATAACCTGAAACTAAACGTCAATGGATCTATTTGTATCTATTGAATAGACGCTTATCTGGCCGTCAAAGAAGCAGATAGATTTATTCCTCAGTTAGGGCCGTTATTGACCAGATAGAGCCTATCTGACTATTGAAAAATGCAATATTTTGTTATCTGTCTAATAAGTGCTATCTAATTGTTTATCTGAGGATTGAAAAATCGGCCCTTTTTATTGCTAAGTCCGTCCCATCCATGATTGAAAATTAACTTAAAATAATACAACTTTAGAGTTCTTATTTTTGTTACTTTAGTTGCAATGCTAACCCTAGGTTAACTTTAGATACCAACAAAATATTGAAATATTAAATTGTATTATTTTAAGTTTTAGTTAGTCTTCACTTGCTAGTGTTATTAACAAATTTATTATGAAAATAACTAAAACAGCTGAGCAAGATCGAAAGTTTTTTCAACCTATTAGTATATAAAACGTAAATGATATAAGAGCCTAGAGAGACTAAAATGGCATCGTGTATAGGGACTTAAGAGTTCTACTGGCTTGCACCTAGCGCACGCCACTGCGTCATAAAAGGATCGTCTTTATAGTTTTTATGCACTCACGAGCTCTTTTTGTTTGGTCTCTATAGACCTAACAAAAAGAGCTCGTGAGTATATCATCTACATAAAAGTTACAAAATAAGTAACTTTTCATATTGTATACCTATCTAATAAGCGGGACTAAAAATTCGGAATGTTAGATTTTTTCGTTGCTAAATGTATATAACTGTATTCAAAGTTTGGAGCTTGTGGGTCTAATAGAAGTACTTACTTTGGAATTTTGATGATCGGTGAGTCAGTCAGTGACAAAATTAAAAGGAAACATGGACTTTGTATGTAAAAAGTCATAATTTGAGGTTTGGCTCTCGACTGTGTTCTCCTCTAACAGGAAAATTTATTATAATTTATTAACCGTATCCTATTTGATGATTTATTAACCGTATAAGCACTAGAACCCTCATAAAATGCTCAAAATTGTCCGATAAATCGCTGTCAACAGAGCCGTAGTGTACAAATTTGGCAACTATTAATAAAATATGGAAAACATAGCGACACAGTATATATCCTTCTTATTCAGTTTGTGAAATATCTTTTTAATCGGTCCAATATTGGAGGAGAGAACAGTCGAGAGCCAAACCTCGAATAATGAATTTTTACATACAAAGTCTCGCCGCCCATGTTTGCTCTTAAGGAATTTTGACTTGTAATAATTCTTAAACTACTCGTTAAAATTGAATGTAATTTGGAAATATATCTAGTTTTGTAAAGTCCTCTTTGTCACTGAAAATTTAGGCTTCTAGGTTTGTCCACAACGAAGTTACAAGGTTGGCTTCGAGAAATGGATGGTATGGCCGTGCCTTTTTTTTGCTCGACTTAGCGGGGGCGCTTCCGTGCCCCCAGAAACAGTAGCAGTTAGAAACACTAGTAACTATGTATATCTAACTTTTATAACTGTACAAGATTGAATGGACGAACGTACTCCGTGTCGCCGTAACAGATTAGTAAATAGTTACGTAGTAACTATTTAGTAATCTGTGGTGTCGCGTAGCGGCTGACTGGAGAGCAAGGGACGCTAAGTATAGCGCTCCGAATAGTCTCTTGTGTTGCCACTTAACAAGGTTGCGTTCTTCCCTTAAACATTAACACATTCAATCCTATATTTAAGGTGCGTTCACATATGCACAATATGTGATGCCATAGTCCCTACCAAATACCTCTGCATACCCGGAAAATACTGGCGTGATGTTACTTTGCTCATTTATTCAAATCTCAATCCGTGCCTTCGCTCCGTGTTACTACAAGTTTGAACACTGTGATACCTGTTATGAGCTCTATTACGTGAATCATTCTAATAAGATGATTTCGTAATTAATCAGCACTTATGTAAATCTCATTTGCATATAAATATATTTTGTTACATAATAAACTGATCAGTGTTAAGTCAGCCGCAAAATGCATTCCTAAGATTTTGCGCAAGATTTTAATGCTTAAAAAATACATACGTACTCAATGCGAGCAACTGCGTTTTCTGCATCCTCAGTATTTGGTAAGCATGTTGTGTGGAAATACCCCAAAAATACCTTTAAAATATTGACGAATAACTTAAACGTATTTTTTTGCCCTATCTTTACAGTAAATTACACTTACATTCATTACCAAACTTAGATTGTCTCTAAGTTATGTTTAGTCAAGGAATAGAAATCAAGCGTAACTTACACTTTATTTTTCAAAGAAAGCCATTTAAAAAGTTACAAAAACTTGAGTCGTTATCTATACTACTCTGTCAAGAAAGTACCGGGAAAAGATCAATTTACACAAAATGTTAGTTATTCATCCAAATTTATTTTATCACCTTCAAAGTATGCTCCTTCAGAGGTTTAGGATAAAGAAAAAAGTCGGCTGGAGCCATATCTGGTGAATAAGGTGGTTGCTCAATGGTTTTGTTGAATTTTTGGTCAAAAATTCGTTCACAATGATGCCTTGTGCGAAGGCACATTATTGTGGTGCAAAATCCAAGAATTTTCTTTCCACAAATCTGGCCTCTTTCGTCTAATTTGCTCTCTTAACCTTCCAGCAAGTTAAAATTTGACAGTTCTACTTCATATTCCATAGATGGTGATAAAGGTGTATTTGATCTCATTTTTTTAATCGCGGTATTAAGATAAAATATTGGTCAACAGGCGCGCGCTTACATTTGATAAGCCTAATAAGCTAAAGTTGTCTAATACTGGGCCTATACAGGCTTGGAGCCAGGGGTCACGTCATAATACCTACAAGCAGATGGCGAAGTCCCATGATAGAGGAGTCGAAAGAGTTGCATTAGCTCCGCTAAAATTGGGTGTCCGTGTTTTAAAAACATAAAATTGTTTCGATTTGCGTTCCTGGTTCGAAATAATCAAAAAATCAACTTGATTCATCAAGTAGTTTCAAGAAGATGGTTAGGTTATTTAAGAAGATAGCCTGTGCTGTCCCGTTGCTTCACAGCATGAATTAATTTCTTCTGTGTATGGAGAACCCACTGACCAACCATCAACCATCAATACGCATAATATTGACAAATGTTTCTGGGGAAAATAAGGAATATATTTCCATGAAAACGGCCATGGAAAAAAATTATACACATCATCCGATTAAGTTTTATGATATCTATTCAGATATTTTATTTCTATAAAACTTTGCAAAGGCACTCGACTGAAAGTCACAATTATCCAACAAACTATTTTCTGTTTAGTTTCAAAACTTCAATTCCCAGTGAGCCTTTGAAACGTCATGACCAGCCCAGGGCCAGAAATTATCCGTTGCGGACTTCACTCTCCAGTGGATCAAGGGGATAAAGGCTCCAAAGTTTAATCTTTCAGTCGGAGCATGAAGCATAAAGTCGAATAACTTTCAAAACGTTATTTCCTCCCGGATAAAAATTTGTCAGCTGATATTAATCCTCCTCCTCGCATCGATCCTTCAAGCAATAAAATAAATCACCTGGCAAGATGCCGAGGGAAAACTCGTTAGCTGGTGAATATAAGTTGGCGATAGATAGGTCGTCCTTTAGGGCGCTAGCTGACGACCTTCCCATCGAGCTACAGCCAGCTGACGTTTTGGTCTCTGCAAGATGTTGGGTTGGCTATAATTTGGCACTATTTTCATTCGGGAAGAAATGACTGAAAAATTATTTTTTCGACGTGTTTGGGAGGCTACCGCTGCTGGACCCACCCACCGTATCGCAGCTGACGTTCACAGAGGTCCATAATAAAGCTCTCTTAACCATCTTACAAGTTATCGTCCTGGAGGAACTGTTGCTGCCTCGAGGAACATTTATTCACTTAAATTCCTAAAAATTACATTTTTAAATATTTAAAAGAATCAAGGCCTTGATTCAGCTGCCTAACGAAAGCCTCCTGAGGTGTTGGTCGAGGCTCGTGGCTATTAAACCGTTGGCTGTCACGACTATCGGTACAATGATTGCGGAGTCCACTTTCCACATGTCGACAACCTCGCGAGCCAAGTCAATATACTTGAATTGTTTATCTTTCTCGGCTTTCACAAGGTTCTTGTCATGCGGGACGGTTATATCTACAATCATTGCACTTCTCACAATTCGGTCCACCACCACTATATCAGGCTTATTGGCAACAATAGTCCTGTCAGTGATGATGGACCGATCCCAGTACAATGTGATATTGCCATTATCGAGAACTGGGTCGGGCGCATATCTATAGTACGGCACCTCCGACTCCTCACGAGAATATTTCAGAGCAAGTTGCTTATGGATAATCCTGGCTACAAGGTTGTGTTTATGCAAGTATTCTCCGTTAGCTTTTTTTTTATTTGTGATGGGTTTGCTCTTGACTCTAGTCTAGGTCAGAGATGACAGAGACAAAGTCTACGATGGAGCGAGCTTACCCAGAAGGAGCCTGTGCACTCTAACTTTGAAGAGATCAGGGTTGTAAGCGTTTGGAAACACAGACGCAGGCAGAGAGTTCCACTCCTTTGCTGTGCGCATTATAAAAGACGTTTGGAAGCGCTTAGTGCGAATTGGTAGAATAGCAACAAGGTAGGGAAGGTATGATGCAGTGCGTCTGGATGTCCGATGGTAGAAGGGGGCCGGTGGGATGAGGTCGTGGAGTAACTAGACGAGAACAACCAGAGCTAATGTAGCGAATTGATTCTCCTGGACGGTGACATGCCCGTCATATGTCGACCGTGCCGTCCTTCACAATAAATCTCCGGTAGTTATTCGTCATGATAACTTCGTCCATAATTGCACAGACAAAACCTTCGGTTTCTCCAAAAAGATCACCGAAACGCAGCCAGGCTACGGACGCTAGTTGATCTACTCGGGCCCATGCAGGGCCCGGAAAAAGCTCCTTACTCTGCCATACCGCCCTGCGATCGTTGGTGTCAAGCACCGCAGGTTTGCGCCAGTTCTCATTTGCGAAGGAAAGCGGGGTGAGTCCCTTGTCCACCGCCACTACATCTCGTTGCGTACCCACTTCGACTGCTAGGAAATATTCCCTGAGACTACATATCTCGCGATTGTGGAGATTCTTAGCATTTAAAAGCGTCGACTTCCACACTTTCGCGGGATAAACAGTCTCATTACCGATGACCGTAGGTGAGTGATGGGCATTTGCTGAGTGATGGGCACCGATGGGCACTAAAAGTTGTAATTTAGAGAACTAACTGATTTTTTTGTATTATGTGACCTAGATATTCAACTGAGTCTGCTGCAAATGTGCATTTTGTAAATTTAAGTCTTAATGCCTAACATGATCAGAGAAAGTTTTAGAGAATATTAAAATGTCATCTACATAGATGACATTTTGAACTTGACATTTACTGTGAAGTCTGCAAGTTTGTGTTTTCTTATCATGTTACACATAATTCTCTGAAATATTGCTAGCGAGACTTTCAGACCAAATGGTAAACAAGTCCACTGGTAGTGCCTTCTTGGGTAACAAATGCAGTTTTATGTCCATCTGTGATACGTAGAGGTATCGACGTAATTGCTGTGTTGATGTTCAGAGTTGAGAAGTATTTACAATCCCTTGTTTTGATCATTAGATCCTCAATAAGAGGAAACGGTTGTGATTGTGGCACAATAATTTTGTTTAAATTACCAAAATCTGTGCACTATCTTGATCTTTTGTTTTCATCATTTTTGTAAACTAATGTTACTGGACCTGCAAAGGGACTATATGATTCTTTTATCATTTTTTTTTAACAATTGTGTAATCTGTTTTTCAATTTCCTTTTTATCTTCGATTGTGCAACGATAGCGCTTTTTACTACAATATTTTTCTACTATTAGATGAATATGTGTGAAGAATGGAAACTCATCGTTTATTGCGATATGGTTCCGTATTGGCAAGGAATTAACTTACTGCAACTGTTTGTCACTCATCTGGATAGCATATGTTCAAAGGATCAAATATCACAATGCGACGTAGTTCGATTACAACTGCCCGTAAGGGTACAACGAACTTGATCACTACAATAACGTTTTACTTGGTCAACAAGGTCAAATTCACCGACGTCGCGGGCTTATCAACGGCATTGGCTACGTCGCACATAGTTTGTTTGGAGTTTGGACGAAACTTTCGCCGAGCAACATCAGAAAGATATTGCCTTAATCAGACACAATCAAAAACATCTTAACCAGCTATGGAGAAACCAGCCGTCAGTTGTGGAAGCTGTACAAAATGTAATCAAAAGAATTGGTCGTTGAATATGCAATGGGATGACGCAATACCTACAAACATCAATGAAGAATGGCTCAAAATAAGGAAGGAGTTACCAGCAATCGAAAATATGAACGTTCCAAGGTGGCTTCAAACGCCAAAAAATGCAAACATAGAGTTGCATGGATTCTGTGAACCATCAGAAAAGGCCAACTGATGCGTGATTTATGGCAGAATTATCAATCAGAAAATGCCAGAGTGTGAATACCCTGTGATTATTGTAGCAGGAAAATCAAAGCTCGTGCCGGTCAACATATCAATATATTTGCCTAGATTAGAGCTTTGTGCTGCTGTTTATCAAGTAACAACATTCAAATGTATGGTCTGATTTGACGGCAGTAATAGGTTGGCTCCATGGTGACCCGAAGCGCTGGAAACCATTAGTTGCGCATGCCTCGCAATGTCATAATAAAGCCCTTTATTCCGAGTAGAATTTTTTACACTAAAAAATCCTAATATATACAATTCTTCCATTACTGAGTGACTGACAGACAACGCACAGCCGAAACTGTTGATCGTAGTAAGCTGTAGTGTTATTCTGTAACAACATTTTCGTATTTCGACAGCGGAATCCGAGGTGAGTATCAAATAAACACCTTTGTGTTGTGTGCAATAAAGCTCACTTTGTGAGTTTTGTCACTCAGGTGAAGCTCGATATCGAAATAGTTATTTACAGAATAGACTAGCTGTTTGGCATGTGAGTTCTCTGCACTCCGTAGGGAAGTAAGAGAGTATTTCCCGAAATTCTTATGGGAACGGAAAAAAAAAACAGGATATGTGCGTACGAAGTCGCGGGCAAAAGCTAGTAAACTATAAAATGTCTCTTAGATAGGCAATAGTGGAAATCGTTGGAGGTGGCCTTTGCCAGTAGTCACTTCGGTGTGCCTTATTTATCTAAGTATCCTATCTTGTGCGAACCTTCTCCATTTTGGTCCAGCTGTTAATCGAAATTCGTCTTGTGTGTAGTGCTTTTGTGAAGGACAAAGTTTCGCATTCTAGTAACTGATGCTTGTACAAGTATAGGCTTGTACAAACACGTGCAAGCTTGTACAGCTCTTACAATGCGTTACATTAAATGTTATATCAGCCAAGCCTGTTGGCGTCGAAGAGTGCACGGGATCATTACCATTAGGCTGTTTATTACCGCAACTGAGGCATATTCATTTCTGGCTTGCATCGATAAATTTATTACCTTCTTCCTGTGAGATATCGAGGCATAAGTAATGATATTTGTCTGTACAACGCTGGAATTCTAAGCAATCCTTTTCTATTAGTTCATTACAAACAGCACATTCACTCATGCTTATTTGGTGCACGAGCACTGCCGCGGCAATGACAAGGAAGAAAAATTGTAACTCTATTTTATCGCAGAGGAGGTGTGGCACTCGTTGGCACTCGCACTGAGGATTTTTCCACAAAATATAATTTCTATGACACTGGAATATATGATTTATTTGTTTACCACATCGGTACTAATTAGCGTAACCAAACAACAAGTTTTATAGATAATGAAGAACGACACGTCTTCTTCCTATAGCATGGATATACTGGACGAATGCATTGTGCGACTCATCGCACAGATCGCGATCACCTGCAGCGCCAGATGCGAACATCGCCACAGTACCTACATTGTGTGACTCATCGCATAGACCGCAATCGCCTGCGCCGTCCACTCCTAACCTCGTCACAGCGCCAGCATTGTGCGATTCATCGCGCAGATCACGACCGCTTGCTCCGAACAAAGGGCCTGCGCAGCCTTCTCCGAATATAGTGCCAGTGCAGCCACCTAAGAACGTCGTACCAGCGCAGCCTGCTCCGAACGTAGTGCTAGCGCAGCCTGCTTCGAACACAGTGCCAACGCAGCCTACTTCACATATAGTGCCAGCACAGCCTGTTCCGAACGTCTCGCCAGCGCAGCCCGAACACCGTGACTGCGCAGCCCCCTGAGTACGTCACGCCAACGCAGCCTGCAACGAATATAGTGCCAGCGCAGCTTGAACCGACCATAGTGCCTGCGCAGCCTGCTCCAAAAGTAGTGGTTGCGCAGTCACCTGTGAACGTCGTAATAGTATGGGAGGTGCCGTTGCATTTTAAGTAGTGTTTTTAAGCCGATCGACTGCCATCATATTTAATAGATCTCGAATGACTAATAAGAGAACCAAAAGTCAGCTTGTGCACCCGCGGTGGGTTTGGAAGTGTATGGTTACGAAAGTTGTACAAAAAAAAAATATAGTACGCCGGCTGAAACCTTTTTGGCATGACATAGTGGTGAGCTGTATGGTGGAGGGTGGAATATCAGTCAGCTGTTCGCATTAACTTGTAAAAAAATACGAAAAACTGGCCAAGTACGAGTCGGACTCGCGTGCAAAGGGTTCCGAACCAATTTCATTTTTTTAACATGTTATTTTAACACTACAGACTTCTTGTAGAGTTTCCTATGATCTTTACGTATAGAACTGCTATCTGCATTTTTTTCAAAATTTTAGGCTCAGTACTTTCGGAGATAAGGTGGGGGGAATGGTCATTTTTGATCTAATTTCTTGAATAACTTCAAAACTATTTATTTTAAAAATTATGATAAGAATGTAATAAAATCCCTCACTGTAAGCCCTTTCATGTGATATGTCGCACGATACAGTGTGAAAAACTTTATTTTTTATTTTTCTAGTATGGTGACCACCAAAAGTGACCACCATACTAAAAAAATACTTATTCACGTAACACGTCCGTGTGTTGGGTCACAGAAGTCTATATGCATACCAACTTTCAACAGAATCGGTCCAGTAGATCCCGATAAAATTGGCTGTGACAGACAGACAGACACCCGAGTGATCCTATAAGGTTTCCGTTTTTTTCCAATGTTCGGAACCCTAATGAAACTTAACTAGGCTAAATGTTTACATTATTAAAAGTACGAAAACAACAGTCAGCTGGTTGGCTGACGGTGGAAAGTCATAAAGATTGAAAATATTAAAGCATTGCTACTACCCTGTTCCCTTTTAAAAACATATTTCGAGACAGATTCTGGAGCTGTTTGAGCCCATAACACGACCTTCGGGCTACCTTAGCCTCTCCTCCTAAAATAGGGAAGATGCAACAACAGAATGTATGAAACGTCACTATTTTAATTAATGCTCCGCTCCTATTGGTCGTAGCGTGATGTTAGATTCCTTCCTCGATAAATAGGCTATCCTATACAAAAAAAATTTTTCAGTTCAAACCAGTAACTCCTGAGATTAGCGCGTACAACCAAACAAACTCTTCAGCCACCTTAGCAGCTTACCACCAGTTCACATTTTAGCCATACAAGATCAGCTATCCATGTCAATATCAGCCGGCTTACTATGACTTTTTAACCGACTTCAAAAAAAAGGAGGTTCAGTTCGACCCGTATGTTTGTATGTATGTATGTATGTTTGTCCGCGATTATCTCGAGTTTGGCTGAACCGATTTTGATGCGGTTTTTAGCAAAGTATTTGCTACATTCTGGAGAAGGTTTTAGTATACAACAAATCGATACCCCGTGTCGTTAGATCCGTTATTAAGCGATATATTAGTTTAACTCGGCCGGTTTTGATGATGCGGTTGCAATAAATCAGGTTCTACTCATTTGATTTTGATGCGGTATTAAGTAATGTGTATGTGTGTGATTGTTATAATAATCAACTTTTCACCGAAATCTGTTGTGAAGTAGCTACAATTTGTTATGTTCATTGAGTGGTTTGTAATTTATTTATTACACGCAGTACCTATTCTACAAAGATATTCTATGGAGTAGCTCGTGGCTAAATAATAACAGCCACACGGTTCGATTTTCAAGGTTAAGCAACGCTTGCCAAGGTTGGTCTGCGGATGGGTGATCATCTTAACATACTGAGTTTTCTTCGTGCCTCGAAAAGCACGTTAAGCCGTTGGATTAGTAGATCTTTGACGGTCGTTACGGATTGTCAGAAGCCAGTAAATCTGACTCCAGTCTTGCCAAGAAGTACCGTGTTACCCAGTTAATAGGTTGTGTTGGTCTGGTACTGGCAGCTGCTCCACGCTCATTCCAATATCGATCCGGTCATCACCTAGAGACCGAGAAGTCGCACCTGTTTTTCTTAACGGAGACGAAAATATCAACCACGTTGGACGTGGCGTAACTCAACTACCCGGGTTACTCTCTTGAACACAAGTTCAAGAAACGATTTGGAATCTGTGTGCACGTCCGCAATGAAATCTGAAATGTGTCGTCGTCTACGTTACTTTGAGTTGAGAAATTGGGTTTTTCTGTCATATGGCTACTTATGGACACTGGCGTGAAGAAATTTCTTTACATCGGCGTCTACCGATCGCACAACGGTGACCAGGAGACAACAGCGCTATTTTATTTCCTCGTGGAGTCAACTGACGTAGCCCAGCAACGGTACCCTGCAGCAAAGCTCATTTTTCTGCGGTACTTCTGCGCCCACCATAAGCAGTGGTTGTTTCCGTACCAGAAAACTGACCATGCCATGCCAGGTTAGAGGCGCGCAAGTTTGCATTAACGCTAGATCTAACCCAGCTGGTGAATGTGTGTACCGGATGTTGACGCCCATGCCCCATACACCCAATTGCTTGGACTTTCTGCTGTCAACTGATCCGGGCAGTCATTCATTGTTGGTCTTAGCCTCGCTGGGACTGTTGACCACTGCCTAATGATAAGCGTATCGACCTGTTCTCCTCCGGATGGGAGCCTTAGAGGCACGAGACGTGTATGGCGATACGGGTCAGCAGATTGGGATGACATGTGGCACTTTTTGCGTCTTATCCATGGCGGCAAGTGTGCTTCTCCTCGGGTGACCCCTCGTGTTGTACTGACGTGATTGCGGACGTGATTCGGCAAGGGATGGAGTACTTTATTCCATTATTCGATATCCCGCTCGGTCACAAATCCCGGCTTTGGTATAATGCAGAATGCGCTCATGCTGAGGCCCAAAAATAGTCTGCCTACCAAGCTTGGATCAAGGCCCGCGGTCGAAAGGTTAGAGCACGTAGGGTTCGCGCTAAGAAAAGAGTTTATAATTCTGCCACCGAGTTTTGGTGCTTAAAACCCTCATCTCTTTAAATTCAGAGCGAGCAGGCTTCTTCTGGGTAAGCTAGCTCCATCGTAGACTTTGTCTCTATCATCTCTGACCTAGACTAGAGTCAAGAGCAAACCCATGGAAAATAAAAAAGCTGGTATTTAGCTGAATCCGGTTTGACTGGGAGCCGACCCCAAAATAGTTGGGAAAAGACTAGGCAGATGATGATGACGCAGTACCTATTCTATCTAAAGCGAAAGCACATTTCTCATCCTGGTCATTTCGGATAAGGCTCTGTTTTCGTGGTGCGGATGATTTAGTAACTTCTTTGAGTCAATATCCACAAAAAGCCATGCCTTGTAAGGATTTCACTAGACTCAAGGCAACATAACATTGGCCTTTTGCAAACATTTTAGGCTCTAGGTCAATTACCGCGGAACTAAGTGTACACCTTGGAACTTGTGTACCGTCACAACCCAACTCAGTATGACTGGCAAAATCCGCCTCTCGATATCACCGTAACCACGATTGCCTTGATAGGTTGCCGTCACTGGAGCTGTGAAAATGTATCCATCATCATCTTTAAGACGTACTCCTGTAGATGGATTATCAAGTAATATCAAAATATCATTAATTCTCCCTTGTACGACACTTCCTTAAAGCATCCTTCGTTTTTCTACCTAGGCCCATAGGCACATGGTATAATACTAGGTAGGTGTGTCAAAGTCATGATTACAAATTGATACCTACAGGTAGTAACCCAAAACTTATCACTAAAATCCTACGACTAAAATAAATGGAGAATGTAACTATGAACAAAATCACTGAAAAGTATGAAATAAAAAAAATAAATAAAAAAAAAAACAAAACAAAAATGAAAACTTAGTTTAAATTCTTTTTTAAAAAAAGGGAACCGCCTTCAAAAAACCAACCCACTGAAAAGCACAAAATAATTTTAAATACCCCACCCCTATCCTTATCCAGTCCCTATCCCGTCTCTACTTATTCCTACCCGTAAAGCAAATTTCTGCCAAAAAGTAATTAATACCTAATAATAAGAAAATTTATAATTATCTGGGTATTTACTTAGTTTTTGAAGTCGGTGCCAAACCAAAACTTTAGGATACCGAAGAACGCTGTACTTGCATAAAAAGGACATAGTTTACTCATTAATAATCCAGTCCAGTAATCCCCCCACCCTCTGCCAGCGAAACGGTTGTTTTCGGAGATGTCAAAAAATTAATGGCAGAAGCATTTAAATGTCGAATTTAAAAGGATGGGGGTGGAACTTACAAAACTACGATGCTCCGCGTAGAACGTGCACAACGAGCGGTTCTTAAAGTGATGCTCTTTAAACCAAGAGACTTCCCAACTGACCAATTATATTCTAATGCCCAAGTCCTCACAGTTAGACAGCTATATATCTTCCGTTCTACATATACTGCGAAAGCACTCCTCTCTTCCTTTAGACCAAAATCTGCTCCTAAGACGCCAAGGTTTTCCTGTTTGTAAAACAGTCCCTTGCCGATACGCGTTTGCAAGTCTACAATTTATGGCGCAAAGCTCACGTATTTATAATAGAATAAATAAAAGTATAAATATCTATAGACTCACAAATCATAAGATTAAAAGTATTTTAAAAATATGGCTACTATCTTTAACTTACGACGAGACAGAAAATATATTAACTATAAATTCATAAGCTTTATCTCCTTTGAATGAATGCTACGCACTCACCCTTGCTCACACATCATACACACGCCTCACTCACTCATACTTCACCTTTCTAAACAAAAACTGTCTTCACTTGCTGCTGACTTCAGTATATTGTACTGTGTATAAATTATTTAACTGAAATGTCACGGTTGTATTTCATCATATAAAATGAAACCTGAAAATGTCCGACTCCTACGATACAGGTCTGCGTACCTAGTTTAGGGGCCGGAAACTGTTAATGTTCTCGATTGTACAACCTATTGTCTACCTACATGTGCTATGTATTCTGTTTGTAGTTGTTCTTGTTTTTAATAATAATAAACTAAAACTAATAAACTAATAATTATGTTAGCCATATGTGAAAATAAATAAATAATAATAATAACCCTAACCTACCATATACCTAGTACGTGATAAATAAATATATAGATAAGTTCGGGATGTCTGCACCATGCGACCTAAGGTTACGGACGGGCAGGATTTCCAGGTTCGGGAAGGGTACACTCACTGCCAGTCACGCACACTCACGAGACTGATCAGAGATGGCTAAAGGTGTCTTGGCCACAGTGAGGGGTAATGAGACAAGAATATAAAATTCAAATTGATTTATTTACAATATGTTACAGCTTATATACTACTTTTTCTTAATACACACAAATGTACAATTTTAGTTGTGTCATATGCGTGTAAGGTGCAACCACAGTATTTTAACTGGGCCGCGCGTCAGTCGGGTCGAGTGCTGAGTCAATGTCCAAAGGTAACATTGAACAGGTGTGTACTTAAACCTTGACGATTTATTAGATCATCTTTGTTTTCGCAAAAAGTAAAAAGCTAAAGAACGTAGGTATCAAGCTTAAAAGAAAATCTCTTTATATAGGTACGCGTAGCTCAAGTTTTTATAACCCCATTTTTTACAAAAGCATTAAAGAAAATCGTGGAACTGTGGGTTTTATCGTCAAACAAACCCCTTGTAGATAAGTTCAGTTCCTTACCCTTGTAAAAACACATTAGTTTGTCAGACTCGTCATTTTACCGCATAGCAGCTGTAACACGTAAGAAGGTAAGAATACGCTATTTCCACTGAGGGTAGTGACCGGGCCTATCCTTTAATGCGTCATTGCTAATCTTAGCGATCTCCGACACGTCGGAATGACGCACCTTGACCTCCAAACGGCTCACAACTACACCAGGCATCATAAGCACAGTAATTAGAAGATAATTTAGACCGACTATGTATTATTAATATTATCTATTTATTTAAGCAACGTATAACAGAATAAACGCAGTACCTCTTAAGAGGTCGTTGTACTCATAATTATGAACAACTTAAACTATGGAAACAACCCCGGAATCGCAAAAAAAATATTAGCTGTTTAGTACATTTTGTCGAATTATGCCCACATAAATGTATGAAGCTGTTGATTTTCAGGGTTTTACTACGGCAAAGGGTAACCAACGGTATTACTAAACTTCTGCTGTCCGTCCGTCCGTCCAGCTGTCTGTCTGTTAGCGGGCTATATCTCAAGAACCGTAATAGCTAGACAGTTGAAAATTTCACAGATTGTGTATTTCTATTGCCGCCATAACAACAAAGTCGGACTCGCGCACCGAGGGTTCCGTACCATCACATAAAACGTGAAATGTTTTTAAATTTTGATCAGCGAGGCCTATATTCGTAAGAGAATTTTAAAACTGCTGTGTATATTGCAGTTTTAGATCAGCGCCATCCCTTGATTGCTAGTGGAACTAATGTAAGTTTTGTTGATGATTTCTGAAAAAGTGTGCTATTTAAAGACATTTTTCCTGTAATCTTTACATAAACTTCTATCACATAGAATAATTTGATTTTCTCTATGCAAACTTCGGAGATAAGGGAGGGGGTATAATGGTCAATAATTTTGCGTTTTTCATCAAAAGTCGAACACCATGCGGCCTAAAAAAAAATTTTTTAAGAATGTGCAAATAGCGCTCTTTCATATAATACCCCACATGCCTTAGTAGCCCCATTTTGAATTTTTAAGAACCCCTTTCAGTCACTGTTGCAAAAAAAATGTACCTATACATTTTTATTTGCAAAATAGTTGAGCAAACGTCATATAAAACTATTTCAAATTTCAAGTTGATATCATTAGTAGATCTTGAGATATCCAGCTGTGACAGGCGGACAGACTTAGTCAAAACATTAGGGATCTTTTTTACAGTTTTGGTACGGAACCCTACAAAGTCGTTCAATTTAAAGTTGATACCTACTGAGATTCGTTGTTAATTTGAGATTGCATTAATTTTATATCTGTGGTAGGTATTAGGCAACTTGTAATTCGGTCTTGAAACTTGCTTTAAAACCTAGGTACTTAGGTAAATGCAAGATACTACCTAACACAGATTAGTGTAATCGATTATATACATGTACAGTCATCGCTCAAAAGTGCAGTAGCCTGCTTGTTAAAGTTTGTATTGCTGTGAACGCGCGGTACAGGCCGTACCTGCATCTGTGTGTATGCCTCATAAGTGACTAGTGGACGTCACGCGGTTTCACCCGCGTATTTCCCGTTCCCGTGGGAGTACGGGGATAAAATATAGCCTATGTTATTCCCTGATAATGTAGCTATACATTGCTGAAAGAATTTTTGAAATCGGTCCAGTAGTTTCGGAGCCTATTCTTTTCAAACAAACAAATCTTTCCTCTTTATAATATTAGTGTAGATGTATGAACGCGGAACACATTGATCACCGAACGGACACCTCATTCACACACTGGCGTCGAACGAAACAAAAAACCTCTAGTCGCTTTTTCACACCCGCAGAGTATGTTTTATTACGTATGACCTTGGTTCATAGCATTTGTGAAATTCGATGTTCCCTTGTTTCGCAGATAGAAATTTGATAGAATTTCGTTTCGCAGAAAATGTTTTACATAATATTTGATCCTTATAATTTTATTTCGAATATTATTGTTTCAACAACTATTTACTTGAATGAAACATATTTCACAGAAACACAATTCAATGAATTTCGATTCACATTTTTTTATTTAACAAACTTTCAAACAGTAGAATTATTTTTAACGAATATTGTTTGTTCGGTATATTTTTTTGTATTTCAATGAAATTTAATCAATATTTAATATTATTGTTTTATATGTCCGAATTTACAATGGTATACTTTGAAGATGGCAGAATTTCATTTGGAATAATTTTACCAGGCACAGTGCCATTTTTATAAAAAAGCATTTTAAACCCGACATTAAAATTAAAATACGTCTTAAAAAGTCAATATGTTGTGTGTGTATGCAGAAACGAATCGCTGTAAAACCGACTCCACGTAGTCTTGTCAGCCCTAACCCTAGAGTGTAATTTAAGCCCGCAAAGGCGCGGAGGTGCGAGGCGGCCCGCGATCTGAGGAGCAGGTGTTATAACCATCTGCGACGATAAGTTCGCGTGGGATCGCGGAAGCCCCGCAGCGCCGGAGCCGTGACAGAAACCAAGCCTGCTGCATGTTGCATGCTTGCTCGTATGCTGTATGCATGCTGCATGCTTACTTGCATGCTGTATGCTTGCTGCATGCTTGCTTGCATGCTGCATGCTTGCTGAATGCATGGTGTATGCTTGTTTGTATGTTTGCATAGTTTTGTCTTTTATTCCCATCGCAATTTCCCGCCACCATCGCTTCGTGGGGCTCCATTGACTGGGCCCGAATGAAAAGTTTTGGCTTGACTAGATTTACCCGCATTGTTTTTGTGAACGCGGTGTAGAAGGGTGTGCATATTAACAAAGGGTGAATTGAAACGTTTAGAAACTGTCACTCGATAAAATATTTTTCTTGGTAATAAGTTTTATATGAACCAAACAATATGAGGATAAAGAATATTTGATTTGTTATTCTATGATATGAATATCGAAACTTTGAATTTTATTTGTAACAAAAATCGATGATTAAAATTTTATTCAAAATGAGTATTCTGCGTATTGAGTATTCCATGAAATGATAATATGAGTAAAATTTTATGTGAAACGAAATTTTATTAAAATATTTTCTATAAAACAACGTACAACCCTATCCTTTGGTTCAAGCTGGCCAAGCGTCTCCGGAGCAGGATCTCTCACTGAGAATCGTCTTATCAACTCATCCCATAGGTGTTATATGGGTGAATCCCATGACCGGGCTTCTTGCTGGCTAGCCCATAAACGTAATACCAACTTCGCTCAGGTATTCATTTACAATGCCTGCGGTATGAGCCCTGGCATTGTCCTGCATAAAATTATCTCTTTGCCAGAAATGTGCGTAGGGTACCACATGAGGCTCCAGTCCAATGACTGTAAGTGGAGTCCAGATACAAAAGCAAGTTCGGTTTTTCCATCGACGCTAACCTCCCCAAACCGTCCAAGAACCGCCACCGTAACTAACTCTTGCTTCAATACAGTACTGCATGCGTGCATTATATAACTCTCGTCAGAAAAGAGAACTGTGTCCCATTGGAGGTATCTCCAGTGGGACAAAGTTTAAGTGCTCACGTGCAAAGTTAAGTCGCCCTCTTCGGTGGCAGGCAATTCAGGCCTCGCTCTTCTTCTAATGGTAGAATCGCTCACAGTCAATCCTTGAACCTCACGGAGCCGCTCAAATTTTTTTGCCAAACATATCGTTTTTAGGGTTCCGTACCTCAAAAGGAAAAAACGAAACCCTTATAGGATCACTTTGTTGTCCGTCTGTCTGTTAAGACGCTTTATCACGGGAACGCATGCAGCTATCGAGTTGAAATTAAAACCATATAATCAAGTCATAAGTCCGTTGAAGCGTTTATAAAAAATGTATATTTCGACTCTCTCAAGGGAATCAAAATTTAATAGTACATTGTTATCTTAGGGTGAAAGTAACTGATGTAGTCCTGAGACGGCGTTTGGCGCTCGAGCGTAGCAAGGGTACCAATAGTTTGAGGGACTAAATAAGCCTTTCACCCGAGGTAAACGAGGAAAAGCACAGTGCTTTTTATTACGAATTTATGGAAAGTAAAAATAAAACCACGAATCAGCTGAAGAAAAAATTCCATATCTGAATCTGATGAACTCATCTTTTTAATACAAATCTCTAAAACAGTCGGATAAAAATACGAAAGCATGAGAACAGAACACTGCAACTCAAACAAATGAAGATCGAATTGCCGCTTTCCCGCCTATTTTGCTTTTTTTTGTGACCGGTTAAGTAGCTGAGTAGCTGTACTCAGCCGTTATGTTACATTTTCATAATTGAAAAAATTGTTCAATGTTTTGCCCAAATCTATGTCATTTTAAAGTAATAGTTGAAAGTAAATTATAATAAAGTCATTTAAAAAAATATAATCTTTAATTAATACTCATTTTTGTTATTTCAATTTTACATCGCGCTGTAATTTTTTTTTATTAAATAGATTTTTTTTTAAATTTGACGGCTGTCAGTTGAAAAAGATTCTCCCTAGGGCTGAAAAGTAATACTTTCAACCCGCTCCTTAGGCAACTTCAGATCTAGGATATTTTCCGTTAGCCTAGAACTATGAAATTAGGCAAGTCTTGTAATACCGTCTCATACTACCCGTATATGGAAAAATCTGAAACCATCTACGTTTATAACTAAATCATCAAATGTAGTCTTTATTTAACGAAACATGTACCTACAAATTCTTACGGAACCCTCGGTGGGCGAGTCCGACTCGCACTTAGCCGTTTTTTTTAATTATATCAGGCCTCTTTTGTACTTGTAGTGTTTCGAATTTTTTGAAGGGAAGTGTATTTTATTCCTTGCTAAATGTTCTAATTTCGAACTCTGCATTTATTTGAACGATACAATTTTGTATAGTCGGAATCCTCAGAAGTAAGCATTTTAGAAAATGCTGAAATAGATGATGTTTAGGTATTTCAAAGATAGATCAAGTTTCATGTAAATCTGACCACAAATAAAAATGTTCCTTACAAACTTTATCATCCCGTTCCACGATGCTGTTGAATTTGCAAAATGTGCTTTAATATTCCTTGTACACCAAAGAACGCAAAAAAAGTGTTAAGTTTATTAACCCAAGGAATACGAATCCTCCATACAAATTTTAATATACCAAAATCGCCTTTTAGGGATATTTGTGAAAAACTAATAATGACAACCTCTAGTATTTATTTCGGACCTGCGAGGCATATACGGAGGAGCATGGCTTAATATACAACTCGAAGAAGAGTGAGATTCTTGTATTTAAGGCACCTAGGCCGCAGCCGCGCAGTGTTTCTCCCATATGTGTCAACGGCGTAGCACTAAGAGTTGTGAACAGTTTTAGGTACCTAGGCCATATTGTCACGAGCGACCTAAGTGATGACCTAGATATAGAAAGGGAGAGCAGGGCGTTGTCGGTGAGGAGCAATATGCTTGCCCGCAGATTCGCTCGTTGTAGTACAGACTACAGACGTCAAAGTAACCCTTTTTAAGGCGTCCTGTCAATCCTTTTACACGAGTGGCCTGTGGGTATCATACACGCGCCGAGCCTACAACGTCCTGCGTGTTCAATTTAATATGCTTTTAGGATGCTGTTGGGACTGCCATGGCGTTGTAGTGCTTCAGGATTGTTCGCGGAGGCTCGCACAGATGGTTTCCATGCCATCATGCGAAAGAAAGCGGCCTCCTTACTACAGCGCTTGCACAATAGTGACAACAGCATCCTGAAAATGATAGCTGCCAGACCGAACTGTCCCTTTCAGGGACACTGGGTGGGGACAGTCATGGGTATAATTAAATAAATCATTTATATAAACTAACAATACTAACCTACTCGCATAAGTACCATTGTTACTAACACCACAATACTAACAAAATTATGGACTGTAGTCTGAATTAAAGTTTTATTTAATTTCAATTTCAATTTCGGAATCCTAATTAATAGGTATTTTAATATTTCGTATTTTTGATGTTTCGAATTATCATTAAGTCGGACTTTTTGTTATTCGATCTATTGAAACTGGGTATTTTAATAATGGTTGTTATAAACATTAGGAATACTGATATGTCGGAATTATAAGAAAATAATGAATGATAAATCGGAGTTGTTATATTAGGAATTTTGAACCATTCGGAATGATGAAAATCGGAATTTTGAAATTCGTATTTGTGACTGTCGGAATAAAGTTTTTCGTATTAATATAGTGTACCCACCCAAACCCATATTATGCAATAGTTCTGCGCCTACCGGAGATTGTCCTTGGGTATACTTTGATAGTGCATACAGGAATTACCGTCGGTTGGTGCCCCATTCCATTAGAAATGTCTAACAAGGCCTCTGCGAGTTGGCTTCGCCCCCTCGTACTCCTACCAAAGGACAGGACAACAACTGAAATATTTTTTTTCTTTATTGGTGAATGGGCTTACTCTTGACCACAATCACGCCTGATGGATAGCGATAGATGAGGTTTATGATGGAGTGAGCGTGCCTAGAAGATGCCTGTTCACTCTTGCTTTGAAGGCAGACGGGTTACATGTGAACGGGAACCCAGACGCTGGCAGAGAGTTCCACACTTTAGCTGTGCGCATAATAAATGTGGAGGAGAAGCGCTGGGTACGACTGGACGGGATATCGACCAAGTACGGATGGTACCCTGCAGTACGTCTGGTATTCCGGTAGTAAAAGGGCGATGGTGAGATCAGGTCGTGGAGTTCTTGCGCACACTCTCCAAAGTACAGTCTGTAGAAGACCTACAGGCAGGCAACAATACGCCGATGAGCTAGGCTGTGAAGCTGAGCCACCAACGTCTCGTCACCTATAAGCCTTTTTGCTCTGCGTTCCACCGAGTCCAATGCAGCACGCTGGTATTTTGCTGAGCCATCCCATAAGTGACTGCAATACTCCATACAGAAACGGACTTGTGCTTTGTACAGACTCTGAAGCTGTCCAGATGTAAAGTATCGCCTTAACCTATTTAGGAAGCTCAGCTTCTTGGCTGCTGCTTGTGCTTTTGACTCGATGGTCGAGCCGAAGTGAATTGATTACACGTCAACTCCATGCCCAAAAGCTCTATGCGGTTGGTAACAGGTACAGACGTACCTCGGAATGTAGGAGATAGCTGAAACGGACTCTTTTTAGCAGTGAATAGACTGGTCTGTGTTTTCAGAGCATTGAATTTGACCAGATTGTCGTCGGCCCACTGGGAAACAAGATTTAAGGTCAAATTCATTCGCTCCACCATGGCCTCTCGAAGAGCAGCTGTTTCCTCCTAGCCGGCTCTTGCTCTGCAATAATATCGTTTATTAATAAAAAAGGGACCTTACTTAACCTAACTTATATTTTTTAAGATCTATTTCATCTATTGTACAGAAATGGACAAAAAATGTAAAAAATCTTTTTACAAAGACATATTTTGAAAACGCATTAGAGTCGCATACAATAACATTCCGTCTCTTATTAGTATTTTCTGTGTTGTATGAAACTATGTTGTGCTGTTTTAATACCAAGTGCATAATGAAAAGCTGGCGAACAGTTAGTACGTTGCAGGATTTGTATGTGAGATTTGTGGGATAGGGAAAGGGATGGAAATTGACTAATTTAAAATGGCCCTCTGAGCGCTTTCAAGAGGGAGTAAGTGAGTTTTGGGTGGTCCACCTTATGAGGAGATACAGTACTGGATCACAGAGTGCCAAAGGCCAAAAACTTGTGTGATTAATTTTGAAACTCTACGGACACTCTTTTAAAAATAATAAATTGTTACATAGTTATGTTTACATCATGTTGAAATTATACATATTTATGTGAGAACGATGTAAAAGACGTGCAGAAAAAAAAGCTTCCGGGTTAAAAAATAAACTATTCAAAGAAATAATTAAAATAAACCATGTCAGCTGAGAAACGACCAGTCTCAACTGACGGCGCCCGTTCACGAACATGACGCATGCGCTAGCACCGTTCGGCTCTATTAGTAATGGTAAATTGAAGGCTTGCGTATGGAAAAGTGAATATATTTTGTCTTTTCAGCATTTAATGTTAGTAAATTGTTTTGAAGCCAATTAGTCACAGTATTGAAACCTAATTGAGCGTGTTCGTACAATTCTTTACTGGTTTTAGCGTTAAATACTAAGGCCGTGTCGTCCGGCATATGAAACAATTTTGCCAAGTTTAATGTTTAAATTGCACCAATCGTTAATGTAAATTTTAATCAGGAATAGGGTTGTGCCCGGAATGCTTCCTTGAGGAACACCAAAACCAGTAGTTTTTGCTCATCGCTCGTAATATTGTCTATTCTAACACATTGTTATCTGTCGTCTAGGTAGTCAGCAAAGAGTGAGAGAGGTCTCTAATTTGTTAAGGAGCATAGAAGCAGAAACTGTGTCAAAGACTTTTGCTAGATCAAGAAAGACCCCCAGGGTCTGGTTTCCCTTGCCAAGTTCCACTGAGACATAATCGGTCAGGTGGTGCACCGCATCGGCTGTGACTCTAAATCCAAATTGCGCAGATGATAATACATTATTTTTGACCAAATAATTAGCCTACTGTTTACAATTTTTCTAGTACTTTAGATATTGAGAGGAGTAACGATATTGGCCTAAAATTATTAACTAAGTTTTTCTTCCCGGATTTAAAGATAGAGATTACAAATGCTTTTTTTAGGTATCTAGGAAAAATGCCTTCGGAAAAACAGTTACAAAATATATGTGTTAAGAATGGTACCAGAATATGCTTGATTTTTTTAAGGATCTCACTGCTAATATTATCCCATCTCACTGCACAGTCAGCTTTTAGTCCACTAATAATTCTGGTTACTTCGTCCCCGTCAGTGTCCAGCAAGGCAAAAGGACTTAGCTTGACTTACTTGACTTTAATTCCTGTATCCCCTAGATGGGGCAGAGGGCGTCCACAGTGCGCCGCCATCCCGAACGGTCTTGAGCTTCGCGCTTCATTTCTTTCCTAATTGCTTCGCTTCTGCAATGATCGTCCGGCGCCAGGTCTGCTTGGGGTGACCACGTTTACGTTTTCCTTGGGGATTCCAGTCTAGGGCTTGCCTCGATATGTGTTCAGGATCCACACACTGATCGGAGCGTGTGGCCGATCGTTTGGCGTTTGATCTGCTGGTCGATAAGAGTCTCACCGCAGCGTTCCCACAGATCTTGGTTGGAGATTTTCTCGGGCCAGTAAACACCGAGGATACGACGAAGAAATCGGTTGATAACGACCTGGAGTTTGTGCGAGATGTCCTATGTGACCTTCCATGTCTCACATCCGTACAGCAACGCGGTTTTTATGTTGGATCGGGATCAAGTATAACATTCTTAAACGAGATTAGATCTTGAAAAATTTGGTTTAAGGAAGCGTTAAAAGAATCCAAGTTTCTAGCGGAAGGGGAACTGTACGTAGCGATTATTGCTCCAGTTGTACCAATTTTGATGATCATACAATTACTCATACAGTCTTGTAAACTAGATTCTTCCACTGTAACCCTTAATGATTCCTCAGAATAAACCACCACAACATCATTTTTTGTTTGGTATACAATAAGTTGTCCCCTAAAATTACTGGGAAATTATCTTGGCGATTAGTCAGCCAGCACTCGGTTAGTACCATTATATCTCAATCAAAATTGAGTCTATGAAGAAAAATGTTGAAGTTATCTATATTCTTAAATAAAATACTGCTAATGTTTTGGTTTAGTACGATTAGTGACTTGTGATAATCGGAAATATATTGTATGCAATCCTCAACCTGGCATGACTATGAATCGGGTACAAATGTGTTATATATATCGGTAATTATTATCCATATCTTGTAAAAGAAGAATAAAAACAGTAAATTAAGTCTAAAATATTGTAGGTGGCAGGCGTGTGTATTGAAGTATGTAGCAAGAGTGTGAAGGGAAGAAAGAAAGTCCGAAGTAGGTACAGTCAACAAAGCTATTGGGTATGCAGGCAGCTAACTTGCAATTACTTTTAAACAATGTTGTGAGTGTGCTGAGTAAACAATTATTGTACAACACACTCGTAGGTATGCCAAAAGCTTAAAAAAATATAATGCACTTATTAGAAATAAACATTGGCAGTACTGTGGAAAAATTAATATTTTTGCCTATGTACCGAATAGCTTTGTTGACTGTACACAAGAAGAAGAAAGAAATTTTATTGACCAGACACAGGTTACAGTTCACACACACAAGAGTTCCACTAAGAAGTAGAAGGAGTTGTAGAATTATAGCATAGATTTAGATGATCGAAAGCAAGCGAAAGTACAATCGGATTTAAGCATAAGCGCGGCGGAGCTAAGTGATTAAATAAGCAAATTATGACATGGCAGTGCGTGGCCCATCTCAACACGCGGCACCATACCTGCGCGAGCGCAAGGCACCGATAGTGCCGTCCCGCTCGCGCGGCCGCTAGAACAATAGACGCATCATCGCTTCGCCGGCCAGCTGATAAGGAATTATCTACTTATAAGAAACTAGCTGACCCGCGCAGCTTCGTCTGCGTCACATTTTTCATTACTCTCCGCTCCTATTGGTCTTAGCATGATGATTTATTTTCTTTTCAAATCGGATCAGTAGTTCCTGAGATTAGCGCGTTCAAGCAAACAATCAAACAAACTTTTCAGCTTTATATTAGTATAGTTATCTTTTTGTTATAATTGTATGTACAATGTTAGTGACAGAAAGTAATTTTATTTTGATTCTTGGTTCTATATAATACTAGTTGTTAGGTTACTTGTGTATCTAAATTATTTATGTTTTTAATGTTAAGCAAAACATAATATATATTTATTGATTTATGTGTAACACATATTATAATTATGTAGGTCACTACATCACCCTCCCAAAGACCGTCAAGGGCAATAATGGTGGTTATGATGAAATTACTTTTAAAACTCACAAAAGAAATACTGCACAATCAGCAAAAAAATGTGAGTTTTATTTTGGGTTTTTTTAATATAAAGGGATAGTTGAGTATTCTGGCGTACCATCTGCTGCACAATCAATCCTTTAACTTGATAATGTGCCTGTATAAGAACCGCCTGAAAACTTCAGTTTTTACCTCAAAATCATATTACAAGAAAGCTGCATGTGTCTCAATAATTCTAATTTCAGTTCTATGATAAAAAAACATTCTTGTGGCACATAAAAGTGTTTTTTTTTACCAGTGGAAATAATGATAACACGATTTGTCAGTTCCTGTCAAATTGTGTTGTCATTCATTCTTTGTTCGGGTTCCGAACTTATCGCAAGTCCGTAGGTGATACGGAGTAGAATATGCCAGCAACTAAGCCCGAAACTACGAACTTCAGGCTTAGAGAGTAGCCCCCCTGGCTGTATGCTTTCACTAGGTCAATTTGGGAAAATACGGTACAACCAGACAGGCTATGAGGAAGGTCCTGTATGTGTCGGAATGGGGTGTTGGTCAGGGATGGTTCGGGCGTTCAACATCCTGTAATCGCCACAGGAACGCCAACCATCTTAGGAGCTAGGTGTAGGGGCGACGACCACGGTGACTCAGACAAGCGACAGGTGCCACACTGCAACATTGCCTCAAATTCCCCCTTCGCGATTTTTAATTTGTCAGGGGCCAATCTACGGATGTGATGTACTGTATTGTGTTTTGGAGTGTGGTGTAGTACATACCATGTGGGCGAGTAATGTCAGGAAATTCCTGTAGTGTGTGAATATATACGGAATCACCAAGACTTACTTTCACTGAAGAGACAACATCAGAACGACGTACAGGCGACGCCGGGGTGGAGAGCGTAGTATGATTGTCGATGAGGCATTGGTTCCTGCAATCAACAACCAAATTATAAAAGGATAAAAAACCCATGCTTATTATTGCGCCTTTGTTACATCAGCAACGATTAATCGCCAAGCAAAGTCACGGCGCAACCCTAGGTTTAAAGTTATATTTATGAAACCATATAATTATGGTATTCGATGTTCCGTTTGTCGCACATAACTGGTAATTTTTCTAGTCGTCTTGTTATTGCCGATCGAGGATAGACATAGAAGTCGCTGCCGGTGTTGACCAGAAACTGCACCTTCGGCACCTTCGACTTTTGATCGGTGACAAATGAGCGATCAGCACTCGGACAATCATCGGTCGCCATCACTGATTGCCCACACATTTCCCGACGTAGGGTAGTCGCACGGCTTCACGCACTTCCTAGCCCGGTCCCCAAAATTCTGATGGTACCAGCACTGGGGGAACCTACTATAGCTGGACTATGATCTGTTAGAGCTGAACCGATGGCGCGTACGACTACGGGATCGTCCCCTGGACGAGACAATCGCTCCACCTTCTCCGGCAGCTTCTCCATCTGTTTGGTCAGGGCAGCGGCGATCTCGAAGTTCACACCATTGCCCCCGGTGCTCGATGATACAGCAGTAGTGATGGCAGATGTGGTGTGTCGTGGATCCGGTCCGCCAGCTCAGCCAGCTCGCCCAGGTCCGGCTTGGACTGGGAAGCTATGATCACATGTGTACTTGCGGGTAGGCTGCTCGTCCAAATGGTTCCCCTTATCTTCGGAATGGTGATTCTAAGGAAAAAAGAATAAACCACTTTTGTAGATAATTTTATGATGTACAATTTTCGTCTGAGCTATATTTTTGGTAAAACTTACCGTTTTCGAGAAAAATCCAAAAAAAATAGAAAATATTGACTAACTTTTTTAGCACACATGGGATCAATGGGGACTTTTGGCACTTTATTTCTACTGATGTATCCAAGGTCTCTACCATAATTCAGGTCTGTCGGAGTTATTGTTATTTGTAATAAACTAGTTATGATCCTGTATGTATGATCAAATCTACTGACCTATTCATGGGAAGAATATGCTCGAATGTGTGTGTGGTCTATAGATGCTTTGAAACCTAATTTTATGAAGTTTTTAACAAATATATTATAGCTTACGTGGAATATATTCAAGTCTATATTTTGTTCACCGATTTCCTGTAATCATGTTCCGAGACTGGCGATTAGGATTTTTTTTTCTGACCATTAAATTAACATCTAAAAGCCTGCTTCCAGAAAGACGAAAGTCCAAAGTTAACATAACAAAATCCACAGTCCAAGTAGATGAATAAATAAACCTATCTCCAACTTTGATCAACGAATCAGTTCAAGTTTTTTTTAAGTTCTTTTGAGAGTCTGTCACTCGGCAATCCTCACATCCGTAAAGGAGCGTTTGTATTCAAATGCCAACTTGATGGTCGCGGCCTCAATATTAATCAGTTGTACCGAGTAGTACGTGATGCATGACTCCATAAGGAGTTTTCACTCGAAACCTTTCGACTGCCATCGGTACACCCTGAATAATCTATAGTTAAGAGGAAATGTGGGCGGCGAGACTTTGTATGTAAAAGTTATAATTCGAGGTTTGGCTCTCGACTGTTTTCCCTCCAATATTGGACCGATATAAGAGATTTTTCACAAACGGAATAAGAAGGATGTACAGTGTCTCTATGTTTTCCATTTTTTATTAATAGTTGCCAAATTTGTACACTAGTGCTTTGTTGACAGCGATTTATCGAACAATTTTGTGAGAGTTCTAGTGCTTATATGGTTAATAAATCATCAAAAAGGGACACGGTATATATCCTTCTTGTTGAGTTTGTGAAATATCTCTTAAATTGGTCCAATATTGGAGGAGAAAACAGTCGAGAGCCAAACCTCGAATTATGACTTTTTACATACAAAGTCTCGCCGCCAGCATTTCCTCTTTAGTTTGAAAGTAAACTGTATTAACTCGACGTGTTGATGAAAGTTAAGTATTCGGTTTTACAATTCGAACATGTCTTGATTTGTAAAAATTGTTTGCACAGGAAAATTTCATTTAACTCTCCTTTTGACTAATGATGATGTTACTGGCAATCTGTATAATTCAGGTATTAAATAGAATACCTAGGTAATGTATAGAATACCTGGGGCGTCTAGGCAATGTATGAAATATAATGAAAATTATTGTCGATTTTATACTTTACCTAGGTAATGTAAACAATTCCTAGGGATTGTATAGAATACCTGCTGGTCCATCGGCAATGTGTAAAATAAATATTTTTTGGCTGTATTAATCAATGAACGAGTATATGTCGCAACCAACTAGCTTCATCTGCCATTTAATTAGCGGCCTGAGTGGCATGTCCCGCATTTAATTGAACAGCAAGGCAAACGAATTGATTGAAAATCGTTTAATAACTTATTTAGCCAAGTCATTTGGGAACTTAGGAGATAGGGATCTTGAGGGCACTCCGACACGGATAGGTTAGGTTCGTATGAGATGGCGGGAGCTAATGTGAGCGAGCGAACTATGCTTCCGTCATCATTCGTGTAAGATTCCAGGGTTGCGGAATTTGTTTGAAAGAGTCACCGCGGCCCTGGAACACAAAGGGAGGGAGGGGGGGAAGAACACGGATGGGTTTTAGTCAGTATAAAAAAGAGTTTGTCACTCCCTTCTGCTTTACCCAGAGCGGGAGGAGTCATTTGATGATTTGCCATCCTTAAAAAAAAATACATGTTTTTGTTACTTTAAACCCTGCAGACAGAAACTGGAGCCCCGCGGTGGAATCTGGGGCTACTCTCTAAGCCCGAAGTCCATAGTTTCGGGCTTAGTTGCGGGCGTATTCTACTCCGTATCAGAGAGAAAAAAAAAGGAAGAAAAAGCGTTTATTTGCGCCAAGCATGACGCATACCAAAAAAATAAAAATAAAATAAAACAAAATTACAATTTTATAACTATTGGGAAGACATGCGTCACATTCGCGCAAAACGGCCATCGCTCAGCACAACGACCTTAAAGATGATGTAGATATTGAAAGGGAACGTAGGGCACTGGCGGTCCGAGGCAACATGTTGGCTCGTAGATTCTCGCGTTGTTCGGACCAAGTCAAAATCACCTTGTTCAAGGCATTTTGTCAAGGTCTGTACGCGGGGGGTCTGTGGATCAGCTACACCAAAAGGTCGTTAGATGTCTTACGCGTCCAGTACAATAATGTTTTTAGGATGTTGTTGAAACTGCCCCGTTTCTGTAGCGCATCGGAGATGTTTGCTAAGAACCGAACTGATGGCTTTCAGGCAGTAGTTCGAAAAAAAGTCGCATCACTGATGCGTAGAACGCGGGACAGTGACAATAGCATCCTGAAAACAGTTGTGGAGAGTCCTTACTCACCTTTTCTGAGGCACTATGTGGGGAGAATGGTCAGGTCACTTTATCGTTCTCTGCACATCCTGCCTTAGACACCTACTTTGTGGTTTGTTTTTGTCCTTGTTTGTTTACTACTAACACTAGTTATAAGATATTTATACTCACTCTTTGTCCGAGACGGGTTTTACGAGTAGTAGTACGATGATTCTATCAGCGCAAGTCACAATTTTTTAAAGCCTAAAAATAAAAGCAAAACTTTTTAGTGTGGCAACTCTGTTTACATGTCATTACGATTTTTTGTGCGCGGCGCGGTCACATACTTCTCGTGGAAAAATGTCCAAAATCTCGATTTTCGACGATATTCTTGGCTTGAAACTCTTTTCCAACAGTATAAGATGGATTCCTATAGTGTGTTTTGTATTTACAATGTTAAATTCATGAAAAAAGGTAATAAGTGAGGAGTTTCCTAGTCAAGGTCAAGGTTTGTTGTTGTAAACATTTAATTGAATCCTAATTGGATTCCGAGTTACAGGTATGTTTTGAATGCATTCTAATTATTTTACAATAGTACACAAAGGTTAATCCTTATAAATTCATGATAAGTTCGAGTTGTGGATTTATAACCTATAATTAGATCAAAATAAGTTTTTCGCTAGTGCAGATCTACTTCCGGTCTAACATTCAATATTCACCGATTTGTACCAAATTATACTACAGATTGATAAGTGTATTTTGTCGTTTTGTTTTTTCTTCCGGTTTTTCGGTTGCTTCCTGCAAGTTGGCATCTATGATCAACTGTAAGTGTACTCTCATTTTTTTTTCGGCTAACGGTTTTTTCGAGACAGTCTTTCGAACTGAGAAACGCTTTTTTCACGTGAAAATTGGAAATCATCAATAGTGCTTATATTAGTCACCTGTAAAGATGGGAAAAAGAAAAACTAATGAAGAGGAACATATACGAAAGAAGATCAGGAAATTAGAAAAAAAGCTAAGGAAACTGTCTCCAGCTAGCCAACGCTCTCAGGAAGTTTCAACAACTCCGCCCCGGCTCTGCTCGCCTACGCAGATCGAAGAACCTGTGGCGATTGAAGACTCTCCTACAGGTGTGTAGTTATCTATTTAGAATAACTAACCATGCATTTAAACATAATATAAGCCACGTTAAATAACAGCTAGCGCTATCACTTCGCGGATAGACATGCTCTATGTTTCAATTTACAAAAGAGCTATCACCTTGTGGATAGACAGGTACTATGTATTTACCTACTTAAATAACAAAGACCTAGCGCTATCACCTTGCGGATAGACAGGTACTATGTACTTATTAGAGCTGGCGCTATCACCTCGTGGATAGACAAGCTCCTAAATAAATCAAGGCACTGATTATGTCAACTTAAGCGCTATCACGGAGTGGATAGACATTTCAATTGAGGAACACATAGTTCTAAATCATTTAAATCTTTTTCCAGAAAATGACCAACTCCCAGAAGAGTTTATACTGGCCCTTGGAAAGGAGGGAGAAGAAGAAACAGAGTTTGGCGATCCTATTAGACCAGAATTGGCCCTGCGTTGGGCAAAAATAATGTCCAATGGATTGGGAAAGGAGGCCAAAGATGGCATCATTAAGAAATATTCTACTCCCTCGAATTTTCCAAATGCTGTTGCTCCTATAATGAACCCAGAAATAATGGCCACACTCTCTGAACCCTCGGTCAAGAGAGATAGGAGGATTATTGCCAGACAGAACCTCACAGGTACTTTAATGACCTGTCTAGGCCGATCATTGACCAGTATTTTAAAAGGGAATATTAATAGCAAAGCCCTTATAGAGGAAGTTAATGATGCTGCGAAGATCGCAGCGGAAATTCATTTTCAAGATTCCTCTTCTAGGAAATTCTTTGGCCTATCAGGAGCTAGCAAGTTAATTCAAGAGGCTGTAAAGAACACAAAAGTGGACACATTTTTATTTGGCGCTGATTGTGCTGACAGGATCAAAGCAGCCCAGTCAATACAACGAACCAGTGCTTCAATTTCTGAAGGTGCAAAGAAGCTGAAACCTACAAACAAGAAACAGTTAAACTGGAGGGGCCCACCGCAGAACCATCAACAGCATCAACAAGTTCGCGGTGGGCAACATCACCAACAGATGTACAAGAGACAACCTCGCAACTCGAACACCAGACGTCAACCAGAACGGAAACACCTTCCAGCCAGATCCAGACACTTCAAATAGAAAACATGCAGGTACATGCAGGCAGACTCAAACATTTTTCAAAAAAGTGGCTTGAAATCACTGATGACCCAGTGATATTAAAATGGGTACAAGGGTATGAAATCCCATTCACCAAAGTACCAGCACCTTACAATACACAGCCACAACACTGGCCACATAAAGAAAAACAAATTATAGATTCTGAGATAAAAAAGCTTTTACATTTAGGTGCAATTTCTGAATGCTCATACTGTAAGGACCAATTTACTTCCCCCATATTTTTAGTGCCTAAACCTAATGGGTCTTATAGATTTATTCTAAATTTAAAGAAATTAAATCAGTACATTTCCACAGAACATTTCAAATTAGAGGATATCAGAACAGCCTGTAAGTTAATGTCCAAAAATTGTTTCATGGCTTCAATAGACTTAAAAGAAGCCTACTTTTCTGTACCAATAGCTGAGAATTACAGAAAGTTCCTCAGATTCACATATGATGAAATATTATATGAGTTTAATGCCCTACCATATGGCCTCTGTTCAGCTCCTTTTGTTTTCACAAAACTTCTCAAACCAGTTTGTGCACACCTAAGAAAGCAAGACATTTTATTAACATGCTATCTAGATGACAGTTTATATTTCAGTGAATCAGAAATTAAGTGCAAAGAGAATACTGATGTTGCATGCAAACTCTTACAAAGCTTGGGATTTATTATTAATTTTGAAAAAAGTGTTATAACACCTAGCCAAATATGTAAATATCTAGGTTTTATTTTAAATTCATCAGATCTCTCCTTGTCAGTCCCACATCAGAAACAAATAGCAATACTGGGAAAAATAAGATCTTTCCAACAAAATAGTTCTTGTAAAATAAGAGAATTTTCCCAATTGATAGGGTTATTGAATTCAATATGCCCAGCCATACCATATGCTTGGCTATATACTAAAATATTAGAAAGAAAGAAATACCTAGCCTTGCTAAAAGCAAATGATAGTTATGAAGCCTACATGCCTATTTGTCACGAAATCAAATTCGAATTAACATGGTGGCGAAATAATATGCATAGAAGTAATCCAATAAAACAATATAATTTCCATTTAGAAATACACAGCGATGCCTCTACGACAGGCTGGGGAGCTGTATGCAATCACAAGAAGGCTTCTGGGTCATGGTCACGTTCAGAACAAAAACATCATATAAATTATTTAGAATTAAAAGCTGCCCTTTTAGGTCTTAAGTGTTTCACAAAAGAAACTTCTAATTGTGAAGTCTTATTGAGAATAGATAACACCACTGCTGTAGCATACATAAATAAAATGGGGGGGGTACAGTTTCCCCACCTAAATGATATCACAAGAGAAATTTGGCAATGGTGTGAAAATAGAAATATTTGGATTTATGCTTCGTATATAAATACTAAAGATAATTTCGAAGCTGATAAAGAATCAAGGAAAATTAATATTGAATGGGAACTTTCTCCAACAGCCTACATAGAAATAACTAGATGTTTTGGTATCCCAGAAATAGATTTATTTGCCTCTAGAACAAATAAAAAGTGTAATAAGTTTGTCTCTTGGAAACGCGACCCAGAAGCATTTGCTGTGGATGCCTTTACTCTCAAGTGGAACAATATATTTTTCTATGCATTCCCACCTTTTTCATTATTGTTAAAATGCTTATATAAAATTCAAAGAGATAGTGCTACTGGAATTGTGGTTTTCCCTTACTGGCCATCACAACCATGGTTCCCTCTAATTAAATCAATGTCAACTGGAGATTTCATCATATTTGAACCTAACAAACTCCTATTATCATCTCCTTTCAGAGAATATCATCCGCTGCATCAACAGCTTACCCTGGCCGCAGGGCTGCTGTCAGCCAAGCATTCATAAGACGAGGAACACCAAACTCGGCCTTAACTATAATGTTGAACTCCCTTTCATTGAACACAATGAAGCAATATGATTCATCCCTAAAACTATGGTGGAAGTTTTGTGGACAGCACAGTTTAGATACATATCAAGCATCTATTCCTTATGTATTAAAATTCTTATCACAATGCTATGACAATGGGGCATCTTATGGTACCATCAATACTGCTCGGTCAGCATTATCGCTACTGATGGGGCCTAAGATCGGATCTGACGATAGACTCAAAAGGTTCACTAAGGGAATCTTCCGATCAAGACCTCCAATGCCAAAATATAATACAACATGGGATCCAGGATTGGTACTTAATCACCTAGCTGGATATTACCCAAATGAAGATATATCATTGGAACAATTAACCAAAAAATTAGTCACCATACTTGCTTTAACAACTGGTCATAGAGTACAGACCTTGTCAATGATAAAAGTTTCTAATATGAAATTTACAGATATAGGTCTAGAAGTATACATACCTGATATAATAAAAACCTCTAGAAGAGGTGGTGAACAACCAATGTTCAACTTAAAAACATTCCCTGACAAAAGGGAAATTTGCCCTGTCAACACTATCAAATCTTATCTAGATAAAACTGGTTCTTTAAGGAATAATATTGACGAATTAATTCTCACATTCAAGAAACCACACAAGAATGCATCAACTCAAACTATAAGTCGTTGGATCAAGCTAACATTGAAGGAAGCTGGAATAGACGTCACCATCTTCTCTGCTCATAGTACCAGACATGCATCAACATCTGCAGCAAAAAGATCTGGAATTAGCATTGATGTTATAAGGAAGGCTGCAGGGTGGTCTCAAAATTCTGCCATGTTTGCCAGACATTATAATAGGCCCATAGACCAAGATTCAACCCAATTTGGTAGTGCAATATGCAATACTGTAACAAATACCTAAGGTTGAGTCTGTTATATATAAAATAAGTTGATTGTTTTTTGATTAATAATAATTGTTAATATGGAAGTTGGTTTATTAAAATATATATTTCTTATGTCTTTCGCAACAAATGGTGTTTATTCACAATCCTACTTTGAACATCTACTCGTAAAACCCGTCTCGGACAAAGAGTGAGTATAATTATAAGATTAAACGAACTTACCTGAAGTGAAGTTCTATCTTAATTATACGAAGCTCTTTGTCCGAGACGGCGACAGTCCCTAAAAACCCTCCCACTTATACTTACCAAGTATAATCCCAGTATAGGGATTGTTCATAAAGCCTGACTTTAAACGTAATGACATGTAAACAGAGTTGCCACACTAAAAAGTTTTGCTTTTATTTTTAGGCTTTAAAAAATTGTGACTTGCGCTGATAGAATCATCGTACTACTACTCGTAAAACCCGTCTCGGACAAAGAGCTTCGTATAATTAAGATAGAACTTCACTTCAGGTAAGTTCGTTTAATCTTATAAATATATTTTACTAACAAAATGGGCTATATTGTTGTCCGAAATTGGTAAATAAATTAAATTAAATTAAACAATGCTAGGACTCGTGTGCGAGACAGAGCCACAGCGCTGGTTTTCAGCGACAGCCGGCGTTGAGTATGATTTTGATTGGAGCAGCATAAAAAGTAATTAAATGGGACAAATAAACAAAAAAATAAGTACATAAGGGTAAAATATTATGAATAAGACGGTGAAGAGATGGCAACAGACTGTTGTGCAGATGGTGGAATGTGGCCGACTAACAGTGGCGCGTACAACTCTAAAAAATACCTATGTTATCTGTGCGCACCAAAGACAACAAAAACTAAAATCCATGCAATGCGCACGCCCACAATATGGCTGCCAAACGAAGGAATGCGTCTTGACATTATTATGCAATAAAGTTCTTGACTTGCTCAATACACGTAATATTGTTTCCGTTATCATAGATTATATTGTATTTAAAGTGAGATTTGTTATGTGTTGTTAGATTGTGTGTTGGATAATGTTATTTGTGAGTCATTTTGGTGTGTATTATGTTAGAGGGGCGTAAATAACTATGATTCTAGGTGACAAATACGCTCAGATGAGTAACCACACCAAGCAAAAGGGGAATATCGTTATTAAGGTGTATAGTAGGCTCAATAACCTTGAGCATCTGGGCCACACATTCATATCTGCGTCGCACACACAAACATTTCCGTAGCGCACGCGCTACCTCAAAACTATTACCAAAGATTACGCGAGGACGCAGACATGCGCGCCAAGCCGGCTTTTTTGCCTACGACTACACAAGAGTATGGCGATTGCACGGCTGATTTTTAGTTTAGATAGATACATACGTTACGCATATTTTTATTCACTGGTCTCATTTTTTATACGAATGTGGTTAAACAGAAGTAGAACAATATACTTAGGTCAGATAAAAACAATTTTGTGAAGCAGTTTCGTCTTTTCTGCTTACGATTTATATAAAGATACTTGAAACTCGAGGTCAAACTGTTACCAGTGCACTGGTAACAGTTTGACCTTGAGTTTCGAGTATGCAATGTACCTACCTACTACTTTTTGTTTCTGCCTATACTACTTTATAGTCTCGTAAAAAGATTTCAAATAAAAAAGTACATTCTAAAGTAAAGTAAAGTAAACGAAATAAATAAATTTTAAGCCTATTTCATAGTTCAGCTCTGCTAAATAATTTTGTAGCAATTTCATTAACTCAAAAACTTTAGATTCTGTGATTCCTGTGAAAGTTTTAGGTGTTTAATTGATAACGTTTTTATATCGGTTTATTTTGTAAACTGGAAATACGACGATGATTGTTGCAAAAACCCGACCAAGTGACAGTGAAGACACACTGGAGAAATGTCTCTGAAAAGAATTACCGCTGTAAATCCTTATTTAATTACGGCACCCTGTAAATTAAAGTAAAGTAAATGAAATAAATAAATTTTAAGCCTATTTCATAGTTCAGCTCTGCTAAATAATTTTGTAGCAATTTCATTAACTCAAAAACTTCAGATTCTGTGATTCCTGTGAAAGTTTTAGGTGTTTAATTGATAACGTTTTTATATCGGTTTATTTTGTAAACTGGAAATACGACGATGATTGTTGCAAAACCCGACCAAGTGACAGTGAAGACACACTGGAGAAATATCTCTGAAAAGAATTACCGATGTAAATCCTTATTTAACTACGGAACCCTGCAAATTACCTCCCTTTGCGTGCGCTGCGAAAATGATTGATGATATAAAAAAATAATAAACTCGAATTTTAGAGGACACATCAATATCTACAAACAGAAAAGGCACTGATACCAAATGCTCAACTATTATTGTATGTCACTTTTTTTATTTAAAAATTAATTGATACGACATGACAGACCAAAGCAGACCACGTTATTCGCACCTTGGTATCAGTTTTATCAAAATAAATCGTACTTTAATTTACTTATTGTTTTGAAAAACTCAAATCGAAAATTCAAAAGATATCATAATTTTATCAAAACAATACAATTTAGCCAAACGGTCCCCCACAGACGCGACTGACACGCCGCATATACCGACCGAATAATGAAAATAAATGTTTGTTTATGAACTTGTGTTTATGTTTGTGTTGAAGAGCTGTGCACCTACCACAGTGTATTTCTTTTAACCCAAAGGCTGACTAATAGAGAAGTTCTCGTTGCATTGAGTCCGCATATGTACCACTATTGTTGATGAAGTTTAAATGAATAAATAAACTTATATTGATTTTTATTTTTCTTTAATAGTAGTCAGTTTGTTGGTAATAAAAGTAATTAAGAATTAACGTCGGCTGCGTTTGAAAAAAAGAGCAGACAAAAATAAAACCCAAGCGACGCCGATAGTATTTTGATAAAAGTTGCTGTATGAAACTGTACAATGTGCCCCCCGCTCAATCAAGCTGGCTCCTCTGCAAAGAGCTAGTCTATGAACGCACACTAATACAAAAGTTCGTAAATATTTGCACTAACACATTCATATACGCGTAGTCGGTCGATAGCGCGAGCGGAGCAACGAGCGACTCAGCCTCCCCGTCTCAGTGCTAACGCACGACTGCCGCCTTCGCCCAAACAGAGCTTTAATAATATGGGAGACTCAATATTGAACATTTTCTTTGCAAAATATTCATTGATTTACATGAACAATGTTCACTTTGTAGTACACTTTACCAGCAATTTTTCCATGTAAAAATATTTTAAAACTTCGAAGCCGTTTGGAAGAAATATCCAAAAAATATTTTTTTACAGCAAAACTATATGTCATACGAAAACGACAATTGTTCATATTGTTGTTTATGAATCTACCATATACATATATTTTTTTCCAATCTTTTGACCCAGCCGTTAATGGGGAATATCCTTTAGAAAGTAGCCTTTTGACGGCTCTGAAGCAGAGGTAGGGCCTTAAGTTAAGTAGTACCACCTACGGACTTACGATCAGTCCCGAACCCGAACTAAGAATGAATGACAACACAGTTTGTCACTAAATGTCAAATCGTATTACCATTAATCAGTAGTTAGGTGATACGCACAATTCATCTAAGTTTTGCCGTCAGGTTATTTGTCGGATCTTAAAATCGAATGCACGTGTGAACTCATTCATATAAATTCTATTGTGACTAAACCGTATCCTGTAAAAATCAGATCCGGCTAAGAAATTTATGTCGTCGTGTGAACATAACGTTACTGCTGCTCCACACGGTTCTCTATTGTGTTTTGGAGGTATGCGGAACAGAGAGTAAAGTCCCGCAAACCAGCGTTGTAAAGGGAGGATCCTCCGACCAGACGGATGTTGTGTCTGGCGGACTACTGCCCGATAGTTAATATTCGGGCTGATGTATGTGTTCAAATCGCACGGTAAACTCTGCTTGCGCGATGCAGGATTTTTAGTTCGCTGCTAGTTGGATAGATGGCGTCGCGGTTCTTTTTGCTTCGATGTAGATTTGCTTCGTTGGTTTTTCTTGTAGCGGAATTGATGCCGCTACATCACTCCCCTCCGGAGACCGGAGGTCGATAGTGGATGAGTCATCCATACATCCTGAGATGCTTGCCAGGCCAGTGGAAGCTTGGTTCCAGTTAGTCCGAACCGGAAGTCGCAGAGTTCTCGGTGAGTCGGAACTGTCTGCGGTGCCCCAGTGAGTCGGGGTGATGAGATCCCAGTGAGTCGGGATGATGCTCCAGTTGCTGGATCTGGCACAGCACTGTATTATGCTCCAGTGAGTCAGACGTGGTACAGTGCTGCGTTTTTGCAGCAGGGCGTCGGATGTGGGGCAGCGTTGCTGTGCGACGTAGTGGCGTGACTGCTGGCGTCGAACAGGAGAGACTCTTCATGGCTCTTCATGTGACTGGCCGAAGGTGCAGTGTGCTTGCCAAGGTCGCTGATGAGGATGATAGAGGCTGAGGATGCTGGTGATCAGGATACCCGTAGAAGCCGTGGGTACTGGCTGGCTGTATGACTCGCTGCTCGAGAGCTTGAGGTCACGATGAGAAAGTGATGATGACGTCACGCTGAAGTAGTTGCACGAAGGCTGCGCTGACGTTCAATGTCGAGGGTCACCAGTTTGGAGGTATGCGGAACAGAGAGTAAAATCCCACACACTTAAAGGGAGGATCCTCCGACCAGATGGATGTTGTGTCTGGCGGACTACTGCCCGATAGTTAATATTCGGGCTGATGTATGTGTTCAAATCGCACGGTAAACTCTGCTTGCGCGATGCAGGATTTTTAGTTCGCTGCTAGTTGGATAGATGGCGTCGCGGTTCTTTTTGCTTCGATGTAGATTTGCTTCGTAGGTTTTTCTTGTGGCGGCATTGATGCCGCTACATCACTCCCCTCCGGAGACCGGAGGTCGATAGTGGATGAGTCATCCATACATCCTGAGATGCTTTTGCCAGGCTAGTGGAAGGTTGGTTCCAGTGAGTCGGAACCGGAAGTCGCAGAGTTCTCGGTGAGTCGGAACTGTCTGCGGTGCCCCAGTGAGTCGGGGTGATGAGATCCCAGTGAGTCGGGATGATGCTCCAGTTGCTGGATCTGGCACAGCACTGTATTATGCTCCAGTGAGTCGGACGTGGTACAGTGCTGTGTTTTTGCACCAGGGCGTCGGATGTGGGGCAGCGTTGCTGTGCGACGTAGTGGCGTAACTGCTGGCGTCGACCAGGAGAGACTCTTCATGGCTCTTCATGTGACTGGCCGAAGGTGCAGTGTGCTTGCCAAGGTCGCTGATGAGGATGATAGAGGCTGAGGATGCTGGTGATCAGGATACCCGTAGAAGCCGTGGGTACTGGCTGGCTGTATGACTCGCTGCTCGAGAGCTTGAGGTCACGATGAGGAAGTGATGATGACGTCACGCTGAAGTAGTTGCACGAAGGCTGCGCTGACGTTCAATGTCGAGGGTCACCAGTTTGGAGGTATGCGGAACAGAGAGTAAAGTTCCACACACTTAAAGGGAGGATCCTCCGACCAGACGGGTGTTGTGTCTGGCGGACTACTGCCCGATAGTTAATATTCGGACTGATGTATGTGTTCAAATCGCACGGTAAACTCTGCTTGCGCGATGCAGGATTTTTAGTTCGCTGATAGTTGGATAGATGGCGTCGCGGTTCTTTTTGCTCCGATGTAGATTTGCTTCGTTGGTTTTTCTTGTGGCGGCATTGATGCCGCTACAGTGTCACCTAACTTTTTTATCCATAATTTAAAGGGCCATAACTTTATTTGTCCTAATTATCATTGGCACTGATTTAAAGAGGCAGTTGTAAATAGCGGTTTTGGTAAGTTAAAAATTATAAATGGCACGTTTAATAACTAGTTCAGCAGTTAAAACTAAGCAGTAAAGTAAACAAAAATGTAAAATAAAAAATAATAAAATGGATCAGTGAATATATAATTGAGCAGGAAAATAATTAAATGAGCGGTAAAAAAATAATATCACATGCCATAAAATTTTAATCCCTATGTATCATATGTCCTAAATCCGTCTGTCATAAATATTACATTCAATAATATACAAAAGACATAAAACCGTTTTCAATCAAAGTTATAAGTCCTAAATTCAAATTACATAATGTTTATTTACAATAATAATATTCTTAGAACAAATTTGTATAGCATAGTTTTTGCTATGAACTTCTCTCAGGCGTTGCGTAGATATGAGCGAGATACGAGCGGCAATATTTTATCTTCTACAGACTTGTTTTGAGATAGTTCACTTGTTATGTAGTTCTGTTTAGTAGCAGGATAAATACATTTTTGTTTTATAATATACTCGAATCAAAAATAAATGGTTGAAAATGCAGCAATGTGAACTTTTAAAGACTAACAAGGGTGGCATAAAATTTAATTGTGATGGCTTTACTTACGACAGAAATCGATTCTACAACGAAAAATATTACTGGGTGTGTGAAAAGTACAAAAATAAACAATATAAGTGTAATGTGCGAGTGGTTTTTGTAAGCAAGCAAGCATGCAGAATGCAAGCAAGCACGCAGCATGCAAGCAAGCATGCAGCATGCAAGCAAGCACGCTGTATGCAAGCAAGCAAGCAAGCAACATGCAGCAGGCATGGTTCCTGTCACGGCTCCGGCGCTGCGGGGCTCCGGCGGTCCCACGCGATTTTAAATTACACTCTAGGGGTAGGGCAGACAAGACTGCGTGGAATCGGATTTACAGCTATTCGTTTCTGTCACTAAAACCTAATTTTTAGCAAATGTTTTAGGACTGAATAATTATTATAAATGAACATTCGGAATAATACACATTATTTAAGACAATACTTAGGACATGTGACTTTAGGTCATGTAAAATTTGGAGAACACTTTTAGAACTAAAGATTATTATGTTAACCAAAGTTCGGGATTTTGAACATTATGGTTACTGAAGTTTATAGAAAACGTGTTATGAATAATGATTTTCGGACAAACAATTTTAGGAGAAGCAAGGGAGTACCGCCCCACACGTCTTCCCATTCCCAGTTGCGTATTCGGTATTATATAAAATACCTAGGCAAAGTATAAAATGAATAATTTTTCATACATTACCTGAATGTTTTCGGTATTCTTTACAATGCCTAGATATTCTACAGAATTATACAGATTGCCGGTAACAACGACTCAGAATCATAATACTTACTTTGAATTTTTTCTAGGAACCTGAATCTTAAGAACATTAGCGGTGGAAGTGTCACAAACTTTACGTCCGAAAGTATACCAAGTGATAATTCTACATTTTCACACGATCTTAAGCTTCGGTTACTAGCACTAAAAGTGTCGTTATGTTCTTGAACCTCCTTTTTACCTACAGGAGACCGAAGAGTGTTGAAACAATTTTGACATTATTTGTTGTACACAAAAATCTATTAGCTGGAATTGTATGATATCAGTACCAATCGATAGTTCATTTCTTTCACTTTTATATGAAACTAAAGAAGTGAAAGTATGAATACTAGCCCGAAAAATAAACGTGACAAGCCATTTTGTTTCAACTCCCCTAAGAGGTATCGAGATAATTTTAAAGAGGGGTCGAGGGTAGTTTAAACAGCTATTCATTTTGGAGAATTACGGTTGTATGTTAGAAAAAAAACCAGCCAAGTGCGAATCGGACTCGCCCACCGAGCGTTCGTTACTTTGTAGGTAAAGTCGGCTGCAAAAGTGCATGGATAGTAAAGAAATAAATCCGTATGAATAGAGAAATGACGCCATCTAGCATAAAGCTAGTTTCATCAGTCATCGACCAACAAAATTTAATTATGCTGTTACTAGATGCTTTGCTTTAAATGATAAAACATTTTTGTAGGTTCTTTTTAATCTTCAAACCCTCAAATAATTTATAGTTTCTTTTAAAGAAAATTGTTTCAAATCATTCATAATAATAGATGGCGTGATATGTATTCATTTTTATTGAAATATGTGTAATTTTTTTTTTCTTTTTAATGATGTAAGCAATAAATTACGGAATAATGGGCTTCTTATTCAAATTTGGAAGATTATTGGAACGAATTATTTAAAAACCGTACATTATGTGGCAATAGATGGCGCTGCTATAAAGTTTAGAGGTTGCTATTCAGCTCATTCATTAAAATTAAATACCTCGGCGAAATTAATTAATTCGGGCGAGTTAGCTTGTTAACTGCCTGGATGACGTTTGTGCAAAGTACAGTGTGCAAAAAAGTTTTTGTTACCATTTCATATTCTTTTACGAAAATTATTATTTAGGTTTTTTAAAACTTGTACATGTAGGTATATTATTAAATTGAATGTATGAATCTGTATTAAGTAGTATCATGCATTTACCATTTTACCAACATTCTATTTAGCATATTTAGCCATTCAAATACTTATAAAAAATTATTTCGCGATCTATTTTCAAGGAAACATTCATAATAAACACTAATCTCAATCATAGAAAGATTATTATAGTAGAATAGCAAATCAGTACTGGGAATCCGAAACCGGAATCAAGATTCAAAATTAATACCTAATGTACCTATACCTGTCGGCAGGGGAGAGGCTGGCCACCGAGGGGCTTGGGACCTAGGCCAACCGGCCCCGAGCCAGGTCCCCGCTGTCGGTGATTGTGTGCAGCGCATGAGATGGACGCAGTCCATGAATGAAAACGTCATGCGCGCATACTACGGGTCTACAGAGGGGGGAACTAACCTTACTGCGTAACGTGTCAGGATGCTGTCTATGTTTCAGGACCTGGAACTATCCGTGAACGTCTCGGCCCAACGATTGTCGGATGAGGTGCGGGTTATCCAACGTAATCATAGGTTGGACGATGCCGCACTTGATAGGCTGCGCTCAGAGGTACTGAGCAACCTTATCAAGTCAACCCCAACACAGACCGCGATCACACTGCGGCCCAACAACGTCTGTGGTGAGGTAGATGATAGGGTTGTCACAGTAAGTAGCCAGTGCAACGATAGACTGAGGAGCGCACTGGAGGATGCTCTCCGCGAGTATAAATCAATTCCGACCGAACTTAGGCCCCGATTACCACGGTTACCCATGCACAAAAAAATAAGGGGCCTTGGACTCGCTGCTGCAGAATATCTTTGAAAGCAGCGAGGTATATTGTATTGCGGGGCTGTTGCGGCATGTCGTTTAGCAAATGTCAAGTTTAATACTTGACATTTGCTAAACGACATGCCGCAACAGCCCCGTGATGAAGCTATTCGACCAAAACCTACTGCAACAGCCTAGCAGTGCAGAAGCGAGCGGCGTATCGATGAGGCTAGGGCACTCATCGGCAAACTACGAGTATACTGCTTCAGGGAGGGCAACACACGGCCACGTGTGATGCGCTTTGTGAGACGGGCGTTTTCGGGGACTGATATCAGCCCTCGAGATTACACTTCCCGTGTCAAGGAGTGTATCGACTTCCTGAAGCAGAATGTTTGTGCATGGGCAAACCGTATTCGGCGGTATAAGCGGAGGGTTGACCGATACTCGCAGAATCATCGCATGTTCCAGACCTGAACAAAGTGTGACGGACGTGTGCCGCCCGGATGATATCGACGAGTACATTCTGGCGAAGCTTCTGGTCGGTGCCCGTCTGTCATACCGAGGTTGGCTGGATGCGCGATGTCGAGCGCGTGTGTACTATACCAGAAATGGAGAAAGTGAACATGTCCCCATTAGATGTAGCCAAAGCAGTCCGGCCGTTACCGAACTGGAAATTTCCGGGACCGGACGGACTGCATAACTTCTGGCTCAAATAGTATAGCAGCTCACACGCGCTCCTGGCAACTCAATTCCAGTCATCCTTAGAGTCTGGGTCGCTACCATAGTTTCTAACAACTGGCGACCTACCTGCTCCATAAGACCGGTAGTCCCGCGGAATCCAAGAACTATAGACCAATTACTTGTTTGTCAACAGTCTATAAACTTCATACATCCATCCTGAGAGATAACGTGTCGACGTGTTAGATAGACTACAAGAAGGCCTACGACTTCTGCCACACATGACTCATGAAGGTGTTGGAGTTGTACAAAATAGATGCAACTCTACGCACCTTCCTTGAGTCGTGTATGAGGTAATGGAAAACAGTCCTTCGCTATCCAGAATGTCGACCGATTCAGGGGAACGATGAGCCTGTATGGATTAAACGGGGAATATTTCAGGGCGACAGTTTGAGTCCGCTTTGGTTTCGCTTAGCTCTGAATCTTCTAAGCACATTGCTGGAGGATTCAGGTCTAGGTTATCGATTGAGAAGAGGTGGTCAAGCCATATCTCACCTTCATTACATGGATGATCTGAAACTCTTTGCCCCCAACAATTCCCGACTGATGGAGCTACTGAAAGTAACTGAAACCTTCAGTAGTGCCATAAGGATGGAATTTGGTGTGGACAAATGTGCAGTCATGCATGTAAAGGAAGAGGAGATTATGGAATCTGAGAGAATTCAACTCTCGGACTCCATACAGGTTAGATCCCTCAGCTCAAACGAAACCTATAAGTATTTGGTTAATTCGGAAGCGTTGGGCATTAATGATACTGACATGAAGCAATCGTTAAAAGGAGCGCTTCTTTGGGCGCCTGAAAAAGGTTTTGAATAGCCTTTTGTCGGGCGGAAATAAGGTGCGCGCCTTCAAAGGTTGGGTCATGCCGGTATTAATGTACTCTTTCGGCATACTCAAATGGACTCAAACCGAACGTGACGCCCTGGATAGGAGGGTCCGTACACTGCTGACCGCAAACCGGATGCATCACCCACGATCGCCGGTGATGAGACTGTACATCCCGCGGAAGTGTGAAGGTCGAGGCTTTTTAAACGCCCAGACTCTCCACAACCGCGAGATGTGCAGTCTCAGAGAATATTTTCTTAAAGCTGATGTGGGTATGCACCGAGATGTGGTCGCAGTGGATAAGGGACTCATCTCGTTGTCCATGGCTAAGGAGAACTGGCGCAAACCTGTGACACTTGCCACAGATGACCGCAAGAAGGTATGGAAAGGCAAGGAGCTTCACGGGCGCTTCTATGGGGCTCTTCATGGGTCCGATGTAGATTTTTCAGCGTCCGTGGCCTGGCTACGTTTCAGTGATCTCTTCGGGGAAACTGAAGGTTTTGTCTGTGCGATTATGGACGAAGTTATCTTGACGAATAACTACCAGAGGCATATTATGATGCACAAGCACAACCAAGTGGCCAGGATTATCCATCAGCAACTTGCTTTGAAATATAAACTTGTGGATTCTGAGGTACCGTATTACAAGTATAAGCCCGATCCGGTTCTCGAAAATGACCATGTCACGTTGTACTGGGATCAGTCTATCATCACTGATATTGTTGTCAATAAGCCTGATATAGTGGTGATAGACCGATTAGCACGCCGCACAATGATTATTGATGTTACCATCCCGCATGACGAGAACTTCGTGAAGGCTGAGAAAGAGAAAAAAATCAAGTATCTCGACTTAGCACACGAGGTTGTTGACATGTGGAATGTGGACTCAGCTGTCACTGTGCCGATAGTCGTTACGGCCAATGGCCTGATGGCCAAAAGCTTCGACGACCATCTGTCGAAGCTGGCGTTACACGGTTGGATAAAGGGCCTGATACAGAAGGCAGTACTCCTCGATACGGCTCGTTTGTGAGGAGGTTCCTTTCTCTGGAGCTCTAACCACCGTTAGCTTGGACCCTGTTCCCGACACCGGCCGACTACTATTTTTTATATTTTTAAATGTATTTTTTAATGTTTTTTTAAGATGTATTTAAAATGTAATCTTTATGTATAGAAAAATAAATAAACGAAGTAATAATATATAATATAATATTATAAAGAGGAAAGACTTGTTTGTTTGTATGCTTGTTTGTTTGTTTGTAATGAATAGGCTCCGAAACTATTGGATCGATTTGAAAAATTCTTTGACTATTAGAATTCTATATTATCCCTGATGACTATATTCATGACTATATTTTCAAAAAAAATAGAGATCCCTAAGAAAATTGCAATAATGTAACCCAAAGTAGCAAAATTTTGCCAATAAAATTCATTATTTGGCGTGCGCTGAGAAAACTATTGAAGATACATAATAATTTAAGTGCTCATTATTACCTACAAAAACGTCCACGAGGGTATATGTTTAACTATTGTGGTTAAGCTGCAATGATCGCTTTTTGTTCAAATAATTCAACCAAAAAATGGAATAGTGGTCATTTTGGTATCATGATAATCCTTATCCATTTAAATGGTTTGATAATTAAGGTTGTTGTTATTTACATGTATGTACGTGACAATTACACTTTAAATTATTCAAATCTGACCTTTCGTTTAAAAGTACAACAGGTATAAATGCTCTAAGTAAGAAAAAAATTGCGGTTAGAGCGAACTGCCCACGTTGAATCTAAGTCTAAGTAAATTTACGTATTAGTGGCGCCATCTAGTATCGAGTAGCGGAATTAGTGGAGTCAAGCTGTTTCTAGACTTTTCTATGCTAGAACATTCTCCATGTTACGACACCAGGTCAGTCGGGACCGGTATGTACTTGAACTTTCCAGAAGTTTCCGTACTAGAAGGTTCTAGAAATAACTATCGGTATATAAAGGGCGGACCTCCGGCAACTGGGTCAGTATTGAATTGGCGATACAAGCGATAACTTCGAGAGCGATCTTCAACTGCGAATTATAGTGAAGTGAAGTGTTAAGTAGGGCGATTGTGTGTTATATACATTAGTGTGTTTTAAAGTGCTAATTAGTGTTGTAAATTAAAGTGTAATTTTTGGTTATTAATTAACCAAAGATTACACTTTAATTTACAACAGGCTCTTTTTATTGTCATGAACCCCAAGCTCGTAACAGTAATTTATATACCTAATAAACCCGCGCGCACGAAGTCGTGGGCGAAGTGCTAGTTCATAGATAAATTGAAAACGCAAGTAATAATAATAATGTTTATTTAAAGAAGAAATTTGGACATAAATTACAAAATATTATTTTAGCAGGCTAATTTAGAAAAGATTAAATGGTGTAGTCATCTGTAGCCGAACTAGGCAGAACCTGTATTTCGGCTATCAGCGCCAAACCCCTCTGTAAGTAATCTCGTAAAAGAAAAAAACACCACGGGCATCTAACATCTCGCTTGCTATTAGGCTATTGTCCTCTGATTTCTGAATTAATAATTTAGTATTTGAGTATTGGTGGCAACTCTACTATAGTCTGAACAGAACATGTCAAACATGTTCTTAACTTCTCAATTAATAAATCTGCCCTTTGTCTAAGAACGTATTTTTCCATTTCCCATGCATTTGCTTCGCTTGCATCACTCTATGGCACTTATCTCACCGCCGGCGAGCAGCGAGTAGCGAGTAAAAAGTTTCGATAATTTTGACGCTCAGCTTTCAGCGAGTGCTTTTATGAAACGGGCTTTTACTTGCAATACTCGCTCTAGTCCGCACTATAGGAAGAAATTACCGCTGTTTGGTGATTTCTGACCGCCAAGCGAGCATCGCCGAGCGAGTTTCGCAGTACAATCTTTGATAGCTCTTGTCGCTGCGATCAACTAGAAGTAAGAGCCGCTCGCCGGCTGTGTGAACAGCCAGCTATGGATTATGAATGTATGTGTCTCTTATTCCCACGAGAGATGTCTTTTGTCCCTTTCCTCAGCGACCAAATAGTCAATAGCTACTCGCTTTCTCGCCGGCGGTGAGACAAGTCCCTATACTATACTCTATACGAAAACTCTTTGTTCCAGTGCCCACAATGGACTGACGGTCAAAAATGCGGTGGTTCAAGAAAGAAAACACACCGCGGCTTCTCACGGTTACGCCAGACGAACCCAGGTCTGCCCGTCGCTCAAGAATCGGTAAGTCATGGTGATGCCTTACAAATCACACTAGATACATATTATCACTATCACTCACCTATGAAATAGCCGTTTCCTATGAAATAATCAATCCATTTATTTGTTAAACATAGGTGTTTACATAGGTGTTTACATAAATAGAGGTTGCGCTATGTTTTGTCATAATTATGACATACAAATTTTTAAGTGACCCATTAGGTGTCATTAGACTATGCATGCGTAAATAATAAAGTTTTGAATTGAATACAGGAAAAAAAGAAATGTCAATGATATCAAAAATAATACAAAGCCACAGTACTTATTGTCTAATGGTAAAAAAAATGCATCATTGTAATAATTGGTCGTTCAGATATTCGTCTACGGTATAATAACATTTGTCAATTAATAATTTAGTTAGAGCTTTTTTAAACTTATATAATGTCATGTTTTTTATGTCATCAGGAATTTTATTAAACACTTTAGGCGCTATACCAAAAAAGCTTTTTCGCATCAATGAGGTCTTACATTTATAATGACATAGCTTATTTACATATTGAGAACGTAATGGAGTTTTTCTAGAGGAAGACATTTTTTCAAATAGTTGTGGGTTCCTTTTCACAAATAATGCAGTTTCCAAAATGTATATTGCTGGAAGGGTCAGTATTTTTAAAGACTTAAAATAGGGTCTACAGCTATCCGTTGTTTTAATATTACACATGGCTCTGACACATCTTTTTTGCATCCTAAATACAAGCTCACGGTCAGTCGACTGCCCCCAAAAAATTACGCCATATCGCAATACAGAAGCTACAAGTCCATGGTATGCTACCAGTATCGTATCTTTGTTTACCTTTTTTGATAATTGATAGAGTGCATAAGTAGATTTACTCAGACGCTTGCAAAGTTCTTCTATCATGAGTTTCCAATTAAGCTTACTGTCGATGGTAATACCTAGAAACTTAGCATTATTTACTTCTTCTATTTTATGGTTATTATAGGAGATATCAATATTTTGGTGCGGTTGCCGTTGTTGAAACTGCATCACCTTTGTTTTATTTAGGTTAATTATCAGGTTATTATCATTCATCCAATTTATGATATTGAGGAGGGATTTATTAGTATCATTTTGGTAAGTTTTAATATTATTACATTTTATGACAGCAGTGCTATCATCGGCAAATAGGATCATGTTGTGTCTTATAGTTTTTGGCAGATCATTAATATATATCAGAAATAATAACGGCCCTAGCACGCTGCCTTGGGGCACGCCATATTTTACGTGTCTTGGTTTTGATCTATATTTGATCTGTATTTTAGTCTTATGGCATATTCTAGATATTTCCGTGTATTGATATCTATCACTAATGTATGATTCAATAAGTTTCAGAGCATTACCCCTTATGCCATATGCATGTAGCTTTTTCAGTAATATTTTGTGATCCACATAGTCAAATGCCTTTGACATATCAGTTAAAATTGCACATACTGGATTATTCTTATCTACTGATGTCATAATATTACACAATAAATCGTACAGTGCCATATTAATTGTATGATTTTTACGAAATCCTTTTTGTTCACTGCAGAATAAATTGAATTTTTCAAAGTATGTATAAATAGAATTATAAATTACTTGTTCAAATATTTTCGAAAGTACCGAGAGTTTTGCTATTGGTCTATAGTTTTTGACATCTGTTTTATCGTTTTTTTTTAATAGAGGTTTAATGATAGCCTTTTTTAGACCTTTCGGAAATATGCCATCTGTGATGCATAAATTAATTATGTGTGTAAGAGGTGGCGCTATAACTTCTTTAACATATTTAATTACTCTAGTAGATACACCATCATAACCAATTGTGTTTGTATTTTTTAGATTGTCAATTATTGTAGTAATGTCGTTCGTCGAAACAGGTAACATAAATAGGGATTGCACTGTCGAATTTCCAATATTATTTTGATTAGTCAACTTCATGTCAGTTTTTATATTATTTTCTATTTCGTCAATAAAGTAGTTATTAAATTCATTAGAAATGTCAATAGGATTCGTTATAATAAGTTGATCTTTTTTTATGGCCGTTATTGTGTCCTGCGGCAATCTTGATTTAGATTTATTTATTATTTGCCAGGCTGCCTTCGATCTATTTTGAGAGTTCTTTATAAAGTGGTTATTTTGCGACTTCTGGGTTAAACGTATTATTTTTTTAAATAACGCAGTATATTTTTTAAAACTTTGTTTATTGCTTCTGTCAGGATTGCACCTATATTTCCAAAGTAGTTCTCTTTGCTTTTTACTGCATTTTTTTATCCCACTAGATATCCATTTATTTTTCTTATTTGTCTTTATGGTGACGGTTTTTTCCGGAAAGCATAATCTATAGAGCATGAGGAAATCATCTATGAACTTATCATAGGACTCCTGGGCCTCTTTGGCATTATACACTTGCGAGAAGGATAGACATTCAAGATGAGCTTTAAATGTCATTAGGTTGTGCGTAGAGATGTCTTGCTTTTTGAATTTCCAATGGGTTAATTTACATGTTTTTTCAATAGGTACTGTAAGAATTTGAGATGTGTGATCAGAGAGACCAAAATCAACAATATTTGCCTTACTTTCTTTATGAAAATTATGAGCAAAGTTATCGATACAGCTCTTACTACTCAGTCTAGTGGGGTTGTAAAGTGCTAGTTTAAGATTGAATTGAAGCAGATAATGTTCAAATTCTAAAGTAGTTTTATTTCTCTTAAGTACATCAATATTAAAATCACCGCATAAAATATTTTTTTTATTTGGATTCAAACTAAGTTTACGTAGTATATTATCTAATTTTTCGTAAAAAACTAACAAATTATGTTTAGGTATCCTATATATGCAAATGATTATGATATTATGCGATAATAGTTCCACGGCACAACATTCAAATATACCTGAAACTGATTGTTTAGCTATAGCCGGTAATTCTTTATACTGGAGTCCATTTCTGACAAAGATGCACGTTCCTCCTCTTTTTGTATTTCTTGAAAAGATAGCTGCTCGGCTGAAGTTCGGTATGTGAACTAAATATTCATATCCAGCTTCGATAAAGTGCTCTGTTATACAAATAATGTCTATTAAAGTTCCTTGAGTGAACAGTTCATCTAATTTAACTAAAAGTGTATCTGCTTTGTTAATTAATCCTGCTATATTTTGATGTAATAAATTAAGATTGTTAAAGAAAAAACTGCGAGGTTGTTGGTTTTGAATTAGCTGAGATTTCATTCTGATTTTGACAGGGGTAGTCAACTTCTGAGTGCGTAATATTCAGGTTGCATAAGTCCATAATTAGATTTTGTAAATCAGCCACAACAATTTTCAAGCCATGATTGTTTAAGGTTTTATACCGTAAGTTATATGTATCATAGCTGTAGGGTAAATTTAGGTTGGAGTCTAAGATGTGTGCATAGCCGTTTGCAATTGTGTCCATATACAAAAGATTATTAAAGGTTTCGATGCGACTATTAACCATAATGTTAGTGTTTTCCATGTATTTGAAAGTTGGTAAACATATTATAAAGTTAGTATGGGTTAGGTTAACCAATTTGTCTCTTATAAATATCACTAGTTCTATATAATTACGGGTTTTATTAAAGTCTTCTTCGCCAATATAAATTATACAAAAATCAGAGTGAGTGTAGTCTTTTACTTTTCCGTCAATTTTATCCAGTAATTGTTTCAATCCACATTTAGGTTTACGGTAGTGGCACATGTCGTAGTTTTGCAGGGCAGTAGTGGTAGCAATTTTATATAACCGGTCTGAGGTTTCACTACTGATTAAGCATATTTTAGGTTTTTCAGGTTTATTGTGATATTTTTCCGTGTCTTGAATGACTCTTGTACTTGTGATGCTTCCATTTCCATTATTCAAGTTATTTTCCGATATTGTATAATTTTCGACAATGTTAACTGTCTGGGTTTGTTTAGTTTTCGTGAGCTTTTTTGTAATATTTTTAGGTGTCGTCACTTTTGCCTTCACTGGACTGTTAACAATTTTTTTGTATATTGTGTTCTTCTTAGTAAATTCTTCATTTAGTCTCTTCAGATTATGATTTTCTAATGTTAAAGATTCAATCTCGTTGTGTGCGCTATTTAATTGAGAAGTTAAAATGTCTATCTTTTCCTTCAATATATTTATTTCATTATTATCTTCGTCTTCCGATACTTCTGGTAAGCTATTTGCTGTCTCTTCTAGACTTTGTGAAATTACATCACTATCATCATTGGTTGGTTCCGACTGCGTGCGCGTGCGCCTGAATGTAATGTTATTCAGATAATTCATCTTGACAAAATCACGTTTCTGTTGTGATTATTTTCTTTCTTTGGCAACACTATTTTTAGTTTAACTATTCACTACCTTGAGTGATCGTAGTCACACTGTTTTTTTAGTTCGTCTATTCACCACTACAGTCTAGAATGGCGGTAGTAGTTCAATTAATTAATTTATTCGTGAAAAAAATTGTTTATTTAGGGATGGTAACACTGCTTTTGGTTCGTCTATTCACCACTAGGGTCCGTAATGGCGGTAGTTGTCACTATGATACGGTTGGTAGCAATTTATTTTAGTGCATCCACTCTCCACTTGGAGCTACGAGTCGGGTTCAAAGTTCAACTCTAAAATTTATTTGTAAAAAACGGGTTTCTTTTTTGATAAATTCACTCGAAATTATTTAAATGGAACATTAATCATATTACTTATCGTCAATGTTTGCGTCAATGTCACATCTATGTTATTAACACTGTTTATTTTGTTTTTAGAGGTTTACTCACGTCAGTTGGTAAGTTCACAAAATTGCTTTTTATGTTCTAAATCACTTGTCACTAAATGTCTCCAATACTGTCACTTAATTATAATACTTATTCGTCCCGGTTTCTGTACTATTTATAACATTAAAACAAATATTTATAATAAAATACGAAATTTAAAATTATAAGCAATGTAAACAGTGCCAGTGTTGCCATCCTAGACCAACCACTATACAGTAGACAATAAGTTAACCTATTTTTTTTTCTTACCATCAAAGTAATCACCCATGCAATTGATGCATCTTTGCCAACGCAGTGGTTGTTTTGTGATGCAAATGAAGTTATACAAATTCCGTAGGCGCAAGGTCTGGTGAGTACGGCGGATGTCAGAGAGCTCCCAACCCCAGCTCTTGCATCTTGAAGACCGTCTGCTGTGCAGTATAAGGTCGCGTGTTGTCGTGCAGCAGCAGCTGAGACGAGCGATTGACCATAGCTGTTGGAGTAATGCGAGTTTCTCCATCATTGTGTTCAGTTCTTCATAGTACTGTAGACGTTCAGGTTAGGGCTTCTGAAACGACTGGGGATCGATATGAAATTAAAGACTTTTGGCGATTTAAAAGATCATTATATTGAGCGGGTGCTCTCAAGAAAAACTTTTACAGTTCTGTCAGAAAAACAAATCAATCTACGTATGTCATTATTTGAACCTATTCAAAATTTCTAATTCTTCTAAAGCTTCTTTTTATGATTAAGTTGACGGAGGTGGAGGGTGAGGCAACAAAAGGAGGTTGTGCCACAGTACACATCTGCAGTAATGCTCATCCCGTTTGGTGAGAAGCTGTGATTGTGATTAATCACACCGGCGTTAGACCACCAAACAGTGACCATTGTTTAGGTGCTGAACCATGGATCCTGGTTCAGCACCTAAACAATGGTCACTGTTTGGCCACCAACTTGCTCAGCACTTGCGATTTTTAAACAGAATCCATTTTTTGATGCAGGTAACAATGCGGTTCAAAATTCCTTCGTTTGTGTGTCTGTTGAGCAGTACAAGACACTTCTCGACGCGTTCTTCGCGCTGGTGATCATTGACTTTGTGGGGTACCCATTTGTCAAACTTTTTTACCTCGCCGCTTGAAGCAAATGGACCAATATTATTTGGACGTTAGCGTCGAAAGCTGCTGCTTATTCAGATTGAGAATGATCAGTTTTCATAACCGCCTTTAATTCGTCATTGTCGATCAAAATTGTTGGACGACCACAAGGTTCACTTTTCAGGTCGAAAAGACATGACCAATGATACTTTGGGAGCGTGCCTAGGTATCAACATCAATGTGCAGTAAATATTGTTATATTTTTGGAATCGTTATATTCTGTAGCTTACAGTACCTCTACCATGAGTTTCCGCAGCCAAAACTCGCTAGCGTCTCCGTGAATTATTTGTATGACATATTGTACAGCACCCCTATCGATCACATTTGAACGGTTTCGACATTTGACACCTTTCATTTCACGTTTAACGGTTTCTTTCAAATTCCAAAAATAAAATCCGTTAGCACACTGATGCAAACGTGTACACTATATTAATACGAAAAACTTTCGCGACGCGACGGCGACAAGAGCGCGTCGTATAATGTCGTTGATATTTGCGTGTCGTGTAAAGCGACCCGCACTTCGACTGCATGAGAGGCCGTGGTGCCCGAGGCTGTTGACAGCTTCGCCACAGTGACAGCGATGAGGAGAACAACACGATGCGCCTAAGCGAAGGGAAGCAGCGAGGCGGAAAGTTGTATCGTCGAACAAGGTGCCTATGTTCGACGACGGTAGTGCGTGAAGCCAGAGGCGCGACTCCCACTCACCCACAGCCAGCAGGCGCGCACGCTCCGCAGTAGAAGCAGAAGTGGCTATAAGGTTCCTCTGAACTTTTCTGCAGAGCGGCTCATCCCACTGTCTCTGGTATGATGGGTTGTTGGGTAGATTTACATTCGGGCAAGCGAGTTTCCAGGCATTCACAGCCTCGGTGAAGCACGGCACATCAAATCCATCAGTATGGAAGCTAGGATATTTCTGATTAATTGATCAGTGCCATGAGCCGAGGATATAAAAGCCGGTAAACTAATACTGGTAATTTTGCGGACGCCGAGGCCTCCCATACGAATGGGAAGAGTAGCTTGAGCCCAAGCTCGGTCGTCCATGGCCACATTTAAAATTGAAGATAGTGTACGCTTGATAATTTGGTCCATTTTTTCCAAAAGGTGAGGGTGCTTCCACAAATGGGAAGCACGAAGGAAATATGTCAATTTAGGACCGAAACAGCAGTAACGACGCATGTTAATTTATAACAATCTTTCCGAAACGTCTTTGAAATTTTGAATATTTTCTTCGACAAAATTGGGAAATGAATTCTCAAAGATTGGCGAATCAAGGAGGCGAAGAGAGCTTTTGTCCATAATTTTGATTCCAGGGGCTATTGCGTTGAATTTTGAAAGTGTGAATTGACGGCCAGTACTGTCAGACAAAAATAATTCGCATTTAGAAAAGTTCAGATCAAGTCCAATGGAATGAAATCGATTTTTTAAAAATTGTAGATCATTTAATATCAAATTTACATCGCCTCCAAGGGTACCATCATCGACATACCAAACATTAAATTTAGAATTTAGCTGTCGAATAATTGGGTGAATAGCTAAACCAAAGATCACTGGCTCGAAGGGATCACCTTGTTGACAGCCAACAGCGGATTCCAAAAGGTTGTCCCAATATAGTATGGAGATGGCCCAACTAACATTAAAAACATATAGCCAGGAAACCAGGTACAATAAAAAAAAAAAACATTTTAATCACAAAAAAAAACAATATTTATATTTCTTATCAAATCTTAATTGAACACAGTCTTTGAATCAACATTTCTATGTTAGAAATCTCTTAGGTTAAAAAAAATACGACTGGCAATCTAATCCCGAGTGATGATGTGGGATCCGGGAGTGATGGCCACAGGGCCACACTTTTTTTAACTAAAGACACTTTCCAGCATCTCAAAATATGCTTTTATTCCGTTTTATTCTTGCTTTGGCTTCAAGCATAAAAAACACCTTTCGTCTTCCTTAAAGAAATGCTAGGATTTATTTTCAAAAATAGTTGTACCTAATCGTATCCAGCCTTTTATTATTCATGTTTAATTTGTGTTTGATGTGTAATTGTTCAGCAAAATTGTAAGCGATTTTTCTTAAATCATCAATGGTCAAGGAAAAGCCTTTAGACTGCATATCCTTTATATGTTAGCAGTTTTTTTTCCTTCTCAGTACCAAATGTACAAGATGACCCGTCTTTCCAAAGTTTAAAACCTCTGCTCACCCCTCTGGGAGACCGGCGTGAACCTACGTATTAGTATACAAACGGTGAGGAAAATACTGATGTGAATTTTAAGGCCATCACTCCCTTAAAAATTAAGGCCGCCTATCCCAAATACACGGGAGAGATGCCTATATCAATTTCAAAAATTATGATGCAATATCCAACGACCGTTTTTAGGTTAGAATACGCAAAATATTATTAATTTCACAAAAAAACAAGCGAAATTGAAGAAACCTTTCTGTGGCCATATAATATGTTAACCCCTTATCTTAGATCATGCACGTGTAATAAAAACAATGTGAAATTTACTAACTCTATCATTTTTTTTGCAAAAAAAAAACACTTTGTCACTTGTCGCCGATCACAAGATGAAGCAAACTAAATTACAATTAATGCCATCTGTTGTTTGTAACTCGCACTACTTTCAACTGGCCATTTCTCCTGTACGGCCATCTCCCCCGGACTTACCCTATAAGTTTCCTCATGATGCGATGTTTTCCCTCACCGTTTTGAGATAAGCAATGATAATATAAGTAACACAATAATGTTTTGGTTCGTACCAACGACCTTTGTTAGTACACGGGCCTAGTCGGGCCCGTTTAGGCCTTGTCCGCACTGCGATTTTTACGCCTTGGACACACAAGGGATTACACCTTGAATTTGCATCAAATCAAAAATCAGGTGAGATTGTGGTCAAACGTATGCCTATATAGGTATAGTAAAAAAAAAAAAAATCGTAGATTTTTTTTTCCGCGCGGAATAAAAATATGAATCAAATTAGATTGAATATAGTATCAACACTTTGACATCAAAATTACACAACACAGTCCCCCAAATCGCTCACCCTTCACCATTTCCTAGTGCTTTAGCAAAGTGAAGAAGTGGCGCAACAAACTCCCCAGCAGCCCAGTTGTCTGATTGGTCATAAAAACTTGATTCTATACAATAGTGTGCAAAACAATTTAACTTACGCAACACAAACCGTTTAAATTATATTATTTGCCATTATGTTAGCCAGCACACGCCAATATACCAACAAAAATCATCGAAAACTTTACTCAAGCAGATATAAAAACGTAAACATAACTTTGTGCAGTCGCCAACGCATTAAGTTACCACACTTTGACCTTAAGCGCGTTATGAGCAACAGCGAGAATCGTACGAAAGAGATAAATAGATTTTTGTCCGTTCTTACTTGTTATGTTTCGTGCTGCAGACTGCAGTACGTTGCGAGCGTGTGTGCGTAAGCGCGTCGATGTGTAGAATAAGAGTATCTTACTATCGGATACAAAATAGCGTATCAAGTTGAATACTTGAATGGAATCGAAATAATGGAATGGTAATAAACGGGTGACCCGCGCAAAAACGTAAATACCTATGAAAGCTAATAATATATATTTTTTTAGGGTTCCGAACAAAAAATGGAACCCTTATAAGATCACTCGGGTGTCTGTCTGTCTGTCTGTCTGTCTGTCCGTCCGTCTGTCACAGCTAGTTTTCTCCTGATCCACTGGACCGATTTTGTTGAAATTTGGTACACATATGGACTTCTGTGACCCAAACACGGACGCGTTACGTAAATCATTATTTTTTTAGTATGGGGATCACTTTTGGGGGTCAAACTAGAAAATTTCAATTTCACAATATTGTTCAAAAGTTTTTTGAACAATATTATGTGACATACCAAATTTGAAGGCTTACTGTAAGGGTTTTTAAACATATTTTTTCATAATTTTAAAATAAATGGTTTTGTAGTTATTCAAGAAATTAGATGAAAAATGACATTTTAGGCTCAATAGTTTCGGAGATAAGGCGGGGTTATCTCCGAAACTATTAAGCCTAAAATTTTGAAAAAAAAGGAGATATTAGATCTTTACCTATAGATTACAGGAAAACCTATAAGAAGTCTATTGTGTTAAAAGAACATGTAAAAAAAAAATGGTCGGAACCCTTTGCACGCGAGTCTGAATAGCACTTGGCCAGTGTTTTTTATTTAAACCTTATTAATTACCTACATAAGTATGCACACATACACTAAGCTTACAAAAAATAACTTGACTTTGCCGGGTTTTGTTACCTACTTACTGGGGGGCTGACGATCAACTGTTTTCGTGCGTACCGAATATAACTACGTAGTTTGCTTTTACATGCAAGTTCAACCTTACTTTGCTACTAATAAGATACGATTTCATAGGATAAGAATATTAAAAAAATACTATGATCTGTAGTTACGTATTGACTTCGTTACATCGTAAATATTTTATAGGCCAGTCACCGTAGACAGATTAAACGCGCTAGGTCGCAGTAAATTGCATTGTCCTGATTTTTGGGTGGTTTTGCCTACCCCGGCTTTAAAAACTCCAATTTCGAACATTTTGGAAAAAAATAGCTATGTTTGAAGTGCTGTAGCTCAATACCTATTAAATCCACAGAGTAACCGTTACAGTCAAATTGTAGCACATTTTGTCAACTTTAAAATTAAATTAAAAATTAAAAAAAACCCCGACTAAAAAATAACTTTAAAACGTGAAAAATAATACGTGTTGATCCTTTTAATATCATATAGATACGATTCTTTGGGCCAAGCGTCTTCGCCTCGGGAGACCGCAAATTTCTGTATTTGTTAAGTACCTCTATATTATTAGCGGTTCCCCGACGCAATGACAATCGGCATAAGAGGTACGGCTCTTTCTCTTTTTGGTAGTTACCTATTTAACCGAAAACAGCAAGTTAGAGTTGGAAACCTCACTAATGATGAAAAAATTGTATGTTTTGGAGTACCCCAGGGAAGTGTGCTTGCCCCGACGCTGTTCCTGATTTATATAAACGAGTTGTGTAATATTGGGAACAGCGACGGACGAATTTTTTCATATGCAGATGATACAGCGGTAGTTTTCACTGGTGACTCTTGGGCTACCGTGCGTGCTGCTGCTGAACGTGGTCTAGCGGTAATAGCAAGTTGGTTAAATGCTAATCTTTTAACCCTCAACGTGGCCAAAACTAACTACATCTGCTTTACTCCAAATCAGAGCACACAGCCAGGTGCTGATTTTGGGATCGTGATCAATGAGTGTGCAACCTCTCACTATCCTTGTAATTGTCAACGCATACAGCGAGTCAATTTCACTAAATATCTTAGTGTAACAGTTGACCAAAGACTGTCCTGGCACATTCATATTGAAAATACCATGGCAAGGGTCAGAAAACTTATATGGATTTTTAAAACGTTACGACATGTGATGCCACCGTTGCTACTAAACAAAATCTACACTGCCCTGGCACAATCGGTTATCACATATTGTATACCGCTCTGGGGAGGGGCCACCAAGACCAAATTTCTAGACCTAGAAAGGGCTCAAAGGTCTCTCATTAAAGTTTTGTACTTTAAACCTTTACAAGTTAAGTAATCTTCTTACTGTAAGGAAATTATACGTATTGAACATAACCATACATCTGCACAAGACCCTTTCTTTGATCTGTCTAAGCTCGATAAAAGACGCAAGGACATTGTGGCCCATTCCACTCCGGTCCGTACGGTATTTGCTAGGCGTCAGTATAACACTCAATCTACCTATATTTATAATAAATTGAACCATATATTGAATATTTACCCCATGTTGCGGTATGAATGCAAACATACTCTATCGGAATGGTTAAAATCACAAACATACGATGAAATTGAACTATTATTAACCAGAATATGCTAAAGTAGAACCTGCACCCAAATCTTAACATACATCAACCGATCAATCATTAACACATCCATGTACTCACACCCATACACCACTCACACCCATCTCGCACTCACACCCATCTCCCCCTCACACACACACACTCACACCCCACACCAATTTATTGTAATCATCCTATATAGAACCTTTATTTTAATTTTCATTTACTTTTAATTTTGTCTCAACAGTTTAAATTGTAACCCATGGGAAGTTGCGAGGTAACCCCATCACAAGTATCCTTATGACTTACTGGGGTTGCCTCAATTTTGTGCTGTAGAACAATTGTATGAGAAACAATAAAAACTTTTTATTTTTTTATTTATTAATGACGCTTATTGATTGGGCTACCTGCAGCTTTATTGACGATGTTGAAGTCGTTCGGTGCTTACATTGTCAACAGTTCGGTCACGTTAAGAAACACTGCGTTAATAAAGAACCGACCTGTGCTAATTTTTTCGGAGGCACACGAAACAAAAGATTGCCCGCATAAGGATGACGTAAATTTCAAGCCGACTTGCGTGGCTCGTAAACGCTTTAAAAAACCGTGTGATCATCGCTGTGGATCTCAAGAGTGTACTACTTACAAACTGAAACTCGAACAATTAATCCTTAACACTAATAATGGATAGTTTAACCATAGGACAATTAAATCTCCATAACGATAGGGTGGCGACATCTGAGCTGGATAAATTGATTGTGGATTATAACCTTGAGATAATACTTGTTCAGGAACAATATCAAAACGCGCGCTTACGTCACAAGGTAGTTCAGCCGGATTGCAAGGCGCGAGCCGGAATTTATGTTGCGCGTTCTTCGAGCTTTACTGTAACATCTTTATGTAATCTCATGACGCCCCATTGCGCCGTGGCGGAAGTATCATCGCCTACCTTTAAGGTTTATGTTGTGAGCTGCTACTTTCAATATTCAGACCCAGTTACTCCACATATACATAATCTCCGTCACGTCTTGCGGTCGCTCGCGGGCTGCAAAGTTATAGTGGGTGCTGACGTAAATGCATCCTCTTCCCTGTGGTATGGCAAAGTACGGGCCACTGATTCCGAATGACGTTGTGCCGTTGAAGATATTATTGCTGAGATAAACTTATCAATTCATAACACCCCAGACGCACCGCCCACTTTTTGTAGCCAAATGGACGAATCTTGTATTGACGTCACACTTTCTAGTGCAGACATGCGCTTGGATAGGTGGCGTGTCCTTCCTGACGCGTCTTGAAGTGATCATCGCCTAATCGTGTACGAATTTGTTCCTTTGTTCACTCAAGGTTCGTCACACTTAATTGGGAATTTTAGATATAAAAGTAAGGGCGCGAATTGGGAATTCTTTAGCTCACTTTTTGCTTGTCATGCCAAAGACTTCACTCGCGATGGACTGTCAGCTGAGGAAGGTGCTGAGATAATGTCAGACACCTTCACTTACTGTGCTGACATTGCTATTGGTCGCGCATCTATGACCAATATTCGTAGATGTGATTGGTGAAATGACTACCTTGTTGAACAACGTAAAAGCTATCGCAGAGCGGGCAGACAACAAAATAAGCTTAAAAAACGGGGACCCCCTTAATCTTGCTTTAAGTACTTTTAGAGTTGCCAAGTCACGCTAGAGCATCGGTTGAAAAATCTAAGGGTAATTTACTCCGGAAAATTGTTGATAAACTTGATAAAGAAAGTCCGTGGTCTCCTTTGTACCACGAGTTCAAAGCTAATAGATCTGTCGACCTTGCATACGTTCAGAACATTAAAGTAAATAATAAACATACCACCGGCATTAAAGCAACAACTGATGTTTTGCTTGATTCTCTAATACCAGACGATTCATCAGTAAATGATAATGAATACCACCAACAGATTAGAGCGTGGGCCGCGGTGCCACCTGAATCACTTTCCATCCACTGACGAATCCATAAACGTTGTCAAGAGACTACCTCTCAAAAAATCATCTGGTGAAGATAAAATATCTAATAGAATGATTATTGAAGCGTGCCAAATAGCAGGCGACGCGATCTTATCCGTATATAACCGATGCATTGCAGAAGGTATTTTTCCTCGAATATGGCGACAAGGCTTTATACGCATTATTCCGAAGAGTGGCGATAAGCCCCCGGATGACCCTAAGTCCTACCGGCGCATAACACTACTTCCATCTTTGGGAAAACTCTTAGAGCGACTAATCGTTCCGCGCTTGCTACCGAACGGACCTAAATTTCATATTAATCAGTTTGGTTTCACTATTGGTAAATCCACAGTCGACGCGGCTCTCTCTGTCCGTAAAATTGTTAACTTATCGGAATATAAATACGTGGTTGGAATCTTTCTCGACATATCTGGCGCTTTTGATAACGCATGGTGGCCGATGCTACTACTTAAAATGAAAACCCGTGGTTGCTACAAAAATATCTATAATCTGATTCTTTCGTACTTTCTAAACGGCTCCGCGAAACTCAAACTTGGACATCATTCCATTTCGGAAGGTAGGATTGTTCAAAACACTATTATAAATGAAATCTAAAAAGGCCTCATCGATCCGATGCCTTGAAAAAAAATAGCTTGGGGTCAAATGTCACAAAAACGTGGTTTTCGCGATTTTCAGCAAAACGGTATATATCTGTCTATTAGGATTTGGTTTTCGCACTTAGTCCTGATGTTGGACCATTGTGCGTGAGCCATGGCGGCCGTTACTCCAACCAGCCAACCTCCCTCCAGAAACAGATTAGTTTTCCCAGTGTGTTCAAAACATCTGTAAGCGAGTTGTGTGATACTATTATTTGACCGTATTTCGGTAACGCCTATGCACTCAAGGAGTACGTCCTGCATAAAGGACTGTCCATAATACCTATCGTGTGTAAGTGTTTGTTCAAGGATGGCACAGCCTCCCTGGACTGCCTACAGCCGGGTGCCAAGGCCCACCAGCGTTCCGCTTGTTTGTAGGTGTGTTCTTGTAGCCATGTGCGCAGCTGGACGAAGGGGAGTGGTACTGTGGGTTCGGCTCCAACAGCCACAGTATCAGATCCTCTCCTTCCGCCGCGTCATTTCCTAGTGATCCGCTGTCTCCTTATATCCACTGCAGCGTTACAGTGATGTGGTTGGTCACCGTGATGCGTTCTAGTGCATTGTGGCATTCTTGTATGAGTTTCGAGGTGGTGTGATGCTTCCTTAGGGATTGAAGGACTGAGGTGCTATCGGAGATAGATTCTCAGCTCTTTGAGACCTGAGTGGTCGTTCAAGGTGGCGTGGAAACTTGTGCATGTTATGACGATTATAACTCTTCTAACTTTTTGAATCGTTATATCCCAGAAACGGTGGCTCTTAGGAAAAAAGTATCTAAGTACAATCCTACCAAGTTCGAGCTGGGTGCGAATTTTCGTACCCTCGGATGTCTAAATTGACCGGACTATATTGACAATGCTTGCTGTTTCAAAGCCTCTGGATCGTATTCTCGGAATGTGGAACTGTAAGTTGAATAAAACACAACAAAACTCAGGTAGGTATTGTCAAAGTTCATCCGATGACCGATGTGTAAAGAAGAATCAAGTGGGCCGTTTAGCTTCTGCTGCAAGTCTCTGCTCACTCGCCATTTTTGTCAAAACCGCGCCCATCCCGGCGCTTCCGAAGCAGTCCGTCCATTAACCCTGTCTCAATAAAGTCGAAAGACTTTAAGGCCGCGGACACGAACTCAGCAGCGCAAGTGCGTTCTACGGAGAAAGTCAATTAGGATACTTTTTAACCCCCGATCAAAAAAGAGGGGTGTTATAAGTTTAACCGCTATGTGTGTCTATTTGTCTATCTGTGTGTCTGTCTGTGGCACCGTAGCTCTTAAACGGGTGAACCGATTTGGATGGGGTTTTTTTATTTGAAAATAGGTTTTCTAGCGATGGTTCTTAGAAGTTATCTCAAAATCGGTTGAGCCGTTTGAAGATCATCAGCTATTTTCTAGTTGATGGAGGCATTTAATCAGCTTTTACGGGTGTGATCGATACAAAATTTGGTATTGTGTTACTTCAATGACATTATAAAAACATGGTAATATTGACCCGATGCTGTTGCATAACCTGAGGTCTGCAGAATACCCAACTTCTCACTAAGTTACAGCAGAAGTTTCGTATTTGAACTCACTGGAATAGTTTCAATGGACAGATTATATTTAGATCAGTAACCTTAACCTGATGCTGAAGCATGTCTTGAAATCTGCAGGATTCCCCAACTCCTCACTTACTTATAGCAGACCGTCCGTTTTCGTATTCATTTAAATGGTCGCAATGAATAGGTCATAAATGATTGTTAGTGTCTGATGATGAAAAAGAAAAGAGAAATGAGTGAATACATTGGTGAGAGATGCAAAGCTACTTTCCAAGCTTGTAGGATGTAGTGCCGTTTAGGTAAGTGTAGATCATATGTGGATGGATAGACAGGGAGAGGAAGGCCAAAAAAAAAGATGGATGGATTGTGTGAGGAGCAATATGAAAGAAAAGGGACAGTGATAGCATGACAAAGGGAAGTGATAGCGTGACGACTGATAGGACAGAATGGAAGTAAAAAACGTGTTGCGCCGACCCCAAGTAACATGGGATAAGGGCAGGAAGATGATGAGATCATAGGTGTTGTAGTAGTACTTATAAGGTAAAATAAATTTAAAAAACATGAAATTAAAATTAAATATTCAAAAAACCCCGACTAAAAAATAACTTTAGAAAGTGAAAAATAATACGTATTGATCCTTTTAATTTAATATAGGTACGATTCTTTGGTCCAAGCGTCATCGCGTCGGGGGACGAAATTGGAGTTTTTAAAACCGGGATAGGCAAAACCACCCAAAAAATCAAGACAATGTAATTTACTGCGACTAATCTGTCTACGGTGACTGGCCTATAAAATATTTAGGATGTAACGAAGTCAATACCTAACTACAGATCAAAGTATTTTTTTAATATTCTTATCCTATGAAATCGTATCTTATTAGTAGCAAAGTAAGGTTGAACTTGCATGTAAAAGCAAACTACGTAGTTATATTCGGTACGCACGAAAACAGTTGATCGTCAGCCCCCCAGTAAGTAGGTAACAAAACCCGGCAAAGTCGAGTAATTTTTTGTAAGCTTAGTGTATGTGTGCATACTTATGTAGGTTATTAACAAGGTTTAAATAAAAAAACACTGGCCAAGTGCGAGTCAGACTCGCGTGCAACGGGTTCCGAACGAATGAAGGCTCAATAGTTTCGGAGATAATTCCCCTTATCTCCGAAACTATGGAGCCCAAAATTTCATTTTTCGTCTAATTTCTTGAATAACTTCAAAAACATTTATTTTAAAATTATGAAAACGATATATTTAAAACCCTTACAGATATTTAAAGCCCTCTCATTTGATATGTCACACTATCAAATGAGAGGGCTTTAAATATTTTTTTTTTATTATTGTTCAAAAACTTTTAAACAAAACTCAAAACAAAAACAAAATCAATCAATATTGTTCAAAACTTTTGAACAATATTGTGAAATTGAAATTTTCTAGTTTGACCCCCAAAAATGGCCCCCATACTAAAAATTTAATAATTTACGTAACGCGTCCGTGTTTGGGTCACAGAAGTCCATATGTGTACCAAATTTCAACAGAATCGGTCCAGAGGATCCGAAGAAAACTGGCTGACAGACGGACAGACAGACAGACACCCGAGTGATCCTATAAGGGTTCCATTTTTTGTTTGGAAACCTAAAAAATATATATTATTAGCTTTCATAGGTATTTACGTTTTTGCGCGGGTCACCTGTTTATTACCATTTCATTATTTCGATTCCATTCGAGTATTCTAATATGAAACGAAATTATATCATTCGTTTTGCATATTAAAAAATAGTTGTAGTTTGCAAATGCTCACTGTAGTGTATACGTACATACATAAACAATGAATAGATAAATAATTAATTTATTACTTGTATTTAATAACTAATTATCAATACAGTCTATTAGTCACCGGTTGACCGGGTGACGCACGCGCGGGGGACCCAGTGACGTGGGCCAGTCGTATGACAGCTGTCAGGGAGTGAAGACGCGTGCATGAACTAGTGAGCCGATACTTGTGTTATTTTATATATATTTAATTATCTAGTGTACATCAGTACACCACACTCAAAATATCGCAATTAATTTACTAATGGCAATATGTCCAATTAATTTTCATCCAGTGGGTCTAAAAAGGCCACTTTAGCAGCATCAGCCAGCCCGTCAAGCTACCCGAAACTGTCAATTATCTCAATCAACCTTGAACCTAATGCTTTAGCGACAAAGATGAAAATGGAATTTGACAGATTGTTGTAAGACTAATATAAATTATGATCCTAATATGATTCTACTATAGTGGCCTTTTTAGGCCCGCTGATTCGCACTAGATATGCCGCATGCATCCACGAACACTCTGTACGAACAGCAACGATTTGTCATAGTTAATTAATAGTCAACTGACTATTCCTTACGAAATTACGCGACGGCCTCATGGATATGTAACAGACGAAAGAAACAGAGAAGTGAAAACAATATTTGACTCTTGAATAGACGCAGGAAATGCTACAATTTCATCTTAATAGGAATTTAACTTACCTTTAGGATTAAACTAGATAATGACGTCATGGAGACCGAGCGATATCTACGGGCGCACATTACTGACGTAATCAGCACGTAATTGACACGTCCAGTCGTCTCCCTGTCACTAGGTACAAACTGGCACTGGAAAACCAGTTATTGTACGGAAGGGAAAGGGAGTAGAACTTTCCCTAGAGCCAACTCGATATCATGAATATATATATACTAGCTGACCCGCGCAACTTTGTCTGCGTCACAATTTTCATTACTGCTCCGCTCCTATTGGTCTAGCGTGATGATATTATATAGCCTATAGCCTTCCTCGATAAATAGGCTATCTAACACTGAAAGATTTTTTCTAATCGGACTAGAAGTTCCTGAGATTAGCGCGTTCAAGCAAACTAACTCTTCAGCTTTATATATTATTATAGATTACCATGTCTATTTACTTGAAAGTTAGGAATAAAGATTCCGACTAGCTTCTGTCAGCGGCTTCGCCCGCGTGATCCCTAGGGAACATACTCCCGGGATAAAAAGTAGCCTATGATCTAGTTATTCCAGGCTATTTTAATCTACCTCTGTGCCAAATTTCCTGAAGATCCTTTCTGGCGTTCTGACGTGAAAGAGTAACAAACATCCATCCATCCATCCTCAAAAACTTTAAAAATCAAAAATATTTATTTGCTTAAATAAGGTACAGAAGGTTGGTAAAATGTACAAATTTGTTCTCTTATTCTGCCTTTAACCTCTATCTGTTCCCAGTTCTTTCGGCGTGCAAATATAAATAAAGTTACTTATTTTATTGGAGTGAATTATTGATCATAGTCATGCAGTCATTAAACAGGTAATCCCATTGAAATTGTATTATTTAATTAGGTAAATGTCAAATTAATAATGAAAAATAATAAAAATAACAGTAATAAATTTCAATAATATCATGTCAATAATAGGAGAGATTCGCCACACAATAATAATACAAATGACCCCGCAATTTACAAAACTTACAATTTATAATCCAAAAACTCATGTACACTTAAAAGCATTTTTCAATTAAAAACCTCGTCAAATTATTTTAAATCTAAAAATGGTAGCGTTTATAGAATTACCAAATTCTATAAACGCTGGTTACACATTTTTTTTTATTATAAAAGTGTTGCCCACACTAGGATTTCTCCTGTATCGTGGGTGGGCACGATACAGACATAAACATACAAACTTACATACACAAACAGCCAGACCCGGATCAAATATCTGTAGGTCATACAAATATTTTTCCGTGCGGGAATCGAATCCGCGACACGCAACACAGCAGCCAATCGCTTAACCAGTGCGCCAACCGTGTCGTTAAAATATTTATTTTGACATACAATAGCTCTTAGACACTTTTTTTTGCATTACGAATGCTTGATCAATCTCCACACAACGACCCCACAGGATAATACCATACCTTAGAGTGGAGGTTATATAGCTATAGAAAACCGTTATTGCGGCATTTCTAGATACCTCGCAGCTAAAACGTCTCAAAGGGTACATAAAATTATTTATTTTACACAAATGTCATTTATATGATTTTTCCATGAGCAAAATTTATCTAAAAGAGACGTTCAATAAATGTATGGAGCTTGGTACTAAAATAATTCATAATTTAAACAGCCTTCTGAGCTATATTTGCTGAAAGAGTGTAATTATTTTAATGTGTTTGCGCATTTTTTTTTTCAGCCACTCGTTACTTTTTTAAACAAATGTTGAAAATTAAAATGCTTGCATCACTAAATACAAACAATATTTATATTTTAGGGTTTGCCCTACCCTGTAGATTTGCCATTTGACAATGAAAGTGACAATCTTAGTCAGCAAAACTCGGGTCTAGGCATGGACAATATCGTTTTTACACTATAGCTAAACTTATAAATGTAGCGGTTTAGAATATCGGTTATTGCATTTATATATTTTAATTTCGATGTATTGGCTGAATCTATATGGAACTCCGAAGTGATAGATAAGGTACTAAGATTGTTAAGTTTCGGTTTTTATCGATTTATATACATCATTGTACTTTATTTGGAACTGTATAGTCGACGAAGTCCCGCGCGTATCGCATTCGAACACGGAAGCACAGTATTTTTTTATTTGTGTTGGGTTTGCTCTTGACTCTAGTCTAGGTCAGAGATGACCGAGACAAAGTCTACGATGGAGCGAGCTTACCCAGAAAGAGCCTGTTCACTCTAACTTTGAAGAGATTAGGGTTGTACCTAAGCGTTTGGAAACACGGACGCAGGCAGAGAGTATTTCAAGTACCCGACTCGGTTTGAACCAAATATCATAGCTAGTGATGGGAAATTCTCGAGAACATTCTCTTAGCGAGAACTTTGCGGATATGTTCTCGAGAATGTTCTCCGAGCAGAGAATTTATGAGAACTTAAAAACGGAGTAACAAAACCTAACTTTAATCTAATCCGGTCTTGAAATTTGTATGATAGATGAAATGTATAGTGTGTTACTTGTATGTTATATGTATTTTAAAACATTTCGTGAAGCAAACTAGATTATGGGGAATTTTGAAACTAAAATACAGTATCAATTGATAACAAAACCATCTTTTTTAGGGTTCCGAACAAAAAACGGAAACCTTATAGGTTCACTCGGGTGTCTGTTTTGTCTGTCCGTCTGTGTCAGCCAGTTTTCTCCGAATCTACTGGACCGTTTCTGTTGAAATTCGGTACACATGTGGACTTTTGTGACCCGAACACGGACGCGTTACGTAAATAAATAAATGTTGATTATGGGTGTCACTTTTGGGGGTCAAAGTAGAAAATTTCAAAAAAATAATAATTTCGAACTATATCGAAGGACATATCAAAATTTTCACTGACTGTGAAAATTTTAATTATTGTTTTTTCATAATTTTGAAATAAATATGCAATTCCGTCGCACATTCTCCAAATTGCAACCGACAGTAACTCGGCGTCGATGCTTTGAAGCTTCAACTCGATGAGCCTATAATTGCCGATGATCCTCTTGGCTCGTTTCTCGAACGACTCAAGGTATCAAGCTGGTATCTGGCAGATCCATCCCAAAGATGAAAGCAGTACTCCATACACGATCGAACCTTCGCTTGATAAAGTTTGAGCAGCTGTACCGGCGTAAAGTACCGTCTTACCTTTGCTAGGATCCCCATGTTTTTGGCAGCCACTTGAGCCTTTGCCTCTATTAAAGGGCCAAATTTGAGGGTAGATGTTAAAGTAACACCAAGAAGCTCAAGTCGGTCGGAGTATAGGTAGATAAATTTTTGGAATGTTTCGTTTGTTGAATTTTCTTCAAATACGTCACTAAAAGACAGACATGAGATTGAGTTTAAAAAAAATTCCTTATTGTCATCACTATAGTCTCGTTTAAATCGATACCACCATTTTAAAACTGGTTGATGTATTTTTGTAACAGCCCAAGAATATGATTGAGGTAAGTGATCCGATAAACCTAAATTATGTATTTTTGCACACCCTTTTTCTATGCCGGTTATGATGTGATCAATGCAAGTTTGTGTCTTTTCTATATAATATTAGTAGGATATACAAGGTTGGTCTAGTGTAATTAAGGTTTAAACTTCAAACGTTCTAGTGTAGTTTCGAATACGTTTTTGCGATGTTAATAACCATAAGTTTTCTTTACTTCCAGATTTATCTCCAGTAAGCTACCCTAATCGCAAAAGTAGCTGCAGCTCCGTGGAAACAAACTTCTACAATCTAAGCGATCAAATTATAATCGTTGATAAATCTCCACATCAGTGTCATCTCGGTGGCGAGGCTTTACCGCAGGAAAGTTATAATACTACGCGCAAAAACCGCGGAGGCTCGCTGGAGAAAGAGTACATGGTGTGCCGAGAAAGGCGAAACCCGTTGCTCGATAAAGTAAAGAACACTAAACTATCTTGCTTCAAATCGAACGGTCCACTACGGCACGGAGATGACGCCGCGTCTACGTCTGGAAGTGATTGCAGTGGATTCGGACACGTAGAGGATGTCACTAACTGTCGGTTTACCAACAATTACGCTGACAGCCACATAGAATTCGAAAATCATAACCCTTGGGTAAAAATGCCCAATTATGACGATGATGTATTTTTCGTCGAAAGTATGACTAGTCCTGTCGAGTGCCAATGGAGTGAAGAAAAACCTTTTACCAATAGAGGCACTCGATGTTACAGCTCCGGCTCAGAGTGCGATCGATACTATGCTATCCCCAAAGCCAGTGCAAAGCTTTCTAAATCAAGTGACCAAATCTTTAACGATGACTATGAAGCGTATGACGACACACCCATCGAACTAAACCCTCAAAATAAGACTGATAAACTTAAGACTAAGGATGGAAAGGATTCTGTTGGGCCTAGTTCCTGTCTATCGGCAAAATTAAGAGCAATGTCGGATAGATACCTTAAGTCATCTACAAACAGATTTCTTTCAAAGCTTTACAGACAAGCTGGTGAAAATGATGAAGTAAATACTAACGTTAATATTTTAAAAACAACCAGTGTAGTCACAAAAAGTAAGAAACGAGGCGGTGTTAAAGCAAAATTGCGTAGTTTTTCGTACGGCGCTTTACCCGGATTGGAAGAGTTCCAAACAGGTCATTCGGTGTTCCATGATGATGTTTATCAAATATCATGTGATGATGAAGACGTCTTAATTCAAGACTGCGAAGATGCCGATTCGGGGATTCTTGTCAACAAATCCGCGGCCTCTTCTATTTTCGATAGTGACAGGATATCGTCTCGCTGCGAAAGTTCCGCTTCACAGGCAAACACTCTTTTTCCCTGTCATGGCAGAAGTATATCCGGTGATCAAAGCTACATAAAAACGAGAACATCAGGAAGAATGAGTAGAGAAAGGAAGGAATGCCCCAGACCTAGACCTAGACATAGCAAAAGAGCTTTATCACTTGATCGTAAGGAAATACTTAGGCACATGCCAAAAAAGGAAAATGAATACGAAGAACCCCAATATCTACAGTTAACCGAAAAACAAAGAATGCGGCAGAGAGATGCAAGTCAGGATTGTGGCATCCCACCAATTCCCCCATGTAGGAAACCAAATAGGGGTAGCAAGTCGGACAAAGCACAGAATGAATTTAAAGTTGTTAGGATAATGAGGAACAATCCTTCAGATGAACTCGGAATATTTATTGCCAAAACCAAACTCACGGATGAAGGTCACGTGGGATACCTGGTAGCACACGTAGTTCCCGGAGGATTAGCCGAAAAGTGAGTCAAGTTTTTAACCTTACGTCTACTCATAAACTTTTAAATATGTATGTATTGTTTATTTCTTTACTTTTTACTCACAGGGAAGGTACACTGCGCATAGGAGACGAGCTGCTAAATGTGAACGGTCGAAAACTTCGCGACCTCACTATGTCTGAAGCCAAAGACGCTCTGAAATCAGGCGCCACGGATATTGATATAGTGATTTGTAGACAGAGACAAAAGCCGACAGATGCCAGAAAAAGAGAAAAATCTCAAAAAAGTTTGGTTTTGATGAGAGAAAGCTCAGTGGACTACGAGAACGCAATTATTTTAGGTAAGGTAAAACGTGCTGACAAAGGAGATGTCAAAATAGACCGACGACAGTCGCAGGATGAGTCGGCGTGTAATCACACTACACTATCAGCTGCGGACGAGCCGGGCGACAGCGCAGTGACGGCGCACTCACACTTCCTCAAGAGTCAGAACGCGAGCTACAGCAGCATGAACAACAAGCTGCTGCGCCGGCAGGTAGTGAGTTACGGTGGTGCCAACAAGGATGTGCTCGCGCTCAGTTGTGCCAGTGACATGGTAAACGTCGACACGCCCGATAATGTCGAACAAACAAAATGTAAAGATGACAGTGAAAGTGAAACGCAGACGCCAAACGCGGCAAACTTTTGTACGTTACCCCGGAGGCCAAGAGCGCCGACGCACACCTACCACACAATCACGTTTGAAAAGGGACACGGAAAAAAACCTCTCGGCTTTACCATCGTGGGGGGACGCGACTCACCTCGGGGCCCACTGGGTATCTTCATCAAAAACATCCTACCACAAGGACAGGCGATTGATGACGGAAGACTGAAAGCAGGTACGTTCAGAAAATAGATCTTAGTGTTATGTTGTTTTTAATTTTTTTATACAAAAATATGAGCCTTAATATAAACTATAAACAGTAGTAGCCGAACCGCGATAATTGAATAGCTGGAATGCAATATGATAACAATAGGAAGCTACGTTGTGTTAGTTCGTAGAAGTAGCACTATAACAAACTGCATTATTTGGAGTCGAAGTCAGGCTATTGGAACCCAACTAGTAGCGTATATACCAGTGTTTAAGTTACTAATAATTTATGACATTCCTACAATATTGACATCGGGGCGAATGTTATCTGAGGTCTTTAAACTTTGACCTAAACCTGTTACAAAATGAGACATATGTAAAACGTAATTCAATATCAGAAAACCGAATCGGTTACAATGTCATTTTAATTTCAATGGAACTTTACTGACAATAGATGCAAAGCCATAAATTGAGCATTTTAAATGCAATTTAAGTCGGTAGGTATGAAACATTGTAAGATTAAGAGTAATGTGTTTCTTGGTCACAATAATATCAACATTTATTTTTAAACTTTATTGGCACTTAGTAGCTAATTATGCTCAACACTTAGGTGTTGAGCATTCAGCAAAGAAATTCTTGATTTTTAGCTCCTAAACAATTTCAACTTCCAAAAGCTGCAACATCTTATTCTTAATCTTTCTTAAACTCTATATTCTCATTTTAAACTTAAGGCTTACCTAGGCTAAAGATTAAAAAAGGTCATCATCATCCACAGCCCGACGTCGCCCAGTGCTGAGCATAGGCCTCTCTTTTCTTGTGTCAATACCCACGTTCCTGTACCAGCCTCATCCAGGTTCTATCTGCGATGGTAACAATGTCATCCATCCTCGCCGCCGGCCGACCAACATTTCTTCAATTCGTTTTCCGATGTCGAAAACTTTCGTACGTCTTCGGATCTCGACGTTTGGAACTCGATCTATTAGACTTATGCCGAGCAATGATCGCTCTATGGCTCTGTGTGCAACTCTCAATCTGTATACAGCCTCCTGCGTGAGCATCCATGTCCCAGCACCATAAGTCATGGTGAGCAAAACAAACTGGTTGTAGAAGCGGGACTTCAGAGTTCAGACATTGCGGAATTTTGGCAGACTTCAGAATGTCGTTCAATCAATTTACTAAAAGCGGCCCATCCAAGAGATATTCTTCTCGATATCTCCGTTTGTTAATGTTCTTTGGCAAATGAAAGGATATTATGGCCAAGATAATCATATCGGTCAACCATCTCCAACGATTCATTTCCAACTTTAACAATAGGATTTGAATCGCTGAAGATATTTGCCATCACCTTCGTCTTGGCCATATTCATCCTAAGACCCACCTAAAAGAAGCATCATAGAGGTTTTGAAGCATTTCCTGGGGGTCATCGAAGTTCTCGGAGGAAACCACAAGGTCATCTGAAAATCTCGAGTGAGACAGGAGGACCATTGACGTTAATACCGCTATAGTCCTAATCTAAACTTTTCACGATATATTCAAGGACTGCTGTGAAATATTTCGGTGAAATAGTGTCGCCCTGTCTCACTCCCCGCTTGATCGCTACGGGTTCAGATAGGGTATGCATCCAGACCTGCAGAGTGGCCGAAGTATATAGTTCCCGCAGCACATCCACGTAACGAGAATCAATGTGACAGCGATGGAGAGAGTGGAACATGGCCCAGTGCTCGACACTGTCGAAAACACCCACTGGTTATATTCTTGGCATTTCTTCATCAGCCGCTTCACCGTGTGGATTTGATCAATGGTCGAATATCCGCTGCGGAAACTGGCCTTCTCAATGAGCTGGGCGTAATCAAGCTTCCGGGTTAGCCAATTAGTGAAAATTTTAGTATTAGCTTGTTTATCTGAGAGAGCAGGCTAATGGGTCGGTAATAAGTTAGTTTATAAAAGACACCTTTTATGTGAACGATAGCGACTACAGCCGTTCTTCCATAGTACGGAGGCGCGGACATCATAAATACCCGTATCAAAAATCTTTACCAGAATCTTTTGAACTGGTTCGCCGCCTGCTTGTAACAGTTCGACTGTGATTCCATCTTCACCAGATTTGTCTGACTTCATATCATGCTTTTATGACCTCACATTGTAAAATAGGTGGTAGAAATTCCGAATCTTGGTGTACAATAGGCGGCGCTCTAAAATCGTCTTCGAGAGGAATTAGTACTGCTGATTTAGAGGCATAAAGTTGGAGGTTTGCACAAAGATGATAGGGCTAACATGGACACAGTATATATCCTTCTTATTCAGTTTGTGAAATATCTCTTAAATCGGTTCAATATTGGAAAAGAAAACATTCGAGAGCCAAACCTCGAATTATGACTTTTTACATACAAAGCCTCTCCGCCAGCATTTCCTCTTAAATGTCAAAGGCAACAAGCCTAGGGATGACAATGGAGTCGCGTTTGAATAGTGAAAAAATATGTTAAGTAAATACTAGTTTTTTACCCCGACTTGTCTGCGTGGGTTTCAGAAGTTCAAGAAATAAATGAAAAATATGTAATCCTACTTATGTTATTATGTTGTAATAGTTGTTAGCCCAATTTTATTTTATCATAATTCTGGCCTCCTGATATTTTGTGACTCTTTCTTTACCCCTCATCATTCCAGCCTTACTTCATCTCGTACCACAGAAATATTTTTGTAAAAATAAAATATTAACAAGTTCAATTTAATTGACAATGACGTCACTTCAAAGCCTTAAGTTCGTTATGTCGCATTTTCAACGTCCCATTAGACATATCGCCTATAAAACAGTTTTTAAATCAAGTGTTGATAGTCTTCTCGTAACGTCGGCGATAAAAAAAAATAGTTGTTAAATTTTACCGTCCAAATTTGTTTAAAACGCTTACCTTCTTTCGCTTTTACGACTATAAATTATAAGCATCACTTGCCTCTCCACTCGCGCGCACTGCGGTGTTTATTATATCGCTCCGTTTTGTAAATTAGGAATTTGCGTTGCGTGGTTATTTCAAGGTTTTCGACATTTCTACCAGATAACACAGGCGGTAACCAAGAACGTCACGGAAGCAATAGACGAGAAAATGAATGCAATAATGGAAGAAAACAAACTCCTCAAAAACAAAGTTTCAGAACTGGAGCTGAAAATTAAATCCTTTGAAAGAGAGAAAAGAAAAACTAGTGTGTTCCGGACAGGCAAGCATGGCGGACGTAGACGAGAAAGGCCATAATTTCATCGTTAAACCAATTACTACTCAGTACCTGGATGACCGAGCTTTGCACGGTTTTTTTTTTACGACGACAAGGCAAATTATTTTGTTCGAAATCGTTTAATAACTCACTTAGCTAATTCATTTGGGAACTTAGTACCTACACAAGAAACTTAGGGGCACTTCGACATGGATAGGTTAGGTTCGAATGAGATGGCGGGAGATAGAGTGAGCGAGCCAACTTAGCTCCCGTCATCATTCATGTAAGGCTACTTTAAACCCTTTTTTAAGGATTGGAAATCATCAAATGACTCCTCCCGCTCTGGGTGAAGCAGAAGAGAGTATCAGACTCTTACTGACTAAAACCCACCCGTGTTCCTCCTAATGCCCTTTGCGTTCCAGGGCCGCGGTGATTCTTTCAAACAAATGCCGTAACCCCGGCAGGCACTGGCCCTAGCGGGCCCCGTCTTCTAAGCTGACAGTTCTTTGAGGCGTGCGTGGAACACAGCATGCCGTCGACCTGGGCCTGGTTCTGATCGGACGGCGAGCCACCCAATACGGTGGCCGGGAATCGCCCTGCGACTCCCGACGCCCGGGGCGTCTTCTTCTGTTGCGGCGGCTGGGGCGTGAGGTTTCCCTCTCTCTCACGCGTTCGGCCTCCTCCTTCGCTAGCATTACTGCTTCGCAGAAAGAGGTGACCACTTCCCATACCTCCTCGCTCCGGACTATAGATTGAACCAGGGGGGCTAAACTCTAAGCCCGAAGTCCGTAGTTTCGGGCTTAGTTGCGGGCGTATTCTACTCCGTATTACCTTACCACTAAGAATTAATAACATTTTTATGTAGTCGTAGTTAGTAATTAGTTAGATTTCATATTGCCCAATACGGGTCTGATCCCAAAGTCGGACTGACATGGTGGCGTTTTTGTATAAACACTTTAGCACCTCGATGTACCGATAGTCGATCTGGCACCGTTGGAGACACTGCAGCACAAGCCAAGTCTCGATAGCATCGAAGGCTTTTTCGCAGTCCACAAACGCTAAGCAGAGGGGCAGATTATACTCTTCAGTTTTCTGTATAACCTGCCGCTGCGTATGTATGTGATCTACGGTACGAAATCCTTTTCGGAATCTGGCTTGTTCGTCAAACTTGCGCGCGAGACGGTTCTTGATGACTCTGGAAAACAGCTTGTTGACATGGCTTACAAGTGAAATGAGCCTGTAATTCTTAAGTAGAGTATTATCATTCTTCTTAAAGAAACGTACCATCACACCTCTGCTCCATGCCTGTGGCGTTTTCCAAAAGAAGAGAAAAAAATACTAAAACTTCATGTAATTGATTTCAGGTGACGAAGTACTAGCAGTGAACGGGCATGCCTGCCATGAACTAGCGCATGTGGAGGCACTTGCGCTCTTCAAGTCAGTTCGCAGTGGACCGATAGAACTCAGGGTCTGCAGACGAGTCAAAAACCCACAGTAAATATTACCCACGTTTACCACTTTTTATTGTATGTTCCACTTCCACTTATTTATGTTGTTTTTCCCCTGAAACCCTTTGCACACCGAGGCGGAATGGCAGAGGATTTTGCCACCGATCACCGGTCAGCTTACCAAGATATCCTGCGACGTGCCGCGGCATGCCACCGCGAGATCCCTTAGCGCACTTTTAATGCCGTGTTAAAAATCCTTTTCGATGCCAAAGAATCTTATACTAATACTAGCTGACTTAGCAAACGTTGTTTTACAAAATAAAAAAATAGCCTACCACCTATTCTCATACCTACCGAATATACCTACACACAAAATTTCATGAAAATCGGTCGAGCCGTTTCGGAGGAGTTCGGTAACAAACACCGTGACACGCAATTTTATATATTACTAGCTGATTCGGCAAACGTTGTTTTGCCATACAAAAAAAAAATAGCCTATCACCTATTCTCATACCTACCGAATACACACACAAAATTTTATGAAAACCGGTCGAGCCGTTTCGGAGGAGTTCGGTAACAAACACTGTGACACGAGATTTTTATATATTAGGTTAGATATAAAGCTGAAGAGTTTGTTTGTTTGCTTGAACGCGCTAATCTCAGGAACTTCTGGTCATTTATCGAGGAAGGTTATAGACTATATATCATCACGCTAAGACCAATAATAGCGGAGCAGACGAAGTTGCGCGGGTCAAGTAGTCAATTTATAACATTGGCATTTATCTCATACTAGCCTATAGCCTTCCTCGATAAATGGGCTATCTAACACTGAAAGAGTTTTTCAAATCGGACCAGTGGTTCCTGAGATTAACACGTTCAAGCAAACAAACTAACAAACAAACTCTTCAGCTTAATATATTAGTATAATAAAGATTCCAACTAGATACGTGTGAATGTCCTTTGGTAAACATTTAAATATCTTGCCAATCCATCCGTCAACATAATAAACTCCTCTGCAAAAAAAAGGCTTGAGCAATTACTATGTGTGGAATAAAATGCGTGTAATCTTGGAAAACCGGCTGTGTTCTGTTACTTAAAAAATATAAATTTTTTTAAGTAACAGAACACAGCCGGTAAAAATCTCTTAAACAGGAAGGACGCAGCCTTGCCACAACACAAAAAATACAAATTTTAATCTAGTGTTGCAAGCTTTTATACAATTTATAAATTTATTATTTTCTAGGCTTAGATTGTTCTAAACATAATTGGGGCCAGCATTAACTTATTCTACAGGTAGTGGACAATAGCCGTTTAATTAACCGTCTGTAAACTTTGTTTTTCATCTTTACATCAGTAGCTCATACTCTACCATCTCTACCTGGGTATGTTTTTACAATACGAGCCATTTTATATTGTAATTCAACAGCATTCAAATCTTTCACTATTACTAAGTAACTCTTTGATGTTTGGTTCTGGATATTTCCACTTGGGCCTGCTCTGAAGTTGTGTTTAATAATCGTTAGACCATAATTTCCAAAAATGTTGTTTAAGTTTAGTGCAGAGATTCCAAAATTTTAACCGATTAACTGGCACCTCTGTTAAATCTACTTCAGGATAGCTAGCCAAAGCTGTTCCAATTAGGAAATGACCAGGAGTCAAATACTTAATATCATTTGAGCTTGCGGAGAGTAGAGGCCTAGAATTTAATATACCCTCGATTTGAACAATAACTGTATAAAGATCTTCAAAAGTTAAACATAAGTTGCCTACAACTCGCTTTTAATGGCGTTTTACACTTTTTACACCTGCTTCCTACAATCCTCCGAACTCAGGTGAATAACTGGGTATAAACCTAAATTTTATATAATGTTGGGTGCAAAACCCGTCCACAGCATGCCTGTGATTTTTGGAAGATTGTAGGTCATACAATTTTTTCATTGCATTGGGCGCTCCTTTAAAGGTTTTAGCGTTATCACAAAATATGTTTGTGGGCATACCACGCCTCAAAATGAAGCGCTTGAGACATGCTAAAAAAGGTTTTGCGGCCCCGAGTGATAGCCAAAATATTTATGCAAGAGCTATGGTCTTTGCAAATTGGATGGGACGCTATAGTTCCAAATGAACAGTTTTTATACTGGAACAATTTCTTCAATCTGTACCTGAGAAGCATAACACTGTAACTCCGCTTTTTTCGAATTTTAGGTTTTTACACTATCCTATAGTATTTCTCTACAAGGCTATAATGCTGTAACTAATAAAATCACCTTAACATCAGAGTTTCGAAATTTTTATTATAACGTCCTGGTTCCGATGGCAAAGTCATGGGCACAAGTGGCTCACTAGAGTCCAACACTTGCACACACGGGGGGCCTTCAGAAGAGTTGGCAACAAGTGGCTCATCAGAGTCCAACACTTGCACTACACTCGATTCTACAGACGGCACTTCACCACACGGGGGACCTGAAGAAGAGCTAGCGACAAGTGGCTCATTAGAGTCCAACACTTGCACTACACTCGATTCTTCAGACGGCACAGCAGAACACGAATCCTGGGGCTTCGGAGACGCCATGGTGGTAGTCAAACGTTGTTTTCACCGACAGGAGTACGTAAACGCTCTCAACTGCTAGGGACACAAACGATGACTGACGATGACAGAGACAATACAAAATAGCGTCAGTTTTACGTTTCGTTCTACAAGCCGGCAAAAGACGGTAAACACTACACATTTTCAATTATAATAACTCGTAATGAAAATAATGCTGTGATTTAAATATAAACTGTTAAATATATGTGTACATGAAAAGTATTGAAATGAGTACAAAATATAATTATTTACATACATTTATATAAAATAAAATGTTACCGAACGTATGAAACCTTAACCGTAGGTAAAACGAAACGTTCAATGGTGAGAATTCTATATAGTCTGTGGTAGGGATTGACATAAATATTGTAAAAATAATTGATTTTCAATAGTTTTTTTTCTCAAAAAGTGCGCGTCTTCGAATGTTGAAACTTTGCGTGTGTGCTTATAATAATGTAACCTTTCTGTAAAAAAAAATATCTACTCCCAACTCGCCGGACGTCAATGGAAAACTCACCGCATTATGATATTCTGAGACAGATTGTTTACCTATTTGGTTGCATTGATTTTAGCAAGCACAGAATAATATTTTTCTTCTAGCTGACCAACCTATTCGGAGTCAGTTTCGTCAATACTTAGGATATTAAACTGCACCGCCTCATAATCCTTGAGTGCACAGATAAGCTTTTCTTTACGCGCCTCCAAAATATCTGCAGTTGCAGACGCAAAACTTATGGGATCGTCCACAAACGTTTCGTTGCGCGTTATTGTAGCTTTACGCTGTCCACGAAGCATGCGACGTTTACGCAATGTTTCCTTTGATTTCGCCTTGGTAGTACGGTAGGTAAACGACGAAACGACTTATTACTACGATTTATGAACACTCCGCGCACTTCTTTAGCACGGCACAAAATGCACAAATATTTGTTTGTTTACAAAAAGCCGACTTCACGTTGACGTTGACACTGACAGCTAAGTGATTAAATGACACGAGTACGACACAACGACTTGGCACAACTCGTACAGTTCGCATCACCTTTGTTAACCCCCCCGAAAGTTAGGTTTTAGTGACGACCGTGCAGGTGCAATCGCGTAAATAAGTGTTACGTTGCTAGAATATTTTTGGAACGAAGTTCCCTATCGCGCGTTGTGAAAGGGGGCTAGACGGAAAAAATTCATACGAAAAGTTGTAACGACACTTTTTGCTATAGTTGTAAGCCGTGCGGCGTGCGCGTGTTTCTCTGTCTGTCTCTCTCTCTCTCTCTCTCTCTCTCTCTCTCTCTCTCTCATAGAAAGCAAGCCAGTTATTTTCGTTTCGTCTTTCTATTTCTGTTTACATTATATTTGTTAATAATAAAAAAAACTTGAGAGGTGTCAAGGGACACCCGGATGGTACGAAGTTCCTTTCGAATAATTAGTGAAGGAATTGTAATATTTTTTTTAAGTTATAATAATATTTAAATATGTATATATATATAAGTATACATATAATAATAATAAAAAAAAATTAAATGTTCTTTTTTATGTTTTTTAGAAATATTTAAAAATATAAATAATATGTAAATAAATAAATAAATGGAATAATAATAATAATTTGGTTTGGACAAATGTGCGGTCACGCATGTAAAGCGAGGGGAGATTATGGAATCCGTGGGAACCCAACTCTCGGATTCCATACACCTTAGGTCCCTCTCCTCAACCGGAACTTACAAGTATTTGGGTATGTCGGGAGCGTTAGGCATCAATACTGTTGACGTGAAACTATCGCTGAAGGAGCGCTTCTTTGGCCGCCTGAACAAAGTACTTAACAGTCTTTTATCAGGCGGCAACAAGATGCGCGCCTTCAACGGTTGGGTCATGCCGGTTTTGATGTACTCTTTCGGCATACTCAAATGGACTCAGACAGAACTTGACGCCCTGGATAGAAGGGTACGCTCACTGCTCACCGCAAATCGGATGTATCACCCACGGTCATCGGTGATGAGGCTGTATATCCCGCGGAAGTGCGGGGGTCGTGGCTTCTTAAATGCTAAGACCCTGCACAACCGCGAGGTATGCAGCCTTAGGGAGTACTTCCTAGAGGCCGACGTGGGTATGCATCGAGATGTAGTAGCGGTGGACAAAGGCCTTACCGTACTCTCCTTGGCTAACGAGAACTGGCGCAAACCGTGGTATTAGATACTAATGACCGCAGGGAGGTATGGCAGAGCAAGGAGCTTCACGGACGTTTTTATCGGGTCCTACATGGGTCCGATGTAGACTGACGTAAATTTTAGCGTCCGTAGCCTGGCTGAGTTTTGGTGACCTATTCGGGGAAACCGAAGGTGTTGTATATGCAATTATGGACGAAGTTATGATGACGAACAACTACCGGAAATACATTGTAAAGGACGGTACCGTTGACATATGTCGGGCATGTCACCGGCCCGGAGAATCCATCCGCCACACTATTTCCGGTTGTTCTAGTCTAGCTAACGGAGACTATTTGCACAGGCACAACCTTGTAGCCAGGGTTATCCACCAGCAACTTGCTCTTAAATACAATCCTGTGGAATCTGAAGAACCGTACTATAGGTATGTGCCCGACCCAGTTCTCGAAAATGGCAATTGCACATTGTATTGGGATCGGTCTATCATCACTGACAGGACTATTGTTGCCAATAAGCCTGATATAGTGGTGATAGACCGATTAGAGCGTCGCGCAATGATTGTTGATATAGCAGTCCCTCATGACGAGAACCTCGTGAAGTCTGAGAAAGATAAACAAACGAAGTATCTTGACTTGGCTCGCGAGGTTGTCGACATGTGGGATGTGAACACAGCAGTCATTGTGCCGATAGTCGTGACGGCCAATGGCATAATTGCCAAGGGCCTCGACCAACATCTCAAGAGGCTCTCGTTGGGCAGTTGGATCAAGGGCTTGATCCAGAAAGCAGTACTCCTGGACACGGCGCGTATAGTGAGGAGGTTCCTCTCTCGGGAGCCCTGACTACCGGTAGCTTGGACCCTGTTCCCGATACCGGTGGGCTACTATTTTTATATTTTTAAATGTTTATTTTATTTTTTAGAACTGACTCCACAGGCAACATGACTCCAAGACAAGTAGGTGTTCATTTTTCACATTCAAAATAAGGATAACTGCTTTTTCGACAACGCCACTTTGATGTGTGGCTGTTTTCTAGGTAGTTATCAAATAAAAAATAATCCATACTAATATTATAAATGCGAAAGTAACTCTGTCTGTCTGTCTGTCTGTCGCACTTTCACGCCAAAATTACTGAACCGATTTAAATGAAATTTGGTACAGAGACATTCTAGAGCCTGAGAAAAGATATAGGCTATGTTTTATCCCGGGAGTATGTTCCCTAGGGTCCACGTGGGCGAAGTCGCTGGCAGAAGCTAGTGTTACCTATTTTTTAAATTGTTTATTGATTTTTCAGGGTTCCATATCCAAAGGGTAACCAACGGAACCCTATTACTAAGCCTGCGCTGTCCGTCCGTCTGTCTGTCAGCGGGCTGTAATTAAAGAGCGGTAATAGGTAGACAGTTGAAATTTTCGCAGATTGTGTATTTTTATTGCCGCTATAACAACAAACAATAAAAATTAAGGTTTATGGTACTGGACCCTTCATGTGAGAGTCCGACTCGCACTTGGCCGGTTTTTGCTTACAATAGTGGTTTGAAATATTATTTTAGTTATCAACAATAGGCATTTGTGTCAGCTTTTTTTAGGGTTCCGAACATGCATACAAACCGAACCCTTATAGGATCACTCAGGTGTCTCCGTCTGTCACAGCCAGTTTTCTCGGCATGGCGCCCTTATCTCGGCCGCGCTATCTTTCTGGCTGACGTAGGTGCTTTCTGGAATATTCATGAGTGTTTCGGAATGTTTTTGTGCCGTATAGGCCGGGAGCCGACGCCCGGTTGCCACATTGTGGTATCGGCCTCGATGATACGGTGCAGCACACGTTATAGGAGTGCCCAGCCTTGGTTAGGAGTGCAGCGTCATGATCTCGTTGCGGCGGTCGGTGCTGCAGATAACCTCTCGTTTTCGATCGTGGTTCAAGTTATGGTTGAAAACGAGAGCGCATGAGGCGCCGTCTCCTCTTTTTGCGAGGAAGTCATTGGTGAGAGACCCAAAACCTTCTCCCGATCCGCAACCAACGCACCCAGAGCCGAAGAGCAAAGAACGATCTCCGGCCACCATAATGTGCGGCCTGCAGGCAAGAACAGTCTGTACCAAGACGGCGGCATTCTGTGTTCCGCGCGCTCTAGATGAATTGCGGGGGGTAACGGGATCCGCATGAATTCATGCGGGTGAATACCTAGCCGGGGCAGCGTAACGAAATATGCAAACACTTCAGCGTCCCTACCGAAAAGTAGCTGCAGGACATCGTGTGGCTTAAGTCAGTACGAGTCCGACAAATCCCTCTGCCCTGCCCAGGGTGGAGGACATCCATGGGAATATCCAAAAACATGAAAAAACTCTGGCCAAGTGCGAGAGCGACTCGCGTGCAAAGGGATCCGAACGAATCTTTTTTTTTAACATGTTATTTTAACACTATAGACTTCTTATAGGTTTTCCTGTAATCTGTAGGTAAAGAACTATTTATCTGCATTTTTTTCAAAATTTTAGGCTCAGTACTTTCGGAGGTAAGGGGGTATGGTCAATTTTGGTTTAATTTCTTGAATAACTTCAACACTATTTATTTTAAAATTATTAAAAATATAATTAAAATTCTCACAGTAAGCAGGTACATTTGATATGTCAATTCAGTTTAAAATCTTTTTTTAACCCACAAAAGTGACCTCCATACTCAAAATTTATTTATTTACGTAACGCGTCCGTCCGTGTTTGGGTCACAAAGTCCATATTATGTGTACCTACTAAAGGAGACTGAACCGCTTTCATATAATCTTCGGCCTAGATGTAAAAGAATGAGAGTGATATAAATCAATAGATTATCTATAGCTATACATATAATAAATCTGTAGAAGAATCGTTTTTGTAACGTAAAAAAAATAGCCAGAGTAAATAACAGAAACCATTTCTATCACTTTTGTTTTTTTTTCTGTCTGTTTGTCTGTTTGGATGTGCAGGCATCACGTAAAAAGTAGAAAAATAACGCGATAACTTTCATACATTAAAGATGTACGTAACTGGAGGTATAAATTAGTTTTTGTTTCATCGCAATCGGTTCACTCTATCAAAAGATATTTGTATTTAAAGGTATCGTTTAAAGTTTCATTACGTGAAACACATACATGCAACGCCATCTATTGAGATTAAGTAATAATAGTTTAGAACTGTTTCATGAATGAATGCGTATTATTTGTGAAACCCTTAGTACCAAAGGAAAAAAAACCTGGCCAAGTGCGAGTCGGACTCGCGTGTGAGGGGTTCCGCACGACTTTTTTTTAACATGTTATTTTAACACTCCAGACTTCTAGGTTTTCCTGTAATCTATAGGTAAAGATCTATTATCTCCATTTTTTTTTCAAAATTTTAGGCTCAGTAGTTTTAGGAGATAAGGTGTGGTAATTTTTCGTCTAATTTCTTGAATAACATCAAAACCATTAATTTTAAAATTATGAAAAAAATATAATTAAAACCCTCACAATAAGCCCTTTCATTTGATATGTCACACAATATTGTTCAAACAACTTTTTTTTTAAACTTTCTAGTTTGACCCCCAAAAGTGACCCCCATTCTACAAATTTAATTATTTACGTAACGCGACCGTATTTGGGTCACAGAAGCCCATATGTGTACCAAATTTCAACAGAATCGGTCCAGTGGATCCGGAGATAATTGGCTGTGACAGACGGACAGACAGACAGACAGACACCCGAGTGATCCTATAAGGGTTCCGTTTTTTGTTCGGAACCCTAAAAATGAACATTTAGTTATCTTTTCATTTTATTTATCGTAACATGTGAGCTTCTAAGTTTGAACTTATATTTTGACAGTTCAACTACATTGTCGATAGATTGCTATGTACGGATGACGCGTTTTTCTGAATCGCGGTGTTTAAGATTCTCCGCTGTTACATGACGTTGGTCCATGTCTGAGAAATAAAGTTTGGATACCTATGCTATGTAGCTAATTAGAAGGGGTTAACGATATGTTTGACCGAAAAAGAAAAAAGAGAAGAGAAGATTTTGATGAATTTTATTGTGATTCGAATCGACATAATTAATCTATATCAGACGCACGGGTCGATCTTCAAGGTTAAGCAACGCTTGCCAAGGTTGGTATGTGGATGGGTGACTATCTTAATATACCGAGTTTCCTCCGTGCCTCGGAAAGCACGTAAAGCCGTTGGACCCGGCTGTCATTTGAAGATCTTTGGCAGTCGTTACGGATTGTCAGAAGCCAGTAAATCTGGCTCCAGTCTTGCCAAGAAGTACCATGTTACCCAATTAATGGGTTGTGGAGGTCTGGTAGGCAACCGCTCCACGTAAAATACTGGTATTCAGCTAAATCCGGCTTGACTGGAAGCCAACCCCAATTTAGATTGGAAGAGGTTAGGCAGATGATGAGTTGCAAGAGTCCCACTTCAAGGTTAAGCTACGCTTGCCGAGGTCGGTCTGTGGATGGGTGACCATTTTAATATATCGATATTCCTACGTGCTTCGGAATATAATAGCCGCCAGGGTCGATCTTCAAGGTTAAGCAACGCTTGCCAAGGTCAGCCTGTGGATGAGTGACCATTTTAACATCCCTACCGAGAAGAGATTTCTCGCAGAATTTACGGATTGCCAGAAGCCGAAAATCTGACACCTACAGTCTTGCCAAGAAGTATCGAGTTACCCAGTATTGTAGGGTTGTAGAGGTCTGGTAGGGTAGGCAGCCGCTCCACGTAAAATACTGCAATTCAACTGAATCCGATTTGACTGGAAGTCGACTCCATATAGCTAGGAAAGGCTAGGCAGGTGATGCTTCATGGTAAAAAACTGAAATTATTTGCGAAAAACAGTGAATCTACAGTTGGCAAAACTGGGCACACATGACAAACGTAATTTTGTTTCAGTTTCCTTTATCCACTAGGGAGACGGCCTAAGTGACATCCGGCATTTAATTGAATTTAGGATTCCCAAAAAATAAATAAATTCATAATTATATTTTCTTCACACAATTACCTACCCTATTCATAGACGGCGGACGGCTTTAACACATTGGGGATCATTTAGGCCGCTGATTAACCGCTATTCAATGAAAAGGCCAATAAAACGGCAGGGTTACTCTCTCAAGGACCGTCAGCCCCAATTGGGGCCAAATGGTATTGTCTTTCAATTGCCTTCGTGCTCGGTGCCTGACGGGTAGTTGGCTGCGACAATAATAATAACGTTTTACTTTTTTAATGCCTAACCTTTTCCTAACTATATTCGGATCAACTTCCGATCAGCACGGCGAAGTCGCGGTATGTTAAATAATATTGTTACGAGCTTGGGGTTCGTTAGAATAAAAACAGCCGATTAAGCAACCAAAACTGACACTTTCATTTACAACACTAATTAGTACTTTAAAAACACACTAATTATAACACACAATCGCACTACTGAAAACTTCACTTCACTATAATTCGCAGTTAAGATCGCTCTCGAAGTTATCGCTTGTATCGCCAATTCAATACTGACTCCAGTCGCCGGATGTCCGCCCTTTATATACCGACAAATGTAAAACACCAGCAACAACACTTATTTTGGAATCATTTATTACGGATCACATGCCTATCTTGTTACATATTGAAGATACAAAATTGCCCATAAAACCTCAATAAACAACTTCCCGAGTGGATTAAGCTAAGCTGGGAGGCTACTCTCTAAGCCCGAAGTCCGTAGTTTCGGGCTTAGTTGCGGGTTTATTCTACTCCGTATCACCTAACTACTAAGAATTAATTACAACACGATTTGACAGTAACTGACAAATCGTGTTGTAATTAATTCTTAGTAGTAGATGTCATTCATTCTTTGTTCGGACTAATCGTAAGTCCGTATCACCCACGGACTTACGATTAGTCCCACAACTAAGCCTGAAACTACGGACTTCGGGCTTAGAGAGTAGCCCTCCTGGTTCAGGAAATGGAAAGTTTGGACCTCTCACATATTACGAGTATGGATGATGTGAATGTAACCGCACACGAATTGATCGGTGTTATTCAGGGCTTAGTTAAAAAAACATACATACGAGGTATTTTTTTGTTAGCTTGCTTTTGTGTCCCACTGCTGAGCAAAGGCCTCCCCTTTCTCCTTCCAAATCTCTGGGTCTTGAGCGATCGGACATACAACATACGAGGTTGAAATTCCCAAAAAGGATAGAAATATTAAGCCATGGATAACGCCTGGTCTCATGCGATGCATTCGTCATCATGATTTACTTCACATGAACACTAAAAAGTCACCTGATAATGACATCCTAAGAATCACCTACAATAGCTACCGAAACCACTTTAACATTATATTACGTAATCTAAAAACTCAGTTTGAGAAGGTTGAGTTAGAGAAAGCTAAAACAAAAAATAAGACACTTTGGAATAAAATTAAAGACATCACAAACTATAAAATAACCAGGGTTCCGTACAAATTTGTAGCTACAAATTACTTTAAATAAAGACTATATTTTTATGATTAAATTACAAATGTATAGTTTTCAGAATATTCCCTATTTTTTTATACTTGTAGTATAAGACGGTATTACTTGCCAAGTTTCGTGATTCTAGGTCAACGGGAACTACCATATAGGTTTTCGACCCAAAATCTATAGGGTACTTCCGGTTGACCGAGAATTGTCAATTAATGTTGAAAGCAAGGTTTTACAGCACAAGTAAAACGAAAATTCCGAAAAATAAAAAGTTGAAAACTAAGGTTTTACTGACAAGTTCTCGCGAAAATCTAAATTTCCCCATATCTTTTTCTCGTGTGTGTGTTTTCTCAGGACCTTGATTTTTATACACCTAATAGGGACTATAGACTTCAGTATCTGGTATTTAAAATTTCAACTTGCTAGGTCCACCCGTTCCGGAGAAAATCGGTGGTGACACACGGACAGACAGACGGACAAGAGAGTGATCTTATAAGGGTTCTTTTTTTACCTTTACAGGTACGGAACCCTAAAAAAACTCACATCCTCTACACTACAAACCTATTTACAAATTTGACCTAATCCTCAAGCAGCTGTTGATCGTGTGTGTAGGTACTTCGCAGATGTTGGCAAGAACCTCGCGTCTAATATCACTTCGTGACTTCCGATACCCCCCGAACCTAGCACACAGCATCGTAAAAATGCTCCCGTAAACTCACTGGTTCTCCTTGAATTTGATGAATCGGATATAAATAACGCCATTATTCAGCTCCGCCGTGATTCTGCTACCGGTTGGGGCGGTATCTCTACACATTTACCGAAACAGTCTCGTCATATTCTCATATCTCCAATTACGCATATTTTCAATCGCTCAATTGCCACTAGAGTTTTTCCGGAGGCTTTTAAAAAGGCTGTTGTGCATCCGATTCCTAACAGAGACTGTATGAACAATTAAAGGCCTATATCAGTCCTCTCATCTACCTCTAAATTTTTTGAAAATCTAGTAAATCTAAGGCTTCTTCTTCTTATCGTGTGGGCAGTAAGGTCTAACGACCCCACACACCCTAGTGTCAGAGTTTCTAAACCGCCTCAAGGGCCTCTGACATGGTTTATTTGACGACCGCCATTTGACGGCCGGGACCACCGGCTTATACGTGCCTTCCGAATCACGGAATCATCTTTTTATCAGACAATTAGGTGATTCAAGCCTGCAATGTCCTAGCCAAAACAACTTTACAAAGTATGCTTCCCGTGGGAATCGAACCCACAACCACCGGGTCACAAGGCGAACGCTTAAACCACTCGACAACGGAGACAATGATGTGAAAATCTATCTATACTAATATACTAGAGTCTGGCCATAAATACTGTTACAATTAAAAATAAGAAAGAAATTACATTTGAATTTGGAATCTGTCATTTTTATACGATTGTTCATTGAGTTTTCTAATTTTGGCGCCAATACATTGTACAATATTTTGCGATATTAAAATGGAGTGGGTTGATAAAGAGAACCGAATCGCTGTGATTGCATTACACAAAGTTGGAATGGAGCCTAATGCAATTTTTAAAACTCTCCATACGCTTGGTATTAGTCAAATGTTTGTGTACCGGGCTATTAATAGGTACAATGAGACTTCCTCTGTTTGTGACAGAAAAAGATCTGGCCGTCCACGTAGTGTTCGTACGAAAAAGGTGGTCAAAGCAGTAAGGGAAAGAATTCGAAGAAATCCTGTCCGAAAGCAAAAGATTTTATCTCGGGAGATGAAGATAGCACCCAGAACCATGTCGCGTATTTTAAAAGATGACTTAGGACTTGCAGCCTATAAGAGACGCACTGGTCATTTTTTAACTGATAATTTAAAAAAGAAAAGGGTGGTAAAGTCGAAACAACTACTGAAGCGGTACGCAAAGGGAGGTCACAGAAAAATTTTGTTTACGGATGAGAAAATCTTTACAATTGAGCAACATTTTAACAAACAAAATGACCGTATTTATGCTCAAAGCTCTAAGGAAGCTTCCCAATTAGTCGACAGAGTACAACGTGGTCATTATCCTACTTCAGTGATGGTTTAGTGGGGTGTTAGCTATGAAGGAGTGACTAAGCCATATTTTTGTCAAAAAGGTATCAAAACATCGGCACAAGTGTATCAAGATACCATTCTTGAGAAGGTAGTTAAGCCCCATAACAACACCATATTCAATAACCAAGTATGGTCCTTTCAACAAGACTCGGCGCCGGGTCATAAAGCTCGGTCCACGCAGTCTTGGTTGGAAGCGAACGTTTCGGACTTCATTAGAGCTGAAGACTGGCCGTCGTCTAGTCCCGATCTTAATCCGCTGGATTATGATTTATTGTCAGTTTTAGAGAGTACGGCTTGCTCTAAACGCCATGATAATTTGGAATCCCTAAAACAATCCATACGATTGGCAGTGAAGAATTTTCCCATGGAAAGAGTGCGTGCTTCTATTGATAACTGGCCTCAACGTTTAAAGGACTGTATTGCAGCCAATGGAGACCACTTCGAATAAGCTTTTTATATTATAAATTGTTTTATATTTATGTATTAAACAAACACACTGTAAAAGTAATAAATATGATTCAAACTAAAAAATTAAATTTTTTCTTTGTGACAATATTTATGGCAAGAGTAGGTATAAAGCTGAAGAGTTTGTTTGTTTGTTTGATTGAACGCGCTAATCTCAGGAACTACTGGTCCGATTTGGAAAATTCTTTCAGTGTTAGGTAGCCCATTTATCGAGGAAGGCTATAGGCTATATATCATCACGCTAAGACCAATAGGAGCGGAGCAGTAATGAAACATGTGACGCAAACGAAGTTGCGCGGGTCAGCTAGTATCTAAAATAAAACCAAATTTTTGACAAAGTTGCGTTCGGCGCTCGAAGTCACAAACTTGGATTATAGTATTCATTGGGCCATCATCATAAATAAGTCTGCAAAAAGTCAGAACTTTTAGGCGACAAGGTTACTGGATTATACGTCTAACCTCTGCTATTGGTCGATAATATGCCAAACAAAACCTAAATTGTCGCTACTTTATTACGTGGTGTTAGATATCTTGTACCTACTAATCGATTTTTTTTTCCTTTTCCAGATCTACCAAAGCTAAATCGTGCACAGACCTTCCCAATGACGACGAGTAAAGTTAAAAAACTTCTTCTGCCGAAGACTATATTGTAAATAGCATTAATGCATGAACATCTAGGTACTCATATTTTGCATGCTGTACTTCTAGCAATAGGTTTATAGTGTAAATACTTTTTTTTGCTAATTTTCTTTATACGAGCACTATTAGTCCAAAAATATAGAATATAAAGTTGCTATAAAATAGCTATAAAGCAGTCATATATTTAAAGGGGTTATAATTATTTTTTATTGAACTGTCTGTGTTAAAGACCGCGTAACTAAGAATTTCCCAAAATGTTTTGTCATGCAAACTGCTCTATAGATCATGAAACCAATATGTTATGGGCCACAACCGTTTCTTATATTAAGTACTTGAATCGAATAAAATATCTATCTTTGAATGTGCCATTTACCTAATAGTAGTTGCACTTTAAGCGCTTTCACTTAGTTTAACAAAAACTTGCTAAATATGTCCAGTCAGGCTCCGCAAAATTAAAAGACAATAGTAAGGCAATAGATAGTTATCCCTTTCGGGACAACTATCTATTGTCGGAGACGGAGCCTGACTGGTTAAAAAGGATTCTGTACCTGATTTTAATTTCTCATTTTTTCCTTAATTTAACAATGCTCAAACCTAGTGGATAACTAAACTAAGAAATCCAAAGATAAGAATGAGGTATTCACAATCAATAGATATTCCTACCTGTGTTTAATGGTAGAATATCAAAAAGATAGTCCAATCAAATTGGCGTTTCACGGCGGAATGAGAGATTATAATCTGCCGGTCGATTCTGTAAACATGTCGAAGTGAAGGCTCGGGTGAAGTGATCACGAAGTGAGCTGTCAATCCATGTAATCAAGATGGAACGACAGCTCACTTCGTGATCACTTCACCCAAGCCTGCACTTCGACATGTTTACAGAATCGACCGGCTGGAAACTCGTATTCATCTTAATTTTGGCGTTCTAAATGCTGTTACAAAAATCTCATAAAATCTCCTGTCTGCGTCTTAAGTTATTGAAGGTCACAAAAATCGGTTTTTCACGATAATCTTGGTTTCTACAGCTTCAATGATGCTAACACCTACGGTCAAAATTGTAGAGCGTAAAATTTACAACAATTTTTGCACCGAACATTTTCTCATGTGCTCAACCGTTTTGAAATAGAGGTATAATCCTCGTATTACCTTATTGAAAGTTAAGAAATCATTGAAGTGTTACTAACAATGAATAATTTGTACTATTTATTGATTAATGCATTTATTTAATAACATTTCACATATATCTAATAAATTGATTTAATAATTATATACCTACTTCGGTTAGAGAAATTGGTACCTATAGCAAACTGTATGGTAGGTAAGTACTTTGATTCAGCTGTGATCAATTCAGTGTCATCCAAAGAGCAGGAAAGGATTCCTTGGGAGTATTCATTTTAATGATTTCTTTACTTTAAACTTATGTTATCTCTCATTCCGAGGTTGACCTATTTTTTGTGCTTATTTGGTTTGACTAATAGGCTTCTAGATGTAAACTGTTGCGATAGACATTTATTAGTTTTCTAGAAATCTAGTGGCACTCTTTGGCATCTTCGTAGCCTAACATACACATCTACATGCAGTGCTACTTCTGACGCTGGAATGACATTGTCAAAGGGGGCCACTAGTCACTAGTGAACATCATAGACATAGGAATGAACTGAGTGAGGGTTCCATATACAGATATCAAGTGAACAGGCAAGGGCAAGATAACGTCAGAGATAAAGCTTTCATGCGACGCCAGTTCCTAGTTGTTTTAGTCAAAAAATCTGAATGGGCCACAGGCTTGCAGAAGGAATTCATCAGAGTTCTGCACATACACTTATTTTTACCTCTGATTTTTTATCACTGTTAATAACAATGTAATCATTATCCTCTTTGCGCTAAGGTTGTTGCTTGCGTTGCTGTCAGAGTTTAAATAACTGTGTACGGCTTGTGCCTTAGAGAATGTGAAGAAGACACGTTGGACACGCAGTTGCATTGTACTAAAAAACTGACCCCCTCTGTGAAATCAATTTTGTTAGGGTAGGTATTGCTTAGTCTATTCTATATGTCAATGGTAAACATTTGTGAAATGATCTGTGGAAATTGGTTTGTGGTGTGGTGGCATTAGGTACTTCCGATTTCGCCTCACGTCAGAGAGTCATTGTTTAGTTTAGCTAGTGTTAGACGTATAATAAAATTGATTTATCTTCTATGAAATCACTTGCAATAAAATTATATCGACCAAAATGTGCACTGTTGAAATAATGATCTGTCTACTGTGATACTTTGTTTTGATTGATTTGTTGTTTTGCTTTTGAAACAGCATCATAATTATAAAACAGCACATAGAAAATAAGTCTCCAGTCAACTGTATCAAGCATGTTCTACAATAGAGCTTAAAACTCGTGAGACTGATTATTATTTTTTGTTATCTACATAATGTATCTGTTTCTGTTTATCCTGATATACATATGATTGGTAATAATAATAATAATAATAATCTTTATTGGAACAAAAACCACATTTTACAAATTGATTGCGTACGTAAATAGCTGCATTAGTTGCAAAACTGTGTCGCAGCTATTAACGCCCAACTCCAAGAGGGAGACGACAGCGTTCCAGATTTCAAAAAAATAAATATAGTGGGTGTTTAAAAAGAAAAAACAAATATTAAACAATTAAAATAGAAATATAAAAATAAAAACATAAAATAGGTAAGTGCTTAGTGTTGTGCATGTGGGAGTGTTGTTGTAAGAGTGTAGTGCGTGTCTGTGGGTGTAAGTGTAGGGTGTGCTAGTGGAACCTCCCCACGAGCGCACTCCACGCTACGTGCATTTGGTATGTCTATGTCAAAGAAAGATCCTTAGGGTTAATCTCAGGAACTACTGGTCCGTTTTGAAATATTCTTTCAGTGTTGGATAGCCCATTTATCGAGGAAGGCTATAGGCTATATACCATCACTCTACGACCAAAAGGAGCGGAGCAGACGAAGTTGCGGGGGTCAACTAGTATTTAATATATTTGTTTTAACATTTATTTGTACAGTACAGTAATTTTTTTTTTTTTTATTTGTGATGGGTTTGCTCTTGACTCTAGTCTAGGTCAGAGATGACAGAGACAAAGTCTACGATGGAGCGAGCTTACCCAGAAGGAGCCTGTTCACTCTAACTTTGAAGAGATTAGGGTTGTAAGCGTTTGGAAACACAGACGCAGGCAGAGAATTCCACTCCTTTGCTGAGCGCATTTTAAAAGACGTTTGGAAACGCTTAGTGCGAATTGGTGGAATAGTAACAAGGTAGGGATGGTAAGATGCAGTGCGTCTGGATGTCCGATGGTAGAAGGGGGCCGGTGGGATGAGGTCGTGGAGTTCTTGGGCACACTCACCGAAGTACAATCTGTAGAAGACCGACAAGCAGGCAACCTTACGGCGATGAGCCAAGCTATGTAGCTTGGAATCCACCAGTTTTTCGTCACCGATGAGCCTCTTAGCTCTGCGTTCTACAGAGTCAAGCGCGGCAAGCTGATACTTAGCTGAGCCATCCCAAAGGTGGCTACAATACTCCATGCAGGATCGGACTTGCGCTTTATATAGAGTTAAAAGCTGTCCAGGCTTGAAGTATCGCTTCACCCTATTTAGGATGCCCAGCTTTGTGGCAGCAGTTTGGGCTTTGTACTCGATGGTGGCGCCGAAGTTGAGACTGGATGTCAACTCCATGCCTAGGAGCTCGAGCCGATCAGTCACAGGAACAGATGCACCCCGAAAAGTAGGAGTTTGGTCAAAACGACTCCTTTTGCGGTAAAAAGACACGCCTGTGTTTTGGTGGCGTTAAAAGTGACCACTAAATTCTCCAATTCTTCATAGGTGAGAGTATGAAGCCATTGATCGATATTTTTTTTGCAATCCCAGAGAGTACGTGGGTAAATGGTCAGCACTTTATTAATTCTATTGTAAAGCACAGAACTGCAGAAAATGAACTGCCGGCGGACAACTTCTAATTTAATAACAGAAGTCGGGCACACTCTGTCAGTTCTACGTTTTTGTTTTCTAAATTCAGGGTCAAAAGACAAGTTTGAGTGTTTCCACAACACTTTACTTAGAACAAAAGATTATCTTATTGTAGGCAGCTTCCATAGGGTATACAGTTCGCTGGTAGGACAGCGATAGGGTTTGAAGGCCATTACCTTAAGCACAGCCCTCTGCGCCCTTTCCAAGCGCATCAAATGACATTTACCAGCACCCCCAGGCCGGAATACAGTACGTTAAAATGGAATGAGCAAGAGCAAAGTACACAGTTCTCAGGGTAGAGGAATTGGTGGAGGTCCTTAGATTTTTTAAAATAAATATCAATTTTCTAACCCTAGAGACCAGTGAATTGATTTGCTCATTCCATGCCAACGTGCCGTCGACCCAAACTCCTAGATATTTGATTGAGTCCGTGCGCATTACTTCAGGACAGCCACAGGTGGCAGTCCTCATTGTATGGCACGCATAAGCTGTCAGACGAAAGGAAAGGGCTGGCTGTGACGCTTTCCTTGGACTAAAAGTGATAAATTTGGTTTTATCCAAGTTGAGGGTGAGCAGGTTCTGTGTCAGCCATCTCAAAATAAGTTGCAAGCCTGAAGCTGAACCTCATTCCAGTCACTACTACGAACTAAGATAACAGTGTCATCAGCGTAAGTAATTACTTTGGAGTTTCTTAAATCAAGTTTACAGAGCTCGTTTATGTAAACCAGGAAAAGAGTAGGTCCTAAGACACTACCTTGCGGAACTCCATAGGTGAGGAATGCTTCCTTACTGGTGTGGTAAGGTAACTCTTAAACAGACTAAGCGGTAGGCCTCTTATACCAATCCTTTCTAGTTTACTAAGGAGAAGGGGGACAGAGACAGTGTCAAAAGCTTTAGAAAGATCAAGAAAGGTAGCTATAGATTTGTCATTGTTATTTAGATTTTGAGCTACTGTACCTATTAATTCTAATATGGCATCCTCTGTGTTTTTGCCTGATCTGAATCTATATTAGTTATTTGCGAGTGTATTTTGTGAGCTAAGGTAATCCAGCAGACGTTTAAGCGAAATAAACCAGTGTGCAGAAAATGTGAACCACATCGGAAGTCTTAAACTATTGTAGATTTTATCATTATCGCTGACAATTGAGCAAGACTTGTACAAATGAACAAGCAAGATGAAATACGCATGATTGTAAACAAACCATTAGCGTATATTTTATAGCAGGAGGAACAGAAGGCTATCATTTCGTAATCACGGCTAGAACGTGTGTTTAGTGTACGGAGGCGTAGTGTTATGTGACGGGGCTTATATTTACAATTCACATGGGTTTTGTTATAGATACATATACGAGTTAGGCAGTTTTCTAGTGTTTCAGTACAAATAACAAATTTAAAACAATAAAAACAAAGCATAGTATGGTGTTGTTTAGACTTAAGATTAAGTCGTAGGTAATTTAAAAGTTGGCAAAAGAAAAACATTATGCAACTTACCAGGACAAGATAAAAAGGTATGAGAATTACTGGATGGGTTTTTGGAGGTTTTTAAGACATGATACATTGAAATGTTTTAAAATTACAATTAACGTTTTAATATTCCTACTTAATCTTAGAACTAATCAGATGTCTTAAATATTATTCTTACAGATTTCTCGGAAATTTACAAAACATCATTGACTTTAAATAATTTTAAATCTATGTGACAGTCACGTAACCATAGACAATTTATCTACACGACAATTAAATAATACTTGTCAGCGAAGGCACAACTCTCAAGGTTACATCAGCCAGGATATTGGAATTTCAGTGGGCGTACTTTGGGAAGTGTTGGTTATTGCGCAATAGAAAGACCGTTTGCTTTAAAATCAAATTATGATTCACACTCGACAACGTCCTAGACTCTGTCGAACGCCACTAGATGGCGTTGACGTCCCGATTGTTCAATTGACTGACTTATTTCCGACACGGCCATCCTGCTATCACACGGCCTCGTGTGTTAACCGGAATTAAAACTCAACAACAGTACACTGTTCGACTCGGCCAATCCTGACCACAATATGGCTCAGAAAAACTTTATCCTCAATCATTTAATTGTTTTTACAAAACATTAGTTTCCAGTTAACACTACACATAAAAAAAAACTTTTAAATCTTGTAACACATTGAAATCATCACCCAGGGCCATGTACTATCGTTATCCACATGAAAAATCAACTATATTGCAACAAAGCCTCGGGGAACCACTTACACAAGTAAACAACTCTAGTGCTACGGCTTTCATAGCTGAACTAAGTGCATCTTCGCTGTATGTGGAGCATTATTATTATTATTCCTTTATTTCAGGCAGCTGTGGCCCATACAACTAAATACACAACAAAATAGAAAAAATAAACTAATACATATAAAATATAAACTAAGACACACGAAGTGACGGCGTCGTGTTACGCTGCGCGGTGTCGCGTAGCCTACCACGAAAACGTCGGTAGACTACACCCTTCGGCCAACTCTTCCTTTAGGAACCTGTCGAGATATTGCGTCGGAACCCGCACCACAAACGACTTGAAGTTGGTGTTGTGACGCGTCTCCAGCTTCTCGACCCTCAAGGTCCAGCTGGTCTTCACCTTCATGTACTCCACGATCTCCTCAACCTTCGTGAAGTGATGTAGTCGGGACACATACAGCAACGTCGTAGGAACCGCTGGACGTAGCAGCATATTTGGTCCTGTCAGTCCAGTACCGCATTGATTGCGACAAGTAGGCTTCTTCTTCTTCTTCTGCACTTTGGTGAAGCCATCCTCATCACACTCTTGCTTCGCTGGACAGCGCTGTACCGGATTCCTCGGAAGGATTTCACAGCGACGATTCTGCTCTCCCCCTTTTTGCTGCGAAGGTTGTGGCTGATTTGTTTGCGGCAGCAATTGTGACGTAAGCTAGTTTGGGAGTCGACGTAGCTTCTCGTCGTCGTCGACTTCTCTGCCAGATCAGAGGGGCACGGGGCGGCGGGGCACGGTGCATCGCCCTCAATATTTGCAATCGACGATGAATCCAATTTCACCGAGGCAAAACTCTGACTGCTGTATTTTGCGCCCCACGACGCGTGTTTACGTTGTGGGACTTTCACCCACTACGGTCACCATTGACCACGAGTAACAATCACACCATTGCTCTCGAAATACTTGCATCCACATGCACGACGACCACCTCTCAAACACGCGCATCCACCATGTGTGTGAAGCATTGTGGGAATTTCACCCACTACGGTCACCATAGACCACGAGTAGCAATCACACCATTCCCCTTGAAATATTTGCATTCACACACATGAGGACCGCCTCACAAACATGCGCATGCACCATGTGTGTAGAGCATTGTGGGACTTTCACCCACTACGGTCACCATAGACCACGACCTCCACCAGAGCCACACGCACACCGCCTACCCACGGACTTCTTGAGTTACCTCATGAGACACCGATTTCTACCGGGCTACGACTACGTAATGGCTCTGGTGCGGTCGGATGGCCAATAGAGAAGTCTACTCACGTGTTCTCTGCCTCGGCATGCTCATTATCACTGTGAGCATCTTTAACTTTTACCATCAACTTCGACTGGTACATGACCCTATAGTCTCCCTCTCTTTTTTACCCCTAGTGCTCAAAGCTCACGATACGGTAAAAGTGTGATTAGAAATAGTTCTAATCACACTTTTCAGTTCAACCTTCAACGTGTAGCACACTTTCGTGTTCTCTATAAATAAACTCAACTCTAATTCTTTGCCGGACAGACCTTGCATATTTTGATGTACAACATTCAACATATGAGGCTTTTCCGTTGTCGCTCCTAAGAGCTTAAACTACTAAGGGTAACAACAGGGATGTTAGTAATATTACTAACAGGAATTGTTGGTACACTGCATGTACCGGTGTCGCACTGTATATTGCATGCTAAAAGATTAGCAATTTGTCTTCTACCACTAGGTGGTAAATATATTTTATAATCAGTCAGTTTGTAATCAGAAATAAATTGATTACAATCAAAAAATAATATAGCGTCACTGTGACGACTGGTTCTATTATAAATTAACATATTTAAATCATAAATGTGCCTATTTTGCTCATCTGACAAGTAATATGAATAAGGCAAGGAACAGAAAATAAATTTACAGTTATTTTTCTCATTAAGATGAGACATCAAATGGACACAATCAATTATATCTTTTTTTCTTACAGCTAAACTATCCCCACATAATAATATAACAGTTGAATTGGGGTTAATTGTTGTCAATTTAATATTACTAAGTAACTGGCTGAAACTGGCACCGGGTAAACAATTATTTATTATATAATGTTTAGAACACTGGTTAAATATGGTACCAAAACCTTGACCAAACTTGTCTGAAAAAACAGAAGTAGTGTTTGCTGAGGCTGTGGTGCCTGGGAGCAAGCACAGCTGCAGGAGAGGTTATTAGTCAGAGACTCATACTTCTCTGCATTGTACGTTACCAGGTCCACCAACTCATTGGCCTCTTGCATGCGCTTACTCAGGTCTTGTTGAGAAGCCTCATATTTACTAAAGATATCCTTTAGTGCATATTCCCTAACAAACAGTTAATTAACACGAAAAAATAATAATTTCGAACTTGGTACTTCGTGGTAGGTGTTAGTAGCTGCAAAGACGAACACATTGGTTAGTAAAACAGATAATCCAAATTTACAAGTTTTAAATATAATACTATCCACAACATATAAACTAGTTTATACTATATACACACTAATTACACACACGTTACGCACCAATTAAAATTTCAAGTCATTTTCATTTATGAATTTTGCCAAAATGTTAATCAATTTAGGGGAGAAGTGGGAGAGGAGGGTATGAAAATTGGTTGGGAGAGGGATACTAAATTTGGAAATTTTTTGGTACAGGTCAAATGATTTGTTGTTTAGGGAGCAGGAAAAGAAAATATGGTCTAAAGTACCCTCCGCGAGACCGCAATCGCACAGGGAGCTATCCCGGACATGGATCTTTTTCAGAAACACTGGGCTACAACAATGTCCTAGTCTTAGCCTACAGAGGGACGAAACAGTTCTCTTCGACAATTTAGGGTATTTAAAAAACCAAGGCCTATGCTGGATTTCAGGCTGAATAGCAGCATAGTAAAGGCCCTTGGTTTTAGAAGTCGTTTTCCATGTTTCAGTCCACGAGTTAAATAACTTGGGTTTAGCACCATTCCGCAAGTCGTAGTTATGAGCTACGTAGTACTTTCGATCAACCGGATTCGATGTGGCATACTTTGCTAACGAATCAGCGCACTCATTGCCAACAATACCCGAGTGACCGGGGATCCAGGTTATCTCGATGTCTAAGCCGTTTTGGGAACAATCAAGTAACAAGTTCTTTATATCCATAATGATTTGACAATTAATTGTACTGTGAAACTGATTTTGTTTAAGGGCCTGAGTGCTACTACGAGAATCTGAAAAAATTACTGACCTTGTTATTTGATGGGATTTAATATAGTGTATGGCTTCTAAAATACCAATTCACTCCCCAGTAAAGACTGATGCTTCTGGTGGGCATTGAAAAAGTAAAGCTATTTTAGAATTTTGAAAATAAACTGCCACACCAGTACATTCTGTTTCAGAGAATTTGGAAGCGTCTGTGAAGAAAAAGTTCCATCCTTCCCAATAACGCTTGACAGCTGACTCAAAGTCATCTCTAGCGTCTTGAGAATTCCTTGATATCCCTAGGCCCAAAACGACTTTTGGTTCGAAATGAATCGCCTCGTATGCGGCGGAGAAGACCGGGAGAGAAGGATATTGACAAATAGGCGAGGAGAGTTGTTTGAGCTCTCTGTACCTAGTTATCAATAGGGGAACAACTTTGTGGTTCCAATAGGAAGAATTATTAAAGGAGAGGTCAATTTGCTCTAAAATTGGGAGTAATGTAAAGGATGGGATGAGAGGGAAAATACTTTAGTAAGGAAGCGATCTGCCAAATACTGTCTCCTAAGGTGTAGAGGAGGGTCTGCACATTCTACTTGAAGCGCGTTTATAGGAGAGGATTTCATGGCCCCAATGACAATTCTTAGGCATTTGGACTGGATGCTGTCTAATTTCTTAAGCGCTTCTTTGTTGCAGGGCTTAACAAGATAGCTGCAGTAATCAATAGCACTTCTGGTCAAGGCATTATAGACCAGTTTAAGGGTGTAGGGGTGAGCTCCCCACCATACTCCGGCCAATGCTTTAAGGACCGACACAGAACGTTCACATTATTTGACCGTGTTGTTGATGTGATAGACCCCAGACAATCTTGAGTCCAAAGTTACTCCCAGAAACCTAGCCTTATCTTCAACTGGAATGCTTTGTCCATTGATGTTTATATCAATTGGAGGTACCGAACGCTTGCGTGTAAAGATGACAGCTTGACTCTTTGGTGCACTTAAAGACAAACCATTGTCAAGTAGCCATTGGTTTAATGATGCCAGAGAGACATTCATCGAAAGAGCGGCATCCTGAATGGAACTGCCACACCATTAATGCAATATCGTCAGCATACTGAAGGATTTTGCAGTCGAAATTAAGGGAGGAGGGCAGGTTAGCTGTATAGATGTTATACAATGGGGGACTAAGAACTGATCCTTGAAGTAATCCTCTCCAAACCGATCTTTCTTCAGAGTCAGCCCCAGGTATTCTCAACTGAATGGTGCGATTGGTAAAAATGCTATCAATGATGCGACAAATCCTAGCCGGGACTCTCAGCTCGTGCAGCTTTTGCCTGAGATTAGGAAGGAGAACCGAATCATAAGCAGCGGATATATCCAGAAAAACAGCAACCACAGACTCATTCCTGCTGAGGACCAGCCGGACCTCTGACGTGAGGATACCCACACTATCAGCTGTACCCAGTCCTTTCCTAAAGTCGAATTGAGTCGTTGGGAGCAGTTTCCTGTTTTCCACCAACCACACTAACCGGTTTTTGACTAAGTGTTCCAAAAGTTTGATGAGTATGGACGATAAAGCAATAGGTCTGTATGAGCAATGATCATTAGGATCTTTGCCTGGTTGTAAAATCGGAATGACAACTTGAACCTTCCACTCTGTGGGAATATAGCCAGAAGTAAAGCAGAAATTAGCCAAGCCCAGGTAATATTTGTGAGTTTTTGGACCAGCTTTAGAAATAAAGGAGTACGGGAATCCATCCACACCCGGCACGGAATCTTTGACGTGGGATAGCACAGTTTTTAGTTCCTCCAAGCTAATTAGCATGTTAATTGGGTCGTCAATGTTGTCTGCATCATGGATGTCAACACTGGTTTCCTCAGCACTTGGAACATAGGCTGGGGCGATTTTTGAGAAAAACTGGTATCCCAACTCTTCCGTGAGGTTGTTAGAGGAGGAGGCAGGTGCTAAACTACTCCTAAAACGTTACACCTTCCGCCAAACCACCGAAACCGGGGTGGATGGACTCAGCGAACTACAATATTTTGACCAACCTTCGCGTTTTTTCTTTTTTAGGAATTTCCTGGACTTGGCTAGTATCTGCTTGAAGGCGATGAGATTATCCAGGTTCATATTGCCGTTGACTGTCTCATTCCTAGCCCTGACCATGTTAGTGCATTCCTTATCCCACCATGGCGGGGAAGGAAGTCTACCGGAATGGGGTTTTTTGGACGGGAAACAATCATCAGCTGTGGAGGCAATGATGGAGGAGAAGGACAAAAAACAATCCCGGGCATTATCCCTGTCAATTTCTGGGAGGGAAGATATTCTTAGGTCCAGAATTTTAGAATATAAATCCCAGTCTGCTGAATTTAATTGGTGTTTTAAAAGAGGGGGGGAAACTTTAAAAGGAATATTTTTCGAAGGAAATTCAATTATGATGGGGTAGTGATCACTTCCATAGGTCATATCCAAGCAACGCCAAATGAGGAGACTAGATATATTGGATGAGCAGAATGTTAAATCAACACAACTATTATTCTGACCAGGAGCAGATCTGCTGCTGATCTCATCCAATATATCAAGCAAGCCAATGCCAAAGTTATCACAAGTATCCGACCCCCAACGATAATGGTGACAATTAAAATCACCCATGACAAGTATTGAACCGCTAACACTGCACAATAAATTTCTAAACATCGGAAGATATTCGAGTTGTACCGCGCAATATAAAAAGAAAAAAAAATTATACCCTCAGCCTTCACAGCAACAACATTTATGTCATCGCCAACAAAGATTAGAGGAATCTGGGTGAATGATACCTTGCTATTGATGAGCAAGGCACATCCTCCGTATCCATCAGATCTATCATTACGCACACTGCCAAAACACGGCAACCTGAAATTGCTTCCAGGCAAGAGCCATGTCTCAGCAATGCCGCAGATTGATGGTTTGAACTTATTCATTAAAAAAGAAAGATCAGGCTTTCTGGGAGTAATACTCCTCACGTTCCACTGAAGGAATGTCAGGGGATGGAACATTGTAAATATAGTTTAAAATTGAGGTCAATTTTGATGCAACGTGGTCAGGTACAGCTTGAGTTGGGTTTGCAAGGACAGACATTAACATTTAGTAATTAAAAGTAAAATATTCGAGGGGTTATCCTCCCGTCTGTAGGGTATTGGGTCTGCCACTTCCGTTGCAAGAGCACAGCCGTTTCTAGATGGGGAAAAGGAGTAATTTTGAGTGAGATTCAAGTGGGCTTGTCTATCATAGCCAGGTGAAAGGGGGATGTGGGGTTTGGGTTTCAAAAATACCGTTTTACGGTATGATTTTTGGGTTACTGGAATGGGACTTGAGGACTGGGATTGTGATTTATACGCAGAAACCTTGTTGCGAAGGGAAGATTTGGAGACTTCGGCATATGATTTGGAAACAGGTGGGAAAACCCGACTTGCCTCCGCATACGAAATCGGTTTTTCTGACATCAGAGCTTTGATGCTCTTCTGTCGCCCTAAGTCAGGACAAGCACTGTCATTTGCGAAATGGTTGCCAGTACACGAAACACAGAAACTCGATTCAGGGGTGACTTCACATCCATCACATGGATGATCTGCACCACACTTACAACACCTAGGTTTCGATCTGCAAAGTGTGCGGGTATGGCCAAAGCGACAGCAATGGTAACATTGAACTGTTGGGTAAGTGTATCGCTCAACTGGGAGAGCCGAGTAGAAACTGTACACACGTTTGGGTAGGACTTGTCCATCAAAAGTTAAAACAACAGTCTGTGTAGGCCTCCACTCGGTCACACCAGAAGAGGACACCTTACGGTTCATCCTTCTGGCTTTGATGACGGAGCCACATCCCTCTGGAACCTGAATGTTTTTAATTATTTCGTCTTCTGACCACTCAACTGGTATATCCCTTACAATACCCATTCTTGTGATGTTGAATTGTGGAATGGCGGCCATGTAATTGTGTTGGGATAGAATTTTATTGTTCAGAAAACTGTTTGCGTCCTGATGCGACTTGAATTCAACTGACACACGATTTCTGCCTATACGTTTGATCCCATCGAGACGTATGTTATTCACGTTATTCATCGTCAGAAACATACCAAACTTGAAAGGTTGTAACACAGTGCCTGCAGTTTGTTCGTCTTTAAGTGATACATTAACTATGTATGATGGCTGTGTATGAGTCTGCCGATTATACTTTTCGCAATCTTAGGCTTTATATTGGAAGATGCAAGGGGCGAACCAGCGGCCCTCTTGCGACTAAGGGTGTCCGTATCCATAATAGGGTCCTGATGGGGTATTTCAATGTCATGGGGAAGGGTAATAGTTAGTCCGGGGGAGAAATCAAATAGTTCATCCGGGGGGTCAGGATCAGGGGGCTTTTTGGAATTCATGTTGTATAATTATAGTTAAAAAGAGGACAGTTACAATTAAAAACAAACCTTAAACCAAGAACACAAACACAAGGATCACTTTCGATCGAGTTTCACACTAGAAAAGTTCACCAAAATCGAAAATATTCGTAGTACTGACAAAAGCACGTGTTAAGCCTTCACCACTACCAACGAAAGTCCCCCAATTTTACATTTATATCTAACACAAAAATTTTTGACAACCGACAGCCAGTGTTGCCCTAGCAGGAAAAAATTATTAGTTTAAAAATTATTATTAGTTTATTAAAAACTCTACAGATAAAGCTTTTTGACTCGGTTTATTGAAAGCCGTATTTCACCTATTTCCTATCGCGAAAGTTGAGATGAGAGATTCTCAACAACGTTTCAATACACAGAGCTATTCCTCAAATTCATGTTTCTGATTAATTGGCCACAATAGTTCGAAGTTTGATGAATGGTAGTTCGAGTGAAATAAATGCTTTGGGTTTGAGTTTGATTCGCGATTTACTAGTATTCGGGATTTTCGAGTCCAAGTACCACTGACCGTCATCAAACAAACATTAAATCGAACAATTAAAACAACAGGTATCTTATTCACAGTCAACAGCTATCTCATAGCTCAGTAAAACATAATTTCTACACTCGCACTTCCCCACGGGAATGCCGAGTCAACTCTCTTGACAACACTACCTAGAGCTACCGCAACGAAACCCTGGTCCAGACTCTCCCGTCTATACCATCCAGGGCTACCGTTCGATACTCTGGTACAGTCAACGACCCACTGAACTCAGAAACTGTTCACAAAAACTAAATTGATGCTAACTCATGATCTACTTCATTACTTCACAACGTCAATTGGTACTTGGCAAGTACTAATTGACGTTGGCCACGGGTAACTTTCCGACCGATCAGTTATGGTCATCGGAGCTTACAATAAGAAAATCATGAGCCAGACTATTGTATTTAATAATTTAGACATATTTAGGGTCAAGTAAATACTTTATTTACATACTGACAACTTGTTGTCAAGGTAACCAAAACCACAGATATATCAGTCCTCCGCCGCAAATTTCAGTGCCACGGCTCCAGCCTGCAGCATCTGGTCCACATGCCGTCGCACCACCCCTCTTTCTTCAGTTCGTATCTCATAGTAGACTTGGCCCAGACGACGCAATACCTTGCCGAACTCCCACCTTGTGTCTGGGTTTTGATATACACGTAGTTGCACCTTGTCTCCTGGAGTAAACATCTTGATGCCAGTTGTAATGGTAGAGTGTGTTGCATTGTCTTGTGGCCCTTCCTTGCGAAACATAGCATGTAGCTTTGTTCTTATTTCCCGACCAAACATTATTTCATATGGGGTCTCACCTGCGCTATTTGGTGTGCGTCTCAACTGCCTCATGATGGATCGTAATTTGTCGTGTAGGTTCCCCTTATTCTCTTCTATCTTCTTGAGCGTTTTCTTTATTGTTTGGACAAACCTTTCAGCTTGCCCATTTGTAGCCGGATGGGGGCAGAGGTGCGATGTACAACACCAGTTCTTTTAAGGAATGTTTCGAATTCAGTTGAGGTGAACTGACGTCCATTATATGAAATTAATGTATGGGGAATTCCAAAAGTACAGAAAATATCTTTTAATTTGTTTACACACCACGTGCTTGTGGTTGTTTTTGTTGCAATAATTTCTACCCACTTAGAGAATGCGTCCACTAGTATGAAAAGTTGATGACCAGCCACTGGGCCTGCAAAATCAATGTGAATTCTTTGCCACGGTTTTGTTGGGGTTTCCCAATGGTGTACTGGCACTTTAGCAGGTTCATTTTGATGCATTCTACAGGTGCGACATGCGTTAACCATGTTTTCTATGTCACGGTCAATGTTCTGCCAATAAATGAAACTTCGTGCTAAAAGTTTCATTTTTACCTTCGCACATGTCCAGTATGTATTTCTTGCAATGCTAATGCACGGAGTGTCTTTGGGATCACTTCTCTGGACCCTCGCAAAAGGCAGTCCTCTTGCACAGTAAATTGATTGTCTCCGTAACCAAACTGTTTAAGTGTTCTGCCAGTCCGCAGAGCCAGTAATATAGGTTTTAGTTCGGTATCCTTCTGTGTTTCCGCTTTAATGTTTTCCGAATTTACGTGCAGTGAGTTCAATAACTCGGTTTGGAATATTGTAATTCTGTCAACTTTATGTTCTGGTGTTTTGTCGACGGGAAATCTGGATAAGTAGTCAGCATTGCTATTGCTCAATGAAGTGCGGTATTCTATAGAACAGTCAAAACCAGACAGGAAATGGGCATAGTGAAATAATCTCACAGTACTCATGGTAGGTAATGTCTTGTGGGGATGAAATGTAAGGGTTTAAGGTTTATGGTCTGTAACCAGTATGAATTTCCGCCCGTAACAGTAATGAAAAAACTTTTTTAATCCCCAGTAAATGGCGGTCGCCTCCTTATCAATCTGACTGTAATTTTTCTCGCTTTTGGATAGAGTTCTTGATGCAAATGCAATGGGCCTTTCTGAACCATTTGTAAGTCTATGCGAATGCGAAATCATTGGCACAAGAAAGCGGCCTACGTCCAGCAGTGGGCAGTCAGGTTATGGAAGGTAATAACTCATAACATTGCTTTTCCAATTATCACAATTTCCAGAATTAAGTGTAAGGTAGGGTATTGTGATGATGTTGATATTGTGACCAAATCTCTCTAATGTCCCAACAACAATAGCACTAAGCGCTTCGATCTATTTCTCTACCAGCGATAGTAGGATAATATCTCTCCATCAGCATTATTTGAAACGCCTTAACCAGCAACACCAAAGCTATAGCGCCTTAACTACTACTACACTAAGGCGATAGTCAACATGAGAATAACAGCCTCATTTTAGCATAGAGCCATAAAGTGATAAGTCAATTATCAAACATCGATAATTGCCAATCATGAAACCAATCTCTTTGTGAGTCGGTCTCCACATTATAAACGTTTACTCGTAAACAAAATAGAAAATGTTAACTACTGAGCGCCTCAGCTCCACAGCAATTGCATAATCAAAATATCTAGCTCACCAGATTGACGTGATGATCCTCGCACACCTCCACACACTTCTCCTTCAACTTCCTTGACCTGGCAGCTGTTGTGAAGTTGCTTGCCTCCGTTCGACACTGGTTTTCATTGTTCGGTTTGATGAGGGTAGCCGCATAAAACTCGATGAATAGGAACTTGACCTTGGAATGTTCCTTGAATTGGTCCTACGTTGAACCCATATAGGATATCTACGGCTGGCATATAGGCGCGAAGCTCTTCAGCGCCTTACTTACAGCCAAATTAAGCTGCATTGCACACCACTGCATCCTCGACAAAACATACGACCGCGGTGACGCACTTTGATCGCACGTCGAACTTGGGTTAGTCGGATTGCGTTCCACGGCACATCACGAAACACATCGAGTTTTTAGCGTCTAGATAAGCGCACGCGTTTAAAAAAAACGAACCGCAATTTCCACTATCACTGTCACCACGTGTTTTGCATTTCAAGACGTAACCGTCATGAATTTCACTAGTATAGTCTCCACACAGTGCCGTAAATAGGGCGGTGCCACCGGTGACACAGGGCGTAGACTCTGGGGGGCGCAAGAATGACCAGACCAGGCAGGACTATTATTTTTTCGGTTTGTATCATCAAAAAGTCTGTTAAATTAGACAAAATATTGCGCAAAATTAATTTGCTGCTTACTGAAACTTTGCTGGGTGTTATTTTATTATAGAAGTATGAAGACCAAAGTGGCCCAAAAATTAAATCTTTTTCACCAGTGTGGGCAACGGTTTGCACTAGTGAACTTGCGTTTGAGTTTTAGTGAGTGAGACACAGTGGGTGGTATAATAGGCGAAGGGTCCACTTAAATCGCTCGTCTGCTTGTTTGCCCACATCAGTTCCAGTTCTTTAAAAAAATAGATTTTTCTTCCAAAACATTAGATAATTGGTCCACCAACACCAAGGTCCTTGTGCTTTATTTTATCACCCTGAATGAAATAAAGTAGGCCTATATACAGCTTTGCTCTAGCTAGAGTACCTATAATATAAAAAAAAAACAAGGGCGTAGTTATAGAAGCTCGCACAGGGCCCAATAAAAAATAATAACCACAATAACCGAAAAATGGTACAGTTTAATCAAATTTCTAGGTTTTTCTTAAAATGCCCATAATTTTCAAACTGCATGGGATAGATTTTTTTTTCAGATTTTTCTCGTGATGGTTATGATCAATCCTGTCACCCCGTTTCGGCTTGACGTTGAGTTCTGGGACACCCTGTATATGCTGAAACAGTGTAATTATTTTAATGTGTTTGCGCATTTAATTTTTTTTACAGCCACCCGTTTTTTTTTTAAACAAGTGTTGAAAATTAAAATGCTTGCATACAAATGCAAATACAAACATTATTTATATTTTAGGGTTTGCAAACCTGTGGATTTGCCATTGGGCAATGACAGTGACAGTCTCAGTAAGCAAGACTCGGGTCTAGGCATGGCCAATATCGTTTTTACACTATAGCTAAACTTATAAATGTAGCGGTTTAGAATATCGGTTATTGCATTTATATATTTTAATTTCGATGTATTGGCTGAATCTATTTGGAACTCGGAAGTGATAGGCAAGGTACTATGATTGTTAAGTTTCGGTTTTTATCGACTTATATACATCATTGTATTTTATTTGGAACTGTACAGTCGACAAAGTCCCGCGCGTATCGCAATCGAACACGGAAGCACAGTATTTCAAGTACCCGACTCGGTTTGAACCAAATATGATAGCGCGTAAGGTTTTGTGTGTAGTTCTGAGACTCATACCAACATTAACGTATTAGTAACGCGGATACCTGATATATAGATTCAGTGCGATCAAATATATAGGTACTGGATATGCTTATTTGACTTAACCCCAAAGCAATGTTCTCAAAACCTTACGTTTCATACATTCATTGCACCTAAAACCCCAAAATATTTCTATACTTAATTTAATTTCACTTAAACCCAAAAACGGTAACGTTATTCTTCGCATAACTGGTAATTTTCAGTCATCTGTAATTCACATAATTATAGGAATGATTGACTATTTCAGTTATTTAAAAATAGTATAGTAAAACTTAATCAATTCTGTGAAACAAATACTCTAAACTGATTGGAAAACAACTACGTCAAAAAATTATGCTACACAATACAATGTAATTATGTAGAACCTAGTAGTAATGAATCGTACTTCTCAAAGGATCATTGTTTACAACAACGGCAATGATCATCATATCAGCCGAAAGACGTCCACTGCTGGACATAGGCCTCAAACAACGGCATTACATAATGCAAATGTAAAAAGCAAATAACCTCACGGCACACAAATTATAGCATGGTATTCAAGCTCCAGGTGGTCAGGTCGTAGGATAAGATCACAATTAACATAATTATAAAGCCATTGTTTTCTAACCTAGCAAAAATCCAAATCACGAGGAATATCAGCGGTCTAGCAAACACAAGCGGTAGGTCACAAAAGAGGGTTCGGAGTCTGTAGGGCAGATGCAAACGTCAAATGGAAGAAAGAACACAGCAACACAAAAATCAAAGCACAACGAAATTACGAGCAACAGAATACGATGGTGTCGGTAAGCTGTCTGACCCGAGTAGGAGAGGAGAACTCAGTGGACATTAGGAGTTTAGCCAGAATTTATGTATCGGTATCACATAATAAGAAAAAAAATCACCAAATCACCTCCAAATCGTTGAGATGAAACCATTTAACTCCTTAATTTTTTAACAAAAGACTAAAAAAAAAAATATCTTCAGCATTGCAATGCAAACGAAAATAATTTGGTTTTGTTACTTTTTTAAAATATGTGTTATTTTTATTTTAATAAAGTAAAAGAATAGTACCTTCCCATCACTTCCCGTGGGTGTCGTAAGAGGCGACTAAGGGACTCGCCGGAGAATGGGCAGCAGCGTTCTCTGTAAAAATCAACATCATACACTGCGGTCGCCAACCCGCCTGCCAAGCGTGGCAATTATGGCAACCCCCCCCCCCCCTTTTGGGCTATGTCCAGCAGTGGACGTCTTTCGGCTGATATGATGATGATGATGATGAAATTAAAAATGCGACCGTTTAAATACCGCGTCTATAATCACCCCCGCATTCATCCATGAATTCAGTGCGCCAGTGTGGGGCCAGTCATGTTGCTAGATGGACGTGCGTCACGTTGCGAGAGCTCAGCACTACAAAATAATATCGAAAAATATTACTACAAAAATTGAGTTTGAGTTCATTACATTGACCCATCATTAAATTGTTGCTTTTTTTTTATTTGTGATGGGTTTGCTCTTGACTCTAGTCTAGGTCAGAGATGACCGAGACAAAGTCTACGATGGAGCGAGCTTACCCAGAAGGAGCCTGTTCACTCTAACTTTGAAGAGATTAGGGTTGTAAGCGTTTGGAAACACAGACGCAGGTAGAGAGTTCCACTCCTTTGCTGTACGCATTATAAAAGACGTTTGGAAATGCTTAGTGCGAATTGGTGGAATAGTAACAAGGTAGGGATGGTAAGATGCAGTGCGTCTGGATGTCCGATGGTAGAAGGGGGCCGGTGGGATGAGGTCGTGGAGTTCTTGGGCACACTCACCGAAGTACAATCTGTAGAAGACCGACAAGCAGGCAACCTTACGGCGATGAGCCAAGCTATGTAGTTTGGCATCCACCAGTTTTTCGTCACCGATGAGCCTCTTAGCTCTGCGTTCCACCGAGTCAAGCGCGGCAAGCTGATACTTAGCTGAGCCATCCCAAAGGTGGCTACAATCGGTGGCGGTTCCTTCATACAAGCCCAAAAGCCCGGCATGCCTTACTAAAATGCTCGATAGAGAATCAATATCAAACCCGAACTATTTAAAAGTTCGCGCGCTTAATTCTTATCAAAATAACACAAAGTACGCTACCTATGCCACATTACTACATAACTACACATCGCGATTGTTCGCGCGCAGAGTTTCGCATTTGCAGCGTCTACATATAGCTATCTCGCTTACACGTACCGGCTTTTACCGGGCTTTCAAATACTATCTCCGTCACTTTCGCACTTATAGCGATGTGCCGTATAACGAGTTCTAAACCTTGTGCGCCTACAAATCGATCAGTATTGAAGATTAAGCCGTGCTTGCGTATGAAGTTGGACGCGTATGTGTGACCTTGTCACCTTGCCAACTCTGCAGTGTTGCCGTTTTAGCGACGTTGTGAGATCTTGGAGATTTTTAACGAGTTTGGGGACTTTTTTTAAGATTTAGCAACAGTAAAAACTAGCGAATTTTTAAAATAACGAAATTAAATACTCAAGCAATATCTTAAAAATAAAAAAATTTGCGACATCTAGCTAGATTTTTCATATACCTGGTGACTTTTTTTGCCTAAATGACAACACTGCAACTCTGCGTAAGTAGTTCTTGACACCGGAGTGCAACTCACTTCAGTTTTATTTGCTTGAGAGTTGAAAAGTTATGTTGTTAAAGTTTTTTGTGTGTATTCTTAGATTTTCTCAGTGATACAATTGTTTTGGTGACTTACCTACAACAATGGAGGTAATTGTACCTTGTGAGGATTTAAAATGCGTTCAAGTTTTGATTGGCGAAGATAAGGTAAAATCTTTAAACTTTGCTCAGAAAAAACAGTTAATTTCTTCATTAAAACCGACGCCTAATCTGTGTTTTTCTAGACTAGTAAATCGCATAAACGAAATTTAATAGATCAGTGTATAAAACTAGTTGGATTGTTGGCTGTTCGCACACTAATAAGTTGTGTTCGTGGCCTATTTTTTTCGAATGAAGATTCCGTTTGGAATACATCTGGTTATAATGATTTAAATAACATATCTGGCGCCATTAAAAGGCACGCAAATTCCCATAAACACCTGTGTGCAATGGTTTCTTTCGGTAATTTTGGTAAACAACGAATTGAGACATCTATATCAGTTTATGAGAAAATTGCGATGATACATACGAAGGTACCTACAGACTCAGTCGAAAACTGAACTTTCTTTTTTTGAAATCGGTTAAAATTTTATTGGGCTTGCCTTATTTTGAAACCCTAGGCACGCCACTGGCTACAATACTCCATGCAGGATCGGACTTGCGCTTTATATTGGGTTAAAAGCTGTCCAGGCCTGAAGTATCGCTTCACTCTATTGAGGATGCCCAGCTTTTTGGCTGCGGTTTGGGCTTTGTACTCGATGGTGGCGCCGAAATTGAGACTGGATGTCAACTCCATGCCTAGGAGCTCGAGCCGATCAGTCACAGGAACAGATGCACCCCGAAAAGTAGGAGTTTGATCAAAATGACTCCTTTTTGCGGTAAAAAGACACGCCTGTGTTTTGGTGGCGTTAAAAGTGACCATATTGTCATCACTCCACTGGGAGACAAGGCTTAAGGTCAAATTTGTCCGCTCTACTAAGGCCTCTCTCAAGGAACAAACTCCATCCCCGCTGGTTGTTGCGCTGGACAAGTATCTCTCTGAAACCGTACTGTCATCTGCGTACCCAACAAGACCAGGCTGAAGTAGGTCATTGATGTGCAGCAGGAAAAGAGTTGCAGAGAGAACAGACCCCTGAGGAACTCCGGCATCAATAGCCATGAGGTCAGAGGAGCAGCCGTCAACGACTACTCGGATCGACCGTTCACTCAGGAAGTCTGATATCCAGCTACAAAAACCAGCTGGGATGCCATAAGCAGGAAGCTTGCTGAGTAGACCTGCGTGCCAAACCCTGTCAAAGGCCTTCGAGATGTCGAGCGACACGGCAAGTGCTTCGCCGTGTCTCTCGATGGCCTCGCCCCAGCAGTGCGTGACATACACAAGAAGATCGCCAGTTGACCGTCCCCGGCGAAAGCCATATTGACGGTCACTGAGGAGATCATTGTCTTCAAGGTAAGTCAGTAGCTTACTGTTAAGAACCCTTTCCATAACCTTGCACAGGATGGAGGCAATGGCGATCGGACGGTAATGTGCAGGGTCAGCACGGTCTCCCTTTTTGGGCACCGGTTGCACATTCGCAAGCTTCCATGATTTCGGCACCATTCTTTTTTCGAGAGAGAGGCAGTACAGGCGTACCAACACAGGAGACAGTTCAGGTGCACATTGCCTCAGCACTCTCGCTGGAATGCCGTCAGGCCCGCTGGCCTTATTCACGTCTAGACTGCACAATACTCTTCGGACCTCTTTAATGTGAACTGTGATCTCCGGCATCGAAGAGTCACAACGAGGTAAAGTCGGTGGTTGCTTGGAGCCAGCGTCCAGACGCGAATTGCTTGCAAAGAGAGTTGCAAATAAATTTGCTTTTCACTTGCAGAGTGAGCCAGCGAGCCATCAGGTTTCAACATTGGAGGCAAAGTGGGTCGACAGAAATTCGTTTCAACCGCTTTCGACAGGGACCAAAACTGCTTACTACCTGGAGGGTGCAATGCTAGTTTGGCCCCGATACGTCCGACATGGTCAAAACGTGCCCTACGTAAAACCCGCTTGCAGAATTTAGCGGCATAATTAAAGGCTCTTTTCCTCGCGCGAACCCTACGTGCTTTAACCTTTCGGTCACGGGCCTTGATCAATGCTTGGTAGCAGACTTTATTTTTCAAGTTACGACTTAACCCGGTAGTATATAGGTTAATTAAAGTTGTGCAAATGTCCGAAAACATAATTACTACGCCACTTTCAACGAACTTAAAAAAAATTGTAAACAAACAGTCACAGTGCAACCGCGTGACTCAACGTGACAGTGTCCACAGATAATAACCCAAACGCAATTCCTAGTAAAAAAAAAAACATTTTGCGACGCTTATGTATCGTCTCTGTCCCACTAATACCGTACGCTTCCTAGCTATCTCGCTTTCTCCCAGCTAGACAAAGCGCCTCCTTGCGACGTGACGTCAGCGGATGGCGCGGGGCTAGAAGGTAAGTGCAGTGGCGAGGCGTAAAAAGGGATCTTGTATTGATGCTTAAAACCGTATCATTAATTTATCTAACCTACGGCTTAAATCAATGTATTTAGATACTTCATGTCTTCTTAACTGTTGTGTTCATTAGCTTTTTGTTAATAAAATGTATCTGCAGGCTCTTTTACACACATTTCTTGATCTATATATTTTTTAAAAACAATCGCCAATCATATTTTTGTTCTTTATAGCACCTACTTTTTTTCTTCCTTTGAGGGGCTTGTGGCTAAGCACTACACTTTTCTACTTCAGTGTACTCGGGCTCAACACATTTCAACCGATTCGTGAGTAAAGTTAAGAAGGTCACCATTATGTATCAGACCGCCGCTTTTTTGTATTGCACAGGATGAAGTTGTGTATGCAGGTTCATCTAAAGATCACAATTACTGTAAACCTGGTTTTCAATAAATCATTGTAAAGCAATTTGTTTTTTTTATTTTATTACACTACACTACCACTAGGTACCACTGCTAATTATAATTAGTCAAATCTGGTGTTAGGTACGGTCATAACTAAATGCTAGACATCCAGGTACCTCTTGCAAGGTAGGTACTGTGGCACATCCTTCGATAAATCTATTTACTATTTATAAAAGCTAAAAAGATAGTTTATAATTCAGAATAGGTTCGAATAATGACGTTTGTTTATTGATTTGTTTTTAAAAGGGAACTGTTAAAGCTTTCATCGGAGCATGAGCTCAATATAATCATCTCTCACGATCCCCAACGTTGCAGAAGCCCTAACCTGCAGCGTTGACAGTAACTACTTAACTTCGCATTAAATGAAAGTTGTATCCCCCCATGGAACATTTTATCTGCTGAATTTCCACTTCATTGGATTACTTTTTAGATAAAGCCATTGTTTATTGCTGAGAGACTAAACTGTTAGTTGTACCTACCTACGTAACTGTAAATTATCAAATTCTTTTTATTTATTTTATTATTTGTATATAGGTATCATTGTTTTTAATTTGTAAAACCTGTAATTCTTATTAAACGATTGTCTAATGTGAAATTTCCTTCTTGAAAACTTACCTACTCAATTTTGGGCACCTTATATTAATTAGCAACACTGAATCGACGGCGCCATCCTCTTTCAGTTAACAGATTGGTAGGACATTAACTATAGTCGAGTAGTTCGAGAAATAAGCTTTCTAATAAGGTATATCACATTATAAAAATCTACAGAATATTGTACCATTTTTGAACGTGTCCTTTCAAGACACGATTAGATTAAAGTTAGATGTTGTTACTCAGTTTATAAGTTCTCTTAATTTCTCAGCTCGGAGAACATATCCGCAAAGTTTCTCGCTAAGAGATTATTCTCGGGAATTTCCCATCACTAGCTACGCCACTGCTGCCACCATGCTTGAAATAATAAAATCAATTTTCAACTTTAATATGTTTATTCATTATGGTTAATACCATATAAGACGATTTCACTCTTATTATCAATTTCGTGTAACTGAGAATAAGACTTTACATAGGTAATGTATAAAAATAGGATTGTACGAGACATGACAGGACTCGGAAATGCACGCATAATGAGAATTGAATTTACAAATTAAAACTCCTTCCTGTCCACTGCTAAAATGCAATGATTAATGTGCCCCTTAGCTATACACATATTTTTGAAATTGCACATGATTTAAAATTACATGCAAACCTACTAACAATTGCTACATTTTGTACATTTGCTACGACCTATTATATCACTTGTTTCTGTCAAGTTTACACAAATCATAATAATTATGAGCCATCAAATAAATAGAACATTGGATAAGACATTAAAAAATATTTAGACTGCAACTAAAATGGAACATAATAATGGTATTTCTTTCTTAATTCTGTACATTAACAATCAATCGACAGATTCAGTAATAAATAAAATTTACTATACAGTCTTACTTACAAAATGTCACTATGAATGTCTTGTTTCACATCGATGCACTTTTGCTTATCACATAGATAAAAACCACAGCACTTTTTGTCACTTACAACTTAACATCACGGTTAAACCAGCGTTCTCAAGTAAGATATATCTACGGACTGTCTATTTACAAAATATAAAATACAAGGTTATTTACAAGGCATCGAAACTACGACATTATGTGGGAGGTGCGCGACGATCGTAATCCCTCCGGTACACCTCCCGCTCGTAGTCTCGCTCATCGTACACGTAATCAGGCTGCGTGTAGCCGCGCCACTCGTCGGGGTAGGGGCGCACGGGCGGGAAGCCCATGCTACCCGCCATGCTGGCGCTGTCATAGTAGCCGCCGCCATACGGCCCCGGCATGCCGCCAAACCCACTATACCTGCTAGAAACATCGAACATTACATAGAATTCACATCGGCGGAAACAAAGTTCAAGAAATAACAGATTGTTGATCAGTGACCACAATTGCCAAACATGAGCTCCTGGGCTAGATACCAGAGTCGGGCAAGTTACGAGAAAAAATAATAGGGCTCACCTCCTCTTGTCGTGGGGTCTGGGCGTGCGCTCCGTGCGGTATTGGCGCGGGCCGGGGTAGGCGGGCGGCGTCCAGGCGGGGTGCGCGCCCAGCTCGGCGTGCGGGTGCGCCATGCCGTAGGGCGCGCGCGGCCGGGGAACGCCGCCGCTGTCTCGACGCGTGCGCGAGCGCTCGCGATCCCGGTCACGCTCGCGGTCTCGGTCCCGGTCCCGCTCCCGGTCCCGGTCCCGGTCGCGCTCCCTGTCGCGGTCCCGATCCCGCTCCGATCGACTCCGCTCTCTGTACATCAAATCGTCCCGCTTCAGGCTTCTATCCCTATCCTTGCGATCCTTGTGCTTGTGTTTATGTCTAAAGGGATGGACAAAGCGATAATGGTGGTGAGCGACACAGGAAGGTTAGCGATTTAACGAGATAAAGAAAATTGTTATGAAGACGAAAAATGAGGAAAGCAGGCGAGCGATTGGAAAGTGAGTTAATGATTGTTAGTTCCAGAGTTAAATGTTAACATGAAATCCTAGTCTGTACATTAATATTTACCTTTCATGACGCTTATTTTCACTTGGCTCTGGGTCACACTCTCCTTCTTCTAACTTTCTCTTTATTCCAGAAATGTGTGGATTTTTGTCATTGATTTTATCATATTTATCTCGATCAGTTTTAGGCCTCTTCGCTTTTTTATCATTAGCATTTTCACTTTTGCCATCTTTTTTGTATGATTTCACATGATTACTATTGTGATTGTTTTTATTGTTCTGCAATAAAAGTCAAATTTTATAGAAAATTAAAAGAAAAAACAATAATAAATAAACTCATAAAAACACCTTACCTTCAAATTTTCTTTGTGTTTACCATCTTTCTTACTAGATGATTCAGTTTTCTTCAGACCATATTTGTATAATCTATAAAGCTGCTTCGCATCAAAGTTGGTAAACTTTGAAACAAAGTACCAGAGATTACTCCTCCACTCAACTTTCTTTTCAGGATCAGGATATGCATCTACACATATGTCTATTTGGTTCCCAATCTGCGTGAGGCAAGCCCGCGTCCTTGCAACTTGGTCAGTTTCAGACAATGTCTGATCAGGATTATCAAGTGCTCGTAGGGCTTTCTTGACTGGCCTCATTTTTTCTTTGCACTGTAAGAATAATTATTACAATGGCCATTTATGAAATTTGAATAATTACACTATACTAAAAAGGTTTAAGTAGTTAAATAACGGTAAACAATCTTGGATGTGAATTTTTACACAAACATAATATTAAACTACTGATTAAACTTATGGTCTAACTGATTTGTTGTATTTACATTGGTTTTTGGTTGCATTTTATTTTTAAACTGAATTTTTAAATAAAAATAATAAGACAAATCAAGATTGTTTACTTTTATTTAAGATAAGATTTCTTAACTACCTAAACATTTCTAGTATACATACCTCTTCAAAAACTGATGGATCAAGGTCACCAAGAACCTCCAGAGCCCTTGGTTCATTGTTGGCAGTAAAGTGCATGGGTCCTGCATTCTTCTTATTACGTGGCTTGAGTTTATCGGATTTTCTGTTGCCATCTCTTTTGGCGCGTTTCTTATCCTTCTCTTTTCTATCATTTGACGTTTCATCGTGGGTGGATACATCCTCTAATTTAGTTTTATTCTAAAAATAGGAAAACGAAACCATTTTAATTGATGAAAGTTTTTTTCTTATTAATGTCTAAGCTAAATTATGAAGGCTACAAACCTTATCAGATTTATCATTTTTAGCAGTCTTATTTGATTTCTTATTCTCATCCGCAGAACTACCGTCGTCTTCTACAATATCTTTAGTAACAGGCTCTTTTTGACCCCGTTTCGTTCGAGGTTTCCTCTGTTTTTGTTTGCCGTTCTTCTGATCAAGCAATTTCTTTATAAGTTTCAGTAAATATTCAGCACGCGACTGCAAATGCTTCGCTTGAGGTTTTTTATCTTCATTGGTGAGTATTTTATCTCCAATTTCAAATGATGAGTCCATTTTAATAGCTTCCCAAGAACCCATTCCATATTGATATATACCTGCTAGTAATTTAGAGTCATCTGATACACCCCATTCAACATCGAAGTTCGCAGGCCTTGTCCTACAAAAATGGGAACAATTAAAATAATCTTAATACATAAAACAAAGTCGGGTTTGTTCGAACACTTATAACTCGAGAACCACTGGACCGATTTTCATGGTTTTTGTGTTTTTGGATTAGTCTTCGTCCGGAATAGCCTTATAAGTATTAAAATAATAATTAGTGTTATAATATAAAAGCGAAAGGTCACTCATTCATTCACTCACTGATTAATCACTAAATCTCGAATACTACTTGACCTAAGAAAATGAAATTGGCACAGAGGTAAATAATAAGTAGGAGAACGTCAGCTAAAAAAGGATTTAAGGAAACTCCCCTCGTAAAGGGTGTTGGAGTTTGTGAAGTATCTACAAAATCCGCGCGGACAAAGTTCTAGAAAGTTACGTTTCTATCTCGCAAGAAAATCGTGGTATTCAGCATAACACAGGCGGAGACGCGGGCGTCATCTAGTATACAAAAGATTCACTCTAAAAAGCATTGTTACAGCTTTTTAAGCAAATATTGTTTTGTTTAGTTTACATACCTAAAATCCAATTGCCATTTCAGTCTCTCCTCTTTAGTATCTGGCAGGAAGACGTCCAGCGCAGCCAGTTCGTCCTGACAGGCCGCCATCGTCTTGGCGTTGACAGGCACGCCACCAAGTTTAAACGTTTTTCTCGTATTTTTGCGACCTTCTATTTGTTCATCTACAAAGTAAAATACATTTTCAATCATTTATAAAATAAGTTTGTAAACGAATAAAGGAAAACTGGCCAAGTGCGAGTCGGAATCGCGTGTAGAGGGTTCCGAACTTATTTTTTTAAACATGTTATTTTAACACTATAGACTTCTTATAGGGTTTCTAGAACACCCTACACCCTATAAGAAGCGCTTCTTATAGGGTGTATCTTTAGGTAGAGAACTATTATCTGCATTTTTTTTTTATTTTAGGCTCAGTAGTTTCAGAGATAAGGGGTGAATGGTAATTTTTTGAAGAATAATTTCAAAACTATTTATTTCAAAATTATGAAAAAAAATATAATTAAAACCCTCACAGTAAGTCCTTTTATTTGATATGTCACACGATACAGTAAGAAAAACTTTTTTCAAATGTTCAAGAACATTAGAAAAAAGTTTTTCTTACTGTTTGACCCCCATACTAAAAAAATATTTATTTACGCGTCCGAGTTTGGGTCACAGAATCGGTCCAGTAGATCAGGAGAAAACTGGGTGTGACAAACGGACAGACAGACAAGACACCTGAGTGATTCTATAAGGATTCCGTTTTTCACGGATGTTCGGAACCCTAAAAAGGGAGAAAATGCTCATAGGGCATCCAAAAATTCGTCTGCTACTACACTGTCAATGTGAAAAGTGCCCAGAAGGCTGGCAGCATTGCCACATGGAACGGTAATATGATGATTTTCATTCATATCATAAATAGCTTATATCAAAAAGGATAAACAGGCCTCCTAATATGGTTCGCGAGACAGCAACAGATTTCCATGACCACGTTCCTCGCGGACGATAACTTGTAAAATGGTTAAGAGAGCTTTATCATATTATGAGCTCAGTGAACTTCAGCTGCGATACGGTGGATGGATCAATCAGCGGCAGCCACCCAAACAGTTTGATAAAAAAAAATCTTCAGTCATTTCCTCCCAAATGAAAATTGTGTCAGATTATAGCTAACCCAATATCCGACGTATTGAAGCCATATATTTTTCCCTTAGTCTCCCTCACATATATTTTGTCCAGGCTTAAATTCACTTATTTAAACATTTCCAATTGATTCGAAAACTGCCAAAATTCGGATAACAGCCCTTTAGATTCACCAGCTGACAAGTTCTCTCTCGGCATCTTGCCAGTGATTTATTTTATTACTTACAGAATCATATTCACAATCAGCTGACAAATTTTTATCCGGGAGGAAATGACGTGTAAAAATACTATCCATGTAACAATACTACCAATAATAATAAACTGAAAAAAATATAACCGTGTAACAATCAAGGACCCATTAATCGGATTAAAAGGTTAACCGGTTAGACGTTTAAGCTCTTTGTTTGATTAACCTTTATACGGGTTAACCTGTATACTATTAAAGTTAATCTATAAAATATTGCTGATTAATCTGAATGAAATAGACAGAACCTGTGAGTTGCAACAGCAGAACACTAATAAGGCTCAAAGTTCAATGCATCCTGCGCGGTGACTACTTAGAGTCGTGTCGGAACACGATCAAAGACCGCCTGGTAGTTATCTCTGTCACTTTCTTGTAGATGTTTTATGTACTAAAATGCACCTTACGTAGAAACCGGTTCTTGTAGGTTGATTAACCCTATAATACGGGTTAACCTTTATTGCGGGTTTTTTAACCTAATCCTAAAAATTAACCCGGTTAAAACCTTCATACGGATTAACCTTTCGGTCCCTGGTAACAGTTACCGAAATCTATCAATAATAATAACCTAAAAAAATATTGTTTTCAACGTGTTTGGGAGGTTGTCACTGCTTAACCCACCCACCGAATCGCAGCTGACGTTCACAGAGGTCCATGATAAAGCTCTCTTAACCATTTTAAAGTTATCGTCCGGGAGGAAATTATAAAAAATTTGAGCCTGCCTCGCAGTCTATAAACTGAATTCTAGGTAAAAAATACTTACTTGCTACTTCTGTTGTATCATTTAGCACAGCTTTACATCGCTCTTGTAAAACTTCTCCCAGCTTCTTGAGTTCGGCTAAGGGTTTTTCTTGTAATTCCGCATCACACGCAATACTATCAAGGTGTTTTAGTGGTGCAGAAAACTTTTTGAAACTCTTAACGAATCTTCGAATCTGAAATTTTATATCAGTTGTGTTTACAAATAACAAAAATTTAAAAAATAATTGAACTGACTTCGAAACTGCAATTTATTTTAACTAAAGAGGGAGAATAACTTTTATCTTAAAAAATCTAAATCCTTTTTTTTTTTTAAATAAACTTTTTTACTTGGTAGTCGTATGGACCTGCTTACCGCAGATAGGCAGGCACCGACCTCAAAAAAATTGTTGACATTATTTAGTTAAATTTTTTTAAGATAAAAACTTATTTATCCTTATTAGATTTTAAATAATAAATTAGTTATAAAGTCGGTTTAATTTTTTAACTAACTTTTTACTTCTTCCTTTTTTAATTTCACTTGTGATTGAAACTAATTACTTAGGTGCCATTTCACAAAATTTGAACTTAGGTAAAAGATTTGAGTTTAGGTAAAAGCCTTTTGTATGTGTGTGTTACCAGTGATCAGAAAAAGTTGAGCTTAATTTACCTAAACTTCAAGGTATAAAACAGAAAAATAATAAAATTGTCGAATTTCCTTACGACATTTTTTTTTCGGGAAAATTGACCCGGTTTCGGGATATCAAAAAAGTAAAGTACAACTATTTTCTTAATGTCCCTCGGCTATCATCGCATTTCCGAATACAAACTAATGCTTATTTCCATTTCCATCAATTATAAGATTTATCGAGTATAATCATTTTTATTCAGAACTAAATATTAAGTACTAAGTTCTTTATATTTAGTTCTGAATTGTAGTTTCGTTTTTATTTCCGTCCGAACTAATTATATAGAAGTAGCTGTAAAACCTTAGAATAATAACGCGTAGAAACCTAGTTTGAATGCAAAAAGTGAGGTAACTAAAACTTAGCCATATCGGGTAACTTCTCTTGGCGAGCCGTCAGTACTCAAGATCACGTTCCGTCGAACTTCTCTTGGCGAGCTCGCGAGTAAAAAATTTAAAATGACAGTTTATTGCGTGAAGGAATGTCATAGAACTTCAAGAGATGTGAAATTACATTTCACATGTAATTACTTACATTTTGTACATTATTTTTACGTAAATCGATCATCAAACAATAATTCTAATAACCTATCACAATACAGTGTTGCTATTTGTGAGGCAAAAATACCCACACACATTGCTTTCAAGTTTGGTCTTACTTTTTGTTTAGCAAAAAGAAAATAGTTTTGATCTACCTACTACCTACGCCATTGAATACGATATAAAATTTTGTCAGTTGTGAGAAACTAACTAGGCATTAGGTATTTTATATTAGTCTTTGTAAATAGGATACTGGTGGCGATTCTGTGTGCGTCAGAATAAACTATATTTATTTACAGCCTCTAAATTATGGTAGTTATCGACACTGCTGCCTACAGTACTTTACTGTAGTTAAATAGTAATTTACTGTAGTTAAATAAAGGAATAAATAACTAAGTTTGTTTGTGTTTATTTGTCTATTGTTTGATTAGGTACAGTCAACAAAGCTATTGAGTATGCAGGCAGCTAACTTGCAACTACTTTTAAACAATATTATGAGTGTGCTGAGTAGACAATTATTGTACAACACACTCGTAAGTATGTCAAAAGCTAAAATTGTAATACAAACATTAAAAATAACATTGGCAGTACTGTGGAAAAATAAATATTTTTGCCTGTATACCGAATAGCTTTGTTGACTGTACATAAACTAAATGCTGTATTAATTACCTGGTGTACCTATTTTTATTGTGTACTTAACTACTTACATGTATTTAATGCAATATGAGCATTCCATTTGTTTTTTTTTTGTAGCATGTCAGACCCGATTTTTTTAATGTCTGCAATTAATACATGCCTATAATATTATTGTAACGCATCACACAAAGCATTCTAAACGCATTGAAAAATAACCCATATTTTCATGCGTTAATGGTTCATTTATTTCCTTTTATTTTTTAATAAATTGTATTTTACCTTCCGTAAAAATATGTCATATTACATGAAAAATCAACTTCATTTTATCCAGTTCCCAATAACATAAAATACTTGTCTTGATTTGATCCAGCAACATAGTGTGTTTCCCCATATTTTGCGGGTAACGGCCTGGTAATGGTATCACTGAAAGCGAACGTAGACACGTTCGGCTCACGCACACAAAGAAAATGAAATGGACACAAGATATCGCTCGTGTTTTGTTCTAGACGCGGCTTCTATGCGTTATTATTCAAGTGTAAAACTATTTTCCTTTTTTAACCGACTTCAAAAAAGGAGGTTCTGTATTTATACTAACATTTACTCATTTTGATGAATATATGGCTTGTAGCTGTGTAACGTTACAAGTCAGCGCCGTTTTAATAAGATGTAGAGATAGTTGCGTAATTGAGTATTTAGAGTTAAGGACAAGTTTAAAAAACATATTGTGTAAGTTATGTCATGTGTCACCTCTTGGTCAGTGAAGCCTTTGATCTTCTCTCTGTGCGAGGCGGGCGGGCGGCCCCGTTTGCGCGGGCGCTCGTCGTCGGAGCCTACGTCGGACGCGTCGCTGTCTGCTGAGCCCTCCGGCTCCGCACCCGAGCCGCCTTCGCCCGAGCCGCGACCCCGGCGCCTACGACCGTCAGCTACATTCAAAGGAAAAGTATTATATATTGTGGATCAATATAATATTCGGCTTCGCTCGCGTTCATTCCGCTAGGTTAGGTTAGGTTTTCGCAAAATAAAAAAGCCTTCTCCAGTGTCCCCATCTGTCTCTGTAACAGATTTATCAAAATCGGTTCAGAGATTTAGGCGTGAAACCGTAACAAACAAAAAAGCAAACAAACTTACTTTTCCATTTTTATAATATCATAATTTCAACACCTGCTAGGAATAACATTGTAACTCATATTTAGTAACTTTCAAGAAGAGCGTTGTCTGTCAGTCAATTATCAGTAAGAAGTATTTTATACATATATCAAGATTGATAAAACATAATTATATTAGGTCATTACATATGAAATTGGCGTTTTGTCGTACTGGCCACTTTGATCTCAAATATTTCCTCTTTGGTTTGGAATCCCAATTTCAAATTTATACAGCTATTTACTAATGCTTTTGTGTTTCGAAAACCGTAATTCATTTGTTTTTTCCTCCTTTGGTTTTTTCTTTGCGCAAGTCAGTTTACAAAATGGAAAACTTGAAATATCGCGTTATTTACGAGTACGAGTTCCATCGTGGCACCAGTGCTGCAGAAACGGCTCGAAGGATTAATGATGTGTATGGCGACGGTGTCGCAAAAGAAAACACAGTGCGTTTTTGGTTCCAACGTTTTCGTTCTGGAAATTTCGACCTGCAGAACAAGCCCCGTGGACGGCCGGAGACCAAAGTTGATAATGAAGAATTGAAGGCTATTGTGGAAGCGGATCCGTTGCAAACCACGTCCGAGTTAGCTGCAGGCTGCGGTGTTTAGTGATAAAACTGTTTTAATCCACTCGAAGCAAATTGGGAAGGTGAAAAAGCTTGAAAGGTGGGTACCTCATGAATTGAGTGCAGCAAACCGACAAACGCGCGTCGACTGCTGCGTAACATTACTCAACCGGTACAATACTGAAGGAATTTTAAATCGAATCATTACCTGTGATGAAAAGTGGATTCTGTACGACAATCGGAAACGTTCATCGCAATTAATTCGAAATTTGGATAACTTCTTGCAAGGGAAAAAATTCAACTCCGATGGGGCAGTCCAAAGCGCCTTCAACGATTTTATTGATTCCCGTCCGAATGGATTTTTTAGTAAAGGGATCAACGAACTACCTATGAGATGGCAAAAGTGTATAGATAGCAATGGTACATACTTTGATTAAATAAATATAGTATATAAAAAAAAATCGACTTTGTGTTCCTCCCTTACAAAACGCCAATTTCATATGTAATCACCTAATATTATGTGTGACAGTGCGAGTTCAACAACGACGCGACGGCGACAATACGCCGAAATGGATTATATCAGGAAATCTCTTGACTTAATGGATATTTAAAAGACAGTCCTAGGTTACCAGGTGTATTTTTGAACCTTGTGGTACTCACCGCCATCAGCATTATTTGTTTGAAGGTTCTTTCTCCTCGGTGGAAGATACAAATCCTCCATTTCTTTATTTTTCTCTTGCTCAGCTATGGTCTTCCGAACATTTTCAGGTATGATATCATCCTACAAATATTTATATTGTAATTAATACTGTCTGGATTTATGATCTGTCAATAGGCATTCCACCTATTACCAAGTATGCTAAAATAAACAGTGTAATGGGAGTGGGACTATGAACGTGGACATGTCTTTGTCTTTATATCCTTTCTGCAATACGGGCTTAATGTTATGTGATGGTCTAATAATGTTGAAACCATAATACCTACCCAATCTTTAATGTCGTCCTCTGCATTTTCTTTTTTAACTTCCATCACTGCCTTATCCTCATCAAAGGCAAAACTAGCTACTTTAAAAGCAGAGAGCAACTCATCTCCCGCCATAGCGGGACCTTCGTCGCGGGTTTCAGCTCGTTGCAAGATTTCGTCAATATCACACTGAAACAATAATAGCAAATTACTCCAGCGGCCAGCAAAAGAGGCATAGATCGACGAACGTGTTAATGTGGGCCGAGGCGAAACCGAGGCACACATACGTAAGTCCATCAATGCCCAGTTGACGAACGTGTTAATGTGGGCCGAGGCGAAGCCGAGGCACACATACGTAAGTCCATCAAGGCCTAATTGTGGCCAAGGCTTGTATAGTACTTTTCTCAAATAATGCGCGGTACTTAAAAAAATACTTTTCAAATTCAATGACGAATAACAATAATATTTCCCGTCTTAATGTGTTAATTTGTTTTTTCAATATGCTACTTTCTATTTTAGCCAGTTTAAAATTTAAATAAAACCTTTGATAAAATACCTCCTTGGTTGGCATGTTTCGGAGTAAAAGATCGTTCCATTTTTAAATTACACGACAGATATGAGTTTACTATGTAATTTATTTGGCTGCTAAACCACGACAGATTGATGTGTGTTCCGAAAAATAAAACAGTATACTGACCAGTGCTCATGACGTCATGAATCCGACAACATATTGTACTGGTATGCCACCATAGTGTACTGGTGCAACAAAATGTCAAATGTGACCGGAGATTTTTTTAGTTTATGACGTCAACGCACTGGCCAATATATTTCAGAACGAATCAAAAGTATGGCGTCGATTCATGACGTCATGAGCACTGATCAGAGTAGTCCCGCAAACCTTCGTTGAAAAGGGAGGATCCTCCGATCAGGCGGTTGTTGTGCCTGGCGAGCTACTGCCCGATTCCAAAATAACTCAAATTTTCATGCATGTTTGAGAAAAAATACTAACAGGCTTATTCGAAAAAACTAAGCATTATTAGTTTAAACACTGATTGGCGGATTCTAAATCCCCAGTCTCTGTAGAAAATATTTGAATAAAAAATCTGCTAATCAGTATTTAAACTAAGCTTGATCCTTTTTTTACTATGAATAAGCCGTAATATGTACAGCCTTAACCACTAGATTTAGCCGAATGAAAAGAGATAGAGACAAACATTTTTATTTATTTCTACCGTAAAATGTGTGGGCGATTGGTCCAAATGTCAACCACCACTAATGAGACAAGTCGTTAAATAGCCAATTTAATATGAAGTATTATTTACTTATACTAGAAAGGTTTAGGTAGTTAAATAAAGGTAAACAATCTTGATATGACTTTACACCAACACAATAATATTAAACAAATAAACTACTACTTAAACAAATGGTTCAATTGATTTAGTAATCATTATTGTTATACATATTTTTACATTGGTTTTAGTTGCATGTTATTTTTAAACCGAGTTTAGTAAAAAAACCAGAAAAGTGCGAGTGGGACTCGCCAACCGAGGTTTCCATACAAAGAAGCACAAATTACAAATACAAAGAAGCAGCGAGGCGAACACCACCTTCGCCTCGCTGCTTCTTTACGTTTAGGAGACCTCCCCTTGTTATGCTTCTCATTTCTGTCACTGTGCTGAAGTTGTCAACGGCCTCGGGCACCACGGCCTTTTTTGTAGCCGCAGTACAGGCCGTTTTGCACGACAAGCTAATTTAAACGACATTATCCGACGAGCTCTCGTCACCGTCGGCGTTTCAGTCGTATTAAAACCCAATGGTTTGGCACGTGACGATGGCAAAAGACTGGACGGCATGTCCTTGTTTCCTTAGAAGATGGGTAGGACTTTAGTGAGGGACGCAACCTGTGTCGATACTCTAGCGCCATCCCATCTTCCCAGTTCATCATGTTGTGCTGGCGCTGCATGCCGCTGCGGCTGAGGAAAACTTCAAGCGGCATAAAAATATAGTAACCTTATTGATAACTATATTTTCGAGCCGTTTGGGGTCCCTAAACCACAGCCTTTTCAAAGAAATTTCAAACGGCTGGTTGACACTTTCCGTGACCCAAGAGCTGGCTTATACTTTGGGCAGAGATTGAGTATTGCCATTCAACGTGGCAATGCCGCCAGTCTCTGGCAAGCTGGTACGCGTCATCGCCTCGAAGTACCTATATTATATTAGCGGTCCCCCGACAAGATGACGCTTGGCCCAAAGAATCGTACCTATATTAAATTAAAAGGATCAACACGTATATGTTTTTACTTTTTTTTGTCGGGGGATTTTTAATTTATATTTTAATGTAATTTTTATTTCATGCCTTTTAAACTTAATTTACCTAATAGGCACTACTAGAAAACCTATGATCTCATCATCTTCCTCCCCTTATCTCATGATACTCGGGGTCTGTGCAACACGTTTTTTACTATCATTCTGTCCTATCAGCCGTCACGCTATCACTAACTCCCTTTTCTTTCATATTGTTCCTCACACAATCCATTCATCCTATTTTTGGCCTTCCTCTCACTTTCCATCCATCCATATGTGATCTACACTCATCTAAACGGCACTAAATCCTACATCGTATACCAAAATGTCATATAGGTAGGACGAGTGAAAGTAGCTTAGCATCTCTCACCAGTATATTCACTCGTTTCTCTTTTCTGCTTCATCATCAGGCCCTGATAACAATCTATCTATAACTTACTAGCTTCTGCCAGCGCCCTCGCCCGCGTGGTCCCTAGGGAACATACTCCCGGGATAAAAAGTAGCCTATGTCCGTCCTCAGGCTCTAGACTATCTGTGTACCAAATTTCATTTAAATCGGTTCACTATTTTTGGCGTGATAGCGCGACAGACAGACAGAGTTACTAATATTATAAATGCTTAATTTATAATATTAGTAAGGATTCATTGCGACCATTTAAATTAATACGAAAACAGAAAGTCTGCAGTAAGTGAGTAGTGGGGTATCGTGCAGATTTCAGGACATGCTTCAGCATCAGGTTAAGGTTACTCATCTAAATAAAATCTGTTCATTGAAACCATTCCAGTGAGTTCAAACACGATATCTCTGCTGTAACTTCGTGAGGAATTGGGTATTCTGCTTACTTACATTACTTTAATTAACTTACTTTGCTTAACTTTCCAAATTTTACAGTTCTAAAGTCAACGGAAAATATTTAAAACGTATATTTCGACACTCAAGATTTGATTCCCTTGAGTGTGTCGAAATATAAGTTTTTTGCTACATAAACGACCTTACTTCTTTTTACGTTAACTTAAAAGTTTGATTTGTTTTCACAGCATCAAGGGACTTGAGAATATGGTTTAATTTCAACACCTCTCCACGCGTTCCCGAGATAAAGGGTCTTGACAAACGGATGGACGGACAGAAGGACGGACGGACGGACAACAAAGTGATCCTATAAGGGTTCCGTTTTTTTCCTATTGAGGTACGGAACCCTAAAAATATTAAAAGACACATCAAGATTATTTACCTTAACTACCTTAACCTTTCTAGTATAGAAACCCTCAGAAACATCTGTAAAAACTTTTAAATAAGTTGTATTTTCCGATAGGAAATCTCATCAAGCATGTTTCTTTGAATTTATAATAAAATCTTTTTCAATAATACATACGACAGGATCCTCATCATTTTCATCATCATCTTTAAACAACTCTTCAGCACCAAATTTTAATATTGCATTTAAGTCTTCTTTGTTAAATGGATTATTGGCACTTGTGGCTGACGCATCTCGTTTTTGGAGAACTGTTCGCCCAGTGGTATCCATTCTCTGAATAACGAGATGATCAAGCACCATTTTTCTTTTAGCTCTTTCAACAATATCTTCTTCTACAGATCTAGCAGTAACTAACCTATAAATGTTGACCTGAAATTTTACAGAATTAGAAATTAACACAAATAAAAAAACTGATGGATATCAATTATATAGATTCTGAATCATAATTACCTGGTTCTTTTGCCCAATACGATGCGCTCGCGCTTGGGCTTGTAAATCGTTTTGAGGGTTCCAATCAGAATCAAATATTATTACAGTATCAGCAGTAGCCAAGTTGATACCCAGACCACCAGCACGCGTGGACAGTAGGAAACAGAAATCCGTAGAGCCCTCAGCATTGAAGTGATCTAAAGCTTGCTTTCTTATTTCACCTTTTATACTGCCATCAAGACGTTGAAAAGGAAAATGTCTTCTTTGTAAATATTCAGCCAATATGTCTAACATTCTGACCATTTGAGAAAATATGAGCACTCTGTGGCCGGTTTCTTTTAACCTGCATAACAGCTTATCTAAAAGGAGTAATTTGCCTGAGCCCCTTAATAGTTTCTGAAACAGAATATAATTATTAAAAAATATTAAAAAATATATGTATATATATTTTTAATGAAATAATTTGATTATTACCTCTACTGCATCAGTCGTGGCGAGTGATGCCCTAGATTCAAAATCTTCGGGCTTGGTCAATAAGGCATGATTACAGCATTTCTTTAATTCGATAACTATATTAATAAACGTATTAATAGACCCTTTTACACCCTTCCTTAGGGCACTATAATTTTTAGTCAGGATCCATTTATAATATTGCTTTTGAATAGAAGTCATTTCCACTCTCAATATTTGTTCAACTTTAGCAGGCAGTGACTTTTCCACATCCTTTTTCTGCCTCCTTAAGATAAAAGGTTCTAACTGTTTGTGTAATTTTTCATAACCCTTAGTGGCCGCATCTTCATGATCTTTTTCAAATTCTTCCCAAGACTCAAACCTGAAATAGGTGAAAATTTATTACAGTATTGCAAATGATTCTTCCTTTTTATTAAGTATTAGGTAGAATACTTACTTATAAGGCATAATAAAATGCAATAAGGCCCATAACTCTTTCAGAGAATTCTGTAATGGAGTTCCCGTTACCAATAACCTATGGTTTGTGTCAAATTCCTTAAGTGCTTTATACAATAGAGAATCATCATTTTTCAACCTGTGTGCCTCGTCGACTAACAAGCACGCCCAACTAAAGGACCTCAGAAATTGTCTATCTTTGAGTAAAATCTCATAAGTAGTTAAGATGGCATTGAATTTCAGTCTTTTAGAGCTCGCAAAGCTCCATTCAAATTGTCTGAGCTGCAAAAAGAACAATATCCATTTAGTTTTGTAACAGTAAATCAATAACTCCTTGGGCATTAAGAAATATGATTATCTACTTACAATATCTCGGCTACTGAGATCACCAATATAAGTAACAACATTAATATCCGGCGCCCACTGCTCAAATTCTCTTTGCCACGCCGTCATTGTACTTAAAGGCACAACACAAAGAAATGGTCCATAGAGTTGTTGTGATTTGAAGAGGTAGTATAGAAAACAAATAGTCTGAAAATGATGTTAACAAATTAGGGATCCAGGTTTCTTTTAATCTAAATCTATCTTTATGTATAAAAATGAATCCGTATTTCCCTTGGTCACTGCAACACGCGTGAACGGCTGGGCCGAATTGGCTAATTATTTTTTTGTTGTGTTTGTTAGTCAGGAGGTTCTTATGAAAGAAAAAAAGTAAGAGAGTTGGCTCTTGACGGGAGCGAAGCCGCGTGGGACAGCTAGTTTAAAATAATAATAAAATGCTGTTACTGTCCCACTACAGGGTAAAGGCGGTTGGAGTGTAGCCTTAGGGGCGCTATGGCTGGCGCAAGGGCTTAGAAATATTTCTCAATTTTTCGCGGGTCTTCTTACATCATCTCATGCTACCATTTTGGAAATGTAGAGCGTTTTATGTAAAATAATATAAAATTCGGAGGCCCATATTTTTTTTTTGTTTTCTTTGCTGCTCATAGTGCCCCTAAGCGCCCACTGACCTTTAGCTTGCTCAGAGCGATTTAGTGATTTCAGGCTTACATTAATTAGATGCACGTTTTAGTTTGTCAAAATAGAACATAAGCAATTATATGCAGTAACGCATACAACGTGCAAAAAGTCCGGCGCACAAAACATCCGTGTCATTCTGGCAGATCGCGCCGCGCCGCCAAAAAGTGCGTGAAAAACATAGCGTAACGTTTGCTTCAACGCGCGCTAACGTAGACGGCGTACACTTTTAGTATGCAATCTGCACTCTTTAGTGGAAGACGAACCCGCCGACAGAATGATTGAAGAAGCGCGTCGTGTGCGTTGAGTCTGCGTAAAATCCGCGACGGACTTTTTGCATGCCATGCAGACATTTTGTGCGCCACAGACTCGATCGCACAAAAAGTGTGTCGTCTGCGCTGCACCTTATAGTTACGAGTTTCCTAACGATGTTTTCCTTAACCGATCGAATTAAAATATGTAGGTATATATATATTGAAAACATACCTGTATAGTTTTACCTAAACCCATTTCATCGGCAAGAATAACTGAGTTGTCTTTACACCAGGAATGTATCAACCAATTCAAACCATCCATCTGATAATCTCTCAAAATGAAGGTCTGAAAAATAAAAAAAATTTAACAGGTAAGTACCGAATTATGTTTCAATATCATCTTCATCACAACAAACTTGAATATAATCTTCAATATCAATTTCAATTAGAATAACGATAGGAAAATGTGAAAAAGAAAAACAAGATGAGCGAATCTTATAAAAACAGTAATTAAAAAAAATATGGGTATAAAACCGGCCACGCGCAGTGTAGGGTTCCGTAGTTGCACATCACTTACGCAAAGCCACTTTAGAGGGCGCCACCGAATTATAACGTAAACGGTAACACGTGGTAAAATTCCTATAATGAAGAGGTTGCATTAAGAGTGTTTTGTTTTAATATATTATTTTTGTTTTAATATGTTTTTATAAAAAATAGACAATATTTACGGACGTTTAACTATTTCGGAATTTAAAAAGTTGCTCCGGGAACGCGGTGCATCTCTCAAAGGAAAACTTGAAGAATTGTTAAAAAAAAAAAACTTTAACAAAAAATTTAAACCACATTCATTTTAACACAGACTTCGTCGCTTCGTCGTTGTTTATAAGTCGGTTGTATTTTTTGTAAAAAGGTTTATTATTTTATGCTTTTCAGTTTTTTTTGCGGTTTAATTCTTTTATTAAAAGGTTTTCATTTTATAATTTTTTGTGGCTATAATCTACTAATTATAAAATAAATAAATAATTCAATGATAAAATAAATAAATAAACAATAAAATTAATACATGCTTAATTTTTGATTACTTTTAAAATTACTGAAGTAGGTAGCTCGAGGTATACCCCTATCCAATAAATAAAGAATTATCAATGGGACTACTCTGTAAAAAGTTATGCATGGTCATACTTTACAATCAGAGAACAAGCAATCATCCTGTTTTCCTACCCTTAGGGTTGGATTTTTTGTCCAAATTTATATGGGATAATCTTGTTAACGTTATTTATATATATATTAAGCCCGCTCAAGGTTAAGGAATTGACCACCGAAGTGCGTCAACTGTAGTAACAGTAAATTAAGTATAATCACACTTACCGAGTCTTTACCCATGTATTCTGGCTGTTCCTTAACATGGTGGAACTTTGGCCTTCTCCTCAAAACAGGACAATGTCTCGAAGGGGTCGTTTTAGCAGCTTCCCTATGTTTAAAATGTTCTACTTCTGTTGGCCATCTCCTTTCTATCAAAATGGCGTCTTCCCAAGTAGCATCTGCATACGGAAGTGATTCCCACTTGCAAAAGTATTCGTGAGCTGTTCCGCCGCCTTCTAATTCCCGTGTTTGTTCCGCTAGTAAAACAAACAGTAGTGACAGACTATGAAAATATGATTAAAACAGTAATAATATGCTTATTAAAATATAGTAAGATCTAGCACCGCACGCGACGCGCAACGCTCTGCATCTCCATAAACGAGCACCAAGAGCTATTGCGTTTATTCTGTTACACGTTTTAGAAAACCATCTGTTACTGAGTGACCAAGAGACAACGCACAGCCGAAACTACTGGTCGTCGAGAACGTATCAGCTCATATGTCAACCAGGTGCAAAATGTCCACTTCTCACAATGTCAACTTCCTAGAATTTCGAATTCGCATAATGTCAAGTTCTTAAACTGACAAATTCGCTTACTGACAACTCCACGTAGTTTCTACATTAATAAGCTTGAGGTAATAGATATAGCTAGGTATACATAGTGTCTTTATAATGTGCATGCGCATATGAAAATGCTTAATTTTATCGACGGAAAATGTTTGTTTTTTTTTAATTTTTTTCACAGCTGTTGTGACCCTAGTGTAAACAAAACTGTTTAACTTTTAAACTCCATAATGATCGCAAGTAATTAGGCGTCCTCATAAAATGAAAACAGTCGAATAAAAACTACACTCAACTGAAATAAACATTTTTTTAACACTAATCTGTTTTATTTTCCATCAATTTTTGCAATAATCGTTAAATTTCTCAAAAAGACGCCCCCATTACCTAACTTTTTTATTACTTTATGTTATTCTTCATCGTATTAGCTACCTAGTAGTAAAAATTGCATCTTTATAATAACTCAAACATAACATTTTCAAAAGATGAGATTTTGATGCCCCTTTGCACAAAGATATAGTTGAGGCGTCCCCACAGAAATACCACTACAGTATCGCTATTGGTACATAGACCACTTCCCATACAAATTAAAAGTCTCTTTTCTTTAATAGATTTTCAACTTTATCACTAAAGCATTAAGTATAGGTTCAATGTTGATTGGGAAAATTTGACAGTTTCGAGTAGCTTGAATATGCTGGTGCGGTCTGAACATTTTTATTTTTTTTAATAGTACTTACCTAATTAATGTTTATCTCTGATAAATACAGTCACTTGCCACCTCAACAGTACTGAATTTCAGTATTATTTTCGTTTTTAACCGACTTCAAAAAATGGAGGAGGTTCTCAGTTCGTCAGTCGGATTTTTTTTAGTTTCCGTTAACCCATTACTCGAACGCGGCTGGACCGATTTAGACAATTATTTTTTTGTTTGTTAACATTCAGAAAATAATACTTTAGAATTCACATTTCTTGCTACATTCTCCAAGATCCCATCATCAGATCCTGACCTGGTCACAATAGAGACATTTGGGCAGTTTAATACAAAGGGTATTATACTTCCCAAATGTAATGAAAAACTGACAGTTTAGATTTTGCTGCCCACACAATTTTAAACAGTCTCCTTTGTGTGTCAAATATGCTGACATCAAAACAGTTATTTACGAATATACATACACAATATACATTTAACATCTGTATAGACAAGTAGATATAAGTGTATCGACTTATTTTTGGTTCCTTGCTTGGCGTTCAGAGGTTGCTGATCGTAAACAAAAATCGAAACGTCAGTTGCCAGTCTATAGCATATTAACCTTTGACCGCTTAGCTAAATATCGATTGCCGTGCGCCTAGCGCGCGGGCCCGCGCGGTTACAAATCGATAGAATAATAACTACAACAAACAAGGAGGAGCAATCATGGAACGATAAAAAAATGGTTTTAAATAATATCTCTACTTAATAATGGTTTTAGTACCACGCAATTAATAGGACGAAAATAGAACGTAAAAATCATGCATAATCTCTGTCGCAGAAATACCACACGAGCGGTAGGGGCACGGAAATATGTCGCATTAATGCATTTTTTTCTTTTTTTGTGATACTTCTTAAGGCGCGCTGAGCACTTTTTGAAAGCAAAAAAATCATGGAACTCGCGTCATCGTCACCGAACGCTTTCCATGAGCTATATGTATACTATGTATACTGAGTATGTGTACTTTTTGGGTGAACAAAAAGCGAGAAACACGCGTTATCGTCATCAAAATGTATGTTTTCATACTTTTAGGGTTCCGAAAAAAAAAAGGAACCCTTATAGGATCACTCGGGTGTCTGTCTGTCTGTCTGTCTGTCCGTCTGTCTGTCTGTCTGTCTGTCCGTCTGTCACAGCCAGTTTTCTCCGGATCCACTGGACCAATTCTGTTGAAATTTTGTACACATATGGACTTCTATGACCCAAACACGGACGCGTTACGTAAATGATTTAATTTTTAGTATGGGGGTCACTTTTGGGGGTCAAACTAGAAAATTAAAAAAAAAGTTTTTTTAACAATATCGTGTGACATATCAAATGAAACGGCTTACTGTAAGGGTTTTAATTATATTTTTATCATAATTTTAAAATAAATGGTTTAGAAGTTATTCAAGGAATTAGACGAAAAATGACCATTCCCCCCCCCTTATCTCCGAAACTACTGAGCCTAAAATTTTGAAAAAATGGATTTAATAGATCTTTACCTAAAGATTACAGGAAAACCCATTAGAAGTCTGTAGTGTTAAAATAACATATTAAAAAAATTAAATTCGTTCGGAACCCTTTGCACGCGAGTCCGACTCGCACTTGGCCAGTTTTTTCCTATACTTGTAGTATAAGACGGTATTAAACGCCAAATTTCATAGTTCTAGGTCAACGGAAAAAACCTATAAGTTTTTGCGGCATAAACGGCCGTACCTTTTTTAACGTTAACTTAGAACTTTGTTTTTTTCACAGCTTCAAGGGACTGTAGACCTGAGTATATGGTTTATTTAGTAATTTCAACTCGACACCTCCACGCGTTCCCGAGATATAGGGTCTTGACAGACAGGCGAACAACAAAGTGATCTTATCCTAAAAAACATGTCAATTGTCAATTGGGAGTATTTTTTCCAACTATTTTGTTTTATGAGGATGCCTACTTACTGCCGATCATCTTTTGCGATAGATCATTTAGTTGAAAGTTACAATTTTGTTTATACTGGGGTCACAGTTATGAACATTTTTTTTTTTAAATCTATAAAAAAACATTTACGTTTCCGTCGATAAAATTAGGTACAGTTTCCCTCATTTTAACATGTACACATTATAAAGTCTCACACTGTATAAACGCGCCCTTAGTGTGCGCTACGGAGTGTAAGAGAGGATTTCCCGAATTTCCTACGGAAACGAGATATAAAGTACGAAGTTGCGGACAAAAGCTGTAAAATCAATTAAATAATCACCTATTATCCTCTCCACATTGTTGTAAGTCTTCACGAGTTCTTGCTGCAACTCATTTTGACATTCAAAGTAATCTATATCCTCAGGACCTGCCTGCTGCCTCCACCACGACAGTTCAGCTTCTTTCTTTATATAATTTTCCAATTTCTTAAGCCCTTTAACTTTTTGTTCATTGAGCGACCTCTCAGACTCCCATGTGTTATGTATGTGGGACCAGCCTTTCCATTTGATTAGGTACTGAGGCTCAGTTGATTCAGGATCATCCGGATTACAGCCTTCATTAGGATCTCCGTGCTCCTCTATATAGTAAAGTGTAGTCACATTTCCAGTGACTGCATAATGATAAGAAGACATTAGCTAAAATTTAACAGTGTATTTGCACCAAAATGCAAAAAAAAAACAGGTAAGACATTTTTTTAGTTTCATGCAATATTATCTTGAATAATTGAAATAAATCTAAATATCTTTAAAATAAAATGGAGACTACCTCCTTTCTTCCCTCGCCGGATCCCTAAGACTCTTTCAATTGTCTCACTATGATCTTCCGGTTCTGGCTCTGCCTCAGCTTCACCATCCACGCCTTCCACTTCCAAAAGGTCAGAGGAATCAGTTTGTTCATCACTGGCTTCTTTGTAACTAACTGCAGCGCCCGTACGTCGCGTTGCTGTCCTACAACAAAAACAAACCTCTTAAACAAATGCAATACTAAAGCGACATCTCTTGTGTACTAACGCAAACAAAATGGTGTTTACGGTATAGTCAGACGTCCCGTCAGACCAGTCACGCCGCGCAGAGTCGACTAGTCCAGCAAGCACACGCCATGGCACGTCCGCACCACCCGTTCTAAATGGCGCGCGGCGCGGATCGCATGACCCTGCCGCTGCCGCATCAAAGTGGCATCCCTTTTCTTTTTAGGGTTCCGTACCAAAATGGTAAAAAGGAACCCTTATGGTGTGACTAAGTCTGTCACAGCTGGATATCTCAATAACTACTAATGCTATGAACTTGAAATTTGGAATAGTTTTAGATGACGTTTGTTCAACTATTTTGCAAAAAAGGGAGAAATGTAAATTATACATTTTTTTCTTGCAACAGCGACTGAAAGGGATTATTAAAACTTCAAAGTAGGCCTACTAGGGTTTGTGGGGTATCATATGAAAGAGCGCTGTTTATTTTTATATATTCTCAACATTTTTTTTTTCTTTTTAGTCCGCATGGTTTTCGACTTACGTCGAAAATTTTGAAAATTTGACCACTCCCCTTATCCCCGAAGTTTGCATAGAGAAAAATCTGAAAATATTCTATGTGATAGAAGTCGTTGTAAAGATTACAGGAAAAATAAAACGATGTCTCTAAATAGCAGTTTTTCAGAAATCATAAACCAACAAAAAATAAATTAGTTTCATTATCTGTAAGAGATGGCGCTGACCTATAACTGCATTTCACTACTATTTTATAAAGAAGTAAAGTTTATGAGTTTGTAAGGTAATATCTGGACCTACTAAACCGATTTTGAAAATTATTTTACCAATAGAAAGCCCCGTTACTTGTGAGTGTTATAGGCGAAGTTAAATAATATTTTTAAGGCGAGGGCGCTTTTTTGAATCTGGGGCGAAGTGAGGGATTCAAAGTACGTCGCCCGAGCCAAAAATATATTTTGCGCCCGAGTGATACTCTACTTCTCATCACCCACTATGAGAAAATAAACGGCGCCTCATATTTTATTGTAATATTAATATTTAAGAAAACAGAGTAACAACTAAATTGAAATTAAATAGTATCTAATAATAAAACAACTAAAAACTTATGTTTACATTTGAGACATTTTCGTAATTATGAAAATTTATTGTTACAGTTTATTAGGAATAGAGATTGTTGTAGATTTTATATTCTGCGTGTTTGAAATAATGTCCGAATCTGGCTCATTTTGAGGAAAATGTGACGGTGAATCTCGTTGTTTGGATGTAGATGGGCAAGGCGACAGTGGATGGATTAACTGAAGGTTGCAAATTGAAGGTTTTTTTATGTTCGTAAATATTATATCTGTTGCCGGCAATCTGGTTAATCCGGTATTCTATAGAATACCTAGGCAATGTATAGAATACCTAAAACATTCAAGTAATGTATGAAATATTATTCATTTTATACTTTGCCTAGGTATTCTATACAATACCGAATACGCAGCCGGCAATGTGTGTAAAAGACAATAGTTGGGAAAGAGAAGACGCGTGGGGGGCGGCAGTAACGCTAAGTTCACACAACGACATAAATTTCTTAGACGGATCTGATTTTTACAGGATACGGTTTAGTCACAATACAATTTATATGAGTTTACACGTGCATTCGGTTTTAAGATCCGACAAATAACCGAAACAAGCAAAACTTAAGATCCGATTGTGTTGTGCGTAACTGATCGTAAGTCCGTAGCTGATACGGAGTAGAATACGCCCGCAGCTAAGCCCGAATCTATTCGATCACACGTCACGAAACCGGATATGGTTAAGTGGCAGTAGCATTTCAATACATTCGTTCACACTACGGGTTTTTACCGAATGCCAGAATCAGAATCATATGCGACAAGTAGAGTCGCGGGCGCGGAATTTGAACATTTTACTAATTTCCCCCCCCCCCCCCCCCATATGTTGAGAATTACGCGACAGGGGTCTTAAATCTAAAGGAGGCAAATTTTTCATTAATTTTGTGATAGGACACACCATTTTCTAGATTTAAGCAAATTAAAAAAAATGTTTTTGCAATCGAAGTCAAGGGGTTAGCAGTGTCAGAGCGCTTTCCTGCAAAAAACCGAATTGCGTATTCACGCGGTGACACGCCATTCGGCTTTATTTTTTTTCAGAAAAGCAAAATCAAATGCCGTGTGAACAGAGCATTCGGTTCTGTCGTATACGGTAAACATCAAAGACGACAAATCCTGTCTCTGTGTGAACGTAGCGTAACTTGACGAAAACATGTCTATCATATCCATATCGTAGAATTAGCATTATAATTAATTTAATTTCATTAAATGTCAACCTCAAACCTAAGCTCGACATGTACTACCAAAAAACATATTTACGCTCAAATAACAGTATAATATTAAGTGCTGAGAACATAATAACTACCATAACACTAACATAACTCTTAAAACACAACTAAAAAAAAAAAAAAAAAACATATTATCGTCTCCATTCCATGCCTTGTTCTATTGACTTACTTCGATCGTATTTTTTTTTTGCATTTGGTACACTGCTTTGTAAAAACAACTCTAAGCGATCTGAGAAGGTTGAATTTACAAAAAAATTGTTTATAGTATAACTACACACAACTCACACATGACACTTGATACATGTCAGTTTTTGACGACATTTTCAAATGTTGCATTTGTGTGAAACTGTGCATCTTGGGGATTTTTATATATCAATGCGCGATATATATCGATTTTCATTGAAGTTTTTGTAAAATGAAGTTTTCTCTTTTTAATTACCTTAATAATGGTATGTTCTTCTATACTAATTTTACAAAGAGGTAAAGTTTGTGAGTTTGTGAGGTTGTCAGTTTGAGTTTGTGAGGTAATCTCTGGATCTGCGAAACCGATTCTGAGAATTCTTTTACCAATAGTAGTAGTAACTCTGTGTGTCGCGCTTTCACGCCAAAACTACTGAACACATTCAAATGAAGTCTGGTACACAGATAGTCTAGAGCCTGGGAAAGGACTTAGGCTACTTTTTATCCCGGGAGTATGTTCCCTAGGGACCACGCGGGCGCAGCCGCTGGCAGAAACTAGTAGGCTATATGAGTATATAAAAACCCGAAAAATACCGCCCAACGAAGTGGGCACGCACGGGTCAGCTAGTATTTAATAACCTCCCATGGAATAATGGGCTCCAAATTCAAATCCGTACAGTACTTGTGCCATTAGATGGCGCTGTTTGAAATTTAGAGATTTTCTGTTCAACTTATTCATTAAAGTTTGTTTAAATAAGTACTTACTACTACTCGGGCGAGTTAACTTGATACATGGCTCGAATGATGTTAGTGCAAAGTACAGTTTGTAAAAACTTTCGTTAGTATTTCCTATGCGTACGTAGGTACACGTGATTATTAAATCGAATACACGAATCTGTGTTAGGTACATTAGTTCCACTAGCGGGCAAGAGATGTTGCTGATCTAAGACAGAATTTTAACACTGCGGTGTATATTACACCGCAGTGTTAAAATTCTCAGCGAATAAAGGCCTCCCCAATTAAAATTTAAAAACATTTCACGTTTTATATCATCATCATCATCATATCAGCCGAAAGACGTCCACTGCTGGACATAGGCCTCCCCCAAGCGTCGCCACAACGACCGGTCCTGTGCGTCTCGCATCCATCGGCTACCCGCGACCTTCACCAGGTCATCGGTCCACCTTGTGGGAGGCCTTCCAACGTTACGTCTTCCGGTACGCGGTCGCCACTCCAGAACTTTTCGGCCCCATCGACCATCTGTTCTGCGAGCAATGTGCCTTGCCCACTGCCAATTTAGTTTGGCGATCCTTCGGGCTATGTCGGTAACCTTGGTTCTCTTGCGGATATCATCATTCCTGATTCGATCACGCAAGGAAACTCCAAGCATTGCCCTCTCCATTGCCCTTTGAGTGCTGTTTTATATGATGGTACGGAACCCTCAGTGCGCGAGTCCGACTCGCTCTTGACCGGTTTTTATATAATGTAACGGGATGGTGCTGTCGCCAGAAACTCCGTAAGATTGTAAAAAATATTTATTAGATTATTATTTCTCGATAAATAAATCCCATCCAAACACAATAGTTTCCAATATGTCCGTGGCTTATTAAGAAAAAATATTTTACAATTTCACGCGATATTTTATAATTCTACTACGTTTGCAATTTGGAATTGCCGGTGACAGCACCATCCACCTTTTGACCACTTGGCTAAATATCAATTGCCGTGCCCCTAACCTCCAATACATAAGGAAGAGCAATCGTTGCATCGATTTAAAAAAAATGTTTTAAATAATATCTTTATTTAATAAAGGTATAAAAAATGGCGATGTAAAATCAGCGACAAAAAAAAACGAAATTTGTTGCTAAATAGAACTGATCGCGAAAAATCGGCAATAACGCACTATTTATTAAGATAGCGAGGAAATCACTGGATGTGGAATATTAAGCAAATAGGGGTGAATTTGTTTCTAATTTGTTGCTGAAAGATGCTAAGGAAAAATAATGTTAAAAGTAAAAATTGTTTTTTTTTCTTTCAATTATGCCAAAATAAATAATGTCCACGATAGCTTAACTCTCGAGTTTTCCGTGAAAAAGCTGAATAAAAATGTATTGCTGCTTCTAATAGATCTTGTGCGAGTACAGAGACTCGGCAACAAAATAGAAACTGAAAGTCAAGAAAAGTTGGAAATCGGTTTACGAAAAAACCGGCCACGCCAGGGCTAACTCTCGACTTTTTCGTAGAAAATGCTAAATTATAAAAACCGGAAGTCAAGAAAAGTTGGAGATCGGTTTACGATAAAACCGGCCACGCCAGCTTAACTCTCGACTTTTCCGTGGAAAAACTACAGAGACATTTTTTTGCTGCTCATACTGCAGCTAGTCTGAGTACAGAAAGTCAGCAACAGAATAAAAACCGGAAGTCAAGAGAAGTTTGAGATCGGTTTACGAAACCGGACACGCCAGCTAAACTCTTCAGAGTTTTCCGTGTAAAATGCTAAATAAAGATTTGTTGCAACTCGTATTGCAGCTTGTCTGAATACAGACAATCAGCAACAAATAGAAACTTTAATACGTTTTGAGATTGATCAGTATGAGGATGTCCCAAAGATAGTCATTTTTCTTTTTTAAGATATACTAGAAATATTATCCAAGATGATAAACAATTATAGCCCTCAAATTTGACTTATCCCAAGTCGTTTATTGTGTTATACTAAATCAAAGTGTAGTTATGCATTCGAGTTATTTTTGTCTAAAATTCAAGACAAATTTTATGTGATTTTTAATACTCACTTTTGAGATAAATATCGGGCATTCCACGTCAAATCGGACGATTTTTATTTTTTTCTCTGTTTCTTTAATTTGTGTTTGCTGGTAAATCTTGAGATTTTTTCAATTAGGTAGTGACTGGTTTATAGAAATTTTTTCGTTGATAAGTTTCTTAATAAGAAAATGGTCGAAATCCAATTTTTATTTCTTTCAAAATGTTTATTGTTAAGTGGGCTTCACAAAAACGAAAAAAAAACCAGTATTTTTTTAAATTTCTTATTTTAAACCTCTATCCGTTTTACAACTTTTTAGCCCGGCTCGGTAGTGGACCTTCCATAATTACTATTTTTTTTCGATGTTTGAAAATTTTAAAAAAAAATTGTTTATTTTTTTTTTTTTTGGAAAAGTCCGCCACGCATTCCCATCCACTGCAACTCCTGAAAGCCAGAATCAACAGCGGCGACCACCAGAAAAACGCCGAGCCAATGAAGCCCGACGAGTCCCGGAGAAACGAACTGTCTTGGATACAGGGGGGGCTACTCTCTAACGAAATCCGTAGTTTCGGGCTTAGTTGCGGGCTACCATTAGTCCCGAACCCGAACTGAGAATGAATGACAACACGATTTCACAGTAACTGTCAAATCGTGTTATCATTAGTTCTCAGTGGTTAGGTGATACGAAGTAGAAAATGCCCGCCCGAAACTAAGCCCGAAACTACGGATTTCGTTAGAGAGTAGCCCCCCTGCAACGAAATTTATCAGAAAAGTTCAGCGGAGGAGTACGAAAAAAAATATAATTTTCACTTCCCTCCTTATCAAGCAGGAGACAGAATAGAGCTAGGCCAATAGGCACCAAGGGACATATATACAATTGGGTTAGGCCGTTGCCAAGCAACACGGGTTATATATTGAAACTAAAACTAATGAATGGGTCCAAAATTGTGAGCTACTTTTGATTCCAGTAATAGGGAATATGCATGCGATTTTTTTTATTTGCGAAATGAAATACTTATTAACTCTAATAAACAATTATGAGACAGAGAGAGCCGCGTCGACTGTGGATTTACCAATAGTGAAACCAAATTGATTAATATGAAATTTAGGTCCATTCGGTAGCAAGCGCGGAACGATTAGTCGCTCTAAGAATTTTATTGTAATTGAAAGATTTTACACGCATATTTAGTATCCTGCAACTCCCTCTTACCTTAACGTTTCAGGTTCCTTCATGACACACTTGTTAGATATCCGAGGTCATCGGAAAACTTGAGACTAGAGATGCCGATGCATTCACCAGCTTTTACTGGAAATCCTTTACTGTTCAGGCGGTGCGATTTGGAATGCCTTGCCCGTGTCGGTAAGGCGTGTTCAATCTTTGTCCACTTTTAAAACTTTGGTCAAAAACCACTACCTCGACTATCGTTGTTAATAGAGATCCCTGCTTTTGTTTCAAAATTATCTATTATCTATATATATAAAAATTAATTGCTGTTCGTTAGTCTCGCTAAAACTCGAGAACGGCTGGACCGATTTTAATAATTCTTTTTTTGTTGGGTTCGCCAAAATACAGGGAAGGTTTAAAAGCAAAAAAAAATGGGTAGGTAGGTAGGGTAGGTAGGTAGGTAGGTAGGTAGGTAGGTAGGGTAGGTAGGTAGGGTAGGTAGGTAGGGTAGGTAGGTAGGGTAGGTAGGTAGGTAGGGTAGGTAGGTAGGGTAGGTAGGTAGGGTAGGTAGGTAGGGTAGGTAGGTAGGGTAGGTAGGTAGGGTAGGTAGGTAGGGTAGGTAGGTAGGGTAGGTAGGTAGGGTAGGTAGGTAGGGTAGGTAGGTAGGGTAGGTAGGTAGGGTAGGTAGGTAAGGTAGGTAGGGTAGGTAGGTAGGGTAGGTAGGTAGGGTAGGTAGGTAGGGTAGGTAGGTAGGGTAGGTAGGTAGGGTAGGTAGGTAGGGTAGGTAGGTAGGTAGGGTAGGTAGGTAGGTAGGGTAGGTAGGTAGGTAGGGTAGGTAGGTAGGTAGGGTAGGTAGGTAGGTAGGGTAGGTAGGTAGGTAGGGTAGGTAGGTAGGTAGGGTAGGTAGGTAGGTAGGGTAGGTAGGTAGGGTAGGTAGGTAGGGTAGGTAGGTAGGGTAGGTAGGTAGGGTAGGTAGGTAGGGTAGGTAGGTAGGGTAGGTAGGTAGGGTAGGTAGGTAGGGTAGGTAGGTAGGGTAGGTAGGTAGGGTAGGTAGGTAGGGTAGGTAGGTAGGGTAGGTAGGTAGGGTAGGTAGGTAGGGTAGGTAGGTAGGGTAGGTAGGTAGGGTAGGTAGGTAGGGTAGGTAGGTAGGGTAGGTAGGTAGGGTAGGTAGGTAGGGTAGGTAGGTAGGGTAGGTAGGTAGGGTAGGTAGGGTAGGTAGGGTAGGTAGGGTAGGTAGGGTAGGTAGGGTAGGTAGGGTAGGTAGGTAGGGTAGGTAGGTAGGGTAGGTAGGTAGGGTAGGTAGGTAGGGTAGGTAGGTAGGGTAGGTAGGTAGGGTAGGTAGGTAGGGTAGGTAGGTAGGGTAGGTAGGTAGGTAGGGTAGGTAGGTAGGTAGGTAGAGTAGGTAGGTAGGTAGAGTAGGTAGGGTAGGTAGGTAGGTAGGTAGGTAGGGTAGGGTAGGTAGGTTAGGTAGGTAGGTAGGGTAGGGTAGGGTAGGGTAGGGCAAGTAGGGTAGGTTAGGTAGGTAGGGTAGGGTAGGGCAAGTAGGGTAGGTTAGGTAGGTAGGGTGGTAGCCAGTTGACGGGAGCGAAGCAGCGCGGGTCAGCTAGTTATTGTATATATTTATCTATAATGTATTTATTTGTTTAAATAGTACACCTAAAGCTACCTACAGTACTGTCTTTCCTTTTTCTCTTTAAGATCCATCCAAAGGTTGTCATGAAAAGATCGCTTTTAGAGATAAGGTCGCCCATTGTGTCACCTTAGTTATATTTTCCTCGTGTATCTTTTCTGTAACTTATATGGTGTACATAATAAAGAGTATTCTATTCTATTCCAATAAAGAGTATTCTATTCTATTCCAATCAGTACTATTTTGTACCTGTCCTGTAATTTTTGTACCACACGGCGTAACAGAAAATTCACTGTAACACTGGTCTCACTATTATGATGCGTTATAATGACGAGACCCATGCCTGTACTCCAAAACTACAACGAATTACATCATTCTGATCAAACCAGTATTTAGTACCTGATTAAGTACCTCCAAAAATCAACAGTGGGTGACGGAGTTCTTAGTAGTTTTATACAAAATTAATTTTTAATTTTTGACATTACTTTACTTACGCCAAAATAACTCAATGAGCAAAAATCATTGATATATAAAAAACCCAAGATGCAAAATCTCGAACAAATGCAACACTCGAAACTGTCGTCAAAAACTGACATGTTTCATGTGTGTTAGTTATACTATAAACATTTTTTTTGCAAATTCAACCTTACACGGATCGCTTAAAGTTGTTTTTAGCAAGCAGCAAAGCGTACAAAAGCAGTGTACCAAAAGCAATAAAATTTTACGATTTAAGTCAATAGAACAAGGCATGGAGTGGAGACGAATATGTTTTATATTTCTTTTTATTTGAAAGAAAGAAAGAAAATGTTTATTTAATATGTTTTTTGGGTAGCACATGTCGAGCTTAGGTTTGAGGTTGACATTTAATGAAATGGCTAATTCAACGATATGGATACGATAGACATATTTTCGTCAAGTAACGTATACGACAGAACCGAATGCTCTGTTCACACGGCATTCGGTTTTGCTTTTCTGAAAACAAAAAACTGATTGGCGTGTCACCGAGTGAATACGCAATTCGGTTTTTTGCAGGAAAGCGCTCTGACACTGCCAACCCCTTGACTTCGAGTGCAAAAAGTTTTTTTTTTCTAATTTGCTTATATCTCGAAAACGGTGTGTCCTATCGCAGAATTAATGAAAAAATTGCCCCCTCAAGAATCCACTGCCGCGTAAATCTCAAAATGTAGGATAAAAAAAAAATTAAAATTTTCAAATTCCGCGCCCGTGACCCTACTTGTCGCATCTGATTCTGATTTCTGGCATTCGGTAAAAACTCGCTAGTGTGAACGAATGTATTGAAATGCTACTGCCACTAAACCATATTCGGTTTCGTGACGTGTGACCGAATCTGGAGGGCTACTCTCTAAGCCTAAAGTCCGTAGATTCGGGCTTAGTTACGGGCGTATTCTACTCCGTATCACCTACGGACTTACGATCAGTTACGCACAACACAATCGGATTTTAAGTTATGCCTGTTTCGGTTATTTGTCGGATCTTAAAACCGAATGCACGCGTAAACTCATTCATATAAATTATATTGTGACTAAACCGTATCCTGTAAAAATCTGATCCGGCTAAGAATTTTATGTCGTCGTGTGAACTTAGCGTTACTACCCCCACACATCTTCTCTTTCCCAGCTATTGTCTTTTACACACATTACCGGCTGCGTATTCGGTATTGTATAGAATACCTAGGCAAAGTATAAATTATGGAAAGGGTTCTTAACAGTAAGCTGCTGACCTACCTTGAAGATAATGGTCTCCTCAGTGACCGTCAATATGGCTTTCGCCGGGGAAGGTCAACTGGCGATCTTCTTGTGTATATCATGCACTGCTGGGGCGAGGCCATCGAGAGACACGGCGAAGCACTTGCCGTGTCGCTCGATATCTCGAAGGCCTTTGACAGGGTTTGGCACGCAGGTCTACTCAGCAAGCTTATGGCATCCCAGCTGGTTTTGTAGCTGGATATCAGACTTCCTGAGCAAACGGTCGATCCGAGTAGTCGTTGACGGCTGCTCCTCTGACCTCATGGCTATTGATGCCGGAGTTCCTCAGGAGTCTGTTCTCTCTGCAACTCTTTTCCTGCTGCACATCAATGACCTACTTCCGCTTGGTCTTGTTGGGTATGCAAATGACAGTACGGTTTCAGAGAGATACAAGTCCAGCGCAACAACCAGCGGGGATGAAGTTCGTTCCTTGAGAGAGGCCATGGTAGAGCGGACAAATTTGACCTTAAACCTTGTCTCCCAGTGGGGTGATGACAATGTGGTCACTTTTAACGCCACCAAAACACAGGCGTGTCTTTTTACCACAAAAAGGAGTCGTTTTGACCAAACTCCCATTTTTCGGGGTGCATCTATTCCTGTGACTGATCGGCTCGAGCTCCTAGGCATGGAGTTGACATCCAGTCTCAACTTCGGCGCCAACATCGAGTACAAAGCCCAAACCAAAAAGCTGGGCATCCTAAATAGGGTGAAGCGATACTTCAGGCCCTGGACAGCTTTTAACCCAATATAAAGCGCAAGTCCGATCCTGCATGGAGTATTGTAGCCACCTTTGGGATGGCTCAGCTAAGTATCAGCTTGCCGCGCTTGACTCAGTGGAACGCAGAGCTAAGATGCTCATAGGTGACGTCAAACTGGTGGATGCTAAGCTACATAGCTTGGCTCATCGCCGTAAGGTTGCCTGCTTGTCGGTCTTCCACAGATTGTACTTCCGTGAGAGTGCCCAAGAACTCCACGACCTCATCCCACCGGCCCCCTTCTACCATCGGACATCCAGACGCACTGCATCTTACCATCCCTACCTTGTTGCTATTCCACCAATTCGCACTAAGCGTTTCCAAACAGTCTTTTATAATGCGCACAGCAGAGGAGTGGAACCCTCTGCCTGCGTTTGGTTTCCAAACGCTTACAACCCTAATCACTTCAAAGTTAGAGTGAACAGGCTCCTTCTGGGTAAGCTCGCTCCATCGTAGACTTTGTCTCTGTCATCTCTGACCTAGACTAGAGTCAAGAGCAAACCCATCACAAATAAAAAAGAAGAAAAAAATTGAATAATATTTCATACATTACCTGAATGTTTTAGGTATTCTATACATTGCATAGGTATTCTATAGAATACCGGATTAACCAGATTGCCGATAACAGATATAATATTTACGAACATAAAAAACCGTCGAATTAATGACCTCTTCTCCTTTAGGAACTCAATTAAAAAGTATATAATTGACACATAAATATTTGTAAAAAAAAACTCAAAAAAAGTGAATAAATTTACTAATAAAAAAATTAGACAAAAAAAAAATTAGACAAAAAAAAAAGTCGACTTCATTTATAAAAACAGGACCATCAAATCAATTAACTCTTTTACTTACCGAAAAATTCTTTTTCAACGTTCTTGACGTAATATTTTTAAAATTTGTCAACGAACACTAAGACATTTTTGACAAGCGTGCAGTATGGCGAACGATGCGGGACTGTTTGAAATGAGGGCACAATCTTAAATTGTGCGCTCATTTTATGCGGACGTTTTTGAGACGCTCAGTATGTATCTTGGATTTTTATATATCAATGGCAAAAATACTTCAATTAAAGTTAAAGCTGTATTTCCTGCAAGTGCTTCATTATTATTTATTTTATTATATAACATTAGGTATGTTATTAAATGATATCAGTTAGGCCAAGCAACTTTACTTGAAAGTATTTTTGCTCATTGAGTTATTCAGGCGTAAAAAATGAAAAAATAATTTTGTAACGAACTACTAAGAACTTCGTCACCCTCTTTTGATTTTTTAGTTTAGTATTTTTTACAGCTGTTTATTTGGTTATTTGTGTATTGATTTACTTGCAAATCCGATTTTTCTGATTTTTGAACCAATTTAATTACATTGGTTTACATCAACCAAACGAAAAACTAATGTTTGAACAAATTTGAACAAATTGAGGTCTCTTATTGGTATTTCTCTAAACTTGTGTTGAGCCGTTTTCGAGATCTGGGAAATCCCAAAACATTACCGCAGCAAAATCTTGAATAACTTAAGAACACACAAAAATTTTGCTATTTACAAACATTTACTACACAACAAAAGCTTAGAAACTATCATCTATTCATGTGTTTGGTTTTTTTGGTGAAACGGAATTTTGAAAAACGATTTTGCCAGGGTAACGTTATTCCAGCAAAATCAGTTTTTCTCAAATAACTTTAAAACAACAATTTGAACTAATTTTGCTTTTAGTGAACAAATTGATCTCATGATACACTAATTATCTTCATAGTTTTACCTCTCTAAAGCAAAACATTTAGCAGGGGTAATGCACACGATTTGAATAAAAAAACGCTCACCACATGCCACAACCCAAAAATGCCTGATTTAGGGACCGTCTCCACGAGCGAGAGAATCGCAAGTTTTTTCACTCATCGAATCGCCGCCATAATATCGCCGTGTGGAGACATTCATAGAGTTGTTATAGAAATACGGGACACAACGATAATGATTTTAGTTTCTTCACCTGATCACGGTCAATGCTCAGCTGATGCCTTTTCCTACCATGAACTAATTTTTCTTTCATACAAAATTCGCCCACCTAATACTTAGTTAAATAGCTTTCATGATAAGTAATTCAGTGGTTATCCCAATGTAACTTTAAAAGTTATCCCAATGTAACTTTAAAAGGTCTTCCAAATTTTATAAGAAGAACAAGAACTAGGAAATTGCATATTATTTTAATTAAGTAACCTTTTCTAGAAAACTAGAAAAGCTCAATACAAGCAAAACATCTGGTTTCGAATAAAATTACCTGTTGAGAGTTAGTCTTAATATCTGCTTCCACCACAGCGCAATCTACAACAAATTTTATAACAATAATGTTTCTCACCTTTTCTTTTCATCATCAGTGCCTTCTGAACTCTCATCATCACTGGAATATCTTCTACGTGATGGTTTTCTTTTTCTGAGAGGTACACTTCTTTGGCCAGGTCGTTTGGAGGGTGGAGGTGGTGAACCTTTCAAGTCACTATCACTATCCGAAGAGTCTGAATTCCATGAATCACTAAAATAGTTGATTTTTGTTAAAAACAAGAAAAGATTATGATAAAGCAATGTGATTTTTTTTTTAACTACCTTTTTTTCCTACTTTTTCTACTGTGTGTCCTGCCTCTGTCACTTGAATCACTATCTGCTAACTTAAGTCTATCTGGTTCTTTTCTTGATCTGGCTGATCTCCTGATTCCATATATGTCTGGATTATCCTCCCATAAGTCAGACTTTAATTTTCTATTTCGTGATTTAGATTTAGATGGAGATTCATCATCTGAAGAGTTTTTGTCAGTATGGAGGTCAGATTTTGATGAATTCGCATTACTGTACTTGGGTGATGACTTTGTGTCATCACTGTGATGTGACCTGCCCAATGACTTCTCAGATTCAGACCTTTCAGATCCAGAACCGGATGAACTAGACCCGCTTTCACTGTTAAATAAAGCTTTTATTATGAAGACATAATGATAATTAAAAAATTATGAAATTTAGGTACAAAACACAACCTACCTCTCACTTCCTGATCCTGATCCACTGGAATCACTCTTCTCTCCTTTATTGCTATTCGAATCACTTCCAGATTCATTCATAAATCCCTTCTGAAAATTAAAAAAGACCTGAATTAATTGTGGCTTCTGAAACAATGTATATCCCTTTTTTATCATAACTTGCTATATTATGTCATTAAAAAAAAAAACACTACTCAGAAATGATGAAATCCTTACTAATATTATAAATGTGAAAGCAACTCTGTCTGTGTAACGCTTTCATGCCAAAACTACTGAACCAATTAAAATGAAATTTACAGAGATAGTCTAGAGCCTGAGAAAGGACATAGGCTACTTTTTATCCCTGGAGTATGTTACCTAGGGACAGCGCGGGCGAAGCCGCTGGCAGAAGCTAGTACAAAATAAAATCATTCATAAATATTAAAAAAAAAGTATGTTTAATTACAGTGTGAATTACTAGTCAGTATCAGCATCCATTAATTCATTCTGAATTAGATATGATTATAAACAAATGTTTTTAATGGCTATTTAGTATAGTAAGGAACATATTGAGTTACGAGAGGTTAACGGCCCCAGAAAATAAGATTTTTTTAAGCAATTAAATTAAGATATTATATTAACTTAGGTCTGTCTAAATAACACTGATCTTTCCTTATCACGAACCTAATAAGGTGCGAAAAAACAACAAAAACTAGTTAATAACCTCAAAGCATAGTGCTTACAGACAGAAACACCAGAAAAAAAAAAAAACCTTATTTAGTTAGAGATGCAGAATACAAGAAATTACAAAAGAATCTGCAAGTACTTGAAATAGATGGGAATTAACAATAAACGCATAACATAACCTCAAATGAAAGTGTCTTCAGATGCAAGGCTCAGCACAACCAATTTTCAAAGCTTAATTGCAAAAATGGGTCCCTTTTCAAAATCATTTTAATTGTGTGCTATGGAAAGATTACGTAACAAAGAATCATTGCAAACACTTTCTTGCGTGGGACAAGAATGTTTTCATACATAAAAACAGCAAATTGTATTGTAAACAATCACAAAAACCCTCAAATTCACTTTTACGTCTTAAAATTTCACCCTGTTTCGGGGCCACACCCAAGAGTTCTAGAACATTCCATGACTATTTTAAGCATAGAAAATCAAATTAATTAAACAAATACACCAAAACAATAAAAGGAAAGCCTTTAAAATAACTTACCAAGTGCATTTTGTAGAAAATTCAAGGAATACACGGTTTCTTATATAATTAACGTCCGAAATGAAAGATAACTTGATAATTCTATACTAAAAATTTAAAGAAAACACACGGCAACAAATTTTTCGACATATTTTTATGATAAGCGAATAAAATGCGAAAAAATAATTTGCAGTAAAATCTTGTCAAGCGACGCCATTTTGTCGTCGAATAAATTCTGGTGACGACGGAAATTAAAGAACAGTAAATTTCCCACAAAACTTGAGTTAATTTAAGGTAGACAGAGACAATAACCACAAAAAAATGAAAAACGAAACTTTAGAGCCGTCAGAAATACTACTTCTGTACTGAAAATGATGCGAGCACCGCGCACTGCCAGCGAAACTCGAAAGCTACAGCCATATTGCCAGCTGCCTGCCTGACGAACGAAATTAGAGTAGGGAAGTTTTATGCTGCCAACAACGATAAATATAATTTACCACGTTATACCAAAAAATACCACGTTACAATATACACACAACATTTTAAGTTCAGTTTAAAAATCGGGATAGTATCAAAATAATGATCGATTTGGAATGTCGAAACATAAATTGTTTATCAGTTGTTTCAAAAACTTTTGACAATTTTTTTTTCCAAAATAAAATAACCGACTTCCAAACAAAACATTACAAAAAATAAAAAATAAACATTAATTTCGGATGTCGGTGTGTCTGGTTTTATTTCTTTGTTTTATCCACGACTTCCTTTTCACGACTTTAATTTTCACTTTAAGTGGTACTTGGACGACGTCTTCGTCTACGCAGAAATTGAAATAAGCAAAAATACTCATAAAATAAAAACTACTGAACCAAACTGAATCAATTTTTTACGGGAAATACACGGCAAATATACCGTATGGAACTAAAAAAGAATAACAGAAATCGAATCAAAAACCTCGGAGTTATCGGTGTACGTGCATAAAAAAAATGAATATCCACTGAATTGAGAACCTTTTGGACGTCGGTTAAAAAGATACAAGTGACTTTAAAATAAATAATAAAACGGACAAGAACGAGTAGGACTCACGTGCAAAGGGTTCCGAACCAATTTCTTTTTTTTACATGTTATTTTAATACTACAGATTTCTTATAGGTTCTCCTGTAATCTTTAGGTATAGAACTAATATCTGCACTTTTTTAACATTTTAAGATCAGTGGTTTCGGAAATAAACTGGGGGGATGGTTAGTTTTGGTCAAATTTCTTGAATAACTTTAAAACTGTTTATTTTCAAACTAGCACTTCGCCCGCGACTTCATTCGCGCAGGTGTAGTAGGTACTTCACGAACTTTATCTCCTATACCTTCCTCTTTATTGGGTTATGTGTAAATTACTTATTAATAGACTCTACGTAGGGCAGTTCGCTCTAACCGCAACATTTTTCTTATTTCATACCCGTCGTAACTTTTAAACGAAAGGTCAGATTTGAATTATTTAAAGTGCAATATACATTTACATAATAAACCTTAATTATCAAACCATTTAAATGGATAAGGATTAATAAAATGATACCAAAATCACCACTATTCCATTCCGCCCGGGATTTGATTGAATTATTTGAACAAAAAGCGGTCATTGCGACTTAACCATAATATTTAGACAGATACTGTCCCGGTTTTTTCTATATGTAATAATGAGTAATTCAATTTTTAAGTATCATCAATAGTTTTCTCAGCGCACAAAGGGTCACAAAAGTTCATATGTATACCAAATTTCAACAGAAGCTGTCTAGTAGATCCGGAGAAAACTGGCTGTGACGGAGGGACAGACAGACACCCGAGTGATCCTATAAGGTTCCATTTTTACGGGTATTTGGAACCCTGAAAATGTCATGATCAATGTGAAGTTGGATGGAGGGATACGAGATGCACAGGACTGGTTGTTGTGGCGACACTTGGGAGAGGCCTACGTCGAGCAATGGACGTCTTTCGGCTGATATGACGATTCGTGAACACGAGAGAAACTCGTGTCAACTATTAATAATTCTAACTAGGTGGTATGCTTTTCAAAGGAATAACGTTCTTCATGAATGATTTAATTCAAAATGTGTAAGTAATTGTGTTACGTTGTCTATTTCCTTTGTAAGACCACAACTGCATCAAATATAGGTGCATCGCGTACCTAAACATATTACTTTGTAACAACAAATTCTAATAATTGAATTTCGATAAGAAAATGATGATTTGTCGTTGTGCATCACTATGGGCCGCGTTAGCAGTCGTACCAACTACAGCAAGCACAACTTCCGCTTTTGCAAAAAAAAAATTGTATTGTTATTATGCTCGATAGTCTAACTGATTTACCACAGAGCTCTACTTTGAAAATGTTTCCTCGACTTATATCGTCATAATACCCAGTGTTAACAAATATTTTACATTGGATATCCCATTCTATTCTATTTTTGATATATGGCAACTAAACCCGATGTCGACTATTTTGCCCTCAATTTTGCCAATGTCCGATTGGAGATCGGAGAGCAAGTGTGCAACATTTTACTGATATACTGATTTAGAAACGTGTCTATAAGCAGTAAAAAAATAAAAAAACGACGAATCCTGCACAAACGAGTTAGATTTTTCAGTGGATGCAGTATTTTTATTATATAAAACACTTATTAAGTAGGAAAGATGTTTTAGGGTTGAATTTATGGGCTATTAAATGAGTTCGGCACGTTATCAGTAAGGTAAAAATTTAATGAAGGTATAAAAGTAAAAACAGTATGACACAAACAGGATAAAAAGTAAAAACAATTGAAAAAATATCCGAATTCTCGCGGGAAGCAGTTCGCTTTTCGCGGTCGTGAGCCCACTGAGGTCGGCGGGAATCCTTGGCCGGGCGTACCTATATTCTCGCCATCGCCGCGCATAAAGCACGTTCGAGCACAGAGTTAATAAAGTGGGTGATAGACGTACGAACTTACAGTACGATGTTTTTAAGATCGCGAACTTACTCGGCTCGACGTCGGTGACACGTGAAAGCTTGCTCATTACTCTGGTACCAGGGGGACCGCGTGTCATCAATGGAGGAATTTTTTTGCTGTCGAGGAATAATATTTTATTATAGCCAGACAGGATACTTGTATGTGAGAAGCAATTTCACATTGAATAACAGTTTACAGTTGACTTTAGTGCCATAATTTCGGCACATTAGATTTGGTCAACTCCTGAACCTGTTACAATCGTGTTCCTAAAACAATCAAGAATTCTGTTTATAATAGCTTCAAAAATCAGTAATTTTCGCAACACTAGCACTCGATGTGTCACAAAACAAAGTAATGGCTCGCAGCTTGCGGCTCGCGGCGTTGACAGACGTGCGAGCCGAGGCGAGCTACGAGTAGTGGTGGTTAGTCTATACTTCTATACTCTACACTAAATATATAAAGCTGAAGAGTTTGTTTGTTTGAACGCGCTAATCTAAGGAACTACTGGTCCGATTTGAAAAATTATTTCAGTGTTAGATAGCCCATTTATCGAGAAAGGCTATATAATATAAAGCCTTTCTCGATAAATCAATCGTCACGCTAAGGCAATAGGAAAGGAGCAGACGAGTTGCGCGGGTCAGTTTTCGAAATATAAGGAAAAAGGTAAAATGAAAGTTAGTCACGTTGGAATTTTGTATGTTTTTGTACTAGGATTTTTTTATTCTTCATAGTTATGGATTATATTATTATTTCATATTATAGAAGGTCTTAGAAATCTAAATATGTATAAATTGTAAGTTCTTTTTATGGAAAAAGTAATAAATAAAGGCTCCAAAGTTTAATAATCTTTCAGTCGGAGCATGCAGAGGAATAACTTAAGACAAGTTATTTCCTCCCGAATAAAAAATTGTCAGGCGATAGTTAATATGATCCCGTAAGTAATAAAATAAATCAGCTAGCAAGATGCCGAGGGAAAACTCTTCAGCTAGTGAATTTCAGTAGGCGACAGATGCCCCTTCAGGGCGCTAGCTGACGACCTTTGCACCGAGCTACAGCCAGCAGACGTTTTGTTTTCTGCAAAATATTGGGTTGGCTATAATCTGATCATATTATAATTCGGGAGGAAATGGCTGGAAAAAAAAATCCGACGTGTTTGGGAAGCTGCCCCCACCCACCGTATCGCAGCTGACGTTCACAGAACTCCATAATAAAGCTCTCTTAACCATCTTAAAAGTTATCGTGATAGTCATGGAAATCTGTTGCTGGCTCGCGGACCATAGCTGCTTTAACCTATGTAAATAGTATTGTCATCATCATCATCATATCAGCCGAAAGATGTCCACTGCTGGACAAAGGCCTCCCCCAAGCGTCGCCACAACGACCGGTCTTGTGCGTCTCGCATCCATCGGCTACCCGCGACCTTCACCAGGTCATCGGTCCACCTTAATAGTAGTTAATAGTACTAGTAGGTTAATAGTATTGTAAATACCAATAAACATAGTGTAAATAATCAAAGTTATAACACCTCTCTTTTTGTGTCAGGGGTTAAAAATTGTGTAAATAATGTATTAATAGTACGTGATTCTAAGAGTGTTTTATCTAGCATATATGTAATTGTAACTTGAGTTACAAACAAAAATATTGTACATAGAATTAAGTACACTTTACAAAAGTAAATTTATAACACCTCTCTTTTTGTGTCAGGGGTTAAAAACAGTGTAAATAATGTATTAATAGTAAGTGATTCTAAGAGTGTTTTATCTAGCACATGTAATTGTAACTTGAGTTATAAACAAAAATATTGTATATAGAATTAAGTACACTTTACAAAAGTTGGAAAAACATGTAGAATTTTGTGTTTGTGGGTTCGATCTCACAGTGGCATAGCTGGTAATGGGGTTGTAAATATGGCGACTCGTCAGGACCATGACGTGGATATTACAGAATCTTTCAAGGTTCCTTTCACGGATTATTATCAAGATTTAAAAAGTTTATTTAAGAATATATGAAGGATTATTTGGACGCAACGACAGACACAGAAGGGAAATGGTATGCAGAATTACAGCATGAGTTACCAACAACGCCGTGGTACAAAAAATTCAAATATTCCAGCAGGAAGTTCATAACCGGCATTAATCGCTTGCGCTCTGGCCATTGTTTAGTCCCAGTACATCTCCACAGGATGGGAATCATTAGCGACAGGAAGTGTACCTTTTCACCCGACTGTCAAGGAAGGGTTTTGTTTTTCGCGCGTATCTTGTATTGTACGCGTACCTGATAACATCACTACTTTCAATTGACATAAATATTTATCAATTTTGAATAATATATCATAAGTATATATAGGCGTATTGTCAGGATTGGATATTTTAAAGTAAAAAGTAGGTAGTTTACTTATTAATCAATTTTATTCGATTAACTCACTTAATTTATAATAACTGTGAACTCAATTAATTATCATATCATAATTATTAACTGAAAGGTTTTAACACGATATTAGCAAATCTAGGCGCTATGACAACACGTGTATCGGACCGAGGTCTAGAATAGAATGCCCCGATCGCTCCGCGCGGTCTCCTTTTACGTCCGAGCACAAACAAGTCGAGTAGTGGGGGAGGTGGGGATGGCGACATCGCCTGATCGGTCCGGTGCACGTGCCGTGCACAACCGTACGATGACGTAGCGCCGTCACGGCCATTCTGACGTGCGTACGTCCTCGGACGCGCACTTTAGAAGCACTTAGGTATTTGTAATGAGAACCACAATTTTACTGTTCGTTCATCCTGACATTAAAATCTTATCTCATGGTCTGGTCCGGTCCTACGACCCTTCAGAGTAATAATCTTCTGGTCCGGTCCTAAGACCCTTCAGAGTAACATCTTCTGGTCCGGTCCCAAGACCCTTCAGAGTAATATCTTCTGGTCCGGTCCTATGACCCTTCAGAATTATACTACTGGTCCAGTCTGATGACCCTTCCAATGATGTACCTACATGATCTATTAAGTTAATCAAATCAAATCGTATATTTCAAATAAACCATTTACAGGCACTTTTGAATTGTCAAAGTCGGTCAGTCAAAAACATGAAGCTATTTGCACGTTCCAAAGCGTAGATCTCTATGGAGAAGAACGTGCAAGAAACTCCACGGACACTCTTTTAAACCATGTGATGTGTTACAAAAATCTTGTTAACATTAACATTGATTGCTTCTATATGTGAGGACAATGCAAAGAACAAGAAAACATATAAACAATTCAAAATGCAGGTACAGATTAAAATAAGCCAGTGGCAGGTAAGAGATGACCAGTTTCAACTGACGGCGCCCGTTCACGAACATGACGCGTGCATCAGCACCATCTAACTCAACCATTTTGAAGGGAATCAAATGATCCAAAACACGCGCCACCATCAGCAAAACATTTGTGTGAGCATGACAAGCTCTCAACTGCCACGCTCGTTCATGTCAAACTAATTTAATAACGAAATCTATAATTACATATGTAAATGGCTCCATAGTGCTCACATTTACAAAAAATTGAAAATATGCTTCTACGTTATACAAAACTATGGTTTCAAGTAACTAAGAAAAGAAAAAAAAGAAGGCTGCTTTATTGTGTATACTTTGCTAATACAATAATGCAAAGAAATGATAAATAAATGATTGTATAGGAGAACAAAAAAGGGTAAGCATTTCTTCCAATTATCGAAAACCTAACAAGTGGACCCATGCTGCTGTGGCTGTGGAGCAGGACCGGCATTTAGCCAAGCATTTTTATCAAGGACATAATCTTCCAGTTTATAATATGCTTGTCTACATAATGTGCGTTTAATACATGTTTTAAATTTTCTCTCATTCAGTTCGAGAATATTAAGTGGTATTTTATTATAAAATTTAACACAGTACCCCATACGTTAACTACTGCTACTGGCTTTTTAAGTACGAGAGTCGGCAATTTTTTTTTAAAGTGTGAGCCCTAAAATAGTACCACTTAAAACTTTATTTTTATGGGAAGTTTCATGAACAAGTTCTTCATTATTATTCGCCGTCACGTCATCACTGATATTTTCTGCATCTAACGTTCATGTAAGCACTCACGAATTACTTTACGTTATTCTAAAATCATCAAAATCATCGCTGCGCTGTGCGGTTCGAATCAATCAATGTTATTATAATCTCACCCGTATTAAATTGAACAAAATGGAAAATCTATTTAGAACTTGTAATAGCTCAGAATTCTCTGTACCTTTAAAGCTTTTATCAATGTCATTAAAATCAAATTGCTATTCATGATAGTTTTGATACTATCAAATTTACTAACTGATGTTAGGCAAACTGCCTCCGTACGTTAATACGAAAGCCTAGATCCAAATTTTCACTAAAAAAAACGTCTAAGTTGAAACATGACCTTGTGGTACTTGCAATGCGATAACTAAACCTAAAGCTCACACTGAATAAAATTTTGACACTATTACCGCCAATGGGAAACTCTTTTAAGTACTCGCTTTGTGCTAACTATTTCAAAATTACCTAGCACTATCAATGCAACCACCGAATTGGTATCAACCCCTTTAAAGCTTCGTTTGCTATTCAAATAAAACTTGAGCGACTCACCAAGTATTCCAGTCGGCCTTGAACGCTCTTAACCCCACAGATGTTGACATGATACTTGGCTACTGCAGTTTGCCAACCTTCGGTCTGCCACGCTCACAACCGTTCAGAAGTTGCAGCTGCTCAGCAGTTATGGCAGCATGCCAACCGCTAGCCTCCTGCTGGCTTTATACACCATGATACGATGTCTGAAACCGAAAAATGCTACGACAGTACAAGTCCAATAAAAGCTGTGGTGGGCCAAAAGGTTTCAGGTAAGTGTAGTAGTCACAGTATCAAAGTAAATAAAAATCTAAATTTTATCGGACCATTGGCACAAGAAAGCGGCCTATGCCTATGAATGGTGATATAAAATCAAAATATTCAAAATAAAGTGTTAGGTAACTAAATCGCTCTTATGTCCAAAAAAAAATAAAAGCTCTCTGGTATTTCACTTCATGACTCGATCAGCGATAGCAGAATAATATCGCTTCATCAGCATTATTTGACCAATGACCAAGGCTTTGTGCCCATTTCAAGCGAACTCCTGTGCAACCGCCACTTCCAGGTATGTGCTTCCAATTCACCAAGAGTAGATAGCGACAGCAAAAGAATGGTCTCCCTTAGGGCAGTGTGTTGGCGCCGACGCTTTTTTTAACATCTACGCGAACGAACCGCCTTCCACCTAACACACGGAGCGGTTCTTGTACGCGGATTACCTGGCCCTAGCAAACCAAGCAGCGACTTTTATGGACGTGGAGCATAAACGTACAATGGCACTCAGTGTACTGAGAGATTAGTGTGACCGCAACGCTCTACGGCCGAACCCATCTAAGAGACAGTCGTGCGCCTTCCATCTCTGCTATAGGCCCGCAAATCGAATGCTTAACATCACATGGCGTAGAGCCAAGGTCCAACACTGCTCGAATCCAAAATATCTCGGTGTGACGTTAGATATGGCCTAAGCGTAAAAGTCAAACTGTTACAATACTTAGCTCCGTCGAACCCGGAATAACTTGCTCAGTCACCTAATTTCCATCAATTGGGGAGCGGCACCCGATGTTCTCCGTACAACCGGCATGTCCCTATTTTTTCTGCTGGCGTGTTTGCTTGCACAGTGTGGCACCGACCTGCTCTTTCTCGTAAAGTAGACATTGCCCTAAACGAAACGTGTCAGATAATATCAGGCTGATTAAAATAGACTCCACAAAACAAACTATCCGCTTGCAGGCATCGCACCTCCTGCTGTTCGAAGGATCTGAAAACCGATTCCCGACATCCCTGTATGGCCACATGCCAACTTCGGGAAGACTAAAAAGTCGCAAGAGCTTCCTTATTTCTACACAGGCGATCCTGGATATGCCATCTAAAGGGAGAAGCAGACTGTGGGAAGAGAAGTATCCACCACCTCACGACTTCATAAAACCCAAAGAGCAATTGCCCCTGGTCGTGAATCGCAATGGCCTTTGGAAAGCGTTAAATCGCGCGCCAGCGCAATTTGCGCACCCAGGTAGGCCGCTGCAAACACAACTTGGCGAAATGAGGATGTAATGATCTGTTGTATACCCAACGTGAGTGCAGTGCCCGTTTTCAGAGCACGAGCCATATGTTACAGTGCCCCAAGTGCCCATTCTCCTGTAATTTGGAGTATCTAATGAATGCCACTGTTGCTGCAATTAACGTAACTACCTACTGGTCCAAAACAATAAAAAAAGTTAACGATTGAATCGAAAAGAAGAAGTATTATTGAAAATGCTATCGCTTAATCTGCAACACTTATGCTATTAATAATAGCTTCACTTTAAGATAAAGCGACAGGCCAATTATCAAACATCGATAATTGCCATCCATAAAGGCGTTGCCTTTTGTAAGTCAGTCTCCACATCATAAAAATGAACACTCGTAAACGAAATAAAAAGCAGCTCTACAGCAATTAAAAAGTTTAAACGACTCACCAGATTGGCGTAGAAATCTTCATATAAATTCACACTCCTCTCCTTGACCTGACCAGCTGTTGTGAAGTTGCTTGCCTCCGGACGGAACTGGTTTAGTTCAGGTTGATGAGGGTAGCCGCATAAAACTCGTCGAAAAGGAATTCGGCGAAAAGCTCTTCAGCGCCATATGGTAAAACAATAAACTGCTCTGCACATCACTGTATCCTCGACAAAACATACCACCACGGTGACACACTATGATCGTGTGTCGAACTTCGGCCTTTCGGATTTAACTTCACGACACTTCACGGCACACATCAAGTTTTTAGCGTCTGGATAAACGCATGCGTTTTAAAAACAAACCGCAATTTTCACTATCACTGTCATTACATTTCAAAACGTAACCGCCACATATTTCACTAGCATTGTCACGAATCTCCATGTGGGCCCTTTGAGTTACGTCCCAATTCTGATATAGGCGTATTGTCAGGATTGGATATTTTAAAGTAAAAAGTAGGTAGTTTACTTATTAATCAATTTTATTCGATTAACTCACTTAATTTATAATAACTGTGAACTCAATTAATTATCATATCATAATTATTAACTGAAAGGTTTTAACACGATATTAGCAAATCTAGGCGCTATGACAACACGTGTATCGGACCGAGGTCTAGAATAGAATGCCCCGATCGCTCCGCGCGGTCTCCTTTTACGTCCGAGCACAAACAAGTCGAGTAGTGGGGGAGGTGGGGATGGCGACATCGCCTGATCGGTCCGGTGCACGTGCCGTGCACAACCGTACGATGACGTAGCGCCGTCATATATATTAAAAACTATAATAAAAATACCTAAAAACCAATAACAACATCACCTGCCGGTAGCGCTATTTAGTTATTATTACATCAAAATCACTTACAAAAATGAACAATAGACTCCGGGTAACAAAGCAAACAGAACCAAACAATAAAACAGGTGAATCAAGAAAAAAAAAAAATGATAACTTATGCCATAAATACATAAAACGGAACGGAACATAAATCGACATGACATTGACAAATAAGGTAGTCTCAGTAGTATAAATTTCAAATCTTTTTAGACAAACAAACGAAAGTAGAGGTATTAAGAGGTATAAACAAAATAACAAATTACCCAGCCAGACCTTCGATAAGTCATCTTGTGAAACGAAATCATTTTTTCAAAACAACCGTACGCTTCACCCTTGCAGTCTTCGCAGCAGTAGCGGTCGGAACAGTGTCTGTCATGTACGGTGTTGGCTCGGGGTCACTGGGAATCGGTGCTATCCTGTCCAGTTCGGCGAGAGACTCAATTCGGTGACGCGCATCGTTGGGACCAACTACGTACACACAGCGCGCCTTGGTCCAACTCTTGGAGACGCCGCATCTTTCCCTCGCAGCCAGGAAAATGTCGTGTCCCCCCTTCGTGAGAAACTCTGACATGGTGACCCCTGAAGCCCGTAGCTTGGCTTTCGAAAACCAAATCTTATCCCAGAGTGCCAGTTTAGCAACCTTGAAAAGGATAGCCCTGGTTTTATTAGCTGCTGCTCTTCCCATCCTGTGACAGCGGCTGATGTCAGCAACAGTGAACTCTGTCAGCTGTAATTTATTGCAGACCACCTTGGCGATAACTTTGGCTGTGTCTTTCTTCTGCTCCTCCTCAACACCAACTCAATTTGATCTACACTGCGAGCAAGTAGCTCCACCTGTTTCTGAAGGCTATTGAGAGCTTGTGTGATAAATGCCCGGAATGTTGGAAACTCCGCAGCCAGGCTAGGAGCTGTGATGGACAATGAAAGGGCCTTCTTCAATTCTCCTTCAAAAGCAGTCATCCTCGTGTGAAACAACTCTTTTAGGTCACTCAAAGTGCTTGACATTGAATCTATTGTTTTGTGAAGTGAACGTAGTTGAAAGTGGAAATTGCAAAGAGATAACGCTAGGCCAGCAGGTACCAACTATGAACTTTTGAAATAAGTCATAAATATTTGTAAACCATCTATTAAATAATATTGAATTTTAAAATGAGAGCTAACTTTTCTTTGCGTGACTGTTACAACTACCCACAAGCGAAAAAAGAGAATATATGCGTAGTCATAGGAACGCTGCAGATGCCTGTCTCCATTACCAGTAGATAAAGAAAAACAATTGAATGAGGAATGTACATATTTAAATTTCATTCACCATTTTTTACCAATTACGAGGGAAAACGTAAGAGAAAGTATGTCTAAATAGATATAATATTATTAAAGTCATAAAGGAGGTGTTTCTTTTTTCTAATAATTGTGGCCCAACGATGTACCTCAAGAACAAAGGTATGGAAATACAGAAAAAAAAACGTAGGTTTTTAAAAAAAATGTCATGGATTTATTTAGGCATGTACCACCTGAAATTTTCGATCAAAGATGCTAAAACTTGCAACCCAAAGATTTAATCTGGCAATCTCGTGATACAATTCTTCGCTGATGCGTTTCGTTACTTCACTATACAAACTTAATAAAACCTAAGAATATACTTTTTTTTTTTGTATTAAAAACAGGTTTCTTTTTCCAGCACACTATTTTCGTGAAACATTATACGAACAAGAATTAAAAAAATACATTTATTTCACATTTCAGATTATTTTTCGCGTTTGGTTAGCTACTGGGCCCACTGGTAGTTTTTCTGTTGTTGTCATTGTCATATTTCATTTGTATAATGACATAAATGACATTTCGTTTCGGTTTACCGCACTGTCTATACTCTAACGCTGCCTCCACACGTTTGGTGTTTGCCACAAACAGGACAAACACCGAACACGTCCCGAGCACCGACCACAGACACCCAAAACAAACACGGCATCCACATGCTTGGCGATTTGGCGAACGTGCTATATTCCGGATTACTTTCGGGTTAATAGTACTCCCGCAGTAAAAAAAAAGTGTGTGGCTACTGACTCCCTATCAGCTTTGCGTAAGTATTGAAGACTATCACGTTGTTCAACATAAATAAATAAAATAGTGGTAACCTTAAGAGGTCATAAAAACTAATTCAACTTTACATGTACTGATTACGAAAAAATATAATCCAATCTGTTTTTTTTTTGTTTTAATGTATCTGAGGTGTACAACAATGCAGTGCTTTTCATGCCATATTCTGTTGAATGATGAAATGCAGTACCTATTATAACTTATCGGAAATTGACAGTGAAATAAGCCCAGTTGTTTCAAGAAGTCTAAATCTTGAGGTAGGTATTTGTTGTTAGAATTACTATGCTTTAAAATCGGTTGTTTAATAAAAAGCCCCGTGGACCAAAGACACAGGATTCCGATGGATGCAGAAAGCATAGGACTGGTGAAAGTGCTTGGGGCAGGCCTATGTCTAATGTGGACATCTTTTTTCTGAAATGATGATAATACCTAAAGTGAAACAAGTTTACAATACTTGTCATATTTTCTTTTTAGGTTGACTGCAATAGCCATTTGTGTTGAGACTGCTTTACGACTGCTGCAAATCAATTATCTGTTGAATCAAGAGCAATCCCTGCAAGTCAATGTGTGTCATGCCAAAAGTCCATTGCTTATTGTTCATTTGTTGCCCAATGGTTCTGAAAGAGATGATATAGCTTGCCATATATTGCCTCAACAGGTATGAAGTATAGGATTGACAATCACAATAGGCTCATTGTTATATTAACATTATAAAATTTATTTAATATGTTAAAATCTACTATCACTATTCTATGTCATGTCATTTGAGTTATGATATATCTTTCCATGTTTTAAGCATTCATATTTTCATTTTTAGATACAACCTGAAAATAGACCACCACACCACTTAGCATCACTTGCAAGACGTCATTCCCATTCTTTGCCTGAAGGATAAGAAAGAGACTATATCGCCCAACTTATTTCTCCCAGACTGATAAATAATTACATTCTCTTACTTTTTAATCCATCCTTGTAAGCATAAACGATGTTATAAATATGTTTTTTCTTGCAGATAACAAATCATAGCAGAGTGTGCTATGCATGCTGATTATCAGCTCGGAGACATGTCTGACAGTAGTTCCTGATGAATCCACAAATAATGAAAGTAATGATGTTCCAGTAACCATACTAGTACTACCCAATTTTAGACGGACAGGAAACTCTGCCATGTCCTGTTTTTAATATGGTTGCACTAATACAGAGCGACATGTGGTACCAAAAATTTTAAGGTATTGTTTGTTAAAATCAAATAAATTATTTGAAACAGATAATGCCACATTCAAGATTAGGACAAATGTTTGAAATGTCTAAATCATCCATTTCAAAGACATGAACAACTGTCAGAAATACTTTAAATGAACAATTTGTACCATTACATTTTAGTTGGAGCACAGAATCCACGGTTATTACTGTAACTGTATTATTGGAAAATGTACCATGGGTTGCTGTGCTCACATCATGACTATAGTTTGGTATATGGAGTGGACTCGACATCAACAAGATATTTTGGCGCCTGCCTGCTTCCTGGACTATATACTAGTAATAGAAGATTTTGAAAATGCAAAAATGGAATGAAAGAAAATAATAAGCATGTCATTGGTTTTATTTCAAATATCCCTCCTTGTTACTAAATTGCCATTGCATACACACTAGGTACCCAATTATTGTCAACTCCTTGTATGTTGTCTTTATTGCCTATTAGCCTTCACAATTTAAAAAACAATTTAAGAATCAATAATATTAATTTTATTCAACTATCTATCTTGATTACAATCCTTTATTATAATATGATGACAATCAAGTCGTATACGTAGTCATTAACGTATACATAAAGGTGTCGTCGTACAATGGCCAGTCTTAAATTATATGTTATAATCAAAGTGCTATAGCGTAGGACCGTAGGTACTGTACACGCGACATTAAATATTTTTATTTCAATTCAGTTTTTACGGTTATGGCTCCATCGGCGAACAATCGATGATTTTGCCATCTGTGAGTACCAACCATTATTGCAAGTAATAATGGTTGGTACTCAATTACAATAACTGTTTAATGACTGTTGGTCAGTTTTTGTAGAGATGTCATCCAATATTCACCATGCTAAAAAGGACAAAACATTTGGTTGATAATATATTTTTTTGAGGTTTTACATTGGGTTTGACAGATAGAATATTGACTGACAGCCGTCAGCGCTGTCATGAACGTTTCTTTAAACGCAGTTACGATGTAAGGCAGTGTTTTTTCATATTATTCTTTTATTTTTTAATGTATCGACTATTGAAAGATTTTAAATCTACTGTTAATAACTCAATTTAGTTAAAGGAATTTTAATAGTTATTTGTACCGCGGTACACGTTTGGACCAGAAAAGAAACACCTTCTTTTTATAAAGACGGGATGGCCTAACAATTGTAAGGAAGATGTCGACTTAAAAGCATATTATGTAAGACATCATGAACTATACGTAGACAGAGGATGCATGGTTTGGGGATATCGTTTAGTGGTACCGAGTAAATTAAGGGAAGCAGTACTATAAGAATTGCATGTAGGTCATTGGGGTATAGTAAAAATGAAGCCTTAGTATTGTGTGGTGGCCAGGTATCGATCACGATTAGTGATGGGGAAAAGGAACATTCTCACAATGAGAATATTCTCGGAACGAGAATGTTCGGGAATATTCTCGTGAGCGGAGAACATACGAGAATTTATGAGAACTTATGAGAACTTAAAACGAGTCGGTGATCCTTCCTGTTTTAACATGAAAGAAATAACTTTGGTCATTTTTATTTTCATTATTAGATGTAATTTAACATAATATTTCATTGTCTATAAATAGGACAGTGGTGACATAACTAGCAGCTATGATAACTTAATTACTTGTTTGATTCTGGACTTTGTAAAAGGATTTATGATTAAAACTCGATGATCTATTAAACAATAACAGCCTGAAAATGACTTCAACATAAACCAAAGTAATTTAAATAAGAAAAATACTTTAGCAAAGATTATAGAATCTAGAAGTACTTACCTCCTATAAAATGCTATGAATATGTAATTTTAGTAGAAACCAACCAAGACTGAACCAAGATTAAATCAACACAAATTAATATGACGTTCCTATTTTTATTTTATTTTGTCAATTTTTTTTATGTGTCTTGTGCGAGTCCCAAATATACATTTTTCTTTCTTTCTAAGAAATATCTTCTGTCGTATATCATTCACATCTGGAGTGAGGCCATCGAGAAAAACGGGAAGGCACTTATGGTCTACCTAGACATCTCGAAGGCCTTCAACAGGGTCTAGCACGATAGCATTATTGGCAAGCTTCCTTCCTTTAGTCTGCCTGCCGGATTGTGTGATTGGATTTAAGATTTCCTGAGGGTTCGGTCTATCCGAATGGTCATAGATGGCTGCTCGTCCGGACTGCTGGATATTAGTGCCGGGGTTCCTCAGGGGTCGGTGCTCTCGGCAACATCGTTCCTGCTGCTTATTAATGAACTGCTAAAACTCGGTACCTTTGGGTTTGCAGATAAAAGCACTGTTGTTGAGAGATACGTGTCCAATGCACGAGCTGGTGGGTCGCAGGTCCAGTCTCTCCGGGAGGCTGTGGTTGAGCACTTGAACTTGTCCTAACAGGTTGTCTCTGAATGAGGCAAGTTCAATGCTGCTAAGACCCAGGCGAATCTTTTTACCGCTAAAAGGAGCCATTTCCATCCAGCTCCATTTTTCCGAGGTGTAACCGTGGCGATAACCGACCGACTTGAGCTTCTTGGTGTTACGTTAACATCTACCCTCAACTTTGGCCCTTTCATAGAGGTAAAGGCTCAAGTGGCTGCCAAAAACACGGGGATCCTAGCAAAGGTAAGACGGTACTTTACGCCGGTACATCTGCTCAAACTTTATCAAGTGTAAATTCGATCGTGTATGGAGTACTGCTCTCATCTTTGGGATGGACCTGCCAGATACCAGCTTGATGCCTTGACTCAATCGAGAAACGAGCCAAGAGGGTCATCGGCAATTATAGGCTCGTCGAGTTAAAGCATCGACCCCGAGTTACTGTCGGTTTTCTATCGGTTGCAATTTGGGGAATCTGCGACGGAATTGCATAATTTAATTCCACCAAGCCCGTTCCATCATCGGACCACAAGACGTACGGCGCGGTGCGCCACCGGTACATGGTGGAAATCCCACCTACATGCACAAAACGTTTTGGGAACACATTCATTGTGCCTATAGCTAAAGAGTGGAATTCCCTGCCGAAGTCTGTGTTTCCTGATAGCTACAACCTGGGAGTCTTCAAGTCAAGAGTGAATAGGTTACTTCGAGCAAGCATGCTCCATATTCGACTGCATCATCGCTTACCGTCAAGTAAGATACTGGTCAAACGCTTGCCTAACTAGTAAATAAAATCTGGCCAAGTGCGAGTCGGACTTGCGTGCAAAGGGTTGCGAACCAATTTCATTTAAGTAACCAGGTTATTTTAACACTATAGATTTCTTATAGGTTTTCCTGTAATATTTCGTGTTCTGTAGTTTCGGAGATAAGGGGTAAACGTTCATTTTTAGCTTAATTTCTTGAATAACTTCAAAACTATTCATTTTAAAATTATGAAAAAAATATAATTAAAATTTTCACAGTCCTTTCAATTGATATGTCGCACGATAAGGTTCGAAATTTTTGAAATTTTCTACTTTGACCCCCAAAGTGACCCCATTCTCAACATTTATTTATTTACGTAACGCGTCCGTGTTTGGGTCACAAAAGTCCATAATTATGTGTACCAAATTTCAACAGAGACGGTCCAGTAGATCCAGAGAAAACTGGCTGACACAGACAGACAGACAGATAAACAGACAGACACCCGAGTGAACCAATAAGGTTTCCGTTTTTTTTCGGAACCCTGAAAAAGCTATAAAAAGATGGAATACAGTACCAATTGATAACCAATTGGTACTGTATTTTAGATTCGAAATTCCCCATAATTTAGTTTCCTTCACGAAATGTTTCAAAATACATATAACATACAAGTAACACACTATAAATTTCATCTATCATACAAATTTCAAGACAGGATTAGATTAAAGTTAGGTTTTGTTACTCCGTTTTTAAGTTCTCGTAAATTCTCTGCTCGGAGAACATTCTCGAGAACATATCGGCAAAGTTCTCGCTAAGAGAATGTTCTCGAGAATTTCCCATCAATAATCACGATATTGAAACGACTTGTCAGAAGTGTGTCACGTGTTGTCTGGAAGGGACGGCACCTCCAAAAGCGCCGTCATAGCCGTAGCCTTATGTCACAGAACCATGGTCGCGCTTACATTTAGATTTTTTGGGCAAAACATTTTTAACCTTGTAAGGCAAAACATTTTTAGTTCATAGATTCAACAAGTAAATGGTTAGAAGTCTTTTTAATGCCGCAAACCACAGCTAGTGCTGTTGTAAAGGTACTTCGTACCACCTTTGCACGTTTTGGTTCGACTAAGGAAATAGTTTCAGATAATGGTCGTCCATTTTCGAGTAGAGAATATCAAGAATTTATGAATAACTAGCGGACGTCACGCGGTTTCACCCGCGTAGTTCCCGTTCCCGTGGGAGTACGGGGATAAAATATAGCCTATGTTACTCCCTGATAATGTAGCTGTCCATTGCTGAAAGAATTTTTCAAATCGGTCCAGTAGTTTCGGAGCCTATTCATTTCAAACAAACAAACATACAAACAAACAAATCTTTCCTCTTTATAATATTAGTGTAGATAACGGCGTTAAAGTAACCTTTACACCAATATATCACACTGCTTCTAATGGAGCAGCGGAAAATGCTGTTAAACTCTGTAAAAGAGCTATAAAAAAATACGTGACGGAATAGCTTTAGATGACGTATTGCAAACATATCTTATGATATATAGAAATGAACACAGTTCTACCGGTGAGACACCAGCTATGTTATTACAGCGAAGGAAATTAAGAACTAGGTTAGAAAAACTAGGCGAGGATAGACAGGTAGAAACTAGGATAGACAAGGCTCAGCATAAATAAGTATGTAACGAGGCGGAACTGATAGACACTTCCAAGTTGGTGACCCGGTGTGGGCTTGCAATTACACAGGAGAAAAGTGGTTCGATGCCACTATTACAAAGAGAGATGGCTCTCGTAATTATGTAGTAGGTAAGGAAGGTGGTCCCTTCTTGAAAAGGCACGTCGACCAAATTAAAAAGAGAAGAAACAGCCACGGGGTGCCATCTGTAGATGAAATGATTTCGTCACCATTAACCAGATTCGCTGTAGAGAATTCGGAGGAGGTAAGGGACGAAGGACCGGACACGCAAAACATGCGGTCTAATTTAACCGAGTCGAGCGCGCAGGAATATAGGCCTTTAAGAAGACAGTGGGTAACCCACAACTTGCAGTTCATGTAGAGTATTCTGGTGAAGATAGAACTCCTGTACCATTATCGGTGAATCGTCCCAAAAGAGTAAGAAAACCGGTGCATAGGTATGGTTTTGAGGAAATAGATTTTTATATCGATGTAATAATGCTGTGTAGTATGTATAGTTCATAAGTTTAACAATAGGTACTAGACATAAGTGAAGTTCGCCCCACTTTGCCTCCAATGTTGAAACCTGATGGCTCGCTGGCTCACTCTGCAAGTGAGAAAGCAAATTTATTTGCAACTCTTTTTGCAAGCAATTCGCGTCTGGACGCTGGCTCCAAGCAACCACCAACTTTACCTCGTTGTGACTCTTCGATGCCGGATATCGCAGTTCATATTAAAGAGGTCCGAAGAGTATTGTGCAATCTAGACGTGAATAAGGCCAGTGGACCTGACGGCATTCCAGCGAGAGTGTTGAGGCAATGTGCACCTGAGCTGTCTCCTGTGTTGACTCGCCTGTACAGACTCTCTCTTGAAAAAAGAACGGTGCCGAAATCATGGAAGCTTGCGAATGTGCAACCGGTGCCCCAAAAAGGGAGACCGAAGATACGTCAGTGGATAGGGAACTTATTTCTATACTACGGTATTGGTATAACAATCAGATTAATTGTGTAAGGTGGGCAGGCTCACTATCGGATGAGTATAGGCTGGAGTGCGGGGTGAGGCAGGGCGGACTGACCTCCCCCCGCCTCTTCAGTCTGTCATAAACCGGTTGATGGTCGAGCTCAGCAACACTTATCAGGGTTGTTATGTTGACGGAACATGCGTCAACAATATCAGTTACGCGGATGACATGGTGTTGCTGAGCCCATCGATTAACGCAATGATGAGTCTGCTCGAGATATGTGAGAGATATGCGGAGATCCATGGGCTCAGATACAATGTAAAGAAAAGTGAGGTACAAGGCCGGCACTAAAACCTATCCGATGGTACCACATTTGAAACTTTGCGGTAGTCCCTTAAGGCAAGTCACAATGTACCTTCAAGTATCTGGGCCACTGGGTTTCCGAAGACCTTAAAGACAACCTGGACATTGAGCGTGAGCGCAGAGCGTTGGCTGTCCGCTGCAATATGGTGGCTCGCAGATTTGCGAAATGCTCGACTGACGTAAAGGCTACGTTGTTTAGAGCGTATTGTCAGTCGTTCTATACATGCAGTGTGTGGGTCAACTATACGCAGAGGGCATACAGCGCTCTGCGAGTCCAATATAATAATGCGTTTATGGTGTTGATGGGGTTGCCGCGCTACTGTAGGGCATGTTCGCGGAGGCGGAGATTGATGGCTTTCACGCAATCATGCGCAAGCAATGCGCTGCCACCATGCGCCGGGTACGCGCCAGCCCCAACAGCATCCTGAGAGCTATAGCGGACAGGTGGGACAGCCCCGTACTGGGGCATTGGATAGGCCTACATGTGACTGTGGTGTAGGTAGGTAATTATGATAGTTTTGTTAAAATTAGATAGAATGTAAGTACTGGAATGGAATGGAAGTAGTGGATTATAACTTTGACATAGTACTTGTTCAGGAACAATATCAAAATGCGCGCTTACGTCACAAGGTAGTTCAGCTGGATTGTAAGGCGCGAGCCGGAATTTATGTTGCACGTTCTTCGAGCTTTACTGTAACATCTATATGTAATCTCATGACGCCCCATTGCGCCGTGGCGAAAGTATCATCACCTACCTTTAAGTTTTACGTTGTGAGCTGCTACTTTCAATATCCAGACCCAGTTACTCCACATATACATTATCTCCGTCACGTCTTGCGGTCGCTCGCGGGCTGCAAAGTTATAGTGGGTGCTGACGTGAATGCATCTTCTTCCCTGTGGTATGGCAAAGTTCGGGCCAATGATTACGAACGACGTTGTACCGTTGAAGATTTTATTGCTGAGATGAACTTATCAATTCATAACACCCCAGACGCACCGCCTACTTTTTGTAGTCAAATGGGCGAATCTTGTATTGACGTCACACTTTCTAGTGCAGACGTATGCTTGGATAGGTTGCGTGTCCTTCCTGACGCGTCTTGTAGTGATCATCGCCTGATCGTGTACGAATTTGTTCCTATGTTTACTCATGGTTCGTCACACTTAATTGGGAATTTTAGATATAAAAGTAGAGGCAATTAGGAATTCTTTAGCTCACTTTTTGCTTGTCATGCCAAAGACTTCACTCGCGACGGACTGTCAGCTGAGGAAAGTGCTGAGATAATGTCAGACACCTTCACTTACTCTACTGACATTGCTATTGGTCGCGCATCTATGACCAATATTCGTAGATGTGATTGGTGGAATGACTACCTTACTGAACAACGTAGAAGCTATCGCAGAGCGCGAAGACAACTTAATAAGCTTAAAAAACGTAGGGCTATCGGGGACCCCCTTAATCTTGCTTTAAGTACTTTTAGAGTTGCCAAGTCGCGCTACAAAGCATTGGTTGAAAAATCTAAGGGTAAATAACTCCGGAAAATTGTTGATAAACTTGATAAGGAGGGTCCGTGGTCTCCTTTGTACCACGGGTTCAAGGCTAATAGATTTGTCGACCTTGCGTACGTTCAAAACATTAATGTAAATAATAAACATACCACCGGCATTGAAGAAACAACTGATGTTTTGCTTGATTCTCTAATACCAGACGATTCATCAGTAAATGATAATGAATACCACCAACAGATTAGAGCGTGGGCCGCGGTGCCACCTGAATCACCGGAGTCAGACCTTCCATCCACTGACGAATTCATAAACGTTGTCAAGAGACTACCTCTCAAAAAATCATCCGGTGAAGATAAAATATCTAATAGAATGATTATAGAAGCGTGTAAAACAGCGGGCGACGCGATCTTATCCGTATATAACCGATGCATTGCAGAAGGTATTTTTCCTCGAATATGGCGACAAGGTTTTATACGCATTGTTCCGAAGAGTGGCGATAAGCCCTACCGGCCCAAAACACTACTTACATCTTTGGGGAAACTCTTAGAGCGACTAATCGTTCCGCGCTTGCTACCGAATGGACCTAAATTTCATATTAATCAATTTGGTTTCACTATTGGTAAATCCACAGTCGACGCGGCTCTCTCTGTCCGTAAAATTGTTAACTTATCGGAACATAAATACGTGGTTGGAATCTTTCTCGACATATCTGGCGTTTTTGATAACGCATGGTGGCCGATGCTACTACTTAAAATGAAAACCCGTGGTTGCTACAAAAATATCTATAATCTGATTCTTTCGTATTTTCTAAACGGCTCCGCGAAACTCAAACTTGGACATCATTCCACTTCTAAGTCTCTAACTCTAAGTCTAAGTTCAAAGTCTCAGTTATCGGTCCATATGTATGGAATTTTGGCTACGATGATTTCCTCGCGCTTCCGCTCCCATGCGACTGTTCATTAACCGGTTAAGCGGACGATGGCTTACTGCTCATTGAGGCAAGCACTCGGGCTGGACTCGAGAACTTGGCTGACACATGTCTACGTTTAATATCACAGTGGGGCGATCGAAACCGTCTGACCTTTGCACCGCATAAAACCTATCAACTTATTTTAAAAGGAAATCTAAAATCCTGGCCTAGCATTAAATTTAAAAAAAAAACTGGCCTGGCCTAGCAAAAAAGAAAAGAATCCGTGTGCTACCTCGGTATGCTACTAGAAAGGAACTTTTCATTTATTGATCATATAAAAACAATAGGTGAAAAAGCAAAAAAGAACTTCTACGCTTTGACGAGAATATCCAAAGTTACTTGGGGTCTCTCATTTCAAACCTTAAAAACTATCTATGGGGCTACTTACTTGGGTTGTATGTGCTACGGGGCACCTGTCTGGGCTGACAGGGCCACCATAGGGGCGGTACGTCGTAAATTGCTGCAAAGCCAGCGTTTGGCTTTGATATTCTTATGCAAGGCGTATAGGACGGTTAGTACTGAAGCCTTACCGGTGCTGGCGGGTGTTCTCCCAGTCGATCTAGAGGTGCAGCGGCGTGCTGCAATGTACTACTACGCTAGAAAGATCACGGACCCACAGTTTTTACCGCAACGCGACCGTGCTAAGATCCGTAGATTACTAAAACCCCAGACTGACGTCTGGGAGGAACTTTTATCCGAATGGCAATGTAGGTGGGAAAATTCCATTAAAGGCCGACACCTCCACCAGTTTTTCCCATCCGTTCGTGAGCGGCTTCGTCGGGGTTCGTGATAGGACATGGCTGGAGGTGGATCATTGTGTTGCCCAATTTCTCACAGGTCATGGCAACTTTAAGAGTAAATTATTTTCCTTTAGGCTTGTGGCCTCGCCTTTATGTCAATGTTCTACAGCCGACTATGAATACGAACAATGCGCACACCACATCTTATGGGAGTGTATTCTTTGGCAAACTGAACGCAATATTATGTTAGATAGTATTCAGGTTACATCTGGAGTAGTTTACTACACGGACCTTGTAGAAACCAGAACAAATTATCCGTGCTTTCAGGCGATTTTGCCATACCTATTACTGGAATCAAAAGTAGCTCACAATTTAGGACCCATTAGTTTTTAATTAATATGTAATCCGTGGTGCTTGCCAACTGGGCTTAACCCAGTTCTATGTCCCTTGGTGCCTATTGGCCTAGCTCTATTCTGTCTCCTGCAAGACTCGGTGGAACACAGAGGTAAGAGGCTCATAGGTGACGTAAAACTGGTCGATACCAAGCTACATAGCTTGGCTCATCGCCGTAAGGTTGCCTGCTTGTCGGTCTTCTTCGTCAGATTGTACTTCGGTGAGTGTGCCCAAGAACTCCACGACCTCATCCCACCGGCCCCCTTCTACCATCGGACATCCAGACGCACTGCATCTTACCATCCCTACCTTGTTGCTATTCCACCAACTCGCACTAAGCGTTTCCAAACGTCTTTTATAACGCGCACAGCAAAGGAGTGGAACTCTCTGCATACGTCTGGTCTCCAAACGCTTACAACCCTAATCTCTTCAAAGTTAGAGTGAACAGGCTCCTTCTGGGTAAGCTCGCTCTATCGTAGACTTTGTCTCGGTCATCTCTGACCTAGACTAGAGTGAAGAGCAAACCCATCTCAATTTAAAAAAAAGTTACTTTATTAGATGCATAAGTAAAATAGTTTATTATTGGTTAAGAATTTTATATCATGTTAAATTAGACAGTAAATAAGGGTGGAGGTGTAACGTAGGTAAGTATGTTCTGTATGTACCGCCAGTCTTCAAATAAAGCAAGTACAGAACGGACGTGTGTTTTACTGCGAGACAATATATTTCTCAAGTATTGGAAACAAGACATGGCAAAGTATAGAAACTGAAACTGAAGTTTTTTAAGCAGACTTTATTAGATTTTTTTTTTTTATAAAACGTTGCCCCCCCCACAAGAAAGTTCTCCTGTATCGTGGGTGCGTTTACAAACATACAATTTCACTTACACAAACAGCCAGACCCGGAACAACTATCTGTAGGCCATACAAATATTTGTTCCGTGCGGGAATCGAACCCGCGACACGCCGGGCAGCAGTCGATCGCTCCACCACTGCGCCAACCATGTCGCCAAAATTGTGTCTTCAAATATTATATTTTCATAAAAGTAGTCAAAAGTTCTTAAACGTGATTGATGATGATAACAGCTTCCTAAGAGTAAATTCTTTTATCCGAAATGGTTCAGGTGTTCATTCCTTTTAAAAATCACCCTATTTTCAGGTCAGCATGTTGGTGAGTGCGCGCCTACCACACACCAATTCAAATGGCGACAGCCTCCTTTATCAGACCCGTTCCCATGGACACAAAATCTTTGAGACCGGGTAAATAATACATTACATTACATTATAATAATGAAAATGCGTAATAATAGAAAGCATCAAGGCCATTTAGTCAAATTATTGAGAGGTTATAATTTGAATAATTTTAGTTGTTATCTATATATCATTTACCATCCTACTAATATTATAAACTAGCACTTCGCCCGCGACTTCGTCTGCGTAGACTTTAGAGGTGGCGCGCAACTTCTTTGTCCCAAAATCTCATTCTCGGAAATTTATCTTCATGATTCTTCATTCTGATAGTTTGTGAGTCTTTACTGTTCGTACTTTCAGCCCCAGGACTACTTTGACATGTTTCTGGTATTCTGGTACTTGTAAATCTTTCGCTCATAACTCCAGCCTAGAAGAAACTTCGATATGTTTCGGTTTACCTGGTATTTTTAAATGCAAACCACTCATAATTCATGTCAGACATGTTTCTGGTATCCTTGTACTTGTAAATCTTTAACGCTCATAATTACAGCCTGGATACCTAACCACTCAAAATTCTAGCGCCGGAAACATTAAAACATGTTTCTGGTAATTCCTGCCCGGGAAAACCTACCACATTTTTCTGTTGTTTTGTTACTTTTAAATCCTTACCGCACATATTTCTAGCGCAGAAATATTTTGACATGTTTCTGGCCTCTTGTTACTTATGAATCTTTATCATTCACAATCCTAGCCCCGAAAATACTTCGACATGTTTCTGGTCTCCAGGTACTTTTGAATTCTAACTGGTCACAATTCAAGCGCCGGAAATATTCGACATGTTTATGGTCTCCTGGTACTTGTGAATCTTTAGCGCTCATTATTTCAGTCAAAGAAATACTTCGACATGGTTCTGGTCTCCTGTCACATGTGTATCTATAGCGTTTACAATTCTAACCCGGAAAAAAATTCAACACACATAATTATACCTGATCGAAGCTTAAAAAAAAAAAAACAAAAAATATTTGAGCTCAAAAATACTTTAACATCGTTCTGTTCTCCCGGTACCTGTGAATCTTTAGCGCTCCCAATTTCAGCCCCGGGAACACTACGACATGTTTTTGGTCTCCTGGTACATAATGAATCTTTAACGCTCATAATTCCTGCCCGGGAAAAACGTCCACATATTTCGGAGTTCCTGGTACTTTTGAATCCATACCGCTCATAATTCTAGCACCGGAAATATTTCTACATGTTTCTGGCCCCCTGATACTTATGAATGTTTAGCATCCACAATCCTAGCCCCGAAAACACTTCGACATGTTTCTGGTTTCCTGGTACTTTTGAATTCTAACCGGTCACAATTTCTAGCGCCGGAAATATTTCGACATGTTTATGGTCTCCTGGTACTTGTGAATCTTTAGCGCTCACTATTTCAGCCAAAGAAATACTTCAACATGGTTCTGGTTTTCTGTCACATGTGAATCTATAGCGTTTACAATTCCAACCCGGAAAAAAATTTAACATACATATTTCTGTACGACGGCTAAAAAAAAATATATTCTAGCCCAAAAATACTATAACATCGTTCTGTTCTCCTGGTACTTGTGAATCTTTAACGCTCCCAATTTCAGCCCCAGAAATATTACGACATGGTTCTCCTGGTACTTGTGAATCTAAAGTACTAAGGCAGCAGAAGCGCTGGGTTTCCACTTCCTCCTCTGTCTCCATTAGGCCATGCCTTTTACCGGGATAAAAAGTAGCCTATGTTTGATTCCAGGATGTGGACTATATGTGTGCCAAATTTCATCCGTTCAGCCATTTTTGCCTGATTGAGGCACAAACATACAAACATACAAACTTTCACATCCTACTAATATTATAAACTAGCACTTCGCCCGCGACTTCGTCTGCGTAGACTTTAGAGGTGGCGCGCAACTTCTTTGTCCCATATTCTCATTCTCGGATATTCACCTTCACGATTCTTTTCTGCTAGTTTGCGAGTCTTTACTGTCCGTAATTTCAGCTCCAGAACTACTTTGACATTTTTCTGATATTCTGGTACTTGTGAATCTTTAGCGCTCATAACTCCAGCCCAGAAAAAATCTTCGATATGTTTCGGTTCTCCTGGAATTATTAAATGTTAACCACTCACAATTACAGCTTCGGAAATACTACTTGTGAATCTTTTAAGCTCATAATTACTGCCCGGAAAAAACCTCCACATTTTTCTGTTGTTCTGGTACTTTTGAATCCTTACCGCTCATAATTTTTGCTCCGGAAATATTTCAACATGTTTCTGGTCTCATGGTCCTTTTGAATTTTTAGTATTCACAATCTTAGCCACGAAAATACTTCGACATGTTTTTCGTCTCCTGGTACATAACGAATCATTAGCGCTCATAATTCCAGCCCGGAAAATACTTCAACATTTTTCTGTTCTCGTGATACCTTTGAATCCTAGCCGCTCACGATTCCAGTGCCGGAAATATTTCGACATGTTTCTGTACTCCTGGTACTTGTGAATCTTTAGCGCTCACAATTTCGGGCAAAAAAATACTTTGACATGCTTCTAGTCTCCTGGTACTTATGAGTCTATAGCATTTACAATTACAGCCCGGAAAAAACATCGACATACATAGTAGTTCTGTTTGACTGTTAAAAAAAAACAAAAAAATATTCTAGCTCAAAAATACTTTTACATCGTTATGTTCTCTTGGTACTTGTGAATCTGAAGCGCCCATTATTCCAGCCCCGAAAATACTTCTACATGTATCTGATCTCCTGATGCTTTTGAATCCTAACTGCTCACATTTCCAACCCTGGACATACTTCGACATATTTCTGGTCTCCTGGTACATAATAAATCTTTAGCGCTCATAATTCCTGCCTGGAAAAACTTCCACATTTTTATGTTGTTTTGGTACTTTTGAATCCTTACCGCTCATATTTCTAGTGCGGAAATGTTTCGACAAATTTCTGGCTTCCTGGTACTAATGAATCTTTAGCATTCACAATCCTAGCTCCGAAAATACTTCGACATGTTTCTTATCTCATGGTACTTTTGAATTCTAACGGTCACAAAATTTCGACATGTTTATGGTCTCCTGGTACTTGTGAATCTTTAGTGCTCTTAATTTCAGCCAAAGAAATACTTCAACATGTTTCTGTTCACCTGTCACATGTGAATCTATAGCGTTTACAATTCCAGCCCGGAAAAAACTTCAACATACATATTCCTGTTCGACGGTAAAAAAAAAAATATTCTTGCCCAAACATACTTTAGCATCGTTCTGTTCTCCTGGTACTTGTGAATTTTAGCGCTCTCAATTTCAGCCCCGGAAATACTACGACATGTTTCTGTTCTCCTGGTACTTTTCAATCTGAAGTACTAAGGCAGCAGAAGCGCTGGGTTTCCACTTCCTCCTCAGTCTTCGTTAAGCGTTACCTTTTACCGGGATAAAAAGTAGCCTATGTTTGATTCCAGGATGTGAACTATATGTGTGCCAAATTTCATCCAAATCCCTTCAGCCATTTTTGCCTGATTGAGGCACAAACATACAAACATACAAACATACAAACATACAAACATTCACATTTATAATATTACTAGCACTTCGCCCGCGACTTCGTCTGCGTAGACTTTAGAGGTAGCGCGCAAATTTTTTGTCCCATATTCTCATTCTCAGAAATCCATCTACTTCGACATTTTTCTGGTTTTAAAGATAGAAAAGACACAAAGAAAAATGTTTATTTGGGACTCGCACAAGACATATATCGCACATATATAAACTTTAGCGCTCATAACTCCGCCCAGAAAATACTTTGACATGTTTCTGGTATCCTGGTACTTGTGAATATTTAACGCTCATAATTACAGCCCGGAAAAAACCGCTATATGTTTCTGTTTCCCTTCTTCACTTTTAATCCTAACCACTCAAAATTCCAGCGCCGGAAACATGAAAACATTTTTCTGGTCTCCTGGTACTTGTGAATCTATAGCGCTTACAATTCCTACCGAAAGTATAATTTGAAATGTTTCTGGTCTCCTGCTACTTGTGAATCTGTAGCGCTCATTATTCCAGCCCCGAAAATACTTCCACATTTTTTTGTGGTTTTGGTAATTTTGAATTCTTATCGCTCATATAATATCTAGCGCGGAAATATTTTGACATGTTTCATGCTTATTGGTAATTGTGAAACTTTAGCATACACAATCCTAGCCACGATAATACTTCGATTTTATTTTGGTCTCCTGGTACCTTTGAATCCTGGCCGCTCACGTTTCCAGCGCCGGAAATATTTCGACATGTTTCTGGTCTCCTGGTACTTGTGAATCTTCAGCGCTCACAATTTCGGTCAAAAAATACTTTCACATGTTTCTAGTCTCCTGTTACTTTGTATCTATAGCATTTACAATTCCAGCCCGGAAAAAACATCGACATACATATTTCTGTTTGACTGTTAAAAAACAAAACAAAACTATTCTAGCTCAAAAATACTTTTACATCGTTCTGTTCTCCTGGTACTTGTGAATCTGTAGCGCTCCTTATTACAGCCCCGAAGATACTTCTAAATGTATCTGATCACCTGGTGCTTTAGAATCCTAACTGCTCAAAATTCCAATCCTGGAATAATGAATCTTTAAGGCTCATAATGCCTGCCCGGGAAAACTTCCACATTTTTCTGTTGTTTTGGTAATTTTGAATTCTTACCGCTCATATATCTAGCGCGGAAATATTTTGACAAGTTGCTGGCCTCCTGGTACTTTTGAATTCTAACCGGTTACAATTCCAGTGTCGGAAATAATTTGACAGGTTTATGGTCTCCTGGTACTTGTGAATCTTTAGCGCTCCTAATTTCAGCCAAAGAAAAACTTCTTCAAAATGTTTATGGTCTCCTGTCACATATGAATCTATAGCATTTACAATTCCAACCCGGAAAAAACTCCAAATACATATTTCTTTTCGACCGTTAAAAAAAAAACAAAAAATATTCTAGCCTAAAAATACTTTGACATCGTTCTATTCTCCTGGTACTTTAGCGCTCCCAATTTCAGCCCCGGAAATATTATGACACATTTCTGTTCTCCTGGTACTTGTGAATCTGAAGTACTAAGGCAGCAGAAGCGCTGGGTTTCCACTTCCTCCTCAATCTCCATTAAGCCATGCCTTTTACCGGGATAAAAAGTAGCCTATGTTTGATTCCAGTATGTGGACTATATGTGTGCCAAATTTCATCCAAATCCCTTCAGCCATTTTTGCCTGATTGAGGCACAAACATACAAACATACAAACATACAAACATACAAACATTCACATTTATAATATTAGTAGGACTAGCACTTCGCCCGCGACTTCGTCTGCGTAGACTTTAGAGCTGGCGCGCAACTTCTTTGTCCCATATTCACATTCTCGGAAATTCATCTTGATGTTTCTTTAATTCTGATAGTTTGTGAGTCTTTACTGTCCGTACTTTCAGCCCCGGAACTACTTCGACATGTTTCTGGTATTCTGGTACTTGTGAATCTTTAGTGCTCATAATCCCACCCCAGAAAAAACTTCGATATGTTTCTGTTCTCCTGGTATTTTTGAATCCTTACCACTCACAATTCCAGCGCCGGAAATACTTCGACGTGTTTCTGGTATCCTGGTACTTGTGAATCTTTATCGCTCATAATTACAGCCCGGAAAAAACCGCTATATGTTTCTGTTCTCCTGGTACTTTTGAGTCCTAACCACTCAAAATTCCAGCGGCGAAAACATTAAAACATGTTTCTGGTCTCCTGGTACTTGTGAATCTTTAGCGCTTACAATGCCTACCGAAAATATAATTTGACATGTTTCTGGTCTCCTGGTATCTACTTGTGAATCTGTAGCGCTCATAATTACAGCCCCGAAAACACTTCGACATACTTTCAATCTCCTGGTATTTTTGAATCCTGACCGCTCACAATTTCAACCCTAGAAATACATCGAGATGTTTCTGGTCTCCTGGTACATAATGACATATAGCACTCGATAACTCCTGCCCGGAACAAACTTCCACATTTTTCTGTTGTTCTGGTTCTTTTGAATCCTTACCGCTCATAATTCTTGCTCCGGAAATATTTCGGCATGTTTCTGGTCTCTGGTGAGTTGTGAATCTTTAGCATTCACAATCCTGGCCACGAAAATACTTCGACATGTTTTTGGTCTCTTGATACGTAATGAATCTTTAGCGCTCATAATTCCAGCCCGGAAAATAATTCGACATTTTTCTGTTCTTCTGATTCCTTTGAATCCTAGCCACTCACGATTCCAGCGCCGGAAATATTCCGACATGTTTATGGTCTCCTGGTACTTGTGAATCTTTAACGCTCACTATTTCACCCAAAGAAATACTTCGACATGGTTCTGGTTTTCTGTCACATGTGAATCTATAGCGTTTACAATTCCAACCCGGAAAATAATCCTACTAATATTATAAACTAGCACTTCGCCCGCGACTTCGTCTGCGTAGACTTTAGAGGTGGCGCGCAACTTCTTCGTCCCTTATTCTCATTCTCGGATATTAACCTTCACGATTCTTTTCTGCTAGTTTGCGAGTCTTTACTGTCCGTACTTTCAGCTCCAGAACTACTTCGGCATGTTTCTGGTACTCTGGTACTTGTGAATCTTTAGCGCTCATAACTCCAACCCACAAAAAAACTTCGAAATGTTTCGGTTCTCCTGGTATTTTTAAATGTTAACCACTCACAATTCCAGCTTCGGAAATACTTCGACATGTTTCTAGTATCTCGGTACTTGTGAATCTTTTACGCTCATAATTACAGCCCGGAAAAAACCGCTATATGTTTCTGTTCTCGTGGTAGTTTTGAATCCTTACCACTCAAATTTCCAGCGCCTGAAAGATTAAAACATGTTTCTGGTCTCCTAGTACTTGTGCATCTTTAGCGCTTACAATTCCTGCCGAAAATATAATTTGACATGTTTTTGATCTCCTGCTATCTACGTGTGAATCTGTAGCGCTCATAATTACAGCCCCAAAAATACTTCGACATATTTCTAATCTCTTGGTACTTTTGAATCCTAACTGCTCCCAACTCCAACCCTGGAAATATTTCGATATGTATCTGGTCTCCTGGTACATAATGAAACTTTTACGCTCATAATTCCTGCCCGGAAAAATCACCACATTTTTCTGTTGGTCTGGTACTTTTGAATCCTTACCGCTCATAATTTTTGCTCCGGAAATATTTCGGCATGTTTCTGGTCTACTGGTCCTTTTGAATTTTTTGCATTCACAATCTTAGCCACGAAAATACTTCGACATGTTTTTGGTCTCCTGGTACATAATGAATCTTTAGCGCTCATAATTCCAGGCCGGAAAATACTTCAACATTTTTCTGTTCTCGTGATACCTTTGAATTCTAGCCGCTCACGATTCCAGTGCCGGAAATATTTCGACATGTTTCTGGTCTCCTGGTACTTGTGAATCTTTAGCGCTCACAATTTCGGCCAAAAAATACTTTGACATGTTCTAGTCTCCTGGTACTTGTGAGTCTATAGCATTTACAATTACAGCCCGTAAAAAAACATCGACATACATAGTTCTACTTGACTGTTAAAAAAAAAAAAAATGTTCTAGCTCAAAAATACTTTTACATCGTTCTGTTCTCCTGGTACTTGTGAATCTGTAGCGCTCATTATTCCAGCCCCGAAAATACTTCTACATGTATCTGATCTCCTGATGCTTTTGAATCCTAACTGCTCACAATTCCAATCCTGGAAATACTTCGACATATTTCTGGTCTCCTGGTACATAATGAATCTTTAGCGCTCATAATTCCCGCCCGGAAACACCTTCACATTTCTATGTTGTTTTGGCACTTTTGAATCCTTACCGCTCATAGTTATAGTGCGGAAATATTTCGACAAATTTTTGGCCTCCTGGTACTAATGAATCTTTAGCATTCACAATCCTAGCTCCGAAAATACTTCGACATGTTTCTAATCTCCTGGTACTTTTGAATTCTAACCGGTCACAATTCCAGCACCGGAAAAATTTCGACATGTTTATCGTCTCCTGGTACTTGTGAATCTTTAGCGCTCATAATTTCAACCAAAGAAATACTTCAACATGTTTCTGTACAGCTGTCACATGTGAATCTATAGCGTTTACAATTCCAGCCCGGAAAAAACTTCAACATACATATTTCTGTTCGACGGTAAAAAAAAAAATTCTTGCCCAAAAATACTTTAACATCGTTCTGTTCTCCTGGTACTTGTGAATCTTTAGCGCTCCTAATTTTAGCCCCGGAAATACTACGACATGTTTCTGTTCTCCTGGTACTTGTGAATCAGAAGTACTAAGGCAGCAGAAGCGCTGGGTTTCCACTTCCTCCTCAGTCTTCGTTAGTCGTTGCCTTTTACCGGGTTAAAAAGTAGCCTATGTTTGATTCCAGGATGTGAACTATATGTGTGTCAAATTTCATCCAAATCCCTTCAGCCATTTTTGCCTGATTGAGGCACAAACATACAAACATACAAACATACAAACATACAAACATACAAACATATAAACATACTGGATTTTTGGATGAAATTTGGCAAAGTAGCCTATGTTTGATTCCAGTATGTGGACTATATCCACATACTGGAATCAAACATAGGCTACTTTTTATCCCGGTATAAGGCAACGCTTAACGAAGACTGAGGAGGAAGTGGAAACCCAGCGCTTCTGCTGCCTTAGTACTTCAGATTCGAAAGTACCAGGAGAACAGAAACATGTCGTAGTATTTCCGGGGCTGAAATTGAGAGCGCTAAAATTCACAAGTACCAGGAGAACAGAACGATGTTAAAGTATTTTTGGGCAAGAATATTTTTTTTTTTTACCTTCGAACAGAAATATGTATGTTGAAGTTTTTTCCGGGCTGGAATTGTAAACGCTATAGATTCACATGTGAGAGCAGAAATATGTTGAAGAAGTTTTTCTTTGGCTGAAATTATGAGCGCTAATGATTCACAAGCAACAGGAGACCATAAACCTGTCAAATTATTTCCGACCCTAGAATTGTAACCGGTTAGAATACAAAAGTACCAAGAGACCAGAAACATGTCGAAGTATTTTCGGGGCTAGGATTGTGAATGCTAAAGATTCATAAGTACCAGGAGGCCAGCAACATGTCAAGATATTTCCGCGCTAGATATATGAGCGGTAAGGATTCAAAATTACCAAAACAACGGAAAAATGTGGAAATTTTTCCCGGGCAGGAATAATGAGCGCTAAAGATTCATTATGTACCAGGAGACCAGAAACATGACGAAGTATTTCCAGGGTTGGAATTGTGAGCAGTTAAGATTCTAAAGCATCAGGAGATCAGATACATGTAGAAGTATTTTCGGGGCTGGAATAATGAGCGCTTCAGATTCACAAGTACCAGGAGAACAGAAACATGTCGTAGTATTTCCGGGGCTGAAATGGAGAGCGCTAAAATTCACAAGTACCAGGAGAACAGAACGATGTTAAAGTATTTCTGGGCAAGAATATTTTTTTTTTACGGTCGAACAGCAATATGTATGTTGAAGTTTTTTCCGGGCTGGAATTGTAAACGCTATAGATTCACATGTGACAGGTGAACAGAAACATGTTGAAGTATTTCTTTGGCTGAAATTAAGAGCACTAAAGATTCTCAAGTACCAGGAGACCATAAACATGTCGAAATTTTTTCGGCGCTGGAATTGTGAATTAGAAACCGTTAGAATTCAAAAGTACCAGGAGATAAGAAACATGTCGAAGTATTTTCGGAGCTAGGATTGTGAATGCTAAAGATTCATTAGTATCAGGAGGCCAGAGATTTGTCGAAACATTTCCGCACTAGAAATATGAGCGGTAAGGATTCAAAAGTACCAAAACAACATAAAAATGTGGAAGTTTTTCCAGGCAGGAATTATGAGCGCTAAAGATTCATTATGTACCAGGAGACCAGAAATATGTCGAAGTATGTCCAGGGTTGGAAATGTGAGCAGTTAGGATTCAAAAGCATCAGGAGATCAGATACATGTCGAAGTATTTTCGGGGCTGGAATAATGATCGCTTCAGATTCACAAGTACCAGGAGAACAGAACGATGTAAAAGTATTTTTGAGCTAGAATATTTTTTTGTTTTTTTTTTTTAACAGTCAAACAGAACTTTGTGTGTCGATGTTTTTTCCGGGCTGTAATTGTAAATGCTATAGACTCAGAAGTACCAGGAGTACAGAAACATTTCGAAATATTTCCGGCACTGGAATCGTGAGCGGCTAAGATTCAAAGGTATCACGAGAACAGAAAAATGTTGAAGTATTTTCCGGGCTGGAATTATGAGCGCTAATGATTCATTATGTACCAGGAGACCAAAAATATGTCGAAGTATTTTCGTGGCTAAGATTGTGAATGTTAAAAATTCAAAAGGACCATGAGACCAGAAACATGTTGAAATATTTCCGGAGCAAAAATTATGTGCGGTAAGGATTCAAAAGTACCAGAACAACAGAAAAATGTGGAGGTATTTTCCGGGCAGTAATTATGAGCGTAAAAGATTCACAAGTACTAGAATACTAGAAACATGTTGAAGTATTTCCGAAGCTGGAATTGTGAGTTAAAAATATGAAGTAGGTACGTATAAAAATTAATTTATGTAATTAGGAATAATTGTAAAATAAAATCTTAGTAAAAGGCCTATTACAATTTGACGTATTTTTTGCGTTAAATAGCCAACTTTTATTTATTTAATCACAATGGTTTAAAACCACTCACACACCTAACACATACACACATTAACTAAAGAAGATTTTTAACAAAATACAAAAATCAAAACACAAAACTTGTAATACAAAAAAAGAAGTAAACATTTAAATTTAAAAATAAAATGAGATTACTACTCTTTGATTAACTCTCCTTATTTTATACAATGACGTATTATATATTTCTTTAATTCCGTTATCATTCTGTGGTGCATGCTCACTGGCCGAGCGCGAACAAAAGGAGGCATGTGGGGAAAAATGGACACTCGATTTTCTCGTGTTGGCATAGGCAGTAGAGTTACGGGTAAAATAATACCTATTATTTTCGATCCTTAAAAATATGAATGCAGTATTTTGCAAGAGTAATTATTGTTACTTAGTTAATAAAACAAAATGTAATATTGTAAACATAAAAATCTTTATTAAAAAAATGTGAATAATTTAAATTGTAAATAAAAAGTACAACAATCGTTTAAATTAAATTAAATTACTATTAAATTTCCTCCTATTTACACAGTATCCTATAAAATAAACATTTTCTTTTGCTAATCTAATGTTTCGAGCAGACCGTAGAGTATTTTGTGGATAGCCAATCGTCTTCACGTCGTTGAGCCCTTATAACGCTTAACCATTTTTCCCTCATAAGTCCATCTTTAGGTAACCTAATTATTATATCGATCATTAAGTTTCATAACACATATTATATTCAAACAATATAATTCATCAAAATAAAAACAATGTTATAAAACATAAACACTGATGCAAAGTACAGTACCCCATCTTCCCTTAACGGCACGTGACTTACCTCAGGCGCCAGCCGCCATTAGATGGCATCGAAAAAAGAAAATAAAATACATTTTTCTTGATACTTACTCATAAAATGGTACTTTTTTATCTTTCACAGTCCATGTCCTAAAAACACAGGACGTCATTTTTTTTCGTTGTTTGAGGAAGTTTTACAAAAAAATTATTTTAATGTAACGTACTGCCGCGGCACTGGTTGATACGCGACTAAATGGAAGTACGGCAATTGCCTTGCATTCATGTTGTCACTACAGAGCGTGGGCAACGTATCTATGGTTAATATATCATTGATATTATAGTGGTTTCTTTCACAGCGGCCTCAGAAATTTGAAATAAGAATGGAATATGCATAAAAAAATCCGATACAAATCTATAAAACTACTAAAAACGCTCAGAATTAACTAAATTTCTCTTTAATACATTAATATTATTATGTAAAATTTATACCATAACAAACCATAGTAATAAAAATATCAGGGCCGTCTTAAGTCTATTCTGCGCCGGGGTGCGGGACTCAGCCTGCGCCCTCGTTTCTTTTACACTGCAGCGTGGCACGCGACCGACGACACACTACAGTATGAAAGGGGTCCTAGTCAACCAAGAAAACACAATACACATAATTTTGATAATTTATTTATTTATTACTCTAAAAAACAAAATTAAACTTAAAACTTCGGTTACTAAATATCTATTTATTACATGTACATACACATACATCAAACAAACTCAATTTTTCTTGCTTTTGAGTTGGCAAAGATTTTAATTAAATCATTTATTTATATATCAATTTTGGATTCTATACTTATAATGGCTAAGTTTGTCAGTCTGTCTTGGGTCATGGTTGAACGAAGATAATTTTTTATTAATTTTAATTTTGAAAAGGATCTTTCACCTTCTGCTACTGTAACAGGCAGTGTTAAACATATATACGCAGAGCTGTTGAGATATTAGGAAATGAGGAAATTAATTTATTAGAATATAGCTATAAATATATAAATATCAGTTCCCAGTACTTGTTGATGCATTGGGAAAAAATATTGGCAACAATTCTAATTCATTATATAAATCCTCCCCGTCAATATCAAATCTATTTTTAAATGTTAGTTTTTCTTGGAGCCGATAACACTGATATTTTTTTTCATGCATCTCTAATTTATTCCAGCATTCAATGTTTTGGAAGAGTGAATAAACTGAATTGTGTTCCGTCAGCAAATCGAATCTCTCATTTAATTACGAGATAGCAGTGTCCAATAGAAAAAAATAAAACATACCTAAAATTTGTTGGTTGGGTCTAAAATGGGCTCATCTGCAGCCTCGTAATCAAAATGTTTTTTTCGGGGACGTTGACGAGCAGTTTCTTTAAATTCTGTTTCGCATTCTAATTCTTCAGCAATTAATTGTGCATCAGATAACAACTGTTCAAACGCGCTATCGTTGCGGTATTTCTCCAAATCTTTTTTAACCAGATTAATCATTCTGAAATAATTACGTCCGATTTTTGCAAATATTGTACCATATAACTACTGAACATATAAATCTATAAGACTTTAATTTGGCTATTAATGAACTCGCTATGTTTTTTGTGTCGCTGTCATACTTGTTATTTGTAAAAATATAGTATAATGCATCGTAAATTTTATCCATGTTAAAACGGGGTGCTCTAAGGGCAACAAATCTACTTTCCCAACGCGTATTTGAAAGAGGTTTTAATGTCAAAGTAGGTATCTGTTTCATAATTACATCCCAGCGTGATGTGGATGCTGAAAAAAATGCATAGATTTCTTGGACAATACAGAAAAAGTTTGTAATTTCCTATGAGCTTTTAGCGGCGTCATTTACTACTAAATTAAGGGAGTGAGCAGCACACGGTACGTAAAAAGCACGAGGATTCATGTCCAATATTTTTTTTTTGGAGGCCTATATTTCCCCCCCTCATATTGGCCCCATTATCGCAAATCATCTAATTCAATATCGCATGATTTTAAGAAATCTAACAAATATGTCGCCAACCTTTGTCCGGTAGTATCAGTTACAGGTAAAAAACCTAAAAAATGTTCTCGTATCTCAGCGCGTTTTGTCGATGGATTTAAATAAATAAACCTCACAATAACAGTAACTTATTCTTAGTGTGAAATATCAGGCGTGCAATCCAGAATTGCAGAGTAGTATTTACATTGCTTCAGAAGACTAATTATAGTCGTTATAATTTTCTCAGCAATTATACTAATCAGTTCATTTTGAATGTTATGACCAACATAATGTGGCATGCGATGCTGAGCTCTTTGAATTCGAGCAATGTGTTCTGATAGTGTACTATCAAAATTAGATATACTCTCCACCATCTTTAAAAAATTACCATTATTTGGGTCATACAACTTCTCGGTTGTGCCCCTAAATGCTATATTTTGACCTGCCAAAAATTTTATGATTTCGATTATCCTTTCCAAAACTGCCGTCCACCTCTTTCTTTCGCGGTCTATTTCAGTTTGATTTACCGAGTCTACTGTTTGCCCTTTCAATAAGTCATTTTTTAGATCCAAATATTTTTTTAGAACATATGTGCCCTGAATTTTTTCATGTCGTTCTAAATTTCTCGACAAATGCCCCCAGTCTTTGTAACCAGTGGGGGCATTAAATGCAGTGACATTATTATTAAAAAGCTTACAGTAAAAACAAAATACAGAATCAGTAGATGTGGAATATACAAGCCAAACTCGATGAATGATTTCGTTGTTTTGTAACTTTTTACTGTAATATGTATCTGAAAACGACCTCATGTTATTAGGAAACCTCATGTTCTGAAGGATAGTTGGTTTTATTTTATCTGAATCGGTTCACGTTCTGTTAAAAATAATCTTAAATTATCGGGTTTTACTTGCGGCCAGAGAGCAGGATCATTCGCGACATTTTCACAAAATCGTACATCTGGTTCTGTTGCTGGTTGGTTAGCAATTGGAATTGGTTCACTTGGAGTAAGCGAGCCAGGCGAGGTACTGGTAGTATGAGCTGGAACTTGTGAAATACTCGTAGAAGTTTTCTCTTCCAAGTTGACTGTTTCTTCTAACTGTCGGGTGGATGTTGACAAAGATGTACCTAAAAAAACATAAGATAGTCAACAATTTGTGTAACCAAGTGTGGTAACAGGGCCACGCAATAATATTTTAGGAAATTAAAAACAGCGCCTTAAAGTTAAGGCGGGCAATCGGGCATAGTCTAATCCGTTAGTCCGGGCGAGCGCGCTCGGTGTGGAATTGCCGATGCGCTTACGCACGCTCTATGCGCAAACAGTACGAAATTAAATTACTTTAGTTGCGATTGGCGGATCTCGCCTGCGGCTATTTCATGAAAAAAACTGGCCAAGTGCGAGTCGGACTCGCGTGCAAAGGGTTCCGAACGAATTAATTTTTTTTAACATGTTATTTTAACACTACAGACTTCTAATAGGTTTTCCTGTAATCTTTAGGTAAAGATGTATTATCTGCATTTTTTTCAAAATTTTAGGCTCAGTAGTTTCGGAGATAAGGGGGGGGGAATGGTCATTTTTCGTCTAATTTGTTGAATAACTTCTAAATCATTTATTTTAAAATTATGAAAAAAATATTTTTAAAACCTTCACAGTAAGCCCTTTCATTTGATATGTCACACAATATTGTTCAAAAAACTTTTTTTTTTAATTTCTAGTTTGACCCCCAAAAGTGACCTCCCTACTAAAAATTTAATAATTTACGTAACGCGTCCGTGTTTGGGTCATAGAAGTCCACATGTGTACCAAATTTCAACAGAATCGGTCCAGTGGATCCGGAGAAAACTGGCTGTGACAGACGGACAGACAGACAGACAGACACCCGAGTGATCCTATAAGGGTTCCTTTTTTTTTCGGAACCCTAAAAAACATAATTCATAATCCCCAAAAACAAATCACAAACACACAATTAAGCCATATAAGTACAGATAAGTCCAGACAGTCCAGTCCACTGTTATAATGAGCCTCCAAAACTATGGGGTTATTTATTGCCATAATCTCCACGATTGGAAAATATCACACAATACAAAAATTTTACACAAGGTCTGAGAAGGTATGTATTTAAACAAATATTGCACCGGCGCGGGCGGGGATTCGAACCCGAGACCTTTGGCACAAGAGTGAGTGTTAGTTACTAAACACTGCGCCTTATGGTGCGCAATCCGCAAAAAACAATTAATTAGATATTGTCATAATCATAAAAACCTACTTTATTTAAGACTCATTAGGTATACAGTTACAGGTAACTAATACAAAAAATAAGAAGTGTAATAATAATAAGTAGGTAGGAACTTAGGGATCGAACCCAGGCAGGATACACCAGCGACTTCTGTCACTGATTTATGCCACTTCAGATATTTTATTTATGGTACCAACTGACTGAACTTACCAGGTCGAAAGAAAGAGTCAATCGGGGAAGTTAGCTTTTTATTTTTTCTTCTTTCTCCAGTTTCCTTTTTCTATTTTGAGCACCCGATGGTTTCTTTTTATCCCCTAATTCGGCCATCTACAATAAAATCAAATTTCAATTTTTTATTAAGTAGTTTCTTATCAATCACTAACATTAAGAATTTGTATTTTTGCAATTATAAACAAACAAACAAAACAGTCATGACTCTCTCTCATAAACAAATGATGTGATGATGATGATGTGATGATAATGATTGCAATGTACCTAACACTAACACTTAAAAAATTGACTTACCTTTATATTTTTTTTCTAAGAACTTCCGTGCTAATTCGCCGGTTGTCGCAAATGAAATGAACTAACGAATTCAATTACTTAAAAGAAGAAATCAGATCAATCACTGACCGACACTTACATAAGCGCCACGCGCCGCGCTGTAAATTCAAATAAACTTACACCTAATTGTAGTGATTTAGAGATCATTTCTCTGTCAAAGGACGCAACAGACGTACAAGTGCCGCGCGCCCATTTCAAATGAACTTACACTCTATTGACTTAGAGATCATTTTGCACACGGCGCGGCATACGCTGGCAGAGTATACCACTTGGGAGGAGCCACGCCGTGCCCTTATCTCTGTGGTAGGCAGTGATTTCTCGCTGCCGGCCGTAGTTCGTGCTATGGTCGACGGTGAGGAGTCCTGGGACGCGGTGGTCTCCTTCTGCGAAACAGTTATTGCGCAGAAGGAGGCTGCGGAAAGGGAGAGAGAGATCTCGACCTCTCTCCCGGCCCGCAGTAAGCGCACTGGACGTCGGAGGAGGACATACGGTGCCCTCTTCCGGCCCCCCTAACTGTGTCTAGGGGTGGCAGACTTGGGGATGTCCGTCGCTCCCCATTCCAATCGACCCGAGGTGGCGGCGCGTGGTGTTTCTATGCGCCCCTTTTTGACGTCGTGGGGGGAGTCAATGACCTCACTCCCCCCGCTGACCCGATGTGGCCCGCGGAGGCGGGCCGGCACCAGCCGGGGATTACGGAAGTCGCAAGTTCCCGCGATCCCCGGCGCAGGTGAGAGATGGAACACCGGGGTGGTTTTAGTCAGTAAGAGTCTGACAGACCCCTCCACCCGCCCAAGGGCGGAGGACATCCATGAGGATTTCCCCCCGTTATAAAAAAAAGGCTCGTGGCTATTAAGCCATTGGCTGATATGACTATCGGTACAATGATTGCGGAATCCACATCCTACATGTCGACAACCTCGCGAGCCAAGTCAATATACGTGATTTGTTAATCTTTATCGGCTTTCACGAGGTTCTCGTCATGCGGGACGGTTATGTCTACAATCATTGCACGCCTCACTATTCGGTCCACCACCGAATCATCTAAGTATCAGGTTAATTGGCAACAATAGTCCTGTCAGTAATGATGGGCCGATCCCAGTACAATGTGATATTGCCATTATCGAGAACTGGGTCGGGCGCATTACTACAGGTATGCGCACCTCCGACTCCACAAGAGAGTATTTCAGAGAAAGTTGCTGATGGACAATTCTGGCTACAAGGTTGTGCCTATACAAGTATTCTCCGTTAGCTAGACGAGAACAACCAGAGATAATGTGGCGAATTGATTCTCCCGGACATGCCTGACATATGTCGACCGTGCCGTCCTTCACAATAAATCTCCGGTAGTCTTTGTCACGATAAATTCGTCCATAATTGCACAAACAAAAGTTTACCGAAACGCAGCCAGGCTACGGACGCTAGTTGGTCTACGTCGGACCCATGTAGGGCCCGGAAAAAGCGCCCGTGAAGCTCCTTACTCTGCCATACCGCCCTGCGATCGTTAGTGTCAAGCAGGTTTGCGCCAGTTCTCATTTGCCAAGGAGAGCGGGGTGATTCCCTTTTCCACCGCCACTACGAATACATCTCGATGCATACCCACGTCGACAGCTAGGAAATATTCCCTGAGACTGCATATCTCGCGATACATTACTATGTACATACATAACTGTAATTTATTTACTACACATTTATAAACGTTGCACGTGTATGTGTTTATGTTTTAATGTTACCGATTCGGGTTTGCGTACTTCTTTTTGGAGCTTTACTACCCAGAAAATTAGTTTTGCGAACAGTACTCTGGTCTGTTTCTAAACTTATAAACTAAAATTGGTCGATTACAGAACAAGAACATAGCTCTCAGAGCGAGGAATGTGAAACAGGAGAAAATAACATTGTCGAATTGCTCGATGGAGGCAACCTCCCTGATATGGGAACTCTCAGAGACCGCGAAGCTGACCCGCCCCCCGAGTGCACCGCTAGCCCCGCTGCAGCCGCTGCGGACTCTGTCGCCACCGGTACAGACGTCATCGCTAGCGCGACGTCGACTGACACCATCGCCCCCGCGGCGCCGGCTTGTGAAGAATCCGCGGATGCAATACCAGAGAGCATGATGTTAGGTGAAGACCCTACTATTTCGAATAATTACGGAGCTGAAGTACACAAAGACTTAGCAGTCAGATTAGAGCATATTGCCACGCATGGGCTGACAAAAGAGCACCGCAATGAATTACAAGATAAATATCTGTTGCCGAGCAACTGCAAATTAATTAACGCTCCCAGCGTTGAATGCCGAAATAAAAGTCGCTGTCTCTAATGTAGTCATCAGACGGCATAAAAGCATCGAGCTAAGGCAAAACCAGACGGCTACTGCTATACCGTGCCTAAGTCAAGCAATAAATAAACTTATTTCGAATAAAAATGCAGATTCAGAGTTAACAAAGATGTTAATGGATTTGGAACGCATTTTATGCGATTCGCAGTACAATGACTCAGTAGTCAGAAGGAATTTCATTTTATTTTCCTTGAATAAGGATATGAAAGACCAACTTCTTAACACCAAGCCCGATAATTTGTTGTTTGGCCAAAACCTGTCCGAAACGATAAAAACGACTAAGGCAATTAACAAATCAGGTGCTGATTTAAAGACGCCAGTACAGAAGCCACAGGTAAATAATAAGAACCCAATGACATCGACATCGGCACCCAGGAATTAAAACTGGAAGGTTCCCTCCACGGAAACAGCCGAATCATCCGAAGACGAAGGGGCCACCTCCGAGCAGTCGGCCGTCGAGCTCATCGAGACACTCGCAGCAGCAGCCAAAGCGCAGGTGCCGCTAGACACGGTATATTATACAGGCAGATTGCCTTT